>OY282507.1:50470231-52870231 GCA_958295605.1 Ajuga chamaepitys
AAAATCCGTGAATGGTTCTTGCAGACCTACTTATAAATCCTGCTTATTTCTATAGTGAATCTTTCACTTTCTCTTTAAAAAAAGAGACATTATTTCTTTAAATTTTTTCCGTTCACGTGAAATTCTTTCTAAACTTTTCATGACACAATCAAACCAACCAACAAAAAAAATTAACAACTCAAAGTGTTTGATATGTTTGCTTATAATTTTTAACTAAGACCAATATTGAATAAAATTAATCATAAATCTCAACTCATTAGTCTATAATTTTTTTTCTTCTCTAATGAATTGTAATATATTTACATCCATACTCAATTTAAAACCACACACACATATACATATATATATGAAATGTCAATAATCTCAAACTTAAAAATGATGAAGGTAATATTAAATAAATTCTTACATATGTGCTTACCATTTTAAATTTTTTATCTAAAAGATATGGCACAAATAAAATAATAATTTTCAACAAAAAAATTCTTAAACCACCTCTATTATTTTAACTCACTTTATTTGTTTGAAGATTCATGAATAAAATTATTCTTAATTTTCTCCAATATTATACAATTCTTACTTGCATCAATTTGTTAACATGAAAAGGGTCAAAATGTTAAAGTTTTCATAGTGCTTTGCTTAAAATGATAAAAGATCATATCAAATAAATATATAGGTATATGCTTATTATATTATTAGCAAGCTCTTGAGATATAATTTAATATGGTATTATATATATTTAATTTTGAAAAAAAAAATTCAAGTTATAAATCAAAATTATTGAACTGCCATTTACCCTTCTCAATGTGTTATGCTTAATCTGGCTAAATATATATCAAATACTTGATTATTTCTATATGTTATAATATGATCTAAGGATCTAAGAGACAACTTGCATTCTTAAGAATTAGGCAGATATCGATTATTAAATGACATTACCTGAAGTTTAAGAATATTTTTTTTGTAATGTCATTATCCATATCATAAAAAAACACATTTTTCATAGTGAAATATAACATTCTCATTTAATTAGTTAGGAGAAGGCTCCATTATTCAAACATAATTTGAAATGCAAAAGTTATTGGCCATGAAAATTAAAATACCTAATATCAATGATCTGGAAAATAATGTCGTAAAATTTGAAAATTGATACTCTATAAACTCAATCCAAAACACAAGCAAATAACTAACCATCCACTTAAAATTTTATTTAAAAAATTCAACTAAACAAATAATAAATATTGATATATGATATAGTGGCAGGAAAAAGTAAATATATATAGGTGATTTTTTTTATTTTTTTTTTATGTCATCTTGAATTGAATGGGAGTTTTATTATATATATATGTATCATATAGTGGTAGGTAAAAGTAAATATATATAGGTGATTTTTTTTTATGCCATCTCGAATTGAGTGGGAGTTTTATTATATATATATGTTATGTTATTTTTTCACCATTATTGTCTTGAAATTAATTATTACAACTTAATTATATGACAATTTACTTGTTTTTTTAACCTTAACTTATAGCTATGGATGTAGGGTTATTTTTGTCCATACATTAATTTGTAAGAAACCACTCATCTTTTTATAGGTAGGGGATAAGCAGCAGCGGCAACAACTTCTCCCCAAAACTTCTTGTCTAATCCAGAGCTCAATAGCATACATCTCACCCTTTCCAGGAGAGTCCTATTCATTCTCTCCACAACACCATTTTGTTGTGGAGTTCCTGGAACTGTTCTATGCCTCTTTATCCCTTTTCCTTTACAAAAGGTATTGAATTCTTCTGACAGAAATTCCAACCCATTGTCAGTCCTTATACATTTAAGAGAAGATCCCTTTTCAGTTTGTACTTGATGATACCATTCCTTGAATTTCTCAAAACAATCTGATTTTGCTTTAAGAATGTAGATCCCAACTTTTCTCGAGTAATCATCTACAAGACTCGGAAAATATTTCCCTCCTCCCAGCGTTTGGACCCTAGTTGGTCCCCACAAATCTGCATGAACATAATCTAAACATGCCACTGAAGTTGACTTTCCAGCATGAAACACTTGTTTTGTAAATTTTCCCGTGATGCAGTCTTCACATTTATCCTTTAACATCAGATTTCCAGCAGTATCAATCAGTTTTTGTTTAACTAGTTGGTTTAAACCTGTCTCACTTACATGCCCAAGCCTAGCATGCCATAATTCTGGTTCTGAAGATAAAGAATGATCATAGCTTCCTGATATCACATTTCCTAGGAGATAGTACAAACTAGCCTTCCTTATTCCTTTCATAACCACCTTAGAGTTCTTCAAGACATACAGAAAACCATCTTGTGATTTGAAATTACACCCCCTGTTTTCAAGTGTACCAAGACTGATAAGATTCCTTTTCAATTGTGGAATATACCTGACTTCTTCTAGGAGTTTGATAGAACCATCATGTATCTTGATCTTGATGCTTCCAATTCCTTTGACAGTGCAGCTCTGATCATTTCCTAGCATTACTGATCCTGCACCCTTTTCTTGAAACTCATGAAACCATTCCAGATGTGGACACATGTGGAAAGAGCACCCACTATCCAGTTTCCATTCCTCCTCGGCCTTAAATTCTGTGATGTTTAGAATCTGTGGATCATCATCATGTGTTTTTTACACTTCTGCAGAATTTGTAGAAGAGCCTGCTTTCATTGAATGTTTCCTTTTAAATTCAAAACAGTCCTTCTTTAGGTGTCTAGGTCTTTTGCAATAGAAACACTTTCTGGACTCTTTCCCATCATTTACCTTAGGTTTGTGATTTCCAGATTTCTTCTCTGAGCCAGATGTTTGATTCTGTTTCTTCTTGAACCATTTTTCTTTCTTGATACTCAAAATTTCCCCTACAGCTTCACCTTTTTCTTGGCTTAACATCTGAAGTTCCTTGGCCCTCAAAGCATTTTGCACATGGGCCAGGGTCACATTTGAGTCCCTCCCAAACATTAGGGCATCCTTTAGATGCTCAAAAGACTTTGACATTGAGTTAATCAGAAGGATATCCTTATCTTCATCCTCCATTCTTACTTCAATGGATTCAAGATCATCAATCATCTTGTTAAATTCCTCCAGTTGATCTTCTACACCTTTGTCTTCAACAAACTTGAATGAAAACAGTTTTTTATTTGAGTAACAACCTATTTGTCATAGATTTCTTCAGGTATAACTCATCTAGCTTCTTCAGTATATCTGCTGCAGTGGTTTCTTTGGAAACTTCCCTTAACACCTTATCTGATAGACATAAGATGAGTAAACTATGGGCTTTATCAAGGATCTCCTGTTTGAGAATTTGATCTGTTTTATTTGAGAAACCTTCATCTCCTTTCAAAGCAGTTGCAAGGCCTTGCTGCACAAGCAAGGCTTTAACCTTGATCTTCCAAAGCCCATAATCATTCTTTCCACTGAATTTTTCAGTTTCCAACCTGAAGATCGACATCTTGCTTGAAATCCTTCTCTGTTGTGTGTCCACCTTCCCACAAACGGCGCCACTTGTTGCAGATTCAAGCAAGAACACAGAATTGTTCTTTAACTATGCCAAGAACTTAAAACCACTTGTGTGCAAAGAGATTTAGATGAATATATGGAAGATGAAACTGAGCTGTAAATCGAACACAAGATATACGTGGTTCAGTGCTTAAGCACCTACATCCACGGGCAGTCGAAAACGAATTCACTAATCACATGAATCAGAATTACAAGGGATGAATCAAACTGATGTTACCAAGAGAAATTGACCTCTCTCTCTTTTCCAGTTTCTTGATCTCTTCCTCACTATCCTTAGAGTGTTTTCTACTCACTCTCACCAAAGAAACCGTATGAACATGTATTATACAGATTGAATGGAAGTTACATCAAGAGATAACAGAAAAACTGAATAAAACTCCTCCCACAACTCAAAACCGGTTGCACCAGAAAATCAATTAATCTGTTATAAATGATTTTCCCTCCACCAGCTTCTTCCTATTTAAGTTTCATTCTCCAGCTTTTCCTTTGAATACCAAGTGCCTGATTCTTTCCAGCTTATGTAGAATCACTTCCAATGAGCTGAATGTCTTGACACTAATTAACTCTTAACATAGGTAATGCTTGGAACAACCTTCCAAGATGAATCTAATAGAAATCTGGAGATCTAAAACTATAAATCAAATAACTATCATTCAATAGGGTATTTGGAAGTCATAAGACCAAATATTTCATCGAGCAGGAATCCAATCACACATTACTTTGTACCAATTTAACCTTCCACAAGCTCTTGATGAAGAGTATGGCAGATGGCTTGGTAGAAAAATTGTGTATGCTTTTGTATATTTTTCATAAACTTATTGTAGGTAACATTATCATCCAAGTGCATCCTATAATGTGCTATGTGTTTGTGAGTGCAAGTTCGATTTCCAGGATACTATGATGGGTGGCATGGGCCTATGTATTTGTGACTGCATGCTGGATTTCAATGCACTACCTCATCAAGTAGCATAGAATTTTCCACATACGTTAGTGTCATGTTATCTTATGAGGTAGTGCATTAACCCCGTTAGATATGAGACATGTGACAAAGTAGTTGAAATTAAGAAAAATATGACCACTAACTTTTTACTATGTAACATATGGCATACATCTAAAGGGTTAATGCACTACCTCATGAAATAGCATAGAAGTTCCCCTGTTTCAAAGAATTCGGTGATAGCGTTTTGTACTGAACCACTGTTAATGAGGCCAATGTATTGGTGTTTGCTAGATATAATCGAGGGGCCGTCCCAGCATGACATTGTTCATCGTGTTTGTTGGGTAATTCCGCTACTGAACCATATATGGTGGCGCTTCATATCTTGCTGGCTCATTAAGCTACTGCAAGGCTGTAAAAGAAAAAAGGTACAGAGTTTCTTCAGTCTGATTATCTCGATAACGCATAATTATAAGGGTCCACTTAATTGAGGATTTAGGGGTAGGGAATGAGAATGAATGAAGACGCATTTTTATTTATGGTGTTTGGTACATAATAAATAAGTTAATTATTACCACTTTCATTAACAATTCCCCCACTTCATTCTATAGTATGATTTACCCGTCATTCATACCCATTACCATTATCATTACCATTACCATTGATGATTTGCAACCAAGTGGGCCCTAAATTGTATATGCATCAACGCTGGCCACTCAAAATGGTTTCATATGAAGATAATTCCTTACACCAATACAACACTAGATATAATAGCAACTCATCCACACATATTTTTTTTCACACAAAAACCCATACAACTTCGTAAACTACGCAGAAAATACTAAAAATAAAAAACTGAGATTTTAAACATAACCAAACCTCCCCATACTGTTTATGTGATTTATCATCTGGATATTTGTTATTGTCATGAACATATCGATTCAGATTTTAAGCTAAATTTATGTATTGGATATATGCTGTAATATTCCAGAAAGGCTCATTAGTAACAATCTGACAAATGAGCAAAAAGAAAAATCACAAACCAAACTGATTTTCACATACCAATACCAATAAAACAAAAGAAAAGGTACACTATACAATCTTA
The DNA here is from genome assembly GCA_958295605.1 of Ajuga chamaepitys. Taxonomy (NCBI): domain Eukaryota; kingdom Viridiplantae; phylum Streptophyta; class Magnoliopsida; order Lamiales; family Lamiaceae; genus Ajuga; species Ajuga chamaepitys. The sequence goes on from OY282507.1 coordinate 50,475,796, forward strand.
TTTTTTGGGGAAGAAATGATTTTCTTAAAGTTATTTCTATAAAATATATAGTATTAATAGGATTCTCCATATTTTGAACTTTAGAGTATCAATATGAAAAAGAAGCCAAGAGAGACGATTATCTGCCACCAAGATGAGTGCCTCCTGCTATTTCCAGCCTTCAAGAAATCAGCGTACCAATGCGCAGAAAGCTTCGGATATCTCTTCAACTCCTTGTCATCCAAATCAACATAGTGAAGCCTGAACACCGACTCATAACCATCCAGTAACTCCCCACAATCCAAGAATGTCCACGTGAAGTACCCCTTAGTATTCGACCCGTTCCTGAGAAAAGATCATATATGACAGAAAAACAAAACTAGCGGAATAACATGGTGGCCATGCCAAAGAATCAATTAGGACGTAAGGCCGGCTCGTGTTTGTTTGTATGATTGATAAAGATACAGGTTTTCAGAAATTTGAAAAATTGAAATGCAAAATATTGATTGTGGATTATGTGCAGATTAACTCAAAGCATCAAGTGTGCTCCTATGTAAGCATGGAGGTATTACACCCAAGGCGGGACGATTAGAGTTCCATTACGTCGTGTCTTCTGACCTGCCAAACCAATCTTTTGAAGTTAATAGAGAAGGATATACAAACAAAAACTGTTGCCTCGCAGATCCGATGAAACTAAGAATTTCATCCATGGGGTCCAACTAACAATAGTGTAAAACCAAAGTAATATACTTAAATTCAAAAAATGAAATAATAAGTTACTAACAATTTTAACGAAGCCAATATATTGACTTGATTACGTTTTATATTCAAATCAACAACTTAGTAAAAGTAACATAAATAATTTTTTGTTTCTCTTCTTTAACAAAGAAAGGAAAAAAATCCTAATATTACAAAAAACAATTAAAGAAAATAAAACAAATCCTATATAAGAATATATTATGAAGTGTAAGTATAATTAAAAATTTACCTTAAACTTCTCAAATACTGATCTCTTATAGCTATCTTTGAGAATTGGACCGTTGGAAAAGCTTTCAATAACAAAAACGGAACAATATCAAGGTCGAATTGTGCCATACAACAGTAGAACAAAAGAAGAAAGAAAACATGATAATACAAAATTTAGGATTACTCTAGGTAAATAGTTTTGGAATTACCAAAACACCACTAGAATGTTTTATTTTTAATTTTTTATTTCAAGGGCCTTTCCCCCTGCCCCTAACTTAGCTGCTTCCCTAAAGTAGCAGCACTATTTTTCCTCGAAGTGCGTGTATAAATTGTATATGGGCATTGCATATAAGAGAAAGAGTGAGAGTACCATTTTCGTGTTGTTGTAAATTTGTTTCATATACTCCAGCACTTGATAAAGACCCGAGGGAGCAATAGGATACTGGTAGGATAAAAGAAACAGGAAGTCGTGTTACCTGACATGGAGGAGTGTCTCCCCACTCATCCGCAGAAAATAAAGAAAGAAAGAGTAAAGAATAGCGAGTGCTCTGAATAAAAAGCACCACATGAGCACGATTTACCAAAGTAACAAATCTACAGTTGCAAAATAAAACTTATGTCCTACTTCTATATAAACAGATAATCCATGAAACTAGTGACAGAATGATGAGAACCGTGACGTTCTCCGAGAGAAATCAAGACAGAATTCCTAATCTCTCTAAAACCCTTAGCAATTACGCTAATAATTCGATAATTCATTCATAGTCCATAATGTCCAAAACCAACGATAATAAAGTACCAAAACAAATCCTAAGCCCGTGGGCAACTATAGATGGGCCACAGGCCATGCAAATAAGGAAATAAAAGAAATAAAGATATAGTTCTAATAGCAAAACCAAATCACAATTATAATCAACCCGCACGTCCACTGTTGGAAGAAAGCCAAGTCAGGCTGTTTTGCTGACTGAGCTTCCACCTAAGCTTCCAGCTGTATCTAGGTGGTGTGATCAACTTGGAGCACAAGGAAAATATTCAAACATCTTGCAGCAATGTACTCCAGCTGATATTAATGATACAGGACCGTTGAAGAAGAAGCCAAATGCCAACAACTGCAATTCTGACCAAAAGAGATCAAAAAGCAGCAATGAGATGTTGACACCTCTTGACTCATATTTGACTTAGTACAATGGTTGTTGAGATGTATCAGTAGGAATCTTTTCTTGTTCCCTGTAGCTAGTCTATATAATGTAGATCAGGCACTTCATTTGATATATCATTCTCTTGTAAAAATCATGCACAAAAATCAATGAAGAAAAGGTTCAAAATCTGTTTTGCTGTTTTGTTCACCATGCTTTCATTGTCAATTCATTATCCACCATCCACCTTCTTCTTACGTCGCTCATAGACGACAATCGGAATCCCATCACAGAAATCAGAATTGAACATCTCCCTGGTCTTACAAATTAGCTGTATTGCCATGTCAGCCATCAGGCTGTTGCATTTAGGATGCTGGGATTATCCTTGACTAAAACTGAGTAGTAGTGGTTCACCCCTACAAAGTCGAAAGAACCCTTTGTTTGCTATGAGTCATATTCAATGAAGGCTGGGATTCTTGCCTGGGCATTTCTTTTAATTGCTTTTGAATAGTCTCCAAAAACCAGAGGATTGCTAAACCTGCAACAAGTATTAATAGTACACAATAAAAAAATTATCCAACAAGAGAGCCGATAATGAGACCTCTAAATCATATACGAATTGCTGGTTGAAGTCAGGTGCTTCATCTTACCAACCGATGAAACAGCCATTCGCTCTTTGAGTTGCTATTACATCTTCTTTTGCGTTGGTGTAAGGAATCGTCGACATAGTATAGATGTTAAATCCCATGTAACCTTTTTGTGTGGCCTGTATTAAAGCATATCAGTCTTATCGATTACTCAATTGGAGGCACATGACTTTTTTTCTTATTGATGGACCAAAATGAATACTAGAAAAACTGGATTGGTGAATGGTGACTTCTCATAACAAACTCAAGAAAATAGGCGTACTACCTTTATTATAGCACCAATTATACCTGGTATTTTGTTTTGTACAGCCTTGAGGTGGCTGAATGAGCTAGCAAGATATTATGCCCTATGATATATGGTTCAGTTGAGGAGTTACCCTTTGGACACATCTTATAAGAACAGCGTCCAGGGGGCATAAATCCTTGACATTAACTACCCAATGCAAATATGTTGGCCTCATTAACTGTAGTCCAATATAAAACCCTGTCCTCAAATTCCCTGAAACATGTTACTACAATGTTCTGGAAAATCAGAAATGAAACAGAAAACAAAAAAAAATAAACCGAGACGTGGAAGACCACTGTCCTTAGGACAAATTACTTCCCGGCTAGTGCTCACGGAACGAAGTAATAGACCCCAAAGATATAACGATTTACGTCATTTTCTGTAGTAGCACCACTAACAGAAAAGTTCTTTTCTGAAATTGGAGAAAAGATGAAATGCAGAGAATGATAAAGCTGAAGATTCAGGTGAAAAAATGTAGTGCCTGTTTGCATGCAGGAAGCATGTATTTATAGGGAAAACAGAATTAATTCTGTCATTGAATTGTTGAATTGTTGGCTGTTACGGGCTTAGTAACGGCTTAATTCTGTCATTGAATTGTTGGTTGTTACCGGCTTAATAACGGCCCAATTGTTTAATACTCCAAAAAGTTACGGGCTTAATAACGGCCCAATTGTTTAATACTCCAAAAAGTTACTTGGGCCTCGGCCGAGGCATTGCCCAAAGCCCAAGGCCCGGCCCGAGCCCGAGGCATGGCCGTGGCCGTGCCAAGCGTGTGGGCTTCCCTTGGATTCCCTCACATGTATAATTGATATACCTTAATGATGAGCTTTCATATATATACACTAACCTAAAGAGCATTTAAACCAATGTGGGATAATAACTACTCTTAGTTATTAATCCTACACTTAATACATAATCAAGTGGTAAACTTTATGTATTAATTTCTCACTCACCACATATCGGTTTTGAGTAAATTAAAACCCTACGATCATCTACTTTCTCCATAGATTAATCGTGTGAAGTTTAATTCCTACAAAATTAAACTTCCGACCACTTAATTATATCATTAAAGTGTCTTATCTACACTTTAATTATTACTAATTTCCAACAAAACACACATCAGCGTACGCTGTGAAATCCTTCCTGCAGTCACAATAAAACATAGATTGCTCCATGGTAAGTCGCATTTGTTCATATCTGCTGATCAGGGGAATCCATCATAAATTACTTTCTGGATTGTAACAACAGTAAAAATATTGAAAGGTACACAATTTTTCTACTTAGCCATCCTTCATACTCATCTTCAAGTATTTGTGGTAGATCTATATGGTGCAAAGTGCCGTGTGGTTGGATTCCTGCATGATTTAACTTTTGCATCAGCAGGAGAGAGAGTTGGGGTGGGGGGTGTTGCATGACTTCTGAAGATGAACATTAAGTATTTGGCATGATTCATTTCTTGTACGCGTTAAATTTTAAAGAAAAGCAGCTATCACCATCGTGTATAAGTTCATTAATAAGATTATTGTAGTATTGCAACCCCACTGGATTTACAGGTCCCCTTCCATCTGCAACAACAGCAAACATCTTGTATAAGTAGAAAGAGGAAATCTTGCAGCGTGGCATCACTGTTCATGGCAAGTAAACATACAGGGAATCAGTCTCGACCACGATATGGAGAATCTAAAAGCCTTCAATCCCGTGGCAGACATTAGTCTGATATCATCCTACAACAGAAAGTTGCATAATTGAACACCACTTGTTGCACGAGGTATAGTTTCTACAAGATAAGATGATGATGTGAAAAAGAGAATCAAAGGACTCGTCGCATCCATATTTCGCTCAAATTGTGTTTCTAACTAACTTGAAATAGCAGAAATGAATGAAAACTATGATACAGTTCACTGTCCTCATATATACAAAAGCACATACTCACACTCAAGTTACAAAAGAAGAGAACGTGGGGAGAAAGTCATTCCCTACTGCTAATGAAGCAATCAAAGCGAGTAGCTCACACTAACAACATTTATAGCAACAGCATACACAGGAAGAGCTATTTCCAGGCGATGACAACATCTCAACGTGTCAACTTTGGACAGAATATTTGAACCCAAGATGGAACACAGCCATAAAAATGAGCAATTATACCTTTACATATAGTATATACCTTGTACTTGTGATATCCATCACGTGCAACATAACCATTGGCTCCATTCGTATGACCTGAATTTGTAATATAAGAACACTTTGCTCATTAACGACTAGTTCATCATAGAAATTTGTGGCCTATTCAGAGAGATGCAAAAGGCTGAAAAGGCAAATTTGTTAAAAGTGGCGATGAAGATACTGGAAATAAAGTAGATACCAGAAGGAGCAAAGGTATCCCAAAAGCTAGGAGTTATTCCATCCTCAAAGGCTGGCCCCTTGTACTTTGTTGATTTGAGAGAGATTACGAAGCAAGGTTCCAAACAAGTGTCAATAACGGGAGAAAAGGAAATTTAAGCAAATGAGACTGCAAATTGGCTTGTCGCTGAAGTCAATCCCTTCACTGATTGAAGGTGGAACAGTAAGGCGGAGAAATATATCAAACATCTTGATCCAAAATTTGATCCAACCGTCAAGAACTGATTAGCTCGACAATATTTATATTCATTTGATAACAGTTAAAGGCCAATTTAAGCTCGAGCACACACACACACACACATATATTATTACCGTTGCATTGACCCTCTATATGTTGATTGGTATTCAGCGTCATCAAAATTCATTGAATCTAAATACCGTTGATAATCAAACTAGTTGAAACTTCAAACACAGCATCTACTATAACAAATTAAACAAGTTTGCCAGTGAGTATTTTTTATTCGATTGAATCACACTGCGCAGGAAAAGCATCAATTTCAAATTAAACTCCATCGCCGTATTTTACAGCAAGACACAAGCATGAAATCAGAGGATATCAGCCATATAACTCATAATAAGAACAGTTGAAGCATTTACATTGAGTTTCCCTATGAAATCAATATATATGGTATATTTATTTCTATAATGGGGACTAACAAACACAAAAGATTCGGTGAAACTAACTTGATAAGCGACGGTTCCTGAACCGAAAACAAAGTCTGCCAGAAAATCAGCTCTGCTGTAGTGCTCCACGGCGGCCACTAAATGGAGCCACCGTCGGGAAAAGCCCAAAAAATGAATAAAACATAGCATTCATCTGTGGCTACTATCCCACGGGTTCTACTCTATTCGTTAAAAGCATTTCCTTTGATATATAGAGCACTCTCCATCTTCTCCTTCTCCACCACAGTTATAACCGGTCTCAATCGTCTATATATGTTTAATACATTAACAGAGGGAGTGCATGTGTGTGTTTCGTGTTTTAACAGAAAAGATCAATAGCAAACAAACTGTGCACGTCATTTTCTCTCTTTTTTTGGATAAAAACCACGCTGCAATTTTATTGAAATGATCTTCTCATCACCATATTCGTCCCAAAACAAGATGCTTCAAAACACACCATAGCTTGAATTACAGAGATAATAAAGCAAATGTATCATATTCCCTAAATCAAATCAAATCGATATATTTCTCCTAATTGTTAAAGAAACCAATAGACTCCACCAGCTCCAACGTGGCTTACTTCTTCTTTGGAGCCTTTGTAGGCTTACGCGCATGAATCTCCTTCCTTTGAACTCGACGAGGCTTCAGTTCCCCTAGCTTATGCCCCACCATGTCCTCCACAATGCGGAAAGGTATGTGCTTCCTCCCATCGTGAACAGCAATCCGATGCCCCACCATCTCCGGAATAATAGTCGAAGCCCTGGACCATGTCTTAATCAGTTCCTTCTTGTTTTCCTGGTTCAGCTGCTTAATTTTCGTGATCAAGTGATTAGCGATGAAAGGCATCCGCCAGCTATTCCAGGCGGTGCCGCCGCCTCGGAGGCGGAGGACAAGGTGGAGTGTGGACTCCTTCTGAATGTTGTAATCCGCTAGGTTTCTGCCATCCTCCAACTGTTTTCCGGCGAAGATCAGACGCTGCTGGTCAGGGGGAATTCCTTCCTTATCTTGGATCTTGGCTTTCACATTATCGACGGTGTCGGAGCTCTCAACTTCGAGAGTGATTGTTTTTCCAGTTAGGGTTTTCACAAAGATTTGCATCGTCTTTCAATTGTAACGGAGAAGAGGTGCGGACAGGGGTTTTTGTTTTATTATCTCATTAGCCTCCCCAAAGTTTCATAAATATACGAGGCGTGGGTTTTTCTATTTACACCATCATAATTTTTTAAACACCATAAAAAAACTCTGCATAAAATTGTTCTTAGGGTTAATTACCAAAATTAATTTGAATTATTGGTCCTTTTCATTTTTTACACCTAATTCTTTTTATTTTTTCGATCACAATCTGTATTTTGCATTTTATACACGGAACAACCTCCGTCATTATTTTCAGCATATAAGTCACGTGAATGGCACGTGCTTCGCCGGAGCCCCTTTTTGCAATAAAAGTGGGGTCTTTTCTGCAATTTTTTAATTCTTACTGAACTTTAGCTTATTACAAAACCACCCCACCCCTAAATATCAATTAATAGCCCATCACCCTCCCCACCTAACACACACAACGGCTAATTAGGACTTCTGTTTCTCCTCCTTCTTCAGTCCTGTCCAAATCGAAAAAAAGTGCACTCGTCATGGATATCCATTGCAATTGCAGACTGATTGCTGTCGAGCAGACCTCGTGGACTCACCGGAACCCTGGACGCCGATATGCATGCTGCAGAAGGTTTAGGGTAAGAATTTGTTTTGCCCAAAAATTGAAAGTCTAGTATGCGATTTTCATTTTTAGCTTCACGTTCTTTTTAAACTTTAATACTTTTAGATTTAGGGATGAATAAACTTTAATATTTTTAATCATTTTAAACTGTAGTTTCTACGTTGTTGGTTGTAACAAAATTTTTTTACACTAGAACTTACAGCAAACGAAACTTTAAGAGTTATGCAACGAAAATAATGCAACTTTTATTTTTTAAAAATTCATTAAGTACTTTGTTTAAATGGACATAAAATTGATAATGGTTTGAAAGTGGGACAATTCTTCTATGTCCACTCTACTTTCTATCCGAGAGGAATTCCACTAAACATAATAAACAATACAATTTACAATTTAATGGAATCAGCTCACAAGTCTCAAGTTACTGTCCACATCTCTAACTTAACCTATTCTCAAAAGGTTAATCTAAACTACATTTTTCTCAAAGATTTGTCTTGTTTAATGCCCGATTTAACAAGACACCTCTAAAATGAAGTATTGTTTGCAAATGTGGGTTGTCTCAATGAGTGTACTTGAAGATATTGAGAACGTTGTACAAAGTTAAAACTCTTAATAATATGCTATTTTTGCATGACAGTAAGTTATAAGTGCGTATGGATTTTAATCTTGAAGTCCTCTTTCTATGGGTGAAGATTTTCGAAAGTGATCGACCACCCATGGTGGGTACAAGTTGATGTGTCTACCGCTAACGTGTAAAGATGTCATCCTCAAATTATGAATGAGATAATCAGTTACACTTTATGAGATCTTGACACATTAGCTGATGGACACATTAACTTGTACTCATCATGGATAGGGAAGCGGGGCTATTGTAACCCTAGATTTAATTAACCTCGTACGACTGTTAGCATTAATTGCAAAGATTTGATCTTGCAGGAATCCAACCAAACGTTACGTTGTATCAATTTGACCTTCCACAAGCTCTTGATCTTGCAGGAATCCAACTCAAAGGTTTAATGACTATTTTGTCGGCTGGTAAGCGTAATCTGCAATATCTATTACACTAATTACCTTTGACTTTGATAAAATACAATCCAATTGTATCATAATCAGCGTTTACTTATTGAAGGTACATGAATCCTCTAGTTTTTGGGGACTATCCTGAAATAGTTAAAACGAATGGCCCGGAAAGAAATCCCACTTCAGCGAAGGGCATCAGCCTTACTTTTATTTTTTAGAAATTTATTTTAGAAATTTTTCTCCTGAATTTTTTATATATAATTTTTTTTAATTATTATGTTATTTTAGAGTTTTTCTCTAATGTTTTGAATGGCATGGAATCACGCAGATAATTTAAAAAAATGAAAAAACACAACCACGTCAACAATCATCGGAAGATTTACCTTCTGAGAAGGCTCACTAGACCAATTTGTCGAATTTTAAAAAATAATAACAAATTTAAAAAACATAAAACCAAAAGTGTAGAAATCAAAATGGTACAATATAACGGAAGAAAAAAAAATTATTTTCCCAGTAAGTTAAATAAAACAAACCATACATACCCTAACAAACTTAAAAATAGGAATTTCCAGCGATTAAGCAGCCTTGTGATAAGCGCAATGCGAACTATTTTTTCGCCTTTTACTAAAGAATTTCCAGACGATTCTCCATCAATGCTAGGAAAACAAAGATAGACACCAAGTAGCGCAGTCAGTGGTATATAATACCTTCCGCGTTATCTCTACCCAAAAACCATCACTGCCACTTCTTCGGAGAGATGGAAATATGATGGCTAATTTTGTCATACTCTCTGTTTTTCCTGCTTCATGAGCTTTACGAATTCGCCAAATACTGGAACAGAATAGAGCTAATTAGCACAGAAGATCTGAGAATATAAGTTTCTTATAATTAGCCAAGTTTATTTACTTGTGGTTCATAAAAATAGTGATAACAAGTATCTAAGAGACACGGCATGACCTCAAGGCTGGTTCTTGTAATTGACTCATTTAACCATACGTCCCCAAGAACCTATTATTTTGTTCAAAAGAACCCAGGTTTTGCACATTTCCCAGCATCATTTTTCTACTTAAAATAACATAAAATGAAGGTTGGGGGTTTGGGTTCCCTAGTATATACAGTTTAAAGTCTCAAGGACAAGGAGTTGGTGATGGACCATTGACGGCCACCAATGCAGTACAAATCAATGGAAACAATAGTAGAGCTAAATCTCAAGTCGATGTTATGAAGTAGCAAGAAACAACATACACTTGTGCAAACCTTTCAAAGGTTGGAGTGAAAGTGGGTAGGTATAGGAATGGTCTAGATTGGCATCTATATTTTCCTCTATCCGTAGAGTACATTGAATGTATGAAATGGCTGTAATAGAGTTTCTCATGAATTCGAAGCACTATAAGATCTTCAATTGCTAAGTGAATAGTCATGTATACCATTAAATATATATATTAAAAAAAGGTGTTGGATTGAATTAGTTAAAGAGAATAGCAACCATACCAGGATCTGAATCATGAGGGCCAGGGGAAGCTTCAGGATGGTACTGTAGGGACAAGAGCTTTTGCTGAGAAAATGCAAGCCCTGCACAGCTTCCATCATTAAGATTCACGTGAGTCACCTCGACACCCTGGGGAAGTGAGTCAGGGTCTACAGCATAGTTGTGATTCTGTAAAAAAGAATAAAATTATTAATAATAGTTAAACACAACTTCTCTTACGAAAATAAATGAAATAATAAAAGCACTGAGCTTGGAGTTTAGCATCATTCAGTTCACTTTCAAACACCAATTGAGGATCATAAAGAAAATATCTTGCAAATTGACATACCTGAGCACTGATCTCAACACGGCCATTTCGCATATTACGAACAGGATGATTTCCTCCATGGTGGCCGAATTTCATCTTGAAGGTTTTACCTCCTAGTGCTTGGCCAAGCAATTGGTGACCCATGCAGATTCCAAACACAGGAACTTTTCCAATTATATCCTTGACAGTTTCAACAGCATAAGGAACTGCCGAGGGGTCTCCCGGGCCATTGCTAAACAGCACACCATCTGGTTTCATCTTTAGGGTCTCAGCTGCAGGCCATGTTGAAGGAACCACAGTGATTTTACAGCCATAAGATGCCAAGCGCCGTAGTATATTATGTTTGATACCAAAATCATATGCAACAACCTTCATCCCGGAAAAGATGATATGAGGATAATTTAGTTCAACCCTGCAGGCATTTATCTATAATATAGTCAACTAATTATACTCAACATGTGGTACTAACTTGAAATGTCTCTTTATTTCCTTTGTCAAAGTTAAAATCCCATTCTGAATCTGTTCCAGCAACCCATTCATAAGGAGCCTTACACGAGACACCACTTATCAAGTCCACCCCTGCAAAATTGGATGACAAGTACCTGTCATATTCTGCTTCCAAGGGGGCCTAATTTATCGCTCTGAAATTTTTAAGCCAGAGGAAAATTTACCAACTATATCCCAAGTTCTAGACATCTTCAGAAGTTCTTCATCAGTTTTAGATTCTTCTGTGCTTAATACACCAATAAGACTGCCATCTTCTCTCAACCTACGGGTGATAGCACGTGTGTCAACATCATCTGCAGCACAATAGAACAAAAGTTTAAGCAACATCTAACACGCCAAATTCTGTTGAACATAGAGGAGGACTGATACAAAAAAACAACATACATATTCCCATAATGTTTCTAGATGCCAAATACTCTCCAAGCGTTTCTGTGCATCTCCAATTTGAGGTGCTGCATACACACCAGGGAGTAAATTCACAAGATAAAATATGCTAGGTTGAAGCAATACAAAACAAGTTGCTTAGAAAACTCAAAGTTTAAAAAGGGATGATAATCCAGGTCACCCAGGGAGAAAACCAACTGGGAGAAGGAGCATTTTTTTGTGGGGGGGTGGGGGGGGGGGGGGGGATTAAATTTAGAATGGGAAAAAAGGGGGAGCATGGTATAACTCAGTTCAGGAGATAACCTAATACTCAAACTTCGGATTACAAGTCCCGCTAGAAAGCATTGCCTTGATTCTTCATCATCTGATAAGAAAGCATGCAATATAAGACTCCTTTCCAAACCATAGTTTCTCAAAACGTAAAAGACGGTATCCACTTACCAAAATTAACACCAGTGTTGCCAATATGTGGGTTAGTCATCAGGACAAATTGACCAGCATAACTAGGATCTGTAAGGATCTCTTGGTACCTGTAGTGCCAGGAAATTGCTTTAACACATACAGAAAAATCTTACGAAACAAAAGCTTATTCCCCAAACATTACACTTCCTAGAGTCGGCACATCCAAATTTACTTGTGAGAGATCGAAAACAACTTATGAATGTGCAATGTTATTCCATGAACACCTTTTTTTTTGGTCCTTAACAATACATTATCCTAGATTTATGGCATTTCGAATTCAGTATGATAAAGACCGAAAACCCTTGATCAATATACCAAACCATTGACTAAACTTACTTCACTATTTAACCTAACATCTTAAATAGATTTAAATGTTCATATTCCAAGGATAATATATCACATGATTGAGGTGAATATACACCTATGATTGCGTACCCAGCAAGTGAGGAATTCACAAGAACACATAATGATATAACACGAAAGGCTGCTGAATTTCATAAGATACTATGATCCCAGTCACTAGCAACACAATCAACTTGTTAAATATTTCAAACATTATTAGTTCAACAAATTTCTATTCTTTTTAGACCGACAGAGTTGTGACGTTTGCTTAGTTTCTTCAGCAAGCTACTCTTTACCTATATGTTATCACAGAAAATCTACTGTAAATGAAGCATTCTCCAAGATTATTTCCAGATAAAAGTTTTGACTTGGTTAGAATTTTAACTAGATTAAAAGATTCAGTTCAGTAATTTACACTCCGGACATTCTCAAACAGGTTTTGTGAGGCAGGCCATTCTGCAATAGAGTGAGAAAATAACACAGGGAGCAGTTTGAAAGTGTCCTACAATTCCTTTGATTTAATGAGACACGGGAAGAGGAGATTCAGATGCTTCACTGAACATTTCTACGACACAAAGATATTAGACTTGCAACGTAGAAATTTTGTTAGTTGTCTGAACTCAACAGAGGATTCATCCTTTATGTGTCCCATCTTCAAAGACAGGAAATTACGCCCTTGAAGAAACCTTACATTCTATGTTCTGTATACTTTACCCTTTCAATATTCCTCTAGGTGGATAATTTGAGCATGTCCTTAAATAACGTTTTAATAGAAAAGTGGGATGAGTGACACCAGCAACACAGCAGAAGCCACCTCAATTTTCGACTCAGCAGTTTGATAAGTACTTATGAATTACAATAACATAAACCAAACCATTCTCAAATGAATTGCTCCTCAGAACTTTCCAGCAGGACTACTGCGCATAACCATCCAGGTGAGTCTCGAGTAACTCTTTTCTATATTTTCTATCAACCGAGCTGGTGTTTACTGTTGTTTAGTATGTTATATGTCTTTCCCTATTTATCGACATAACAGGGACGTGATTCAGCAACAAGAAATGACCACAATGTTAATAGGAATAACGTTTTCATACAAAAAGATAGCATATATATCATGCACATTTTCTTTCTTTTCCCCCCTAATTAGCTCATTAACACAATCCTATCCTTTGGATGCGCAGAAGATTCCCATGGAGAAAAATCAATCTTTTTTTTCACGAGTGCAAACTTTGACAGTTACTAGTTTCATTTCCTATGAGTAACTCAAAAGTAAAAATAACTTGAACCAAGAAATGGTAGAGCTACTACAGCTGCAAAGCTGTGTGGTTTTTTTTTTTCAATTTACACAAATTCAAATACTTGCAATATTTGCATGCACTTTCCTGGTAGAACCAATCTAATTGCCAACAGCCTTCGCAAAAGAAGGACGCAAAGCATCATAAGAACTCTAGAATAAGACTCATTGATAAAGGATTACGCATCATGTGATATATACAAATGCCCAAAAAGGAAGAACAAGTACATATATTTACCCAGTTAATGATGTATTAAAAACAACTTCGCCAACTTGCGTTCCGGAGGCACCAAACGACTTCGCGCGCCAAACGGATCCATCCTCCAGCACCAGCCGCGCATCCGCCACCTTCCAAGGCCTTTCCGCCAATCCTATTTTTTCAGACACACAGCAGGAAAATCAACCAACCACAGATATACAAAATTATAACATTCAATTTCTCGAAGCGTAAGATACAAACCAATTGGGGAATCCCCGGAGGGAGAGAGGGAAACGGAGTGGCAATTGATTGAGAAGAGCCGGACTTTGGGTGAATTAAATCTGAAGCAGGAAGGGAGGTGAGAAGCCGCTATTCCCAAAGCACACTCCATGAAAATGGATTTGCAGCGAATTGAGCACTATGGTGGTAGCTCGCTGAGTTACAGCAGCTCAATCAGGTGGACGAGGAGGCGGCTAAGGGTTTGAAACTTGGTACTGTTATCCTGCGTCATAATTTATTTATTCGGATTCGAATTTCTTGTAAATTATAAATGATTAAATAAATCAAATTTAATGTTTTTTCTTTACTAGTGTTCAATATTCCTAAAATTCATAGGTTGTTTAATTTTGATACTAGTGTAGTACCCACGCGTTGCGTGGGAAGACGTTTTATCATTTTTTATATCTAATATAGAAAAATAACTCTCTTTCCCTTCCCCTCCTCCTTCATGATCTGCATGTGTTGATAGTCTGATACCAACATGAATGTTTTCCTTGTAATGTTTTGAACTAATATTTTTATTATAATAACAATATTTAGTGGATTTTCTTTTTTTAGTTCACATTTTACATTTGAGAATAATCTTAATTTAGTTAACTAAGGAACCTTATCATATTTATATCAGAAAAAATGCTACAATAAAAAAATGCCCTTTTAAAAAAATGCACTCATTAATTGTATATTTAACATTTCGTATTTGTACCAAGAATAAAAAGCTACCATTAAAGATATTATTTTTCTAAATCCAGAAAATGTACTGAAGAAATGCATACTATTATATAAAAAATAGAAATAAAAACACCCTTATTTATTTAAAAATAACATGCATATTATAAATATTAGAGCAAAATGAGATATGAAAACTTCAACTGCCAACGCTAAATTATTCATCAAATGATATATGAGATGTGCAAACAAATGAATTCAATTGGCAGTTCAATGAATAATATTCAATTTATAGATAACATCAAACAGTGTGTTTGTTTAAGGTATTCTCAATATATTAGGAAATGTTAAATCTACTTTTTCATCACTTTATTCACCTCAGCCAATAGTAATTCGGCACTCCGCAGCTTTAAACAGACACACCCAAACTTTTATTTTCAACTGTCATTCCAATTTATATGTAATTTTCTTTACATCTTAAAAACATACGATTGATGACCACCATTGTAAAAGAGTAAACTATTCTTCTTTCTATAAATGATTCAGATAAATAAACCTAAAAAATAAACTTCAAAAAAATTAAACGGAAGGACATGAGACAGATCATTAATGCTTCCCATCAGAACTTCTCATTGAGAATTGAAGAAATACATCTACAAAAAAAGGGGTTAATATTGTCCCACTCCATCTCACATATATAAACACAAACAATACATATCTTACATTAATTAAGCTAAAATGTAAGGGGACTATGATAAAAAGATATTCAATAGCCTCATAATCGTAAAATAAAATTCATATACAGGGTTGGCACTTCACTGTCGATTGTGTAAGAAATATCAACATAAAATTCTACTAACACCAACTACCAATCTCATATCATTAATACCAAGTCCGCAGCGTATAATTATGCCTCAAACACATCTAACGAAAACTCATCAAGATATTCAGAAACTCGTTAAAATAATGATGAATCGTATTCAATACAATTTTATATATATAACAGAAAGATAAACCAATAGCAGCAACTATCTGGCTCTAACAACAAAACGACCACCACATCACCGCATTTCTAAATATTAACATCGAAATTTAGAGCGGAAAGGAAAAAAAGTTGAGATCCTTACAATGAAAAAAGAGAGAACTAATTAGTCTACTCAAGTGGTACCATTCTTGTTCTCCAATTAAAAGAAAAAGCATTGCTAAATTATCAACGAAAAAATACCAGGTACTCAGTTATAGCTTCTTCCTCCTTGTTCAACCATTATGTACGGTGGTACTTTCATGATAATATATCAGAAATGCACCTTTCAACCAAGTTTGACAAAATTCATACATGGAGCACTTTTATGTTTTGGGACCTCTTTGGAGTTTGAGTGCACGTGAAAGTACTACCTTATCAGATAAATAAAAGTTCATTTCCTAAATATATAAATAGATCTTCTTGACCCAAAAAATAAAGAGAAAGAAATACTATAAAAAGATATAGAAAACTATCTCAAATTTCTCAACATCATTATTATATCCATAATGTAAAAATAAATTGCACAACACAAATTGTGAACAAAAAAAGTATAGCAATATTTTGCAACATAGAGCAGGACACTTCATCTATTTGGCAACTCGTATAGCGTTTCGGGTATGCAAGATGGTAAATAAGTTCTCTCCTTTTTGAAGAGTGAATCAAGCAACCATATTCCATATAATTCTATATGTACTTGGGATTACTAATTGCTATCTTGATTGTTTCTTTTTCTAGTTTTGCATCAGAGTAACCTTTTTTCTTTTTGATAACTGCTGCATAAGCCAATGTTAGATTGTTATTATTTAGTATGCAAGGAATGATTAGTGCCTTGTATTACTCGTCGGGCAACGTTGTATAGTGCAAAACTACCTTTGAGCTTGATAGTCACCATTTCCCTATATACTATTGTTCTTCTCATTGTTGAGTCACCTCTAATAACATTGATATTCTATCGAAAGAATGACATTTGCATCCATTATAATATAATACCAAAACCCACACTACAACTTATACTGAATCAAAATAATAAAATCCCAATTGGAAAAAATAATTGAATTCAGTGTTAAAAAAAGAGAGAAAATCTTATTGCTATGAAACCCTATGACATTTAGATGTTGAATGTCATCACTCCACTATTATTGGATGTCTGCATCTCTCCGTATAACTCAATATATCAGATTGGGTATTGAAGAAGCTGTTATCAAAATCACAATATAATGTAACGTGGATCTCTCTAAATTACATAATTCTCATAAAGTCGATTTCAGAAGAAGCACCTGAATCATCAATTCACACTCAGACCATGTAAAAGAAGGAAAAATAGAGAAAAATAATAGGAAGAGGATGGCTCCAGGTTTTTCTGGTAGGGGGGGAGAAGAGGCAGAAAAGGGGGAGAGGCTTATAGGAGGCAGCTGCTCTTTCTGAAGCCACCTACATTCGAGTTGCACAGATTCTTAAGCAGTTTCAAATGTCTGATGATGAGGGTAAGATCAACAAATTATAATTTCTTTTTTTACGGAGGGGGGAGGGGTGAAGGGGGGTTAGTACATAATTAAGATCGACCACAATATCACGAAAGTAAATAAGAAGCCCATCACCAATTGTGTATATATGCAAATTACAGAGAGATTATAACATTCAGGCCCACCTTCTAGAGGAGCAGATGAAGGAAATGGCTCAAGCACCATCAATTTGATCCTGCACATCGGAGGTCCAGAGAGTGAGATTGTCCCTCAGAAGCTGCATTATAAGAGTGTTATCCTTATAAGCCACAGAGAGGAGATTGCGCTCTTCGACAAAGAGATTGTTGCCGGCGGAGCCGGCGACCAGGCTGTCCATGTACTGGACCATCTCCTCATAGCGCTCAGCTTGCTCGGCCAACTTCGCCATGTAAAGAAGTACTGCTCGTGCATCAGAGCCATCAGAAGGAGGTTTTAGAGATAGAGAGAGAGAGAGAGAGAGAAAGAGATTTTATTGGGAGGTTAGAGAGTGGGGAAAGCGTTTATATAATAATATTATAATCTAACATGGAGGATTTTGATGGAATTCCTCACCTGTTGAATACTTGAGAATGATTATTCTTTTTCGCCTTATTTGCAACAAAAGAACCTAAATGATTTCGTCGTCCATGTGAGAGAAATTGCAGAGGAGACCAGAGCCGCATGGAAGATAGAAAAAGGGGGCGTTGGAATGGTAGAGATGAGTAAGGTTAGAATAAGCAGGGGATTAATAGAGTAGAGATAGATTATTTGAAAGGAGATATTAGCGGAGAATTATTAGGGATTTCATAAATGCTGAAATATCTTTTTTAATTTTGAAGCTAATGCTGAAATATGTTTATGAATAACAGAATGTGCATTACAATTTCGAAATAAATTAGGTGGATATTGAAAAGATTCGGTCTAACTTGCCATTTTGACGAAAAATAATATTATTCAGTTTCAAAATTGAATAAATATCTCAAAAAGATTTGTTTTCCAAATGAGAGTGGTTATTTTTCGTTTGCATAGTAATTTCGATTAAAAAAAAAAATAGCTGGTTTATTTGGATATTGTAACATAAATAATATTGGTAAAGATTCATTCTAAAAAATTATGGTTAAAGATTGATTTGTATCATACGATTTGATAATTTTGTAAAATAAATCTAGATACAACTAATTATTACTTATATTTAGGGACAAAAAACTCATTCCAATAAATTCAACAACAACTTCCCTAATTTTGCGAAAATATTATCATTACATATATATGTACCAGATTCGGAGATATTTTAGGCATATATTGCGTTTTTTTTAATTAAATTTTTTTTTTATTACTAAATATAGTAAGCAGTTTGGGCGGGAAAATTAGCTTTTTCCAGAAGTAGTAACAATACATTTTGTTATTATATATATATATAGATATGTGCGTGCCTGATAAATTATGCATGAAAATTAAAGTGGTAAGATATCTAAATCTAAAATTTATATTATTTCTTGTGTTGTTCAGTCAAGAATTATCTCCCACCACACTCGGACATAATCACTATTTCATAATACTAAATGAGTGATCCGTGCAATGCACATGTAATGCACGAGCTTTAATATATCTTTTGGTCATGAAAATATTTGTATTTTATATTGGAGAAATTTTTGCTGCAATATAAAACTATTTTGATAGAATAAATTATGTGAAAATTGGACTAAATAGTCTTTTCTCTAACTTATGTTGTAATTTCGTCATTTTTGTAACAATATTACTACCTCCGTTTCTTTTTAGTTGTCATTCTAGCATTGGATAAAAAAATTAAGGGACTTGAGGAGTAGACAAATAAGTTATTAACTAATTTCCTTAAATCCCTTCATTTTTTTCCTCATTTCCTTATTATTATTAACATTCTCCATAATTATAGGGTTAATATTGGAAAAAAAAAGTGGTAGAAAAGTTAAAATGACATCTATTTACAAACAAAACAAAAAAGTTAGAATGACAAATTGAAAAAAGATGGAGGTATTATAATTTTAGCCTTTTAGAATACAAATCTAATACTATTTGACAATGCCACACTTCCACCAATAAATCTAATTATATTAAATGTTCTCTCCGTCCCACTCAGATTTGCACAATCCAAAAATGACAAATAATTTCACACACTTTACCCTCAAAGTTTTCACATATTTACAAAATTGTCATCCCTAAAATAAGAAATTATAAACTACTGTAACCTAATTAAACACCCTAATTAATGTCTCCCTAATTAACTAAATAAATCACCTAACCCAACCCACAAGGCTGGCCCATCTTTGCTTGTGATAACTGATAACCCAGTACCCCCAACAAACCCTAGATCTATTTTCGGATCTCCTTTCTCTCGTGTTCTTGAGAACTCAGCCGCTGCATCCATCTCCCTTCCCAAACCCTAAGTTCTTCGATCTCCTACCTACAATCCAAGTCCATCACAATCGAGATCTAAGTTATTTTTCTACTAATATCTCTTTACTTTCGGTTTCTGTGCCTTTACATGGAGGATTCTCTCGAGATTTACCTCATGGTGTACGATTCCAATGAATCGTTCATGGCCGAATCGGAGGTGCTCGAGTTCAGTTTGAGTTGTAAAGTGGAAAAAGGTCCAGAATCGGGGCCAGATCTGGTACCCGATTCAGTTTCAGATGAAGATCTGATACCCGGTTCAGTCTCATATCCTACCCTTCCTTCAACTTGCGATTGGTTTAAGCCGAAGGAGCTCAAGAGGCGTTACATGCGATGCCTTGGCCTTTGGATCCCGATCATATTTTTAAGGTATATGCATCTGTTCCTAAATCTTGTTTCTGATTTTTTATATTCTGCGAGTAGTTGGGTATTTGATATTCTACTGGGTTTCTTGTTTTTGCTTGGATGTGTTGAGGTAGCTTAAATAAAATGAGTGTTTTGGCGTTTGATTATTTAATGCTGCCACATTTTGTTAGTGTTTGAGGTCTAATTATTCAAATCTGCCCTCTTCTTTGCATTGAAATGTGTTGGTAGCTTAATAAATGAGGGTTTTGGTATCTGATTTATTAAGATCTGCCCTCTTCTTTGCATTTGAAATGTGTAGCTTAAATAAAATGAGGGTTTTGGTGTCTCATTTTTTAATGCTGCCTCATTATGTTGGTGTTTGGGATCTGATTAATTCAGTGCTGCCCTCTTCTTTGCATTGAAATGTGTTGGTTGCTTGAATGAAATGATGCTTTTTGTTGTCTGATTAATTCAGTGCTGCCCATTTCTTTGCATTGAGTTGTGATGGTTGCTTGAGTTAATTCAGTGGATGCTTGAATAAAATGATGTTTCCTTGAGTCTGCTTTTTTTTAAACTTAAATCTGGCGCAACACTGAATGTGCATTCAATGTTGTTTTTGGGGTATTTATTGAGTGTGTTTGATTTGATTAAAAATTTAGGAGGGAAGTTCAAATGTAATTTCAGATTTGGGCTGTTAGAAATCATGTGAATTTGTATTGGAGGGAAAAAATTCCCAGAACATTTCTACTTGGGTGAATCAGTACATTTTGTCTTCTGGTAATCTTTCTTAGAAATTTGTTATAAATAAATTTGATTATTGGGAACAATTTAGATTTAGGTGAAATTTGTGTTGTTGTCAGATTGCATTATTTGAATTTTTGGATCAGGTTATCTTTGATTAAACTACTTTGAAAAGTCAAAGCAAAAGCAAAAAGTACAATTTTCTTAATATACGTACTCGTCCTTACGTGCAAATTTGAGCGGACGAAGGGAGTAACATATAAAGCTCAATTAACCTAATTAGATTAAGCCCAAACCCTACCCCAAAATCCCACACCTAATTTCTTCCCCAAATCCTACCCCCCTCCTCCTCCACCACCCTGTCCAGTCGCTCTCCACCTAGCGCCCCCCATCCCAACATTGAGCCAAAAAAATCAAATAAATAAATAATAATAATAATAATAATTAGTTTTTTAAAGGTTCCACCACCAACTCCACCCTCACCCCTTCCTAAAAAACAATTCAGGATTTTTTTCTTTGTTTTAGTACTTCCACCACCAACCTAACCCAACCCCTCCCTCCCCGCCCTCCCTGATTCATTTTTCTTGGGTTTTTTTAAACCCCACACACAATACACACTTGCCATGAATCTCTACAATTTTAGTCTTTCACACTGTCATGACACTTTACCACGAATCATGTCACATGTGCCACGCCACACACTTGCCACATATCCGTATAATTTTAGCCTTTCAAACTGTCGTGACAAGTGCGTATCGTGACACATTTACCATTACTCGTGGCAATAGTGTGTGTAGTTTTCACATGTGCCATGATTCGTGACAATAGTGCTACGTGTGTGTCGTGACGCAATTCGTGGCACGACAGTAAAAATGATAAAATTATACAGATTCATGACAAATGTTTATTGGGGCACATTGTGTGTCCTGGCAAGTGAACGTCACGAGTCGGGTTTAAAAAAAAATGGCTTGGGGTGGGTACGGAGGTTGGGAGTGTGGAAGTTGGTTATGGACGCATTAATTAAAACGAAGAAAAACAAAACTATTTTTTTTTTGGCTTGGGGAGGGGGATAGGTAAAAACTGGAAAAATTGAAGTTCTTTTTTTTTTATTTTTTTTTGCTTGGGGTGGGCGGGGGCGGGCAGGATTTGGGGAAGCAGTGGGGTGTGGGATTTTGGGGGATATCAGGATCAATGTTGTTAAACTCGTGATTTTAAGTAGAGTCGGTAGATTGTCTGTAAAATACATTGTAAAATTGAATCGTAAAATCGTAAGATTCTACAACCTATATATACAAAATAACCATATATATAAATTGTTGTGTATTTATGTATAAATAAATAAATAAATAAATATATTAATTAAAACAAGTTATTAATTGATATCACATTATAAAAATACACATACTATATACACAAATAATAAAAAAAAAATTATGGAGAAATGTTTTTGTCATCATGGTTAATACATACATTTAGTAAGGCATTAAATTATAATTAAGAATATTTTAAATTTTAAGAGAATTAAAAAAAAAATGACCATAGGGAAATTAAGTACTAAACAAAAAAGACATATTTTTTGAGCAACTTAGATTATAATTAAGATTGATAGTTAGAAAAAAATGATTTTCAACAAATTTGGTTCTCTTTGTGTATAATTTGCTCTATAAAATTTTCAATGCTTTTACAATTCTCTTTTTATATAAGTTGGTATAAATTCTACAATTCATATTATATGTCTTTTATTGTTAAAATATAATAAAAAACAATATTTTATAAAATTGTTAAACTCGTACACAAAATCGTAGAATTGTAAAACTCGTAATATCGCATGAGCAAACTCGAGAGTTTACTCCGATTTTATCACGAGTTCGCTAGTTCATGGAGAAACAACTCGTATAATCGTAAGAGTTAATTCAAGTTTTTTACAACATTGATGAGGATAATAGAGGACGTGGGAAGGGGGGGTTGAGCTGGAAGAAAATATTTAATTAGCTTATGTAGGTTAATTGGTAAGCGTAGTATTGTCAAAAGATGTTAGATTGACATTTTAAAAGACAAAAATTATACTCCATTGGTCCAATAAAAAGAGTCATGTTTCAAAATATTTTTTTGTCCCAAATGTCAATGTCTCGTTTCTTAGTCCAAGTTAAAAACATTTTTTCACGAAGTACTTATATATGATTGAATATGTCAAATAAAAGAAGTCGTATGTGTGAGAATTGATTATTTTTTTAGAGTTGTACCTTTATCAAATTGACCAAAATAAGTTGTACTTTGTACAAATAAAACTCTTTTACGGGATGGAGGAATATTATAGTTACAAGGATATCAAAATTATATTCAAAGTTACCCAAGAGGCTATTTTACATTATCACCCTAAAATTATTATGTTATCATTTATAGATATTTGTTTGTATTTTATTGTTATGTGTTCTTTTATATGCTCTCTAATGCTAAATATTTCATGGGGTTTCTTCTCCCCGCCCCCCCCCCCCCCCCTCCTTTTTTTTTTTTTTGTTTTTTCAAGTACTAGTATTACTCATGTGCGATGCACGGAAGACTGCTAATAAAGTAAAGTTTTTCACTAAATTAAATAATATATGGTTATATTATTTGAAAATGTGAATATTGTATACTTAATAAATAAATATTTTATTTTTTTAACATATAGTAAAATTTTAAATAGTGTAAATATCCATTTTTCCCGTGTAATTCTTGAATTATATATATGTGTGTGTGTGTGTTATTTATAAATAAATTATTGTTACATAATAAAATTAAGATAAATACCAATATATATTACAAATAAAAAAAATTCCTATGTTAAAATTATTTTTTGTAAAACTTTGACATAACGTTAGTCGGTCTGTATCCTTCTTAAGCTATACGAATGACCGCAAATAGTTTAATTAATTACATATGTTAAAGCAATAAAAATATAATGACATACTACTTATGTAAAAAATAAGATAAGATAATAAAATAAAATAAATTAAATTAACCAATTTATAAGGAAAATATATTTTCTTTTCAAATAATCCTATATTTTTTATTTTTGAAAATACTTTATTGCTTCATTTTTATATAATTTAATTCACAATATAAATGAATCAATGCGCAATAAAAAAAACCTAATTCAACTAAAGAAGGTGAAAAGATGATTAAATTGATATATTATATATGAAAATATATTAAAAACAAAAAACTTGTTAGTATTATAAAAATTTCTAAAAAGTTTTTGACAAAGAAACACACTAACAAAATGCTGAAACTGTAATATCTTTTAGGGATACATATATGATTATTTTTTCTTGAAAGTGTCTGATTTGCAATTGAATGAAAAAATATTTTTTATATATTTGACTCCATTTTATTTTATCATACACACATATATTTATATGGATTAATTTATAGGATAAAAAAAATTAAAATGGAAAATTAAATACAATAGATTAATTAATTAAAATATTTTTTTAGAAAAATTCTTCAACTAATTCGTACTGTGGCCCTAAACATTACACCAAGAAACATTTGCAATAAGTACTCAGATTTAACCAAATAATCAACCATAAATAATTTGTATTTATTTTATATAATATCACACTTTTGTACTATATGTGATATGGATGTCAGAAAAAAGATCATAAAATGATGATTAATTTAATATATAAAATGTAAAAATTGCTGAGATATAATTTTTTTTTTTTTTTAATTTGGCAAATGACTAATTCTTTGAAAGAAGGAAAAAAAAAACGTATTAAAAGTTGACACTTCTACAAATAATCATAAATAACATAAAATATTTTGGTGGGAAAATACAACTTAATAATTTTAACACTCTTATAACCTTTATATATGTATGATTTTTTATATATCTAAATAAATTTTTAAATTAAAACTATAAATATTTAACTGTTTCTTTCTAGAATTATATTCTCTTTGCAACTTTGAACATTTCACTTGGTAATTTCAGATATATTGAAGTACTTCTTATTTTTAAATAAATACTAA
Organism: Ajuga chamaepitys; assembly: GCA_958295605.1. Taxonomy (NCBI): domain Eukaryota; kingdom Viridiplantae; phylum Streptophyta; class Magnoliopsida; order Lamiales; family Lamiaceae; genus Ajuga; species Ajuga chamaepitys. Next base: position 50,500,562 of record OY282507.1, read on the forward strand.
CATTAACAAAACAAAATCAAAAGTTATTCATTAATTCGAACAATTTACAGTATGTGAGTTCTTCCAAATATTTAAATATTTTCATACTTTATTTGGTTTTGTAATTCAACTAAATTTTATACTTTATTGTAAATATTATAATATTTCAGGTAAAAATTGATTAATGAACCAAAAAGAAAAAAAAAAAAATCTTAGGTTGCAAAGAATAAAAAAAGATATAATTGAAGTTGGTTAGGGCGACAAAATATTTTTTAGATTGCAAAGTGTAAAAAAAAATATAGTTGAGATTGATTCACGAAAAAAAAAAAAGATAGAAAAGTATGACAAATGTCATAAGATTTAGGTTACTATATATAAAATAATATTAACACAATATACATTATATAAAAATATGAATAAGTAATAAAACAACAAACTCAATAATAATTATGATATACAAACATACATATGCTCAAAGGTCCACGTCTAATAAAACAAACAATGGTATTATATATATATATATATATATATATATATATTAGCAGATGTAATGATTTAATAAATTATTAATAAAATTAATTATTGATTTTTTGTCTTTAATTTAATGAAATATGAGTTTAATTACTTAAACAATATTTTTTATTCTGGTCGTAACTAAAGTATAGAATATATTTGGCAATTCACGTTAAATATAATAAATTTGTTGAACTTTGAAAAAATATTCAACTAATATTTTTTATAAGGGGAATTATTTTATTAATTTTTACAATAAACACTTTAATATAACCTAAATAATTAATCAATAAATAATTTATTATTTTAAAAAATAAATATCTTGCTCATTATTATATATGTGATATGGATGTCAAATTGAAGATTGTGAAAAGATGAATAATTTGATATATCATGCATAAAAAATGAATTAATAATATAAAGGTTATTTGCATTTTAAAAAAAAATTAAAGAAAATTATAAAGTTACCCAAATTGACAACAACTTATCAAATTAGTGTAAAAGTTTTTGGAGAGAAAGTTAAAATGACAATAAGACCCTCCATTTAGCTTTTCTATACATACATATATATATTCTTGAGTTTAAGTACTTGGGGATAAAAACTTAAATGAAATAAAAAAAAAAAAACAATATTAATTGAGCTTAATTAATAAGTATAACCTAAATCAAATAAATATGTCAATAAATTGAGAGCACTCCCATTATCCTAAAAGTCACTAGAGGAGTGAGAATTCTCCTTTTTTTATATAAGGATAATGATTATTATGATTATACCACTGGTCGTAATTATATATGTTGGGCCCTCATGGTCCTTTATCTCCACATTATTATGATATTATCTACTTTGAGCCACGTTTAACGGTTTTGTTCTTGGGCTAACTTCCAAAAGATTTCATATCAATGAAGATCCATCTTTCCGAATATGTCCATGACACTTCCCTTATATTTTTCTATGTGGGATTTGTTTGATTATCCCAACAATCCTCCTTCAAATAAATACCACTCAAGCCTCCCCTAGAACGACAATCTCCATGCCAAGTATTCCCTCCGACGACAATCTCCATCAAGTCGACACTCACCATCACTTCGAGTCAACATTTACCATCGCTTGAAAACATTTACCATAGCTCGAAACTATTCGACATTTACCGTTGCTCGAAACTCTGCTCTATCCAGGTCGCCACCGCCTGATCTATAGAGCTCCAGGTCACCACCTCCCTGATCCATAGAGCTCTGTCATCTCTTTCGGTGGCTCACTTCCATGGTTTGTGGGCTCGGAATCCAACTCTCCAGACACCTCCACCTGGTCCATAGAATCCATCCCATCAGTTGTCATTCTTCTTGGGCTCACCTTAGTTTGGTACTCCAAGGATCTCCATCATTGACTTTGTTTGTGACCATGGCTTTGGTACCACTTGTTGGCCCCTGATGTCTACATTAGTATGATATTATCCGTTTTAGGTCAAGCCCGCACGGTTTTATTCTTGGGCTAACTCTCAAAATGAGTCGTATCAATGGAGATCCATCTTTCCTTATATGTTCATGATCATTCCCTTGTATTTTCGATATGAGAATTATTTGATTATCCCAACAATCCTCCCCTTCAAACAAAGATCACTCGAGACTCTTCTCGAACAACAATCTCCATCGAGTCGACACCCACTACCACTACGTTTTTGGGCCACGTCTAACGTGAATTAATAGTTACCGCCGCTCGAAACTCTTCTATATCCAGGTCAACTCTGCCTAATCCATAGCGTTCCATCGTCTCTTTTTGGGGTTCTCTTCCAGGGTTAGTGGACTCATAATCCAACTCTATCTAGGTCACCTCCGCCTGGTGCATAGAGCGCCTTAGTCGTCATTTGTCTTCTTGGGTTCATCGCCTTCGTTTGGTACTTCGTGGAATCCATCGCCTTTATTTGGTGCTCCGAGGATCTTCATCATATTGATTTTATTTGGGACCATATGGCTTTGATACCATTTGTCATAGAGCCACTTAGTCACCATTCGTCTTCTTGGGTCCTCCGATTTCTCCACCATATTGATATCAATTATTTGTTTTCTCTGAGGATCTCCACCATATTGATTTTGTTCTCCATCATATTGATTTTATTTGGGGGTCATATGACTCTGATACCACTTGTCATAGAGCCCCTTAGTCGTCATTCGTCTTCCTGGGTCCTTCGAGGATCTCCACTATGGGTCATCTGAGGATCTCCACCATACTGATACCACTCATTTGTTTTCTCCGAGAATCTCCACTATATTGATTTCATTTGGGACTATGACCCTGATACTACTTATTTGTTTGGGACCTTTGATACTATTTAATAAGCTTTGACAAGTCCCAATCTCGACATTGGTATGATATAATTCGTTTTGGGTCAAACCCGCATGATTTTCTTCTTGGGCTAACTCTCAAAATGCCTCATATCAATGAAAATCCATCTTTCCTAATATGTCCATAACCCTTTCCTTGTATTTTCAATGTGAAATTTGTTCGATTATCCCAATAATATATGCTTAACCCAATTTATAGTGTAGTGAATGTACTTTATTTGTTGATTTCAATTTTGTCTGTTCATCCTTACTTACGGCAAATTCTATCCTACCAACTTGGACACTATCCAAGTAGGGGATCCACCATACATTATAAAATATGTGTTGAAAATTAAAGACGTGTGTATTTTTAATTTAAATAAATAGAGCAATGAATGATGAATTTTCCACTTGAATAGTATCAAAGTGGATGCGATAGAAAAAGTCCTTACTTAAATCGATGAGGGCCCACTACTATTTGGGTCCACGTCTCTCACTTTCCCTCATGATATGGCTAAATTGTTGGATCTACTAAGAAACATTACTTCGAGACCTTGCTTGTCTTTTCTTCATCTGATGTTTATGTTCCGACAAAACGTCCTTCTAATGGTTTAGTTGAGGGGTTACGTTTGATGATTATTTATCGTTAATAATTGCGGCTACTATGCTAGTGTATTTAATTAAGATCAATTACGTTTCCAACTCTTCAAATTGGGAAAAGTACAAATAAAGACCACAATTATTTTTTTGCTAATCACATATTTTTGTTTGTTAAAAGTAAAACATTATACTTCTATCAAACATGACTCTTTTTAAAGTACGTATGAAGTAATAACTAATGAAATTATGCGCTAATATGTGTACTTTGAAATTTTAAGCGCGATTGTAACAATACTTTTGGAATATGAAGGCTGTTTCCAAGCACTTATTTAAGGTGGCGATAATTTTTTTAAGGCGGAACTATTCGCAACCCACAAAATTTCTTAACACAGCCCACTTCTCAATGTAGTCCACTTGTATTTTAAAAATAAGTGAAAAAATTCTTAATACAACCCACTCATTATCAATTATACCATTTTTTATTAAATTATATCATTTAAAATCAATATTAAAAATATTAATTAAAATATGAAAAAGAAAAAAGAAAAGATTACTTGAATAAACACAGAAGGTTCTGATCGCCATCTCGCAAGCAATTTTTCTGTGGAATTGATTATCGGCACATCAATTTCGTTAAAAAAGAAAATTGTGAATGCAAAGTCGACTGAAAAGTCCATCATAAAAGTCGTAACTCGTATCTGTAATTTTGTTCAATTTTATTGGTTGAATATGTGCCGTGTCGTTAAAATCGAACACATTACACTGTATTTAGCCCCGTGTAATCGAACGGTGACCACAATAAGTCCGTTTACATTGTCCGTATTAACTGATTTTATCAGTGTTAATTAGATCCTCCATTAAAGAAACCTTTTTAGGGTTTATAGATTATGATATAATGCATCTGATGATGGTGACAGGAAAGGAGATTTTTTTTTTTTTTTAATTTTATAAATTAAATATATTTAATGTTTTAAATTATTTATATTTTGTAATCATTAAGGGTAATATAGTTAATTTATAATAATATTTTAATTAATAAAATTAGTGGGATGCATTAAGAAATTTTGTGGGCCGCAAATAGTCACCGTCTTTTTTTAAGTGTAATTGATATTTCAATGTTTGTAACCTCTTGCAACTGCTTAAAATAATCACTTAAAAGTTAAAACCCATAAGCGTAAGCAGCCTGGTGGTGCTTAAAACTGATTGTGCATTTCATAAATATTAATTCAAGACATTTACATCCAAGACGCTGTTCACCAGGATGAGTGCTTCCTGCCATTTCCAGCCTTCAAGAAATCCGAATACCAGTGTGCGGAGAGCTTTGGATATCTCTTTAACTCTTTGTCATCCAAATCGACATAGTAAAGCCCGAACGCCGACTCATACCCGTCCAGTAACTCCAGACAATCCAAGAATGTCCACGCGAAGTACCCCTTAGTATTCGACCCGTTCCTGAGAAAACATCAGATATGCAGAAACATAAACTGGCAGAATAACATGGTGACATTCCAAAGAATCAATTAGAACGTAAAGTTGGCTCGTGTTTGTTCATATGGTTGATGAAGATACAGGTTTTCGGAAATTTTATAGATGTGCCAGGTAGTTATCTCATGTACAGGTACCCGGGTTCGTGCATGCTTTTACCTCAAAGCATCAAGCGTGCTCCCAATATAAGCATGTAGGTATTGCACACGAGGTGTGTCGAATAGAGTTCCATTACGTCGTGTCTTCTGACCTGTTAAACCAATCTTTTGAAGTGAATAGAGAAGGATATATGTTCAAAACTGTTGCCTAGCAGCAGGGAAGAAGCCAAGAATTTCATCCACGGGGTCCAACTAACAATAGTGTAAAACCAAAGTAATATACTTAAATTCAAAAAATGAAATAATAAGTTTAATGAAGCCAATATTACTAACTTAGTTACATTTTATATACAAATCAATAACTTAGTAGAATTAACATAAATGTTATTTTATTTCTCTTCTTTTAGCTACAAAGAAAGAAAACAAAACTATTTCCTAATATAACAATTAACAGTTAAAGAAAATAATACAAATCCTATTTAAAATAAATTATAAAGCATAAGTATAACTAAATTTACCTTAAAATTCTCAAATATTGATCTCTTACACCTATATGAGAATTTGACTATTGGATAAGCTCTGAATCACAAAAACAGGCAAAAGGGAACAATAACAAGCTTGAATTTGTTGTACAAGAGTAGAACAAAAGAAGACATAAAACATGCTAATACAAAATTTAGCTACGTGTGTGCGCCAGCAGCACTATTTTGTAAATAGTTTTGGAATCACCAAAATACCTCTAGGATTTTTCAAATTTCAATGGCCAGTTACCCCTGCCCCAAGTTAGCTTCGCTTCGTGCACTAGCAGCACTATTTTTATTGAATGCAAGTGCATGGGCATTACATGCACATGGGAGAGAGAGAGTACCATTTTCATGGATATAAACACGGGGGTTCTCGTAAACTTGTTTTATATACTCCAGCACTTGATAAAGACCCGCAGGAGCAATAGGATACTGGTTAGGAAAAAAGAAACAGAAAGTCGTGTTACCACACAATGGGAAACACAGAAGAATCATGTAACTTCATGTGTTACCTGATCTGGAGGAGTGTCTCCCCGCTCATCTGCAGAAAATCAAGAAACAAGAGTAAAGAATAGTGAGTACTTTGAATAAAAAGCACCACATGAGCATGATTAACCAAACTAACAAATCTACAGCTGTAAAATAAACCTTATATCCTACTTCTATACTAACAGATAATCAATGAAAATAGTGAAAGAAATCAGAACTGAAAATCTCCGAGGTCTTACAAATTATCTGTATTGCCATGTCAGTCATTAGGCTGTTACTTGCATTTAGGATGCTGGGATTATCCTTGACTAAAATTGAGTAGTAGTGGTTCACCCCTACAAAGTCAGAAGAACCCTTTATTTGCTTCGACTCATATTCAGTGAAGGCTGGGATTCTTGCCTGGGCATTTCTCTTAACTACTTCAGGATAGTCTCCAAAAACTAGAGGATTCATAAACCTGCATCAAGTATATTACACAATAAAAAAATTATCCAACAATGGTGCCGATAATGAGACCTCTAACCCATATACGAATTGCTGAATGAACTCAGGTGCTTCATCTTACCAACCGATGAAATAGTCGTTCGCTCTTTGAGTTGCTATTACATCTTCTTTTGCATTGGTGTAAGGAACTGTCGACATAGTATAGATGTTAAATCCCACGTAACCCTTTTGTGTGGCCTGTATTAAAGCATATCAGTCTTATCAATTCAACTGAAGGTGCATGACTTTTTTTCTATTGATGGACCAAAATGAACACTAACAAAATTGGATTGGTTAATGGTGACGTCTCATAACAAACTAAAGAAACTAGGTGTGCTACCAGCATTATAACGCCAATTATACCTGGTATTTTTTCTTGTACAGCCTTGAGGTGGCTGAATGAGCTAGCAAGATATTATGCCCCACGATATATGGTTCAATTGAGGAGTTACCCTTTGGACAAATCTTATCAGAACAGCGTCCAGGGGGCATGATTCCTTGAGCATAACTACCCAATGCAAAAATGTTGGCTTCATTGACAGTAGTCCAATGCAAAACCCTGTCCCCAAATTCCCTGAAACACACATCAGCGTATGCTGCGAAGTCCTTCCTGCAGTCACAAACAACATAGATTGCTCTCTGGTAAGTCGCATTTGTTCATATCTGCTGAGCATGGGAATCCATCATAAGATGCATTCTGGATTGTAACAAGATGCTCTTGTGGATTGTTACAACAGTAAAATATTGAAAAACATACACAATTTTTCTACTTAGCCATCCCTCATACTCATCTTCAAGTATTTGTGGAAGATCTATATGGTGCAAAGTGGCGTGTGGCTGGATTCCTGCAGGATTTAGCTTTTCAAAAGGAATCAACAGGGGAGAGAGAGATGGGGGTTGGGGAAGAGGGGTGGGGGGGTGGGGGGTGGGGTGCATGCTTCTGAAGAGGAACATTAAGTATTTGACATGCAAAAGAACAGGAGCTATCACCATTGCTTATAAGTTCATTAATTAGATTATTGTAATATTGCAACCCCATCGGATTTACGGGTCCTCTTCCATCTGCAACAACAACAAACATCATGTGTAAGTAAAAAAGAGGAAAACCTTGCAGGAGGGCATCACTGATCATGGCAAGTAAACATACTGGGAATCAGTCTCGACCATGATATGGAGAATCTAAAAGCCTCCAATCCCATGTCAGACATTAGTCTGATATCATCCTACAGCAGAAAGTTGCAAAACTGAACACCACTCGTTGCACATGAGGTATAATTTCTAAAAGATGACATGATGATGTGAAAAACGAAAATCAAAGGACTCATAACATCCAGATTTCTCTCAAATTTTATTCCTAACTACCTTTAAAAAGCATAAATGAACGAAAACTGTGATACAGACCCCTGTCCTCAGATACACAAATGCACATACTCCCCCTCACTTAGAAACACGTGGGGAGGAAGTTCAACCCCCCCCCCCCCCCCCCAAAAAAACAAACCAAAACCCCCTCTTGATAATGAAGCATTCAAAGAGAGTAGCTCACACTAACAACATTTGAAGCAACAACATACACAGGAAGAGCTATTTCCATGTCATGACAACGTCTCAACTTGTCAAATTTGAACAGAATATCTGAACCCAAGATGGAACATACCCATAAAAATGAGCTATTGTACCTTTAGAACCATAGATAGTATATACCTTGTACTTGTGATATCCATCACATGCAACGTCGCCATTGGCTCCGTTTGTACGACCTGAATTAGTAGTATAATTAATGACTAATAATAGAAAATTTGTTGCCTATTCAAAGAGAAGAAAAGCTGAAAAGCCAAATTTTGTTAAAAGTAGCTATGAAGATACAGGGAGTAAAGTAGATACCAGAATGAGCAAAGGTATCCCAAAAGCTAGGAGTTCTTCCATCCTCAGACGCCGCCCCCTCGTACTACGTTGACATGTGAGAGATTGACAAAAGTTTATTTGTTTTCATTAAGCAAAGTTTCAAACAAGTGTCAATAACGGCAAAACAGGGAAATGAAGCAAATCAGATTGCAAATTGGCTTTTAGTTGAAGTCAACCCCTTCACTAATTGAAGGTGGAATAGTAAGGCAGAGAACTAGATCAAATATCTTGATCCTCAATTTGATTCAACCTTCAAGAACTCTTTGAAAACTCGATTATATCTATTTTCATTTGATAAAATTTACAGCCAATTTGAGCTCGAGCGCTCACACACAGAGTCACGCGCACTCTCTCTCACACACAGAGTCACGCGCACCCTCTCTCACACACACACATAAAAACTGAACCGTTGACCCTCAATGTGTTTGATAGGTCTTTGGCGCCATTAAATTTATTGAATCTTAACACAGTTGATCATAAAACTTCAACACAACATCTACTACAACAATTCAAACAAGTTTGACCAGCGAGTGAATTTTTTATTCGATTGAATTACGCCGCGCAGGAAAAGCATCAATTTCAAATTAAACTCCATCCCTGTATTTTACAGCACGAAATCAGAAGATATCAGTCATATACCTCATTATAAGAACAGTTGAAGCATTTATATAGGTTTTTCCTTTGAAATTAATAAATATCGTCACCATATGGTATATATTCCTATAATCAGGACTAACAAACACAAAAGAGTGGGTGAAACTGACTTGATAAGCGGCGGTTCCTGAACCGAAAACAAAGTCTTCCGGGAAATCAGCTCGGCTGTAGTGCTCCACGGCGGCCGCCAAATGCACCACCACCGGAAAAAGCCAAAAAATTGAATAAATCAGAGCATTCATCTTTCGCAACTATCCCACGGATTCTAGTCTCTTCGTTAAAGGCATTTCTGTTGACATATAGAGCACTTTCCATCTTCTCCACATGCGGTCTCAATCGCGACTTGCGGTCTCAATCGTGTATAATATAATAGAGGGAGTGCATGGTCATGGGTGTGGAAAAGTATTGGTTTTTTCCCCTCAACTCTTGTGTAGTACCCGCAGGCCGCAGTCCCGGATGTACAAATACAAAAACATAGTGCATTTGATTAGTATGACGTAGCCGGGATGTTACAACTGGTAAACGAGTCGAGCCGAGTCGAGTGTTAAGAAAATTAACTTTAAATTTGCAAGTATGATTTGAATTTAAATTCAAATGGAATATTAATTGAATTTTGAAAGATGAATCGAATTCAATTCGTGAAAATATTCGATTCGAAAGTTGTTTCTTATTTTTATTTTAGATATTTTTTATTTTTTAAATATTCAAATATTATTTTTTTGTTTTTTTTTTTAATTACAACTTTTAATAATATATATTATATATTAATTTATTTTAAAAATATAGTTATATAAATATATATTATGTGTATTACTTAATTTTTTTAAATATATGATACGTAGACGAATTAAGTATTCAAATTATTCGAATCGAATACAACTATATTTGTATTCGAATTTAAATATAGTACGAATCTAAAAATCAATTTCGTATTTGTATTCAAATTCGTAATTTTCGAATTTGGATCATCTTAATCAAATCAAAATTATTTAATTTGTTTGCATCCCTAGTTACAAGTTCCCCAGAACAGCTCGACTCTGTCTTAAATCGTTCGAATATTGATTATCAACGAAGGTTTATCAGGCCGGCTATTAGTGCAGATCATTTTTGTTGTCCATTTTAGTTAGGATATTATTTATGTTGTATTTATCTTGTATCTTTGTAGTCCTATATATTGAATAATATGCAACCCACATATTGTCTAGTGAATCACAAACTCTTACATGGTATCACGATTGTTTTAGGCTAACACCAAAAACAAATTTCGATCCTCTCTGCCTCCCTTCAATGACGCCCTCCACCACCACTGAAACTCTCCCATTTCTCAACCCTTGTCCACCTGATCACTATCCGCCTAAACTTGTCCAAATTGGATGAGTTGGCTTCTTCCAATTCTTGAATCTCATAATATGTTACAATATGTTGACAGTACCTGCAAGGAACCATCGATGCAAGGTGATCAGCAACTTCGTACGCTTCTCCACTCCTCTCTCAACGAAGAAGCTATGGCGGTTGTCGTCGGTTGCAAAACCTCTCATGATATCTGGAAGGAGTTGGAATTTCACTGAACGTGGCGGCGGACACAATTCGAGTCAATGCGGAGGTTAGGGTCGTGGTAATTGCGGCCAAAATTCTGGCATGTAGCAGTGTTGCTCCTCTAATAGCCGAGTTCAGGAAAAACCAGTGGAAGGACGCCCAAATGTAAGTGGTGTGGTATGAAGGGCCATCGTGCAAATAGGTATCGCGATCTTACCCATGTGCGCCGATCGAATACAACAAATTTGGCTGAGGCTTTCAATGCATCTTGTAATATCTCTGATCCTCGAGACATCAGGTTAGTATATTGACTCTGGTGCATCACTCACATAACATCTACACCTAATAACATTTACTCCGCCCACACATATAATAGTACTGATCATGTCGTTGTTGGTAACGGGACCTCCCTATCTATTACTTATGTTGGTCGTCAAGCTAATACTCCTACTATTAAATAGAATGACGTGCTTGTGGTTCCTAATCCTACTCACAATGTATCGTCCATCGGTCGCTTAACTCGAGACTATTTTGTTAATGTGATTTTCTCCAATAACTCATTTGTTGTTTAGAATTGGGTGGACGGAACAACACTAGCAAAAGGGAGACGTGATGGTGGCCTTTGCCTTTTAAAGCATGTTGACTCTGCACTTTTGGCGGATTTTAATGATACAACTCCTCGAGGGTCTTTTAAATTGTGGCATGAATGTTTGGGGCATGTTAGCCACCGTATTATTTATGTTTTGCAAAAACAGGGGTAATTATCAGTTTCATCTCTTTTGCTTATCCCTACTTTGTGTGGTCCATGCCAACTTGCTAAGAGTCATAACCTACCATTTGCATTGGATGAAAAACGATCTACTAGTCCTTCACACTTGGTTCATTGTGACATATGGGGTTCGTATCCCATTACATCCGTGGATAGATATCGATACTACATTATTTTTATTGATGATTACTCCGGCTTTGTTTGGTTATACCCCATGAAATTAAAATCCGAATGCATTGACATTTTCGTTCATTTTCAATTGTTTGTGGAAAATCAATTATCATGCAAACTTAAGGTCTTTCACATTGATGGGGAAGCGACGCAAACATTTTCAATCTGATGGGATCCACCATAAATGTCGTGTCCATACACACCATCACAAAATGGACGTGTCGTATGTAAGCGTCGTTATGTTAGTGAGACAGGTTTGGTGATGCTTTTTCACTCTAAAGTGTCCATGAAATATTGGTTTCCGGCATTCGCCTCAGCAGTCTTTACAATAACTCGGCTTCCCACCCCGCTATTAAATAATATATCTGCTTATGAGGTTTTACTAGGAATTGCACCTAATTACAGTAATTTCATGCACATGGTTGTCATGTTTATCGATGTCTCAGGGATTATGCGCAACACAAATTCATTCCCCAGAGTCGAGCTTGCATATTCATTGGATAAAGCTCTAGTTATAAGGGATTTCTTTGTCTTGACGAGTCTAGTTCTCGTGTCTTCATCATCCATCATGTATAACTTGATGAGATGTGCTTTCCTTTTCACAAAAACGCCAACAGCCAGCCACTTGATGAATTGGATTATAGTGCTTTTGTGGTCGAGGCCCAAATACTTCCGATTCTCGTGACATGTCTATGGTGCACATCTCAACGCCTCCTGATGGCCCCCGCCCTCTTTGTCCAGTTGAATCTGCCACTCTGGTTAGCCCACCACCACATGAACGCAACCTAGTACTTGACTTTGGGCCTCCATCTCGTGCGCCCACCACCGTTCTCTTCTCTACCTAGGCCAGCTCCACCGCAGCCCACACATCATATGCGCACTCGGGCCAAGGATGGAAATCTTTAGCCCAAATATCCAGTTCTTCTTTCTCAACATTCTACTGGACTTTTGCACGTTCTTCTTTCTACGAAAGAGCCCAAAGGCTTCAAATTCGCTGCAAAACACCTGGATGGATTCAAGCTATGGATGAGGAAATTGGTGCACTCAAGTCAAATGACACATTGGAACTTGTCCCTAGACCAGCAAATACAAATGTCATTGGTGCTAAATGGGTTTTTTGCACCAACTATACATCTAATGGCACTGTTGAACAACTCAAAGCGCGCCTCGTTGATCAGGGGTTTAGTCAAGTTCTTGGGTTTAACTTTACCTTCACCCTTCAGTCCGATGGTTAAAGCATATGTTTGCATCGTGTTAGCTCTTGTTGTTATGCGTAAATGGCTCCTACAGTAATTGGATGTTAAAAACGTTTTTCTCAATGGGTTTCTTATGAAAACTGTTTACATGGGGCAACCTCCAAGGTATGTCGACACTTGCAACCCAAACCACGTTTTTTGCTTGAAAAATGCGTTATACAGGCCGAAATAAGCCCCTCGTGCTTGGTTTCAACGCTTTAGTGACTTTCTTAAAATTTAGGATTTCCTTGCACCCGTGCCGATACTTATTTATTTGTCTTTTGTCGTGGGTCCTTCCTTCTTTATCTACTTGTGTATGTTGACAATATCATAGTCACATAAAATTATGCATCAATTATTCACCGTCCCATTCACCGTATTCACAAAATGTTTGCAATTAAGGATCTTGGCAAATTGGACTATTTTTTTGGCCTTGAAGTTACTTATATGGGAAATGGAATTTTTCTTGGTCAATAAAAATATGTGCATGGTGTTTAATCACGCGCGCAGCTTCTTAAGAGCAAACATGTTGCCACACCAATGGTGGTTGGTCAAAACCTCAGTCACTCTGGCGATTCATTTGACGATCCAACCTTATATCGCTCTCTAGTCAGTGTTCTTCAATATCTTACCATCACTAGACCCAACATGTCATATAGTGGTTACTCTAATTCAATTTATGCACTCTCCCATGATTGCTCATTTTCTTGCAGTTAAGCGTATTTTGCAATACGTCAAAGGCACTTCTACCTTTGGCCTAACTTTCACCCATGGACCTACTTGTGACATTCTTACTTACTCTGATGTGGATTAGGCGGCCGTCCCGATACTCGTCGATTGACCTATGGTTACTCTACATTTGTCGGGCCTAACTTGGTTGCTTGGAGTTCTAAAAAGCAATAAATTGTCGCTCCATCTAGTTGCGAATCGGAATTTTGTGCCCCCCAAATACTACGACGGATGTTATTTGGGTAACAGACTTACTTCTTGATCTTCATATTTCTATCCCCGAATTCCTACTATTCTCAGTGACAATAAGAGTGCCATTTTTTTGCCAAACATATAGAACTTGATTACCACTTTGTTCATGAAATGATGCAAAATGGTCGCATTATGATAGAATATGTTCCCACCAAATTCAATGTTGTTGATGTGCTCACTAAAATCTTTGCTCGCCCATTGTTTCAATTCTTTCGTTCCAAGCTTTGTGGCGTTGCCGCCCCGACGTCACGCTTGAAGGGAGGTATTAGCATAGATCATGAAGATCCGGTTAAATTGTAGTAAATATTGTATAGGAGTAAATCAAGGGATTTTGTTATCTACTTTAGTCAGGATATTATTTATCTTGTATCTTTTTACTCCTATATATTGAATAATGGCAAAGACTTGCGCAGACCAGGTACACAATAAGCCTTATTGTGCACCTGAGGGTTTTTAAGGTTTTAGGATTTTTTAGGGGGTTTTTAGGGGTTTTAGGGTTTTTCGAAATTTTTAAGGTTTTTAGGGTTTTTTTTTCAGGTAGGTCCGACAGTCTACATAAATTAAATACAAATTGTATTTATTATTATTTTATATATGTATTATTTCGAAAATGTATATAATATGAAATCCGCTTCTCTGACTAGGTCCAAATACAATCCAGGTGCATTAAAATTTGGTATCCTTCTCAGACCCAATGTTATTATCTAGAGTCGGAACATTGAACAATTTCTTCAAGATATTTCTTAATATCAGTTCTCGTTTTATCTATATATTTTATATTGGTTTTAAGTAGTAGATGTGGGAGTTGAATAAACCCCTAACTTTCTTTTCAGAAGTGTAGTTTCTTTGATGTTGGCTATAAGAAACTTTTCTTATAGCCATGGGCAGATCTAGCTATCCCAACACTAGACTCCAGCTCAGTGTAAAATTTGTAGGACTTCTTTTTTAATTAGTAGTACAACTTTTATTGTTTTATTTGTTATTCACTCCAAATTTTAGTTAAACCCACTCTCATTTAATTTGATTGTTCACACTATAGTCTCTAACACAAATATGAATAAATAATACATATTCAAAATCATGTCCAATTATTTATTTTCAAACTCATGTATTGATTATTTTAGTAAAACTTCTATTAAAAAAAAAAAAAAAACCTTTTATGTAGATTCTATTGCTAACTTCTTTTTTCTTGTAAGACCTATAACAAGTCGCAACTTCATTCAACTCTAACAACTTTTCATTCTATATAAATTTTTATGTTTCAGCCCGTCCCATTATTAACATCTGGATTCGCAGTGGATTAACTTCTATTCCAAAACAATACAATAAATGTTTTGTATAGTGTGTGTTTAAAAGATACAACAAAAATAAATATACACAAAATTTATAATGGTTCGAAGTCAGGTAATCCTTCTTCATTCACTCTAGTCGCTATTCGAGAGAAGTTTCACTAAACTTGATATACAAATTAGACGGGATTAATGAGATTAACTCACAAGTCTCAACTTGCTGCTCGCAGCTCTAGCTTAACTTATTCTCAGAAGGCTAATCTGAACTACGGTCTTTTCTCAAAGAACAATCTCATTAAATCCTCACTTAGAAACAAGTTTGGTAAAATACTAAAATCTTCAACAGGAAGCAAGACTTTAAACGTGAAGTGTTTCTGCAAACTACTTCAGTGAGTGTACTTGAAGATATTGAGAATGTTGTACACAGTTAAAGCTCTTGACAATATTTTTCTTTTCTCGTGAAAGTTCATGTAAGTTCTTACGGATTTTAGTCTTCAAGTCATTTTATAGGTGATGATTTCTATTTGTTGAAGAAGATAGTAACCCTAGCATTAAGGGTCTTTCTATTTGGCCACATTATTTTACATTTGTTAAAAAATTCTAATTATTTCTTTTTTAGTGATTAGCCTTTAAATAAAATTAGTATTATCATGAAAAATTCTCAGAATTTTTTTTAAGTGCTAACTATCATTTTAAAACACTCAAAATAAATCGGCAACTTTTTATAGTTTTACCCTTAATGCATTTTTAATGTAAAATTTAAAAAATTGCCTTCACAAATTATTTAACATTATTATTTTAAATACATCCTCCAACTTCAAAATATATATTCTTAAAAAAATGTGGTCTGTCACATGGTGGCCAAGTGTCATTGTCGTAACATTAATTATCCTTGTATAGCTATTAGTTGTTTGCTTTTTTCTTTAGCTGTAAGTTGTCAACGAGTAGGTTGCAGATCAATGGTGATTGTCAGTCTCTGTGACCTCAGTCATTGGCTAGCTGATCAAGATTGCTTCATTGTCTTTACCGGCTCATTTTTATTTGAAAATGAGTTCACCTTTTGACGTACTAGGTTGACTTGTTGTATTGTCTGACGATGATTCATGTTGCCACAAGTCATCTTAAGTCAAACAATTATGTAGGCTTTGCAGTGCTGGTTGTAGCCCCCATGCTTACGGTCGTTGTAATCTATCAATGAGAAAGAAATAGTGTTCACTTTTATTGGCGCAAAATCGCTTTTATTCTTCTTCTTTTTCAGATTATTGTTTTATTAATGTACTTATACGTTGGTGTCTTTTTCAGCTCTAACTTGTGTAATACAATAAAGTTGTTTTGTACTTTAAACAACTAAGTTGTGTGATATATTAAAGTTGTTTTGCAATTAACAACTTAGTTATATATATACATATAAGTCGATCTAATTAAACAGTTGAGTCGGGTGAGAAACATGCTGTTTTATATTGTTTAGAGTAAGACATACTATTTATTACTTAGGGAACTTTGGCTAGCCCATTTTTAAAGTTCCACTAAATTCTAAATTGAAAATTTGTAATACATATGTGTGTGTTTCAATAACTAAAATGTTGTTGGTAAACTCTACTATCATATCCAAACAGGTAAGACTAGTCCATAAGTATCATTAGCCGAAGTGTTAAATTTTGAAATTATGTAAAATTATTAATTTTATCTTTTAAGAGTTAGCTCATGAGCCTATTTGAGTCCTTTTACTACTCTAAGTGAACACTCTCGTTATCGAAACTACTTAGTAGGAAGTGACACATATTGTCATGCTCTGGTCTAATTAGTTATTTTGACAAATACCATAATAAAAATATTTTATTGTGTTTAGTTTTGAATAGCCTATGAGAGAGACTCAGTTCATTTAAAAAAAAATTAAACTAAATCTGTTATGGATACAAATTAAACACAACAGAAAGTTTCATGTGCAATAATGAAAATCCCAAATGTAAAATTGAATAGAGAGATGGTTAAAAATAGTATCATATCATTTCTCTATTTTACTTTATTTTATTATTACAATACAAATAATTCAATAACAATTTCTCTGATAAATTAAGTTAGATCTTTTATTGAAGCTTGATAGGTGTTATAATAAAGAGTGGGTCTTGTGTGTGACGGTTACACGGAACTTATTTCATGTGATCAAGAGTAATTGTATTTTTTGAATATGTACATGAATTGGATATGAACGTTGGGTCATTAATTCATAGATTAAACCCGTCACACCTACAAACAAGTTTTTGTTTATAATAAAATACCCCAATTAATGACAAATTCAATTCAAATACATTTTCAAGATACATCGTTGTCACAAATCAACCTCTACCAGTGATACAAGAGTACCATCTTGAGTACCAATGTCAGACCATTTATAAGGTAATATGTGCCAGATGACTCTATAAGTACACTTCGAAAAACTTCATTTATTAATGTTAATTGTCACCACTATTCCTAATACATCTTAGCTCGGAATTAGAGCTGGCAAAACTGGTCCGGCCCGATGGGCCAACCCATTTAGCTCGAAATATAAAGCGGGCTGCCGGAATATTAGAGGCTCGAAAAAATTTGGACTTTTTTGGCCGGGTCCGAACGGGCTTTTCTTTTGGCGGGTTCGGCCCGGCCCGGCCTGATGGAATTGAATTTTTTTCCTCACTAATCGAATAAGAAAAAATTAGGAATTAGGTAATATCTTGTGTACTATTTGAAACAAGTTTTTCTTTTTTTTTTTTCTAGCAGAGCATAAATGTATCTATTTACCGAGAAATTAAAACATTTGACTAATTAATACTCTATTTCTTCAATTTTATTAGCCGAAGATGAAAATGAATAGAATGCAAGCATGCTCATTAATTGTTATGTGTCGAGAAATGGAGAATTGATTAACATGTAGTATAATACGTATACAAAAATTAAATAACTTGTAACGTGTAGTATATAACTATATATCATCATCCATTCCTTTTTTTTTTGCCAGAGGCCCGTCGGGCCGGGCCTAGCATTTCTAGGCCCGAAATAAATCGGGTCCGGTCCGACCTGGCCCGAATTACCCCTTGGCTTGGCCCGACCCGGCCCGACCTGGCCCGAATTGCCACCTCTACTCGGAATCATCCTAACAATCTGTTTTGCAGATTAGTATACAGGTAGGGGAAAAATCAATTTTTGCACATGAGATTATCTGTTACACTTTGGTGTTACATCTTGTATTTCACTACATTCATTAACCGACACGTGTATGGTATGATGTCACAAATTAATATGTGTCACCTATTGAATTGAGTGTAACAGATGATGAAACACCTACTGCAACAGAGAATCCGAATTGCAATTTTTGTCCTATAGAATATGGGTCTGGGCAGCTTTTAAATCTATAATTTTATTTACCCAAAATTAATAAATGTTGAAACCTAATCTTAAAAAAAGAAAAAATGTTGAAGCCCCTCGAAAAACTAAACAAAATCAAAGAATATTCCGTTAAAGTTCTAATATTCAATTAATTTCTTTATTATTTAGTTTTTTTTTTAGTTTTTCTTTCTTATTTTATATTTCTGAAAAATGTAAAAATAATTTATAAAAATATTAAAAAATAAAGAAAATAAAATCTTTACTCTACCCACCCACCTACCTACCCCCATTACCACCCACCCACCTACCTACCCCCATTATCACCCACCCCTCTTGATTATTTTTCTCAGTTTTTTCTTTCAGTTTCTTTAAGACTACTCTGCCCCACCTGTCGTCCCGCCCCCCTCATCCCACTGTAAAGAAATTTCTTAAGTCTTTTTTTTTCTTAATGCCCTCACAATCTATTTTACATATTAAGTTGTAGGTCAAACATCATGCGTTTAGAATCGTGCGAATCACGAACAGTGCATCGATACTCTAATCATAAAACTAATTTGTTCAAGTTGATTGAAATATAAATTTGAAGAGTTGAGAAAATTCTTCATCTGAAAGATAAGAACGTATTCACCCCAACTTGAGTAATTGTATTCCCCTTCAAGAAATTGGAGTACCAGCGTGCAGAAAGTTTCTGGTATCTTGTCAACTCTTTCGCATCCAGATCAACATAGTAAAGCCCAAACGACGTTGCATAAGAATTCAATAGCTCCAAACAGTCCAGTAATGTCCACTCAAAGTAGCCTTTTATGCTTGAACCATTTCTGCGATGAGAGAAAGATAGTGCAGTTAAAGGATTATTCAGAGTTGTTCTTGGAACTATGTATAATACTATAAAAAATAGTCTTTTAAGATAAAAGGTTATCTCAAATAATAAGTATTTGTGATAACTATATTATCAGAGACAATATGTCATCAATAACTAGTTGTTTCAATAACTCCGTCACAAATAGAATTATTTGAGACAACAAAGGTCGCTTTAAATGCGTCAAGTATTTTTGCACCAACTCATTGCCTCTAAAAATCAGTTCCGATCCTATGTCCCGTTTTTACTGTGTCTTACTTGTGTCTCACTCTAACATCGAACTTTACAACATGAATCTTAAACCATGAACACATGAATCATGAACCTTAAACTATAAACCTCTAAATTATGAACATTGAATCGTAAAACCATATATCTTGAACAAAAGTATGTCATAGTCCCAAAAATTTAAGCCTTATCCCCTAAATATTGAACCTGAATGTACATCATGAATCCTAAACCTTAATCATGAACTTAATTTGAACTCACAAAACCATAAAAAAGTAATTATAACCAAATAATTTTTAAAGTGGGACACTGGTGGGATACAGTAAAAACGAGGCAGATGATTTGAACTACTGAAAAATGTCTAACAAGGACTTAAAATGATTTGCAGAGTATTTTATGACGATAATCGTCCCATAAACTTATAAACGACAACAATTATCATCTTAAAAATATATCACAAAAAAAAAAAAATTATTTTATTATAAATGAACAGAGAATGTAAGATGAAATACAAGTCACCTCACTGCATCGAGTACGACTCCTATGTAAGCCTGCAAATAGTCCACTCTTAACGTATCATTTAGTGCTCCATCACGCGGTGTAATCTGACCTGTTAATTGAAACCACGCCATGGATGGGTTAGTTATCAAATAGATCACATCATTCGTTTAATTTCATATTGCACTATGACTTTTGAAACTTATTAATGTGCGGCACCAACTATAATTATTTTTAATTGCAACATAGACCGTAATTTTATACATTTGTTTGTTTTACCATCACTTTCTTAGATGCATCTTGACTAGACCGTCAAATATCCACCACCTATTTCACAAGTTGTCAACCTCATCACTATGAACTGACAATTGAAGGCACGAGAACCATAACCTTATTCCTAGCTTGATTCACTAGTGTATAGTAATGAACACAAAATGGATGGTATACATGGAACAATCTTGAAGACGCATATGATGGGGCGTAATCAGATTAAAAAAATTATGATCGATATTATAATAAAAAAATGATAATTGGTAACAATATTAATAAATTTAAAAAGTCATGTTATAATTGATTTTTTAACGAAAATGTGACTTTTTATATAATTGAGCTTTAAAAGTATATGTACAATGCATATGAGAGAGAGAGAAAGAGAGAACCATTTTCTTGGATATAAATTGGTGGATTGTCGTACACATCTTTAAGATACTCTAGCAGTCCTGTGAGCCCCCAAGGCATCAGAGGAAAATTCTGAGGAAAATGAAAATGTTAAAACATATGGAAATAAATAAATTAAATAAATTTTCAAATGTAATAAATTTTCAAAAAATTTACCTGAAAATCTACTATAGTACCTCCTCCATTATCAACTACAAAACCAAAAATAAATAAACAAATCAAGTTCGAGCTATACTATTTAAAGGAGGTATGTTATTAACTAGCCAAAGAGGTATTTGGTGCCCCACACCACTAGATGCACGACATATGGACAAAAAACTAACTTTTTGTAACTTTTTTCTCATATGTCGTGCATCTAGTAATGTGGGGGCACTACCCCTATAAATAGGTTAGAAACTCCCCACATACAGATAGTCTCGACCGCCGAGTCAGCAAAGAAGTCCTTGATATCGTGTGTTATAGGATCATCCTTGACTTGTAATGTGGTGTAGTGGTTCAGTCCTATAAAGTCAAGAGAGCCCTTCACTTCCTGTGACTCTTGTCTTGTGAAGGCTGGAATTCGTGTTTGAGCGCGTTTCTTTACTATATCGGGATAGTCTCCGAATATTAGAGGGTTAAGTACCCTGCAGGAAATTTGAAAATATGTGTTTATATAATGTAAGAAGGTGGTGGCTAAATATATCATAAAATTTTCTCCGCACACCACTTTTTTCAAGTAAACCACTTCACATAAAAAGATTAAATTCAAATAATGTCTTTGTATACCACATAAACGCCCTATTTTACTCTTACTAATATTAGAAAAGAAAATCTTAAGCATAATGGAAAGAAGAAAAAACAACGAAGGAACCAGTAAGTTAGAGCAGAAACACTATTCTACATCTCAAAATAATTCAAATTAACATTCAAATTTGAAGTTTTTGTAGAATATGAACAACTCAACTTTATGTGTAATCCCATAGAGAGCAAGTAGAAAATAGTTAAACAAGTCTAATAACTGCTATTCAATTAACTTTTTACATTGAAAATGAAAATTACAAGCTAATGACTTATTTATATTCAACTAACTATCAACTAAACAATTCTACTATAAAAAAGCTTCCAATGCTATATTTACACATGTCATGTATTACTTCTACACCCCCCTCAAGCTGAGAAGGGGTACCATTCTCAGCCTGGACATCAAGAAATGAAACGGAGAAACACCAATTTTTTTAGTGAGAATATCAGCAACTTGTAGCTTCGTGGAAGCATACACCTGCTAAAGAGATCCTTCCTTGAACTTATTTCGGATAATGAGGCAATCTATGTCCAAATGCTTGGTCCGTTCATGAAATACAGAATTTTGCACAATATGTGAAGTTGTTTGATTGTCACAAAGTAGGTTTATTGATTTAGCAATAGAAATACCCTAGTCTATAGAAATATAATTAATTCACACGTGGTACTGGCCAAAGCATGGTATTCTGCTTCAGCAGAACTTTGTGAGACAGTTGTTTGCTTCTTAGACTTCCATGAGATAAGGCAATCCCCTAGGAAAACACAATATCCAATTAATGAATTTCTTGAATCTGGGCAAGAACCCCAGTCGGAGTCGTTATAATTTGTAAGAGCAAATCCACCGGTTGTGCTATAAAATAAACCAAGATGAGAAGTACACTTAAGTTGTTTGAGAAGATGCAAGGCAACTTGCCAATGTTCACTGCAAGGGGCTTGAACAAACTAGCTCAACTATTGGACAACGTAGGTCACATCTGCCCTAGTTAAGTTGAGATACAATACAATAGCTTTCTAATCAGTCATCTATATTGCTCTGCATCTGTCAACAAAACCCCACTATTAGTAGCTAGTTTAAGGCCTTGAGGTAAGGGGATAGAAAATGGTTTGTAGTTCTACATTTCGGCATCCTGTAAGATATCTAATATATAATTCCTTTGGCAGAGGTGAATACCTTGATCATTCTGGAAATCTTAATCCCTAAGAAGTATGTAGCAATTCCCAAATCCTTTATTGTAAATGCCTCATGGAGATACCGTTTCAAGGTTATGATGTTAGTGTCAGAATTTCCAATAACAAGCACATCATCCACATATACAACTAGGGCCCCAAAATCATCATTTTTAGCCCACGTTGATAAGCAATGATCATGTGTTGATTGACCATATGTCAACAAGGTAGAACAAAATTTGTTATTCCACTGTCTAGAAGCTTGTTTAAGCCATACAAGCTTCTAGTCAACTTAAACACCTATCCTTGCTTTGGTTTGGCATAACCAGGAGGTGGTGTCATGTAAACCTCATTGTTAATGTATCCAAGGAGAAAATCATTTTTTATGTCTAGTTGGTGGAGAGGCTAGTTTAATAGCAACAACAACTATGATTATGCTAATAACAACCTACTTTGTTACATGAGGAAAGCTATCTAAGAAATCTTCCCCTGCCATTTAATTGTATCCTTTGGCCACAAAACGGGCTTTATATTTTCCCACAAACCCATCTGACTTGAGTTTGATCTTAAAAACCCACTTACAACCTATTGCTTTCTTGTGAGAAATTCAGTTAACTCCCATGTGTGATTCTATTCTAGGGCTTGTATTTCCCCTTCCATTGCCCAATCTAGTGAGGATGTTTCTGAGCTTTTGTGTATGAGTGTGGGTCCTTAATCCCACTGTGGTTTAGCATAAATACAGTATATCTATGATCAGGAACAAAGGAATAATCAGAAGCAACATTATCAGTAGTGGTAACAAAATCTTTCAGATAAGATGGTTTCTAGTTGTGTTTTGTACTTCGGAATATCCTCTAATTGCTATGGAGCAGGATGTATTGGCTGAGAGCAAGTATCATTCACAGAAGGAGAGGACTGAGGATCTTGGATGAGTTCTTTTGTTTAGACAGGAACTGGAAGAGTAGGACCAGCTTTATTAGGAAAGCTGGTAGCATATGGGAACACATTTTCAAGGAAACCCACATCTATAGAAACCAAGACCCTGTGTGACTCAATGTCAAATACTCTGTAAGCCTTCTGCCCAGGAGGATATCCTATCATATGCATTTATCAGTCCTTGTAGAGAATTTAGATTTGTTAGGAGAGACATTTGAGACAATAACACAGACAACCAAACGACTTTCAAAGTTCATATGCTGATATTGTTCCAAACATCACCTCAAAGGGAGATTTCCAAGATCGAGTAGATGTTGGTAGCCTGTATATAATATAAGCAATTGTCGATATGGAGTATGGCCAAAGGTAATTTGGAGCTGCAGATTCAGTCATAACAGCTCTAGCAATCTTAAGCAAATGTTTATGTTTTCTCTCCACAACCCCATTTTTTGTGGAGTGTAAGTACATGGCTTCTGGTGAAAAATACCCATGTGAGAAAGCATGTTTTGATGATCATGGCTTAGAAGTTCAGATCCATTATCTGTCCTTATTATCTTCATTGATTGCTCAAGCTAGACAATGATCTTTTTAAGAAAAGTTCCAAGAAAAGACACTGCTTGTTTCTTGGTGGACAAAAGATAGATCCAAGTGGTTCTGCTAAAGCCTTCAACCTTTATAAAAAAAAATATGGAGTATTTGTGATACTTGATTTGTTGTAGGGTCCACAGATATCCACACGAAGCATCTCGAAGATCCTAGTAAACCGGATAGTACTCCTTGGAAATGACATTCTGGTTTGTTTAAAATAATGACAAATGCCATAGGCTTTGTTTCCTTCAATGGCAGGAGGTGTACATAAGTGTTTGAGGAAATCTAAGTGTTGTAAAGTTGATGGGGCAGCATGACCAAACTTCTTATGCCAAGAATCAAAGACCTTGTGATAGTGTGAAGCAGTCAAGCCATTAAAAGCTCACAAATACACTTGGGGGAATTTAAAAAATGGCCTAGTCAAAGACCCCCTAAATCATAAATAGTCTTACTTATTCAAAACAATAAAAATAGCCTATTTTTTACACAACTTGGTTGTTTAACATTTTAAACAACCTAGTTGTGTAAACAAGCAATTTATTTGATTACAAAAAAACTGAGTTGTTTAAAATAATAGATAAACAACTTGGTTTAGAACACAACATAACCATGTTGTTTTTAATGTAAAACAACATTGTTGTTTTGGACAACTTAAAAAGGAAAAAAAAAAATCAACATATAAGTATATCAATTACAACAATATATATGGATCGAAAAACAAATTAAACTGTATTATAAGAATAAATAAATAACAAGCACACACCTTAAAAGATAATTTAAAGATGAAGATAACACATTAAGATAGAAACAAAGAGAATGAAGGAGAGAGAAAAAAAATGAGAGAGAGGGACTAAAGGAGCGGTTGTTTTAAAGAATACGAAGAGAAGAAAACGGGGGGGAAGTGAACTTTTTTTAAATTCGAAATTTTACTTTTTACCTTTTATTTAATATGACCAAACATTGATAAGGCCTTTTCTGATAATATACCGGGTTATCCGGTCATATTTGACAATTCTCACATACGCTTGTTCGAAACCTACTTAATAATAACAGTAGCAACAGTAGCAGTAGTAGTAGTAACAACAACAACAACAATGTTCATACTATGTACTCCCCCTGGCCCACCTTATCTTACACACTTTCCTTAAACAGCCGTCCCATCTTATGTTGCACAGCCTAAAAAAGAAAAGTTATAACATAATCTCCACCCTCAAAATCTCCACCCTCAATCCACCTTTGAAAAGTCAATAAACAACCAAAAAACAACTTTTCTTAATACCCGTGCTGACTCCCCCCTCCCCCTCCTTTGTGCAAGATAAGCCGGGACGGAGAGCATTGGTTAAATTTTCATTATTTGTATGGAGATTTAGGAAAATGTGTTTATTTGATGTTCGTGAACAAATTAGTTGTTCATAAGTAAAAATGTTCACGAACATGATCAAATACGTTCGTGAGCATAACCAAATACGTTTGTGAACATAATCAAACACTTTCAAATACGACTTGACCCAACCCGGCTCATATCGTTTGTAGCCCTAAGTTTAATTGTTCATTGTAGTTTCTGTTAATCTTGTTGTTTTTCTTCGTATAAGTTTAAGTGTTCATTGTAGTTTCTGTTAGTCTTGCTATTTTTTCATACAGGTTTAAGTGTTATGTTGCATTTTATAACACTCTCAATCAAGGTTGTAGACTTTGTTAGGCGCATGCTAGGCAGTTGATTGGGACCTAATGATTAACTAGAGGATAGACATGATTAGGTGTAGGGGTGAAGTGAGCTGAAATACAACTCGCGAGCCACGATCGACTCGCAAAAAGATATTAGACTCGAGACAAACGAGTCGAGCTTGAGCTACTTGAGTAAGTGTCTAGTTTGAGTTCAAGCTCGAGCTATTGATACTCCGCTCGGCAGACTAGCGATTTTAATCGCGCTTGTTTTAAATTACTAATTTACCCTTTAAAGTTGACATGATCGAGCTTGCACTTGTGTCTTCACTTCTTGACTTTTGTTTCAAACTATGAAGAGACCACTATTTATACTTGTAGGATTCTTTCCATATGCAGTTGATGGAATAACGCAATTTGACTAGTCATTCATGATTTGGTAATCCTCTTGCTTTGATAGAGAGATTTGATTTGATTTGATTTGTTGATCTTTTTACCTTGGACAGATAGATTTGATTTTATTTTATAACCAAAAACTTTGGTAATTTCTTTCTTGTATGCAAGATTTTATCTTGATTCTAAGAAATAAAGATTGGACGCTTGACAACTTCGTCTCTCATCGTTTCTAACTTTCCATCAATGAAAGGTCTTTCCCTCTCGCTTACGGTTTGAAAACTCCCGTCAGCTTGGAGCAGCTTCTTCCCCAGAGATTGGGATCTTAGGATCAATTTGGATTCATTCTCTCGTGATAAACCCAGGTTCTATCGCAAATCGATTTCTCATCTTCTCAGATTTCACTATGCGCTTATAATTACACATAGTTGCCTTGGTGTCCTTTCTGTGTAAATGATCCTACCTCAGAATCTCAGTTTTATTTAATCACTTTCGAATCTATGCAATTACCGCTTATCTTACGATCTTAAGTAGAGCCTTTGCGTCTACTCTGTTTTTTAATTTTATTTTTTTGCATTTACCTCTCATCTGCCATGTTTGCAAATTTATAAGCATCGGTGTTATTGGTCTGGTCTTTGGCTTGTCTACTCTGTCCTTTTTCTCTTTGTTTTCCTCTCTTTGTTTTGGGGTTTCAATGTATCAGTAGGATGGCCTCGTCATCTACACATCCGCTGCTACAGAATACGGAGGATGAAGAACCAATACAGCTTTTTGACTCTGCTTCTGAAGTTAACTCCTCCTCCATGTGTATAATTGCATCTGTCTGGTCCGGCAAGCCGTTTAATGCATATGGCTTTCTTGAAGCTATGCGCACTGCGTGGAGCCCTAAACATGGAATGACGGCACGGTCTGTCAAAACTAACTTATTCGCATTCCAGTTCAACCGCAAGAGCGACATGGATAAAGTGATTAGTCTTTCCCCCTGGACATTTAAGAGTGATCTTGTTGTCCTCAAAATTCTCAGCCCAACCGAGCAACCTTCTACAGTGATGTTTACAGAGACTGATATATGGCTCCGAGTATATGATCTCCCGTTGGCCCTTCGCACAGAACATTGCCTACAAATGATAGCAAAAAGAGCGGGTACGGTAATTGATTTGGATCGAAAATCTCTTGAGGGATTTGGGAGAAGTGCTCGTGTGAAAGTATCTATCCCTCTCAATAAACCTTTGAGGAAGGGGACACAAGTGCAAGTCAGCAAGAATCACACCATATGGCTTCCCTTCAAGTACGAGAAGATACCAAGAGACAATGTGATAAAATAGATTCAAACCCAGAAATCCTTAATCTACCTGATTCGGAACTTCCATGGGGAGCCTGGTTAAAAGCGTCACCACTGAAGACAGTCCAAGTGAAATCAGAGGCATATGTAAGTCCGTCTGGAGAACCCCATGTGCGTAAATCATTATTTTCAGGTAGTCCATCTTTATCAGAACCGCAGCAGGAACAACCTCAACAAGAGCACACTTCACTCAATCCTATTGTTGTTAGTGGGTTATCTATATCTCTTCAAGAAGTGAAAGTCTCGGGAGAAAATGGAAGCAAAACCAATGTTCCTAAATCAACTTCCCTCATGCAGAATGGTATATTGGAGCCCATGCAATCCATACAATGTGGACCCCACCCAACCCATACTACTCCTACACTACTGACATCCAATACCCAACCTTCACATAAAGAAAATCCACTACTGTCAAATGATCCGACATCCCATACTCCACCAAGCAAAATTCCTCATACTATCATAACTCCCAAGGATCCACTACTAAACAAACCCCCAGACCCACATGTATATTCGTCTATTTCTAATAATACCAGACCACCCCTGATCCCGAAACTGAAAGCTTCAAAACAACAGAAACTGATAGAACCGAAAACTCCTCAAAATATCTTACCTAACCCCTACACCCCATACGCTGATCTCACCCCTCTATCTACATTGAAAGCAATGTGTGAGAAAGCAATACCAACACTCCTAACCACACCTCAGATGCGTCCAAAAACTGAAGCTATCTCCCCAAAAAAGAAACATCAAGCTCGCTGGCGCCCAAATATTCAAAAGCGCATCTCGTCATACGACCCTTTATCTTCTTCTATGATCCACATCTCGGGGGTTAAAAGACAAAACAAATCTGAGGAATCAATCACGGTAACGGAGCATGGTATGAAAGTCAAGAAACCCAAAACTGTACCAACGGCGGAGGCTGTCCATCAGCCCCGCCGACAGTCATGAGTTTCTTGTCTTGGAACTGTCGCGGGCTTGGGAACCGGGCGACAGTTCGCGAGCTCAAAAAGATCCTACGTGAGGAGGATCCCGGTGTAGTCCTCCTTATTGAAACTAAGTTCACTATACGCCAAATGTCAAATTTAAATTTTAATAATCTACATTATTCGAGCTGTTTTCCAGTTTCTTGCAAAGGGGATGGAACCGCCCGTAGTGGTGGTCTATGCCTGCTGTGGAAGGAACCGCTCTCTGTTAATATTTCCTCGTATTCTAACCATCATATTTCGGCTCATGTTACTCTTGCAGGTCACAAAGATCAATGGTATATATTTGGGATTTATGGATGGCCGGAGCAATACAAACGTGAGAGAACGTGGCAATTGCTACGCACACTAGCCCCTCCGACTTCATCTCCTTGGCTGATTTTTGGGGATTTCAATGAAATTTTATGGTCAAACGAAAAGTTAGGGGGAAACTGGAGGGCGGTGTCACTCATGAAAGCATTTCGAGATGTTCTGAATGAATTGCATTTGGAGGATCTTGGATTCTTTGGACACCCTTACACATGGTCAAACAAACAGAAAGATGAGGGATCGATCCAATGTCGCCTTGATCGTTTTATTGCGACGTACCAATGGAAGAGGATATTCCCGTTTTTTCGAGTTCGTCACCTTCCACGGGTAAAATCTGATCATGCCCCTATACTTCTCGAGCTAAAGGCAACCTGTGGAAACCATCATAAGAAACTGAAAAGGAAGAAACTATTTCGGTTAGAACAAGCATGGCTTGTTCATGAGGAATGCAAACCTCTGATCGAAAACAAATGGAGTTCTGCGGGTGGAAATTTCTCAGTCAAATTGGCAACAGTTTCGGCAGCTCTTCAACAGTGGGACCGGTCAGTGTTTCGGTAATGTACGGAATAAACTAAGCAAGCTCAGGGATAGGCTATTTAGGCTTCAAAAGGGACCTCGGACCGGCAATTTGGTTGAGGAAATGAAACAGATAGAACAAGAGATAGAGGAGTTGGAAGGGCGAGAAGAGATTCTGTGGGGACAGCGGTCGAGGGCCTTATGGCTCAAAGCAGGTGATCGTAATACAAATTTTTTCCATCGAAAAGCATCCCAAAGGCGCACTCGAAATACAGTCATACGAATCCAAGATGAATCAGGGCTTTGGACAGAGGATGAAACAAAAATTGCAGATATCATGAGGAAATATTTTGTGTCCTTGTTTACATCCGAAGGCATCTCTCATGAACAGGTGGTGTTGGATGCGGTGGAGACTAAGGCTACACCACAAATGAATCAAATTCTCTTGGAACCTTACACTGCCTCAGATGTTCAGCTCGCATTAAAGCAGATGCACCCTCTTAAGTCTCCAGGACCCGACGGTATGCCTCCCTTATTTTTCCAAAAATTTTGGCATGTCATACACTCTGATGTTACTTCTTTATGCCTAAATGTTCTCAATTCGGGCCTTAATCCTAGTTTCCTTAATCATACATTCATTGTCCTCATTCCTAAAATCAAATCTCTTGTTTCGCCTAAGGACTTTCGTCCAATCAGTCTATGCAATGTCAGTTTTAGGATTATCACCAAAGTAATTGCGAATAGGCTTAAACGTGTTCTCCTTGATGTTATTTCATACTCTCAGAGCGCGTTTATCCCTAATCGATTAATTACCGATAATGCCATTATTGCTTTTGAATTGTTTCACTTTCTGCGTATGAAAAGGACGGGTAAGAATGGATTTATGTCACTTAAATTAGATATGAGCAAAGCCTATGATCGAGTAGAATGGGACTTTCTTCGGGCTATTCTTACTAAATTAGGC
Organism: Ajuga chamaepitys; assembly: GCA_958295605.1. Lineage (NCBI taxonomy): Eukaryota > Viridiplantae > Streptophyta > Magnoliopsida > Lamiales > Lamiaceae > Ajuga > Ajuga chamaepitys. The sequence goes on from OY282507.1 coordinate 50,530,858, forward strand.
TTCGCGGTATCTTGGGTCAATTTGGTTATGACTTGTGTTTCTTCTGTCTCTTATTCGGTGCTTATTAATGGGAATCCAACCGAACCTTTTTCCCCTAGTCGGGGTTTAAGGCAAGGGGATCCCTTGTCTCCTTACCTTTTTCTTTGCTGCGCAGAAGGTTTTACAGCTCTTATCCGCAAGGCGGAATTGGAGTCCAGAATACACGGGATTAAAATTGCTCGTTCTTCCCCCATTATTTCACATCTTTTCTTCGCAGATGATTCTATTCTTTTTTTCAAGGCATGCAGCGAAGAATGTGAACAGGTTCGGGAGATCTTGCAAATGTACCAAAAAGCTTCGGGGCAACGAATCAATCTTGACAAATCGGAGGTGGTAACGAGTTCTAATATGAGTGTGAGAGATAAGACTCGGTTGGCAGAAATCCTCGGTGTAAAGGAGACGCAACAATTTGAGAAATACTTGGGTCTACCAACCGTAATTGGTCGATCAAAGAAGGCGATCTTCAAAAGTGTGATAGAGAAAGTCATTGGACGTATGAAGGCTTGGAAGGAGAAAGCTCTCTCAAAAGCTGGTCGAGAAGTACTGATCAAGACGGTCCTTCAAGCAATCCCAACTTACGCCATGAGTTGCTTCATGTTCCCCATTGGCATATGTAAGGATATTGAAAGAGCCTTTGCTCGGTTTTACTGGGGATCTTCGAAGAACGAACGTAAGTACCATTAGGTCGGGTGGGATAGAATGGCTCAATCCAAACGTAAAGGAGGTTTGGGATTTCGCGAAATTTACTTTTTTAATCTTGCAATGGTTTCAAAGCAATTTTGGCGTATTTTACATCTCCCAAACTCCCTTTTATCTAGAGTATTAAAGTCTAAATATTTCCCTACCAGTTCTATTTTTGCAGCAAAACTCGGGCACAACCCGAGCTATACTTGGAGGAGCATTCTTCAGGCTCGGTCGTTAATCAAGGCCGGCATGGCCTGGCGTGTGGGTGATGGACAGTCTATTCTGGCCAAATCTGATAATTGGATCGGTTGTGATAATCCAGGGCCACCATTGGGTGATACTTTGTTTATTCCAGAAGGCACTAACGTCTCTTTATTTGTTAATGCAGCCTTAGGTACATGGAATTCGGACCTCGTTAATCAAATGTTCGCCCCGGAGGACGCCACCCGGATTCTGGCTACACCGCTTAGTAAGCGGTGGCCTAGTGATAGACTGTACTGGAAATTGACGGATAATGGAAAGTTCTCGGTTAAAACGGCGTATCATCTTGCAGTCGATCTATTTTCTGATCTTGGTCGCCAATCGCCAAGCACAAGTATTACCCCGAAGTTGTGGCAGAAGATCTGGAATGTGCCACTAATCCCGAAGGTCCGCCATTTCATTTGGCGAGCATGTGCCAAAGCCCTGCCCACAAGGTCAAACTTATCACGAAGACAAATGCTCCTGGTTCCAGCTTGTGGTATTTGTGGAGAATCAGATGAAACAACGGAGCATCTCTTCTTCCACTGCCCAAATCTTCATGAGACTAGAGGGAGAAGCCCATTCTTGTTCCCTAGAGACAATCGCTCATTTCGTACATATATATGGGCGATGATTGAGCAGCTTCCTCTGGAAGGTACACAGCTTCTCTTTTACCTTCTCTATAACATGTGGACTGCCCGAAACAAATTCATGTTCGACCAACAGCCAATCGTACCGCTCCACATACTAGCTTCTGCACGACGAATGCACGATGATTTCGTAACAGTTTCTGATATCCAGCCGAGCTCAGCGCCTGCAGATTGTATTTCGATTATGGCATGGCAGCCGCCTTCCCACAATTCCTTGAAATTGAATTTTGATGCCGCGGTATTTCCAGACGACTCGGTTGGCCTGGGTTTCATTCTTCGAGATGAAGCAGGAAAAGCAATATTGGCAGGCTCGTCTCGCATACCTCGACCAGGAAAGGTGATTTTAATTGAAGCATTGGCTCTCAGGTTTGGATTACAATCTCTACAAACTTACGAGCTAAAGAATATTTGGGTTGAGGGCGATAATATCTCACTTATGTGATACTTGGCTAAGCATGAAGAGCGCCCGGATTATTGCGGTCTAGTTATGGATGATATACAAGACTTGGCGTTTCACTGTCATTGCTTTGCTTTTTCCCATATCAAGCGCGATGCCAATTCGGTGGCACATGCTATTGCTCATTTTAGAGGTGAATTAGATAGTCAAACTATTTGGATGGATGTGTTACCATCTAATTTAGCTCTACTTGTCTCTCGGGATGTACGATGTTTGCCTAAACTTTAACTCTAATATAAAGGGGTTTTACTCAAAAAAAAAAAAAAAAAAGTTTGGACGCTTGGCAAGATTTGATTGACTATTTATTTGGACACAAAAATTATGTGGCTATCAATCGAGCCGAGCGGGGTTCGAGTTTGAAAAAATGAACTCGGTCAAGCTCGAGCCTTCTAGTGTCAATACTCAGCTTGACTTGACTCGTTTACAACCCTAGTTAGGCGGAAGGAATGAGAAAATAAATATAGACGAATAACGAAAGCCTAACACCTAGACGGAAATTAGTCGAAACTAGTCACTTAGTTTTACAACAGAGTAACCATACTAACCAGCCAATGTAAAAATCCTTAGCTCTTTGTGTGGCCATCACATCTTTTTCTGAGTTTGTGTACGGTAAAAAACCGAAAGTGAAGATGTTTAGTCCTATCATTCCCTTTTGAATGGCCTGCATTAAAAGATCTTATTTCCAATACAAGAATTGTTCATTTAAAGATCAGATTATACCTTGTATTTTTGCTTGTAGAGTTTTGCAGCAGCAGAATGAGCTAGAAGCATATTATGAACTACTGTGTACGGCTCTGTAGTCGAGTCGCCCACCGTACATGAAGGTCGCGTCGAGCAGCGCCCTGGAGGGATGATTCCTTGATTGTAGCCTCCAAGGGCTGCTATATTCACCTCGTTAAGAGTTGTCCAGTGCAAGACGCGGTCGCCGAATTCCCGAAAGCATACATTTGCATACTCCACAAAGTCCTTCCTGCAGGGGATAAGAAATTAGTTTCTGTTAGTTTTCGTCCAAACAATTACTTCTCATTGACCGTCTATATTTATTTTCAATTCCTCTTCTCTATAGCAAACGTACAGAATAGTTCGATTGAGCCAGCCTCCGTACTGGTCATGGAGTGCTTGTGGGAGATCAAGATGACTTAATGTAACGTGTGGTTGGATTCCTGTAAAATTACGAAGGGTGCCCTGGTTAAATGGACAAATATCTTAATGACCGAAAGTCTGAAAATGTGGCATTACAAGTTTATATCATGGTACTTGTGTCGATAGGGAAAATTCATTTTTAGTTTGTGTAGGGAAAAATTTATATGTTAGAAGAATTCAATTTTAGTTATGTATGTTCCCAAAGTTATCCAATTTAAGGATATTGGTCATCACCGACGACCAATTTGACCGGAATTAGTCACGTGACTAATAAATTTGGAAAAGATGAAGAAAGAAAGAAAAAAAATGAAATACATCTCATACGGGAATTAGGGTTTAACTTTTTCCTTTTTTCTTTTGACTAGATACTAAAGTAATTTAATGGTGTGTCATGTCATCCTTACAAATACTTGACATATAAGCATCAGCACTCGAAAGCCCCCAAATTTATTAGTTTAATTAATTCCGTCCAAATTGGTCGTCGACGATGATCAGTGTCTTTAAATTGGACAACTTTTGAAATATACAGGACTAAAATTGAAATTTTCTAGCATACATGATTTTTTTTCTAAACAAGACTTAATATACATGACTAAAAATAATTTTTTCCGTGTGTATCGATGATATATAAATATATTTGGAAGTTAATGACCATCGATATACACATTGAGCAACAGTGATGCTGTATAATTTCCAGACTAAAAAATCATGAACTCCCAGTTGCACGTACAATTACGAATCTTTGAGAATAGTGTTGGAATCATAAACAGATTGAATTCATTTGTAGAAATATTTAGAGGGAAATGCAGTTGTTACCATTGCTCGTAAGTTCATTAATCAGATTATTGTAGTAGTGTAGCCCCTTTGCGTTGATAGGCCCTCTTCCATCTGTGACAAGTAGAAATCAGGTGAGAGGAAGAGCAGACGAGATCCTTTATTTTAAATTATGATCCATCTGATACTTTAGAATAACCACGCCACATCACATCTTTGATGACATCATTAGTTAACGAGTAGCTCACTTTTACACTTATGCAGTCCTGAGTCATAGATATTTTTTTATAAAACGATATTAGTGTTTATACTGAAAGTTATTACTTGTTCTTAAGAAAGTATCATGCAAAAAATGTAACATTAGTATTTATGCTTATTCAAAACAAGTAACACATTTCAACATAAATAGTGATATTTTTTCATGGGTCGGCATTTTAACTAAGATTGCATGCATCTAAAATTCATACACCAAATGTATATGAAAATTAATATTGGTTAACGTATAGCATGCGGTGGTTATTTTGAAATACACGAAAAATGATCCTATTTAGAGAGAGAGAGGATATGCAATTTAACAGTACCAGGGATGAGTCTTGACCATGATATGGAGATTCTAAAGGCCTCAAGGCCTAAGTCCACCATTAATTTCACATCTCCCTGAATAAATATATAAATATAAATAAGCATCATTCAAACAATGATCCAACTAAATTTTGGCAAATTTTAGGGCCCACTTAGTTGTAAATCATCAATAACAATGATAATGGGTATGAATGAGGAGTTAATCATACTATGAAATGAAATGGAAAAATTATTAATAAAATGGGATAATAATTAACTTATTTATTATATACCAAGCACCATCAATGAGAATGAATCATCATTCATTCTGATTCATTTCCCCTAAACCCCTTAATCAAACGAGCCCTTAGAAAGCTCGTACGCAGCTTTTGAATTACCTTATACTTGTGATATCCATCGCATCCAACACTTCCTTCTGCGCCACCTGAAATATAAGACCATGCAAAACAAAGTTATCGAGAGTCCTATTTAAAAAGTCAATGTCTCGTTTTATTAGTTGGGAGAGACCTGAAGAATGAGCAAAGGTGTCCCAAATGCTAGGAGTCCTTCCATCTTCAAATGCTGCTCCCTCGTACTTAATTTCCACATGCATCCATATACATTATCCATCAGTTTTTTACTTATTTATTATTGTGGAAAATGGAAGGGCCAAGTTCAAAATCTTGAATAAAAAAATATTAACTTTGAGAAATCTAAACTACCATACAAGAAATTTGTCGTCCATATGTTAGAAACAGTAATCGTTTTGTCTTTTTTTCGTGTGCACGTAATAGTCTCCAACATATCAAATATTTATATATGTATATTGTATGAGAGAAAGACAAGACAAACTTGAGGAGCGGCAGTCCCGGAGCCGAAAACGAAATCGGCGGGAAAATCAGCTCTGCTGTAATAACCAGTTTCCCCGAAAATCTGTGTAGCAAAATGGAGCAGCAGCAGCAGAAATATGGGGTTAAGGTGCACCATTGTCAATCAGCTCCAAAGATTTGCCCCACTAAAACAAATATACTAAAATGGTTGGGACATGATAAGATGCATATGGTGGTGCCGTATTGAGAGCTATGTTCTGTCGTGTTGCTTTTATATCAACGTATGTAGTGAAGTGCTCCCTCCTCCGTCCCACTTAATTGTGCGCGGTTCGTCGAACACGGATGTTAAGAAAAAATAAATTTTGAGAAATCTTTGATCTTTTTAAAGGTGGAGATTTTGAAGGTGAAGATTGTGAGAGAAATTTCATTTCCAAGGATGTGCAAAGTTAAGTGAGACGAAGCGAAAAGAAAAGTATGCAAATTTAAGTGGGACGAAGAAAGTAACAATTACGAAATTCTGGTACCGAATCTAAGAAAATGGAAAAGAAGACAAAAGAAAAATTAATGAAAAACTCTAGTCTGCAATGAATAGCTCACAATATCTCTATGTGTGGAAAATGTACGAATAGACCTGGTTTAGATGTTTTACAACCACAAACGCAAACATCTTTACAATAAGTGTTTAATTATCTGAATTTAAAATTTCAAGTCGCAAAATCTCCTACTACGTATTAATATTGCATCATTCTTTAATTTTAAAACTTTCAATAATGACGGGACCTTTAGTGTTATAAAAATTAATTTGAGTTTTACTTGGATTAATGTAATATAGGCAGCAGTTCTACAATTTCATCTAGGGTAAGTAAATTTGCAAATCGTGATGCTTATAAAACTTGAAGTAATGTTTTGAATATTTTTTTATTAATTATATTTATTTGTTAAAGTTGGAGTTGATTAATCTGTTGAAAAAGAATTTACTTGACAAAAAGTTTGGGGACAAGGGCCTAGCTGCTTAGAGGAGAAATGTTGATTAAAGAATTTGAAAGAATTTTATTTAATGATTATGTCTTATGTTATATATCTTTATTGTGACGTCTCTGTTTTTTTATCCATATATTATATGAATAGAGATTAATTGTAAATAGATGTGCTATTTATCTCAATGTTTAATTTCGTTTTGTACTTCTACAAAAATCAACGGTAGTAATATGTTTAGTGAGATTGAACAAATCAATAAGGCATAAATATGTATGCAAGTATTAACAGGGTTTATCGGGTGGGGTTGGGTTATCAGGCTTTTATTGGTTCGTATTCGGGTTGAGATTTTAAACCCAATAAGCTTAATATGTGGGTTCAGGTTTAGCCCTTTTTAGTTTGGATCTTATCAGACCAGCACGATAGCAACTCAACTCGCACGATTTGCTACCCCTAATATTTGATGAATACTTGGGGGCAAGTTTGCTGCTCAACTATATAGCAATTAACCAAAATAACGTATACTTGAGGATAGCATTGAGGATGAAAAAAAGCACCAAAATAATGTTGGGGAGCAAAATGGTTGAGCACTGGAGACACTGATGTACGACGTTTATACATGCATTTTAGGCCGATTTATGGACATATTTGGTGTCATTTGCATGTGTATTTAGTCAAAATATGTTTAACTTCATTATCTTGAGCTAGATGACGTGTTTGTGGTTGTTTTAGTGATAATCAGGTGTGAAAAGGCTAAAAAATTCATTTGAGCAATGTCCAAATGAAAAAAAACAAGAAAGTTGGAAGAAACGAAGAAGAATTGGAGCTTGGGCAGAATGAGTCAACTCGGTCGAAGCCGAGTTGAAGCACAAACAACGAAGAGGACAGAGGGGCCCAACTCGGGCGAGGCCCATTCCAACTCGGGCGAGTTTCTTCTGGCAATGCAATTAGTTGTTTTACGCGTTTTTGTCTTTTCAAGTCCATCTTCACCCCAATTCGTCCCCAATTATAAATACAATCCTCCAAGTCCAAAAGTAACATACAACCATCATTGGAGAAGAGTTTGGAGACGAGATCAAGGATCAAGGACATGACAAGACGAAGATTGGAAACAAGATTTAGATTTTTCTGTTCCTTTTCTTTAGTTAATTATTCAAACATGTATGTCTATGGATGTATTTGGTTCTCGACTTTGATTATGAGTAGCTAAAATATATTGTGTTCTTGGGTTAGAAAGTAGATTGTGAACAATTATGTTTTGAATTTATCTTTAATTCTAGACTCCAGGTTATGTTTGTTTTATCTATATGCTAGTTCTTTTTTTATAAGTTGTTTAATCTGACCAATTTAGTAATTCTATTTGCTTAGCAATATCGCTTTGGGAGAAATGAATTGTTAATAGGCATACGAGCATATAGCGAAGGTACCAATATTTTCCTAGAGGAGTGAGGGCTTGCGTAGGCATTGGCTTAGGGGACCCTAGGGAATCTTCTAGGTTTGGTTGACTTGAGAGGGTAACTATCCTTAATTGATCTACACGTTAGCCGCTTCAAGAGATGGGATAATTTTGAGTAGCGCCGCCTAATAAACAACATTATTGGTTTAAAAGTCTAGAGTTTTAGGTTATTTTTCTCAGTTTTTTTCTTTCAGTTTCTTTAAGACTACTCTGCCCCACCTGCCGCCCCGCCCCCCTCATCCCACTGTAAAGAAATTTTTTAGTCTTTTTTTTTTCTTAATGCCCTCACAATCTATTTTACATGTTAAGTTGTAGGTCAAACATCGTGCGTTTAGAATCGTGTGAATCACGAACAGTGCATCGATACTCTAATCATAAAACCAATTTGTTCAAGTTGATTGAAATATAAATTTGAAGAGCTGAGAAAATTCTTCATCTGAAAGATAAGAATGTATCCACCCCAACTTGAGTAATTGTATTCCCCTTCAAGAAATTGGAGTACCAGCGTGCAGAAAGTTTCTGGTATCTTGTCAACTCTTTCTCATCCAGATCAACATAGTAAAGCCCAAACGACGTTGCATAAGAATTCAACAGCTCCAAACAGTCCAGTAATGTCCACTCAAAGTAGCCTTTTATGCTTGAACCATTTCTGCGATGAGAGAAAGATAGTGCAGTTAAAGGATTATTCAGAGTTGTTCTTGGAACTATGTATAATACTATAAAAAGTAGTCTCTTAAGATAAAAGGTTATCTCAAATAATAAGTATATGAGATAACTATATTATCAGAGACAATATGTCATCAATAACTAGTTGTTTCAATAACTCCATCACAAATAATATTATTTGAGACAACAAAGGTCGCTTTAAATGCGTATCAAGTATTTTTACACCAACTCATTGCCTCTAAAAATCAGTTCCGATCCTATGTCCCATTTTTATTGTGTCTCACTCTAACATCGAACTTTACAACATGAATCTTAAACCATGAACACATGAATCATGAACCTTAAACTATAAACCTCTAAATTATGAACATTGAATTATTAAATCATGAAACCATGAATCGTGAAACCATATATCTTGAACAAAAATATGTCATATTCCCAAAAAATTAAGCCTTATCCCCTAAATATTGAACCTGAATGTACATCATGAATCCTAAACCTAAATCATGAACTTTGAACTCACAAAACCATAAAAAAGTAATTATAACCAAAGAATTTTTAAAGTGGGACACTGGTGGGATACAGTAAAAATGAGGCAGATGATTTGAACTGCTGAAAAATGTCTAACAAGGACTTAAAATGATTTGCAGAGCATTTTATGACGATAATCGTCCCATAAACTAATAAAAGATAACAATTATCATCTTAAAAATATATCACAAAAATAATTATTTTTTTATTTTATTATAAATGAACAGAGAATGTAAGATGAAATAGAAGTCACCTCACTGCATCGAGTACGGCTCCTATGTAAGCCTGCAAATAGTCCACTCTTAATGTATCATTTAGTGCTCCATCACGCGGTGTAATCTGACCTGTTAATTGAAACCACGCCATGGATGGGTTAGTTATCAAATAGATCACATCGTTCGTTTAATTTCATATTGCAGTATGACTTTTGAAACTTATTAATGTGCGGCACCAACTATAATTATTTTGTAATTGCAACATAGACCGTAATTTTATACATTTGTTTGTGTTACAATCACTTTCTTAGATGCATCTTTACTAGACCGTCAAATATCCACCACCTATTTCACAATTTGTCAACCTCATCACTACGAACTGACAATTGAAGGCACGAGAACCATAACCTTATTCCTAGCTTGATTCACTATTTTATAGTAATGAACACAAAATGGATGGTATACATGGAACAATCTTGAAGATACATATGATGGGGCGTAATCAGATTAAAAAAATTATGATCGATATTATAATAAAAAAAAATGATAATTGGTAACAATATTAATAAATTTAAAAAGTCATGTTATAATTGAAATTTTGACCAAAATGTGACTTTTTATATAATTGAGCTTTAAAAGTATATGTACAATGCATATGAGAGAGAGAAAGAGAGAACCATTTTCTTGGATATAAATTGGTGGATTGTCGTACACATCTTTAAGATACTCTAGCAGTCCTGTGAGCCCCCAAGGCATCAGAGGATAATTCTGAGGAAAATGAAAATGTCAAAACATATGGAAATAAATAAATTTTCAAATGTAATAAATTTTCAAAAAATTTACCTGAAAATCTACTATTGTACCTCCTCCATTATCAACTACAAAACCAAAAATAAATAAACAAATCAAGCTCGAGCTATACTATCTAAAGGAGGTATGTTATTAACTAGCCAAATAGGTATTTGGTGCCCCACACCACTAGATGCACGGCATATGGAAAAAAAACTAACTTTTTGCTCATATGTTATGCATCCAGTAATGTGGAGGCACTACCCCTATAAATAGGTTAGAAACTCCCCACATACAGATAGTCTCGACCGCCGAGTCAGCAAAGAAGTCCTTGATATCGTGTGTTATAGGATCATCCTTGACTTGTAATGTGGTGTAGTGGTTCAGTCCTATAAAGTCAAGAGAGCCCTTCACTTCCTCCAACTCTTGTCTTGTGAAGGCTGGAATTCGTGTTTGAGCGCGTTTCTTTACTATATCGGGATAGTCTCCGAATATTAGAGGGTTAAGTACCCTGCAGGAAATTTGAAAATATGTGTTTACACAATGTAAGAAGGTGGTGGCTAAATATATCATAAAATTTTCTCCGCACACCACTTTTTTCAAGTAAACCACTTCACATAAAAAGATTAAATTCAAATAATTTCTTTGTATACCACATAAACGCCCTATTTTACTCTTACTAATATTAGAAAAGAAAATCTTAAAGCATAATGGAAAGAAGAAAAAGCAACGAAGGAACCAGTAAGTTAGAGCAGAAACACTATTCTACATCTAAAAAAAATTTAAATTACCATTCAAAGTTGATTTTGTAGAATATGAACAACTCAACTTTATGTGTAATCCCATAGAGAGCAAGTAGAAAATAGTTAAACAAGTCTAATATCTGCTATTCAATTAACTTTTTACATTGAAAATGAAAACTACAAGCTAATGACTTATTTATATTCAACTAACTATCAACTAAACAATTCTACTATAAAAAAGCTTCCAATGCTATATTTACACGTGTCATGTATTACTTCTACATCCCCCTCAAGCTGAGAAGGGATACCATTCTCAGCCTGGACATCAAGAAATGAAACAGAGAAACACCAATTTTTTTAGTGAGAATATCAGCAACTTGTAGCTTCGTGGAAGCATACACCTGCTAAAGAGATCCTTCCTTGAACTTATTTCGGATAATGTGGCAATCTATGTCCAAATGTTTGGTTCGTTCATGAAATACAAAATTTTGCACAATATGTGAAGTTGTTTGATTGTCACAAAGTAGGTTTATTGATTTAGCAATAGAAATACCCTACTCTATAGAAATATAATCAATCCAGATCAATTCACACGTGGTACTGGCCAAAGCATGGTATTCTGCTTCAGCAGAACTTCGTGAGACAGTTGTTTGCTTCTTAGACTTCCATGAGATAAGGCAATCCCCTAGGAAAACACAATATCCAGTTAATGAATTTCTTGAATCTGGGCAAGAACCCCAGTCGGAGTCGCTATAACTTGTAGGATCAAATCCACCGGTTGTGCTATAAAATAAACCAAGATGAGAAGTACACTTAAGTTGTTTGAGAAGATGCAAGGCAACTTGCCAATGTTCACTGCGAGGGACTTGAACAAACTAGCTCAACTATTGGACAACGAAGGTGACATCTGCCCTGGTTAAGTTGAGATACAATACAATAGCTTTCTAATTAGTCATCTATATTGCTCTGCATCTGTTAACAAAACCCCACTATTAGTAGCTAGTTTAAGGCCTTGAGGTAAGGGGATAGAAAATGGTTTGCAATTCTACATTCCAGCATTATGTAAGATATCTAATATATAATTCCTTTGGCAGATGTGAATACCTTGATCATTTCTGGAAATCTTAATCCCTAAGAAGTATATAGCAATTCCCAAATCCTTTATTGTAAATGCCTCATGGAGATACCGTTTCAAGGCTATGATGTTAGTGTTAGAATTTCCAATAACAAGCACATCATCCACATATACAAATAGGCCCCCAAAATCATCATTTTTAGCCCACGTTGATAAGAAATGATCATTTGCTGATTGACCATATGTCAACAAGGTGGAACAAAATTTGTTATTCCACTGTCTAGAAGCTTGTTTAAGCCATACAAGCTTCTAGTCAACTTACACACCTGTCCTTGCTTGGGTTTGGCATAACCAGGAGGTGGTGTCATGTAAACCTCATTGTTAATGTATCCAAGGAGAAAATCATTTTTTATGTCTAGCTGGTGGAGAGGCTAGTTTAATAGCAACAACAACTATGATTATGCTAACAACAACCTATCTTGTTACATGAGAAAATCTATCTAAGAAATCTTCCATTGCCATTTAATTGTATCCTTTGGCCACCAAACGGGTTTTATATTTTCCCACAAACCCATCTGACTTGAGTTTGATCTTAAAACCCCACTTACAACCTATTGCTTTCTTGTGAGAAATTCAGTTAACTCCCATGTGTGATTCTATTCTAGGGCTTGTATTTCACCTTCCATTGCCCAGTCCAGTGTGGATGTTTCTGAGCTTTTGTGTATGAGTGTGGGTCCTTAATCCCACTGTGGTTTAGCATAAATACAGTATATCTATGATCAAGAACAAAGGAACAATCAAAAGCAACATTATCTGTAGTGGTAACAAAATCTTGCAGATAAGATGGTTTCTGGGTGTGTTTTGTACTTCGGAATATCCTCTAATTGCTATGGAGCAGGATGTATTGGCTGAGAGCAAGTATCATTCACAGAAGGAGAGGACTGAGGATCTTGGATGAGTTTTTCTGTTTAGACGGGAACTGGAAGAGTAGGACCAGCTTTATTAGGAAAGCTAGTAGCATATGGGAACACATTTTCAAGGAAACCCACATCTATAGAAACCAAGACCCTGTGTAACTCAATGTCAAATACTCTGTAAGCCTTCTGCCCAGGAGGATATCCTATCATATGCATTTATTAGTCCTTGTAGAGAATTTAGATTTGTTAGGAGAGACATTTGAGACAATAACACAGACAACCAAACGACTTTCAAAGTTCATATGCTGATATTGTTCCAAACATCACCTCAAAGGGAGATTTCCAAGATCGAGTAGATGTTGGTAGCCTTTATATAATATAAGCAATTGTCGAGATGGAGTAAGCTACAGATTCAGTCATAACAGCTCTAACAATCTCAAGCAAATGTCTATGTTTTCTCTCCACAACCCCATTTTTTGTGGAGTGTAAGTACATGACTTCTGGTGAAAAATACCCATGTGAGAAAGCATGCTTTGATGGTCATGGCTTAGAAATTCAGATCCATTATTTGTCCTTATTATCTTCATTGATTGCTTAAGTTGGACAATGATCTTTTTAAGAAAAGTACCAAGAAAAGACACTGCTTGTTTCTTGGTGGACAAAAGATAGATCCAAGTGGTTCTGCTAAAGCCATCAACCTTTATAAAAAAAATATGGAGTATTTGTGATGCTTGATCTGTTGTAGGGTCCACAGATATCCACATGAAGCATCTCTAAGATCCTAGTAAACCGGATAGTACTCCTTGGAAATGACATTCTGGTTTGTTTAAAGTAATGACAAATGCCATAGGCTTTGTTTCCTTCAATGGCAGGAGGTGTACATAAGTGTTTGAGGAAATCTAAGTGTTGTAAAGTTGATGGGGCAGAATGACCAAACTTCTTATAACAAGAATCAAAGACCTTGTGATAGTGTGAAGTGGTCAAGTCATTAAAAGCTCACAAATACACTTGGGGGAATTTTCAGAAATTGTCTAGTCAAAGACCCCTAAATCATAAATAGTCTTACTTATTCAAAACAATAAAAATAGCCTATTTTTTACACAACTTGGTTGTTTAACATTTTAAACAACCGAGTTGTGTAAACAAGCAATTTATTTGATTACAAAAAAAAACTGAGTTGTTTAAAACAATCGATAAACAACTTGGTTTAGAACACAACACAACCATGTTGTTTTTAATATAAAACAACATTGTTGTTTTGGACAACTTAAAAAGGAAAGAAAAATCAACATATAAGTATATCAATTACAACAATATATATGGATCGAAAAACAAATTAAAATGTATTATAAGAATAAATAAATAACAAGCACACACCTTAAAAGATAATTTAAAGATGAAGATGGAACATTATGATAGAAACAAAGAGAATGAAGGAGAGAGAAGTAGAGAGAGAGAAAAAAAATGAGAGAGAGGGACTAAAGGAGCGGTTGTTTTAAAGAATATGAAGAGAAGAAAGGGGGGGGGGGGGGGGAAGAGGGGGAAGTGAACTTTTTTTAAATTCGAAATTTTACTTTTTACCTTTTATTTAATATGACCAAACATTGATAAGGCCTTTTCTGATAATATACCGGGTTATCCGGTCATATTTGACAATTCTCACATACGCTTGTTCGAAACCTACTTAATAATAACAGTAGCAACAGTAGCAGTAGTAGTTGTAAACAACAACAACAATGTTCATACTATGTACTCCCTCCGTCCCACCTTATCTTGCACACTTTCCTTAAACAGTCATCCCACCTTATCTTGCACAACCTAAAAAAGAAAAGTTATAACATAACCTGCACCCTCAAAATCTCCACCCTCAATCCACATTTGAAAAGTCAATAAACAACCAAAAAATAACTTTTCTTAATACCCGTGCACCCTCCCCCCCCCCCCCCCCCTTGTGCAAGATAAGCCGGGACGGAGAGCATTGGTTAAATTTTCTTATTTGTATGGAGATTTAGGAAAATGTGTTTATTTGATGTTCGTGAACAAATTAGTTGTTCATGAGTAAAAATGTTCACGAACATGATCAAATACGTTCGTGAACATAATCAAACACTATCAAATACGACTTGACCCAACCCGACTCATATCGTTTGTAGCCCTAAGTTTAAGTGTTCATTGTAGTTTCTGTTAATCTTGTTGTTTTTCTTCGTATAAGTTTAAGTGTTCATTGTAGTTCTGTTAGTCTTGCTATTTTTTCATACAGGTTTAAGTGTTATGTTGCATTTTATGACACTCTCAATCAAGGTTGTAGACTTTGTTAGGCGCATGCTAGGCAGTTGATTGGGACCTAATGATTAGCCAGAGGATAGACATGGTTAGGTGTAGGGGTGAAGTGAGCCGAAATACAACTCGTGAGCCACGATTGACTCGTAAAAAGATATTAGACTCGAGACAAACGAGTCGAGCTTGAGCTACTTGAGTAGGTGTCGAGTTCGAGTTCGAGCTCGAGCTCATTGATACTCGGCTCGGCAAACTAGCGATTTTAATCGAGCTTGTTTTAAATTGCTAATTTACCCTTTAGAGATGACATGATCGAGCTTGCACTTGTGTCTTCACTTTTTGACTTCTGTTTCAAATTGTGAAGAGACCACTATTTAGACTTGTAGGATTCTTTCCATATACAATTGATGGAATAACGCAATTTGACCAGTCATTCATGATTTGGTGATCCTCTTACTTTCATAAGGAGGTCTGATTTGATTTGGTTTGTTGCTCTTCTTTCCTTGAATAGATAGATTTGATTTTATTTTATTACCAAAACTTTGGTAATTTCCTTTCTTGTATGCAAGATTTTATCTTGATTATAAGAAATAAAGATTTGACACTTGGCAAGATTTGATTGGCTATTTATTTGGACACAAAAATTATGTGCCTATCAATCGAGCCGAGCTGGGCTCGAGTTTGGAAAAATGAACTCGGTCAAGCTCGAGCCTTCTAGTGCCAATACTCGGCTTGACTTGACTCGTTTACACTCCTAGTTAGATGGAAGGAATGAGAAAATAAATATAAAAGAATAACGGAAGCCTACATCTAGACGGAAATTAGTCGAAACTAGTCACTTAATTTTACAACAGAGTAACCATACTAACCAGCCAATGTAAAAATCCTTAGCTCTTTGTGTGGCGATCACATCTTCGTCTGAGTTTGTGTACGGTAAAAAACCGAAAGTGTAGATGTTTAGTCCTATCATTCCCTTTTGAATGGCCTGCATTAAAAGATCTTATTTCCACTACAAGAATTGTTCATTTAAAGATCAGATTATACCTTGTAGTTTTGCTTGTAGAGTTTTGCAGCAGCAGAATGAGCTAGAAGCATATTATGAACTACTGTGTACGGCTCTGTAGTCGAGTCGCCCACCGTACATGAAGGTCGCGTCGAGCAGCGCCCTGGAGGGATGATCCCTTGATTGTAGCCTCCAATGGCTGCTATATTCACCTCGTTAAGAGTTGTCCAGTGCAAGACGCGGTCGCCGAATTCCCTGAAGCATACATTTGCATACTCCACAAAGTCCTTCCTGCAGGGGAAAAGAAATTAGTTTCGTTTCTTATCTGTTTAGAGTTCTCATTGATCGCCTATATTTATTTTCGATTCTTCCTATCTATAGTAAACGTACACAATAGTTCGATTGAGCCAGCCTCCGTACTGGTCATGGAGTGCTTGTGGGAGATCAAGATGACTTAATGTAACGTGTGGTTGGATTCCTGTAAAATTACGAAGGGTGCTCTGGTTAAATGGGCATTACCTTAATGACCGGAAAGTCTGAAAATGTGGCATTACAAGTTTATATCATGGTACTTGCGTGGATAGGAAAAAATCACTTTTAGTCCTGTATTCAAAGTCTTGTTTAGGAAAAATCCAATATGTTTGAAAATTATGTTCCCAAAGTTATCCAATTTAAGGACATTGGTCATCACCGACGACCAATTTGACCGGAATTAGTCAGGTGACTAATAAATTTGGAAAAGATGAAGAAAGAAAGAAAAAAAATGAAATAGGTGTCATACGGGAATTAGGGTTTAATTTTTTTTTTCTTTTGGCTAACTACTAAAGTAATTTAATGATGTGGCATGTCATCCATATAAATACTTGATATAAGCATCGGCACTCGAAAGCCCCAAATTTATTAGTCTAATTCCATCCAAATTGGTTGTCGATGATGATCAGTGTCCTTAAATTGGACAAGTTTTGAAACATATAGGACTAAAATTGAAATTTTCTAGCATACATGATTATTTCTAAACAAGACCTAATATACAGGACTAAAAATGATTTTTTTGGTGTGTGTCGATGATATATAAACATATTTGGAAGTTAATGACCATCGATATACACATTGAGCAACAGTGATGCTGTATAATTTCCGGACTAAAAAATCATGAACTCCCAGTTGCACAATCACGAATCTTTGAGAATAGTGTTGGAATCATAAACAGATTGAATTCATTTGTAGAAATATTTAGAGGGAAATGCAGTTGTTACCATTGCTCGTAAGTTCATTAATCAGATTATTGTAGTAGTGTAGCCCCTTTGCGTTGATAGGCCCTCTTCCATCTGTGACAAGTAGAAATCAGGTGAGAGGAAGAGCAGACGTGATCCTTTATTTTAAATTGCTATCCGTCTAATACTTTAGAATAATCACGCCACATCACGTTTTCGATGACATCATTAATTAATGTGTAGCTCACTTTTACAGTTATGTAATTCGAGTCATAAACATTTTTTTATAAAAAAATATTAGTGTTTATAGTGAAAGTTATTGCTTGTTCTTAAGAAAGTCTGAACAAGTAATACATTTCAACATAAACACTGATATTTTTCCATGGATCTGCTCTTTAACTAAGATTGTATGCATCTAAAATCCATACACCAAATGTATATAAAAAATAGTGTTGATAAACATATAGCATGTGATAGTTATTTTCGAATACACGAAAAATCCAGATGAGATCCTCTATTTCAATTTATGTTCCATCTTATATTCTAAAACAACCACTACACGACACCTGTATATGATGACATCACTGACTAACACATGACGTGTAGTGATTGTTTTGGAATACAAGATGGAACACGAGAGGATCCAATCCGCGAAAAAATATCCTATTTAGAGAGAGAAAGAGGATCTGCAATTTAACAGTACCAGGAATGAGTCTTGACCATGATATGGAGATTCTAAAGGCCTCAAGGCCTAAGTCCACCATTAATTTCACATCTCCCTGAATAAATATATAAATATAAATAAGCATCATTCAAAAAATGATCATTGTGCAACTAAATTTTGGCAAATTTTAGAAAGCTCTTATGCAGCTTTTGAATTACCTTATACTTGTGATATCCATCACATCCAACACTTCCTTCTGCACCACCTGAAATATTAGACGATGCAAGAAAATTTTATCGAAAGAATACAGGACTGTCCTACAACGAGAGTCCTATTTAAAAAGTCAATGTCTCGTTTTATTAGTTGGGAGAGACCTGAAGAATGAGCAAAGGTGTCCCAAATGCTAGGAGTCCTTCCATCTTCAAATGCTGCTCCCTCGTACTTAATTTCCACATGCATCCATATACATTATCCATCAGTATTTTACTTATTTAATTATTATTGTGGAAAATAGAAGGGCCAAGTACAAAATCTTGAATAAGAAAAAGTTAACTTTGAGAAATCCAAACTACCATACAAGAAATTAGTCGTCCATATGTTAGAAACAGTAATCGTTTTGTTTTTTTTCGTGTGCACGTAATAGTCTCCAACATATCAAATATTTATATATGTATATTGTATGAGGGAAAGACAAGACAAACTTGAGGAGCGGCAGTCCCGGAACCGAAAACGAAATCGACGGGAAAATCAGCTCTGCTGTAATAACCAGTTTCCCCGAAAATCTGTGTAGCAAAATGGAGCAGCAGCAGCAAAAATTTGGGGGTAAGGTGCACCATTATCAATCAGCTCCAATGATTTGCCCCACTAAAACAAATATACTAAAATGGTTGGGACATGATAAGATGCTTATGGTGGTGCCGTATTGAAAGCTATGTTCTGTCGTGTTGCTTCTTATATCCACGTATGTATTGAAGTACTCCCTCCTCCGTCCCACTTAATTTTGCGCGGTTCGTTGAACACGGATGTTAAGAAAAAATAAATTTTGGGAAATCTTTGACTTTTGTAAAAGTGGAGATTGGAGGTGGAGATTTTGAAGGTGAAGATTGTGAGATAAATTTCTTTTTTAAGGATGTGCAAAGTTAAGTGGGACGGATCGAAAAGGAAAGTATGCAAATTTAAGTGGGACGGAGGAAGTAACAATTACGAAATTCTGGTACCGAATCTAAAAAAATAGAAAAGAAGACAAAAGAAAAATTAATGAAAAACTCTGGTCTGCAATGAATAGCTCACAATATCTCTATATATGGAAAATGTACGAATAGACCTGGTTTAGATGTTTTACAACCACAAACGCAAACATCTTTACAATAAAAAGTGTTTAATTATCTGAATTTAAAATTTCAAGTCGCAACATCTCCTACTTCGTAATAATATTGCATCATTCTTTAAATTTAAAACTTACAATAATTATGGGACCTTTAGTGCTAAAAAATTTAATTTGAGTTTTACTTGGATTAATGTAATATAGGTAGCAGTTCTACAATTTCATATAGGATAAGTAAATTTGCAAATTGTGATGCTGATAAAACTCGAAGTAATGTTTTGAATATTTTTTTATTAATGATATTTATTTGTTAAAGTTGGAGTTGATTAATCTGTTGTAAAAGAATTTACTTGAAAAAAAAGTTTTGAGGACAAGGGCCTAGCTGCTTAGAGGAGAAATGTTGATTAAAGAATTTGAAAGAATTTTATTTAATGAATATGTCTTATGTAATACTCCCTCCGTCCCGAATGAACTTGCATACTTTCCTAATCGGGGTGTCCCACCCCTTTTGCGCACTTTCCATTTCAAGAAATAAAACTTTAGATCTCTACGTCTCTACCCCACATTAATCACATAATCACAAATTTGTCATCACATAAAGGTAAAAACAGATTTGACTAAGTCAACATTTATCAAAAAGCAATTTTTCTTAATATGTGTGCCGGAGGGCCAGTGTAAGTTCATTCGGGACGGATGTAGTATATCTTTATTGTGACGGCTCTGTTTTTATATCCATATATTATATGAATAGAGATTAATTGTAAATAGATGTGTTATTTATTTCAATGTTTAGTTTCGTTTCGTACTTCTACAAAAATCCACAGTAATAATATGTTTAGTGAGATTGAACAAATCAATAACGCATAAATATGTATGTAAGTATTAACGGGGCTTATCGGGTGGGATTGAATTATCAAGGTTTTATTGGTTCGTGTTCGGATTAAAATTTTAAACCCAATAAGCTTAAAATTTGGAACTCTCTTCAAGTTTGGTTCAATTATTTCAAGATAACATGTAAAAGTATTGAGTTGCTCGTATTAACTGAGTGAATAATAATAATAATAATAATAATAATAATAATAATAATAATAATAATAATAATAATAATAATAATAATAATAATAATAATAATAATAATAATAATAATAATTAGTAGTAGTAATCCGGTGTGATGCACGGTTTGAAATGTAAAATATATAAATAATAAAAGAAATTATATGTTTATATAATTTTAATTTTAATATAATAAAATATTACAATCAATATATAATAAGAGATGAAAAGTTATTATGAGAAGAATCAATGAAAAGTATTAAAAAAATAAAATATACTATAAATTTGAGTATGTTATAGAATATTCGTATTTGTTTTATTAATGTATGAATATATCTAACATCCTTGTATGAAGGTCATGTTAATCATCTTGTACAAAGGATGAGTGTACATATGTATATTCATAACTTTGTGATAAATGTTTATATTTATTCAAAGTGTCTAAATTTTTTATTTTTTCAAATATAATGTTCAAAAAAAATTTAAAAACTTTTAGTGAACACCACTAACACTACATTCTATAATTTTATTAATTTTAATTTGTAGCACAAACACACTAATAATTAACCCACAAAATCAACCAACAGACAATTATTTATCTTTACTTTAATTTAATTTATTTATACAATATGGTGTCAAACGATAGAACAATAATAGATGACTAATTTAATTTATTATATAGGAAAATCACATTAAAAATGAAAAAAAAAAATTATCTTTTGGAACAATAAATGTTGAAATTATTAAACCGAAATTATAAATATTTACTAAATAATTTAATTTTTACATGGTTAAAAAATTAATAAAAAAATGAAATAAAATTCAAATTAACATTAAATATAAAAAGACCAGTGGAGGTTTATCTAATAAAATCGTACTATTTTTTTTTTTAACTTTTTTCTTTATTTATTTGTTTATCCTTTCTTGGTATTAATATACTTGACCATAAATTTTTTATACACATAATTGATAATTGTACTGCACAAATTAAAGGACACATTAAGTGAAAATAAAATTAAATAGAAGAAAAATGGTTATAGTAAACATAATGCATAGGATTTCAGAAACAAAATAATATTAATTTTGCTTTTGCCGACAAACTCTCATCCCACTCCCCCACATTTTCGCCCCCTCTCGCCATTTTAGATTCTAGATAATTCTTTTGATTTCTCTCACACAATTTCGGTCAAACTCTCTCGCTCACACTCTCACAATGCCGGTCTCTCTCTGTTACTCCGGTGGGTGGTGATGTCGTCTTCATTCTCCCTTAGTTACTTTGAATCTCTTAATCTTCACAGCAAATAAAATTATTTAACGAAAAATTAAATTTGGAAGTAGACACAAAATTTGACTAAATCAACGGTAAAAGAATTTAAACAGAAAAATTCCTAAGTTATTGTTTTGGATGGATTTTGTTATTTAATATTTATATAATAATAATAAGAGCAACAACAACAACAACAACAACAATTAATAATAATAATAATCCTGACTTTCTTACTTAATATTCTTATTTTTAACTAGAATTTTCTCATCGTGCATCGTACGATTTGAAATATATTGGTTTTGTTAGAAAAAAATTTTACTGTATTTTATTTACAACTCAAATTTAATATAAATAATTCAATCCACAATGAGTATTATATTTTAAGCTTAATAACGAACCAACAAACGGCTGTTTACTTAAGATTTACTTTTTATGTGAAAAAAATAAATATGAGTAGTATTATAGATATTGAAAGTGTATTGTAAGTAAAAAATCAATTAACAATAAAATAATTATTCGTGCATTTAAGATGTTGGGGAATATACTTTTAAAAAAATTAAGAGAGAGAGAGATAAACAGAGTTATAGAAAAGGCGAAATAAACCACTAATTTTCTCATCCCTTATACGCGAACTTTTAGTTGATTTGTTCTTCATAAAAAAATATTATCTCTAATTTTGAAAACTGAAAAATAGTTAATTTTTACTATCTCTAAAGTATTATAATAAAAATAAAATTATATGAATTTTATACAGAATAAAGTTAATTTTTTTAAAAAATAAATTAAATTGAGTATTTTTTTTCAAAAAATATGTAATAATTATTAATAAAAATAATATGTTTGTATAAATTAATTTTTATCGGCAGCTCAAACCAATTAATATAAATCAACTCATACTACATATACAAAACTAAGCTAAACAATTGAAAAATAATTGTAATTTTTATGTAACTTATTTTAAAATATACGATATAGGTGTCAAATTAAAGTAGAAAATGATGAATTTGATATTATATATAAAAAAATGAATTGTGGAAGAGACCATTAGTAATTCAAATGAATTGTTAAGACCATTATATATAAAATAAATCATTAAATTTTTTTTTTTTTTTTTTTGCATTGATACATACAAATTATACGGATTTGACAGATAAACCACCATACTTATTTTCTGATTTGCGAATAAACCACCAAACTTATTTTCCAACAATTTTTTATCGGAATTTGGCACGTCACTTGAGCGTGATAAAATTTTAAGGGCATCTTTTTGTCCAAACAACCTTTTTAATAGGCCAAAAGTGTAAAATTCCTTCACACATTCTTTTTCTTAACAATTCATTTGAATTACTAATGGTCTCTTCCCCAATATCTAAATCCTACATTGTTGAAGTGACCCTTCTTTTGGTGCTCAAGGATCTGGCGTATAGGGTGATTAGTCAAGACGCGTATTTCACGTCCTTGGAAGTATGGCCGAAGACGCCGAGCTGCCATAACAAGGGCCAATGCGGTTTTTTCTAGTACGGAATATCGCGTCTCAGCTCCATGAAGCACCCGGCTTGCAAAATACACGGGATGTTGAACCCCCTCCACTTCGCGCACAAGAGCGGCGCTTACAGCCTCCTCGGCGGAAGCCAGATATAAGTACAGCGGCTCTCCGGGGAGAGGAACTGACAAGGTAGGCAGCTGCTGTATATGACGTTTCAAGGCCTCGAAGGCCTCGGTGCACTCCGGAGTCCACTCAAAGGACTTCGCTTGTCTCAGGATTCTAAAAAATGGGAGCTGGCGCTCTGCGGCTTTCGATAAGAATCTGTTTAAGGCCGCCAAACCACCTGTGAGGCGTTGAACATCCCTGAACGTTTTTGGTGGCTGCAGATCTAATACATCACGGAGTTTAGCCGGATTGGCCTGCAGGCCGTTTTGTGAAACCATGTACCCGAGAAACTTCCCGGAGCCAACACCGAAGGTGCATTTTGCTGGATTGAGTCGCAAGTTATAGCGCCGCAGGGTGCGCAATGTTTCGGTAATGTTCTGCACACATGAAGGATGGGAGGAGCTTTTGATGACCAAGTCATCGACGTAAACCTCAACATTACGACCTATCTGGTCGTGGAAGACGAAGTCCATTAGACGCTGATAGGTGGCTCCAGCATTCTTAAGCCCGAAGGGCAGTTTCTTAAAAGCGAAGCACCCAAAGGCAGTGATAAACGCCGTTTTGAGGGCATCCTGTGGATCCATAAAAATCTGGTGGTAGCCCTTGTACAGATCTAAGAAACAAAGTGCCACGTACCCCGTAATGGCTTCGGCCTTTTGGTCGATGGAGGGCAGAGGATAGCAGTCTTTCGGACAGTGCTTATTGAGATCGGAAAAATCAACACACATCCGCCATGCCCCACTGGTTTTTGTTACCATTACCGGATTGGATAACCAAGAGGGGTAGAATACCTCGAACAAGATGTCCGCATCCAGGAGTTGTTTCACCTCAACTCGAATGGCTTCATTTCGCTCCGGAGCGAATTTCCTCTGCTTCTGTTGGATTGGCTTTACGCTAGGATCTATGTTTAGTTTATGAGTAATCACCTCGGGAGAGACCCCGGGCATATCCAGAGGAGACCATGCAAAAACATCGGAATATTCTCGCAGGGTCTAAATAATGGCCTGATGTAGCCATGGCACATCCACGGCCCCTACTGTTACTGTCTGCTCCGGCTTAGACGGATCTAACGGGATTTGTGCAGTGGCATCTCCTAACGAAGTACATTCCTGAGGTTCCAGAACCGATGATGCCACTTGAAGCTGCTGTTTGGGCGGAACCTTGGCAGTCTTTTTGAGAGCCACATACATGCACTCTTTTGAAACCCGCTGACTCCCGCGGATGGCCACTTCACCATGCGAAGTGGGAAACTTTAGCGCGAGGTGATACGTGGAGCATATGGCTTTTGCTGGGGTGAGCCAGTCCCGGCCCAATATCATGTTATATGGTGATGGGAAATTCACCACATAGAAATCCACGAAGATTGTTTTTATCCTCGGATAAGTCCCCAAAGACGCTGGGAGAGTGATAATACCTTCTGGCTGGACTTCACCCTGGGTGAAAGTTTGTAGTGGCCCGGGGGCCGGCCGAAGTTGATCTCGAGAAATCCCCATTCTTTGGAAACAATCGGCAAATATGACACTCACCGCGGCCCCATTATCCACGAAGACCCGCCTTACCGTTATGTTAGCTACAGTCATGTCGATGACAATAGCGTCCGTGTGAGGTGTTATCTCCGGAACGGGGTCCCTATCCGTGAAGCTAACAGTCTCGGACTGATGGAGGCGTTTATGACGTGGCTCCTCGGGAGGAGGACGTCGAGCTTCTGCTTTAATGCATGTCATGAAGCCCCGGTGGGTAGGGCTCCATATATCACGTTTATCACGTGAGGGGGTGCGTTGTCCCCGGGTCCCCCCGGAGGAGGAGGTGGTGGTGGAAGACGTGGGTGCTGGCGATTGCCAGAATCTTGTCGTGCGTAGTTATTGGGCCCCTGCCGGTTATTCTGCCACGGTGGCCGATTTTGTTGAGTGTCCCGGTCATGGTAACCTCCGTGGTTATGAGACGAACCCCCATTGTGGTTTGCCCGAGGTTGGTCACTAGTTCGAGCAACGTATTGCCGCAAGAGACCCTTCTTGAGGCATTCTTCAATCTCCTTGCCGAGTTCTCGGCACTCCTCTGTCTCATGTCCATGATCTCGGTGGTACGCGCACCACTTTCCACGGTTCCTCTTTTCAGGAGGCGCGGTCATCCGCGGGCAAGGTCGCAGATCGTTCTTGTGGATAGATAGGATTTCAGCTCGTGACTTCGTCAATGGAGTCAATTGTGGAATTTCATTTCGGGATTCTGAACGTCCCGGGGTCAGGTGGGAAAATGTACTAGGTCGAGTACTAGGCCCGGTTTGTGCTTTGTCGGATTGCCGCTTGCTAGCGTGTTTCTCGCGCTTCTGGCGAGTCTGCTCCTCGGCCTTAGCAAATTTGCACACTGTTTTGAACAGTGCTCGAGTTGTGACCGGAGTGTTCCGAGCTAACTCGGTGTAGAGTGCTCCGGGGCGGAGTCCATTCATAAAAGCGTTGATGGCCACATCGTCGGGGCAATTTCCCACCTTGAGGCTTACCGCTGTGAAACGGTCCAAAAATTGGGTAACGGTTTCACCATCCCGCTGTTCCATATTCATGACGTCGGCCAGGGTGGCCATGGGCTTCGCCCGTGCTTCGAACCGTGCCCAAAAGTGCTCGGCGAGTTCTCTGAAGGAGGATACGCTGTCACGTGGGAGAGAATCAAACCAAACCCGAGCTTCATCCTGTAAGTACTCGGGGAAAATCTTGCAATACTGGAGGGATGTGATGCTATCATGGCTAAGCATGCTGTGCCTAAAAGCTCCAAGAAAATTGGCCGGATCTCCTGTGCCATTGTAAGGTGGTATGGCTGGCCGTTTAAACCCTTCGGGAAGGGAAGTGGCAATGATTTCCTGGGAGAACGGTGTGATGATCTCTCCATTGGCATCAAGGCCCAGGATTCTATCCAGTTCAACGTTGCGTTGAACTCGCTCATACTCTTGAAGATCCAGAGCATGAGGATTTGCGTAGCGAACTCTTTTAGCCGCATTAAGTGGACGACGGCGATCAACATCAGAGGGTTCACCGTTGCGCGGCCGTGATTCATTAGAACTACCGTGGTCCTCGGAAGAACCAGGTCGTTCCCGTCGTCGATCCTGACGACTGCGGTGTCCCGGGTCCTGCTGATCGCGTGAGCGGGGTGGAGGCACCACGGGATTAGCATTATGGCAGGCAGGCCCCGCGGGACGTAGGCGATTAACTGCCCAATCTTGAAGAACATGTGCATGTTCTTCTAGGAAAGCCTGAAGCAGTTCTGGGGTAATTTGGATGTTTACCGGTGGTTGAGCGGCTGCGGGATTAGGGTTTTGCGGGTCTTGAGGGGGTGGAGGGTTTTGATTACCCTGATGATTGGACGTACTTCCTGCCGGCAATTGCCTCGGCTGCAAAGCTTGGTCCACGGGCAGATCCTGGTTAGATTGATCACCGTGGCGAGATTGATTCAAACGTGTTGTCACCATGATTCTTGAATGCGATGTAAACGTCAGAAATTGCTGGTTAAAACGTTCCCACAGACGGCGCCAATTGATAATGCGCGATCCGGTAACTAAGAATCCCAGCGGAAATCAATGCAAGAAATAAGTAAAAACACACAATATACGTGGTTCGATCCGGAGATCTACGTCCACGGGCACAAAATAACCTCTGCCGAGGTGTTTCTTTCACTAGTTCTTTGAGTTTACACGGAGTAATTCAGTACACAGAGTGCGAACCCTAATTCAGAGTTCTTTTCACCTATTTATACTACTAAATCAAAACTCTAACTAACTCCCTATAATCTTGCCCACCAAATCTGCCTGGCAGTTGGGAGAAGATCATGGGCCTTGATTCACGGAACAAACCACTCGCTGGGCCGACGCGCGTTCCTGGGCCTGCTGGGCCTACGCGTGGTGGGCCTTTAGGCGCTTGCTGGGCTTGTGCATGCTGGGCCGATCAGCGGGCTCTGTCATAGCCGACCCGAGCTGATCGGGTTGGTGTTAACCCGACCCGAGCTGATCGGGTTATCCCTATCAGATGCCCCCCCCCCCCAGCCGGAGCGAAGTAGGAGCTTCGGTTGTCACCGGGGTGGAACCGTAAGCAAGAAGGACCGGGGTCGCTGGCGGGCCAAAGCGTCTGCGAAGGACCGAGTTTATCCGCGTCCCCGGGACTCTGCGGAATGATTTTCGACGCAGTGCCGAGCTAGGTCAAGGTTTATGGGGCATATAGTGAGACACCGAACTTCTCAGAAGCGAAAAACGCGACGTGACAACGTGGCCGAGGTGGAGGGTACACCGGGGTGATTATTCTGGCCAAAATGGAGAGGACACCGGAGTGTAGTAGTTTAACCGAGGTGGAGGGTACACCGGGGTGTAGTGTGAATCTTCCTGAAGAAGGGTGAGTCTGATGTGATTGGCGGCGCCATTATGAGAGAGAGGGATGTGAAGTGACACGCTCTGCGAGTCCCAAGAAAGCTGTTCCCCACGCGCCTCGGTAACTGTAAAGTGCGTGAAGAACACGCATGAATCTCCATCGCTGAATTTGAATAGGCTGCATCAGAGCCGTCTGTTTTTTGCATTTATATTGGGAATAACTGCACAGTAACTTTTCATCTTCTCCATTGTGATACATCAGTTTAGAAGCGGGAAAAAGAGGAAATCTGCATTCGCGATTCGTCTCAGACCAAAAACACCCCAAATCAACCCTTTCGAATTCAAACCAAGTAAGTATGTCTAACTCATCTTCATTTTCATCTTCATCTAAGGTAGGAGAGGTTATCCCAGAGGGAGTGCCCGTTAGAGCCCCTCCCATTCGGGTGATCTATCCCGTAGACAGCGAAAGTAGACAGGTCCATCGCGGTGACCTTAGTGAAGTAAGAGTAGAAGCAGTGTATTTCCCCCGGTGTGAGGAGGAAATAGAAGGATTCGAGGTAGCCGGGGTAAGACCCACAGTAACTGAAAAGCAGATTAAGCGATGGGTGCCGAACTTCTTCTTACCCTTTGATCTGGAATTCATCATTCCCGAGGGTAATGACAAGGCCTGTTGTCCTCCCCGAGGATTCATATCCGTGTATATAGATCAACTCGCCGTAGGTTTGAGGTTTCCCCTATGGGAGTTTTTGGTAAAATTATTGGATTATTATGGAATAGCGCTGGGGCAATTAGGGCCTAATGCTGTAATGCAGGTGGTGGGCTTTTTGGTTGAGTGCAGTAAGGGAGGATTAGTGCCCAGTATCAGCTTATTTAGGCATTTCTTCCAACTGAAGACGATGGGGAGAAATAAGGGATGGTATTACCTTAACCCTAGGCCGGGCAAGAAGTTTAAGGTTAAGAACCCAAGTAAAATCGAAGGGTGGAGAGGGAGATTTATATATGTCAGGCAAAAAGCCATATTACCCAAATGGCAAAGATTAGAGGTGGTGGATAGTGCCCCGGGAGGAGAACCTAAGGGTGCGAGTGTTCTGAAAAAGGTCGGTGTACTGGAGTCCAGATTCCCGGAGGAAGTACTGGACGAAGCTGGGATGAGTCCGTACTATTCCAAGTGGGCCGGTGGGACCTCGGATTCCCAAGAGAGCGGCACCCCTACCGGGACTGATTCTGACCGGACACCGAGCATGTCTGAGGGGGAGAGAACAAAAACCCGGGCAGAAGTAGAGGGTAGGGCTTTTATTCCTTCATAAGTTGCATATAATATAACAATTTCAGTCCCTTGAATGTGTGTTTGTCATGTGTAGTGGGCAAGTTCAAGAGCGCTGCCAAGAAAAGCACCGAAGCCAGCTCGGGGGGCCGAGGTGATAGCTCAAAAACTCCGGAGCTGCAGAGAACAACAGCTGGGGGCAGCCACAGGGCGGACCCTGAAGACACCATTCCCCTCTCTGGGTTGACCCCGAGCACCAAAAGAAGGGTCACTTCCCCGACGACACCACCGCCTGCCAAAAAACTGCACATGACCCCGGCTCACGAGGTATCATCGTAAATAACTTTGTTATTCCCTATACAGACCCATCATAAGAGTAAGTCAATTCAGGGGCAAGGAGTAGAGATATCGGCCGCTGGAGCCGAACTTGAGAAGCTGTTGGAGCCTATTCGCGGGCTGGTGGGTAGGCTGGAGAAGGAATCCGCGCAAGGGAGAATAGCTGAACTAGAGGCCGAGATGGCTAAATTAAGAGCTGGCTTCGCGGAGGCTCAGAGAAGCGTCAAAGCAGCTCGGGACAGAGCAGCAGTTGCTGAGAGAGAGGCGGCCAGATTACGCGAACAGGCCGTCGAGGTTGCCATTATGAGAGGCGACCTCATTGCAGCCAAGGAAGAGCTGAACAAGGCCATCGTAGGTCAAGGAGCTGTGCTGGAAACGTTTGCCGAGAAGCTGATGCAAACCGAGACATTCCTGCAGTTTCTCAGCACGTTCGTGGCTGCAGGTGATGCGGCCACCCGAAGTGAGCTGTTGGAAGCCGTTCATGACAAGTACCCGGAGGTCAATGTTTACGATGAGAGCTTCGGGTATAATTACGACGCAGTCGGGAACGAAGACGGCGCGTATTTTGATGCGTTGACGAAGGCTCCGAAGTGGCCCCTGATCGATGCCCTGGCGAAGAAGAACACAATCCTCACTCCCGACATCATAAAACGGTGCAACGAGGACCAGGATAAGGACTTTCTGGGCTTCCGCAACGGTTTCTATGTTCGGGAGCTAAGGAACCGAGCTCCCATTCCCCGCCCAGAGGTGATTGCTATTCCTCCCGCTATGATCGAAGGCCCCAGCAAGGCAGCTGAGGGTACAAGTAATGTCGTGGAGGCCCCGGGAGGGAGAGAAGCCGACCCTACCTCCGGAGAGGTCAGTGACCTCCCAACTCATGAGCGGACTGTAGAATAGACTAGCATGTAAAAAGGATGCCCTTGTAAACATTTGTTTTGTAATGAAAAAACCCAAGTTGTCTCCTCTTGTAATGGAAAATCTTCGTTTATATGAATAGTAAATGTTGTTTCTCTCTTTATTCACGCAATGTATGTATATTATCAAAGTCTGAAAAACCCGAGGTGCCTCCTTTGCCAGGAAAACATTGGAAACCCGTATGAAGTAATAAAGCAGCTCAACTCATCAATAGTTTGGCTGCAGAAAGAGCGAGATATGTTGATGCTGCATGAAGTCCCCCGACTATCAAGGAATTTATCCTTAATGGAAAAAAGATATGCCAAGGTGGAGAGCGCATGGAAAGAGTCCGCACAACAAACGAAGCAGTACAAAGCACACTGTGTTGTAAAAGATCTTGAATTAGAACAACTTCGTATCAACCAGCAAGAATGTGAGCATCTTCTCGTGGACAGCGGACGACTATCAGTGAAAGATGTTCAAGCCCGGAGAGCCGAGGTTCGAGAAGACATCCAACAGCGGAGTGAGCGAGGTGATGCGAATGATCCTGAGATCATAAGGGGCCGACTGGTGCTAGGATTTCTGGTAGAGCTTGAGAAGAAAGTCAAGGCTCGGAATGAAGCTCTGAATATTGCAGAGCAGGGTGAACCAGAGCCCAGCCGCAAGAAAGGACGTCGGGGCAAGAAAACCAAGCCTGATCAAACTGCTGACGTTGGGGAAACTAGTATCACACCTGAGGCAATACCAAAAATACCTCAAGAACCAGAAAGAACTCACGCGGAGGAGCCAGAGGCCAGTGGAGCCATAGTTGTGGCATTGGCCAAGGAGATCGACGAAATGCCTGCCGAGGAGTGGGATGCTGTAGAATGGGCGAACACTCGGGAAAGAGAAAGGAGGAGAAGCTCAACTCCGCAGAGATCATCAAATCCTACTCGGCACAAGACGAGGGAAGGTACAGAGAAAACCCCCGAGGTGATGGATCCGTTGGCGCCACTAGAATGGGGCCATGCAGAATGGGCCTGCATGTCAGGGCCAAGAACAAGACCCGAGCCCGCTGTAGGTGACCGGGGTCCCCAAACGATGGGTCGTCGTCAGAGCCGAAGTGAAGCCGGGCATCGTCGGAACGTGCAAGAGCCATCCCGGAGGACGGGACATTCTAAATCAGAGACAAGACGACGCGGTTTCGCGTATTGGCTCGGAGAAGGCTCCGGAAAAAAATAGATAATAACGTAGTTAATCTTTAGCAAGATTTTTGTTGTATTATTTAGGAAAAACTGCTTGATGTTGTATTATTTTGGAAATAATAAAACTGTTACAGTGTTTATGTACGAGTTTAAGGAAAGTAACAAGTTATTAATAACTCTAACCGGGTGTTCGGGAACACAGTAAGAACTATTAACTGTTTCAATTGTTAACTATTTAATTGAGTGTTTGGAAACATAGTATGAATAAATTACTCCCCGGACGGATCAGGCGGGAGTAACGTCTCCCCGGACGGATCAGGCGGGAGAGAACACTTCTCCGGTTAAACAGACGAGAAGGTGATATGAGTCCGGGGACTAAATGTGAATCTCCTCGGGCGGACCGAGGGATATTTGTAATGGTCCGGAGACTAATATCGATAATATGATAATGTTAGGGCGTCCCCGTAACATGAAGAAGAACACAGTAAGGTGCGTAAACGAAGAAGCTTTATTCATTGATAAATGCCGGGGCAAACTCAAAAGTACAAAGAGAAATAACAACTATAAAGGAAATTAAAGGAAAGATAGTACTTGCGATGTGGGTATCACAGATAGAAACGCCTCAAATTGGTGACGTGCCAGCTTCGGGGAATCGGGGTCCCGTTGAGATGTTCAAGTTGATAAGATCCGGAGTCATGCGCAGCAACAACCCGGTAGGGACCTTCCCAAGAAGCGTGTAATTTTCCCTCGGGAGCAGCTTTGCTGGCCGAGTTGAGCCGAAGAACTAAGTCCCTAATACTGAACTGGGTGCCTCGGACCCGGAGGTTATGATACCGGGCTGCTCGTTGTTTGCATCTAGCCTGCTGAATGAATGATTGTTCACGACGACTTTCAAGCTCATCCAAATTTGCCCGGATAGCCTCGTCATTATCCTCGGGCACTAAGGTAAGGAGGCGAGGACTCGGCACACTGATTTCAGCGGGTATAACGGCTTCAGAACCGTAGGTAAGGCTATAAGGAGTCTCCTCGGTAGATGTATGCGGCGTTGTGCGATAAGCCCATAGGACTTGCGGAAGGTTTTCAGCCCAGAGACCTTTGGCGTTATCCAGGCGCTTCTTTATTCCTGTGAGAAGTGTCCGATTGGTGACCTCAACCTGCCCGTTGGCTTGAGGGTGAGCCACCGAAGTGAAAATTTGTTTGATGTGCAGTTCTTCACACCATGATCGGAATGGATCGTTGGCAAACTGTTTACCGTTGTCCGAGATGATAGTGCTCAGGATGCCGAAGCGACAAACAATATTGCGCCACACGAATTTCAAGATATTCTGTCCAGTAATGGCTGTAAGTGGTTCGGCTTCGACCCACTTGGTGAAATAGTCCACGGCAACAACCAGGAACTTCAACCCTCCCGGAGCAACGGGGAATGGGCCAACAATGTCGATGCCCCATTGAATAAACGGCCATGCACCTTGGATTCCGGTGAGCTCGGTCTGTGGCAAATGCTTTACCCGGGAGTGTAGCTGACACTTGCTACATCTAGTCACTAGGTCGTGAGCATCGTTGAACAGGGTTGGCCAATAGTATCTCCAGCGGAGAACTTTCTTGGCTAATGTCCGGGAACCGATATGACTAGCACAGGCCCCCTCATGAACCTCCCGCAGAACTTGGGTAGCTTCGGCAGGAGCAAGACACCGGAGGTTCGGTTGTAGGTACGACCGTCGATATAAAATTCCACCCTGAAAGGAATACTTGGGAGCTTTGAGAACAACTCGCCGAGCTTGCAGCTTATCAGTAGGCAGAACTCCATCTCGGAGATACTGGATGATAGGTGTCATCCAGTTCGGATCGCTGTCGCTCAGTACCGAAACTGTGGCCTCATGAATTGCTGGATGAAACAAATCTTCAACCATAATATCCGGAGATATATTAATCTGGACCGCGGAGGCCAATTTGCTGAGCGCATCTGCTCTTGTGTTTTGAGCTCGGGGTATTTTCTGTACTACAGCTGCATCAAAAGTGGAGATAAGCTTTAGTGTTAAAGCACGATACCTGACCATTGTTTCATCCTTGGCGACATAAGTCCCCTGGATCTGTCTAGACACGACCTCGGAGTCAGTGAAGAGCTCAAGATGACGAACGTCCAAGGATTGGGCGAGCCTGAGCCCGGCAAGAACTGCCTCGTACTCCGCTTCATTGTTAGTTACCTTGAACTTGAACCGGATGACATATTTAACTTCCACCCCCTCGGGGTCGATGAGAAGCAGTCCGGCACCACTTCCTCGGACCGCGGATGCTCCATCCACGAAAAGTTGCCACTTCCGGGGTGAAGGGGCGAGGTTAGCATGGTGATGTGTAACACCGTCCCCGGGGGACTCGGAATTGTCTCCCGGGGCTTCGGCCAGGAAGTCGGCGAGTGCTTGACCCTTAATTGCTCGGCGGGGGAGGAACTGGATGTCATATTCGCCCAACTCAATGGCCCATTTGGCGAGGCGCCCAGACACCTCGGGTTTTACAAGGATCTGGCGTATAGGGTGATTAGTCAAGACG
The DNA here is from genome assembly GCA_958295605.1 of Ajuga chamaepitys. NCBI lineage: Eukaryota > Viridiplantae > Streptophyta > Magnoliopsida > Lamiales > Lamiaceae > Ajuga > Ajuga chamaepitys. The sequence continues at coordinate 50,564,623 of OY282507.1, forward strand.
CGTATTTCACGTCCTTGGAAGTATGGCCGAAGACGCCGAGCTGCCATAACAAGGGCCAATGCGGTTTTTTCTAGTACGGAATATCGCGTCTCAGCTCCATGAAGCACCCGGCTTGCAAAATACACGGGATGTTGAACCCCCTCCACTTCGCGCACAAGAGCGGCGCTTACAGCCTCCTCGGCGGAAGCCAGATATAAGTACAGCGGCTCTCCGGGGAGAGGAACTGACAAGGTAGGCAGCTGCTGTATATGACGTTTCAAGGCCTCGAAGGCCTCGGTGCACTCCGGAGTCCACTCAAAGGACTTCGCTTGTCTCAGGATTCTAAAAAATGGGAGCTGGCGCTCTGCGGCTTTCGATAAGAATCTGTTTAAGGCCGCCAAACCACCTGTGAGGCGTTGAACATCCCTGAACGTTTTTGGTGGCTGCAGATCTAATACATCACGGAGTTTAGCCGGATTGGCCTGCAGGCCGTTTTGTGAAACCATGTACCCGAGAAACTTCCCGGAGCCAACACCGAAGGTGCATTTTGCTGGATTGAGTCGCAAGTTATAGCGCCGCAGGGTGCGCAATGTTTCGGTAATGTCCTGCACACATGAAGGATGGGAGGAGCTTTTGATGACCAAGTCATCGACGTAAACCTCAACATTACGACCTATCTGGTCGTGGAAGACGAAGTCCATTAGACGCTGATAGGTGGCTCCAGCATTCTTAAGCCCGAAGGGCAGTTTCTTAAAAGCGAAGCACCCAAAGGCAGTGATAAACGCCGTTTTGAGGGCATCCTGTGGATCCATAAAAATCTGGTGGTAGCCCTTGTACAGATCTAAGAAACAAAGTGCCACGTACCCCGTAATGGCTTCGGCCTTTTGGTCGATGGAGGGCAGAGGATAGCAGTCTTTCGGACAGTGCTTATTGAGATCGGAAAAATCAACACACATCCGCCATGCCCCACTGGTTTTTGTTACCATTACCGGATTGGATAACCAAGAGGGGTAGAATACCTCGAACAAGATGTCCGCATCCAGGAGTTGTTTCACCTCAACTCGAATGGCTTCATTTCGCTCTGGAGCGAATTTCCTCTGCTTCTGTTGGATTGGCTTTACGCTAGGATCTATGTTTAGTTTATGAGTAATCACCTCGGGAGAGACCCCGGGCATATCCAGAGGAGACCATGCAAAAACATCGGAATATTCTCGCAGGGTCTAAATAATGGCCTGATGTAGCCATGGCACATCCACGGCCCCTACTGTTACTGTCTGCTCCGGCTTAGACGGATCTAACGGGATTTGTGCAGTGGCATCTCCTAACGAAGTACATTCCTGAGGTTCCAGAACCGATGATGCCACTTGAAGCTGCTGTTTGGGCGGAACCTTGGCAGTCTTTTTGAGAGCCACATACATGCACTCTTTTGAAACCCGCTGACTCCCGCGGATGGCCACTTCACCATGCGAAGTGGGAAACTTTAGCGCGAGGTGATACGTGGAGCATATGGCTTTTGCTGGGGTGAGCCAGTCCCGGCCCAATATCATGTTATATGGTGATGGGGAATTCACCACATAGAAATCCACGAAGATTGTTTTTATCCTCGGATAAGTCCCCAAAGACGCTGGGAGAGTGATAATACCTTCTGGCTGGACTTCACCCTGGGTGAAAGTTTGTAGTGGCCCGGGGGCCGGCCGAAGTTGATCTCGAGAAATCCCCATTCTTTGGAAACAATCGGCAAATATGACACTCACCGCGGCCCCATTATCCACGAAGACCCGCCTTACCGTTATGTTAGCTACAGTCATGTCGATGACAATAGCGTCCGTGTGAGGTGTTATCTCCGGAACGGGGTCCCTATCCGTGAAGCTAACAGTCTCGGACTGATGGAGGCGTTTATGACGTGGCTCCTCGGGAGGAGGACGTCGAAGCTTCTGCTTTAATGCATGTCGTGAAGCCCCGGTGGGTAGGGCTCCATATATCACGTTTATCACGTGAGGGGGTGCGTTGTCCCCGGGTCCCCCCGGAGGAGGAGGTGGTGGTGGAAGACGTGGGTGCTGGCGATTGCCAGAATCTTGTCGTGCGTAGTTATTGGGCCCCTGCCGGTTATTCTGCCACGGTGGCCGATTTTGTTGAGTGTCCCGGTCATGGTAACCTCCGTGGTTATGAGACGAACCCCCATTGTGGTTTGCCCGAGGTTGGTCACTAGTTCGAGCAACGTATTGCCGCAAGAGACCCTTCTTGAGGCATTCTTCAATCTCCTTGCCGAGTTCTCGGCACTCCTCTGTCTCATGTCCATGATCTCGGTGGTACGCGCACCACTTTCCACGGTTCCTCTTTTCAGGAGGCGCGGTCATCCGCGGGCAAGGTCGCAGATCGTTCTTGTGGATAGATAGGATTTCAGCTCGTGACTTCGTCAATGGAGTCAATTGTGGAATTTCATTTCGGGATTCTGAACGTCCCGGGGTCAGGTGGGAAAATGTACTAGGTCGAGTACTAGGCCCGGTTTGTGCTTTGTCGGATTGCCGCTTGCTAGCGTGTTTCTCGCGCTTCTGGCGAGTCTGCTCCTCGGCCTTAGCAAATTTGCACACTGTTTTGAACAGTGCTCGAGTTGTGACCGGAGTGTTCCGAGCTAACTCGGTGTAGAGTGCTCCGGGGCGGAGTCCATTCATAAAAGCGTTGATGGCCACATCGTCGGGGCAATTTCCCACCTTGAGGCTTACCGCTGTGAAACGGTCCAAAAATTGGGTAACGGTTTCACCATCCCGCTGTTCCATATTCATGACGTCGGCCAGGGTGGCCATGGGCTTCGCCCGTGCTTCGAACCGTGCCCAAAAGTGCTCGGCGAGTTCTCTGAAGGAGGATACGCTGTCACGTGGGAGAGAATCAAACCAAACCCGAGCTTCATCCTGTAAGTACTCGGGGAAAATCTTGCAATACTGGAGGGATGTGATGCTATCATGGCTAAGCATGCTGTGCCTAAAAGCTCCAAGAAAATTGGCCGGATCTCCTGTGCCATTGTAAGGTGGTATGGCTGGCCGTTTAAACCCTTCGGGAAGGGAAGTGGCAATGATTTCCTGGGAGAACGGTGTGATGATCTCTCCATTGGCATCAAGGCCCAGGATTCTATCCAGTTCAACGTTGCGTTGAACTCGCTCATACTCTTGAAGATCCAGAGCATGAGGATTTGCGTAGCGAACTCTTTTAGCCGCATTAAGTGGACGACGGCGATCAACATCAGAGGGTTCACCGTTGCGCGGCCGTGATTCATTAGAACTACCGTGGTCCTCGGAAGAACCAGGTCGTTCCCGTCGTCGATCCTGACGACTGCGGTGTCCCGGGTCCTGCTGATCGCGTGAGCGGGGTGGAGGCACCACGGGATTAGCATTATGGCAGGCAGGCCCCGCGGGACGTAGGCGATTAACTGCCCAATCTTGAAGAACATGTGCATGTTCTTCTAGGAAAGCCTGAAGCAGTTCTGGGGTAATTTGGATGTTTACCGGTGGTTGAGCGGCTGCGGGATTAGGGTTTTGCGGGTCTTGAGGGGGTGGAGGGTTTTGATTACCCTGATGATTGGACGTACTTCCTGCCGGCAATTGCCTCGGCTGCAAAGCTTGGTCCACGGGCAGATCCTGGTTAGATTGATCACCGTGGCGAGATTGATTCAAACGTGTTGTCACCATGATTCTTGAATGCGATGTAAACGTCAGAAATTGCTGGTTAAAACGTTCCCACAGACGGCGCCAATTGATAATGCGCGATCCGGTAACTAAGAATCCCAGCGGAAATCAATGCAAGAAATAAGTAAAAACACACAATATACGTGGTTCGATCCGGAGATCTACGTCCACGGGCACAAAATAACCTCTGCCGAGGTGTTTCTTTCACTAGTTCTTTGAGTTTACACGGAGTAATTCAGTACACAGAGTGCGAACCCTAATTCAGAGTTCTTTTCACCTATTTATACTACTAAATCAAAACTCTAACTAACTCCCTATAATCTTGCCCACCAAATCTGCCTGGCAGTTGGGAGAAGATCATGGGCCTTGATTCACGGAACAAACCACTCGCTGGGCCGACGCGCGTTCCTGGGCCTGCTGGGCCTACGCGTGGTGGGCCTTTAGGCGCTTGCTGGGCTTGTGCATGCTGGGCCGATCAGCGGGCTCTGTCATAGCCGACCCGAGCTGATCGGGTTGGTGTTAACCCGACCCGAGCTGATCGGGTTATCCCTATCAGATGCCCCCCCCCCCAGCCGGAGCGAAGTAGGAGCTTCGGTTGTCACCGGGGTGGAACCGTAAGCAAGAAGGACCGGGGTCGCTGGCGGGCCAAAGCGTCTGCGAAGGACCGAGTTTATCCGCGTCCCCGGGACTCTGCGGAATGATTTTCGACGCAGTGCCGAGCTAGGTCAAGGTTTATGGGGCATATAGTGAGACACCGAACTTCTCAGAAGCGAAAAACGCGACGTGACAACGTGGCCGAGGTGGAGGGTACACCGGGGTGATTATTCTGGCCAAAATGGAGAGGACACCGGAGTGTAGTAGTTTAACCGAGGTGGAGGGTACACCGGGGTGTAGTGTGAATCTTCCTGAAGAAGGGTGAGTCTGATGTGATTGGCGGCGCCATTATGAGAGAGAGGGATGTGAAGTGACACGCTCTGCGAGTCCCAAGAAAGCTGTTCCCCACGCGCCTCGGTAACTGTAAAGTGCGTGAAGAACACGCATGAATCTCCATCGCTGAATTTGAATAGGCTGCATCAGAGCCGTCTGTTTTTTGCATTTATATTGGGAATAACTGCACAGTAACTTTTCATCTTCTCCATTGTGATACATCAGTTTAGAAGCGGGAAAAAGAGGAAATCTGCATTCGCGATTCGTCTCAGACCAAAAACACCCCAAATCAACCCTTTCGAATTCAAACCAAGTAAGTATGTCTAACTCATCTTCATTTTCATCTTCATCTAAGGTAGGAGAGGTTATCCCAGAGGGAGTGCCCGTTAGAGCCCCTCCCATTCGGGTGATCTATCCCGTAGACAGCGAAAGTAGACAGGTCCATCGCGGTGACCTTAGTGAAGTAAGAGTAGAAGCAGTGTATTTCCCCCGGTGTGAGGAGGAAATAGAAGGATTCGAGGTAGCCGGGGTAAGACCCACAGTAACTGAAAAGCAGATTAAGCGATGGGTGCCGAACTTCTTCTTACCCTTTGATCTGGAATTCATCATTCCCGAGGGTAATGACAAGGCCTGTTGTCCTCCCCGAGGATTCATATCCGTGTATATAGATCAACTCGCCGTAGGTTTGAGGTTTCCCCTATGGGAGTTTTTGGTAAAATTATTGGATTATTATGGAATAGCGCTGGGGCAATTAGGGCCTAATGCTGTAATGCAGGTGGTGGGCTTTTTGGTTGAGTGCAGTAAGGGAGGATTAGTGCCCAGTATCAGCTTATTTAGGCATTTCTTCCAACTGAAGACGATGGGGAGAAATAAGGGATGGTATTACCTTAACCCTAGGCCGGGCAAGAAGTTTAAGGTTAAGAACCCAAGTAAAATCGAAGGGTGGAGAGGGAGATTTATATATGTCAGGCAAAAAGCCATATTACCCAAATGGCAAAGATTAGAGGTGGTGGATAGTGCCCCGGGAGGAGAACCTAAGGGTGCGAGTGTTCTGAAAAAGGTCGGTGTACTGGAGTCCAGATTCCCGGAGGAAGTACTGGACGAAGCTGGGATGAGTCCGTACTATTCCAAGTGGGCCGGTGGGACCTCGGATTCCCAAGAGAGCGGCACCCCTACCGGGACTGATTCTGACCGGACACCGAGCATGTCTGAGGGGGAGAGAACAAAAACCCGGGCAGAAGTAGAGGGTAGGGCTTTTATTCCTTCATAAGTTGCATATAATATAACAATTTCAGTCCCTTGAATGTGTGTTTGTCATGTGTAGTGGGCAAGTTCAAGAGCGCTGCCAAGAAAAGCACCGAAGCCAGCTCGGGGGGCCGAGGTGATAGCTCAAAAACTCCGGAGCTGCAGAGAACAACAGCTGGGGGCAGCCACAGGGCGGACCCTGAAGACACCATTCCCCTCTCTGGGTTGACCCCGAGCACCAAAAGAAGGGTCACTTCCCCGACGACACCACCGCCTGCCAAAAAACTGCACATGACCCCGGCTCACGAGGTATCATCGTAAATAACTTTGTTATTCCCTATACAGACCCATCATAAGAGTAAGTCAATTCAGGGGCAAGGAGTAGAGATATCGGCCGCTGGAGCCGAACTTGAGAAGCTGTTGGAGCCTATTCGCGGGCTGGTGGGTAGGCTGGAGAAGGAATCCGCGCAAGGGAGAATAGCTGAACTAGAGGCCGAGATGGCTAAATTAAGAGCTGGCTTCGCGGAGGCTCAGAGAAGCGTCAAAGCAGCTCGGGACAGAGCAGCAGTTGCTGAGAGAGAGGCGGCCAGATTACGCGAACAGGCCGTCGAGGTTGCCATTATGAGAGGCGACCTCATTGCAGCCAAGGAAGAGCTGAACAAGGCCATCGTAGGTCAAGGAGCTGTGCTGGAAACGTTTGCCGAGAAGCTGATGCAAACCGAGACATTCCTGCAGTTTCTCAGCACGTTCGTGGCTGCAGGTGATGCGGCCACCCGAAGTGAGCTGTTGGAAGCCGTTCATGACAAGTACCCGGAGGTCAATGTTTACGATGAGAGCTTCGGGTATAATTACGACGCAGTCGGGAACGAAGACGGCGCGTATTTTGATGCGTTGACGAAGGCTCCGAAGTGGCCCCTGATCGATGCCCTGGCGAAGAAGAACACAATCCTCACTCCCGACATCATAAAACGGTGCAACGAGGACCAGGATAAGGACTTTCTGGGCTTCCGCAACGGTTTCTATGTTCGGGAGCTAAGGAACCGAGCTCCCATTCCCCGCCCAGAGGTGATTGCTATTCCTCCCGCTATGATCGAAGGCCCCAGCAAGGCAGCTGAGGGTACAAGTAATGTCGTGGAGGCCCCGGGAGGGAGAGAAGCCGACCCTACCTCCGGAGAGGTCAGTGACCTCCCAACTCATGAGCGGACTGTAGAATAGACTAGCATGTAAAAAGGATGCCCTTGTAAACATTTGTTTTGTAATGAAAAAACCCAAGTTGTCTCCTCTTGTAATGGAAAATCTTCGTTTATATGAATAGTAAATGTTGTTTCTCTCTTTATTCACGCAATGTATGTATATTATCAAAGTCTGAAAAACCCGAGGTGCCTCCTTTGCCAGGAAAACATTGGAAACCCGTATGAAGTAATAAAGCAGCTCAACTCATCAATAGTTTGGCTGCAGAAAGAGCGAGATATGTTGATGCTGCATGAAGTCCCCCGACTATCAAGGAATTTATCCTTAATGGAAAAAAGATATGCCAAGGTGGAGAGCGCATGGAAAGAGTCCGCACAACAAACGAAGCAGTACAAAGCACACTGTGTTGTAAAAGATCTTGAATTAGAACAACTTCGTATCAACCAGCAAGAATGTGAGCATCTTCTCGTGGACAGCGGACGACTATCAGTGAAAGATGTTCAAGCCCGGAGAGCCGAGGTTCGAGAAGACATCCAACAGCGGAGTGAGCGAGGTGATGCGAATGATCCTGAGATCATAAGGGGCCGACTGGTGCTAGGATTTCTGGTAGAGCTTGAGAAGAAAGTCAAGGCTCGGAATGAAGCTCTGAATATTGCAGAGCAGGGTGAACCAGAGCCCAGCCGCAAGAAAGGACGTCGGGGCAAGAAAACCAAGCCTGATCAAACTGCTGACGTTGGGGAAACTAGTATCACACCTGAGGCAATACCAAAAATACCTCAAGAACCAGAAAGAACTCACGCGGAGGAGCCAGAGGCCAGTGGAGCCATAGTTGTGGCATTGGCCAAGGAGATCGACGAAATGCCTGCCGAGGAGTGGGATGCTGTAGAATGGGCGAACACTCGGGAAAGAGAAAGGAGGAGAAGCTCAACTCCGCAGAGATCATCAAATCCTACTCGGCACAAGACGAGGGAAGGTACAGAGAAAACCCCCGAGGTGATGGATCCGTTGGCGCCACTAGAATGGGGCCATGCAGAATGGGCCTGCATGTCAGGGCCAAGAACAAGACCCGAGCCCGCTGTAGGTGACCGGGGTCCCCAAACGATGGGTCGTCGTCAGAGCCGAAGTGAAGCCGGGCATCGTCGGAACGTGCAAGAGCCATCCCGGAGGACGGGACATTCTCAATCAGAGACAAGACGACGCGGTTTCGCGTATTGGCTCGGAGAAGGCTCCGGAAAAAAATAGATAATAACGTAGTTAATCTTTAGCAAGATTTTTGTTGTATTATTTAGGAAAAACTGCTTGATGTTGTATTATTTTGGAAATAATAAAACTGTTACAGTGTTTATGTACGAGTTTAAGGAAAGTAACAAGTTATTAATAACTCTAACCGGGTGTTCGGGAACACAGTAAGAACTATTAACTGTTTCAATTGTTAACTATTTAATTGAGTGTTTGGAAACATAGTATGAATAAATTACTCCCCGGACGGATCAGGCGGGAGTAACGTCTCCCCGGACGGATCAGGCGGGAGAGAACACTTCTCCGGTTAAACAGACGAGAAGGTGATATGAGTCCGGGGACTAAATGTGAATCTCCTCGGGCGGACCGAGGGATATTTGTAATGGTCCGGAGACTAATATCGATAATATGATAATGTTAGGGCGTCCCCGTAACATGAAGAAGAACACAGTAAGGTGCGTAAACGAAGAAGCTTTATTCATTGATAAATGCCGGGGCAAACTCAAAAGTACAAAGAGAAATAACAACTATAAAGGAAATTAAAGGAAAGATAGTACTTGCGATGTGGGTATCACAGATAGAAACGCCTCAAATTGGTGACGTGCCAGCTTCGGGGAATCGGGGTCCCGTTGAGATGTTCAAGTTGATAAGATCCGGAGTCATGCGCAGCAACAACCCGGTAGGGACCTTCCCAAGAAGCGTGTAATTTTCCCTCGGGAGCAGCTTTGCTGGCCGAGTTGAGCCGAAGAACTAAGTCCCTAATACTGAACTGGGTGCCTCGGACCCGGAGGTTATGATGCCGGGCTGCTCGTTGTTTGCATCTAGCCTGCTGAATGAATGATTGTTCACGACGACTTTCAAGCTCATCCAAATTTGCCCGGATAGCCTCGTCATTATCCTCGGGCACTAAGGTAAGGAGGCGAGGACTCGGCACACTGATTTCAGCGGGTATAACGGCTTCAGAACCGTAGGTAAGGCTATAAGGAGTCTCCTCGGTAGATGTATGCGGCGTTGTGCGATAAGCCCATAGGACTTGCGGAAGGTTTTCAGCCCAGAGACCTTTGGCGTTATCCAGGCGCTTCTTTATTCCTGTGAGAAGTGTCCGATTGGTGACCTCAACCTGCCCGTTGGCTTGAGGGTGAGCCACCGAAGTGAAAATTTGTTTGATGTGCAGTTCTTCACACCATGATCGGAATGGATCGTTGGCAAACTGTTTACCGTTGTCCGAGATGATAGTGCTCAGGATGCCGAAGCGACAAACAATATTGCGCCACACGAATTTCAAGATATTCTGTCCAGTAATGGCTGTAAGTGGTTCGGCTTCGACCCACTTGGTGAAATAGTCCACGGCAACAACCAGGAACTTCAACCCTCCCGGAGCAACGGGGAATGGGCCAACAATGTCGATGCCCCATTGAATAAACGGCCATGCACCTTGGATTCCGGTGAGCTCGGTCTGTGGCAAATGCTTTACCCGGGAGTGTAGCTGACACTTGCTACATCTAGTCACTAGGTCGTGAGCATCGTTGAACAGGGTTGGCCAATAGTATCTCCAGCGGAGAACTTTCTTGGCTAATGTCCGGGAACCGATATGACTAGCACAGGCCCCCTCATGAACCTCCCGCAGAACTTGGGTAGCTTCGGCAGGAGCAAGACACCGGAGGTTCGGTTGTAGGTACGACCGTCGATATAAAATTCCACCCTGAAAGGAATACTTGGGAGCTTTGAGAACAACTCGCCGAGCTTGCAGCTTATCAGTAGGCAGAACTCCATCTCGGAGATACTGGATGATAGGTGTCATCCAGTTCGGATCGCTGTCGCTCAGTACCGAAACTGTGGCCTCATGAATTGCTGGATGAAACAAATCTTCAACCATAATATCCGGAGATATATTAATCTGGACCGCGGAGGCCAATTTGCTGAGCGCATCTGCTCTTGTGTTTTGAGCTCGGGGTATTTTCTGTACTACAGCTGCATCAAAAGTGGAGATAAGCTTTAGTGTTAAAGCACGATACCTGACCATTGTTTCATCCTTGGCGACATAAGTCCCCTGGATCTGTCTAGACACGACCTCGGAGTCAGTGAAGAGCTCAAGATGACGAACGTCCAAGGATTGGGCGAGCCTGAGCCCGGCAAGAACTGCCTCGTACTCCGCTTCATTGTTAGTTACCTTGAACTTGAACCGGATGACATATTTAACTTCCACCCCCTCGGGGTCGATGAGAAGCAGTCCGGCACCACTTCCTCGGACCGCGGATGCTCCATCCACGAAAAGTTGCCACTTCCGGCGTGAAGGGGCGAGGTTAGCATGGTGATGTGTAACACCGTCCCCGGGGGACTCGGAATTGTCTCCCGGGGCTTCGGCCAGGAAGTCGGCGAGTGCTTGACCCTTAATTGCTCGGCGGGGGAGGAACTGGATGTCATATTCGCCCAACTCAATGGCCCATTTGGCGAGGCGCCCAGACACCTCGGGTTTTACAAGGATCTGGCGTATAGGGTGATTAGTCAAGACGCGTATTTCACGTCCTTGGAAGTATGGCCGAAGACGCCGAGCTGCCATAACAAGGGCCAATGCGGTTTTTTCTAGTACGGAATATCGCGTCTCAGCTCCATGAAGCACCCGGCTTGCAAAATACACGGGATGTTGAACCCCCTCCACTTCGCGCACAAGAGCGGCGCTTACAGCCTCCTCGGCGGAAGCCAGATATAAGTACAGCGGCTCTCCGGGGAGAGGAACTGACAAGGTAGGCAGCTGCTGTATATGACGTTTCAAGGCCTCGAAGGCCTCGGTGCACTCCGGAGTCCACTCAAAGGACTTCGCTTGTCTCAGGATTCTAAAAAATGGGAGCTGGCGCTCTGCGGCTTTCGATAAGAATCTGTTTAAGGCCGCCAAACCACCTGTGAGGCGTTGAACATCCCTGAACGTTTTTGGTGGCTGCAGATCTAATACATCACGGAGTTTAGCCGGATTGGCCTGCAGGCCGTTTTGTGAAACCATGTACCCGAGAAACTTCCCGGAGCCAACACCGAAGGTGCATTTTGCTGGATTGAGTCGCAAGTTATAGCGCCGCAGGGTGCGCAATGTTTCGGTAATGTCCTGCACACATGAAGGATGGGAGGAGCTTTTGATGACCAAGTCATCGACGTAAACCTCAACATTACGACCTATCTGGTCGTGGAAGACGAAGTCCATTAGACGCTGATAGGTGGCTCCAGCATTCTTAAGCCCGAAGGGCAGTTTCTTAAAAGCGAAGCACCCAAAGGCAGTGATAAACGCCGTTTTGAGGGCATCCTGTGGATCCATAAAAATCTGGTGGTAGCCCTTGTACAGATCTAAGAAACAAAGTGCCACGTACCCCGTAATGGCTTCGGCCTTTTGGTCGATGGAGGGCAGAGGATAGCAGTCTTTCGGACAGTGCTTATTGAGATCGGAAAAATCAACACACATCCGCCATGCCCCACTGGTTTTTGTTACCATTACCGGATTGGATAACCAAGAGGGGTAGAATACCTCGAACAAGATGTCCGCATCCAGGAGTTGTTTCACCTCAACTCGAATGGCTTCATTTCGCTCCGGAGCGAATTTCCTCTGCTTCTGTTGGATTGGCTTTACGCTAGGATCTATGTTTAGTTTATGAGTAATCACCTCGGGAGAGACCCCGGGCATATCCAGAGGAGACCATGCAAAAACATCGGAATATTCTCGCAGGGTCTAAATAATGGCCTGATGTAGCCATGGCACATCCACGGCCCCTACTGTTACTGTCTGCTCCGGCTTAGACGGATCTAACGGGATTTGTGCAGTGGCATCTCCTAACGAAGTACATTCCTGAGGTTCCAGAACCGATGATGCCACTTGAAGCTGTTGTTTGGGCGGAACCTTGGCAGTCTTTTTGAGAGCCACATACATGCACTCTTTTGAAACCCGCTGACTCCCGCGGATGGCCACTTCACCATGCGAAGTGGGAAACTTTAGCGCGAGGTGATACGTGGAGCATATGGCTTTTGCTGGGGTGAGCCAGTCCCGGCCCAATATCATGTTATATGGTGATGGGAAATTCACCACATAGAAATCCACGAAGATTGTTTTTATCCTCGGATAAGTCCCCAAAGACGCTGGGAGAGTGATAATACCTTCTGGCTGGACTTCACCCTGGGTGAAAGTTTGTAGTGGCCCGGGGGCCGGCCGAAGTTGATCTCGAGAAATCCCCATTCTTTGGAAACAATCGGCAAATATGACACTCACCGCGGCCCCATTATCCACGAAGACCCGCCTTACCGTTATGTTAGCTACAGTCATGTCGATGACAATAGCGTCCGTGTGAGGTGTTATCTCCGGAACGGGGTCCCTATCCGTGAAGCTAACAGTCTCGGACTGATGGAGGCGTTTATGACGTGGCTCCTCGGGAGGAGGACGTCGAGCTTCTGCTTTAATGCATGTCGTGAAGCCCCGGTGGGTAGGGCTCCATATATCACGTTTATCACGTGAGGGGGTGCGTTGTCCCCGGGTCCCCCCGGAGGAGGAGGTGGTGGTGGAAGACGTGGGTGCTGGCGATTGCCAGAATCTTGTCGTGCGTAGTTATTGGGCCCCTGCCGGTTATTCTGCCACGGTGGCCGATTTTGTTGAGTGTCCCGGTCATGGTAACCTCCGTGGTTATGAGACGAACCCCCATTGTGGTTTGCCCGAGGTTGGTCACTAGTTCGAGCAACGTATTGCCGCAAGAGACCCTTCTTGAGGCATTCTTCAATCTCCTTGCCGAGTTCTCGGCACTCCTCTGTCTCATGTCCATGATCTCGGTGGTACGCGCACCACTTTCCACGGTTCCTCTTTTCAGGAGGCGCGGTCATCCGCGGGCAAGGTCGCAGATCGTTCTTGTGGATAGATAGGATTTCAGCTCGTGACTTCGTCAATGGAGTCAATTGTGGAATTTCATTTCGGGATTCTGAACGTCCCGGGGTCAGGTGGGAAAATGTACTAGGTCGAGTACTAGGCCCGGTTTGTGCTTTGTCGGATTGCCGCTTGCTAGCGTGTTTCTCGCGCTTCTGGCGAGTCTGCTCCTCGGCCTTAGCAAATTTGCACACTGTTTTGAACAGTGCTCGAGTTGTGACCGGAGTGTTCCGAGCTAACTCGGTGTAGAGTGCTCCGGGGCGGAGTCCATTCATAAAAGCGTTGATGGCCACATCGTCGGGGCAATTTCCCACCTTGAGGCTTACCGCTGTGAAACGGTCCAAAAATTGGGTAACGGTTTCACCGTCCCGCTGTTCCATATTCATGACGTCGGCCAGGGTGGCCATGGGCTTCGCCCGTGCTTCGAACCGTGCCCAAAAGTGCTCGGCGAGTTCTCTGAAGGAGGATACGCTGTCACGTGGGAGAGAATCAAACCAAACCCGAGCTTCATCCTGTAAGTACTCGGGGAAAATCTTGCAATACTGGAGGGATGTGATGCTATCATGGCTAAGCATGCTGTGCCTAAAAGCTCCAAGAAAATTGGCCGGATCTCCTGTGCCATTGTAAGGTGGTATGGCTGGCCGTTTAAACCCTTCGGGAAGGGAAGTGGCAATGATTTCCTGGGAGAACGGTGTGATGATCTCTCCATTGGCATCAAGGCCCAGGATTCTATCCAATTCAACGTTGCGTTGAACTCGCTCATACTCTTGAAGATCCAGAGCATGAGGATTTGCGTAGCGAACTCTTTTAGCCGCATTAAGTGGACGACGACGATCAACATCAGAGGGTTCACCGTTGCGCGGCCGTGATTCATTAGAAATACCGTGGTCCTCGGAAGAACCAGGTCGTTCCCGTCGTCGATCCTGACGACCGCGGTGTCCCGGGTCCTGCTGATCGCGTGAGCGGGGTGGAGGCACCACGGGATTAGCATTATGGCAGGCAGGCCCCGCGGGACGTAGGCGATTAACTGCCCAATCTTGAAGAACATGTGCATGTTCTTCTAGGAAAGCCTGAAGCAGTTCTGGGGTAATTTGGATGTTTACCGGTGGTTGAGCGGCTGCGGGATTAGGGTTTTGCGGGTCTTGAGGGGGTGGAGGGTTTTGATTACCCTGATGATTGGACGTACTTCCTGCCGGCAATTGCCTCGGCTGCAAAGCTTGGTCCACGGGCGGATCCTGGTTAGATTGATCACCGTGGCGAGATTGATTCAAACGTGTTGTCACCATGATTCTTGAATGCGATGTAAACGTCAGAAATTGCTGGTTAAAACGTTCCCACAGACGGCGCCAATTGATAATGCGCGATCCGGTAACTAAGAATCCCAGCGGAAATCAATGCAAGAAATAAGTAAAAACACACAATATACGTGGTTCGATCCGGAGATCTACGTCCACGGGCACAAAATAACCTCTGCCGAGGTGTTTCTTTCACTAGTTCTTTGAGTTTACACGGAGTAATTCAGTACACAGAGTGCGAACCCTAATTCAGAGTTCTTTTCACCTATTTATACTACTAAATCAAAACTCTAACTAACTCCCTATAATCTTGCCCACCAAATCTGCCTGGCAGTTGGGAGAAGATCATGGGCCTTGATTCACGGAACAAACCACTCGCTGGGCCGACGCGCGTTCCTGGGCCTGCTGGGCCTACGCGTGGTGGGCCTTTAGGCGCTTGCTGGGCTTGTGCATGCTGGGCCGATCAGCGGGCTCTGTCATAGCCGACCCGAGCTGATCGGGTTGGTGTTAACCCGACCCGAGCTGATCGGGTTATCCCTATCAGAAATGGTGTTGATTTTTGGTGTTCTGTAAAAAAATCCGCATATTTATAATATTCCGTTTGAATATGCAAATTCAATTATAATGACTTTCGTTCGAATGCGATCAAATAGATTAAACATTGTCCGACTACGATAATAAAATAGAGTGAGGATCGTTTGAAGTTTGTAATTGAATATGGCGAAAGCCAAAATAAAACAGTAAATGCGTGAAGTCAGATCAATTACCATGATCATTCCTAACCCTCAACAAAGAAAGAAGCAGTGCAAAACAAAACAAATTTGCTCATCCTTCAGTGGGTGTAATCACTATAATTGGGAATTGATTAGCATGTTCTTTGTATGGGTCGTTATCAGTTACTCTTCCTTACTGCCCAAATCCACACAGCTTTATCAAAAGGAATTGTACGATGGCACACCAAAAATTCATGAAAGCGTTGTCAGACTGTATAAAAATTAATTTGAAGAAGTTAGGATTTATGGAGTTTCGAAAGGAAGAGAGAAACACTTTGGTTGAAGATAACACACAAGATGAAAAATTAGTTTTTTTTTTTTAAGTTTTCTTTTAAGTTTTTGTTTTTGTTTTTTTCTTTTTAACTATTTATTATTTATGTTGTGTTATCATTAAGGATGTTGTCATTTTATAATATTTTAATTTATTAAACTAATGTATTGTGTTAAGATATTTAGTGGGTTGCGAATAACCGTCGTCTAAAAATTTAGTGATTTATGTATTAAAACGTTGATAGTTCTGTGGAACTATTGTAATTAACAACATATCCTATATACATGAGCCTGCAAAACACGTATACATACCGGCGGCAATATTAAGTCGATTAATTTCATATGACCATTTTACTTTTTATATATTGATATGTTCTATTTTTAAATTATTCAAATTTTATCTGTAGGTGGATATTTAGTAATAATTACAAGTATAGACTAACTCCATGAACCGTGTATTACTTCTAAAACAACAACATAATAATAACAAATAAACCCCAAATATAGTTTAAGTTCAATAACATTTCAAATCAAAATATCAAATCTCAACAGATGAATAACCTCCATTCATATGACCATTTGAGATGCACTCCATTTCCACCTACATTCCAGTTCTAATATTCATTTCCTTCAAACTTTTAATTCTTTCAGACAATTCAAGTTGTAACCTTGAGTTTTAAACCAATAATAATCTAATAACCTCAAATACAACATATTTCAACTTTCAAACAAGCTTGAACAAGAGCATTCGCAGAGTTAAAAGAAAATCAATTCCATGGGATCATAGTATCATACGTATCTGATATCACCAATAATAAGACATCTAAAACACAAGAAGCTCATCTGATTAGCCACAAAATCAAGATCATTCTTAGTTTCCTAAATTCGTTTACCTGCATTCCCATAACTACAGAACAGGTTCATCAATAAAAACAAAAATAAGAACCGAGCCAAAACCACCTCCCCAACTGGACTACCAAGGAGAAGCAAGCCAAGTCCGATTGTCAACCGCGTGGGTATTGTAGAAATCAGAATTGTCTCTTCTCCTCTCTCTATCTGTCTATTTCCCTCTTATCCCTCTGTTTCTGTAATTTTCCAGCCTCGAAGAGCAAAGTACCAATATGAATCATTTTAGGGTCGTATCATTCTATCACTAATAATAACACTCACACATACGAAGGTTTGCCTGGTGAACTACAAAGTCAAGATCATTGGTATTTCATAAGACCGTCTAAAAGATACGAAGGTGATCTGATGAGACACAGGACATATATAATTATAATTTCTCAAATATCATTGAATCAAACAGAAATCTTCACACACACAAAAT
Organism: Ajuga chamaepitys; assembly: GCA_958295605.1. Lineage (NCBI taxonomy): Eukaryota > Viridiplantae > Streptophyta > Magnoliopsida > Lamiales > Lamiaceae > Ajuga > Ajuga chamaepitys. Next base: position 50,581,440 of record OY282507.1, read on the forward strand.
TTCCCAAAATCATCAAACCAAAACGAAATCGTTCCACATGGATGCAGGAGCAGCATACCGTGTTCTTCCAAAGTAGTAAATTCTTTCAGCCATGAAAATTAACAGAATGTCCAAATTAAGGCAACTGCTCTAAAATCTGAACCTCAGTTATTGAATACAGAAACACAAAGCAATACCAATAATATCGAAGAATTCATAAGTAAACAGACATAGAAAATCATCACTATCTATAGAATACAACAAAACAAATGCTCCTAGATAGAAACAAGTTAATCAATGAAGATTGTACCCAAAAATGAGCAGATTGCAGCTTCATGTGTACAGAGGCCAATCAGTCCACGCCCCGGAAACATGGCCATTTTCGCAGACATAAGCTCGAACAACCGGCTCCCCATCGTCATGGAAGCCGAAATACCGCCTTAAGCAGAACGAAGAATGCAAATCCCAAGTCTGTTTCGAGGAACAAAACGCACAATTTAAATCAGTCTTGTTCCTACTCCCATCATTAATCGTTCTCCAAACCCTAGATTGTTTGAAATTCTTAAAAATCCCTCTGAATAACATGTAATTTCTCTTCTTCTCAACATGAACACATCCAGGCCAATCACAAATGTACAAAATATCCCCCTTGAATCTGCTCGCTAGAAGCTTATTCCCCTGCTCGCGGCTCAGATTCCAAATTCCAGACGCCAGATGCGACCTGTTTGGCCTGCAGATCTTCCTCCTTTTACAAGCGCGAAATTCGGGCTCAATTGCCCTAACCTCGGGCTCCAATTCGGGCTTTTCGTCGGGTAACAATTCCGAATCGGTGTATAAGGTATCAAACAACAAATCATCATACAACGACCAGACGCAGTCAGGAGCAGGAGCAACGGATCCACGATCGTGATTACTCGAAGAAGCGACTTCTTTTCCGGCTACATCGGGCCGGAACATTCCATAACTCTCATCGGGCCCGATTTCGCGTTCCAGCCCGAAGTCTGAGTTCTCGAGGAGGACGCCGGAGTGGAGCAGGCCGGGGCAACAGACGGATACCTTGTAAAGCGAAGACCAGACACCGGTATCCGTCGCCGCCTCCGGCGAATGGAGGTCGGCAACGACGGCGGGTATCGATTGGGAGCATTTCGATTTGCAACAGACGGTTCGGATCAGAGAGGAGAATTTAGTCGAGACGCAGGCAACACGTGCCCAATTCCGGGGATCTTCATCGAGTTTATAGAGTATACTGAGGATTACGTCATCCGACAGCTTCGAGAAAACGCTTTCAGGCATTTTTTCACGCACCAAAACTGCTGCAATTCAGAAATTCTCGAATTTAATTGGCCGACAAAGTGCAGTTTCAAACTAGAAATGAAGTGGAAACTCTGAAATTAACAATTATAGAGAGAGAAAAGTTTACGGTGGTGGTAGATAGTGTCGAAGGAGGGGGAATTTGGGGATGTTTCGGAACTATGTAATAGTTCGGGGACTTTATTGCAATATCACTTGTCACTGCGATATCAGTTTTTGAAGTACTTATAAACAGAGATTTATAGAATCCCTGGCAAAAAGCACATGCATAAAGTCATACATACGTACATACATATATATATTCTCATTACTATTCCATTGTATGATTTAAATAGTAAACAAAAAACTTAGATGTAATACAAAAAAATTAATCCATGAATAATAATATTGTGGAATTTCTTATATCAATGTGATCAAATAATTGACCTCTTTTCTAATTTAAGGAATGTTTAGACTAGGATGTAAAACTTGGAGCCTACGTGTGTTTATTTAGGCAGTGTTTACCTAACCCAATAGTTGTGTTTATACTGCCTCGTTTTTTTAAAATATTTTTTTAGATTTAAATAAAAAAAATTAAGAGGTGTAAAAAATGGATAAATAAATCTTCAATTAGATTATATAGATATGATAAGTTAGATAATTAGAGTTTTTTTAAGAATAATTATGGGGTACTATTAAAAAAAAAATGTAGAGAAAAAAGTTAAAAGAACATCTATTTATAAACAAAACACAAAAACTAAAAAAAAAAAATCTAAAAAACAGAGGTAGTATAAAATAATGGGCTTTTGAGGTGTTAGTGTATACATGGGTTTATATGAAATTGTGTTTGGTTGGTGTGTTTAGTTCAGTGTTTGGCATTTAAAATTCAGATTATTGGGCAGTTATTGAAACCCAGCTCTCCCTTGGAATCCAAGAATCGGGCTAAATTATCTAAATATCCGGGCCTACTACATAACAACAACTCAAATTTGATAAACCAAACACCTTAATAAGTAGGTTATGTAGTGTAATAAGGTCATAATCTCCCAACCAAACACTCCATAGCCTTATAGGTATATGATCAATGTTGTAAAAATTATAAGTACTAATTAAATTGTGGATTAAAGTTAGTATTTAAATGGGATTGAAGGGGTATAGAATGGAAAGAAATTAAAAATAAAAAGTATCGAATGACAATAAAAACTTAGTTAGCACCTAAATAAAACATAGTCGAAACTAAATTAAAAAAATTGCAGCAGAAACAGTGGTATATGATGAGAGTGATCATCAATAGGGGTGTCTCTTTAATTTGCTTACTTCTATGCTACCTAGTCAGGTAGTGCCCGACTAAGTGATCTAACCACACATTTTATTGTTCGATTGAGTGATTCAATCATACACTTAAAAAGTAAATTGAGATCGTTATTTGATCTTCATCACTTTTGGATAGAGAGTTGGATCATCCAAACAAATACTGCCCAACTAAATAACATAAAATTTCTCGTTTAATTTATAGCAAAAACATAGAGCAATGTTCGACTGAATTGCATAGAATTTCTCTTTTAAATTTGTTGCAAAAAGAAATACAGCTTGCTGTGTCCACTCACATAAAATAATGGGGTGGGACCCTGTATATAGACCACACATGGAGGCATAAATTAGCAGAAATGAAATCCCACGTGCCTACACCACTCATATTTGGGCCCAAACAAGATAACAAGTTTAAAAGCAGTGGACGCCTTTGCTCCTCTAATTTCAACTGCATATGGAATCAAACGTACACTGCTGGGCTATGTGTCAATATATGCGCGGGAATAACGGCTCCAGCAATTTAGTCGAGAAGACTCATTTATGTATGAATTTAGGAGTTAGTTTTATGGATTTTTAGGTTTTATTTCGTATGCTCATGTGATCATATCAATTAAAGTAGGAGGCAAATTCTAAGTAGGTTAGAAATCAAATTCTTTTATATTAGGTTCTAAACTTAAAATATTGAACAAATTACATTGAAAAATAATACTCTCTCCGTTTCTTTTTAATTGATGTTTTAGCTTCTTAATAATTTTTTGAATTAATTGATGATAGGGATAACGGGATCAGCTCGGGTCGGGTTAATGTCTGAGCCCACCGACCGGCCCAACACGCGTAGGCCCAGCAGGGTCAATTAGGGTTTTGATTTGATAGTATAAATAGGAGGGAAGAACTCTGATTAAGGGTTCGAATTCCGTATTCTAAATTACTCCGTGTAAACTCAACATTCTAGTAAAAGAAACACTCCGGCGATTGCCGTTTCCTGCCCGTGGACGTAGATCTCCGGATCGAACCACGTAATTCTTGTGTGTTTTTACATTATGTTTGCATAGATTATTGTTATAGTGCTTCGTTACCGGATTGCGCTTTATCAAATGGCGCCGTCTGTGGGAACCGACACGGCATCATCAACACCGCCGCTAGGCCGCCCTCCGCTGCCTCGGCATCATCATCGCCGCCGCCAGACCGCCCTCCGCCGTCTCGGCATCATAACCTCCGCCTCCAGGCCGCCCTCCGCCGTCTCGGCATCATAACCGCCGCCGCCAGGCCACCCTCCGCCGTCTCGGCATCATCATCGCCGCCGCCAGGCCGCCCTCCGCCGTCTCGGCATCATAACCGCCGCCTCCAGGCCGCCCTCCGCCGTCTCGGCATCATAACCGCCGCCGCCAGGCCACCCTCCGCCGTCTCAGCATCATAACCGCCGCCGCCAGGCCGCCCTAACCGCCGCCGCCAGGCCACCCTCCGCCGTCTCGGCATCGTCACCGCCGCCGTCAGGCCGCCCTCCGCTGCCTCGGCATCATCACCGCCATGTAAGTTTTTGGTTCAAACAGCAACACGGCCGTGTCACACAAACGACACGGCCGCGTCAATAAGTTTCTCAAAACGAGAGACCATACTGGATTGCAACACGGCCGTGTCACACAAACGACACGGCCGTGTCAAAATCGTGCTTAAGAACCAATTTTTGGTTCAAACAGCAACACGGCCGTATCACACAAACGACACGGCCGCGTCAATAAGTTTCTCAAAACGAGAAACCATACTGGATTGCAACACGGCCGTGTCACACAAACGACACGGCCGTGTCAAAATCGGGCTTAAGAACCAATTTTTGGTTCAAACAACAACACGGTCGTGTCACGCAAACGACACGGCCGTGTCAAAATCATGCTTAGGAACCAATTTTTGGTTCAACAGAAACGCGGCCGTGTCAGCCTTAGAACACGGCCGTGTCATAATCATTTCCCATACGCCAATTCGCGTCTCGTCTCCGGACAATTAAACCTCTGTCTCCGGACAATTAAATCTCTCCCCCGATCCGTCCGGGGAGATTCGCGTCTCGTCTCCGGACAATTAAACCTTCGTCTCCGGACAATTAAACCTTCGTCTCCGGACAATTAAACCTCCGTCTTCGGACAAGAAAATCTCTCCCCTGATCCGTCCGGGGAGATTCGCGTCTCGTCTCCGGACAATTAAACCTTCGTCTCCGGACAACTAAACCTCCGTCTCCGGACAATCAAATCTCTCCCCCGATCCGTCCGGGGAGATTCGCGCCTCGGACAATTAAACCTTCGTCTCCGGACAATTAAATCTCTCCCCCGATCCGTCCGGGGAGATTCGCGTCTCGTCTCCGGACAATTAAACCTTCGTCTCCGGACAATTAAATCTCTCCCCCGATCCGTCCGGGGAGATTTGCATCTCGTCTCCGGATAATTAAATCTCTTCCCCGATCCGTCCGGGGAGATTTGCATCTCGTCTTCGGACAATCAAATCTCTCCCCCGATCCGTCCGGGGAGATTCGCGTCTCGTCTCCGGACAATTAAACCTCCGTCTCCGGACAATTAAATCTCTCCCCCGACCCGTCCGGGGAGATTCACGTCTCGTCTCCGGACAATTAAACCTCCGTCTCCGGACAATTAAATTTCTCCCCCGATCCGTCCGGGGAGATTCGCGTCAATTATTTCTGGTCAATTATTTACGGCCTCCGAGCCAATATTCGGCGCTCCGGCGTTGAGATTTAGTGAGCCCAACGACTCGGCTGCGGAGTAGACCTCGGCCAGACTATTACACTCCGGTGATCCTTTTACCTCGGCCTCCGGATTCTCCACCGGGGCAGCATCAAGCACATCATCCCCCCTTCACCTCGGCCAGACTACTATCTTCTTCCGCTACACTTTATTGCTTTTGGGGAGATCACGGTCTCACTATCACTTCTGTGGCTCGCCAGCGACCACGACTCATCTTCCCTACGGCTCCACCCCGGTTACAACCGAATCGCCCAAATAATATGGGCTCAGTCCGGTTTAGGGCGTCGCCAATCACATCAACCTTACTCTTCGCCAGGAAGATTTAAATCACACCCCGGTGTTCCTTTCGTTTTGGCCAGGCACTTCGGTATTCTCTTTACCTCGGTCATAATACTACACTCCGGTTTATTCTCCACCTCGGCCAGCTTGCGCCGCGAAGGTCCCATAGACGTGAATAGACCACGTCATCCACAAACACTTCGACGCGATCACAGCCCAACTTGCTTATGGCTCCACCCCGGTGCTCCCTCCATTTTGGCCAGAATAATCACCCCGTTGTACCCTCCACCTCGGCCAGGAGGTCACATCTTTCCAACGCATCTTTTGCTTCTGAGAAGTTCGGTATCTCACTATATGCCCCGTGCACCTCGGCCTAGCTCGGCACTGCGTCCGCTAACTACTCCGCAGAGTCCCAGCGACGCGGCTAAACTCGGTCCTCCGTAAACACTTCGGCCCGCCAGCGACCCCGGTCCTTCTTCCACCCCGGTGACTACCAAAGCTCCTACCTCGCTCCGGCTGGGGGGGGGCATCTGATAGGGATAACGGGATCAGCTCGGGTCGGGTTGATGCCTGAGCCCACCGACCGGCCCAACACGCGTAGGCCCAGCAGGGTCAATTAGGGTTTTGATTTGATAGTATAAATAGGAGGGAAGAACTCTGATTAAGGGTTCGAATTCCGCATTCTAAATTACTCCGTGTAAACTCAACATTCTAGTAAAAGAAACACTCCGGCGATTGCCGTTTCCTGCCCGTGGACGTAGATCTCCGGATCGAACCACGTAATTCTTGTGTGTTTTTACATTATGTTTGCATAGATTATTGTTATAGACCGGCCCAACACGCGTAGGCCCAGTAGGGTCAATTAGGGTTTTGATTTGATAGTATAAATAGGAGGGAAGAACTCTGATTAAGGGTTCGAATTCCGTATTCTAAATTACTCCGTGTAAACTCAACATTCTAGTAAAAGAAACACTCCGGCGATTGCCGTTTCCTGCCCGTGGACGTAGATCTCCGGATCGAACCACGTAATTCTTGTGTGTTTTTACATTATGTTTGCATAGATTATTGTTATAGTGCTTCGTTACCGGATTGCGCTTTATCAATTGATCTTTTAACTATTTTTCACCATTTCTCTCAATTTTGTCCCTATGACAATCGTAAAAGATCTCTAGTTTTTCAATTTAGATTTCATCAAATCTTATCAACTGTGGGTATATTTGGAAAAACTTGAATTCTTAATTCTTTCACCCTTTTCTTAAAAATCAATTAAATTGAAACGGATGGAGTAGTATCTTAGAAATTTTAAAGGAGGAGTGTCGTTGTGTGCCCCTAAATATAGTAAACTGTAAAAGTGAACTAGAAAAGTACTAATAATTTAGATAAGATCTTTGTACAAAGGAGAAAAGAAAAAAAAAATTAAGATCAATAAATTATTTTAACTACAAAAAAGAAAAAATAAATAAAGATATAATGTTTCTATATTCATTATATTTTCTAACATATATATCTCTATTGCTTATGCATAACAATATATCCATCTACTTCAAGTTAAACAGTAAAATTATTTATTTTATCTTATTAAGTTATATTAAAATTGACTAAAATTCATATATATTATAACACATTATGACGGGACTAGGGGGCCTGATGTCCCCTTGGCCCCAATGTACGTCCGTCACTATTTTAGGGGATACATGGGCTAAATCGTAGGAGGTCGTAACACACGCGCTGGGATACATCAATAGCCAGTATAACTATTTAAATAGAGAATAGATTTTTGGTTAATGATGAAGTAGGATAGCATGTGTACCATTGATGTCAAATCAATTAGTTTGGAGATGGTAGGTTTGTATTATTATTGTGGTGTCATAATGAAATTCACTCATCCCGAAGCACACACTCGTGTTAGGAAGGGTTCGGTCACTGGCCTTACCATAAGAAAGGTGGCTGGATCACGAAGTCGGAAGTGGGTTATGACCACTCCTGAGCGCATGGATCCTGGAGCACGAACTAGGTCTTTCCCACTCCCGGGCACAGGAGTCATGAGTACGAAGCGCGATCCATGGCCCACTCTCTTAGCACGAACTATTGTACTGCGAAGGATATGCTAGACCATCGCGAAGAAGTCCCGGCCAAAAAGTAGCAAAACTGACAACAAGTACACTGACAGTCGCTCTTCACCTGCAAAAAGGTTGGGGACCACTGACATAAACTCCAGTAGCCGTTAGTCTGGGGGAAGCTGACTAGGATTGGGCTGACATGGCATACGCGAAATGACACTGTTACCCCTAAGCCTTAATCTGGTAAGTATAAAAGCCCTCCGGTGTTGGTTTTTGCAGGATCAAAATCGGATAGCAAGCATACTCGAAGAACAAGATATCACTCCCCAGAGTATAATTTTAGATAGACTTTGTAATATTTTGTGAGTGTCGGAGCTGTTTTAAAACGACACTACAATGGCCCTGTCTGTGAGAAATAGATTCCTCTTGTTTTGAGATACGATGAGAGAATCATTTCCCCTGCTAACCTTTGATTCGGTGTAGATTGATTTCTTATTTTTCTTTATATTATACAATTTTAGCATGGCAAGCGATGTTTGGAATGCGATCTGCGATCCGAATTTGATAAGGAGGCTGGATGTCATCCAATCTGGGTAATTGAAACCCCACCCCCAACTGAGGCGCGCAGTAGCGCCACGCAGGTCGCTGGAGGCGGTCGGGTATTCATTTTAACCTAATATGAGCTGAATGGGTTGATAAAGATGGCGGTAGAAAGCGCCCTCGCCAATAGAGGGGGATGTCGGGACTTCCACGCGATTTCGTGCCTCAGCCATGTGCTATCCCGACCACCAGCCTCGCCTTGTAGAGGAGGTCGAGCAGAAATGATCCCTCCCCAAGAAACTGCCACGTGGGAAACTCCCCACTTGACTGCGGCCCAGGCCAAAACCGAGCAGGAGGAGGTTGCGGATACAGAAGTGGCCCAGTCTATGAGCGCTGCCAATACGGTAGCTCAGCAGTTAGGAGCACTTAGACGCAAACTGGAGGAGTTGCGCCAGAGTAAGGAGCCAAGGCACTTTCGCCGAGCAGCGAGATCGCCTTTTTCAGAAGAAATCCTGCAAGACCCTCTGTCTAGGAACTTCAGGTCTCTGGCTGATGGAACAACGGACCCGTACAAGCACCTCCTGCGGTTTGAAAATGGTGCTTTACTACACCAATATAGTGAATGGAGTTTAAATATCGCGTGTTCCTCACTACACTCACCAAAGCTGCGCCACAATGGTTCGGGCAACTGGCCCCGAACATTATACATACTTTTGCTGACTTTAGCTCGCAGTTCGTGCATCAATTTGCAAGTGCCAGGAAACAATATAAAACAGCATTATCCTTGGGAGGTTCAATAAAGCTGCTCTGGAGGTACCCTCAGCCACGACTGATGTCAAGATTAACGCGTTGGTACAAAATTTGCTGAATGGGGATTTTTTCAAGTCACTTGCTAAGAAGGCACCGCGATCCTTTGATGAACTGCTAGAGAAGGCGGATGCAAGTACATTAATTTGGAGGACGCCCAGAGTGGCAAAAGAAGCGATGATAAGGTAATAGAAAGGAGGAGGTTCTAACCCGAAAGAAAGGATACTACAGTACATCAAACCCTCAAGCGGGAGCTAGCTAATAAAGATAACCGCTACATGAACTATATTCCTATTGGCAATACGAATGTCATTTTAAAGATCATAAGAAATAACTAACATGATATATTGTACGTTAAAAACAGATAAGAGATGTAAAAATTATTGTGTTGGAAAAAGAATTGAATTCCTTTTTTTCTAGAAATAACTAAAAGAGAAGGTGACATTGCTTTTGTATAGAAGATTACTTGGGTTTTTTTCCGTGTTTCATAAAAGAATTCTCAAAAATTATTTTCACATTTATAAACTAAAAATTGGTGAAACTTTATTATTTATAGATGTTCTTTTTATATTAGTATAGATGCGCATGTATAAAATATTATTAATTTTATATACAACAGGTCTTGGGATGCACCAATAATCAGATAATATTTTTTTAACTTTATGAAATGTGATCTTAAATGGGTAATATGTCACATAAATTTGTTACTGGTCATTTTGATTTCGATAAAAGAATTGATATCTTTTTATTGGCAATAATCGCTAACAAAAAATGTTGCCTTCGCCTAAAAAAATATATTTTAAGTACATTTTTCTCTGGGAAAATACATCATTTCTCAAAAGTCTTTTGTAATCAAAGTAATAATATTACAAAAATACATTTATTGAGTAAGTAAAATCAAGCAATACTACACAAACAAGAATTTATGGCATTTAAAAGATTAAAGATATCAAATTGATCAAAACATAAAATATACCTCTATAAAATAGGCCTCTTTAGAATAACGTTTACTTCTAATTTTTCTCGGTAAATTTAGAGAATCAAATTTCAGTAAAGAACACTCATTAACTCATTCAGTCCAATTTAGCTTAGTACTCTCGGCCCTTAAGCAAACAGTATTTTCTTTAACATAGTCCCACTATCAGTTTAAGAACGATAAAAAAGATGGAAAATACTTTAGAGGAAACCTTCCAGCAGCATTCTCAAATTGGAATCAGAAATTAAATTAAATGATTTGGCAATAAAGTTCAACTGTTAAAATTATACATAATGATGATAGTGTACACGTATACATGCATACATATATATATATAAGGATTAGTACCAGCAACTCCATCAAACTATCAGCGTTTTTCATATAAATTATTAATTTTTTTATTTAACATTACTATATATAAACTATACGAATTTTACAGATAAACTATCAAACTTATTTTTCGATCGGCAGATAAACCACCAAACTTATTTTCATAGTTTTTGTCGAAATTCCGGCAAAAAATGATTGAAAAATTAGTTTGGTAATGTAACTGCCAAAACCCGTATAATTTATATATATAAAAAAAATACAGTTGTTTATGTGCAAAACCACTGATAGTTTTATTTGATTGTAATTAACCCTGTAAATAAATAAAACCTTGTATTATCATTATTTTATCATTCGAATATTAAAGCACTTAGAAAACTTAAGGCCCCATTCAAATGAAAGAATTTGTGTTATGAATTTATAAATTCATTATCAAATTTCCTCCATTTGTCTAATAAAATACTAAATGAGTGTATCAGAGTTTTAAATTAGCCTAATTTAAAATTCAAGATTTGAAATCGATCATTTTACACTATATTTCGGTGAATTTCAAATACGGACAAATATAGTCATTTACAAATCTCTCCCTACTCACACCTCTCTCTCCTCTCCCCTCCCTCCCTCTCTCTTCGGTCTCTCTCCTCCACAACCCCCCCCCCCCCCCTTCTCTCTCTCTTCTGTTCTCTCTTTTTTCCCCGCTCTTTATCACATCGACTCTCTTCTTTTCTTCTCTGTCTCGTTCTTCAATGGATTGTTCCCAGTATATTTTTATTCTTTTCTTCTTTTTTCTTTGTCTCCAATGACATGCTCCCAATAAATTTTTCGATTAATTTAAATGTATATAAATATTATTTATTTAAAAAAATATATAAAATTGTGAACTTAAATTTTAAGAAAAATAATTGAATTTTACAAATGTTATATCAATTTTTTGCCAAACAATAAATTTAAAAATCCTTTCATAATCCATCATAAATCCAAATAAGAAATTTCAAGTCCATGAATTTTATTTTAAATTCCTTAACGAATCAAATCCCTCCATCCGAATGGGGAATAAGATTTGCCGATGTAAATCTCGTATACGAGTGTGAAAAAGACCAAACAAACCCACATTGCAGATATAGGAATATTATTATGATTCTATGAATAAGAAGTCGTAGAGAATGTCAACGTGAAGCGAGGAATTAAGCCAAAATGTTATGTTCAAGCACATGGATCGTTAAAATAACCACAAAAAACAATGCAGTTCTCCTTAATCCTCACATTATAACACTTTATCAGCAACACAGAAGAGAACGAACATTACAAGGCAATGCAGTTTTCTTTAAATCTTAAAACGTTGGTTAGCAATTTAGAAAAGACCACAAACCCATACACGAATGTTGCCTTCTTTGGACTTTAGCATTTTACTAGCAATATATAAAAGAAAAGTTAATTAACCCGGTCATGGTTGGGGGGTTTTGGATTCAGGACAAATACGGGTTACCCATTCAAGTTCAGGCCAGTTTGCCATCCCTAGGAGAGATTTGATTGTTTTGCCATCAAAACAGTTGTGGCCTCCACCCCTAGGCCATTGCACAACAGGGGATGAAACATCCAACATAAATTTCACTCAGAGTGCAAATCAATGCTCGACGAATGATGCGGCCGGTGTATGGCTTAGGGGACCCATCACACAAACACCATCAACAAACACATGGTTATGAAACAAAATCCAAACGGGGTACAAAGAGATGAGACCAGAAGTTTAAAGTCGAACGAAACCATAGTCCACGATACGGTTACAGTATGCAGCTTAAAAGATACTGATGTCTATATCCTAAATGTTGCATAAATATAGATTGACAGTATAAATTATCTTCAGAAAGCACAACACAAATAGGAAAACCCAGTAACAGGACCATCAGAGATGCAGCACCATGTGGTTCCTTTAATTCACAGCAAATTCTAGAACATCGGTTTTACTAGCAAAGCGTAACACCATCGGTCCTCATCAAACAAGCCAATTTTACCTATTAAACGAACACAATCAACACAAGAGGGGGAAAAGAACAGGTAAGAAGGGGAGAGAGAGAGGAACCTGGAGAGGCTCCTGCTTCGACTCCGGCTTGGGCTCTTGCTCTTGCTCTTGCTGCGGCTTCTGCTCTTGCTTACACTGCGTCTTTTTGGACTCATACTGCGTCTTTTTGGACTCATACTCACACTGCGTCTTTTTGGACTCATACTCACACGTTTCTGGCGCTGAAATTTGTCAAAAACAAAAGGAGGACAGGAATATAAAGCATACTGGGGGCAGTATAAAGTCAAACGCCCATGTTTCAAATAAAAACTGCGATTTGTGCTCAACAATTGGGGTGAAAGGAAACTAAGCATCATTCTTAGATTAAATACGATTATATACTTACAGATGGTTTTGGGGATCTGGATCTTGAAGCAGATCTGCAAAAGTTCCATAAACAACCCAGTTTAATATCCACTCGTTCCTCTTAACAACTTTGATCCAAGAGCCTCGTTGCTACTTCCACGTCAGAGTGACAGTGACCAAAATGGATAAGGGGAAATTCACTAACATTTAGCATGCACATGAGGCCAAAAAAGAAAGAAAATATGAACACCACCCAAACAAGCACCTAATCAGTGAAGAAATGTGCTTTTGAAAAACCAATAAGCAAAAGATACCAAAAGAATCAATAAACACTTGGTTGGGAATTTGGTCACTTAGCAGCATTGAAGATGGTTTAAACGTTTACACTGCAAACAGGTGTTCCCTTATTCAAATGCCAATTAGTTCACTGTCCAGCTCCAACCATAGTAATCCATCTTCAAGTTCCCAATCTAGCACCCATTTGAGATTTGCGATGCTCATTAGAACAGAGACATCGAGAAGGATTTCCAAAGTTACCATCCATAAAACATCATCATACCTCCACAACAAAAAGAGTTGTAGCCAACTGAACCAAGACCCAACAAGATCCTAATATGCAATCCCCAGATCGCGCATATATCCATATCTAAAAACAACAAACAAGGTAATTCCATATTTACCGTAAAGAACGAAAATAAATGCTTCTTCCACACTTGACGCATTACTTAACACCACACGAAAAGCATAACGAAAGAGTGAAGGACAGGGCAGGACGGAGGAAGGAGCAAAAGATCCATCATTCAATAACTCCATCAGAGGCTTGCAAATGAGCTGAGCAAATTGCGATCCATCATATGAATATTTTACTGTGTTTTAGCATTTGTCGTGTTCTTGAGCATCAGTCATGATGTGTGACTATATATATATATATGTATGTGACAATCGTCTTAACAAATTAGTTGGTCCAGGTATTTGAAATTGAACATTGAAACTATGCCCAACGACATGTGATAGAAATGAAAGAGAGGTCCAGCCTCTTCTATGAACCAAGCGAAGAACAAAATACTTTACCTTGATAAGGAGCGAGCTTTAGACCCAGAACGAGACCGAGATACAGATCTCGAACGAGATCTGGAGCGGCGTGATGACTTGCCTTTAGGCGACTTGCTGCAAGTAAATTCATGAAATGGCAAAGGCCTCAGAACTCAATGCCAGCAAACCATTAAGACAAAGTCAAACATAAATCAGTCCATATCAATATTTAACCTTCTACTCCTGCTTCGGCTGACACTCGGACTTCTGCTTCTGCTTCGACCGTTGCTTCTTCCTTTTGAGTAAGAAGGACTACGGCTACGGCTGCGGCTGCGGCTGCGGCTTCTAGAGCGGCTAGAATCATATTCCTTAACCTAACAGAGATGAATAGAATTTTCCAAAGGTATAAGAAGATATAATCTAGAAGTACTCATACAAAATATCATCACACACACCACATGCAATGGCATACAAACTTACATGTACTCTAGACCGTGAGAAAGCATTTCGAAATTCAGAACTATCAAGCTTCTTGATCTGCAAGGGAAAGGAAATCATTAAATAAATTACAAAGTTCAAATGGATGCTCCAGCTTACTTCAGCAAAAAACAAATAGACCAAAGCACTCATTTTGCTTATTTTAGTTTCAAAATATGAAATGCTTAGAAAAGGAAAAGAATGATTTACAGCATATTTCATGTCATCATAGTTTGTGTAGTCCACTATCCCTGTCTTTCCTGCAGAAGAGAAGTTGTATATTGTTAAGAATCCTATGCCACAAATAAAGCAACTATAATCTAAATTTGAGACTCCACCAGCAAAGATAATCAACATAATATAGCAAGTAAAATGCCCAAACAAAACCCAGTAAGATGCAGGACGACAAGATGACGCACTGCGCATAAAATGGATGATTTATAGTGCATAGTAAATAAGAAACTGATAAGAGTTGATCAACCCCTTTCCCTTTGGGTTTAAGAAGAAAACAAGAGGTCAATCGGGCATAATATTAGCATATAATTTGGTGCATAAGATCACAGCATATTAATTGGAATATAATATTAGAAATAGTATTTTATAAATAAGGGTATGGAACAAGAGGCAGATCAGGCAAAAGACTAGTTTTGTTGAGCATCCTTAGGCTGCGAAGCTTGGGCTGACGGGAATCACCCCAGAATACATATTCTTTACCGAAATATATCTACTTTCTTCTTCGTATAATCTCTCTCTACTCTATCAGACTTGGTGAGCGACTCCACCAGCACTCGATTGAAAATTGAAAGAAAAGAAAAATGAGCGCATAGCAGCAGCTTCGAAAGATGTTATAGCACAAATACCAACAATTTTCTCACCACTCAAGTGTTTCTTTCAAAAATCAGTAATCAGGGTATAAAGATCACAATAAGCTATCAATAGATCAACGAGTTCCAGCCAAAGGCCTCGTACACCAAGCATAAACCAACAAAACAGTCGGTCCATTGATGCAACAATGGTCAATGCTGAAGTTGCTTCATCACTCATTAGAAAAAGGCACAAACATCTTCTTAAAGGTGGGATTAAGATTTTGTTTTGGATGCCAAACAAAACCAATCGGGCTCCTCAAGGTATTGTAAGGATCAAACATTTAACCACTGTTTTGCTTTGCTTTTCCAAATAAAATGAGAATATAAGTTCCTCCTCCACCTCAACACAGAAAACAACATGTACTCCAGAAGTACAGAGAGAAAAGGTTCATTCAAAATGTAAGCAAGGCGCCTGAGAACATATATCAGCAGAATTTCTTCTTCTCCTAGAAGTGCAATACTACGAGTGAGGAATTTGAGAAACTAGAAAAAAATTATTTATATGCAATGTTAAAGGTCATATAAGTAAGTTTAGGATGTTGACATATAAGTTTAGATGGCATAAATGTGCCAGAATTTGACTTGAATCACTATTTTTGCTAGCAGTACTTAAAATTTTACATAGGATGTGTTAATACTTCTTACTCAAAAAAAAAAATCCAAATGTTGGACACTGGTATATCGGATATCAAATAACTTCAATAGCTCAGGTAGATATAGTAGGTATTGAAATAGCAAACATAATTACCAAGCAGGAACCCAGACTGAAAAGCCAAACCACCACTACCAGGGCCAACATCCACCAATAATCGAACCAATATGCACATCATGAAACAAACTAGAAATCCCAAAACAAATGTGCTGAAACACATATGGAACACACACTAGATAATATTAAGTAAAAATACATATTAATTGTTCTGTTAAAAAAATACAGGGGATTAAAAAAAGTCTCACCACTACCCTCATGGAAAACTTGTGAGAAGCAAACATCCCCAGCTCGACGCATATGATCCTAGACGGAAAGCATGAATGGTAAGACCAATGCCCAGAGTAACGTGATGGTATACAACTGCAGGCCAACAGTCAGAACCAAGAAACTACATTTACCTTGAGATCTTGCCACGAAGCAGACTGAGGGAGGCCAGTGACAAGAACTGGACAATGAAGCTAAATTAGATGACATAGCAAAAATGTAGAAGTCATAGAAAAGAGGTGACTTTCATATATGAAATACTATATCCACCTCTGTACTCCGAGCGCCTGGAAACTCCACCACGGGGACCCCGACCACCACCACCACCACTACTATGACGATCTATTGATGAAGAGTTTCCACGCCCACCATGCGCTAGCTCAACCTGTATAATCGGATAACATAAGTAAAACTAGCCCAATCAATGTAAGCAAGCAAAATATAAATACTAATGCTCTACCCACCCGTAGGCGATGCCCATCAAAATCATAGCCATCACGGCCTCGAATGGCATCTTCAGCATCACGAGCCTCTTCAAACTGTCATAAGAAATGAGGATTAGAAGCTCTAAGAACTTAAGAAAGAAGGCGACAACAACGACAACAACAGAAAAACTCAGAACTTACCTCGACAAAAGCATAGCCAGGAGGCCTTGGGGGAATTTTCAGATCAATATGCACAATTGGCCCATACTGAATCAAGAAAAAGAAGAGAATAAATGTCAAAGAAATGGATATTAAAGGACATCACTCTGGCAACTATTAAATATAGACTTTGTAATGTCAAAACTTATTGACGCAAGCTTCTATGTTATTATCTAAATCTTATTTCCTTCACCTGTGCTTTATAGCCCCAACAAATAAAAACAGTCCCCAGAAAGTTTAGGAGAACCTATGCTGCTAACAACTAGAAGCATATTAACATATAATAACCTAACTGATTCACGAAGAACTGCATCAAAAAGTTACATAAGCGACATAAAACACATAATGGGCATGCACCATACAAGACTATCTGGGAACTTGAAATGGAACTCCAAAAAAAAAATATTGGTTTTGAAAGAAGGTGCAACAAAATATCTCTACTGTCATAATGGTTAGAGGCATTAATTTAGTCATCAAGATAAATATTGGTTCTTGAGCACAGTACAAGGGAACAAAAAAAAGGGCCTGTAAACAAGCACAGTACAAGGGAACAAGCAGATGATATCCAGCCACAAAAGGTGACTGACTTTCAGCAGACTGGCTCACTGGTCCAAGAGGCTAGTAGGAGAAAACAATAAAAAGAATGAAAATCACATTAAGCACTGCTGAAGGAGCTTTATTTGCTCTCTGTGCAGCTAAATAAAAGAAGTCTGCTCACTTAATTCTCAGCCGAAAGTCACATTTCCCTAGTCAAACAACTTTATAAAAGCTAGGGTTGGACAAACAAGTCAGAAAAAATAACGAGAAGCTTCCCTCCTTCATATACCACTATACGACCACCAGCGCTCTCTACCAACAGGATGTTTGACATTTTTGTGCACTTGTTCTTGCTTCAGTCTGTGACTCATTTTATATGTTAGTAACATATGAAGTTATTGCGATTGAACTTTAAATGTGTCATTGTAATTGTGTTTAGCTTTGATTGTTGAATGTGTTGGAGTCTTATAATTACTTCAGTTATGACTTGTGCCTTTGATGCTTAATTTTTCATATACAGTATGATGAATATAGCCTAAGAACGAAAGGCTGCACTTTTCTTTTAGTTCTTTTTTTCGCTTTTGTGTTTTTCCTTCTCTGTGTTTACAGGAGGAGTGCTTCGGGCGCTACAACTGTCAGTGCATCTCGCACCTTCAAAGTGTGGAAGAAACAACTTGAGCATTACTTGAAACTTAAGGGGGAAATACCATCTGCCTTACAAAAAGTAATTTTGAGGAGTGCTTCATTATAATACTACACAACAAATATAGGATGCTAGATGGAACTCAATGGAACATTATCATCGAGTGAATCAAGTATCAGCAGAATCGTGCTATACCTATCATCACAAACAAAACAAGAGCAAGGGGGCGCAACGAACATGAAGAAAAACAATTTCATGCAATTACCAGCAACTTTCTGACTAACATAATACAGAGACAAAGCACACAATGCAGGTTTCCAATGCAATTTCATAAATTTTCTGTAAATTCAAATTCACCGAATTTAACAAAAGTTCCAGTTGACAACAATCTGTACCACACAGATTGCAACAGAAAGTCTCAATAATTCCACTTGAGAAAGCATCTGAAATTAAAAACCAATAGGGCATTAATGTAATAAAAAGAACCTTGTAAAATAGATCTTCCACTTCGCGCTCACGAACATCTCCTGGAAGGTTACCAACATAAAGCGTTCTGCTAGAGCGACTCATCCTTGCTACAGACAGTTGTAGAAGGTTAGAAACTTTGAAATTCAGGAGAAAATACCAAAAGAACTTTTACAAAACTAATCCATACGTTCATAAAATCAACTTACACATAAAACTGTAACAAAAAAAAAAACATCAGAACCAACCCGCTTCATTAAAAGCATCAAACATAAAACTTGAATTCAACTTTGAATGTGTAAGAAAAATATTCAATTGAGGCATCACTACAAACCTTAAAACCAACAAATTGTTTACGAAAAGAAAAGCAACTATCAAATAAGATTTGATATTTTATCGGCATAGAACCCATTCATGGTTAACGGGAGGCTGAAATTTGAAATTTACCGTGAAAAGAAAGAGGATACGGATTAGCTCAACGACGGTCTGGATAGGACCTTCGAGGATTAGGGTTTTGATGAGCAGGAGGGTCAATATGGGAAAGGAAAGGGGCAGAATCAGATGTGGAGAGATGCAGGACTATTACTTCATTATATTAATATAATATAATATTATTGTTATAAGGTTAGGGAAAATTGGTAAAAATGTCCCGTAAGTTTGCCCTAATTAAGAAAATATCCTTTAAATTTGACACTTTTTAAAAATGTCTTCTAACTTACAAAAAATTGATAAAAATGTCCCGTAATCGGCTACAGCAGGTTACCCATCAGGTCATTCATGAGCTGGCTATTTTTTGCTTATGTGGCACTTAATTTTTTGAATTTTTTGTGTTTTTCCTGTTTAGTCACTTACTAGGATGGTAAAGAAATTAAAATATATATATATATATATAAATTAATATAATATTTAAATTTAGATATAAATGATAATTAAATTTATATATTATTTAAAAATTCATAGTTTTAAATTCTAATTTGAGAAATTATTTTAATAACTACTAGATAGGTACCCACGCGATGCGTGGGAAGACGTTTTAATTGATTGTACGTATCTATAGTAATATAAATTTTACATGCATACTTCATACATCATTGGATTGGTGCATGTGTAGAGATAAAATCAAAGGTTAATACTACTTTGATTCACATCTACACATGGACTAATCCAATGGTTCATAGTGTATACGGATATTACTCACGAGAGTAGGGTAAAATTAACCGTTATTTTATATTGTTTGTGCATCTTGATCAAAATATCATTTGCGTACTCCACACAAAAAGAAAATCACTTGCGTACTCACTATTAAGCTTTTGTCTAGTAAATAGAATCATGATATGTTATTTCACATCCAAACATATATTTTAGTTATCTCATGCATTAATTTGAAAAGATTTGAAGTTTATATCTTTTTATTTTTTGTTTGAAACCGTCATAACTTTTTATTAACTTAGAATGTTAAAGTGCTGCGAAAAAGTGGATATGTCATTGTTTCCAAGAAATCTAGTCAAAATCTAAAACTTCCATAGTGTTTGGGCGGAAAAAATGGAGGGAAATCTTTTTTTTTTTCCTGGTGATTTTTATTTCCCAAATTGGCAAGCCATATGGGCGATAAAATGATTTATAAAAAAAAATATGTCATTTGTTATTATATATATAGATATAAAATATAGAATATATATAGTAAATATGTTTGTAGTTTATATAAAGTAATAGATCATAAATAATATGTTTAAATTTAACTTACTTTTTAGTCAAATTTGCCAATAAAATTTATTATAATCTAATAGTTCATTATTAAAATATATAAAGGTAGAATTCATAAACATGAACTCTAACGCTTCCGGTTCTCCATTTTTTTGGTGAAATCTCATATTTCTTTTTAAGTTAATTATGATTTCACCATAGTTATTCATTTTAAGCTATTTATAACTAAAAGAGAACGAAAACTCATGTATGAGGCAAATTTTATTGTAAGGTATACGAAAAAGAGGTTTATTAACCAAAGCTAAAAACTTTATAATTTAGTGTTATTCATTTTTAGATGAGTCGTTTACTTTACTAACTTATAAAGTTTATTTTTATAAGCTTAGGTTTAGGAGTTGTTGTAAGATATAACTTAGATACTATATTTTAAGATACTATTGTACAATGTTTTTTTATAGAGAATATAGTTTTATCTTAGATACAGCAATACAATAATCGTTTCATGTAGTTTTTTCAAAAAACAATATTTATTTTAAATTAAAAATTCAAAAATCACCGATTACTCGAAGTAAATAAATCCCATCTGCAGAAGGAACTGATAGGTGGAGTGATTCTGGAGATTTTATTAGAAATCTCCGGATATTTTTGAATTTTAGTTTAGTTCCGAAAAATTTCGAATTTCCAAACCGCTACGCACGGTACTCACCCTAGCTCCTAGTCACTATTCTGAAATTTCTTCTTTTTTTTCTTTCTATATTGTAGAATCATTTGGTATCACTATATATAATAGTATAAATTATTAAATCCTCTAAAGAATATAAATTATTAACCCGGAGGATTAGTTAGAGAGGTTACAGTTCTGTTGATAAACTCACATATACATCTTTCTAATTTTTTTTTTTTAAATTTGTATAATTTAGTGGTAATTTATTTAGCCCTTGGTTTTCTTACCCTTATTGTAGTCTGAAAATTTTATTCTAACTTAATAGGAAGATTTTTCTAAAAACAATTTGATAACTCATAAGGGAAAAAGAAATTGTTGAAGAAAGAGAAGTGCATAAAATTTGCAGAATTGCATTTAACCCATATCAACTGAAGAGAAAATGGAATGAATAAAAATGTGATGCATGTTAGTTTTTTATGCTATTATATAGAAATGTAATCGAATCAATGTATATGCTCGAGTTTGATGACTGGAAAACTGAAAGATTGAGTCTCAATTTGAACTCGATCATCCTCAATTTATTGGTGTCGAGAAGGAAATTTTATAATCTAACATCTATTGTTAATTCAATTAGAAAAGATTAAAATAAAACTATATATACATGTAAATAACTAAATATACATGTACAGTGGTCACAACATTCTTAGTCCAGAAAGCTCTAAAGGAAAGGAAATAAAAATAGATTGTTTGGGCTAAAGCTTCTTCCGAGCCTCGTCCAGATGCCACATCAGCACCTGCAAATTCGTGCCTCAAAGCTGATGACAGACCTCCTGCACTCATATCTTCTACTCGTGTTACTTCTCGCGAGCATGGTGAACCATTGCATTCTTCTTCTAATGATTAACCAAAGACTTTGTCGGATGAAAGCAAGAAGAGTAGCGATAGGATTCGGGTCGATTCGACCGAGAGTATATGGAGTTATGGAAGTGTGTTTTAGGAAAAAAAATGATCTAGTATTTAAACTAACAGCTAGGGTTTGATGTTAGTTTTTTGCACCCTAATTATGTGCAATTATATTTATTTAGAATCTTTTGATATTGTTGGGGTTTGAATGTGTTCTCAAAACCCCTATTTTTTTGCTAACAAATCTATACATATATTTTTTTTAAGAAAATGATTTGTTTAACAATATAGATGAATGTAGACACGTTGTAGTTACTATATTATGAATTGATTTTTTCAGTTTTTAAAATAGAGGGAATATCTCAACAAATTTATTTTGGAATAAAATTAATTATGTTTTAGGTTAAATGTATAAAAAGATTAATTTGTTAAAATTAAGAGATTTCTCCAGATACATCAAACAGGTTGCCAATTAAATTAGATTGTTCTGTTTTGCACAATTTTTTGTTTCCCAATTACGTATGTAAAATGAGTGGGAAAAAAAATATTTTTTTAGTTGTGGAAACAATACATTTTGTTATTATATATATATATATATATATATATAGATATAGATATAGATTAATTCATTTTAATTAAAATTGATACTCTTTCAATATCAACAAAGAGTGAAAATCTCAACCATATATTTTATAGGGGGAAATTGATTTTGTTCTCAAACTAATGTATAAAATTGTAACAAATTACCAAATAAAAGAGATTTTGTCGGCTATTTTAAGGGATCATCAAATCAGTACGATTTCATTGTTTTTACATGTTTTCTTTCCCAAATAAGTAATGATAAATGGGCGGGAAAAACATTTTTTTTCCAAAAGTAGTATAAATCCATTTTATTTTTATATATATATAGATTTAATATATTATTTTGAAATAATCTAGATTGTAAAATAGATAAAATATTCAAAATAAATTATAGAATTATTTAAAAACGAAAATTTATATAGATATATGATTAATAAAATCTTTAATATTAAATTAAATTTTTTAATTCTATCTATAAAATCAGTAAAATTATTTTAGTAAATCTTAAAGTAACTTGAAATTTTTTAAAATTAATTTATAAAAGTAAAATTAATTTTTAGAAGAGTCTTAAATCTTAAATTATTTTATATATCTAAAAATAAATTATAGAATGATTTATAAAATCAGTAAAATTATATATCTAAAAATTATCTTAAATTATTTTATACATCTAAAAATTATCTTAAATTATAAAAATCTAAAAATTATCTTAAATTATTTTATATATCAAAAAATTATCTTAAATTATAAAAATCTAAAAATTATCTTATATTATAAAAATCTAAAGATAATTTTTAGATATATAAAATAATTTAAGATTTAAGACTCTTCTAAAAATTAATTTTACTTTTATAAATTAATTTAAAAAAAATTCAAGTTACTTTAAGATTTACTAAAATAATTTGATACCATATTGTGACCCAGGCACACACCATATGATACTAGATCTTGAATCTTATTGTCAGGAAGACGAATCTTATTACAAATCTGAGCTTAGGAATATATTACAAATTGAAAATCCGTCAACCATAATAAATATTCAGGAAATCAAATGACACCCAAACACCCTAAACGCCATTCCATTGGCAAAAGCGGGCACACCATGGGTTCAAACAGATTCCTGACTTATTTATTATAGGCCAGATAATCAATCAACCTCTCAGATTCAACCTAACTTATTGATTCAAGAGTTTATATCACATAGTTATGTACTTAAGTACATTATAATATTAAGTCATAGAATGAACAACTTTATCTAATTCAGACATAATTTAACACTGAGAATTTAGCCTATAAGGCTCATCCTTCAACAAAACAAATTCTGTAAATTATTTAAAAGAACTATAATTTAAAGTACTTACAATGCTTAGAGAGCCTTCCAATACATAAATGATTTGATTTTATTTCCTCTGAATATATTACAAGAAATTACAAGAGAGAGAAAGAAACTAATAGAAGAAGTCCTGCGTCCTACTAAGAATGAGACCTCCTTATATAGAAGTAGTCTCCGGACTTCAAACAAGTATTAAAAAGTAAAAACGGTGGATTTACTGTTTATGAACAGTAGATTTACTGTTTAATACTGTTTGACAGTGACATATACTGTTTGACATCTTCAATTCTTCATTTTGAGGACGATTCTCCTTTTTTCTCCAATTCTTGAAAAAATTTCACCATTTGTTCTTCAGAAAGAATATCTTCACATGGGTCTTGTGCATCTTGCATAGTCAGGGACATTCCTTTTGATGAAGTATCACTTTGTACAGAAATCATCTCTTCTTCTTCATCTAAATCATTTAATAATTCTTTTTTCATCTGATTGAGATATAACTCAACTATTTCTTCTTTGGATAATTTATCCACATTTCTCATCAATTTTCTAGAAATATTATTTCTAGTGGCTATTTCTTTATTTTTCTTTTTCTCTTGGCTATAAGCCTTTATAGTCTTTTGGATTTTATCCAAAGTATCAGCACCAAATAAGGCTTTTGTACTGAGATCTAATTTTATCATTTTTTCCCAAAATCTTGTATAAAAGATTCTTTTTAGGCAAGGAATTTGATCGGTATAACCTACCTTAATATCCCATTTGAAAATCTATGGGATTGAAAATTCAATAAATAAATGCATGGGAGCTTCCCATGTACAAAATTTATCACTATTAGTGATATTTTCCAATGTAGGACTCACATATTTCCAATTATTAAAATCTTCAATTAACAATTCTGGAAGAATTTCTTCCGTTGGTCCAAATATTTTCCACCATTTCTTAAACCAATTTGGTATTTCAGAGTTATAAACTTTATCACATACTTTAATCAACCAAGTATGCTTTCTTTTTTCATTATTGTAAAAGAATACTTTTTCAAAAGCTTGGATATAATCCCAATAATTATATTTTACTGTAATATTATTGAAAGAGAAAGATTTTTCTCTAGATGGAGATATTCCCCATTCTTCAACTGTAATTAATTGTTTAATAATAATTTTTTAGAAGTTATAAACTTCTTCTTTATTTCCACTAGTCATGTGAGTTATTTCACATGCATTATTAATAAGTAAATTTTCATAATAATTTCGAGATTTATAAACCTCGTAAGGTGATCCTTGATTAGAAAGATATCTTTCTAAGATCTTCCATGGATCATTCTCCCATTTTAAATCAGCATTACTGATTATAAAAATCATTTTTTCTTTTCCTTTTTTAATGAAATCCTTATTAGGATTTTTCTCATCAGTCTCTACTATATTAGCATATGTGACTGGAGAAGTACTATTAGCACTTTCTTCATTTTGAGAAGATTTATTATCTTGATCCTTCTTCCATTGAAGATACTCTTGATATGTCATCTCTTGCGAAATATTCGCAATATTAGCAGAGTTTAATTTCTGCTTGCCATGTTGAGCCAAAACAATATTTTGACCTCTTCCGCCTCTTCCCCTATAAGGGAAAGATCCTCTTCCTCGAGAATACATACCTGAAAATTTTATGTCAAAAATTCTCGAGTTAAATAATCAGGAAGAGAATTTTCTTCTCCTTTTTTATATATAATATCAAAATCAAATGGGGCTAAATGAGCTTGCCACCTGGCAAACATTTGCTTGGAAACATCATGTTTAAAATCTTTATTAAACATAAATTTAGCTGCTTTACAATCAGTTTTAATAATAAATTTCTGATTATATAAATCATCTTGAAATTTTAAAACACATTTGACTATAGCTAAAATTTCTTTGACTATAGTGGCGTAATTCTTTTGACTATTATTCCATTTACCAGAATGGAATCTTATCAAATAATCTTTTTTATCAATAGGATCAATTTGTTTTAAAATACCTCCAAAACCAATGTCTGAGGCATCGGTTTCAATAATTTTTCCCACTTGGGATTTGCTAATGATAAGCAAGGTAAATATTTAACCTTATTTTTTATTTTTCTCACTGCATCTGTATGCTTATTATTCCAGGGAATAGGATTTTTCTTTAATCTATCATATAAGATAGCAGTATCTTCTACAAGATTTTTATAGTAAGGAGAGATATAATTTAAACTCCCTAAAAATCTTTGCAACTGAGTTTTATCAGTAATTTCATCAGGAAATTTTGAAGTAAATTCAATACTTCTATTAATAGGTATAATATTACCTTTTTCAATAAAATGTCCTAAAAAATTTATTTTTGTTTGGAAAAGTATCATTTTCGGTTTAGAAATAACTAATCCATTTTGAATTACTAAATTTTTAAATATATTTAAATGTTTAAAATGTATTTCAATATTTTTTGAAAACACTAAAATATCATCAATATATACAATTATAAACTCACTATAAGGAGTAAAAATATCATTCATTATTTTCTGAAATTCAGAAGGAGCATTTTTTAATCCAAATGGCATAACATTCCACTCATAATGTCCAAAAGGAACATTAAAGGCAGTTTTATACCTATCAGCAGGATTAATTTGAATCTGCCAAAATCCAGATTTTAAATCAAATTTTGAAAATATAACAGCATTATAAAGTCTATCAAGAAGATCCTTCTTGTTTGGAATTGGATGTCTAATCCATTTTAAAACCTTATTAAGAGGTTTATAATTTATAACTAGTCTAGGTACTCCTCTTTCTTGTTCAGAATGTTTATTAACATAAAAAGCTGTGCAAGACCAAGCTGATTCAGATGGCTTAATGATATTTTTTTCTAAAAGAGATTTAATCTCATTTTTACATAATTCTAAATATTCAGAATTCATCTGACAAGGTCTAGCTTTAGTAGGAATTTTATCCTCTGTAAAATTATCTTCATAAGGAAGTGAAACAATATGTTTTTTCCTATTCCAAAAAGCATTTGGAAGATCATTACAAATGTCTATACACATTTGATGATGAATTAACTTAATCTTATCCTGTAATTTAGGATTTTTCAAACTATCTTCTATAGATAAAATATTAATCTCTTGTTTAAGAAATTTAACTGATTTTCTTTTGCTTTGATATTATCATAAATATTATGTAATATTTTTGTAAAAGGTTTAGTAATAAAATTTAGTACTATAGGTTCATTTTCATATGTACCAATAATACCATTATTATCTACTTTAGTAAAAGGATAAATTTTATTAATAAAGGGGGATCCAAGTATAACTTGGTTAGAAATGTTTTTTACAAGTTAAAAACTTGTAGAAATACATTTTTTATCAATACAAACATAAGCTTTTGGTAATTTAAAACTAATATCAAGTTTTTGCCCACCAGCATGGGATAAAGAATGCGTTGTTTTTTAGAAATATCTAGTAGGAATTAATCCTTCTTGTACAACATTTAAATCTGCACCACTATCAATGAGTGCAATAAATTCTTTTGAATAAAAATCATCAATTAAAAGAGTAATTTTTACATACCATTTTTGTGAAATAAACATTTCAATATTATTAAGAAAACTTTCATCATTATTATCAGATATAATCATTTCATTTTTTCCTTCTAATTTATCAATTCTTTTTTCCAAAGAATTATTATTTTGTTTAAGAAATTTGATTTCTTTTTTAAGATTATCAATTTCAATACTTAAATCACTTAAAGAAGTAGGAGTTTTATCCTTCTGTTTTTCTTTAAGCATTTGATAAACCTTACTCATAAGATAAGGTTCATCTGAAACATATATAGAATTATTATTTTCTTGTTTATTTCCAGTATCACTAGATGAACTTGGGATATTACCCACTTGATCTATTATTGAAGATCTCAAATTAGGATCTTTTATTAATTTTAATAAATCCATAATATTATTATGATCTAAGACATTTATCTTCAAATTTTTCATTTGAGATAAAAGTCTATAAATTTCATCTGTTTCATCAGGCTTATTATCCTGACATTTGCATTCATTAGTATCTGATAATTCTGAATCAGATATTACTGATTCTTGATCTAATACTTTGAGATTTTCAATATCAGATATTTCTGATATTTCTGAATCTAATTCAGATTTTGTAATTGATTCTAATTCTGAATCATCTGATTTTAACAATATCTTGGATATCATATCCTTGATATTATCATCAATTTGAAGATTATTAATCTTCTTTTTTACCCAACAATTTCTTGCATAATGACCAACCTTTTGGCATTTATAGCATATAATTAAAAAGAAATTATAGATTAATGAATGGACAAATCATTAATAATGGTTTTCCTCCTCAAGAACCCTTTCAAATAGAAAAAGATAATAATATATGTAATTTCCTTGCTTTTTTCAAAATTATTTGAAAATGATGTTTTACAAGTAACTTGTAGTCATATAAATTTATTAATTAAACAAAATAATTATATGAATTTATTTATTAATGTTTTAGGAGAGCATATACTTTCACTTCATAATAAGGTTGATAATGTAATTTCTTTAATAAATAATAAAAAAGATAAAATGATTTCAAAAATTGATTTTGAAAAAGAGTTGATTGCTACTCCTAGTATACAACTTCCACCAGAGATAGATTTTAAATTAGAATCTTTGACATAATTAGAAAAATTATTAGAAGAAAAATTTTCAAAATTATCCTTAAATACTTTAGAAAATGATTTTCAAAAAGATTTTGAAAATAGATCTGATTATAAACAGATTATTAATGATCAGATCAACAAAATTGAAAAGTGGGCTGATAAGCCTAATCAACGATTTTATTATTATAGGAGACCAACTCCTATGGATGTTCTTAATGAAGAACAAGAATATATTTTGAATAATAGCTATAGTGGGAGAAATATTTATGAATGGAATATCGATGGTTATACTGAAAAACAAATTTATAATACTGTTCATAGAATTCTTATGTATTATACAGTTTGTAAGAATAATGGTAATACCGATAAAAATATTGCAAAAATGATTATTGCAGGTTTTACTGGCCAACTTAAAGGTTGGTGGGATCATTATTTAACCCAAGAAAATAGAGATTATATTCTCAACAATATAAAACAAGAAAATAATATTTCAGTTGAAAATGCAGTTTATACTTTAATTATTAATATTATAGAACATTTTACTGGCAGATATTCTGATAATAGTGAACATATTCGTACACTATTACAAAATCTGAGGTGTAAAACCCTTACAGATTTTAGATGGTATAAAGATACATTCTTAAGTAGAGTCATGGAACTCCCTGAGAGTAATAGCTCTCATTGGAAATCAAAATTTATTGATGGATTACCTTATTTATTTGCAGAAAGAGTAAGAAATAATTTAAGAGGTAATAATGTTCATGTTCCATATGATAGTTTTACTTATGGTAAATTAATTGGTACTTGTATTCAAGAAGGTTTAAATTTGTGTAATGAAATAAAATTAAATAGACAAATAAAAAGACAAAATTTGTCTGAGAAAAAACAATTAGGTCAATTTTGTGAACAATTTGCAATGGATATGCCTAGTACTAGTAAAACTAGTAAAAATAAAAATAAATATGATAAACATGATTTTCTTAAATATAGGAGAAGAAAAAAGGCTTCTAAAAGAAAAATAGAAAGACATGCTAATAGAAAGCAAGAAAGGGATGAAAAGAAAAGACAAAGAAATAAATTAATTATATGCCATAAATGTCAAAAGGTTGGTCATTATGCAAGAAATTGTTGGGTAAAAAAGAAGATTAATAATCTTCAAATTGATGATAATATCAAGGATATGATATCCAAGATATTGTTAAAATCAGATGATTCAGAATCAGAATCAATTACAAAATCTGAATTAAATTCAGAAATGTCAGAAATATCTGATATTGAAAATCTCAAAGCTTTAGATCAAGAATCAGTAATATCTGATTCAGAATTATCAGATACTAATGAATGCAAATGTCAGGATAATAAGCCTGATGAAACAGATGAAATTTATAGACTTTTATCTCAAATGAAAAATTTGGAGATAAATGTCTTAGATCATAATAATATTATGGATTTATTAAAATTAATAAAAGATCCTAATTTGAGATCTTCAATAATAGATCAAGTGGGTAATATCCCAAGTTCATCTAGTGATACTGGAAATAAACAAGAAAATAATAATTCTATATATGTTTCAGATGAACCTTATCTTATGAGCAAGGTTTATCAAATGCTTAAAGAAAAACAGAAGGATAAAACTCCTACTTCTTTAAGTGATTTAAGTATTGTAATTGATAATCTTAAAAAAGAAATTAAATTTCTTAAACAAAATAATAATGTTTTGGAAAAAAGAATTGATAAATTAGAAGGGAAAAATGAAATAATTATATCTGATAATAATGATGAAAGTTTTCTTAATAATATTGAAATGTTTATTTCACAAAAATGGTATGTAAAGATTACTCTTTTAATTGATGATTTTTATTCAAAAGAATTTATTGCACTCATTGATAGTGGTGCAGATTTAAATGTTTTACAAGAAGGATTAATTCCTACTAGATATTTCCAAAAAACAACGCATTCTTAATCCCATGCTGGTGGGCAAAAACTTGATATTAGTTTTAAACTACCAAAAGCTTATGTTTGTATTGATAAAAAATGTATTTCTACAAGTTTTTTACTTGTAAAAAACATTTCTAACCAAGTTATACTTGGATCCCCCTTTATAAATAAAATTTATCCTTTTACTAAAGTAGATAATAATGGTATTATTGGCACATATGAAAATGAGCCTATAATACTAAATTTTATTACTAAACCTTTTACAAAAATATTACATAATATTTATGATAATATTAAAGCAAAAGAAAATCAGCTAAATTTCTTAAAACAAGAAATTAATATTCTATCTATAGAAGATAGTTTGAAAAATCCTAAATTACAGGATAAGATTAAGTTAATTCATAATCAAATGTGTATAGACATTTGTAATGATCTTCCAAATGCTTTTTGGAATAGGAAAAAACATATTGTTTCACTTCCTTATGAAGATGATTTTACAGAGAATAAAATTCCTACTAAAGCTAGACCTTGTCAAATGAATTCTGAATATTTAGAATTATGTAAAAATGAGATTAAATCTCTTTTAGAAAAAAATATCATTAAGCCATCTGAATCAGCTTGGTCTTGCACAGCTTTTTATGTTAATAAACATTCTGAACAAGAAAGAGGAGTACCTAGATTAGTTATAAATTATAAACCTCTTAATAAGGTTTTAAAATGGATTAGACATCCAATTCCAAACAAGAAGGATCTTTTTGATAAACTTTATAATGCTGTTATATTTTCAAAATTTGATTTAAAATCTGGATTTTGGCAGATTCAAATTAATCCTGCTGATAGGTATAAAACTGCCTTTAATGTTCCTTTTGGACATTATGAGTGGAATGTTATGCCATTTAGATTAAAAAATGCTCCTTCTGAATTTCAGAAAATAATGAATGATATTTTTACTCCTTATAGTGAGTTTATAATTGTATATATTGATGATATTTTAGTATTTTCAAAAAATATTGAAATACATTTTAAACATTTAAATATATTTAAAAATTTAGTAATTCAAAATGGATTAGTTATTTCTAAATCGAAAATGATACTTTTCCAAACAAAAATAAAATTTTTAGGACATTTTATTGAAAAAGGTAATATTATACCTATTAATAGAAGTATTGAATTTACTTCAAAATTTCCTGATGAAATTACTGATAAAACTCAGTTGCAAAGATTTTTAGGGAGTTTAAATTATATCTCTCCTTACTATAAAAATCTTGTAGAAGATACTGCTATCTTATATGATAGATTAAAGAAAAATCCTATTCCCTGGAATAATAAGCATACAGATGCAGTGAGAAAAATAAAAAATAAGGTTAAATATTTACCTTGCTTATCATTAGCAAATCCCAAGTGGGAAAAAATTATTGAAACAGATGCCTCAGATATTGGTTTTGGAGGTATTTTAAAATAAATTGATCCTATTGATAAAAAAGATTATTTGATAAGATTCCATTCTGGTAAATGGAATAATAGTCAAAAGAATTACGCTACTATAGCCAAAGAAATTTTAGCTATAGTCAAATGTGTTTTAAAATTTCAAGATGATTTATATAATCAGAAATTTATTATTAAGACTGATTGTAAAGCAGCTAAATTTATGTTTAATAAAGATTTTAAACATGATGTTTCCAAGCAAATGTTTGCTAGGTGGCAAGCTCATTTAGCCCCATTTGATTTTGATATTATATATAAAAAAGGAGAAGAAAATTCTCTTCCTGATTATTTAACTCGAGAATTTTTGACATAAAATTTTCAGGTATGTATTCTCGAGGAAGAGGATCTTTCCCTTATAGGGGAAGAGGCGGAAGAGGCCAAAATATTGTTTTGGCTCAACATGGCAAGCATAAATTAATCTCTGCTAATATTGCGAATATTTCGCAAGAGATGACATATCAAGAGTATCTTCAATGGAAGAAGGATCAAGATAATAAATCTTCTCAAAATGAAGAAAGTGCTAATAGTACTTCTCCAGTCACATATGCTAATATAGTAGAGACTGATGAGAAAAATCCTAATAAGGATTTCATTAAAAAAGAAAAAGAAAAAATGATTTTTATAATCAGTAATACTGATTTAAAATGGGAGAATGATCCATGGAAGATCTTAGAAAGATATCTTTCTAATCAAGGATCACCTTATGAGGTTTATAAATCTCGAAATTATTATGAAAATTTACTTATAAATAATGCATGTGAAATAACTCACATGACTAGTGGAAATAAAGAAGAAGTTTATAACTTCTAAAAAATTATTATTAAACAATTAATTACAGTTGAAGAGTGGGGAATTTCTCCATCTAGAGAAAAATCTTTCTCTTTCAATAACATTACAGTAAAATATAATTATTGGGATTATATCCAAGCTTTTGAAAAAGTATTCTTTTACAATAATGAAAAAAGAAAGCATACTTGGTTGATTAAAGTATGTGATAAAGTTTATAACCCTGAAATACCAAATTGGTTTAAGAAATGGTGGAAAATATTTGGACCAACGGAAGAAATTCTTCCAGAATTATTAATTGAAGATTTTAATAATTGGAAATATGTGAGTCCTACATTGGAAAATATCACTAATAGTGATAAATTTTGTACATGGGAAGCTCCCATGCATTTCTTTATTGAATTTTCAATCCCATGGATTTTCAAATGGGATATTAAGGTAGGTTATACCGACCAAATTCCTTGCCTAAAAAGAATCTTTTATACAAGATTTTGGGAAAAAATGATCAAATTAGATTCCAGTACAAAAGCCTTATTTGGTGCTGATACTTTGGATAAAATCCAAAAGACTATAAAGGCTTATAGCCAAGAGAAAAAGAAAAATAAAGAAATAGCAACTAGAAATAATATTTCTAGAAAATTGATGAGAAATGTGGATAAATTATCCAAAGAAGAAATAGTTGAGTTATATCTCAATCAGATGAAAAAAGAATTATTAAATGATTTAGATGAAGAAGAAGAGATGATTTCTGTACAAAGTGATACTTCATCAAAAGGAATGTCCCTGACTATGCAAGATGCACAAGACCCATGTGAAGATATTCTTTCTGAAGAACAAATGGTGAAATTTTTCCAAGAATTGGAGAAAAAAGGAGAATCGTCCTCAAAATGAAGAATTGAAGAAATGAAGAATTGAAATGACAGAAGAGTAGACAAAAATAGTATATATGTCACTGTCAAACAGTATATGTCACTGTCAAACAGTATTAAACAGTAAATCTACTGTTCATAAACAGTAAATCCACTGTTTTTACTTTTTAATACTTGTTTGAAGTCCGGAGACTACTTCTATATAAGGAGGTCTCATTCTTAGTAGGAGGGAGGACTTCTTCTATCAGTTTCTTTCTCTCTCTTGTAATCTCTTGTAATATATTCAGAGGAAATAAAATCAAATCATTTCTGTATTGGGAAGGCTCTCTAAGCATTGTAAGTACTTTAAATTATAATTCTTTTAAATAATTTACAGAATTTATTTTGTTGAAGGATGAGCCTTATAGGCTAAATCCTTAGTGTTAAATTATGTCTGAATTAGATAAAGTTGTTCATTCTATGACTTAATATTATAATGTACTTAAGTACATAACTATGTGATATAAACTCTTGAATCAATAAGTTAGGTTGAATCTGAGAGGTTGATTGATTATCTGCCTATAATAAATAAGTCAGGAATCTGTTTGAACCCATGGTGTGCCCGCTTTTGCCGATGGAATGGCGTTTAGGGTGTTTGGGTGTCATTTGATTTCCTGAATATTTGTTATGGTTGACGGATTTTCAATTTGTAATATATTCCTAAGCTCAGATTTGTAATAAGATTCGTCTTCCTAACAACAAGATTCAAGATTGAGTATCATATGGTGTATGTGCCTGGGTCACAATATGGTATTAAGATTTACTAAAATAATTTTACTGATTTTATAGATAAAATTAAAAAATTTAATTTAATATTAAAGATTTTAGTAATCATATATCTATATATATTTTCGTTTTTAAATCATTCTATAATTTATTTTGAATATTTTATATATTTTACAATCTAGATTAATTCAAATAATATATTAAATATTTATTAAAATAATTTCTCTAATTAGAATTTAAAACTATGAATTTTTAAATATTATATAAATTTAATTATCATTTATATCTAAATTTAAATATTATATTTATTTATATATATATATATATAATTTTATTTTAAAAAAAAAAAATTCTTTACCATCCTAATAAGTGACTAAACAGGAAAAATGCAAAAAAATTCAAAAAATTAAGTGCCCCATAAGCAAAAAACAGCCAACTCATGGATGACCTGATGGGTAACCTGCTGTAGCCGGTCACGGGGCATTTTTATCAATTTTTTGTAAGTTAGAAGGCATTTTTAAAAAGTGCCAAACTTAAATGATATTTTCTTAATTAGGACAAACTTGCGGGACATTTTTACCAATTTTTCCATAAGGTTATATTTGTTTTTGGATTGAGGGGACGTGGAAAATCTGGACGTGAAATATTTTATTGCATAAATTCTAAATCTAATACTCTCTCAATCTCACTTAATTTTGTAGGGTTGACTGAACACGGATATTAAGAAAAAAAATAATTTTTACTTTTAAGTTGATTTTATCAAGGGTGGAGATTGTGAGAAAGGTATGCAAAGTTAAGTGGGACGGACGGAAAAAACGCAAATTTAAGTGAAACAGAGGGAATACTTATTTTAGGAAAAAATGTGTCAAAATTGATAAGATATAGCAAATGATTATTAAAAAGTGATCAAAATGTATTAAAATTTAAATAATAATTAATTAAATTATCATTTCATCGATTCGGACGGAGAAATTTTGTAAATCAACATTATATAAGGATTATAAAATGTATTAGTAGCATCATGGTAGGAAGACGAACTTAAAACTTCGAAATAATATAACAAAAAGGTTATTTGTTAAACTAAGGGTTCGTTTACTTAAGATTGAGCTCAGTAGATTTAAAAGATCGAATCCCAATAAAGCACACTCATTAATTTTTTTAGTCAGATTTGGTCCAGCACTCTCCAATCTTAAACAAACGGACCCTAATAATATGTGACAGTGTTATATTATTGTTATATATAATTATAAAACATATAAGTAGCATTTTGATGAGAAGGAAAAAAAAAAAAAAAACCCTTAAAACTTGAAATAATGTAACCAAATAAGAGGAAGTCTTGCTACCCAAAAACAGTATGAAATACAAAATACCATACTAGGAAAGTCTATAATTTAAGAATTAATTCTAGAATATTTTCTATATACAATATTCATGATTAAATTACTACATATTTTTCTGCTGGTGACATATAAGAATTCCATCATCTTTCATTTACATCCTAGTATGAAGCCCAGCAGACATTAAAATTCCTCATGATTTGGACAAAGTTGGATAGCTCAAGTGGCAGAGCATCTACTACCTAGATCTTTAGTCCTGGATTCGAGTCACCGTGGGAAAATTTTAAAATTCCTCATGATTTGTATCAAGCAAATAGCACAACCTTAATTTTTTAACAAAAGGAACATTTCATCACACTCACAGAAACAAGCAATAAAAGAAAAACAAAATTAAAAAAGGAAAATGTCAAGACATTATAATAAATGAACGATTTGCACATTTATTGTACATCGAATTATTTACATTGGATAAGAGTTGTAAATAAAATAAACTTAATAATTTTCATTAATAAATTAAAAAGTTATTAGATAATTTAATATTTTTTTATTTAACAAAAAATAATTATTTAATTATTTTGTTTGATTATTTAACATTTTATTTTACAAATAAACATATTTCAAATACAACACCCCCACCCCTCCAACTTGGTTCCTTTCTTAGTACATTGAGTTTGTGTTGTTAGGGGATTTGGTTGACTTAACCTTTAATTTTTCCCTCTAGTACAGAGATCAAATATCTTTCAATGTTAATTTGTAATTTTTTTTTTTTTTTTTTTGGAATTAGTTGTCTCTTTCAAAAGTCTACTAGATTTTCACCCATGAGATGCATGAAGCACTGATCACTTTTAAATTACACGTAATAAAAAAATAAAAAATAAATAATAATAATACTAGATGATTGCAACTATGTACTTAAGCATGTTCCGAAAAGGCGAAAAGTTACATTTTATACATTGCAAAATACTTTCATATACAACTTTAACAGTAGTGTCAACGTGTTTGTTTATTATAAATTAGAAATATTTTAAATGTTAAATTTGAAATATCTTAATATAGAAATTAATTTGCCATTAACAATACCAAAAATGATGTTATTAAATATTATTACCACATAAGTTTTTTTTTTATCAAATTTTAAATTTTAAATAATAGCATTTCCCGTTAATTAAATCATATTCATCAATTCAAATATTAACACACAAACAAATCAATATATGTCCACAATTAAAAAAGAATAGATTGCCGCAACCATTAATAGAATTTGATTTTCTTAAAGATTTCTAGTTAAATTTATTTCTAAAAAAAACATTGTACAAATACATGTCCATAAATTGTTTTGTTTTTTATGTTAAGGGGAACTTGTGATAAACCAAGCAGAATATGTACTGTGAAAGAAGAACAAATATACGGAAGGCAAAACCAATTCTGCTTGCAAAATATATTCGGACTCATAAACTTACAATATAAAAGCCCTATTTATAATGTCCAAGATCAGCCCACTAACATAAACTAGATATGTTCCACTAACTAACTGACGCAACTAAAACTAAGGAACAAAATAACTACTGACCCACTACTCAACTAAATCAGAAAAAAATAGCTACCAAATAATTAACTTGTTCTACTAAAGTAAAATGACTCTTAACATTCCCTCCCTTAAATTGAGATTGGCCAACTCAGTTTAATTCAACTTGTCAACTCCAAGCATCTCCGGCAACTTCACAAATACAGCTAACTTGAGGGGCTTGGTGAAAATATCAGCTACTTGATCTTCACTCTTGCAATATATCAGCTCAATTGTTCCATCATTGCTAAGATCTCTCAAAAAATAAAACTTCACATCAATGTGTACTTCTTTCGTGTAGCACTAGATTCTTGGAGAGCTTGATTGTTGAGTTGTTGTCACAAAAGATTTTTGTCACCCCGGGTTGTTTGAATTGCAGCTCCTCAAGAACCCTCCTCAGTGAGATAGCTTGACATGCACAAGCTGTTGCGGCAACAAATTCAGTTTCCGTACTTGACAATGTAACAATTGGTTGCTTCTTGGAGGACCACGAAATAGCACCACTGCTAAACATGAAAGCGTAACCCGAAGTGTTCTTCCTATCATCTTGATCACCTGCATAATCACTATCAGTGAACCCCACTAAGTTAGACTTTTCACCTTTCTTGTAAAATATGCCAAAATCTCTCGTTCCTTGAAGGTAACGAAGTGTTCTTTTGGCAACACCGAAATGCATTTCTGTGGGATACTCCATGTATCTACTTATCAAACTCACTGAATACATTATGTCTGGTCTTGTTGCAGTTAGATACATCAAACTGCCCACGATTTGCATATAAAGGGCTCATTTGGTAGCAATGATAAGGCCTGATAATATAAGATAACATGTCTAATCGGTCGTTTGGTAGCGACGATAACATCTACGGGGTAATGCAAGGGCCCCGGTATTATGGCTTTATTAGCCCATATATACAACCATGGGTATTAGACTTGATTTTATATCTTGATTATGTAGCGTTAAGTTAGCAACCCAATTTCCAGATTACAAACCCAACCCACGTGAATATACCTCGTCACTTTCACCACATCAAAATCCTAGTTTCTCTTGTTCTAACATCTCAGCGCCGCTGCCGTCCGGTTCTGCGGCCTCTTGGTCGGCGGATTCTCGTCTCCACAACTTTAGGTGAGCAAGATTTCGTACTCCATCTGATTTTCGCGGACTAAGTTCCATTGTTTCATCTAAAACTGACTTTGGGCTATTTATTTTTTGTTTCCTGAATCTGTTATCACCTGCTCGCATCTCAAATTTGATTCACAATACTGAATACATGAAGCTTGCGCAAGGGACAACAAATCAAGGTAGTCTGATTTAATTTATGTTTTTCGTCTCTATCAATTTTTTATTTTAAAATTCTGTTTTGAGCCCTAAATTTTGATTTTCCTTAATTATAAGGTGTTGCCGTTTAGTTGTTCAGAGGAGGTGCTGGAGAAGTAACAGTTTGCAAGCTTGGACTTGTGGAATACGCTCGCGTAGTATGTACATTTTCGAAACTTTGCCCTGGGCTTCCTTAGCCAAAGTTACATTTGGTTGAATTTAAATAAATCATGGAAAAAATGATAAAGGAATATTTGAGTAATATCTGTCAATTTGAGTATTTAGTTCCAATCTGGCTTTGCTGAAATTTTACGAAAGCATGGACTTTGTCATTCCTAGTGGTGTTTGCAAACAATAGAGCTTTTAGAAAAGTGATTTTAATTGATTTTTGCGAACACCCTTGAGAGTTGGCTGAACAGGTGTTATTTTTGGTGGTGTGAAGAATATGTATTCATGAATTCAATTTTGGTTATTTGTGTTTGATAGTATCCTTGTGGAGGACGTTAAATAGATGGATTTGTACAACTGTTGAACCTGCTGAAGGCAGTCTGTTGCCGTGATTCTGAAAAAATATTATGCCATGAATTAGCCGAAACAATAACTCGGTGCTGTTTGAATGTTAATGAATCTACGATACTCGGTTTGCCGAAACTGATGATTGCTATATGGTGATGTTTTCAAAATATTTGTATATTTTATTGTAACAATACCTAAAACTCACTTTATGGTAGCGTCGTTTCCGACTACCAAATTAAATCGTGTATGAAGATACACTTAAACCTTACCGACTACTCTAACTAGTAGAGTGGCAAGCAAGGGTCGATCCCACGAGGAACGATCGAACAAATTTTTGCTTCATTGTGTTAAGCTATTATTATGAAGAAACATAAAGTAAATAAGCTAGAAAACAATAAAGAAGTGGGGGGTTAATGAAATAACAACTACACCTAACTAAACAAAGACAAATAAAGAGATTTTTATAGGTTTTTGGTTTTTAAATAACAAAACGATTCACCCTTGATCATGTTTCACCGAGGTCTTGGACGATTTATGTAACTATTGTCAATGCCCTATTCAATTGTGATTCTAGCCCTTATCTCAAGACTATTAACAAGCTCTAATAGCCTTGTTATCCCTTAATCTTAGTTAATCAAAACAAGCTCTTCGACTAACCCTATTCAGTTTAACCGAATCCTCGAAAAAGCTCTCTTAGATTCAATCACCAAATGCATTAAACATTAGGACAACGAGATAAATTCAACATAAAACTCGCAAGCTCGGTTTTAGAGGTTAAACTTTGTGTTATCACCAATAAATAATTATTGTTTGCTACTCGGGAATCGGAAATCCTACAATTACGGATAGTGACCTCCTATTCTAGCAACACATTCACAAATCCCTTAAAGGGTGATCAATCCAATAATAAATTCATAAATGTGAGTCAATAACAGCAAATAACACAAAACACTTGAATACACAATATTTTCGGTAACATTAACCGTAATAATCACATAAATGTCTTGGACTCAAGGTTCCACAATAATCAAGAGTGAACTAAGGGTGCTAGCCAACCATTTTACCTAATACAAAGATAAACTAACAGAAAATTAAAGAAAAACATGAACATAGGATAGAAAGAACCAAAGGTTAGGGGTTGAACCATTTCCTTGCTTCCAATGGAGAAAAGTGGCTGATTATGTGTGGGGGATGGGTTCTAGGTTATTAGGGTTATTAGGGTTAGGTTAAATTCGAATGGGATGATATATATATAAGGAGAGAAAGTGCTGGTCGAAAATAGGCAAAATCGCATTCAGGATTTTAAAACAGGGTACTTAATCTCGGCCGAGACGGGAGTGTGTCTCGGCCGAGACGTGAAAAGGGGTTTTCAAGGGTTTATGGGTCGAAAGGCTATCTCGGCCGAGATTAAGTATCATCTCGGCCGAGATCTGGGTCATTGAAAAACTTTGAAATTCTCTGGCAACATTTCTCGGCCGAGATCTGTTGTGTGTCTCGGCCGAGATCTTCTTTCTGCCCAACTCTTCATAAATGCCCTGGAGACTCATCTCGGCCGAGATTTGAGTCCTGTCTCGGCCGAGATCTTCAATTAACCCTTCTTTTTGTTGCCTCGATCGATCCCTCGACTCCGCGGTCGTTTGAGGTTCTTTTTCGACCCGTTTTCACCTGTTTTAACACAAAAATCGCACAAACGCATTATTTTGCCCATGAGAGTATAAAAGCACTAAATACACGTGATTATGCACATTATTGATACTAAAATGACACTAAAAGTGCCCTAAAGTGCGTGCACGAAACACGTGTACCAAATCTCCCCAAACTTCAAACTTGTTCGTCCCGAACAATAAAGAGAAAGACAAAAGGACACGTGTTTAGGGCTAAGTTTAGTGGCATTTGATTTCAGAATTTTCATAAGAAAGAGTAAGCGATCATGATAAAAGCGAGCATATGTGATAGACTAGATCCACTACTCTCGAGACATAACACTCCAAACTTAAGATCCTCACAAGGTGAGTGTATCTCTTGACTCTCAAGTGTATCAAAAGGGAAGTGTATACGCTCACATTGAAATGCATAAAATGCCTACCATAAGCTTGCCAATCATCTAAACTTCGATGTATACCGACGTGTGTGACAAAGAATCAAAAAGGTCTTTAATAGGTTGTAATGTTGGCTTGGGGTAAGGTGGGAAAATTTCTGGTATAAGTGACTATAAAACGGACTAAATGAGTTAGCTAATCTCATCTACCCCTCAAAAAAATTTGGTCACTCGACCTCACTCTTTACTTCCTTAGTAAACCAATCCCAAGAATCGATTTCTTCTCCAATTTCTGGTATAAGTGACTATAAAACGGACTAAATGAGTTAGCTAATCTCACCTACCCCTCAAAAAATGGTCACTCAACCTCACTCTTTACTTCCTTAGTAAACCAATCCCAAGAATCGATTTCTTCTCCTTACCACAAAGTCCACAACCTAAATGCTTTCTCAATTCTCCCTTGGAGTGTATTTTCTTTTGAATTTCTACAACCTTGAGAACATCTATCGAAAGACATTTATAATACTAGCCTCTCCAAATCAAAAGCAACAATTGAGTATATAAAACTAACTTTTTCTTTTGTTTTTCTGATTTTTCGACTTTTTTTTTTTTTTTTTTTTTTTTAAACAAAAATTGGAGAGGACTAGTATTCTTGATTCTTTTCCTAATGTTTCATCTCTTTTCACCTTTCAAAATTTCCCATACATTACCCTTTTCAATCCCAAATTACCCGACTACCTTCCAACCACCTCCCTCATACTCAAATAGTCCAATTAGGTCAAAGGCTAAATCGAAAGGTACTTGGCTTGTAGAGTTGGGCTGTCAAACAAGAGGCTAAAAGCTCAAGGGGCTCAACTAGAGACAATATCAAATTTGGTACAAAGGAAGTATTTTCAAGCTTGAAAATAGGCTCAAGTCAAGAATTGCCTAAGATCATTTTCAATGTCACACAATGCACCGACACATGCAAAATAGAGAATTATGGCAAGTTCTAGAGACAACTAAATGCACTCAATGAATTTCACACCGAAAGAAAGTTTAAATTACTCCAAAGATGGAAGTATCTTCTAAGGCTCAAAAACTCACTTGGTTGCAATTTTGATCAAAAGTTTTGAGTGTATGTTCAATTTTGTTTCAACAAGTCTATCATACTCTACCATGTGCTTGTTTCAAAAATATTTGTCAAAATTTTTCATCATTAATCAATGCCACATTTTTCTTTCCTAAATTCATCCAATTGCTTTCTCGAGCTACCAATTTGTACGAATCCACCCCCTCCCCAAACTTAGTTGCAAACTAAGTTTGTGGAAAAGAGGAGTACAATTTGGTGCTCACCAAATTTAACCATATTATTCACCGCTTTACAATTTATTAAAAATGCAACAGACTAATCCATACAAAGATACCAAACCATTTCAAGTCTAATAAGTCCAAAAGACAATAGAGTAGCATATGGAAAGTTAAACTCTTGGGCTGCCAATACGTACACCTACCAAGACTTCCCCAAACTTGGTTAAAAACCAAAGTTTGTGAGGAAGAAAGGGTACGAAGTGGTGTCCTAACTCACAGTGATTTTTGGGCTTCTTCAATCCCATTTGGTGCTATCTCCTTGAATTTCACGGATTGGTCGGTTCCTCATCATCATAGTCTCTGCACTCTAAAAGAAGATAATAAGACAATATCTAAATATAAGTAAGCAACCTAAACTACGAAATTGAATATACGAAAAGCAATAAACGTCGGGTTGCCTCCCGACAAGCGCCTTTGTTTAACGTCGTTGGCTCGACGGATGCCCTTTAAATAAACAAAACAAACAACTAGCTATGTAACTAAAACAAACACTTAACACATAAAACAAAATCGTTCTAAACCATTCCCCGGCAACGGCGCCAAAACTTAGTAGCGTCGTTTCCGACTACCAAATTAAATCGTGTATGAAGATACACTTAAACCTTACCGACTACTCTAACTAGTAGAGTGGCAAGCAAGGGTCGATCCCACGAGGAACGGTCGAACAAATTTTTGCTTCATTGTGTTAAGCTATTATTATGAAGAAACATAAAGTAAATAAGCTAGAAAACAATAAAGAAGTGGGGGGTTAATGAAATAACAACTACACCTAACTAAACAAAGACAAATAAAGAGATTTTTATAGGTTTTTGGTTTTTAAATAACAAAACGATTCACCCTTG
Organism: Ajuga chamaepitys; assembly: GCA_958295605.1. NCBI lineage: Eukaryota > Viridiplantae > Streptophyta > Magnoliopsida > Lamiales > Lamiaceae > Ajuga > Ajuga chamaepitys. Next base: position 50,624,418 of record OY282507.1, read on the forward strand.
ATCATGTTTCACCGAGGTCTTGGACGATTTATGTAACTATTGTCAATGCCCTATTCAATTGTGATTCTAGCCCTTATCTCAAGACTATTAACAAGCTCTAATAGCCTTGTTATCCCTTAATCTTAGTTAATCAAAACAAGCTCTTCGACTAACCCTATTCAGTTTAACCGAATCCTCGAAAAAGCTCTCTTAGATTCAATCACCAAATGCATTAAACATTAGGACAACGAGATAAATTCAACATAAAACTCGCAAGCTCGGTTTTAGAGGTTAAACTTTGTGTTATCACCAATAAATAATTATTGTTTGCTACTCGGGAATCGGAAATCCTACAATTACGGATAGTGACCTCCTATTCTAGCAACACATTCACAAATCCCTTAAAGGGTGATCAATCCAATAATAAATTCATAAATGTGAGTCAATAACAGCAAATAACACAAAACACTTGAATACACAATATTTTCGGTAACATTAACCGTAATAATCACATAAATGTCTTGGACTCAAGGTTCCACAATAATCAAGAGTGAACTAAGGGTGCTAGCCAACCATTTTACCTAATACAAAGATAAACTAACAGAAAATTAAAGAAAAACATGAACATAGGATAGAAAGAACCAAAGGTTAGGGGTTGAACCATTTCCTTGCTTCCAATGGAGAAAAGTGGCTGATTATGTGTGGGGGATGGGTTCTAGGTTATTAGGGTTATTAGGGTTAGGTTAAATTCGAATGGGATGATATATATATAAGGAGAGAAAGTGCTGGTCGAAAATAGGCAAAATCGCATTCAGGATTTTAAAACAGGGTACTTAATCTCGGCCGAGACGGGAGTGTGTCTCGGCCGAGACGTGAAAAGGGGTTTTCAAGGGTTTATGGGTCGAAAGGCTATCTCGGCCGAGATTAAGTATCATCTCGGCCGAGATCTGGGTCATTGAAAAACTTTGAAATTCTCTGGCAACATTTCTCGGCCGAGATCTGTTGTGTGTCTCGGCCGAGATCTTCTTTCTGCCCAACTCTTCATAAATGCCCTGGAGACTCATCTCGGCCGAGATTTGAGTCCTGTCTCGGCCGAGATCTTCAATTAACCCTTCTTTTTGTTGCCTCGATCGATCCCTCGACTCCGCGGTCGTTTGAGGTTCTTTTTCGACCCGTTTTCACCTATTTTAACACAAAAATCGCACAAACGCATTATTTTGCCCATGAGAGTATAAAAGCACTAAATACACGTGATTATGCACATTATTGATACTAAAATGACACTAAAAGTGCCCTAAAGTGCGTGCACGAAACACGTGTACCAAATCTCCCCAAACTTCAAACTTGTTCGTCCCGAACAATAAAGAGAAAGACAAAAGGACACGTGTTTAGGGCTAAGTTTAGTGGCATTTGATTTCAGAATTTTCATAAGAAAGAGTAAGCGATCATGATAAAAGCGAGCATATGTGATAGACTAGATCCACTACTCTCGAGACATAACACTCCAAACTTAAGATCCTCACAAGGTGAGTGTATCTCTTGACTCTCAAGTGTATCAAAAGGGAAGTGTATACGCTCACATTGAAATGCATAAAATGCCTACCATAAGCTTGCCAATCATCTAAACTTCGATGTATACCGACGTGTGTGACAAAGAATCAAAAAGGTCTTTAATAGGTTGTAATGTTGGCTTGGGGTAAGGTGGGAAAATTTCTGGTATAAGTGACTATAAAACGGACTAAATGAGTTAGCTAATCTCATCTACCCCTCAAAAAAATTTGGTCACTCGACCTCACTCTTTACTTCCTTAGTAAACCAATCCCAAGAATCGATTTCTTCTCCAATTTCTGGTATAAGTGACTATAAAACGGACTAAATGAGTTAGCTAATCTCACCTACCCCTCAAAAAATGGTCACTCAACCTCACTCTTTACTTCCTTAGTAAACCAATCCCAAGAATCGATTTCTTCTCCTTACCACAAAGTCCACAACCTAAATGCTTTCTCAATTCTCCCTTGGAGTGTATTTTCTTTTGAATTTCTACAACCTTGAGAACATCTATCGAAAGACATTTATAATACTAGCCTCTCCAAATCAAAAGCAACAATTGAGTATATAAAACTAACTTTTTCTTTTGTTTTTCTGATTTTTCGACTTTTTTTTTTTTTTTTTTTTTTTAAACAAAAATTGGAGAGGACTAGTATTCTTGATTCTTTTCCTAATGTTTCATCTCTTTTCACCTTTCAAAATTTCCCATAGATTACCCTTTTCAATCCCAAATTACCCGACTACCTTCCAACCACCTCCCTCATACTCAAATAGTCCAATTAGGTCAAAGGCTAAATCGAAAGGTACTTGGCTTGTAGAGTTGGGCTGTCAAACAAGAGGCTAAAAGCTCAAGGGGCTCAACTAGAGACAATATCAAATTTGGTACAAAGGAAGTATTTTCAAGCTTGAAAATAGGCTCAAGTCAAGAATTGCCTAAGATCATTTTCAATGTCACACAATGCACCGACACATGCAAAATAGAGAATTATGGCAAGTTCTAGAGACAACTAAATGCACTCAATGAATTTCACACCGAAAGAAAGTTTAAATTACTCCAAAGATGGAAGTATCTTCTAAGGCTCAAAAACTCACTTGGTTGCAATTTTGATCAAAAGTTTTGAGTGTATGTTCAATTTTGTTTCAACAAGTCTATCATACTCTACCATGTGCTTGTTTCAAAAATATTTGTCAAAATTTTTCATCATTAATCAATGCCACATTTTTCTTTCCTAAATTCATCCAATTGCTTTCTCGAGCTACCAATTTGTACGAATCCACCCCCTCCCCAAACTTAGTTGCAAACTAAGTTTGTGGAAAAGAGGAGTACAATTTGGTGCTCACCAAATTTAACCATATTATTCACCGCTTTACAATTTATTAAAAATGCAACAGACTAATCCATACAAAGATACCAAACCATTTCAAGTCTAATAAGTCCAAAAGACAATAGAGTAGCATATGGAAAGTTAAACTCTTGGGCTGCCAATACGTACACCTACCAAGACTTCCCCAAACTTGGTTAAAAACCAAAGTTTGTGAGGAAGAAAGGGTACGAAGTGGTGTCCTAACTCACAGTGATTTTTGGGCTTCTTCAATCCCATTTGGTGCTATCTCCTTGAATTTCACGGATTGGTCGGTTCCTCATCATCATAGTCTCTGCACTCTAAAAGAAGATAATAAGACAATATCTAAATATAAGTAAGCAACCTAAACTACGAAATTGAATATACGAAAAGCAATAAACGTCGGGTTGCCTCCCGACAAGCGCCTTTGTTTAACGTCGTTGGCTCGACGGATGCCCTTTAAATAAACAAAACAAACAACTAGCTATGTAACTAAAACAAACACTTAACACATAAAACAAAATCGTTCTAAACCATTCCCCGGCAACGGCGCCAAAACTTGGTAGCGTCGTTTCCGACTACCAAATTAAATCGTGTATGAAGATACACTTAAACCTTACCGACTACTCTAACTAGTAGAGTGGCAAGCAAGGGTCGATCCCACGAGGAACGGTCGAACAAATTTTTGCTTCATTGTGTTAAGCTATTATTATGAAGAAACATAAAGTAAATAAGCTAGAAAACAATAAAGAAGTGGGGGGTTAATGAAATAACAACTACACCTAAATAAACAAAGACAAATAAAGAGATTTTTATAGGTTTTTTGTTTTTAAATAACAAAACGATTCACCCTTGATCATGTTTCACCGAGGTCTTGGACGATTTAAGTAACTATTGTCAATGCCCTATTCAATTGTGATTCTAGCCCTTATCTCAAGACTATTAACAAGCTCTAATAGCCTTGTTATCCCTTAATCTTAGTTAATCAAAACAAGCTCTTCGACTAACCCTATTCAGTTTAACCGAATCCTCGAAAAAGCTCTCTTAGATTCAATCACCAAATGCATTAAACACTAGGACAACGAGATAAATTCAACATAAAACTCGCAAGCTCGGGTTTAGAGGTTAAACTTTGTGTTATCACCAATAAATAATTATTGTTTGCTACTCGGGAATCGGAAATCCTACAATTACGGATAGTGACCTCCTATTCTAGCAACACATTCACAAATCCCTTAAAGGGTGATCAATCCAATAATAAATTCATAAATGTGAGTCAATAACAGCAAATAACACAAAACACTTGAATACACAATATTTTCGGTAACATTAACCGTAATAATCACATAAATGTCTTGGACTCAAGGTTCCACAATAATCAAGAGTGAACTAAGGGTGCTAGCCACCCATTTTACCTAATACAAAGATAAACTAACAGAAAATTAAAGAAAAACATGAACATAGGATAGAAAGAACCAAAGGTTAGGGGTTGAAGATCAAGATCTTCAACCCCCTTCCATTTCCTTGCTTCCAATGGAGAAAAGTGGCTGATTATGTGTGGGGGATGGGTTCTAGGTTATTAGGGTTATTAGGGTTAGGTTAAATTCGAATGGGATGATATATATATAAGGAGAGAAAGTGCTGGTCGAAAATAGGCAAAATCGCATTCAGGATTTTAAAACAGGGTACTTAATCTCGGCCGAGACGGGAGTGTGTCTCGGCCGAGACGTGAAAAGGGGTTTTCAAGGGTTTATGGGTCGAAAGGCTATCTCGGCCGAGATTAAGTATCATCTCGGCCGAGATCTGGGTCATTGAAAAACTTTGAAATTCTCTGGCAACATTTCTCGGCCGAGATCTGTTGTGTGTCTCGGCCGAGATCTTCTTTCTGCCCAACTCTTCATAAATGCCCTGGAGACTCATCTCGGCCGAGATTTGAGTCCTGTCTCGGCCGAGATCTTCAATTAACCCTTCTTTTTGTTGCCTCGATCGATCCCTCGACTCCGCGGTCGTTTGAGGTTCTTTTTCGACCCGTTTTCACCTGTTTTAACACAAAAATCGCACAAACGCATTATTTTGCCCATGAGAGTATAAAAGCACTAAATACACGTGATTATGCACATTATTGATACTAAAATGACACTAAAAGTGCCCTAAAGTGCGTGCACGAAACACGTGTACCACTTTACTATAAGGTGCTCAATTGTGCACCTAATTTAAAATGGCAAGCTTTCACAAAAAAAGGGAATAAGTTAATGATAGACAGCTAGGAAAAATGCATCTTTTATAAGATAGCTGCTCTTTGCAAGGAAAATGCAGGTTTAATGACTTAATTCTAGACCTTTGTATTCTTGAACCACCCCCTACTGAATTACAATACTAGTTTTTGTTTTATGTTCCTAACGTTTTGGGTGATAAGTATGATTCCACAAAGAGAATGCTTTCTAATTGTGACTTTCTTTAAAAAACAGCTAACATGACTCGCCTCGTCCGAAAAAAATTGTTATTTATTTGCTCCTACAAGAGGTGTTGCAGGATACTCTCGTTGCACTGCTCTTAATTTTGGCCATAATTAAGAAAAAAAATGGTGGTAAGAGGCAACTTAGTCTACCATGGGAGGCCTATAGCATGTTTGATCGCATACCAGAGCAAGTTATGCACCTAACTAGAATGGTGAAGCTTAGGGATACTAGTTGCGTCGATAACAATAGGATGGATTGAACACATTTGCTCGGTTGTGCTACCTACTTAGGGAGTTGGGTGGTTTAACTGACAATAGGTATGTTAGTGTGGAGGAACAAGTAGCTATGTTTTTAAATTGCTTAGGTCATCATAAGAAGAACTGTGTCGTGAAATTCGACTTTATACGGTCCGAGCAGACCGTGTCACACTACATTCATCTTGTCTTGAAAGCCATACTCAAATTACATCATTTATTTCTGGTGAATCTGACACCGGTCCCAGACGACTGCACTAACCCTGGGTGGAAATGGTTTAAGGTAAACCTTCTAAACATAACTAATTTGTAGTTTAGTGGAATGGATTTAGATACTAAGCACGACATAATTGATTAACATTGCCTATAGAGTGAAAAACCGGCCTAAGGTTCATCACGAACAAAACCAAAAGCACACAACAAGGAATGAGGACCTTCAACTTACGTTGACGTGATCGCAGTTCATCTTTTACAGATCGAAGTTGTAGCGACTGAATTCTATAGAAATCTAGCTTTTGAAAAAGTTCCCGTTCTTTGTCAATGTGAAACTGAACCGTCTTTCGGAGTTTCTTCTCGGAATTCACAAGCTCAACAGTTGTAACCTCCAAGTCATCAACCACATCCTCGTACTCTTGTAATTTGTGCTCTAGATTAGGAATTGTCTCCGCACATCCCAAGCAACACATTTCGTCCGCCCATTCAAAACTTTTGCAATGATTTTCCTGTTCCAACAAACATAACACCAAGTATAGCACCATGAGGTCCAAGCTAAATGACTTTTAACCACAACCACATTTCAATAGCCGACATAAGAATAAAGGAAGCAAAGTTACAGTCAAGATTTATATATACAACGCTCACCACATGCCCGGGGCAGCGTATGAACCGGCGACCACGAGTATCCCCCCTGGTTGAAACGTAAATATGGAGCTCCATCCCGCATGAACATTTTTGTAATTTGCCGGTATCATAGTCTACAAACCAATATTCAAGCGTAAAAGATAGGAAATTCACATATGCAGATTATATTTTGTCTATCTAATTTTGACTAACTTACTGTCTGTTTGTTTGCAAAAATCATCAACCTAAATTTACGAAATTGCAATACTAAACCTATTATGGCTCCAAAATAATTTGAGCACATTACTACTGGTCTTCAATTGAATATATTTCTAGGGAAAAAAAATTAATAACTCTTAAAATAACAATTGGTACCGTACAGTTGTTAGGTCTATGTACTTCCATGGCGGAAAACAGGGGTCGGATGGTTGTATAGAAGCTGAATACACTACCCCTGGAAAGCGAATTTGGGGATCGGGGGAGGGAGAGAAGCGTTAGAAATGGCTAACCCAAACACACAAGAAAATCTCCCAAAAATAATTGATTTCAAGATTTAAACGAAAACAAAATTGAACAGAAAAGCTGTGATAATTTTGAGTGTGAAATCATACCTTTAACTTGCCCAGACGTTTTCGGTTCGTTACCTACCTCCGGCAAGATTTGGAAGCAATCACTGTAAGAGAACGACGACGAAGAAACGGGCTGAGGTTTCAGGCTTCTCTTCGCCCTTAAACTTGGGAAGAAGGACGGGTAAGATGATGAATTGTTATGGGCTTCCAAAAGGGCAAAATAGTACAACTAATGGATTTTTTGGCTCTAATATGGGGTCTAATATTTACTACCAAACAGGTGATATGCTATATAACTATGACACTATATAATCTATCAAACGCAAGATATGATAGGTAATACAATATGGTGGTGTTAACCTATCTCATGATAGCTTCCACACTATTAACTAATAATTGCTACCAAATGAGCCCAAAATGTGTTGTCAACTATTCTTCCTTCAGGATCTTTGTGTAGCTTCATGCCAAACTCAACTGGAGTGCTCACAGGATTACAGTCGATCATCTGGAATCTGCTCAAAATTTCTCCCACATACTTCATTTGATAAATAAATATCCCATCACTTGATTACACAACCTCTACCCCAAGAAAGTAATGCATCAAACCAAGATTATACATCTCAAACTCATCCATCATAGACTTCTTGAAATTTTTAAACATGACATCACAATTACCAGTATATATGAGATCATCAACGTAAAAGCAGACAATGAGTACTTTCCCTTTATCACCAATCTTAACAAACAACGAATGCTCATAAGGACATTTTAGGAAACCATATTTAAGAAAATAAGCCTCAATGTGACTGTACCAAGCCCGAAGAGCTTGTTTTAGTCCATAAAGCGCTTTCTTCAATTTATAAACCTTATGCTCGTTGGCAATTTTAACATAGCCAGGTGGTTGTTTAATAAATACCTCTTTATCCAAATGTCATGCACAAATGCCGATTTGACATCCAACTAGAAAATAGGCCAAGATTTTTGTGTTGCTAATGCCACAACCAACCTGATAGTATCGAGCCTTGCCATGGGAGAAAAAACTTCTACATAGTCAACCCCATATTGTTGCTTGTATCCCTTGACCACCAAACATGCCTTGTACTTGTCAATTTCACCATTTTCTTCTAGCTTCGTCTTATAGACCCACTTTACACTAATGGTTTTGTGTCCATTCGGAAGATCCCAAGTATCATTTTTCTCAATGACATTTATTTCATCATCTATTGTTTTCCGCCATTCTTCCTCTTAGACAACATTTTCAAAATTTGTGGGATCACAATCTGCAAAGAAAATAAAATGAGTAATTGAATCATCAATTCCCATTACCATATAATCTTTCAACCAAGCAGGCCTTTTTCTGACACGATGAGCTTCTTCTTTGTTGCCTCCCGACAACATCGGTGGAGTCTCAGAGACTGCACTGGATGAGCTTTCAGATGGAGAAGTTGCTGAAATCTGCTCGTTTTCAGCATCACTATCATAAAAAGCCTTAGTATGCTGCTGCATATTCCAATCCCAAGTGCTTTCTTCATAAAAAATGACATCCTACTAATCACAACCTTCTTTGTGAATGGATTAAATAATTTATATGCTTTGGATGCTTCACTTACACCAAGGAAGACACATTTCTCTTATTTGTCATCAAGCTTCTTCCTTCGCACATCGGGGACATGGGCATAAGCAATACATCAAAAAATTCTGAAGTGATCAACAACTGGTTTCCTCCCACTCCAGGCCTCTTCTGGTGTCATATTTCGAACATAAAATGTTGGGCTTCTGTTTAAAACATGAATACCCCATTGTATTGCTTCCGGCCAAAAAGTTTTTGGGACGTTGCTTCTTGCCAACAAGCTTCTAACCATGTTAAGAATGGTTTTGTTTTTCCTCTCCGATACACCATTTTGCCATGGCGTATACGCAGCCGTAAACTCTTTCGAATGTCGTGCTCTACACAATAAGGTTCAAACTATTTTGAGCAATACTCACCACCATGATATGTTCTAAGAGTTTTAATGCTCTTTCCAGCCTCCTTCTCAACCCGAGCTTTACAAAATTTTAAAGATCGAAAAAGCTTCTGATTTCTTCTGTAAAAAATAAATCCACGATTTTCCTAGAAAAATCGTCAATGAAAGTAATTAAATACTTCTTACCTCCATCAAATGATGGGTTTATTGGACCATAAATGTCTAAATGTACTAGCTCCAAGACGTCTTTTGCTCTCCATGACTTTCCCCAAGGAAATCGAGAACGAGGTTGTTCGCCAACAACACAATCTTCACAAACTCGGGAAGGAGCACGAATTTGAGGGAGGCCCGTCACCATGTTTTTTTCTAGGAGAGTCTTCAATCCGCCAAAACTCAAGTGGCCATATCGAAAATGCCACAACCAAGAGGGGTCTTCAATTTCAGCCATCAAACTAGATTGAATGCTTTCAATCTTTAATGGAAACAACCTATTTGAGTTCATCTGGACAATAACAATAGAACCTCTAACTGCATCATAAATTTCACATGCACCATTGATAGTAATAACATAACCTTTTTCTTGTAATTGTCCGGCACTCAGTAAATTACTTCTCAAGTCAAGAACATAATACATTAGAAATTGTTTCCATAAAACTGTTCTTGGTTGTTATCTTAATATTGCCTTTCCCATCACTTTCACAATAGAACAATCACCAAAAGTCACAGTAGAACGAAAATCTTCATTTAAGTAAGAAAAAGAAGACATACTTCCACTCATATGGTTACTACAACCTGTATCGAGATACCAAGTCTCCGACTCGGTCCTGTTTCCTTCTTAAACAACCATCAACAAGGTTTCTGCTTCCTCTTTCTCTGGAAAATTTGCATTCTCTTTATTTTCTTTGTCATCGGGTAGTTTAGTGTAGCATTCGTATCTATAATGGCCATGTCTATGACATCTAAAGCATTCTACTTTAGATTTATCATGCACTTGGCCTCTGCCTCTGCCTTGAGCGCTGATATCTCTGCCTCCTCGATCTCTTCTTCCTCAACCCCTACCTCGAAAATTGTTGGAACGGGTATTAGTAGAAGCCTTCAGTGCTTGCTCCTCGACAATTGAACTTCTGTTCATATTCTGTTCATGGATTACTAAGGAGCTCTGCAATTCATCAAGAGAGAGTCCTTCAATATCTTTAGATTCTTCAATCGTGCAGACAACGTAATTGAATTGCGTTGTCATGGAACGCAAAATCTTCTCAACAATCATGACATCGTCTATCTTCTCACCATGGAATTGCATCTTGTTGCTGACTTCCATTACTCTGGCGCAGTAACTCGTCACAGATTCTCCATCTTTCATAATAAGCAGCTCAAAATCCCGTCTCAAGGCTTGAAGTTGTGCACGCTTCACCGTGCTAGAGCCTTGATATTTCTTCTTCATAGAATCCCAAATATCCTTGGAGGTTTCTTTGCAAAGAACGGTCTCCAAGATGGGACGATCAATCACCTGAAAAGGATAATTTTTTGCTTTTAGGTCTTTTAGCCTTTTGGCTTCTAAGTCTGATTTTTTAGTTTATGTGAAAGTCGTTCCTTTTGCAGGCTCTCCTACTCCTGACTCGATGATTGTCTAATACTCCTCTGATCGTAAGAAATTCTTCATCAGCATGCTCCAATGGTCATAGTTACCATCAAAGTGAGGGATGGCTGCTTGTACAAAATTTGATTATGTGGCCATGGTGAAGTCTGCCTAGGAAGGTGGTGAATACCTCTTGTGTTTCTTTTTCTTAGGATAACGTGCACTACAAGAATTTTTGAAATAGACAACATATTTTAGCTGTTGTCCAGTTATAAATAAGTCTGTTATTAATAGTGCTGTTGTTAAAAGTACCATTTTAACTACAAGTAAAAACCGTTGTCTATTCCATGGACAACAACACTTCATATAACAGACATAATCTGTTGTCTTTGTTAATTTTAACTGCAGTTTGTATCTGTTGTTTAATCTTAAAACTGTTGTTTTTGTTAGTTTTAGCAACAGTTTTTCCCCGTTGTTCTACAATTTAAATCGTTGTTTATTTAGTGTTTATTTTCGAATTTAGCAGCTCCTTTTAGCTATTGTCTTTTACCCGTTGTTCTTCATTTTAAATCGTGTCTATTTAACAGATAATTTATTAAAAATAATTATAAATTGAAAAATAATTACCCGTCTCTCAAATATGCATTCATAGATCAAAATAAATCTCTCCAATCCAAGATAAAACATGATTGTGTAATATCTAAAAATGTGCAATTCATCAAAAAGGATAACAAGTGTACTTTTTGCCACTTTACGCCACAAAATATTAACTAATTTGAATCTAAGACGACTTCTAAAAATGTTTGAAACTCCACAGCAACTTCTTCAAAAGATATGTACCTTCTTTGCCTTCCTGCCAATGAAAATATTATAAACGAGTACGTCAACAAAAGAAAAAAATAACAGAAAAGTAATATTATTTAATACAATTGACTACCAGCATAATTCAGTCATCATAGACGTAATCTTGGACACAGTCTGCCCACTCACTACGAACTTCATCAATGTCTGCCACACTGTATTCCGCTTGTTTAAACTATTTAACACAAGAATAAATAATTAATTCCATTTTACGAATGCATAAAAATAACAGAAAAGTAATATTATTTATGTAAAAAAATTCATTAGTTAAAATTACCATCGATCGTAGAGAAACCCGGTCAATGGTTTCAGTTTCTTCAGTGATTTGTCTCATGAAACGCATTACATAGAAACCACACTGAACATCATTGGGTTGGCGAGGACCCTGAGTTAAAAATGTTAATAAAAATACATGTAAACCAAAATACATATGTAATCATATTTGAAGTAAAGTGCTTACAGGTATTATTTCCCATATTGGCCGTTTTTTCCCTTTAATACCCTTGGCTTCCTTAAAACTTGTTAATGCTCTTCATACATTCAAAAGTGTTTAAGTCAGAATGTCACTTACTCAATAAATTTTTTAATTGATAAAAAATATCTAGACTTACTTGTCCACAATATATTTCCAATCGGAACTTCGAATTCTATGATTCATAGGATCCATTAAGTAGACAATCTCCTTGTAAGGGTCGATGGCACTGAGAATCCAATGATACCTATACACGTACATTAATGAGAAAATTCCAGCTATAAAATGGGAAATATAAGATTTCGTAATCAGAGAAATAGTTCTTACCCAACATTACTTGGCACCAAGACTAGCTGATTTGGTGATGAACTTATCAGCCTATTTGCTACAAACTGTGCCCTTTTATTCAGTCTTTCAGCCTTTTGGTCTTCGGTCTCTTTCTCATCTTGGAAATATGGGATGCTATTTGGATTCATAAAACAGAATTTGTCTTCTATGCCCTTTTCTTTCATCTTTCTAAAAAGATGCCTATTATTTCAAGAAACATACAAGGTTAGTATAAATAATCAATGAAAACTCGAGGTATCAAAGAATACATAAAATTCAAGGATTACCATATGTAGACAACTATACCATTGCATGTGACTGGTTGCAACTTGTAGACAAAACAGATATCCTCTAGTTGCACATGAATCGTAAAGTCCACCTCAAACACGTCATAATCAAGTGGGATTTGTACGGTTTTGTACTTTAAAGCATGGTTGGCATAGCAAAATAATATCTTCAATGATTTTGGAACATTTGCATGCCTTTTCACTTGAAGATTGTGCTTCTTTTTGGGTTTCTAATATAGTGAATACACATGTTAGAATGGTGTTTTGCTTCAATTATATATATGTATTGAAATAAAGAGTCACATTTACCTTCTTTTTCAAAACTACCAAGTGTCTCGGCCATGCTACAAAAGTTCCCACAGCATCAATAAGCAGTTCACACTCACCCGAGATTGGGATAGGCAAAAGTGTTGATTTGTTCACTACTTCATCGATGGATACACGCACACAGTTGTTTGGGAATGGAGCAGAATGCATTTTTTCCTCACCAACAGGAACAATAGTTCCAAATGCAGCAATGGCGTTGGATGATTCTAACCTCAAACCCACTGGATCCCCCTATTACAAAGAGATATACATATAGTGATCCATATTTTCAAAGACAGGTAACGTAAATGAAATCTGGTAATTTTACCTGCAAAGCTACATCGTCAACTTCAAGAATCTGCACATCATCCAAATCTTTGTCATGCTCCAAATCAGCCTCCAAATCTTGCTCATCTTGTTTTGCCATCCGTTCCTCTAGTTTTCTGATGCGTTCGTCTTGGGCAGCGATAATCTTCCTGGTCTCCATTAATTCCCTCTTTTGCTCATTGAAAAGAGTCAGGTCGGGATTGTTCTTTCCTTTGGGAGTGTTGAAGTAGGCTGTTGGAGTCACATAACCTCCAACTCCCATCACACGGCCAGGATGTTCTTTCGACTCAAGCGATCGTGGGACAATACCATCATTTACTCCCGTGATTTTTAGCGTACCCCTTCTCATTTCTTCTATAAACTTATCCTGTGATGCATAAACAAAGAAGCAAAAAGCAATAAAAAAACCAAAAACCAATAGTCAGTATGTATACCAATTCCCAATTCTTTTGCTATAGGATTATAGAGCAATTAACATAAAATATGTGCTTACAATTTTCTTCACTGTTTCTTTAAGTTTTTTGTCTTTAGAATCAATTTCCCCTTTTTTGTTCATGCGTGCCCTCTTATATAGAATAGCTCTGTTTATTTCATCATCGGAACACAATTCATCAGCCTGCCAAATAAGAGAGAGAGACAGAGACAGAGAGAGAGGGATGTTAATTATGGTAACTGTAAAATATTGTTTGAAGATAATGAATTCATAGTGAAAATATAATTTCAATGCTTACTATTTCTTCAGCTAAGCCTGAATAACCCTTGCGAGCAAGTCTATGGGGGTGCTTGACTGCTTTTCTCTTCAGTTTCTGTTCCTCGCTCCGTTTCTAGGATGTAGAAATAAGTAAATGATACATGCTAGTTTTACATGTATATTAAGTCAATTAAAGGTCGTAATATGGGACATATGCATGTGTATTTGGGCGAAAAGTGATTAAAATCCATCTTTTGAGCTAGATGACGTGTTTCTGCTTGTTTTAGTGTTATTCAGGTATAAAAAGGCCAAAAAGTCCGTTTGGGCAAGGTTCGGATGGAAAACGAGCAAGAAAAGTCGGAAATAGCAAAGAGATGTTGAAGCATGATCAGAAAGTCTGACTCGGTCGAGTTGTTTAGAAACTTGGTCGAGGGAGAAATGAAGAGCAAAACGTGAAATTGGTCAGAAACTCCAACTCGGTCGAGGGGGATTTTGCCTCGGTCGAGTTGACCCAACTCGGTCGAGGCCGATTCTGACTCGGTCGAGTTGGAGTTTCTGACCAATTTCACGTTTTGCTCTTCATTTCTCCCTCGACCGAGTTTCTAAACAACTCGACCGAGTCAGACTTTCTGATCATGCTTCAACATCTCTTTGCTATTTTCGACTTTTCTTGCTCGTTTTCCATCCCGGATAAGACTTCATACAAACATACCATCACTCATAAACATCTAAACTAACTAACAATGTAATGCACAATGAATTGTTGGCTGGACTCATAAGGATTTTAGAAGTATTCTTACCATGAACTCTTGAGACATGCAGCTGATCACAAAAGATGACCAATCCTCTTGTGTAATATCGTAATCAACAGGTGGCTTCTTCAACTTATCAGAATTGCCCATATTAGCGTAAACATGTTTCTGAGTTAAAGTCGTTTTAAATCCGCGCCACTTATCGTTTGCAGACATCAAACATGATCTCTTCCACCACATAGGAACATTGTATGTTGACTACAAAAAAATCAAAATAAGATATAAGAGATGAAAATTAATATTGTACTTATGATGTATAATCACACAAGAAACAGAAATACATACTAACATGCATATTGGAAAGCATATTATCGAACAAGGTGTTTACTTACGTTAACAGATTCCCATATCAGTTCCTTAGTCTGCCGGGGCACACGCTTCCATGAGTCGTAGTTGATATTGACTTTTCCCCGAGCAAGGACGCCTATATAACTTTTCATAGCAGCAGCCTCTGGACCTATTGGCATTCCATTGTTATTGAACCTAACATCTTTCTTGAGGCCTTTTCCCCTTTGAACAGCCAACCTATCCATGTGTGTATGACCTCTTTTCGTTCTTCTAATTTCCTGAGTAACTTCGGACTCCACACCAGTTGTGTCCTCACTCTGATCATCATCATGCGCTGCTTTTTTTCTTTCTACCTGCTGCCATTTTGTTCACAGACCTGCTTTTTAGCATAAAAGTGTGGAGAATAGTAAGTACAAGTCTAACGTAAAAAGTAAATACATGCCATAATGGAAAAAGTAATACCCAGAAAATGTAAACACATATAAAATCATTACAACAAGATAAAACTGATTTCATGACAAACTACAAATAAAAAGTAATTACCATACTAAGAGACCATATTATCAACCCAAGTCCCATCACAATCATCACGAATGCATGGTGGTTCATTTTCATCGGCCCCATCAACATCCATTGACGGCAACCCTTTGGAGAAGCATTGATAACTAATTACAGTGTCTCCTAACTCGTCATCATTTACATATTCAAAATAGTCCCTACTTGGAGTCGCAAGTACAACAGACCATTCACTATCTTGAGGGTCTTCAATATAAAACACTTGTTTTGCTTGACTACCCAAGATGAATGGATCAGATTTAAATCCAATTCTATTGAGATTTACCAAGGTAAAACCAATATCATCTACTCTAATACCATTATTATTCTCCACCCAATTACATCTAAACATTGGAATACGAAAATCGTGGTAATCAATTTCCCATATTTCTTGTATAACTCCATAAAAGACCATGTCTGACACAACTGGATTTTTATCCTTCGCACTAGACACTTGCATTATCTTTGCAATAACTTTCACTCCCGAGTTCTGAACAACTCGGATATCATCACGCTCTTTCGTGTGATAAGTAATTCCATTAATCATGTAACTCTGATATTTCAGCACTTGGTTGCTTGGTCCTTGTGCCAACCACTTCAGTCTTTCAGATATTTGATCTGTGGAAATCGCTATTTTATTGGCAACACGTTCATATAACCACATAATAAATCCTCGATGATGCTCATCCTGAAACCATTTCTTCCCCTTGCCTTTCGAATGAGATGATGCCTTCAGATGTGTCATATGTTCCCTATTGAAAGATGTTAACCCAATTAGCCACTACTCCATATAGAATAAAATTGAAGTAAGTTTAAGAAATTACTTGATATAAGGTTGAATCTCTACATCATTTTCTAGCACATATCGATGTGCTTGCTCCAACTCCTCTCGGCTAGGGTGGTGTACTTGAGCACCAGACAATGGCTTGGTAGTTATCATTTCTTGTTGCCTTGGTGGGATCCCAACCGTATCAACATTAGACAAGTACTCTGAGCAATACTCAACTGCCTCTTCAGCCATGTAACATTCGGCTATACAATCTTCAGGACGATTGCGATTGCGCACATAACCTTTCAAAACTCTCATAAACCTTTCAAAGGGATACATCCATATAGCCCAAACAGGTCCACACAATCTGACCTCGCGTACAAGATGAACAGTTAAATGAACCATTATATCAAAGAATGAAGGTGGAAAGTGTTTTTCGAGTAAACACAAAGTCACCACAATTTCCTTTTGCAAACCGTCAAGCTTTGAGATATCCACCACTTTACTGCAAAGCACGTTGAAGAAGAAACACAACCTAGTAATAGCATATCTGACATGTTTGGGCAATACACCACGAATAGCAACTGGAAGCAACTGTTGCATTAAAGTGTGACAGTCGTGTGACTTGAGGCCAACAAGTTTCAGGTCCTTCATGGAGACAAGGTTTCTAACATTGGAAGAATAACCAGTGGGGACTTTCATTCCTACCAATGAACTGGAAATTTTCTCCTTCTCATCTTTACTTAGTGTATAACAGGCCGGTGGAAGAAATATTCTTTTTTCCATTATCAGTGGTGCCAGCTCATGCCTCACATTCATCTCCACAAGGTCTAGTCTTGCTGCTACTCCATCTTTTGTTTTCCCTGGAATGTTTAGTAATGTTCCAATGAGACTTTCAAGCACATTTTTCTCGATGTGCATCACATCAAGCACATGTCGAACATGTAAATGCTTCCAATACTCAAGATAAAAAAATATTGATTTCTTCTTCCAACACAAATTTTCCTTATCGCCCTTATTTTGTTTCTTGTGGGTCATTTTACCAAACCGACAATTAATTCCATCAACTCTTTCTAACACTTCATGGCCACTCAATGGTTTTGGTGCAGCGGCTAACTCTTGGCTTCCATCAAATGCTTTCTTTTGTCTTCGATAAGGATGATACGCAGGTAGGAACCTTCTATGGCCAGTGAAAGACATTTTTCTACTATGCTTTAACCTCTTTGCATGTGTTTCTTCACCACAAATAGGACATGCATGATACCCCTTTACACAACACCCAGACAAATTCCCATATGCAGGAAAATCAGCAATTGTCCATAGTAGGACAGCTTTAAGCCGAAATATCTCTTCTCGGTATGCATCATACGCTTCAACACCTACTTCCCACAATCCTTTTAAGTCATCAATCAATGGTGCCAGGTAAACATCAATGTCATTACCTGGTTGTTTAGGCCCAGAAATCAGCAAAGTGAGCATCATAAATTTTCTCTTCATACATAACCACGGAGGAAGATTGTATGTGACCATCACCACAGGCCAACAACTATACCTAGAACTCATCATCTTATAAGGATTGATCCCGTCAGCTGCTATGGCTAGTCTAAGATTTCTAGACTTTGAAGCGAAATCTGGCCACCTATGGTCTACTAATTTCCAGGATGGTGAATCAGCTGGATGAAGCATATTACCATCACGAACTCTTTCATTAGCATGCCAAGTCAACTCCTTAGATATGTTTTTGTTACGAAACATTCTCCGAAATCTAGGTATAGGTGGAAAGTACCAAAGAATCTTTGTCGGAACCCCTTCATTGATCCTATAATTCTTTCCCAGCTTCCACCTCGACATTCCACAAGTAGGGCAATTAGTGAAATCTTCATACTCCTTGCGGTATAAAATACAATCATTTGGGCAAGCATGAATTTTATCGTATCTCATCCCTAATACAGACAAAGTCTTTTTTGCATCGTATGAGGATAAAGGCAATTCATTGTCTTCAGGAAGCATATCTCCAAACAAACTAAGAACTTCGGTGAAGCTTTTATCACTCCAACCATGTTTTGCTTTGAGATTGTATAACTTCACAATAGCAGATAGCTTTGTAAATTTTCCACATCCAGGGTATAAAGGCTTCTCAGCATCCTCAATCAATTGACTGAATTGATTCAAATTAGCATCTTCATCATATGCAGCATGAACCATGTCTATAGGTTCCTCTTCAGAATATTGGTCTTCATCTAGACCACCAACTGCATTATTCTCTTTTGCTAAGTTCCTTGATTCTAACCTCTCCCCATGCCATATCCATGTATGATATGTTAAGTCCATGCCATAATGACCCAAATCTGCCCTGATCGCATCGACACTTTTCATTCGTAGATTACCACAACGAGCACACGGACATGAAATCCTATTAGGGTCATCCGCATGTTGCAATGCAAATTGCAAGAAAGATTCTACTCCAGCCTCATATTCATGTGAAAAAATGTCTTTTCTCATCCATTCCTTATCCATTTTTTATATAACTAGTCACCAAAAAAATTATATAAGAGTTGTTTATATCACAGCAAAGAATTAAACTTATAAAAGCCGTAACAATTAATGATAAATACTTGAGAAATAAGCCCAAATAAGTACCTTTCACTAACAAAAGTAGACAACAGTCTTCAAAAGCAAGCCTAGTGGGTAGTCACAAACTCTTCTAATCAACAAGTGTCAAGTAAAGAATCTGCAAACAAGGAACGAGATAGCCTAAGATTGTGCCAAAAAATTAATATGAATATAAATTTCAGAAGTGGCTTTAATTTCAGAAGTGACTTTAATCTGCAAACACTGTTCTCATGAATGTGCTGCTAAAAGGCTGATGGCTGATTGGAAGAAAATAGCAACCAAAAATATTATGATTTCTTGCATGAAAGAAGCTTCATTCATATGCAGATCTTGGAAACTTGAAAGACTTATGAAAAACTTTAGCCAATATTTGTTTTGATTATAGTTTCTTGTTTGGGTCCAGGGGTATTGGATATACTTTGACTAATGAACTATATCTAATTATGGGCCATATTTGATTCAGAATCCCTTCTATCTCTGATGGTGTACTCTTATCCTTCCCAACAATCGATCCACCCTTTTAATCCTATTGTGACACAACATACTTGAAATGTTCGATTAGATTAACCAAAAATGGTACGTCCAGAGAAAACTTACTAGGACGATGGGCGTATTTAGATCTTTGATATAGATAGTCAACTCTTCATCCCAAACAGGGTTGCAGTTGTCCTTCTCAACTCTGGTCTTCACCCTCTGCAACAATTATGGGTAACATCAGTGCGGATTCAGGATTTAGTGATGCGCGAGCTAGAATGTTTGACTCAAGTACAGTAAAGTTTGTGCACCGCAACTTTTTCTTCTAATGTTTTTAATTGCATTTGATCAGACTTTAAAATAAAAATTGCCAGTATTTCAAATCTTTCTTCTCCAATATGATATAGTATTTCAAATTCAATTGAGCTACGACATATGTCGATTTTGCACAAAATGTTTTCTAAATATATCATTGGGGAAATTTAACATACATATAGCGTGCATATACATACACTGTTGGATGCTTATACCAGCTTCAGTGATCATACAGCAGATATGAGGAAACTATACAGAATTCAACTTAAATAGTCATCTAGATCAGGAATTTCTACCCTAATAATCGATCAATTCATCCAACTAACCAGGAGGAAAATAAATCAGATTTTGACTTAAACATAAACCTGAAACGCAAATCATGCGCAAAGCCGTAGGAAAATATGTAGAAGAAAGTGATGGACGTTAATATACCTGTGAGCCGCATTCGACAACAACGTAAGGATCACTGGTCCTAGTATCACGTACGGCAAGATTAATTCCTCTGCGAACGCGAATTGTCAAAGAATTCTAAATTTGAAAGCATCCATTCTAAATTCTACTGAAATTGTGCTTTTGCGAGAGAAGCGAGAGAACGAAGAAGGGCGCGCTTTTCCGCGCTTTTCTGATTTGGGCTGATTTGTGCTTTTCTGATTTGGGCTGTGTGTATTTCTGATTGGGGCTCTTCTGATTTAAGGGACTCATAGATATGGGCTCTTCTGATTTAAGGGAGTCATAGATTTGGGCTTTTCTGATTTAAGCGTTGGGCCAAAGGATTGGTTGTTAAATGGGCCAAAGGAAAAGGTGATATATGATGTTTAACTTGTGTAACAAAATAGGGGTGTTCACTATTCGGTTGAAACCGAAAAAACCGCCCGAATCGAACCGAAATGTAAAATTCGGTTCGGTTTTTCATTTGATCAGTTCGGTTTCGGTTTTATATATAACAGTATTTCGATTTTCGATTCAGTTCGATTTTTTTCAATAAAAACCGCATTAGAAACCGAAAAACCGAATTAAGTACCCCTTAAATTAAAACCCCCTCCTCATTTGTCTTTCATTTGCATTTTAATTTTATTTCATTTAAATTTCATTTTCTATCTACCAAGTAACAACTAAGGGGCAAATAAAACCTAATCTGTAGCACCGTAGTTTGTTGTTTTCTCATGTTCATTCTGATTAGCCTCCTGTACTCTTTTGGATAACAAGAAAAGTTGACTCTTCGACCAACTCATTTTTATATCAAGAATTTTTATTTAAATGCATTTAATATTCAAAGTTTTATTTTAGTAAAAAACTTAAAAATTAGTGTAAAAATTCGGTTTTCGGTTTTGACCGCAACCG
Organism: Ajuga chamaepitys; assembly: GCA_958295605.1. NCBI lineage: Eukaryota > Viridiplantae > Streptophyta > Magnoliopsida > Lamiales > Lamiaceae > Ajuga > Ajuga chamaepitys. Next base: position 50,645,388 of record OY282507.1, read on the forward strand.
AACCGAAATATTTCGGTTCGGTTGATTTCGGTTTTTGATAATTTTCGGTTCGGTTTCGGTTATCAATTTTTAAGAATTTCAGTTTTCGGTTTTGTTAATTCGGTTCGGTTCGGTTCGGTTCGGTTCGGTTTCAGACCGATGAACACCCCTATAACAAAAATTAAACTTCAAAGTACATTTTGCAATCGAATAATTTATAGCGATTAATGATGGAGCCTCAAAAATTTAATCGGGTTAGGCCGAGCAAAAAAATAATCTGGCCTAAAATTAGTTGGCCCGTCCCAGCTTATTACCCTATAATAACTTAATTAGATTATCAGGTCGGCCCGATAATTTCAATGAAGACTAAATAAAATGCAATGAATAATAAAATGCAATATATAAAATAAAATGCAATCTATAAAATAAAATCATAATTAATATTTTATTTCAAATATATTATTAATTATTAAAATTACATTGAAGAGTTTATTAAAATAATAATTTTACAACATAATAAAAGTATTGTAAATTAAAATGCCTTTTTTACAACAGTTTTGCGAAAATGTTGACACTAGTGTTGTCTATTGGAGCAATGTATTGTCAATAAACAACATATTTGGGCAACTGTCGTTAAAAATGTTGTCTATCTGTGGAAAAAAGCGCTAATAGACGACAGATGTTGAAAACAGTTGTAAAATTGTTGTCTATTAGCGTGTCTGTCGCTAATAGACAACAAATAGCGATAAAACTGTTGTTAATTGATGAATAGACAACACTGTTAGGAAAAACTGTTGTCTTTTAACTGTTGTCTATTTATGAAATTGTTGTAGTGGTGACTTTGATACCACTGATAAACACAAGCATAATATGTACTGTGAAAGAAGAACAAATATACGGAAGGCAAAACCAATTCTGCTACTACAAAATATATTCTGACTCATAAACTTATAATATAAAACCCCTATATATAATGTCCAAGATCAGCCCACTAACATAAATTGTGTATGCTCCACTAACTAATAGAGGCAACTAAAATTAAGGAACAAACTAACTACTGATCCACTACTCAACTAAATCAGAAAAAATAGCTACCAAATAATTGACTTGTTCTACTAAAGCAAAATGACTCTTAACAACTTGATCCAACAAAAATACTGGTAAAATGAGGTTTCCATAGCATAGATCTAAATAAAATAAAATAAAGAAGTAGTGAAACAAAAGTTCAGAAATTGGACTCGAGGCTCAAATAGTTGCCTGTATTACTCTTTTTTTAGTATAAATTCTGATTGGGTGGGTTGATGAGAATTGAACCCTGATTAATTGACTAGATTATAAGATGCATTACAAACGGATTAGCTAACCAATTCCACTTCTTCATTTCTTATTACTACCGAATCAGGGGTCAATGTGGGGAATTCTATCTCAAGCGAAACAATGAAATTATGAAAGTTTTATTTACATACTAAGTCTATGCTTGTTTATGGATTGACTTGTTTAAACAGAGGTGGGCCAATCCAATTCCAATATTTGTATTAATATTATCTAATTCTTTAATATATTATTGTCGTTTTTTAAAATATTATGTGAAAAAATCTGAAGAAATTTACCACATTCTACTCAACAGAAACATTAGATATAAAATTCATACAACGATTATTTTCATAGAAGATTTGTCACGCTCTCTTTCATCCATAAATAAACATACGGTCAGTAAAAAAAATCTCCAATAAATCAATTGTGTTATTACTAAGGAATTTAAAATAACTAAACAATTATTTAGTTCCACACTAGTAGTTGGGAGGGCCCAAAACCGAAGTTATGCACCATGTTAGCAATTAGAGCACGAAATTGTTCCACATGTAATTAATTAGAAAAGTTAAAAGAAAAAGTAAGATGGTGTATTTTTGTATTACGTTTTAAATAACATGTTGTAAATGATAATTGACTAAAAAATAGTAATTTTTTATGTTATCTACCCAATATTAGAATATATGTGAAATTACATTTGGGTCCACTCAGATCCATCAATAAAATTAAGGGAAAGAAAAGGTTTTGCCTCTTCATCAGTAAGCTCTCTTGACCATGAAACTCTTCCTGCAAAATTAGCTCCTGGTCCTGTGCACTTGTATTGTCCATAAAACACAGTCCTACACCATAACCAAATTAACACCATTAGTAAAGTACTCACATGCAATATGATACTCCCTCCGTCCCGGTCTAATTTGCACACCTACTCCGGCTCGTATATTAAGGAAAAGCTGCGTTTTGCTTTTTAATTGACTTTTTAAAAGTGGAGATTGAGGGTGAAGATTTTAAGGATGAAGATTGTAAAAAATAATTCCAGTTTAGAGGTGTGCAAAAAAGGGTGGACGGCCAAAAAAAAAAATGTGCAAATTAAGGCGGAACGAAGGGAGCAATACATTTAGATAACTTATTAAATTAAGGGTTAATTGGAAAAGAAAATGCATGTCTTTTACCCTTTTGCAATTTAATTATATCTTCTTAAAAATTTGTGATTTAATACATGATTTAGTTTTTGCAATTTTATGATCGATTGTAATAATTCAACGAGATTTGGATAATTTGACACCTGAAGTTCGATACCTACGTCACACATCACTTAGCCAAGAGAAAATTCGTCTCAAATCTTTGGATTCAACAACATTTGCAAGCTAATTATGTAAATCTAAATCATGATAAACTATGTGCAAAAAGTTTTATTTATGTTTAATCAACAGTGGCGGCAAGTTGGAGCTCCAGAAAATATTTTATCAATATCTCATCTAAAAGTCACATTGCGCATAGAGTTGCAAAACTTAAAAAACTCATGCATTAAATTACAAATTAATAAAAGAATATGATTAAATTGCATAAGGTGATTAAAGTCGGTGCATTATTTTGCAATTAACCCTTGAATTAATGATGGATATAAAATACATATCATAACGAAATACTCCCCTCCTAAAAAAATTGAATAATTATAATGCAAAAAGTAAAAATATTTGTTTTGGTCAGGTTAAGAATTTCATTTTCACGAATAAGCTATATATGTATGAATAAGCTAAATCGACAAATAAAGTTGGGGTAGTGGCTATAGTGTATGATATAATTTTAATTGTAAAATATGATGTGATGTGTGTAAGAGTTTGTTAATATTGACTGATTTTATGATTAAAATGATGTTGAAATTTGTGATGGTTTGTAGTGGTTGAGTCAACCTATGTAAACAAACATAGGGAGAGATTTGACCAACCCATCAGCAGTTGGGCCAACTCCACACAAAACATACCCTCACTAAAAAATTGGACCTTTATGAAATATGACTCTTTTTGAGACAGGAGATTTATAGACATGACAGAAATTACTAAAATGTCTACCAAATACATTGTATATGGATGACGTAATGTATATACGTATGTGATATACAAACTTATATAATACGTGTCAAAATGAAGTTATAAGTAGGTGTGTGTACACATAATGCTGAAATGTAAATGCATTACAAGTGGATTCCAACAGACAAATATGATGCATCCATATATGTAAAGACAAAATGAATAATGAAGATGATGTGGTTGTAAGTATTAAAGGAAAAACCCAGTTTATCTTGAAATAAAAATATAAGTTATATTTGTGGTTAAAGAGAAGATAGTGGTGTTGTTAGGACAAAAAGTGGTGGAATATATTGCTGCTGCAGACCTATATCTCAACCCACATATATATATGGTAATGGGAATGGTAATGGAGGATTCAGTAAAGCGGATCTATATAAGGGCGGCACCGTCCCACGCCTTTCAAATTGTAAACCAGCTAAGTGCATAAGAGATTGAGGAAATTAGTGGAAACGTTCGGGTTGAATTTTAGAAGATGTCTTACTTTGAGCCCTAAATTTTAAGTTTTCTTAAGTAGGAGTCTAGATTTTAGATTTAATTTTCAATTCAATGCTTACGTCTTGAAAATAAAAAATATTATTCGATGTATGGAAGGTAACCCTACACCACAGATAATCGGGTAATATAATCAGGTATTGCTCATACTTAATATTTTGATGATTGGATAAGATATGGTATAGTACAAGATACTACCTCATTATCCTACATATCTATCCGATTACACAAATATATATTATTATATTATTAGCTAAATATCTAACATATTATATTTATATTATATTTTTATTTAACATAGATAGAAAATAATATTATATACATACATATATATATATATGTTATATATGATTTATTATACATATTGTATATTTTTCTTTATTTTTTATATATTAATTAATTGATTTACCCATTGTTTATGGGCAGCCCCATTTGTCCGATAAGCATTACCTGAACTAAATAGGGTAAGGTATATCCTAGCCAGGGGCAGACCTATCTCAATGGGTTGGGTGGTCTTGGCACCCCAACTTCCACTCCCACCCTACTGTTTTTATACCTAAAGTGTGTATAAAATGTATATTGTGTATTTATTTTGAATAATATGTATGTTTTTACCCCTTCAAAATTATAAAATACTAGGATTAGATAATATTCTTAATATACAATAAAAATAGTCTATGTTCTAATATATAGATAACTAACGATACATCTCAATATATAATAAATATTGTTGATATCTATTTAAATAATAAATATAATATATTTAATATTATTATCACGTGTATATTAATGCTAATCGTGGTTCTTTGCTTGTCAACCTCCTAACTATAAGTTTTGGGTCCGTTCCTGCCCTACCCGACCTATTTACAAGCCTAGATGAAAAAAAATAAGGGACTTACATTTCTCTTGAAGGATCGCCCCAATTGTACCAGCCCTTTGGAATGATGATGTTATCCATATAAGTGTAGGCAAAGACCACCCTAGAGAAAGGACCCCATGCCCTCCCCAGGTACAGTGCGCCTGAACCCGTTACCCTACAGTTGACGAATGAGAAGCCAGTGTCGTCTAACATGTTGCTTCTCCCTTGAGCTGTCACTGCCCCTGTTACTGGTGCTATTGCATGCACTTGACAGTTCTGCACCGCACATCCACATAGATGTCAATTAAGATTAACATGCAACAGCGTCGGATTAAGAAAAATTGGAGCCTGAGACGAAATTATACTTAAGTAAAATTCATATTTTCTAGATTTTTCAGCAATAAAATCCATGTTTGTGGAACCGGATCGGACCGGCCGGTTCGACCGGTTCAACCGAGAACCGGGTCCGGAACCGGTCCGGTTGAGTTAAAAAATCGGATTGTATTTTTTTTTTTTTTTAAATAAAGTTGTTTTTGGCCTATTTTAAGTTAAAAAAAAAAAGATTTTCACATTTATCTTCATTTGCCCTTATTATTCCCATCTTATTTTAAATTTGGCACTAGGATGTTATTAAAAAAATTAGAGTTAAAAGTATCTTTGGATTAATTGATATTGAAATATGTTGAAGTTTTTTTTACAAGTTAAACTCTAGTATCAAATTAGATTGTATTACACATAAAAACTATTGAAATTCAAAAGTCAACAAGTTGCCTTTGATCGGTTGAACCGGTTGTTGAACCGGTCGGACCGGTCGAACCTTGAACTGGTGGCTTATCCGGTTCGATCACCGGTCCGGTCCCACAAACACTGAATAAAATTACATGATCTATAATTAGGATCTTTAGTCTAATACATATATCTTTGGTCCTAGTTAATAGTAAATAAGATCTTAATAATTTAATTTTGTAAATCTTCGTAATAGTTGATCGTAGATAAAGTTTTAATAATTTTAATGTTTTATATCTTCTTTCAGCAGAAACAACTAGTATAGTTCTATTAATAATATTTTACGAGAATGAAATTATGTCTCAATTGGATTATTAGTGTTTATTAAGAGTCTGAATCATAAGCAACCTATAAAATAGTAAATGAACATAGGTCTAAGGAGTGTGGATCATAAGCACGAAAGACCCAAGTATAGCTCACATATTATTTTTTATTTTTTTAAAAAGTACTACATTGTGACCACAAGGAATTGAATCATGGCTTCTAAAAAATATCTCAATCTATGTAGTGACTAGGAATGAGTAATTAAACTAATATGCTATAACATGCACATATATAGATGACCTACGAAACATTGGGACCTGAGGCAACAGCCTCAGTTGCCTCAAGGATGTGCCGCCCTGACATGCAAATTAATAGGATTAATGAATTAATTACCTCGAACAAGGAAAGGCCATTGCCGAAGATGAAGTCGACAGATCCTTCGATGTAGCAGTCTTTGTAATAATGTCGGCCCAGGTGATCGTAGAGTGTGTCCTGAGCTCCTAAGAACTTACAGCCAACAAATGCTGCCGTGTCGGCTGATATTCGAAACGCCACCGCTTGCTTCCCCACTGCACCCGGTGCAGGCACCGGCGTTTTATTCTGCACGTATCAAAAGTTCTTTATGATGCTATGTCTAGAGCAGAATTGGGATGTAACACATATCAAATAATTTTGATCCATTAGTGGTTTGATTCCATAGGAATTCGAACTCGATTAAAATAATCTGGATTCGGAAAGTACAAAGTTAAAGTTAAATGCAACGTAGTAGGAATCTAAGTGCAAATTATCGGGACAGATACATGCTTAGACGGGAGAAATTGAGAAGTAAGTATAGACGATCAATAGGAACCTAGTGCCTAGACGATGATTAATTAGAGTCAGTCGAAATTTTTTGCAACAGAGTTTGTATATCATATATTTTAAAAAACTAAATAATATATATAATATATATGTATAACTATATATATATAAAAAATAATATTAAAAGTTGTCAAAAATAGGAAATATATAAAAAATAAAAAAACTTTTCGATATTTGATTTTGTCAAATATTTTTATGAATTGAATGCAAATTAGCTTCTAAAATTAAATAAATATTAGATTGGATTCAAGTTAGTGTTTTCGAATTCAATTTCTTGTTATTTCTTCAATTCGATCTATTTACATTCCTAGTTACACATATAATTATTTTTATTGCACCGCAACATGTATATATTCAAGTACGACATAATATACGTACACAAAGATATCGATAATATATATAAGTTATTTTGCATGAAATTAACAAATAATTGAACAGGCGAAATAAGCAAATGAAGTTTGTTTGACCTTGAATGTGATGTTCTTGGCTATAAAATATGGAGAGTTGACGGCAAAAGTGGCAGAACCATATGTCCCAAGAGGCTGGCCTTTGGGTCCAGGTGTTTGTGCTGTGTCACCCCATTCAACTATTGTTTTGTCTGCTCCTGCACCTTCTATGCTTATAAATGATTTCAGTTGAGGTATTGTTACCTTTTCCCTGCACATTTTCTTTCCATTAATTTCATAACTCATTACAACTAAAAATTATGGTAAAACTATTTATAATTAATTAAAAGCACGTGATGTTTGAGAATGTGCTTTTTGTTGGGTTTAAATGTAAGAGATGTTTGATATTTAAGTAGTTTTTAGTTTAGAAATGAAACAAAAAGTTTAATTTATATCTGACACACCAAGAAATTGAAAAAAAAAATTACTTGCTTTTACTTTTTGCTTAAAGCTATTTTTGTTAAAACATGAGATTAGTTTAAATACACTCCAAGTAGCTTTGTCAAGCTAAAAGCAAGAAAAACAGCCCAAGGGAAAACACTCATTTACTTTTCTATTTGTCTTATAATTTTTTTAGTTAACAACCCATAAATCTGTGAAACACAATGTTTATTATTATGAGACGAAAAGTATCATATGGACTAGAAGAAAACTGTCAAATTTTAACGACAGAAGAATCCGATGAAATTCTAAAAATTCCAATGGATATTCTGTTGGAATAAATGTTGGGAAAAGTTTGTTGGAATTTTGACACTAAACGACCACTTTTCTAAAGATATAAAATTGTTGAAATCTTAAATTTTAACGAAAAATCACTAAATTCCAACGATATTTATTCCGTTGAAATTTGACAGTATTTGGTATTGATACTTGTTGAAAAGGACAGGAGGCATTTGTAGTACTTGAGTAAAATAAAAAGTCCCAGAATGAAAGAAAAAGACAAACGAAAAGGCATTCTCATGAGCACTTTGCACTTGTTACTATCCCTAATCTGTCTTCTACTTAATCTCTTTGATATTCCACCACCATGCTCAAAGGGAAATTCTATGCTAACTTTGCAGTTATTGCCTACACTCTCGTTCTATGTGAATTGTAGATAAGTAATGAAAACGAAAGGAAGATAGACCGTTGATTTTAAGTAGCATTGCACGTGTGCAGATAGTACCTGCAAAGGTAGCATAGACTTTTCTGAAGAAAAGAAAAGAGAGAGGAAGGTACTAACGTGTAAATGCCTGCATGAACACTGATGACAACGCGAACCAGATTGACAGTCGGGAGGGAATCAACGGCATCTTGAATGGACGTAAAATCTCCGAGCAGCGGGTTTTTATCGACGGTAATTGTGTACGAAGGGAAGAGCTTATTCTTTGCTGTTTTGAAGACGGAGTGATTCAACCTCCCGACAAAATCAACCCACTTCATAAACTGTTCTTCTGAGTACGCGACTTTCGTCCTGTTTTTGTCGCGCCTCGTGCCTGAGCTTGAACCGATCATGACAAGTAGAATGAGAATTGTGAAAGTTCTACAAAAAGGCATTGTTCTATGAAGTGAAGGAGGTGGTGGTGATGGTTATATATAGTTGGTGAGTGAGGTTGTAGATATGTATAAATAAAAGTAATGGGTTGGTTTTGGTTTCGTCTGTTTGTGAGAATGGAATGTGATCACGGGTGGGTTTGTGTAGAGTTTTGTGGGGGAACAATCTAAGCCACAAGTTGCTTTCAATTTTAATTAGTGTAGGGAAAAAGTGTCACGTGTCAGGGGCGTGCAGCGAAATTGTGTCACGGAGTGGATGCGGATTCTCTCCAGTTCCCTATCTGTAAAGTTCGTGCACTTCGTTTGATCTGGACAGTTGATAAAATCCACGGACGCAATGCCACCCGATTGGGAATTATTATAACTAGAAATTTTGGACGCTAAGGAAATTGGGTGATCCGATGGAATCAGTCTAGCCTGTCCGATATTTTAGATGAACTGAATTATAGAAAATTTGGTCCGAAGTACTATTTGGCATGACAAATTCAATAGGTCATGGGTCAGCCCAAAAATCTTAGTATATTTATAGGAGATAGGTTAGGCCGGCCGATTTAGGCTTTGATCCCGGCCCGAAATATGGTGCTGGCCCGACGGGCTGAGCCCGGTCTGGTTGGGCCGTCTGAAATGCCACATCTAGGTGTAAGTGAGCCAAGACAATTTACGAGCTACTCGGAATCGATTTACAAAAAGATCAAAATCGACTCAAAATAAACGAATCAAATTCAAGTTACTTAAGTAGGTGTCGAATTTGAGCTCATTGAAACTCCACTCGATGAGCTCACCAGCTTAAACAAACTTATATTAAATTAATAATTTATCTTTTAATATAAACATAATTATAGATATATCTTAATTCTGGACTCGTCCGCCAATTATGAATTAGGGATCTCCACGAAACCAGGTTTATCATCTGTCTCGTGCTTTTAATTGATTGCGCAAAAAGAAAATGAAAAATAAAACATTGAAATAGGGCGCCAAAAATTCCCACTTAGGATCCTCTAGTCCACTTTTACCCTATCTCACTCGTGTCCCACCTCAAAATCGAGCCAATTATAATTATTTTCTTGCAATTTATGAATTTAAAGTTCATTATTTAGGTTCGGGATTCAGGATCCATGTTTAGATTTCATGTTTAAAGTCTAGGATTCGACTTTTTTGGACTAGGGTATATTTTCTATTGTAAATTTACGATGTCACGATTCACGATTCATGGTTCATGATTTAATGGTTTAATGTTTATAATTCAATAGATCATAGTTTAGGGTTCATGATTCATGTGTTGGGGGTTCACGATTTATGTTGTATGACTCGATTTTGAAGTGGGATAGGGTTGAAACAGGGTAAATGTGGGATAGAAGATCCTTTCCCAAAAATTCCGACTTCAATTAGAGGGGAAAAGGTTGACGTGGCATTTCGTTGACCATCGATTTAACTGATGGCTCAGATTAACCAACTGCACAAAAATCACAGATAAGGAAAAGGAGAGGAGGAGGGGAGCAATGGGCTCCATCCCTTCTTAACCGGGTGCGGGCTGGGCCCATAAACGTAGCCTGAGCGATGTTTGATTTTTTGGTTTTTGGTGCCCGTGAATATGTATCTCCATCTTGGTGAATATATGTATCCGGATGGGGCACATTAATTAATTAGTTGGTCATCTCCACTTTATGTATGATTTCGACTATTTATGATCCACTAATTTTTCAGAAGTAGTTAATTTTTTATGCACTACACAAATTTACTTGGAAAGATTGATGAAAATGTCTTTTAAAATTATCATTATTTATAAAAATGGGTGATGCAAAACTCATATTAGTCGGCTGCTTAAGCGCTAGCCGCTAAGCCATAGGCCGACCTATGTCGGGATGAAGGGGAGCACTGGACCCTCTTAAAATGTGCTATTATATATGTTAGTGCTTTCTGACCCCATCAAAATGTACTATTACATTTATGTACTTTAGTCAATGATAGGGATAACCCGATCACCTCGGGTCGGGTTAATACTAAAGCCCACTGATCGGCCCAGCACGTGCAGGCCCACCAAGCACGTGAAGGCCCACCAAGCATAGGCCCAGCAGGCCCAGGGACGCGCCTTGGCCCAGCGAGTGGTTTGTTCTGCGAATCAAGACTGAAGATTCGTTCCCAACCGCCATGCAGCTGGAAGTGGGCGTGAATATAGGAAGTTTGTTAGGGTTCAGTTAGGGTTTAGAAAAGCTAAGTATAAATACGTGAAAAGAACTCGGGATTAGGGTTCGCACTCTGTATACTGAATTACTACCTGTAAACTCAACGTTCTAGTAAAGGAAACACCTCGGCAAGAGTGATTTTCTGCCCGTGGACGTAGATCTCCGGATCGAACCACGTAAATCTTGTGTTTTTATATTCCGTTTGTGTAGATTATCGTTAGATTTTGTGGTTACCGGATTGCGCTTTATCAATTGGCGCCGTATGTGGGAACGCTTTAACCACCAATTTTTGACGTTCACATCGCATTCAAGAATCATGGTGACAACGCGTTTGAATCAATCTCGACACGGTGATCAATCTAACCAGGATCCACCCGTGGATCAAGTTTTGCCGCCGAGGCAATTGCCGGCAGGGAGTACGTCTAATCATCAGGGCAATCAAAACCCTCCACCCCCTCAAGACCTGCAAAACCCTAATCTTGCTGCTGCTCAACCACCGGTTAACGTTCAAATTACCCCAGAACTGCTCCAGGCTTTCCTACAAGAGCATGCACACGTTCTTCAAGATTGGGCAGTTAATCGCCTACATCCCGCGGGGCCTGTCGCGGGGCCTGCTGGCCATAATGCTAATCCTGTGGTACCTCCACCTCGCTCGCGTGATCAACAGGACCCGGGGCACCGCGGACGCCAGGATCGGCGACGGGAACGACCTGGTTCTTCCGAGGACCATGGGAGTTCTAACGAATCACGACCTCGCAATGATGAACCTACTGATGTGGATCGCCGCCGTCCACTTAATGCGGCTAAGAGAGTTCGCTATGCCAATCCTCATGCTCTAGATCTTCAAGAGTATGAGCAAGTTCAACGCAATGTTGAACTGGACAGGATTCTGGGTCTTGATGCCAATGGAGATATCATCACACCGTTCTCCCAGGAAATCATGGCCACTTCCCTTCCCGAAGGGTTCAAACGGCCAGCCATACCACCTTACAATGGCACCGGAGATCCGGCCAATTTTCTTGGAGCTTTTAGGCACAGCATGCTTAGCCATGATAACATTACATCCCTCCAGTACTGCAAGATTTTCCCTGAGTACTTACAGGATGAAGCTCGGGTTTGGTTTGATTCTCTCCCACGCAACAGCGTATCTTCCTTCAGAGAACTCGCCGAGCACTTTTGGGCACGGTTCGAAGCACGGGCGAAGCCCATGGCCACCCTGGCCGATGTCATGAATATGGAACAGCGGGACAGTGAAACTGTCACCCAATTTCTTGACCGCTTCACAGCGGTAAGTCTAAAGGTGGGAAATTACCCCGACGACGTAGTCATCAACGCATTCATGAATGGACTCCGTCTCGGAGCACTTTATACCGAATTAGTTCGGAATACCCCAGTCACAACCCGAGCACTGTTCAAAACAGTGTGCAAATTTGCTAAGGCCGAGGAGTAGACTCGCCAGAAGCGTGAGAAACACGCTAGCAAGCGGCAATCCGACAAAGCACAAACCGGGCCTAGTACTCGACCTAGTGCATTTTCCCGCCTGACCCCGGGGCGTTCAGAATCCCGAAGTGATATTCCACAATTGACTCCGTTGACAAAGTCACGAGCTGAAATCCTTTCTATCCACAAGAACGATCTGCGACCTTGTCCGCGGATGACTGCGCCTCCTGAAAAGAGGAATCGTGGAAAGTGGTGCGCGTACCACCGAGATCATGGGCACGAGACAGAGGAGTGCCGAGAACTTGGCAAGGAAATCGAGGAGTGCCTGAGGAAAGGATTCTTGCGCCAATACATTGCGCGGACCGACGATAAGCCCCGGACAGGTCAGAATGGGGGGTCATCCAATAATCGCGGGTATCATGACCGCGGCACACAACAAAATCGGCCACCATGGCAGAATAACCGGCCGGGCCCCAATAACTATGCACGACAAGATTCTGGCAATCGCCAACAGCCACGCCTCCCGCCGCCACCTCCTCCTCCGGGAGGACCCGGAGACAACGCGCCTCCTCACGTGATAAACGTGATATATGGGGCCCTTCCCACCGTGGCCTCGCGACACGCCTTGAAGGCAGAGGCTCGACGTCCTCCTCTCGAGGAGCCACGTCACAAACGCCTTCATCAATCCGAGACTGTCAGCTTCACGGATAGGGACCCGGTTCCGGAGATAACACCTCACACTGACGCTATTGTTATCGACATGACTGTAGCCAATATAACAGAAAGGCGGGTCTTCGTGGATAATGGGGCCGCGGTGAGTGTTATATTTGCCGACTGTTTCCAACGGATGGGGATTTCACGGGATCAACTTCGACCGGCTCCCGGGCCATTACAGACTTTCACTCAAGGTGAAGTCCAGCCAGAAGGTGTCATCACTCTCCCAGCATCTTTGGGGACTTATCCGAAGATAAAAACCATCTTCGTGGATTTTTATGTGGTGAATTCCCCGTCACCGTACAACATGATATTGGGCCGGGACTGGCTTACCCCCGCCAAAGCCATTTGCTCCACGTATCACCTCGCACTAAAGTTTCCCACCTCGCATGGCGAAGTGGCTATCCGCGGGAGCCAGCGGGTTTCAAAAGAATGTATATATGTGGCACTCAAAAAGACTGCCAAGATTCCACCCAAACAGCAGCTTCAGGTGGCATCGTCGGTTCTGGAACCTCGGGAATGTACCTCGTTGGGGGATGCCACAGCACAAGTCCCGCTTGATCCGTCCAAGCCGGAACAGACAGTAACCGTAGGAGCTGTGGATGTGCCATGGCTACACCAGGCTGTAATTCAGACCTTGCGAGAGTATTCCGATGTCTTCGCATGGTCTCCTCTGGATATGCCCGGGGTCTCTCCCGATATAATAACGCACAAGCTAAATATCGATCCCAGCGTAAAGTCAATCTAGCAGAAGCAGAGGAAATTCGCTCCGGAGCGAAATGAGGCCATTCGAATCGAGGTACAGCAACTCTTGGATGCAGACATCCTGTTTGAAGTATATTACCCCTCCTGGTTATCGAATCCAGTAATGGTGGTTAAATCCAGTGGGGCATGGCGGATGTGCGTCGACTTCTCCGACCTCAACAAGTATTGTCCGAAGGACTGTTATCCCCTACCTTCCATAGATCAAAAGGCCGAGGCCATCACTGGGTATGAGGCCCTGTGTTTCTTAGATCTGTACAAGGGATACCACCAGATATTTATGGATCCGCAAGATGCCATCAAGACAGCATTCATCACTGCTTTTGGGTGCTATGCTTTTAAGAAAATGCCCTTCGGGCTCAAGAACGCCGGAGCCACATACCAGCGCCTCATGGATCGGGTTTTCCACGGCCAGATTGGCCGCAACGTCGAGGTTTACGTTGACGACCTCGTTATAAAGAGTATCTCCCATTCTTCATGTGTGCAAGACATTGCCGAAACGTTGCGCACCCTACGCAGCTACAATTTGCGCCTTAACCCGGCGAAATGCACTTTTGGCGTCGGCTCCGGCAAGTTTCTAGGATATATGGTTTCACAACAAGGTTTGCAGGCCAACCCGGCCAAACTTCGGGATGTGCTAGAACTGCAGCCACCCAAGACATTCAGGGATGTTCAGCGCCTCACAGGTGGTTTAGCGGCTTTAAATCGGTTCTTATCTAAAGCGGCCGAGCGCCAGCTTCCATTCTTTAAAATTTTGAGACAGGCGAAGTCCTTTGAGTGGACTCCGGAGTGCACCGAAGCCTTCGAGACTTTGAAGCGTCACATACAGCAGCTGCCCACTTTGTCAGTTCCTCTCCCCGGAGAGCCGCTCTATTTATATTTAGCTTCCTCCGAGGAAGCTATCAGTGCTGCACTTGTGCGCGAAGTCAATGGGGTCCAACATCCTGTCTACTTCGCAAGTCGTGTTCTCCACGGGGCGGAGACACGGTACTCCATGTTAGAAAAAACCGCTTTGGCAATTGTTATGGCAGCTCGGCGTTTACGGCCATATTTCCAAGGACGTGAAATACGGGTTCTGACCAACCATCCTATCCGCCAGATTCTTGTCAAACCCGAGGTGTCTGGGCGCCTCGCAAAGTGGGCCGTTGAGTTAGGCGAATATGATATTCAGTATCTTCCCCGACGAGCAATCAAGGGACAAGCACTTGCCGACTTTCTGGCTGAAACCCCAGGAGACGTTCCCCAGTCTCCGACAGACAAGGATACACATCACTCCGCTACCCACGTACCCGCACATATGAAATGGCAGCTATATGTAGATGGAGCTTCCACAACTCGAGGAAGTGGTGCCGGGATACTCCTCATTGACCTCGAGGAGGTTGAAGTAAAATACGTCATCCGTTTCAAGTTCAAGGTGACTAATAATGAAGCGGAGTATGAGGCAGTTCTCGCCGGGCTCCGTCTCGCTCAATCCTTGGGCGTTCGTCATCTTGAACTCTTCACAGACTCCGAGATCGTGTCCAAACAAATTCAGGGGACCTATGTCGCCAAGGGTGAAACAATGATCAGGTATCGTGCTCTAACACTCAAGCTCATGTCAATTTTTGATGCAGTTATTATCCAGAAAATACCGCGTGCTCAAAATGCAAGAGCAGACACACTCATCAAGTTGGCCTCCGCGGTCCAAACAAATATATCTCCGGATATCATGGTTGAAGACCTATCTCATCCAGCAATTCAGGAGGCCACATTTTCGGTACTGGCCAATAGTGATCCGAATTGGATGACTCCTATCATCCAATATCTCCAAGATGGAGTCCTACCCACTGACAAGCTACGAGCTCGGCAGGTTGTCCTCAAGGCTCCCAAATACTCCTTTCATGATGGAGTCTTATACCGGCGTTCATACCTACAACCGAGTCTCCGGTGTCTCGCTCCTGCCGAAGCTACCCAAGTTCTGCGGGAGGTTCACGAAGGGGCCTGTGCCAGCCATATCGGCTCCCGGACATTAGCCAAGAAAGTTCTCCGCTGGGGATACTATTGGCCAACCCTGTTCAATGATGCTCACGACTTGGTGACCAAATGCAGCAAGTGCCAACTGCACTCCCGTGTAAAGCATCTGCCACATACCGAGCTCACTGGAATCCAGAGTGCGTGGCCGTTTATTCAGTGGGGTATCGACATTGTTGGTCCGTTCCCCGTTGCTCCGGGAGGATTGAAGTTCCTGGTTGTTGCCATAGACTACTTCACTAAGTGGGTCGAAGCCGAACCACTTACAGCCATTACTGGTCAGAATATCTTGAAATTTGTGTGGCGTAATATTGTTTGTCGCTTCGGCATCCCGAGCACTATCATCTCGGACAATGGTAAACAGTTTGCCAACGATCCATTCCGGTCATGGTGTGACGAGCTTCACATCAAACAGATTTTTACTTCGGTTGCTCACCCTCAAGCCAACGGGCAGGTTGAAGTAACCAATCGGACACTGCTCACGGGAATAAAGAAGCGCCTGGATAATGCCAAAGGACTCTGGGCTGAAAATCTTCCACAAGTCCTATGGGCTTATCGCACAACACCGCATACTTCTACCGGGGAGACTCCTTATAGCCTTACTTACGGTTCCGAAGCCGTTATCCCTGCTGAAATCAGTGTGCCGAGTCCTCGCCTCCTCACATTGGTTCCAGAAAATAATGACGAGGCTCTCCGGGCTAATTTGGATGAGCTTGAAGATCGCCGTGACCGATCATTCATTCAACAGGCCAGATGTAAACAACGAGCAGCCCGGTATCATAACCTCCGGGTCCGAGGCACTCAATTCAAGGTCGGGGACTTAGTTCTTCGGCTCAACTCAGCCAGCAAAGCTGCCCCCGAAGGGAAATTACATGCTTCTTGGGAAGGTCCCTACCGAGTCGTTGCCGCACACGACTCTGGATCCTATCAGCTTGAACATCTCAACGGGACCCCGATTCCCCGAAGCTGGCACGTCACTAACTTAAGGCGTTTCTATCTGTGAAGGCCACATCTCAAGTACCATCTTACCTTTAATTTCTTTTATAGTTGTTATCTCTCTTTGTACTTTTGAGTTTGCTCCGGCACTTATCATTGAATAAAAATTCTTTCTTTGCGTATCTTGCTGTGTTATCCTTTACGTTACGGGGACGCCCTAATGCACTCATATTATCATTACTAGTCTCCGGACAATTAAAACACTTTCTCTCGGTCCGTCCGAGGAGATTCGCATTTTAGTCCCCAGACTCATATCACTTTCTTGTCTGTTTAACCGGAGAAGTGTTTACTCCCGCCTGATCCGTCCGGGGAGATTGGATTTATCCATACTGTATTCCCGAACACTCAATTAACACAATTAATAATTTTTCCTGTCGTGTTCCCGGACACCCGATTAAAATAGTTCGTAACCTTTTGCTTTCATTAAACCCGTTGGTATACACTACAACAGTTTTATTATCTTTTGAATATTACAAACATCATAAAGTTTTTTACATAAACTTCAAACATAAAAAAAAAAAAGAAAAAAAACAAACAAACAGAACAAAAACACAACAACAAAAAGGAGGAGAGCCATTATCTCCGGCCCCCGAGCCAATACTCGGCGCTCCGGCGTTGCTGCCTGCTTCTTGATCTTTGTTGCGTCCTCCGGGACCCTGAAGTTCTTCGGCCTCGGGCTCCGGCTCTGTCATCCCCTCGAGCTTCCCCACGCCGAGGACTGGCCCTGGGCGCTTGCCTAGGGACTTCGTTTCTGGTCCGCGCTCGGCTACTTTGTTGAGGCGCGGACCTCGTGGTTTGAGCCCACTGCTCAGGGTCCCACTCCTCCGGAGCCATCACTTCGATTTCCCGGGCCAGCTCTTCGACTACCTCCTCGGCAACCGTCGGGGGTTCTTCTTCAATCATGGTCACCGGAGCTGGCTCTCGGATAACTATGCCTTTGCTCTGTCCGGAGGATTTCTTCTTATCCTTTGTCTTCTTGTCCTTCCGAGGCGCTTTAGGGGGACCTTGCCTCTGGCTTGTACTGGCAATAAACTCCTCGGCAGAGGGCCTCCATCTGCCTCGGCCCTTGAGCCCTTCATACATGCTCAGCAGCAGCTCGAGTACTTCTCGTTTCCTTACGAGCTCCGATGACTCGAGAGAGCTCCTTGACATCAATGCTGCGATGTCACCTTGGATTTCTACGACCCGTTCCTCCACTTCTTCGAAGGTCAGAAGACCGAACTCCGAAAGTATCCGGTCGTACTCCCTCTGGTGAACAAGGACGCGGCTCATCTCAGCAGCGGTAGTCCGATATTTCATCTCGAAGTCTTTGGCTCTCTCCTCGGCCTCAACCACTTTCCTCTCTGCCGAGGCTATCTTCTTCTCCAGCTTTGGCACTACGTGCATTTGCAGATGATTCTTTTCTCCGCGGAACCACTCAAGTGATTGCATTAGCTTCTTTATTGTTTCGTGTAGCTCCACGGTGTTCTAAACAGATAATAAGAGTCAACCAGATCGATTACTCTCAAGCATGTACAAGTTGGAATTCAGTTCGACAACAGACATAAATTGATCATGCAAGTAAAAAGAGAAGTGCAAGAGTCTGAGAAACAGAAATTGTATTTCACATTTCAAAGGTACAAATGTTTCAATCAATACATCATTCCTAACATTCCTAAAAATGTACAACTTTAAATTTGCGGGGATCGACTGACCTCCCGCTCAACTGCCTCGGTCTCTTCGGGCAACCCCTCAGTCTCTTCAGTCGCTGCGACGGCCTCGATCGCAGCTGGGGCTTCGGCCTTCATCCGTGGAGGGGGCTCAATGCTCCGGGGAGCGGTGACCAGTTCACCTCGGCAGAATGCCAGGAATTCTTTGTCCTGGTCCACCTCGCAGTTTGCCACTTCCGCGGCCGTCAGAAGTTGCTTTTTCTCCCCGAGAGCTTTCACCAGGGGCCACTCCGGCAGATTGGATAGCGCCGCATAATAGGCCTTCTCCACTCCGGCCACTGAGTCAAAGTCATACCCGAATTCTGGACGATATATGTCCACATTCGGGTAGACCGCCTTCACTTGCTCCAGCAGCGCGGATCGAGTGGCCTGGTCCCCGATAGCCACGAACTCCGTCTGGAAGTCGAGGAATGTGGTGGTCGTGAAGAGCTTGTCGGCAAAGGCCTTCAGCAATGCTCCCTGCCCCTCGACTACGGCAGCGTCCTTAGCTTCCATTTCTGCCCGCAGCTGAAACAGTTCACCTCGGAGAGCGTGGTTCTCCGCATCCACCCCGCGCAGACGCGCGACCTCGGTTTCGACCAAGGCAGCCCTCTGGCGTGCCTCGGTCATATCATGGGCCAGCCGGTCGTTGCGCGCCCGCAGTTCCCTGGCCACCTCGGCCAGCTTCTCCTTTCCCTCCCTCTCGCTCTTACGGCCGAGGTCTAGGATACCTCGCGCCAGGCGCAGGAGTTCTTCAGCATCCGCGCCCTCCAACCCCAGAAGACTCGGGGCCACCTGTTCAGCCTGGACAGTTACACGACAAATAAGGTCATCCTCAACCTTCATAACAGATACTTCGGGCACATAGAATACGATCAACATTTTAAGTTTACCTGCAAGCTCTCCCCTGCCCGGGGTCTTTTGGATGGCGCTTGCGGAGTCCCAGTAGGCTCCGGCCTCTTCTTTGATACGGGAGGAGACCCCGCCGGCGTCATCCGTTCTTCCGACCCTGCCGATGGTCGTGCACTCGGTGGCATCTTCCCCCGGGGAGACACCTCAGTGGCTTTCCCTTTCTTTTTTGCCGCTGCCGACGCTGCAGGGCTCCCAGCAGGCTCCTTTCCGAAGCGTCCCACTGCATACAAAGGTTGTGGTTAGTCCTGCGCAAAACGACAGTTTAAACAGCAAGAAAAAGAACTCCTACCCTCTTCAGTCCCTGCATTGCCCGAATAATACGGACTCAACCCTGCCTCCTCCAATTCCTCCTCGGAACAGAGGGTTTTGAAAGTCCCCACTGTCCGGAATGTGTGTATCACTTCGGCCCCTGGGCTCTCCACAGGAGCGGTGTTAAGAACCTCCTCAGTCCTCCACTTCGGCAGAGCTACTTTATTCCTAATGAATATAAACCTCTCCTTCCAACCCTCTACCTTACTCGGGTTCTGAACCTTGAACCCACCTCGGGCTCAGGGACTAAAGGAATACCACCCCTTGGACTTCCCGAAGTTTTTTAGTTGGAAGAAGAACCTAAAAAGCTCTACGGTTGGTTCTAATCCGGCCTGTTTACAGACCACGGTGAATCCCACCACCTGCCTCACCGCGTTCGGCGCTAATTGACAGAGGGCAATACCGTAATACTTCAACAATAAGGTGACAATGTCCCACAGCGGCAGTCTCAGGCCTACTCTAAGGGTATCTATATATATACTAATAAACCCCTGCGGTGGGCAACAGGCCCTATCCTCGGGGTTAGGGATTATATACTCGAGGTTGAAGGGAAGGTAAAATGACGGGAGTTCCCTCTCAATTTGCTCTCGCGACATCCGTAGTGCCACAGAGGACATCTCCCGACCCTCCTCCGCGCACGGAAAGAAAGCAACCATCATAACGTTGCATTCCCGGCCGTCGATCCTGTCTATGGTCCTAACCTCATTCCTCTCCGGAATGAGATATGATGGGGGGGGATGTCTAACGGGGTATTCGAAGTCCCTAATTCTTCAATCGAGCCAGAAGATGAGGCAGAAGATGAAGAAGACGAAGAGGAAGACATACTTACTTGGGTGGAATTTGAGAAGGTGGATTTGAGAAGTTTTTGATCTGAGATGAATCACGAATGCATATTTCCTCTTTTTCCCGCTTTCTAAACTGATGAATCGCAATGAAGAAGATGAAAGGTTACTGTGCAATTACTACAATTATATATGCAAAAACCAACGGCTTCGATGCAGGCTATTCAAATTCAGTGATGGGGATTTAAGCGTGCTCTTCACGCGCTTTACAGTTCCCGAGGCGCGTGGGGAACAGGTTTCTTGGAAGTTGCAGAGCGTGTCACTTCACATCCCTCTCTCTCATGATGGCGCCGCCAATCACATCAGCCTCACCCTTCGTCAGGAAGATTCAAACTACACCCCGGTGTACACTCCACCTCGGTCATACTACCACACTCCGGTGCTCCCTCCATTTTGGCCAGACAACTCACTCCGGTGTACCCCCACCTCGGCCAGGTTGTTATAAATTCCCAACGCGTTTCTTGCTTCTGGGAAACTCGATATCTCGATAAATGTCTTATACACTTCGGCCTAGTTCAGTCATCCGTAAACACTTCGGCCCGCCAGCGACCCCGGTCCTTCTTGCTTACGGTTCCACTCCGATGACAACCGAAGCTCCTACCTCGCTTCGGCTGGGGGGGGGGGCATCTGATAGGGATAACCCGATCACCTCGGGTCGGGTTAATACTAAAGCCCACTGATCGGCCCAGCACGTGCAGGCCCAGCAAGAACGTGAAGGCCCACCAAGCATAGGCCCAGCAGGCCCAGGGACGCGCCTTGGCCCAGCGAGTGGTTTGTTCCGCGAATCAAGGCTGAAGATTCGTTCCCAACCGCCATGCAGCTGGAAGTGGGCGTGAATATAGGAAGTTTGTTAGGGTTCAGTTAGGGTTTAGAAAAGCTAAGTATAAATACGTGAAAAGAACTCGGGATTAGGGTTCGCACTCTGTATACTGAATTACTACCTGTAAACTCAACGTTCTAGTAAAGGAAACACCTCGGCAAGAGTGATTTTCTGCCCGTGGACGTAGATCTCCGGATCGAACCACGTAAATCTTGTGTTTTTATATTCCGTTTGTGTAGATTATCGTTAGATTTTGTGGTTACCGGATTGCGCTTTATCAGTCAAGTTTAATACAACTTAATTAAATAAAATAAATAATTATATTGTTTAACTTGAATTAAATGGATGTATTATTATATATAAGCGATAGAGATAAAGATTTTACAAAATATAATGAATATAGAACGTTAGATCTTGATTTTTTTTTTTTCTTGTTGTAACTGAATCAATTTATTGATTTTATCAAAATTGTTACTACTTCCTAATTTTATTTATAGAGATGAGTATTGTTGAGGTTCATGGATATATTTAGGGGCTTAAAATTGTAGTCTTTCATTTTAGATTTTCTAAATATTATTTTTAATGTAATTTATCCAATATTTTAAATTTAGAGTCTAATACAAAAGAATTTGTTTTCTAACTTACCTCGAATTGGGGAAGTCTCTTGTGCACCAGTTAGATCGGCACAATCCCGGTCATGAGTCAAAATATATTACTATTTATGTCTAAAGATATTACATGTGATGTGTAAAAATATCACAATGAAAATGTAACATCTTTATGCTTAAAAGTATTATATGTAACATCTTTCAGTATAAATGGTGGAGTCCTACTTTTGTGCAATGGTTCAATTGATACCACTTTCACATTTCAGCCTTTGGATCAAAGAAAATTCAATCTCCACCTTTAAATTATTATCTTCTATTAAAAAATTACAGAGGGTACAAAATGTAACTTTGAAAAGCAAACATTTAATTATGGAGTGAAAATGTTGAGATTTTTTGGAAAAACCACAACATCCATGGCAACAAGCGGCAGATCTAGCCTTATCAACGAGCGATTGTCTACTTGGGAGCTCATCAATGCGTCTCAGTCCCGCGACAAAGACGTCTACTCCATCGACGATGATAGTGTATTCAGCGACTTCGACGGCGATGCCACCGACACATCGGAGCCGACTCCGGTTTCGAAAGAGGGTGGTGGTTGTGATTGCATCATCAGGATTCAGGCTTCGTCAGTCTCATCGCCAATGGTGCTTCCTTTTGAGATGACAATTAATTATGTGTAGTTTGATTAAGGTGGAGGGCATGAATGATGTTGGTGATGATGATCTGTATGATTATGATGTTGATGAGTTGGTGCCATGGAAGCTGAAAGACTAGTAAGGAAGCAAAGGGATAAAGAAGATGAGGAAAAGTCGAAAAGTGGAGAAACTAAACTCAACAATAACTTACTTGTTATTCACTGTAGAAACAATTCATTACTGTGGGAAAAAAAAAATTTATTGGGAAGAAAAAAGAAGAATAAGTCAATAATTTTTTTAAAAATTAAAGGGGTCCCACTAAATATTGTAAAAAGACATCTATGTTCCTGGTTGCACCTATGCAACCGTTGCACAACAGAATTACCCTAAATGGTGATACTGAACCTGAATTGCAACGTGCAATTGGTGCACACGAAATTTTATTCCTAAAATTTGTCTTTGTATGATAAAGTTTGCCGCATAACTCTATTAGGTCCCCTCGACTAAATTTCTAAATCTGTCACTTTACTTGACGCCCACAATCCGCTCTGCTCGCTGCCGAAACGGAGCCCTTGCGTTTTCAAAAATAAAATAAAAAATAATAATGATTATTGATTGGTGGCAAGCCCTCTTCAAAAGTCCCATAATATGTTTGCAGTAATACAAACTTTTTTAATTTTTTAACTTATTTATTACATCTAATTAATTCGTGGTTTTATTTATTTCTTTGTAGAGTAAAATAGTATGCCCTAAATATTTTGAAACTTAAATTTGAAAATTATTGTTGCACTATTTTTATACCCTAGTATATCGTTAGTGTATGATTCCAAAGTAGTTAGTGGCAGATAAGATCGATCCATAGATACTGTATTATGTAAGCTTAGTATCCTAATTATAATGTCTCTACTTTATCTAAACTTTCTAATAAGTAGATGAATTTTGTAATTTCTAAAACATGATTGCATATAAATAACTAATTAATGAAGTGTTGCTTGGGGAACAAGTAATCAAATAACAAAGTAGACTTAGATGGATAAAGATGTATTCTAGTGATTCGATTTCAGTTATTACCTCATACGATGGATTACTCTATTATTCTAGAACTTCTAAACTAATTCTTATTATTATTAGGCGGGCACTACTCTTAATTAGCCCTCCTCTCGAAGCCGCTAGCGTGTAGATTAATTAAGGATAGTCACCCTCTCGAGCCAAATATCACATAAAACACTCTCAAGGGTTCCCTAAGTCGATGTCTACGCAAGCCCTCACTCCTCTTGGACGATTATTGGTGCCTACGTTATATGCTCATATGCCTATTAACAATCCCCTTCTCTTGAAGCCGAATTGTTAAGCAAGTAGAATTATTCAATTGATCAAATTAAATAATTCATAATATAAGAACAAAATATATAGATAATCAAATAAGAATGACGTAGAATTAAACAAAAATAATCAAAATATAGTTGGTAAGTAATCTACTCTCTAAACCTAGAATACAACGGTATTTAGATACTCATACCTAAAGTCAAAACCTAATTAAGTTCATAGACTAACATAACTGGAATAATTAACTAAAAAAAAAGAGACAATCTTGATCTCCAAATGTCGTCTCGTCGCTTCCTTACTCTTCGATCTAGCTTCCAAGTACTTCTCCAATGATGATTCTATCTCATTTTTGGACTTGGAGACTTGTATTTATAATTTGGGGAAGAGTGAAAAGGGCTTGAAAATAGTCAACACGCGTAAATTATAAATTAGACCGGCCTGAATCGACTCAACCGAGTTAGAACCGCCTTGCCCGAGTCAGCCAACTTTGCCGAGTTGCCAAAATGGCCTCGGTCGAGTCACTGCCTTCTGCGTTGTTCTTCTTTTGGGTTCAACTCGGCCTCGACCGAGTCACCAAATAGACTCGGTCGAGTTAGGTGATTCTACACAAACTCTAATTTCTCTTTGTTTCTTCCAACCCCCTTGCTCGTTTCTCATCCGGACTTTGTCCAAACGGACCTATTAGCCTTTTTATACCTGATTAACACTAAAACACGCACAAACACGCCATCTAGTTCAAGATAATGAATTTAAGCATATTCCGACTAGATACACATGCAATTGATGCAAAATATATCTCTAAATCGATATAAAATGCATGTATAAACGACGTGTTTCAAAATCTCCCAAGCTTAGACTATTGTTCGTCCCTGAACAACAAACAAAATAGAATAAGGAATAGAAGCTTTTTGGGCGATTAGATGACGAATCTAGTCTCAGTGATATTTTCAGCAAACCGACAACATAACAATTCAAGCATCAATGACATGGTAATATATAAACTACTTACAAGACAAGAAACTTAAGAACAAATTATCATCAACAGTTACTCTTAAGTGTATAATGTGGGACGCATTTACGTTCAAATTGGACCACATGCACCGCCTACTATAAGCTTGCTTATTGTCTAAATTAGACCTCGTACTCGACATGTGTGACAAAGAATCAATAAGGTTTTTATTTTGGTTGTAATTTGGACTTAAGATGAGGTGGGATAAATTTGAATAAAAGTGACTAATTATTGGACCAATCGAGTTATGCCTAACCCGACTACCCCTCAACATCGTTCACTCAACCTTCACTCTTCAAATTTTAGAAAACCATACAGTATGACTTCTTCACCCATCAAATCCATTTTTCTCATCAACCAAGAACTTCAAATGCCTATCTTATTCGAGTACCACATTGGGACTACTCGTCTTTAAAAAACTCAAGCATACTTAGGCACTTAGTCATTGCCTTCTCATAAACAACACAAAACACATATTTATAACGTTCTATTTTTTTCTCAATTTTTCTTTTATTTTCTTCTTTATTTTTTAAACAAATAAATGAAAAACAACTAGGGGGTGTCATCTTTTTCTTTTCTTTTGCCAAATCCATGTATCTTTTCACCAACTCTTCCCAAAAATCCATTCCACTAATCTCTTCATGCTTTTACCCTATCTACCTTTCAATCCACATTCCTCTTACTCAATTAGTTCAATTAACGGGTCAAAGGCTAAAAGAACGGTACATGCTTGTAGTGTTCGGCTATGAAAAACAAAACTTAAAGCTCAAATTGGCTAACTAGATTTTTTTTTTCAAGTTTCGGTAAAAAAAATGATTATTCTCAAGGCTTAAAAATAGGTTTTTTAAGAAAAAGAATGTCTAATATCATTTACTATATCACAACAAGCACTTGACATATTCCTACAGAGACGCAAGACAAGTTCTAGAGACTAAATACGTTATGACCAATCAATTCACACTGAAAGAGCAACAAATTAATCCAAAAATAGGAGTACATATAAGGCTCAAATCTCACAAACTAACTTGATCATTATTCAAGTTCAATCTTAATTTCGTCTCTATATACCTATCATGCTCTGTCATGTGTCAACATTTTATTCACTTTTATCATTGACACATCATCATTTATTAACCCTTTCCTAAGCTTCTCAAGAACATTTTTTTTTTTAACTCAAACTTAGAAAAATTAAAACTAACAATAAGTAAACTAAATAAATTCAAAAACTCAATAAAATTAACCTACTTAACATGACCAGTCAACTAAGCCATGGGCTCACCGACCCGATAATTCTCATCAAAACAATGGGCTCACAGACCCTTCATCAAAGTAAATTCCCACCAAATAACATAGCAATGAAACACTAGCAAAAACAGCAATATCACAGTAACACTGAATGAAATAAAAACAATAAGCATAAAAGCAGCCAAGACGTGCAACTATCCACCCCTTTCCCCGAAGTTGGTCGAAAACCAATGTTTGTGGGGGAAAGAGTGGTACGCCTTGGTGCTAACTCACAGTGCTAGTGAGGTGGAGGTGGTGGCAGCGGAGCAAAACTCCACGGCTACCAAAATTGGGCCATCACATGCAGTTGTTGCTGATGCTCCCATCTTGTGTCTTGCTGCAATTGTCATTATGTCACAAACACCCATCTTTTAATGTGCAATTTGAAAAAGCGGAAGGTGGGTTTTCGAGTGTGAGAGTGAAAGAGTGAGGGAAAGTGAAAACATGATTTTAAGTTCAGTTTCACCTGACTCGACCGAGTTTTCATTCAATCTCGATCGAGTTACCTGTGTCTGGACTCTATGTGTTTTTGCTCTGGGATCGACTCAATTGAGTCGCCTTATGGCCTCGATCAAGTTAGACGGGTCTGGACTGCCCCTGTTTTTGCCTTAAAAATGACTCGACTGAGTTGCCTATTGGCCTCGGTCGAGTTAGGGTCATCTGGACTCCGTTTTTGCTTCCTTTTCTCTCATCTTTTCACCGTCTCCTCGACTATGTCATGTTAACCTACGTCATGAATACACAAATTAAAAGAATTTAAAATACTAAAAAAACATACAATCAAAATACTAAATATTAAATAAAAATCATAAACACCCAGTTACCTCCCAACAAACCCTAAATTTTACGCCTTCAATCTGACGGTCTTTTAGATAATTTTGGCTGAAACCAACCAAATTCAGGAGCATTATTATCAATTAACAACTCATACCCCTTTCTCAGGTTTGCTTTAACAGATCTACCATTTTGTTCAACATTTATGCTTCCATAGATGAAAGGGACATCAACATTTCTTTGCGTATCGACTACTAAGAAATCACTAGGATACTCAAATTTTGACACTCTAACTAACACGTTCTCTATTACTCCAAATGGCATTAGTACAGACCCATCCGTCAATTGAATAGTAGTAAAGAATTATTTTACCATCCCTAGTCCTAAGTGTCTATATTTTAAGTGTCATCAAATTAATGCTAGATCATAAGTCACACACAACGCATTTGAAATTTATGATTACCAATAGAGCAAGGGATAGAAAAACTCTCTGGATCTTTCACTTTTGTTGCTCTTCTTAGTTGCGTGCTTGTGCTAGTACTCTTTTTGGGGCTTGCCACTTCTAATTTCTTTAACCCTTTTTCCATTGTGTGTCTTCATTCGCTCATTTTGTATACTACCAGTTTTTTCATCAGGTGATTTCAACGCCTCCTTCATTACCCCCTTATCATCCCTGTTATCCTTAGAGTTTTCCTGCATCACAGATATTGTACTAGCACAAACTACAAGATCTAGGTTAGCAAAGAATGTATCAAATAAACATAATTTAAAATGATTATCATTTAGAAGTAACTCTATTTTCTAAGTTGATTCGGCCATCTTTGTCCTGCTCAGTAAAAATAATTTTCTCTCACTTCTTCTTTGCTTCAAGCTCCTCAATAAGCTTAGCACTCTTGGTACAATTTGACTCAGTTCTCCTTCTATAGAGTGCTTGAGAAATGGGAGAGGAGAAATATATCTAGGATCTTTCTCGATCGTAATTGATCTTAACTTTGTAACCCACTTTTCTATCGGCTCGCAATAATCCTCTTGGATATTATCATCTTTCTTCTCTAGATCTCGTTCTTTAGCCCACGCTTCGACTTCTAATGATTTTGGGCTTTCACATTTTGCTTCTTCTATGAGTAGACTGATTAAAATTCCCCTTTGATTTCCATAGTATCACTAGGAAACTGCCCTGATGATGCTGATTTTCCAAGGCTTGTGCTATCTGGCCCATGTGCATTTGCATTGCTTTCGTATCAGCTCCCATGTCGTTTGCATTATTTTCATATCTGCTCCCAAACTTACTATACTCTTATTCAACTCCACAGTATTGCTATCCACCTTCTTCTCTAAACGACTTAATCGTTCATCAAACTTGGCAAGTTGCGATTGCACTAACTCTTCTTAAGTTGGTTCCCGTCCTTCGTGAATTATTCATTTGTTACCGCAAATCCCGACGGCAGCTAGATAGAATTATCAGGGTTGTCGTAAGATAGATTGTTTCTTGCACCCTATTGGTACTGATTGTACCTTTGCTGATTGCCTTGGAAGTTATTGAAGTTTCTTTGGTTGACATAGTTCGCATCTTCAACTATTTCCTATGTAGGTTGCTGCTGTAAGTTTGGGTCGGTGTGCTGAGCTAGTGTCACACTTGTTAGCAGATTGAGCTGATTAGCTAAAACGGCTATTTGAAATTTTACTTTGTTTATAACTGGCTCTGGTGGTCTTTGAGATGTTATTTTTACCTTTCTAGGCTGTTTACATTCATCGACCACTGCCAACTGGTAGCAGCCATCTCATATAATATGGTGAAGGTTGCTCTCATGCTCTTGACAAGAATTGATTCACCTATTGCTGCATCTACTAGTACTCTAGCGGGCCAAGTAGCCCTTTATAGAATTTGCATATTTGTTGATCTTGAGTGAATCCATGTTGAGGAAAATTCCAGAGAAGATCCCAGAACCGCTCCTATGCCTCCCCGAAAGACTCTCCGTCCAACTGTCTGAACTGAGTTATCTCAGACTGTAGAGAGAACATCTTGCCCCGTGGAAAGTATTTTAGCAGAAAACGAGTGCTCAATTCATCCCATGTAGTCACATCTTCCAGTGAGTTGAACCACTTTAGAGCTTTGTCCTTCAATGAGAATGGGAATAACCGCAATTTTACCTGTTCATGTGGCACTTGATTAACCTTCAGTGTCTCAGATATCCTCTTGAACCTGCCTAGATGTACGTTCGGGTCTTCTAATGCGTCTCCACCGAACTGATTCTGTTGCACTATAGAAATAAGAATTGGCTTTAACTCAAAACTGTTAGCTTGAATCGGTGGCACTTTAGCTCCTCCATATCGTTGATTTGGCATGGGACAACAGTCCCTAACAACTGCCTGATTATCAGCTTCTTGCTCCACTGGTACTATCGCTAGTGGCTGATTTTGTTGTCTCATAGTGTTCAGATAAGCCTGAATAGTGTTAACTGCTTTGAATAACTGTCTAAACATGTCTTCCAAGGTCGCGTTTGCCGGTGGTACATCCATGTCTGTGTCCTAGTCTTTCTTTGTTCTGCATCTACGAGCAGTCGCTTCGATTTTCGGGTCAAAAAGGGATTAGTGTATCCTTTCCATTAGAATGGGTGCTCATGTGCTACCTGATATTCAAAACACGAAAACCTACGTAAAACCGAAAATAAAAATAAAAACAAAATTTAAATGTGCATAAAAATAATGTCTAGTATAGTATCGAGATATTTATCAAAACAAAAGCTTAACACAATTGTCAGTCCTCCGCAACGGCGCCAAAAACTTGATACACTATTTTTATACCCTAGTATATCGCAAGTGTACGACACTAAAGTAGCTAGTGGTAGACAAGGTCGATCCACAGAGACTGTATTATGTAAGCTTAGTACCCCAATTATAATAACTCTACTCTATCTAGACTTTCGAATAAGTAGATGAATTTTGTAATTTCTGAAACCTAATTGCATATAAATAACTAATTAATAAATAATTACTTGGAAAACAAGTAATCAATAACAAAGTAGACTCACATGGATAAAGACATATCCTAAGGATTCAATTTTAGTTATTACCTCTTCCGATGGATTACTCTATTATTCTAGACTTCTAAACCAAGCCTTTTGTTATTAGGTGACGCTACTCTTAATTAGTCCTCCTCTCGAAGCCGCTAACATGCAAATCAATTAAGTATAGTCACCGTCTCGAGCCAACTGTCACATAAAAGACTCTCAAGGGTTCCCTAAGCCGATGCCTATGCAAGTCCTCACTCCTCTCGGATAATTACTTTTCCTTCGTGGGCTAAGCTATTTTTTTCCGTCTTTTCGTCCCCTAGTTCTTGCTATCACGTTCTTTCCCTCTTGGTTCTTCAATGTTGGTTCCTAAAATCACAAAAACACTAAAAATACAAGTAAACTATAAAATAATAAATAATAACAAAAATTAAAGAAAACGGTAAAGATTGGATTGCCTCCCGACAAGAGCTAAATTTCACGTCTTCAACCCGACAACCTTTCTAGTTCTAATCCGGCTTCTTCAGCCGCACTTTCTTCCTAACTACTTCTCTCATCGTGAGATTTAATTATAGATGCTTTGGTAATGGTTTGATGTCTGAGCAACCTTCACACCCTCTTAGTGCCTTCTCGACTGCTTCTTTCCTCATATCTCCATTGATTGGACTTCCTTTTGGAGGTTCCTGCAAGACATCTAGAGCACTAACGTTTTCCACAAGCTCAAGGTTAGTAGAGTCATGATGATCAAGAGTAATGGTAGAATTAACAAGGCACACTTCAGGGGTATCATAATCTAAACACTGTATAGAGATACATGTTTCAATGTGATTTACTTTCTCACTATCACATAGTTTTTTAGCTTCATATATAGAAAACGTGACTTTCTCCTCATCTACCCTCAAAGTTAACTCCTCCTTTTGGACATATATAAGAGCCTTACCCGTTGCTAGAAACGGGCGATCTAAGATCAAGGGGACTTCCTTGTCTTCTACCGTATCTAGGACTACAAAAACAACAGGAATTATAAACTTACCAACTTGTAAAACATCCTCTACAATGCTCCTTGGCCAAGTTATAGAGCGGTCGGTCATTTGTAGGGCAATTATAGTAGGTTTCATCGTGCCTATCCCTAGTTTTTCAAATATAGATAGAGGCATTAAGTTGATACTAGCTCCTAGATCACACAGTGTTTTATTAAGGTTTCATTACCTATTTTGCATTCAAGAGTAAAACTACCTGGATCTTTTCGCTTCAAGGATAGTTTCCTTTAGATCAGTGCACTGCATTCTTTCGTCGGATTCAGCTTCTCATGGTCCTCTCATTTTCTCTTCTGAGCAATCACCTCTTTCAAGAATTTCGCATAGTTTGACATCTGCTGTAGTGCTTCAACAAATGGAATGTTGATTTGGATCTTCTTCAGTACCTCCAAAAACTTTGTGAACTACTCATCGATCTTCTTCTTTCATAGAACTCGTGGGAATGGAATTGGAGGGACATATTTTGGTAAGTTGGCTTTTTGCCTCTTTTCTTTTTCTTGCGCCCCTCTTTCTTTCTCTAAGTGCTCTTTCTCTACTATCTTCTCTTTATCAGCCATCAACTTTGGACCTTCATACGGAGTGCCACTTCTCACTCGAATTACATGACACTGTTCTCTCGGATTCACCATTGTGTCACTCGGAAATTGCCCTTGCTTATGCTGCGCTCCGACTATCTTTATTAGCTAACTCATGTTAGTAGAAATTTCATTGACCCTATTCTCGAGTCACTTGATGTCTGCTCCCTGACTAATCATTTGCTTGTTTAGCTCAATAACTTTCCGTTCATCTTTCTCTACAATCGAGCTAGCTTTTCATCGTACTTAGTAAACTGTAACTGCATTATCTCCTCTTGTGTCGGCTTATGGCCATCATGGATCATTCCATCTGTGACAGAAAATCCTGGCGGCGGATTGAGTGCATTCTTTGTATTGCCATAAGAGAAATTTTGGTGGTTCCGATTAGGTTGGTACTGATTGTACCTAGGCTGATTGTTCTGTAAGTTATTAAAGTTCCTTTGATTCACGAAATTAACATCTTCAACATCTTTCTGGCCCGATGACTGCTGTGATGAGGTATTAGTGTGCTGTGCGAACGTCAGACTAGTTAGCAGACTTACTTGGTTTGTCAGAGCGGTCAACTGAGAGGTAAGAGTATCGTTCAGTTCTGCTAGCCACTCTTCTTGGCTGATTCCTCTCATTAGGCCATTCAGAGCTGGTTCTGGCCATCGCATCCAAGATATGCAGATGTCACATTATTCTCCATCAGACTACCCCCTGCGGCAACATCCACATGATCTCGTGCTGGAGCAAGCAAACCATTATAGAATTTGTACACTTGTTGCTTCTTCGAAAACCCAAGTTGGGGACAACTCCGGATAAGATCCCGGAATTGTTCCCAAGCTTCACCGAATGGTTCTTGATCCATCTGCTTGAACTGATTTATCTTGTTTTGTAGATCTAACATCTTGCTCGGTGGAAAGTACTTCAGAAGAAATCTTGTGTTCAAGTCTTTCCATTATGTAACATCATCTAGCGAATTATACCATTGCAATGCTTTGTTTTTCAGTGAGAACATGAACAACCTCATATTACTTGCTCGTGTGGCACATGATTCATCTTAATTGTGTCAGCTAACCTGCAAAATTTATTTAGAAGCAAATTTGGGTCTTCTGGCGCGCTACCACCAAAGTGGTTCTTGAACAATATTTATCAGAGTGGGCTTCAACTTGAAGCTATTAGCATTCAATGGTAGTGGTTGCACTCCTCCAACCAATTGATTTGGCATGGGACGAAGACAATCACTTATGGGTGTGATGTCTTACGTCTACGTTATCTTGCATAATCTGAGCTTGTCTCCACTGCTGTGGTGGTTGTTGCTGTTGCAGATTAGTCACTCTGTCATCCAGATGGGCTAAGGCCCCTAATATCCTCTTTAGCACACCCTCTTGATTCTGATTTGTGGAGCGTTAGCCATCTCGACTAGAGGTGCCCATCCGGTTCCAGGAACCGGGAACCGAACCGGCGGTCAACGGTTCCGGTTCCCGGTTTGGAATCGGAACCGGAACCGTGATGCACGAACCGAATACGGTTCCATGTATTAGGGAACCGAGAACCGGCGGTTAGAACCGACGGAACTGGTAATTATTGTTATTAATTTTTTTTTAAACATTTAAAATCAACGACCTAGATTAAATGGCCGTTGGATGATCCAACAACCCAAATTAAATGACCGTTGGGAGAGAGGCTCCGATCCGGAACCGGCGGTTCCAACGAGTTTTTTATTTTTTTTTTTCCATTTCGACGGTCGAGATCAAGTGACCGTTTGAAATCAACGGCCCCGATCTCAAGACCGTAGGATTGAAAAAATGGCGGCCAATTATGGCTTTTTTTTAAGTTTTTTTTTTTACCCCCAAAATCACCTATAAATACCCCCTTCTCCTTCCACATTTTTCCTACACCTCTCAATCTCATCTATCTCTCTATAATCTCTATTCTTCTCATACTATTGTGCAAAATTGCAATTTTAGTTCAATTCACTCATATTTGTATTTCTATTCAAGTTCAAAAAAAAAAAAAAAAAAGTTCTCAAATTATATTTCTACTTTCTAGTCCATTCTATATTTCTATTTTTCTACCAATATTTAAATTTCAACTTCTACTTCCACTCCACAAAAAAATCAATATGTCTAGTGGTCGAGGATCATCAACATCATCTGGCCGATTCTCCAACAAACGAGGGCCATCATCTTCTTCATGCCCACCACCACCACCACCACCACCACCACATCTCCACAACCTTGATGTGAAGGATCCTATCGATTTGGACGACATCCAAATTGATCTCGAGATTGCCACTACTCTAGGTAAATGTTTATATCCATTTATTTAATTTTTTTCATTTTTTCCCCTTTGTTGTTGTTGTTGTTGTTGTTTTTATATCTTTCCACATTTCTTCTTTATTTTTTTCCATTAATAAGAATTAACCTTTGGAAAAGTTTACTTACAATTTCCTATTTTGAATTTGAAGGAGATAACGCCGCCGCCCACTTTGCCGCTTTTGAAGACGTCCTTCCGAACATTCCTACTTAAGAAAGTGGAGGGCCGAACGCAAATCCAAGTGGTAGTTGAGCTCCGAAAAAAACAAAGGAGACTAAGGAGTCAAAGAGCGCATTTTTCCTCTGTCATATGACTAAGACCGAACTCCCCCAAGAAGAGAGAATGCCCCAAATGTACCATGTGCAATGCAACTATTGCACAAAAGATTACGTCATGAAGAAAGGTGGAGGATATGGTTCATACTCCAAGCATGTTGAAAAATACCATCCCGACAAACTCGGTATTGATCAGGCACAAACTCAAATTCGAGCTACAACCGGTAGCTCGCAAGGTACGGATTCTTCCACCCTCTTTCGTTATAGTGAGGCAAACGCCCGACGCCACTTGGAAAAATATATTTGTGCAACACACCAACCCTTCAACTTCGCCGATAATGAATTTTATGAGGATTTTAAAAAATTAGTTTTTAACCCGGCGGCTAGAAAAGTTCCACGAACCACACTTACACGCGATATTGCAAAAGTTGTTAGAAAGTATAAACTTATTTTAATAAACATGTTTGCTTCACTACAACAAAAAAATTCAATATGTGCGGACATTTGAACCGATAACTACAAAACCAATTCTTATATGGGTGTTACTTCGCATTGGATCGATGATTCGTGGACAATGCAAAAACGTTTGATTGCATATAGGGATTTTCCACCACCACATTCCGCACAAGGAATTGCACTTAAAATTATGACGATTCTTCAAGAATATAATTTGCAACAAAAAAAAAATCAATTTCTTTTAATAATGCTAGTGCCAATACGACATCCTTGCCCACTTTGATCAACTATTGTCAACCAACTTGTGGAGGAAGATTTTTTCATGTTCGGTGTTTATGTCATTGTCTAAATCTTTGTGTTCAAGATGGTTTAGAATGTTTTAGTGATCAAATCAACCCTATTCGGATTGACATAAAAATGATTATGAAGCACCAACCTATGTTGAAAAAATGGTCTAAATTTTGCAAAAACCGAGGAATGCAACCGAAAAAAATTGTTTGGGATGTCCCCCACCGTTGGAACTCTACTTACAAAATGTTGAGTGATTCTTATCAATACAAAGAGGTTTTATGTGATTTTTTTGTGCAAAACCCAATCAACGATATTCATTTGTTTCCACAAGCTTGGGATTCTTGCACGAACTTGATTACTCTTTTAAGAATTTTTGAAGACGCAACAAAACAGCTTTCCGGTTGCTATTATCCCACTTCGCCCCTTGTAGTTGATCATTGTGTCGCGATTGCACTAGCATTTTTTTATTACAAAAATGACCCAATTTTACGTGAACCTATTTCCAAAATGAGAAGAAAATGGGTCAAATATTTTATAGAAATCCCGGACGTATATTTAATTGCTAAAATGTTAGATCCTAGAATTAAAGAGGATGGTTCAATAGAACTTTTTAAATTACATTATGAATCATTGTTCTCGGTCAGGAAGATCCTCTAAGTGCCACACTTGTTGTCGCTAAGGTGAAAGAGGTTTTTTATACAACATTTCGAGAATATGCAATTCAATACGGTGTCGATGACTCTAGTGAGTCTAGTGATTTTGTTCCCACTAACCCAACAGCTTCTTCCTAAAGTGTTTGTGTTAACCCTAACCAGGAAAAATTAAGACGTTTGTACGCGGAGCGGTCCTTACAAAAGGCACGTGGGTCTTTATCAAGCAACCCATTTGGCGAGATTGATCGATATTTCCACACCACCTTCGAAGAAATGGATTTCAGTAACACCAACTCTGTTTTGAAGTGGTGGCATAGAAAATCCAAGGCGTTTCCGGTCCTTTCCCTCATTACAAAGGAGATTCTTGCCATACCGGCATCAATCGTCTCCGTGGAGTCGGCTTTTAGTATCGGAGGCAACATTTTGGATGATCGCCAAACTATATTGATGGTTGAAAATGTTGAAAATCAATGTTTGCTAGAAGATTGGACAAAGACCGAAAAAAGACAACAAGAGGAAGATTTTGACTTTGACGAAGAGGGAGATTACGTCCCGTGGGAAACTTCAACCTGTTCATCCAAGGAAGGAGGCAATGCTTGAGCTTCAACCGACCACAACCAAGATCACCTTTGAAAGGTAAGTAAGGTAAGAAGAACTACGTGGACTTTGATTCATTCACTAAATGTTGGTCGGTGAATGATACGTAGACAATTTTATTTTAAGTAAAAAAATTAATTACTGATTTTTTACTTAAAATAAAACTCAAGCCTAATTTTTTTTTTTTTCCTTTTCCTTTTCCAACACTCCTTGTACATTGTAGAGTTGTAGTCTTGTGAGATTTAGATTTTAGCTTGTAATAAAAAAATTGTAATTTGAATCATTGAATTGAATGTGATTGTATTTATTATCGAATCCAAATTTGTATTTATTAGATTTATTATTAATAAAAATTTCTTGTCTAATGTTAAATATTTTTAAAGTTCCGCTTTATTTTTTAAAATTTGGAGATAAATTTATGCATAATATATATATATATATATATATTGTTAAAAAAGGGTTCTAACCGGGAACCGGAGGAACCGAGAACCAGAACCGTGTAGCCCACGGTTCGGTTCTGGTTCCACTACCTCGCGGTCCCGGAACCGTCGGTTCCGAACCGGGAACCGAAAACCGTTTGGGCACCTCTAATCTCGACTGTGGGATTTCTTCTCATTCGGTGTCTACGGGCAGTTGCCTCAATCTCAGGATCGAAAGGAACAAGATGTTCTTTCCCTTTTGGCCTAGTTTGCATGCGAACCTGAAAGCACCAACAAAAAGAATACCACGTAACACTAAAATAAAAAATAAAAATCAAATAACAAAAATTAAATTGCAGAAAAATAAAATCTAGTCTAGTATCCTCCTATTACTCAGGATAAAAACTAAGACGCTAAACCTATTCCTCGGAAATGGCGCCAAAAACTTGACAGGCTCTAATTCTAACCCTTAATTACCGCAACTCCGCAAGGGTACGAGTGTAGGTGTATATAGTGGACTCATGGTTGATCCACAAAGAATAAGTTAACGTAGTTCGATACCCTAATTATCTAGGACTATCCTAACTAGACAAAAGATTGATTAATTACTAAACTGAAATTGCTTATAAATTATTGAACGAACTAACAAACAAAAAAGGATTTCCAATCAAAGAGAGTGTATCCTAGGGTGTCGATTTCAGAAATTACACTAATGAATGATTAATCTCTAACTTTTAAACTTTTAAACCAGTTTTAATATCTATTAGGCGGCACTTAATTAACTTAACCCTTATCTCGAAGCGACTAAGTAGATTGATTGAAATAATTACTCTCTCGAGTCAATTGATCCTAATAACTCCTAACAGCCCCTTAACCCTTGCCTACACAGTCATAGACAACTACGCTATATGTCGTACGTCTATTAATAACTCCCTTCTCTCGAAGTGGAAATATTAAATGATTACACTGAGCCTAATTGATCAGAGTATGCTTAATCATAAAATAGGAACAAACACATAGATAATAAAAAAAATTGGAGAATATAAATTAAAAGTTTAAAGCAAACATTATTGTAAAATCCTGCTCTCTAACCCTAGTACACGAGTAGTTTAGCTACTCATGCCTAGTATCAAATCAATACAAGAATTCAAAGAACACATTGTAAAGAAATTAAAACTAAGCAAGAAATAATTAAACCCGAGTAATCGGTTCTTCGACTTTCATCTCGTCTTGTTCGTCAATCCTTGCTCTCTCGCCTTCTACTCCAATGTATGTAAAAGTATGAGATAATATGATATGATGCCTAAAAACTCGAGTTTAGGCCTCTATTTATAAGTTGGGGTTGAAATCCTCAAGAGATTATGATCGAAATCCTACTAAAAATCGGATTCCTTTAGGAGCACATTTTGGCGCGACCGCGCGAGAAGTGGCGCTGTCGCGTTGAGCTTTCTAGCATCAGACACCTTGATACAACTTTTTATTGGCACGACCGCATTTCCTTTCAGCGCGGTCGCGTCACCTTCTACTGATTTCACGATCTGGCTTCATTTTTACGCGGCTGCGTCCAATCTTGGCGCGGTCGCTTTGAATCTTTACCGGATTGGGCTTGACTTTTGGCCCAATGTGGCCCATTTCATCCTTTCTTCGACTTGTTTCTTCATGTAATCTTGTAAAGCCTTCTTTTTAGCCTGAAAAATATTACAACTCTACAAAACAAGCCAATACACGTCAAATGACCCAATATATCAAATAAGAAAAAATTTCGATCATTTATGCATGCAAATGTTACAAAACAAACACTTAAATCAACCTAAATGCATGCATCACAATGTGTATCACTCGGTAGTCCTCTGCTCTGAATGAAGATCAAAAGATGAATCCTCAGAGGTGGGAGAAGATTGGGAGGAAGACATTGTTTTTCGAAGAAAAACCCAGGAAATGACGAAGAAATGAAGAACAAACACGAAATGCAGGAGAAAAGGGAGAATACCTTGATAAATTGGAAGGAAAATAAAGATTGAAGGATGAAGGAGCTTGAGATCACCGGAAAACCTTCAAAGTATTCGAGTCGCCGGAGGTAAACAGTAAATGGAAGTAAAATTATAAAAAGGATGAATGAGGTATCTATAGGTGGGGTGAAATTGAAAAACCGCTCGCATCAGAGCTTGACACGTGTACGATCAGTGATCAAAGGAAGCGCAAAAGACAGGGTAGGTGGACGATTGAGATCAACTCATCCCAATTTTGAAAATTTTGGGTGGTAAAAAGACCACCGAAGAGGAGAATGAACCCCCAGATCACTGAGAAAATAGTTTTACTCTGAATGGTTTTCTTGAAACCATCTAGAGTAGGGGGGAGAAGTTGATAGGGGAAATATGTACGCCACCTCTGCACATGAGAGATAGTCACTTTTTCGTGTAGGGATGTGATGATTAAGATCCAGCGCTGATCCGGGCCCACGGTAGAGGTCCCGACTGAGGGCCATAAGTGGTCACCCCAGCGCTGGTAACTTGGGAGCACAACAGAGTCGTCGTCATCCTTGCAGAGTTGAGTATGATGGGCCAGCCAACACCTTAGTTCAGCCCTGCAAAGTCGAAGTGTGATCGGCCAACCAACGTTGTGGGTCAACTTTGGATGATTTAACAGAGCTGAGGTCTTCGTGGCCAACCTATCAACACTGAACGGTAGGGTCCAGAACGCTCCTCGAAGTATTCTGATTAACATTGTTGGAAGCAAGCGCAGCCTTGCGACAGGAATATCACAATTGTGGCTTGGGGCCCAAGATACGTGTTCCCCAACCCTCCGACAAGAAGTACAGACAACCGAGAGTAAAAGTACAGACAACTATGAGTTATCCCAAAAAAGGTATTGTACCCTCTAACACCGCCGTCGGGTTAGAGGGCCAAGTGTCGCAATGTTACTGGATGGCTAAAATGACCTTTGGCCCTTTGCTTTAGTAAACAGTAAGTATAAATAGGTGATCCATTCAATTCAAAAAGGTTACACAATCTAAAAAATTTTACTATTACATTGCTTGCTTGTGTTTCACTCTTTGAGCTGAGCACTGACTTGAGCATTCGAGGATCTACGCCAGGGTACCCCGTATCTGTTTAGCAGATACGCAGCTGTCCAAAAGCAAGCAAATATGTCCTTGTTTGGAGATAATAACTTGGATACTTCATAGGTACATCTCCATTCCCTAAAACTTCTAAAATTGTTGAAGGTTATATTTTGAACAGCCCATATCAATTTAAATTGTTATTGTTGAAATTGTTGCAGCCTCAACATAGAGAAATTGTAGGTGGAGGACTTCTCCTACGTCAAAATTGTGTACTCCTATTGTGGCCTAAGTCTATGCCACCCAATCGGGTAGTCCCCGACAAGGTGATCCAACCATTCACTTAAAAAGTGAATTGAGATCAATGGTTAATTTTTCTTTGATTTTCATACACTTTGTGGATGGATGGTCAGATCATCCAATCGGACACTACCTGACTGGGTAGCATAAAAATCTCCCTCTTGTGTAATCAACAGCGAGGTTGCATCGATTGATGAGCCATAATTCAGATGAATGCTTGGACGGCTTCATTTCCAAGTTTGAGGATTCAGATTTCATTTCTAATTGGTTAATAAATGGACATGCCGAAAATATATGGCTAACTTAGAAGTTATTGAAGATGCCAAATGGGTCAAACTTTTTTAGACCGAAATACTGGGCCAGGAAATTAAGAGAATTGTTAAATCAGACTATAGACTGATTAAATTAGACATGTATCCACGATAGAGTGTATTTAACTTGGCTTTATTTGGTATTTTTATCTTGTGCAACGATATTGATATTATACCAAATAAAATTGGATTGGGGCCTTATTTTGTATACTATTTCAGGCCCAATCAAAATAATAGTGTCTTTGGAATTGACGAAAATTAGTCAGCAAAGACAAGAAGTAGCTAGATATGTTCAAAGGACAAATTGAAATTTGAAGATGATGTAAGACAAGTTGAAGACTCCCAAGGTCCATCACTTAAGGGAGCCTAGTATATCTAGGAATAACTTTTATTTTAATTTTCCTTTTCAATTTATGATTTACCTTCTTTATTCTTGTTTCCTTTTTAGATTTGGATTTATTTTTCCTAGAATCTTTTCTTATCTTTATTCGTTTGAGATTTACTTTCCTTCTAGATATAGGGACTTGTCTATTCCAATAAATACCTTGTATAGACTTTTGATTTTTCATTCATCGATTAACAAAATTTCTTTCTTTTGGTATACAATTTCCGAGTCAAGTTATGGAGTCTTGTTTCAATTACACTTCCGTAAAAATATTATATTATAATGATTGTTTTTATTTATTTAACTAATGTTTCCAATTGGCTAGCTTCGAAATTTAGGCTATGTTATTTTTAAATGTGTCTTTTCAATTTATTAATAAAATTTTATCTTAAGTTGAAAAAACGTAATGTAGTTCACATTCCTTAAAAAATATGTATATTTATATACCTGAGACATTTTAAGTGCAACTTGAGCAACAAAATTTCCATACTGATCCTGAAGAACCCTCAAGAAGTTTCGATTGCCAATGATTTCTTGCATTATTATTTGACGTTGTTTTAACCCTTGCAAACATTTCCCGATAACATGGCTTCCAAATTTATTCATCGAGAGAGAAACAAGTTTCCAGACAATTGTGCCATTATGTTGTCTCTTACATCCTCACTTATTCCAAATGTATATTGTACAACATAGTTCCTGAAAAATACGTGATGGATGTAATCAGATCAAGCCATCTGTGAGCTATTGGAAAGAAGCTTGATAAGATAGAAGCGCGAACAAGATCATTTTGAGCATTCGTTGAAATATTTAGACTAAACTCAAGATTGATACTATTCGGTTTGTTAGGTCGAAAGCAAGTTTTTTATGGACCTTGAGCTAGTTTGTAAAAACTGAAGTAGTATATTGACACTTAATTTATAATTTTACTATTCAAACTTAATACAAACTTATATAAATCAAATTGTTTATTGTATTTGCTCAAAAAAAATATTTATTGTATTCAGTTCAGTAAGTATATTACTATTCTATGTAATTGTATTTATACAATTTATATTTATTAAACTTTTTTTGGACTCAATCAGGCTCAATTAAGCTTGCAAACCATCAACACATTCGATAATTTGAGTTTTGGGATTTGGTTTGGTAATTAACAAACCAAACTTAAGCTCTTAAATATACAGTTCGACTAGTTTCCACTACTTTCTATTTGAATTAAAGTGGTAAATAATACAAACTCGTGTTGATCTTCAGACAACAAGAGTGCATTGGATGATACATCTGCAAGGAGGCGATCTCGTGGCACACCAGTTCCTTTACCATACATGTTCGCAAAACACATCATCCGTACTTATCGGTCGCGATGTCCAAACAGTTATCTACAATATTTAGAATGTCATGTCAACGTAAATATATACATATTTAGGCAAATTGTACTCTAGATCCCTCAGTTATTAAAAATATTTGTAAATGCCATTCAGTCATTATAAATATTTGTAAAAGTTTCTTAGTTATTAAAATTATCTTCTTATAAA
The DNA here is from genome assembly GCA_958295605.1 of Ajuga chamaepitys. Classification (NCBI taxonomy): domain Eukaryota; kingdom Viridiplantae; phylum Streptophyta; class Magnoliopsida; order Lamiales; family Lamiaceae; genus Ajuga; species Ajuga chamaepitys. The sequence goes on from OY282507.1 coordinate 50,687,519, forward strand.
TCCATTTACAAAATAATTTATACAAACATATTTTTGATAAGTAAGGGACCTTTACAAACATTTTTATAACTAAGGAACATTTTGAAATCTCTTTTGGATAACTAAGGTACCCTTTAAAAATATTCGTCGATAACTGAGAGACCAAAATATGTTCCTCCGAGCATGTACTTATTATGTGTGTGTGTATACATCTATGTAAGTATGTGACTATTGACATAGAAAATTGTCAGAACATATACCAAAATGCATGGTGTAATAAATGAAAAATATCTATCTGTTCGAAAAGACATTATTGTTAAATATATATTTATATTGGTGCAACTGTTCTACCAGATTTAATGCAACAATATGTAGAATTTTCCTAAGGGTGGGATCCGGTCTAGTTTTTCAGGTCAGTTGAATACCTGATAAAAATACCCGAGTTGAATTATGGTTGATTTTATTAATAAAACCCGACCTCGATAAAACTTGACACTAGAAAACCCGACACGACCTTACCCCTCACCCCCACATACACAAACACACAAACTATGCTGACAGTGTTGTACTAAAAAACATACACACTGTATGCTCACAATGGTTTACGTACCTCAAACTGCTCAACAGTGAAGATCTCAAAGTTCATGCAATGTTAAATAATATGGTTACCATTTATATCATTCGAAAATGCAACAGTAATATGTCGCAGCCCGGATATAACACGAGATTTTTGCTCCGGCGTCTTCAGAAGCTCAATCAATTTCTGTATAGCTCTTGTCCTGCCAACATAAACGTACAAAATTAGTTGGACAGTAGACTAGAACCTAGTAACCAGTTGGGGTAAATCCAACGTTTTAGGAGGACTTATATACATTATTATATATGTTGTCTATTATATCATCAATCGTATATCTTATATATAATGTTTATAATTTATTATATCATATTTACATATATATTATATGTCAATTTATTTTTTATATACTAATTTGGTTGACTAGGTGCCCAACAGTATTGACCACACCATATCGACATGTTTATATCTCTAACCGAACAATATATTAGTGTATAATAACTAGTCGAGGAGTTTTGCAATGGAGTCAGAATCACGTACCCATGTGTATCAGTGCAAATTGCAGTGAATTGAAGCTCATCATCCGTCATCAACATAACTAACTGAGTCATCTGGTCGTCGTTGCAAACATCGAGAAACTTTTGCATCAAATAATTCCCAAACTGATGAACCATCAACTCACAGACATGATCCTTAATCTCCATGAAAATCCTTTGGATATCTTCCGGTCTCCCCTCTTTAAACTTGTCCTGCAAGTATTTGGAACCGAGTTGATCCTTAGCCAGTGAAAATATCCTCCCTCTTAACTCTACCAATGACAAAACATTCGGATGCTGACTTGGTTGACGTGGTTGAGAGATTGTAATTCTATTCAAATCCCTCCCATCAGAATGATACCAACTGCAATGAGGCGCGTAACCAACAACACCAATACTTAAATATCTCGCAACAAAATTATACAAACAGCGAATCTGATTTGCATATGAACTGTCAAAATTATCAATATGTTGATTATTTTGAAGCTGGTTGTATAACTCCATCTGACTTCTCGTTGCCCTTGCTGCAGATTCAACCCTCATTTGTTGGATGTCTCTGATAGATAGATGTGATTGTGCAGTGGTGGCCATAGTGCCATAACCTGCCAGCCCCGCCGACATGTATGTAGATGACGGTGTTAGCCTAAGCCGAGAGAGCCCTGATTCAACCGAAGGATCAAACAGGTTGCATGGGTCAACAACCGGATTTTCATTGGATGGGTATAAACTGAATGTCGGCTTCATAGGAGCAAGGTATAGGCTGGCTGCCGGATTTCCATTGGTGTTGAATGGGCATGTTGCCACATTTTGGTATGGGTTGGTCGGAAAATTTTCATTGGCTCGATTTTGGTGTGGACTTGCTACCAGATTCCCACTGGCATAGTGTGGGCTTGTTGCCAAATTTCCATTTGCATAGTATGGGCCGGGTGCTAGATTTCCATTGGCATGCAATGGGATGACAATCGGATTATGATTTAATACGATTGTCGGATATCCATTGGCATGCAATAGGCTGGCAGTCGGATTATGATATAATCCGGCTGTCAAATTCCTATTGGCATGAAATGAGCTGGCTATCGGGTTATGTTGTGGTCCGATAGCCAAATTACCGTTGCCATGCAATGGGCTGGCTACCGGATTATGGTATGAGCTGGTTGCCGGATTTCAGTCTGCGCATAGATTTGAAAGGGTGGCAAGGAAATCGACAATTTGCCCATTTTGGTTGTCGGCAGCCGGCTGATGAGAGTTTCCAGCTAGGGTCCAAGACTCCGGTAGACAAGAGTTTCCGTCCCCAGCGGCGACGTCGGTCATTAAATAGTTTCCAAAAGTCAACGAGTTGCTCCTCTACTGATCACGCTCCATAAGCACTTTTTTTCCGGAACTGATTAGAGAGAAGATAGAGAGAGAATTAACAAAAATTCAAACCAAATCCTAATTTCAAAAGAAAAAAATTTAAAATTGAGGTTAGCGACTGATCGGTCTAATAGCGCCTAGTCGGAGTGTAGTCGGAGCTGAGCAAGTCAATAAACGAGAATTTTTAGAAGAGAACAATTAATTCAAACCGAATTAAAGGTTTGGAGGGTAGGGTACAATAAATGAGAATTTAAAATTTTAAATAGTAGAAAATCAACATCAGAAAATCCAGCCGCAATTATAACAAATTTTGTTAGACAAACTTCCTATATTTGTACAGAAAATTAGCACATGAAAAGAATCATATCCAAGCATCTTGAATGCAGAAAAACTATTTCGGCCCGAATTTTCTAACTGATGAACCATTAACTCACAGACATGATCCTTAATCTCCATGAAAATCATTTGGATATCTTCCGGTCTCCCCTCTTTAAACTTTTCTTGCAAGTATTTGGAATCGAGTTGATCCTTAGCTAGTGAAAATATCCTCCCTCTTAACTCTACCAATGACATAACATTCGGATGTTGACTTGGCTGACGTGGTTGAGAGACTGTAATTCTATTCAAATTCCTCCTGCCAGAATGATACCAACTGAAATGAGGCGCGTAATCAACAGCACCACTACTTAAATTTCTCGCAACAGAATTATACAAACAGCGAATCTGAATAGCATATGAACTGTCAAAATTATCAATATGTTGATTATTTTGAAGCTGGTTGTATAACTCCATCCGACTTCTTGTTGCCCTTGCTGCAGATTCAACCATCATTTGTTGGATGTCTCTGATTGATAGATGCGGTTGTGCAGTGGTGGCCATAGTGCCATAACCTGCCAGCCCCACCGACAAGTATGTAGATGAGTTGATGACGGTGTTAGCCTAAGCCGAGAGAGTCCTGATTCAACCAAAGGATCAAACAGGTTGTATGGGTCGACAATCGGATTTTCATTAGATGGGCATAAACTGAATGTCGGCTCCATACGAGCAAGGTATAGGCTGGCTGCTGGATTTCCATTGGTGTGGAATATGTTGGTTGCCGGATTTCCATTGGTATTGAATGGGCATGTTGCCACATTTTGGTATTGGTTGGTCGGCAAATTTTCATTGGCCCGATTTGGTGTGGACTTGTTGCCAGATTTCCATTGGAATTGTATGGGCTTGTTGCCGAATTTCCATTGGCATTGTATGGGTCTGGTGCCAGATTTCCATTGGCATGCAATGGGCTGGCAACCGGTTTATGATTTAATACGGCTGTCGGATATCCATTGTCATGCAATGAACTAGCAGTCGGATTATGATATAATCCGGCTGTCAAATTTTCATTGGCATGAAATGAGCTGGCTATCGGGTTATGCTGTGGTCCGGTCGCCAGATTACCGTTGCCATGCAATGGGCTGGCTACCGGATTATGGTATGAGCTGGTTGCCAGATTTTAGTTCGCGCCTGGATTTGACAGGGTGGCAAAGAAATCGACAATTTGCCCATTTTTGTTGTCGGCAACCGGCTAATGAGAGTTTCCAGCTAGGGTCCAAGACTTCGGTAGACGCGAGTTTTCGTCTCCGGCGGCGATGTTGGTTATTAAATAGTTTCTAAAAGTCAACGAGTTGCTCCAATACTGATCATGCTCCATAAGCATTTTTTTCCGAAACTGATTAGAGAGAAGATAGAGAGAGAGAGAGAGAGAGAGAGAGAGAGAGAGAGAGAGAGAGAGAGAGAGAGAGAGAGAGAGAGAGAGAGAATTAGCAAAAATTAAAACCAAAACCCAATTTCAAAAGAAAAAAAATTAAGATTGAGGTTGGCGATTGATCAGTCTAATAGCGCCTAATCGGGGTGTAGTCGGAGCTGAGCGAGTCAATAAATGAGAATTTTTAGAACATAACAATTAATTCAAACCGAACTAAGGGTTTTGGGGGTAGAGTACAATAAATGAGAATTTAAAAATTTGAATAATAGAAAATCAACATCGGAGAATCCAGCCACAATTATAACAAATTTTGTTAGACAAAATTCCTATATTTGTACAGAAAATTAGCACATGAAAAGAATCATATCCAAGCATCTTGAATGCAGAAAAACTATTTCGGTTCGGATTTTCTAACTGATGAATTATTAACTCACAGACATGATCCTTAATCTCCATGAAAATCATTTGGATGTCTTCCGGTTTGCCCTCTTTAAACTTGTCCTGCAAGTATTTGGAACCGAGTTGATCCTTAGCCAGTGAAAATATCCTCCCTCTTACTCTACTAATGACATAACATTCGGATGCTGACTTGGCTGACGTGGTTGAGAGACTGTAATTCTATTCAAATTATGCCAGCCAGAATGATACCAACTGTGATGAGGCGCGTACTCAACAACATCAATACTCAAATTTCTCGCAACAGAATTATACAAACAGCAAATCTGAATAGCATATGAACTGTCAAAATTATCAATATGTTGATTATTTTGAAGATGGTTGTATAACTCCATGCGACTTCTTGTTGGCCTTGCTATAGATTCAACCCTCATTTGTTGGATGTCTCTGATAGATAGATGTGGTTGTGCAATGGTGGTCATAGTGCCATAAACTGCCAGCCCCGCCGACAAGTATGTAGATGACGGTGTTAGCCTAAGCCAATAGAGTCCTTATTCAACCGAAGAATCAAAGAGGTTGTATGGGTCGACAACCGGATTTTCATTGGATGGGTATAAACTAAATGTTGGCTCCATAGGAGCAAGGTATAGGCTGGCTACCGGATTTCCATTGGTGTGGGTTGGTCGGCAAATTTTCATTATCTCGATTTTGGTGTGGGCTTGTTGGTAGTTTCCCACTGGCATAGTGTGGGGTTGTTACCAAATTTCCATTGGCATAGTATGGGTCGGGTGCCAGATTTCCATTGGCATGCAATGGGCTGGCAACCGGATTATGATTTAATACGGTTGTTGGATATCTATTGGCATGCAATGGGCTGGCAGTTGGATTATGATATAATCCAGTTGTCGAATTCACATTGACATGAAATGAGCTGGTTGTCGGGTTATGGTGTGGTCCGGTCGTCAGATTACCGTTGCCATGCAATGGACTGGCTACCGAATTATGGTATGGGCTGGTTGTCGAATTTTTGTTCGACATCACGTAATTATTTATTTATTTATTGATTGATTGACGATTGGAATTGCAAAGCTAGGTTAAATTCTTTATTTATTTTGTAAAATTTAAAAGGTCGTGTTAAATCTGTAATTTAGTGAAAACTCTTTATTTTCGCAACTAAGCCTTTATATAGTTACTCTCTCCGTCCTACATAAATTTGCACACTTGCCTTTTTTCTTTTGTCTCACTTAGCTTTGCACAACCCATAAATTGAAATTAAAGTCAACAAAATCAGTCCCTTTTTATTTACAAAAATGTCACTCATTTAAACTAAATCAGTAATTTAAACACCCCCCCCCCCCCCAATTAGCCCCAACTAATTTAAACCCTCCCAATTTACTGAACCCCAACCCCCTCAAATCACCCCCTCTCTCCCGACTATCTAGAATGATCTCTCATTTTCGAGAGCCCAAACCCCCGTCACACTCAAACCCTAATATATTATCTTTCTTACTTCTCTCTGCACCGCTCCTCTGAAACTCATTCAGATCTAAAATTTCTTTCAGATGTGAACCAGATCTGTAACTTCCAACACCCTTCCCCCCCCCCCCCCCACTTCGATTTTCTCTTCCTTTATGGAAGATCCTTTCGATAATTCTGATGAGGGATTTAAATTTTATTCTGAGGAATCATTTGTTCTTAAATCAGAGTTGGATTTTGGGGTTTTTTCGGATGACGAAGGCTCACCCATTTAATGATTCTGCTTTCTCCTCAGATTTGAAGGATTATCTCCCTCTTGAAGGTGGATGGTGCCAAGATCCAATGTTGCGTGATTTTTTTCTTCGCATGCCTATCGATTTGATTTCCGGCGCTAAAAAAAGTTAAGCTATTCTGACCTTAATCGATTTTTTTCTGTAAAAAAAAAAAATAATAGATTTGGGGTTTTTTGTTAGGTTTCCAACCAAAATTTGAAATTTTGATTCAATTTGTAGGTGATATCTGTTCATGGAAACCCTAATTTCTGTGATGATTTCATTTGGGTCTGCGATGTGTTGATTATTTTAAGAGCTAATTGGATTTTGTGAATCTTTACTGTATTATGCATGTTTATTGCTAATTTAATGAGTATTTTTTGAGGTGCTCTATCTCTGATATTGATTCATTTGTGCATGATGATAGGCTAGTGTAATCTAGTATGTGATGCTGCCGAATTACTTGTGCTTCTGTATTATTCTGAGTTCGAAATTTATTTGTTGTGTTGTGGCCAAACTGCATGATGTGTTCATAATTGACTGTTTGTATTGTCCAACGAATAATGGTTGTGATACTGTTAATTTAAGATAAAATTGATTGGTTGTTGGTTACGGCTAATTAAATTGGTCAATTATCACCATTTTAATGTTACCATCAATACTATTTGGGGATGGTTTAATCCGGTTCTGTGTTGCTGCCGAATTACTTGTGCTTCTGTGCCATGCCGGGTTCAAAAATTATTTGTTGTGTTGTGGCCAAACTGCATAATGTGTTCATAATTGAATGTTTGTGTTGTCCAACAAATAATGTGTATGAAACTATTAATTTAAGATAAAACTGATTGGGTGTTGGTTATGGCTGCTTAACTTGGTCAATTATGACCATTTTAACGTTGCCACTAATACTATTTGGGGCTAGTGTATTATACCCTATGATGATAATTTTCTAAGAGTAAATAACAAAAAAAAAAAAAAAAAAAAAAAAGATTACAGATTTGAATCGATTTGGATTATCTTTTGTTTACTGCATTCGATCTTATTGTTTACAGTCTAAGCAAAAACAACAGAACAAAAGGAACCCTACTTACCCGATATAATTCACATATACCTAAGATCTGTCATTATCCCGCCCCCAAACCCCCCCCCCCCCCCTCCCCTCTCCTCCAACCATTTCTCATCAATGTGGACTATATTATGCATGCTTTCATACATGGTATTATTTTGAATTGTATCCTTATGCAAGAAACTGAAATTGTACTTAAGCCTTTGAAGCTTGTTTGCACCTGTTAACTGGGGCTTTACTGCATTAGTGTGAGGCTTTATGGCCCCTTTTTTAATCGACCTGCCCACTTTGTTTTTGCTTACACTGAACTCCTTTGCGAGTCTTCTGATTGTTCCTCTTTTGGAAAATGGTATGGCTCTCATTGCATCTTCATCTAATGTTATTTGATGTTTTGAAGCTGACCTACCCCTTATTTTTGGAAAGGAAACTGGTTGACCTTCTGAAATCTACTTCTTTGCAAATTTCCATATAAGTTGAATCGTTCGTACGGAAACTCCAAATGATGCTCCGACTTCCTTTGCGTTATCGTTATCCAAAACTCCTTCAGTGTTGTTTGCTAAAACAGTTTGAGCTATAACGAGTCGATCTGGTGGAGTACGATGTGGCCCCCTCCGGATGTTGGTCATTTTCTGTTTTTCTTGTGTAAATCTTATTTTCAAGTGTGTAAATGCATTGAATGTTGTATATAGTGATATTTATAGGTGATTTTGGGCAACTTTTAATGTCACCTAACTTAGGAGGGAATATTGAATGTAATTTGATGTTTGGTAGTTGATTGTTGTAATTTCAGAGTATTGAAATTTTGGTGGGAAATTTCCCCCAAAAATGTAAGACAGTAAATTTCCAGATTTCAATACATTTGAATGTTGTGTTTGGGTTAATTTGATTTTTTCTGATTTATTTACTGTTCATCAGAACAGATTTTGAGAAAAGGGAGGGAAGTGTTAACACACTAATCCCTCCCTTAAAAAAATGATTTAAAGCCCTCACAAGTCAAAGGAAAAGCAGTCAACTGATTTTTCTTAATATCCGTGTCCGATCAACTTCGCAAAATTAAGTAGGACGAAAGGAGTATTATATATGAGAAGTGATAGGTAATAACTAAAAAGTTGTTGAAATTAATAAGTTTATATTTTATGGATATTGACTAACTAATTAAGTCATACTTGAAAATGTAATTAAAATATGTGAAAGATCGTTTTTTGGTCCCCAAAAAAAGGAAAAAAAAAAATGTTATAATAAGTTATTCGCAACAGAATTAGAACACACGTGAAAGTAGAGATTCTCTGAGGAAAATCGTATATCTTTCATTTAACATATGATCTATATTTATAAAAAAAATTTACTAAAGCATTGTCGTGCTTCATGCATTGTTGTGCTTCCTTATTGTCGTGGTTCATGCATTGTTGTGCTTCCGTATTATTGTGCTTCTTGTATTGTCGTGCTTGGATTGACGTACTTTTATACTGTCGTGCATTTTTTAATTGACATACTTTCGCATTGTCGTACTTATCAAATTAACATCCTTTCTTACTTTCAAAATAAGTAATGAGCAATGATGTCAACAAAATATATTGATCGCTCGGGTGGGTCTATATAAAAGACACCTTAGTTAAAAATCAACGTCCCCCCCCCCCCCCCCAAAAGAGAATCAACGTTCCCATTTTACTTTGAATTTCCGATTTCACCCCTGGATCGGCCCACATCGAAAAATTCGGGTGCACTCAGCTGACCATCCAAATTAACAAAGGGGTATTTTCAAGAACGGCCTAGTCAAAGTTGATTTATAAAAAAAGGTCTTACTTATTCCAAACAATAAAAAAAAGCCTTCTTTCTTTAAATAAAAAGAAAATTATATTTATAAAATTACATAAATATCCTTATCACTCTTTCATCATATATTTTGTATATGCTTTGAAGAATCATTTTCACTCTCTCTACTCAACACTTCTTCATCATGATCCTACAAATTAAAAGTTGAGTTGAAGCCTTGAAGGTAAGAGGTTTTTCTTTAGTATATATGTTTTTAAGTTTGAGTTTCTAGTTGTTAGTTTTATTTTGGATCAAGAAAATGTGCAGAAATTATAGGTTGATGCTGGTACTGTTTTTGCTGCTCTACTCGTCGCCGTTGTTTAGGTGTTGTTTAAGTTGTTTACGTTGTTTAAGTTGTTTATGTTGTTTTGTGTTGTATTTGTTGTTTAGGTAGTTTAGGCCATTTAGTTGTTTAAACAACTTTCAGAAATACACAATGGTGTTTAGTTGTACAAAGTTATGTTGTTTAGTTGTTTAAGTGTACCTCTTTACACAACAAGTTGTACAAGTCAATGATAGTATAACAACAGTCATTTATGTTGTTTTAGTTATTGTTTATATTGTTTTAGCAATTCTTTTATACCGTTTTAATGGTGGAGTTTGTTTAAGTAAATTTCAAGTTAATGAACATTATCTTAATTTTTTTGTAGCTTGGTGCCACCTAAGCCACAATCTTTTTTGATCTCCTAATAATTTATAATTCTTTCATTAAATTGTAGATATGGAATCATCTTCCCTATGGATCACTATATTTTACTTTGGTAAGTTTATCAATGAAGAGGGTCGGTGGGAATGGAAAAAGTGCGAGGGTGACGATGGTGCTAATGTAACATGACTTCCTACATCTTCAAATATGTCATATGAAGAGCTCCACTCTGAAGCGCAAAGTCTTTGCAATGTTGATTCTTCATTGCATGATGTGGAGATGCGATTTATTCTTCCTGACAACAAACAGTTTCAAGTTTCAATCAACATCACTTCTAACAGGGAGCTGCACTGGTTGTTAGGCCTCAACAAACAAGGCCAATATTGTCCAAACCCTTGTGAATAAACATCCATCTGAGCATCTTTATGAGGTTGAAACAAATGTTCCGTCTTATGAAGTTGGAGTGGAAAATGATGTCTCTATCCTTAACATGCAGCAAGAATGGGATGATCATAACCCTGAGATGCAAGAAAATCAAGTCAATGAGATAGCCCAAGGTGTGGACTGGGATACGTTGGTGATTCTTCCACATACTAATGTAGATATTCCGGCCCATGATGATGCTTTCACAACTCGCCAAGAGTTTGTACATCACAGTGTAGAAAAGATCAACTAGGGAATTTTCCAAGAAAAAATCATGTAGTAGGTGTGGACAAAGTGGGCATAATCGATTGACTTGTCGAGATCCAGTACCAATGTCTGAGAGACAATCACAAAGTTAGTGTAACTTAGTTGTGAAAAACCTTATGTTGTTTTGTAAGTGTAATGCTGAAAAAATCATGCAACAAGTGTCGAACAACTTAGTTGTGAAACTTTATTTTTGTGTTAAGTTACTCATTTATTGTATGTAAAAAACCTTATGTTGTTTTAGGAACCAAAGAATAAACAACAGGAAAAACCCAATGGCTATTTAATAAACAACTCTGTTGTTTTAAACAATGGAGTTGTTTAAATAACCTACTTAGTATTTAAACAATAGAGTTGTTTAACAGTTGTTTTAAGCAACTTACTTTTAATGTATTAAAGTGTCTTACAAGTCCATTTCAGAGTGTTTTCACTTAAGAAGTAACCAACTATGCTCTATCAGACCGAAACTCGTAATCCAGATCAAAAGAAACACTTATAACTCTCGATATAACATGTTAGAGTCTTACAAGTCTTTATAAGTCCATCTCAGAGTGTTTTCACTTAAGAAGTAACCAACTATGCTCTATTTGACCGAAACTCGTAATCCAGATCGAAAGAAACACTTATAACTCTCGAGATGCCATGTTAGAGTCTTACAAGTCCATATCAGAGTGTTTTCACTTAGGAAGTAGCATACTATGCTCTATTTGATCGAAACTCGTAATCCAGATCGAAAGAAACACTTATAACTCTCGATATAACATGTTAGAGTCTTACAAGTCTTTATAAGTCCATCTCAGAGTGTTTTCACTTAAGAAGTAACTAACTAAGCTCTATTTGACCGAAACTCGTAATCTAGATCGAAAGAAACACTTATAACTCTCGAGATGCCATGTTAGAGTCTTACAAGTCCATATCAGAGTGTTTTCACTTAGGAAGTAACCAACTATGCTCTATTTGACCAAAACTCGTAATCTAGATCGAAAGAAACACTTATAACTCTCGATATAACATGTTAGAGTCTTACAAGTCTTTATAAGTCCATCTCAAAGTATTTTCACTTGAGAATTAGGTTGAATTATATAGTATTGTTTAGTGTTGCTGATAAACAACCCCAGTGTTTAGTGTTTTGTTTATCAGTTGTGTAGGGGTTGTTAAAGTATTGTTTAGTAGTTGTTCTGTGTATGTCTTAAACAACCTCAGTGTTTAGTGTTGTTTATTAGTTGTTCATGTGTTGTGTAGATGTTGTTTCCACGTTGTTTAGTTGTTGTTTAATATTAGTCTTGAACAATCCTATTGTTCATGTGTCGTTTTTCAGTTGTTCACCAGTTGTTTATCGGTTGCTTACTAGTTAGTCTTAAACTCCATAGTTGTTTTTCAGTTGTTCACCCGTTGTCTATCGGTTGTTTACACGTTGTTTACTAGTTAGTCTTAAACTACATGGTTGTTTTTCAGTTGTTCACCCGTTGTCTATCGGTTGTTTACACGTTGTTTACTAGTACACGTTGTTTACTAATTAGTCTTAAACTACATAGTTGTTTTTCAGTTGTTCACCCATTGTCTATCGGTTGTTTACACGTTGTTTACTAGTTAGTCTTAAACTACATAGTTGTTTTTCAGTTGTTCACCTGTAGAGCGACCAAACACAATATACGTTTAATGAAATGGAACAATAATATAGAAGTTACGCTCAGTAGCTCAAAAAGCCAGAAATATGACATCAGTCTAGACTCTTCAAATGTTACATAATATATATAGGTCAAAGCCTTGAGTATATATATCGACAGCTAGCTTCTCCCTCCACTTGTCAATATGAGAGTCATCTATCCGCTGCACCCCCTGTTCGATGCTCAAGAACTCAACATATTTGATGGCATAAACTCCACAATCACCCCTAGCACAAAAGTTAGAAATCATAACTCGGTATCAATTCGAATCAATACTCCTCTAATAATCGATTTTCACTCGGTATTCTAAACTCATCTTCACTACCTGGATTCAGTCCCATAATGACTATAAATCTTGCAAGCTAAAACACACGGCCTCACTACCAAAGCCCCCAAACCATATCTCCTCATATTTTTTCCTAATTTTTGCACGATCCTTTCACGGTACAGTCCTTCTCAGTAGCAGACTGTGGATTAGCTTCCCCGATAAAGTAATTTCTCTCATGTCTAAAAATTTGCCAAAGCATGATCCTTCTAACTTCCTTTGGTGTTCATCATCCAACTTGGCATACATTTTATAAACTATTGACGGCGTACTACGAGAAAATGCTTTTGAGTCAAACCACTCTGCTTTGGGGATAACATACTCCAAAGACTCCATACTGCAGAGAAATCAACTATATCAACACAAAGTTAAAAAGTAATCAAATTTCTGGTGCAAATCTAAACAACTTAAACAACTTGAACAACTTAGACGACTATATTGTTTATCTGAAACCAAACAAAACAACCTAGTTGTTTACTTAAAACAACCTAGTTGTTTACTTAAAACAACGGTTGTTTACTTAACACAACCGAGTTGTTTACTTAAAACAACTTAAACAACCCAGTTGTTTAATTTGAAACAGCCCCAAAGTAACTAATGTACAATCTGGTATTAAGCACATATTGTAAACGAAAATATAGCAGCTCAAGCTAGGCAAAATTCAGCTTCGTCCATACCAAAACATATGGGATGACAAAATTTGCTTGGATTGTATGCATAAGAAGACTAAAACTTTAGATTGTATATATGTTCTGAAGCTTGACCATGAATCAATATACACATGATTTCTATAGTCTGTTACTGTACATTACTATCTGAAATTTTATCAGTTCAGGTCTTGAAAAATTCAACTAGGACTCTTAAGACTAACGACAGTTCAGTATTGAAAGATATGTCAACTAAAATTCATAAAATTGATAGCGTTCATAAACTGTAAAAAATATACTGCTATCACCGTTTTTATCACTAACATTATAGTACTGAAAATCATGCTTTCCACAGTGTCAAAACCCAAAAAAAAAAAAAAAAAACGAAATAGTTATTTTGCTAAATAATCATTCTTTTCCCATGAAATTCATAAAACTGAAAATTATACTTTTCACATACAAAAATGATAGAACTGAAAATAATTCTCATATAATTCAGAATTCTTGTGCTATATTCATTCTTTCTAGATACAAAAATCAAAGTACTAAGCAAAAATAATAATCTGCACTACTACTTATCTAAATCCTCATACGTTTGGTGAACAGTAAGTAGTAAAAAGATGATCTTGATCGAGACCTTACCTGTCTTGAAGGACCAGAAGACTTATCAGAAGACTTGGAGAGGAAGCGGAGAAGAGAGCTCGACTAGCGTTCGAAAATGCTTCTCCAAATCGGGACTGAACTTCGAGCCTCAGAAATCGACAAGGGTTCAGGCCTCATAGTCCGAGTGCATGGCGAGAGCTTCAATGGCGGATTGAAGAAGGAGAAGAGGGAACGAGAAGAAGAGGGGATGAGAGAGGAAAGAACAGGGGAGGGGGAAGAGTTTAAAAAATAACGTCTGTACTCTTTCTTTTTAATTAATATGGGATTTGTTTAATATTTTATTTTCTATTTATGATTTTCTTTTGGCGGCGTCTAATGCCACCACATAATATTCTAAGTACACCACAGTTTAAAATGGGACAAAAATAACCTTAAAATAAATGGCTAAGTTATCCTTTTGTAATAATAAAATAACTAAAGACACCACAATATTTTCTAAGTACACCACATTATTTTTAATAAAATAATTTGTTTTAAAATATTTGATGATAACTGATATTTTCTTTTCTCGCTCTCCTTCCTTCACACTCACGCTTTCTCTTCTATAAACCCTAGTATTCATCCACATACGTAAAAGACAAATAATTCGATTGAAAAAGAGATAATGGACAATACGCAGGCCAACAGTGTGAACGATGTAAGTCAATCCATACTTTTTTCATGGCTGAAATTTATGTTTTTGGTGTTCATGGACGTTTGTTGAAAATAATTGTTTGGAAAAAATATTCTGAACCTTATTGGTTCTGTTCGAAAATCATAGTCTGAACATATTGTATCATGTTTGAACATATAAGGGCCGTTCGACTCAAATAGAAGCTGAACAACCTGAAGCCTGTTCGGACCAAATATCAGACGAACATGTGAACGGTGTTCGGCTGGAATTCCGTTCGAACATGTAACGGTTGTTCGGCCCTAAGTTGCCGAACACGCTGAATGCAGTGGCCCAAATAACAGTCGTACAACGTGAATCCTGTTCGGCTCATATAGCAGGCGAACATGTGAACGATGTTCGGCCAGAATTCAAACCGAACGTGTAAAGGTTGTTCGACTGTTGCCCAACACGCTGAATGCAGCGGCTGAAAGAGCAGCCGAACAACGTGAAGCCTGTTCGAACCAAATAACGCCGAACATGTGAACGATGTTCGACCAAAATTCCAACCGAACACTATAATTTAGTTCCAATCAATGAAAATTTGTCAATCTTCATCTTAACATCTCATAACAATCAATAATTACACAATAATTAAAAAATTCAAAGAACAATCAATCATTCAATTAAACCCTAATTTGTTGAAATCTAGATAAGAAAAGGGGATAAAAGGTGTACTTGCTGCTTTACTGGATTGATCCTTTGATTTGAGAGACTCAATGTGATCTTGTTCGAGGACTCCCCGCTGCTGTTGTTCGAGGACTCCCCGCTGCTGTTGTTCGAGAATTTATTGTCGAGAAGTCATGGCGGAGTTTGTAGTATTTTTCTTGAAGAACATAATGAGTAGCGTGTTTTTTTAATTCGTGAAACCGCGATATTTTAACAATAATAACGTTGGGCTTTTATTTTTCTTTTTTAACCTTTTTTTAATGATTTTATTTTTCGTTATTATTTGTTATTAGTTATAATAGTATTAAGGGTAAAAAATGAACTTATTGTGATGTACTTAGAAAATAAAAATATTTTAATTATTAAAATATGATGTACTTAAAATATTATGTGGTGGCATTAGCCTGCGCCACTTTTTTTTGCTGGTCAAAGTTAGTGAGGCTATTTTTGATAATTGGCCGGGTAACCCGGCCGTATTTGGTACTTTCCACATTAACGAATTCTAACTGAAAACCCTAGAGAGAGAAAGTTCGAAATTCGGGATCAATGGCGTCAGGATGGGGAATAACGGGGAACAAGGGCCGATGCTACGATTTCTGGATCGACTTTAGCGAATGTATGTCCCGCTGCCAGGCGCCTAAGGACTGTATCCTCCTCCGTGAAGATTATTTTGAGTGTCTCCACCACTCTAAAGAGGTATATCCATTTACTTATCCGATTCATTCATGTCCCAATGTGTATAATCAGCCCGGGCCTGCAATTTTAACTGTGCTGCTCGGTCATTTGTTGAATATGTTACTCGAGGTGGGTAGAGGTTGCTAATTGAGTTGAATTTTTTCGTAAATATTATCAGGGGCTTAAGTGGGTATAAAGGGCAAATCATGTGGTATCAGGAATTTGATCTTTGAATTGAAATAGAATATATTTGAATGTAACCTAAGAAGGTGCATCAATAAATATAATTCTGAATATTCTATTATAAGGATCCAGACTTAAGTTACTGAAATATCTTATAGTACTATTTTATTGTCCTGATATTAGTGAGCTTAGTTTCTGGATTCGAGGGAACAATGTGGATTTGGATTTGATGCAAGCTGTAAAGACGATGTGGAAAAGTTATTGAGATTGATATTTTAAAGGGTCTGAACTGTTTGAGTAACACAAAGGAAGATATCTCGGGGTGTAATGTGTAGTTTGAGAGGTTCGGTCTTACAGTGACGTTATGTTTCCAGTTGTGTTTCTGGGCATTTTGATGGAGAAACTACTGAAGCTAGCTTACAAAGTTTTTCATGGATATACATGTATGTATGTATATGTATCTATGTGTTCAATTGAAATCCTGTTACACTCTTTATGTCCACTGTTGCTTGTATTTTCAATCATTGAAAAAGTACATGTCGATGTCTCGAAGAGTCCTTCTGTTAAGTGATATAATTTTGAGACACTAGAAAATTTATTGAGATAGATGATGCCTTTAAGCAGAAAATTTGGAGAGTTATCAGCCATAGCTTATTGACAGTGATGAGATTTGTGTTTGAGATGTTGCTCCATTCTTTGAATCCTGAATATTAGTACCGTGTCCAATAGCTTCCTGATTCTTCAGTCTTTTGGAGTTATCAGCCATCCCTTTTCCCGGATTCAATTTGAAGTGCAAAGCAAGTCTGAATGCTTGAGATTGTTGCCTATAACTTCAGAATGTCAATCTTTTATCATGTCCAAGCCAAGCGCCAGTAGTCTTTAAGTTGAAAGATCTTTCTAATTCTTGAGATGGAACCATTAGAGCCTGAAACGATTCTTCTCAAAGCTTCAAAATTTGGGGACCTTATAACACTTTCAGTTATGAATTTTTAGGATAATGTAGCTAGCTAGCTTACATACTTCTAGTTGACTGCACTAATATACTATTCGTTTACTTGATCTGAATAAGCATTACTGTAATTGTTATGCTGCTAAGAGCTTCAGGCCTGTAGTTCGGTTGATGACGTCAGTCCGTGAACTTTGATGTTACATTGAGGGTGCTTAATCTATGCTCCATTCCCTTAATTGCTGGCCAACATTATGACCAACAATCATTGCTAAGCAGAAATACTGAAATAAAGAACTAATTTACTGGAACTAAATTCAAGAAGGTTCTAGATTAAGGCAGCACACTCTGTGAATGACGTCTACTTCCTTCTTCTCCTATGTTTGCGCCTTCCACTCTTATGTTGGCTATAAATGTGCTTTTGTGGTAGCTACACCTATTGATATTGCTGATTCCATAGTGTCAAATCCTTTTCAGCTACTGTTTGATCTGTAACAAGCACGATATGAGATAGAAGTGGCATGTTTAGCTATAAAAATAGATTGTATGGACACGATGATTCTATGCTACCTATATGGGTAGTGCCTACATTATTCGGAGGATGCTTGAACACTACTCGTAAGGATGACATGGAATTTCCCCATCTGGACATATACAAGCACCCAATACACACTGAGACAAACTCCTTCTGACACAGACATAGCATCCATATTTTCTTTGTCTGATACTATCGCATTTTGTTGCAGTTCCAAAGGAGGAACCGAGTGTACAAGGAGGAGCAGCGTCAGCTCAGAGCAGCTGCAGAGAAGGCCAAAGGAGGTGGGGATGACGGTGCCCATCATTGAGACTCGGTAGCATTTCTCTTCGCTTCAACAGAGTGAAAAGGGGAACGGGAATTCATTGATTTTCTTTTGGCCTCTGTTAGGAACAAAATAAATATATCCCTTGTTTTATGCTTCGTCGGATGTTAAATACAAGAACATATTCTGCGTCTTTAAAATCGGAGTTTTGGTCCAAAAATAATGTGTATTTAGCCATTTGCCTCTGGCTCTGAGACAATGATTTTGTTTTTTCACTTGTGAAATTTGCTTATGTTCATTTTTAGCTGTTATGACTTCTCTGGTATGTTCAAACGTTTTTATGTAGGTTATGTTAACACTTTTTTAAAAGAAGCAAGCCACTCGTCAATTGGAAAAGAGAGTTGAAGAAAATGTCTTGTTTTGCATTTTCACAGTAATGACATGAAAAAGTACATAATCATTTTTATCCAACCGGGGAACATGTTGGTGCCTTCCAGGTGGTAGTTTTGCAGCTCGTGGCGCAAACAATCGGAGGTAGGCTAGCTCTTCGAGGTCTCTACACCTGCCATCTTGGAGGCGCTCGATTTTCTTTCTTGAATCTTTGTTTTGTTGCTTCTCTAAGTTGTAGTACCTAAAATAATCATGTGAAATTCGCATAGGAGATCAACGTTGTCATCCGAAGTATTCGTAAAGTTCAGGTTAGGGCTGTTCGTTCGGTTAAAACCGATCAAACCGAAAACCAAACCGAAACAAATATCCGATTCGGTTCAGGGCATTGGAGCAAGCATTTTAACATAATTGAGCTTCTGAGCCTAATTGAATTTCTCCAGTTTTAAAACCTGATTGCA
The DNA here is from genome assembly GCA_958295605.1 of Ajuga chamaepitys. NCBI lineage: Eukaryota > Viridiplantae > Streptophyta > Magnoliopsida > Lamiales > Lamiaceae > Ajuga > Ajuga chamaepitys. The sequence goes on from OY282507.1 coordinate 50,706,129, forward strand.
TCTCAGGTAAGAGGAATATACCGTCTCCAGTTGAAGAGCGCTAAATAAGAGGATTAATTGCCATTTAAATCACGATATTTGGTATAATTTTCAATTGCAACATGATTTTTAAAATTTATCAATATTGGTCACCAACTTTAATTTTTTTTCAATTACAACATCGACTAAACTCCTGATCGTGTCGTCATCACCATCAGTATCGGTAAATGCATCTGGATAAGACCTCCATTTACCCTCAATTAATTTTGCAATTCGTCATTCTCATCAATTATTGAAATTACTATGTCACTTACTTGCCTTTCAATTAACGATAGTGTAAATGACGGATTGTGAAATTAGTCGATGGTAAATTAAGGTCTTGTCCAAACGCATCTAACAGTGGTGATGGCGACACGATCTGATGTCGAAATGTTTATGTTGTAATTGAAAAAAAATAAATTAAAATTGATGATCAATATTGATAAGTTTTAAAAGTCATGTTACAATTGAAAATTGAACCAAAAGTTTTTTTTTTTTTTTTTTTTTATAATTAACCCTAATGTATATTCTACCACTCTACAAGTGACATGTGATGGATTTATATATTATTTATAAAGGACTTTTGAATGTGCATGTGTTATAATTTACATAAATATATCATATTTTACGTATAAAGTTAATATAATATCAACATTTGTTTGTTATTTATATAATATGGTTCTTAAACCTAATTTATTAAAAAAACGTAAACTAAATTAATTTTATATTCATAAAATATAGATTCCATTTTTACTTATTAATATACATTTTTTTATTCGATAGGTTTCTCATTACAAAAAATAATAAAAGAAGTAAAAGTAAGCATATCTCCACGGACGGAAATATTTTTCTTGATATATTACTCTAAAATGTTTGTCATATATTAATAAATAAAAATTTTAATTATGTACATTTTACATCAAATGCCAAATTGAAAATCCTTTGAAAAAAATCAACGTGATTTATTTTTCCTAAAATACGGAATTGAGACAAAATATATTATACATTTTTCTTAAAATTTTGAGCGAAAAGAAATAAAAAAATATACGAAACAGACATATAGCAACAGTTTAGGAGGACATATATCAACAATAAGAACTACAAGAAGAATTTTTTTTTTTTTTTCTCTGAATGACATATTTATGGTTGCGGCATCTCAACGGGACGGGTTGGGTCGAATTTTTAGATTTTCTAACCCGTCCCGCACGCTCCACGCCCCACGTTGCCCCGCCACTGATAAAAAATGTGTGACTCGTGATCTGCCTTGTACGGGACGCCGCATTTTTTTTTTGTTTAAAAACAATTACTCTTCCGTCCGGCATATTTTGCACACCCTTAAAATAAAAACTAATTCTCACAATCTCTATTTTTAAAAAGTCAAAGAAAAAACAAAATATGTTTTTTCTTAACATCCGTGTCCGATCAACTATGCAAAATAAGTCGAGAATGAGGGAGTATTTTTTTGTTAGAAAATTTATTTTTTGTTGTTGAAGTCAATAGAGTTTTAATTTTTAGGTTTACATTAACTTTATTTTAATGTTTTTAATATTTTTTAATTTAATTATTAAAAACTGGAATTTAATTATTCAAATTTACTCTAGTCATAATTTAATATATTAGGATGACATATACATAACATATTATATAAAAAAATTTATATTATAAATGCATATATATATATATATATTATATTATTGTGTTATATATATAATATTACATAATGTATATTAAAAAATATATATTATATCTATATACAGGGCAGGGAGGGGTAGGCGGCTGACATGACCCTGTGGACGGGGCAGGACGTGCTCTGCTCCGTTCTCAAACTGGTCTGGTTTTGCCCTGCCCCAAATGTCTCGGGTCGGAGTGGGTCAGGACGCGGCGGAAGTCTATTTTGACATGACTATTACAGAGGGATACAAAGAATGCAGATGCTCTCTTTCCAATGGTGCAACATCTTCCACGACACTTGCTTCATTGGATCAAAGTTGTTAGATCCACGATGTTAATTTGGATCGGTTGACGATATAAAAAATTAGATCGTAAGATTAAAAAAAATTGTACAAAGTATAAATATAAAAATATATTTATATTTATATTAAATATGCTTATGTATATTGAAGACTGCATTTAACTGATGAATGAGAACTAGGGAATAGAGGTTTTGAATTCATTATTGCGCCTTACCTAAAATTTCTCCTCAAATCCTCAAAGTAGGATGGGCATTAAAATTGATGTTTAGGAATTCGGCAAAACAATATTAGTCATACTTACTAAATGAGGCTTCTGATGTCCAAACATTATATCTTGGGATTTTGAAGATTATACAAATTCTATGTGTGATCCACCAATTCGATTTCTATTAATACTCCAATTTAATATACGAGTTTAATCGTTAAAGCATGAATAACTGACTTCTTATGTTTTGGTTGGGGAGGGGGTGGGGGGAGGACCCAATTCCAATTGTAATTCCACCAACAATGCAACACACGATTCTATTAGTACTCTAATATAATATATGAGGAAATCGACTATAACTCAGTTGGTAGAGTACTTTGTAATCAAATGCATAAATTAGTAATTAAATATCACCAAACTCTTCATCTGTAACGCCCGGGAAATTTTTCGTCTATTTATTTAAATATTTTATGAGTGTTAATTATCATTTCATTTATAATAGGCCGATCCATTTTATGTGATTAATATTTTTTTTTTTATTAGACTGTCTAGTCCAAATAAATTATTTAAGGCCATTCACTTTATTATTTTGAGTCCATTTACATACATTCATTTCATCCATATTCACTTTTGGCCCAATAAGTTATGCCGTATATGCAAATAGATGGGTCCAGGCATTGAGCCCAGGTCCAATTAGAGATCAGAGAGTTTGAGAAACACGGAAGTTTTCTGAGTTAACCGTTGAGAACGTGTGTATGTGTGAAGGTGGGGTTAGTGGGAGCGTGGAGGCTATAGGGAGTAACTGTAACAGCAATCCCTTATAAAATAAATTTACAGTCGGAATCACTTTCAACTGCTATTTTGCAAAAAAAAAACAGAGAAGGTAAGAAATTCTGTAATTCTCGTTAATTTTTCCCTCAAGCCAATCAGCCATTACACTGTTTTATTTTCTAGCCAAACCCATCGGAACCCAACACCTTTCTTAAATACAAATCTCAAATCACCACCATTACCTAATCCGACTGAAGCCCCTTTTTCCATCCAGACAGAAGAGTAGTAAATCAGTAGAGGAAAAAGGAAAAAAAAAAAATTGGTAGAAGAAAGAAATCAACAGCCGGATTCTGAAACTTTCACTATTGCCGTTCTCCCCTCCAAAGTCGCGTGCGTCGCTGCGACGACAGTCTGATTGCGGTCAGATGTCGATTAACCGAGGCCAACAAAAATTCCCTGCCGCTGCACCATATTTTCCGCAGCCCAGTTCTCTATCAGTCATCATTGCGGAGTATGAGGGAACGAATCGGTTCTCAGAGGTGGACGAGACGAAAGAAAAAAAAAAACGTGAACTAACTGAGAAGAAGCAGATGGGAGATGGGAAGTAAGCAAATCTGTGGAGATGGGGAAGATGTACCTGTTGCGGAAGGATGGAAGAGAGAGGACAATTAATCTCTCAAATTCACATTTTTATCTAAAGCCCCATACGCCTAACCCAACTCAACACTCCTCTTCCAAGATTAAGCCACGTAACCCCAGTACCCCAAGGCCAAAATGTTTTATACCCATTTCCAATTAAAGCCATCTTGTCCAAAACATTATCATTTCATAGTCTTGTTTGTTTTGTTTTCTTTTATTTATTTATCTTATTTATAACCTTTACTTTCTTTCTTTTATTTTCTATTTATACCAAGGTTTAATACTATTAGATATTAACATAAGTTTCCCTCGTTTAAATGTAAGAATCGAAGAGTGTGAGTACGGACCTAGGACTTTGGACTAATTTGCCAGCATTTGCATTTTCCATCATCTCATTTTCAGGTGGGGGTCCTAACTGTTTATTGTTCTAATTATAATTACTTGTTTGTATACATGTGCTTTTATTTTATTATTACTTGCCAATACAAGTGATTTACAATTTGCTACTTGCCAATACAAGTTTAGCCCATTATCAATACACTGCTTGCCAATACAAGTCAGTTCTATGTGTCTTGCCAATACAAGCGCATCATTATGATAAATGTTACATTGTATGCTTTTTGTCTTTATAATTATTGTAATAAACTGTGACTCCCACGAGCTAAAAGAAGCTCACCCCAGCCTATTATTGATCCTCAGGTAGAAATGGAGAGAGCGATTGAAGTTGAGACAGAGCCGGGAAAGCATATGGTGGTATCTTTTAATCACAAAATTTTAGTTAAATTTGATATTGGACTATTTGAATTGGATTGTTTATGTTTTGGTAGTCAATTTATTCTCGTTTATTTGGTGCAATTGATAGATGAATGTTAGAATATTTTGTGGGTTGTTTGTGTAGATGGAATTATTAAAATCTTAAATATATTTGATTGCATAATACGATTTTCAATTATGATTTCCCATAATAAGTGTATACTTAGGAAATAAATTTTAATTAAGTTATTTCATGTTTTAGATTAATAATAATAATAATAATAATAATAATAATAATAATAATAATAATAATAATAATAATAATAATAATAATAATAATAATAATAATAATAATAATAATAATAATAATGAATAAGTATATTAGTGATTTATGCTAGGTCTAATTAAATTAAGTTGCATGTTTAAGTTGTGTTAGTTCAAATTGTTTTATTTAAATTCCGCTGCAAATAATTGGCATGTTGCCTTAAATAGTCAAAGATTTTAAAGTATTGTATATATACAATTAATTTTTCTAATGTACCTTAATATATATATTATATTATGATATGGCAAAAGTAGAAATTTTATACGAATAGTAATTTAGTAATGGCCTGGTTGAAGAAAATAATTATTTCTAAATAAATAAAATAAACATTTTTTTTTTCTATTTTATAATTTCTTAATTAGACTAGAAAATCGGGCTGTTACATCATCAATCAGGATTGTACTACAATTTAATATATGAGTTAAATCGTTGAGACACGAATAACTCGTAGAACTGTAAATTTGTACGAGTTGACAATATTACATTATACTAGTTTTTCGCCCGTACACTAGTTATTTCTTTATCAAATTGTTACTAAAATTTAAAGGTAAATATATATATGGGTTAATTACCAAACAAATCACGAACTTTAGACCAATTTTCAATTGCAACACGACCTTTAAAACGTGACAATTTCTGTCACATACTTTTAATTTGTTTCAATTACAACATCGCCGCCCAACTCCGATCCCCAAATGCTAATATGGACGGCGGTGCTTCCAAAACGACGTCGTTTCGGCGGAAACCAGACTAGACGAAACGACGTCGTTTTGGGAGCACCGCCGTCCACGTCAGCAATCGTGGATCGAATTTGGGCGGCGATGTTGTAATTGAAACAAATTAAAAGTATGTGACAGAAATTGTCACGTTTTAAAGGTCGTGTTGCAATTGAAAATTGGTCTAAAGGTCGTGATTTGTTTGGTAATTACCCCTATATATATTAATGGGTAACAACATAAGTAATGAATAAGATATTATAAACAATGGATAAATGTTTGATATAATAAAGATACTATAAAAATTACAAATTAAAGGAAAAAGTTAAAGATTAAAGATTTTAAAGCACCTTTCTTTATCCAACATTATAAGTTGAATTGTATTGTTGTTTCTCTCCATCGCAAATGATGATCTTTAGATCACGTTGATTTATAATTCTTGACAAAGTAACATATAATTCGCCATGACTGAATACTGATTTGCACAAAAGATGCCAACATTAGACAATAATTATCATTGACTATTCCCGATTATTAGATGAAATTAACAAAAATCTTAAAGTTAAGACATTTGTACCTACATTAGTTTCTTCAAGTACATGCATACCAAGACTGGTAATAACCAACCTTGTACTGTCACAAAATTTAAGAATGGAATCAATAAACCTAAAAAACTTGTAACAATCTAAAATGATTCAAACAATTTAAAATTATTATAAAAAGGCTTAAACTAAAGTAAAAAATTAATCTTCTTAAAAATTATTATTTTCATCTCTAAAAAATATTATTTTAAAATTATCTGATATTTTATTTTACATACAAAAATCTTAAAATCAAAATATATATCACAATAGTCATAAAAACTATCACTAAAAAAATAATATTTTAATCACATGTATGCATAATAGATATTAAATCAAAGATTGAGAAAAGAAAATTAATTCAGTATATTTTATTTTTAATTTAAAATAAAGTTGAAACAAAAAAGTTATAAAACTTTTAAATATTAAGGAAAAACAAGAAAGAATCTTATTAGTTGATTGTTAACCATCTCTCCCCATTCTAGGAAAAAGGAACCGGATAAGTATTAATTTTAATGTGAAAAACCCTACCAAAAGGGCCTGTTTGTTTATGACTATGGGTGGTTGGAGTACTGTAGGCTGTGGAGAATAAAATAGAATTTGTAGGTTAGGGTAAATAAATGAGTGTTTGTTTATGTTGGTTGAAAGATTGAGTTGGAGTTGATTTATATTATAAAAGTGGTAAATGTGATTTGATGTGTGTAAGAGATAGTTAATGAATGATTGATTATTGATTAAAGTTGTATTGAAAATTGAGTTTGATTGATGATGTGTGTAAGAGTTGTTAAAAAATGATTGATTATTGAATAAAGAGGTATTGAGAATTGGATTTAAATTTATGATGTGTGTAAGAGGTAATTAAATAATGATATTATTGATTAAAGTTGTATTGAAAATTGAGTTTAATTAATTATGTGTGTAAGAGGGTTGGAGACAATTGTCTCAAACCCATAAACAAACATATGTTGAGTTGCGCACAATTCGAACCATAAACAAACAGACCCCTTATATAATTGACAATTTAACAATTTAACTTTTATTTAGTTAGATATTACATTACTGTTCGATAATAATAATAATAATAATAAAAAAAAATTATAATTTTGTATGAGCACTATTATATACATTGACGGACCTACATGCCCCTCTTGGCTCGGTCAAAATGTGCTATTATATAAATGTGTTTTAGTTGATTTTGATACAACGTAATTAAATAAAATAAATAATTCTATTGTCTGATTTGAATATGATTTAATAATAATCAATCGATGTATTCTTAAGTGTATACAATAGGAATAAAAATTTCAAAAAACAAAATGAAATGTTTCGAGACACTAAATCTTGATTATCGTTTTTTAATAATTGAATCAATTTATTAATCTTATCAATATAATTAGTATTTTTAGTTTTATATATATAGTTGAATATTGTTGAAGCTCATGAACAGATTTAGAGGTGTCCCCGTCCCTTTTAGATTTTCTAAAATTTTAGTTTTAAATGTAATTCTCAAAGTGAGTCACCTACTTGGTATAAATTTGCTTCGAATCTTAAAGTATAATTGAAAAAAGTTACCCCAATAAAATGAATACCTAAATTTTTCTATAAATGGACCTCCTCGACAAAATTTATGAGTCTATCACTGATTATATATCATCCAATAATATAAACGATTTACGAGATATTGCACAATTTAGAGGTGAATATCCGGATTTGGATAAAAACACCCCCTAAAATCTACAACAAAATATATCTTCCAAAAAGTGAAGATACGAATTACGATCATTTCCTAAAAAAAAAAAAAAAAACTACGATCATAGAAAACTATCCAATATTTATTCCCACGCGCTGTACAGCGCGTCGAAATCCAGTGGCACACCTACTGGAAAAGGACTCTGGCTGACTGGCTCAGCCTCAGACAGAGCGGGAAAGCCAATAATCAAGGAAGGACTCCTCGTTTTCTCTATACAGACATTACTGCTCAAGGGTTTCCTTGGTCTCTAGAAATTCGCTTATCGAAATTCGCACACGTTTCACGAAACAATGGCGTCTTCTCCGACGTCGTCGACTTGCTCGTCGCCGTTCGTCGCGTCTTCGTCTAGTTTCGCCGAACTTCCGGTGGCGGCGATGAGAAGTAAAATCGTCGAGAAGATTTTGGATAATCGTGTTACTATAATCGTCGGCGAAACCGGTTGCGGTATATAATTTCATCGCTTTTGTTTTTTCCCGTGAAACTGCGTTTACGCTTTTGCTGTTAATGGCGTCGCTGATCAATTTCAGTGCGTTCACGAACTTGTTTTCTGTGGCATAATTATTCAGTGACAACTTGTAGTTTTTTTTCATTGCTAATGATCTCATGATTGTCGTTTTAGGATTGTTTCTTACTTGGCACAATTCAGTATAGAATGCAGGAAGCAGTTTGTTTAATTCTGAATTCTTCAGAAGCGAAAGTGCTACTGCTAATTAGGAATAGAATGTTGTTGGAATAACCTTGATTTTTTTTTTTTTTCATGTGTTAGTCCCAATCGTAATTCTACTTTTCGATACTTGAAATTTCATATGAGTCCAAATTGCAATTCTATTGAAATTTCTTTGATGTGTTTATTTTTACGACATCATGTTCTTCAATACTACTATCCGTGCCATGCGACCACATGGAATGTGTAGATTGATCAACGTATTAAGGGTAATTACTTTGTTAGTGTACTCCTTCTAAATACTCCATTCGTCCATAGAATGAGTCATGTCCCAGAAAAAAAGTCTGAGTTTTAAAAAACCAATTTCTTGTTTTATTAGTCAAAGTAAATAAAATAAAAATTTAATTTCACAAATAAGTTAATATGGTTGAATAATTAAAAAAAAAAACCGAAATCAAAATAGAGTCGAGGTTTAAAAGCCAATCTTGTTTATTTGTCAAAGTAAAAAAATTAAAATTTGAATTTCACAAATAAGTTAACATGGTTGAATAAGTTAAATAAGAAAATAAACGAAATCATACAATAAAGTGAGAATTCACTGTTTTTTTTGGAGGTTGTACTTTCATCTAATTAACCATATAATATCTTTGTCAATAAGACTCTATTTCTGGAACGGATGGAGAATATATAGAGAATGATTGGAGTTCACCTGATTGTTGTACTTCAGACCCTGACAAATTTATAATGTGATGGAAAATATTTCCATAAATGCTTGTTTATGAGTGGTTGTACATTACACTGTTTGATGACTTGATGTTCTTTGCGTGGTTTTACTGCAGAGTTTTTTCATTGGCTATTTTGTAGCAATTGCTAATGTTGACTGGATCTTTTTTAAGGCAAGAGCTCACAAATCCCACAGTTCCTACTGGAAGAAAATATGGAGCCAATACTTTGTACTCAACCAAGGAGATTTGCTGTTGTAGCTGTTGCTAGAATGGTAGCAAAGGCTCGTAATTGTGAAGTAGGTGGAGAGGTTGGGTACCACATTGGTCATTCAAGGGTCTTCTCTGCCAGGTAGGCATATAACTGTTTTTGTTGCAATGTGAATTTTTTGTGCCACTAAATCCTACTCCTAAGATAAAATATACATTATTGAATTGGGCTTTCTGTGGTGGCATATGTTGGCCAACTTCCATCAATTTGGTGTTGCCCAAATAAGGAATCTAGCAGAAGTGACCTCTTTAAAGGATCATGAGGAAAATTTGCTGATTCCATCACTTACAAAGTGTTTTTGTCAATGAATTGCTCTAATCCGGACGAGGCTTGTAAGGATGTAATTGGTAACCTGTGATTTGTATTGATGCGCTTCAAATGCTAGAACTTTAAATCTGGTTACTGTAGCAGCTCATTTAAATTCCTTGTGTTGGTATTTGATATGTAGCTTCCTAACAAGTGATGAAAATATTGCTGGATGATTGACCTGTTTGGGTTTATATATGGCATGTCGCATCTTCTCTGTCTAATGTGCTTTTGTTGTTGCATATATATCTGTTTTTATTATTCCTCATCATCTATTCATCTTCTGCAGACCTTTTTCTTTAATCAACTGAAACCTTGTGCCATTGCTCATATATATATCTGTTAAGTAATCATTGTCCCTGTCAATTCAGCCACTGCTTATTTTTCCACTGCAAAATCGATGTCCTATGTCAGGTCCAAGATTGTTTTCAAGACGGCTGGGGTTTTGCTGGATGAAATGCGAGAGAAGGGAGTTAAAGCACTCAAATACAAAGTTATAGTTCTTGATGAAGTGCACGAAAGATCCGTGGAGTCTGATCTTGTTCTTGTTTGCATAAAGCAGTTTTTACTTAAAAACAATAACTTAAGGTTAGCAAATTATTTGACTTAATATTCACAACTTTTAATATGAGTTTGTTTTATCCAGCTCACAAGCGAATCGTGGTGTGATTCATTTCACAAGATAGTCTTAAAACAAATTTGTTTTTATAGGGTGGTTTTGATGTCTGCTACTGCCGATATTTCGAGATACCGGGAATACTTTAAGGATCTTGGTAGGGATGAAAGAGTAGCGCTGCTGGCAATCCCTAGCACTGACAAGAACACCTTATTTCAAAGAAAAGTTTTGTACCTTGAACAGGTATTGCATGCTAGCAAGCTTATTGAAAGATCTATCATTGTCGTGTGATCATTTTAGATGAAGCTTGTCAGTAACGTAATCAACAAAGAATTTCAACATTTCTCCTCCACCATTGAAGTTTATGGAGTATATGCTTCAGATATTCTTGCCCCCGTTTACCTGTCACTTGCCACATTATACAATATGCTTCATTTATTCTTCTGTCTGGTAATGGCCATCGTGCTGGTTGCAAAAGGATGCTCGAGTCAAACTTATGGAACTAAGTTCTTCCATATCAACAAGTCATTTCCTAATTTTCATTAGTACATATGTGAGTAAAGACCTCGAGAGAACAAAATGGAGTCTGGGGCCTAGGTGCCCCTAGACCGAAGCAAAAATGTCAAGTTTGATCTTATAGATAGTTTTACCTCCTTCTAGCAAAAGCCAGACGTCCTGGCTACCATGCGGCTTGTGCAGTGGCTACTCCCAGAGACCATTTATTTATTTGTTTCCTTTTTATTTTTTTTCATCTGGCTCATATGACACTGGGTTTGTCCAGGTTTTCTCGCCAGATTTTTAAGAAGACTGTCGCAAAAGATATTATAAGAGTTAAAATATTATGAGTTAAAATAAAATAAACACAGTACGTCGTATTAAAATTTCTATGATATTGATGTATGATGAGAGTTAAATTAGTCCAAGATTATGTTGGCGTCTTCAAGAAGTCTTTTGAGCGATCTTGAATCCATGTTCGTCTTCAACTTAAAAAGATAAAATTATAGAGTTAAAATGTTAAAATAGCTTAAGAATAATTTCTAGCTAAATAATTGATATTATTATTAGAGGGACAGGGCTACAACCGGACCCTTGTTTGCCTTGTGAAATGTGTTAATGAATCAGAGCAAATCTGGAAACTTAGAATCATAAACTTTTTGGGATGAAACGTGAGAGCCTTTTCTTGCTGTTTCTATGTGACCAGAGGGAGATGTGTTCACTAAGTCTTCTTGCCCCCTCTCATAGGTAAGTGAACTTCTTGGGATGAAATGCGAGAACCTTTCTTTGCAATACTGCTCTGGACCAAGTCCGAAGATGGCAGAAGCTGATTTTAAGCCTGAAGTGCACAAGCTTATCCATGATTTGGTTTTACACATTCACAAGAATGAACCAGATATTGAGAAGAGCATTTTGGTCTTCCTTCCAACATACTATGCGTTGGAGCAGCAGTGGTTCCTCTTGAAGCCTTTTGGTGAAATGTTTAAAGTCCACATTTTGCATCGCAGCATTGACACTGATCAAGCACTCAGAGCAATGAAAATCTGGAAGTCTCACCGTAAGGTAACATTTTTCTAAGTTTAGTCTTTATTACTGCTTCCTCGCATTGAACAGATTTGCAAAGTGAAAAGCCTAGAAGACTGTATTTAGTCACTGTCTTTTTAGTTTGAGCTGAAACATCCTTGTTGATGCAGGTTATTCTGGCAACAAACATTGCAGAATCTTCTGTCACAATTCCCAAAGTAGGGTATGTCATAGATTCCTGTCGTTCTTTGCAAGTTTTCTGGGACAACAATAGGAAAACAGATGCAGCAGAGCTTGTTTGGGTTTCAAAATCTCAGGTATAATAAGCTGTTCCAATTTTGCCGGGTGATATTGTTGTTTCTTACCTATATGTATCACAGGCTGAACAACGTCGGGGAAGAACTGGTCGTACTTGTGACGGCATGGTGTATCGACTGGTGACTGGATCTTTCTATGGTCAATTGGACGATTATGAGTACCCTGCGATACTAAAGTTATCACTACGACAGCAAGTACTTCTCATCTGCTGTGCTGAATCTAAAGCTATCAATGAACCAAAAGGTGGTTTACTATTCGTGATTATATGAAATTTTTATTTTGATTGCTGCACAAAGTTTCTCACTATCCACATGTATCAGTTCCCTTCAAAAGAATATACCAAGGAAATTATGCATGTATAACAGTTCTGAATCTCCTCCTGTTGTCATACAATAAGTACACTTATACTACATAATTCTTGAAGGATTATTGTCTTACCTACCTGAACAAAGAGTTATATCTCAATCAATGCTCCACCATTATTTGGGACAATGAATAAAGAGTTGTTTGACCAAGAAATGCTGTAAAAGTACTCATAATTTTTCGTAACTGCCTATGGTTTACCCACCTTTAGTTGTTTCTATTGCAAATTCCACTGATGTCCACACACTTCAGACCTATCTGATCCAGAGAAGTCAGTTCTTCACCCATATGTATTTTATGTTTCTTTCTGTTGTATTACATCCATAGAATAAAGTGGAACAAGAAAATCATATTTCTTTTGGTTATATCATTTAACATGACATTTTGGTTTGTCCGGATTTACTTTGCATTTTCCTTATAAATGCCTTGTGGCTGCTGTTGAATGAGTCATGTGAATTTGAAATGTGCACTTTGATCAACTGGAAATATATTTGTCTGCTTTTTCTATTATGCCTGCCAAAGAGGAAGAAAGTAACAGTTTTCTTGTCTCTTCTATTTTAGCACTGTTACAGAAGGCTATGGATCCTCCAGAATCCAATGTTGTTGAGGATGCACTAGAGTTGCTGGTTAACATGCGTGCTTTGGAGAAGGCATCTTCTCGGGGTCGTTATGAGCCCACCTTTTATGGGCGCCTACTAGGCAGTTTTTCTCTGTCATTTGATTCTTCTGTCCTTATTCTGAAGTTTGCTGACATTGGGATGCTACGAGAAGGCATTCTATTTGGTATCCTAATGGATCTACAACCTCTACCTGTTCTGCGTCCTTTTGGTCAGGACAGCCAGGTATATCTGGTTTTACGTCTTGTTCTAATTTACTTGCATTACTATATTTACTGATAGGGAAACTTGTTTTTTTTGGTAGCTCATGGAGTACACAGATAGTTATTATAGTGGAAATAGTAAGAATGCCGTGCTAGGAAAGAAGGAGCTGTCATATATGGGCAACTTCTGCGCATTTCAGTTTTGGCAACGTGCTTTCAAGGCAAGTTGTGTTCGTCTCTGCAATCATGATACTGTATATTAGTTGTTGTAGCCTGCTAATTATGTGGTTGTATAGGACAAGTGCCGGCTTGAACAGCTCAAAAACATTCTGAAGCTTGGAGAGGATACGGAAGTTCTGCTCCCAAAGACGGAGGAAGAATGGTGCTCATTTCACAACCTTGTGCCGTCTGCTCTCCAGCAAGTTACTGAATCATGTATGATTTCCTGGAGCTCTAATACATCTGACTTTTCATTTACTTTATCCCGAGCATGCTGTTTGCAGATGATGATATCCTCAATTTGCTGCATCGGTCTCGTCCCAAGTTTTTGTCTGTATCCAATAGTATGCCAATTCATTATGATCCATACGACTTCCAGCATGAATGTCATCTCACTCTTACGGAGAATAAGGAATCGGATGCTTTAGATTTGGAGGATGACCACGAGCGTGAGAACGAATCAAGGAAATGTGTTGCTGTGCCCTTTGTTGGGCCCTACGACTTCCATGCAGATGAGGTGGCAATAAAGCTCACATCCATCGTCAAGGAGGTAAAACACTTCAAGTTTTCCAGGTGCTGCTTCTTGTGACATGAAGGTGACCCCTCATTTTAACTTTCCTGTAAAATAGATGAGGATCCAGCTCGCAGAGGGTGTATCTAAAGAACAGTACACGTTCACTCATGTTAAGGAGCCATATGCTGAAGGGGGTCGACCACTCTGTAGATACTTTGCCAGTGGTTCGTGCAACAGGGGCAGCCAATGCATTTTTTCTCATTCACTTCAAGCAAAAAAACCTATTTGCAAGTTCTTTTTCTCATTGCAGGTATCGTTTCTACTTTTTACTGAATTTTGCCTTAAATTACAATCCTATTCAACTTGAGTAATAAAACAACTTATACTACTTTGTACCTGCAACCTGCAGATTACTAGCTGACTACTTGTTTATTTATTCGTTCTATGATCGTCATTGCAGTAAATTGTTTAGGAAAAAGGCATTTTCATTATTTGGTCTTGAAGGAAATAATTTCCAACTTGTTTCTTATAAGAATCCAATATGTTTCTATTGCTTTTCCTTTTTCTTTTTCTTTTACCGGCTAATTCTTAGATCCGAATAAATGGGTAAACTGTATCCAAAGTATTTAAGTGACTGCGTTATACCAGTGTGCAATTAATCAGTATGAAATCTGATATGACAATCAGCAGCAGTGTGCTGAAAACTTCATGAGTTGTTTTGGAACATGAAATAAACTATTACACTTATGCATTAAAAGTCTACTTAGTGACGTTTTGAGTGTTCTTATGTACATCAAATTACTGAGAATAACTACATTTGCAGCTGCACACACGTCATTATTTTTGGAATTCCATACTATATTGTTCAGAAAACAACTTTTTACATCACCTCTATTCCTAAATGTGGACACATCAAAACTCTATTGCTCCTCTGGTACGAAATCTGATTTGGATGTATATGCAGGGTTGCCGGAATGGAGATTCATGTTTCTTTTCTCATGATTCTGATCCATTAGCTATATCAGCCAGCTTGTCAAGTTTATGCGTACCAGAAGATGAATTCATCGATGCTGAATCTTTTCTGCAATTCTTCCCTTCTTCTTTGGATGGATACGTGCTATTACTGGATGACACAGACCTTCACTTTTCCTCTTATCTCGTCCATCAATTCGATCCTTCTGGTATAATATCCACCACTTCTGAGGCAAATCCCTTCCCTATTGATCCTTCAATGACAGGTATACAAGTCCTTTGGGGACTTAGCCACCCATCTCAAACGATCTTGTCCATGGAAGGGAGTGATCTGGTCCCATGGAATGAAGTCAAATGTGTGCTATGGTTTCCGAGATTTGGTGATGATGAGCATGGAGAAGAACAGCAGAAGAGTCTGGTGCAAACTTTTTTTAGTTATCTAGCCATCCGAATTTTGGCCGATACTCTGCATGAAGTGCAAGTGATTCTCACCATGAACAACTTACGGTTTTCAAACTTACAGGTAAAAAAGAATTAACTTCACAAACTTAATATTTTAGTCCACTTTTCTATTTCAAGGGTGATACTCTACTGTGGAAGTGTCTGCTATTGCTTTCGCTTTAGAATAATTGATTAAATTTAGAGATTTTGTTTTTAAGCAAAAGTAGGTAGTGTTTGTAATAATAAGTGATTTATACAAGGAGTAGAAGTTGTATTGTTTGGAAAAAAAATAATTTTAAATAGAAGTTGTATGTAGAAGCAGAAAAAAGTTATTTTACTTAAAATGAGTTCTTTTGTGTTACTGTTGAAGCAAAAGCATTTTTTTTTTTTTGGAGTAAGCAAAAGCATTTGTTAAAAACATTGAAACTACTTTTTATGCTAAAAGTGTCTAAGTGCTTTTTAAAAGCAATGACAAAGTGCACTGTTTGCGTTTGCTTGTTTTAGAAGTTACTGCTTTTGGCTCAAGTTCAGCTAGAAAAAAAAGGGCTTGCATTCTTCTGCTTCTGCTGAAATTAGCACATTTAAGTTAAAATCTTGAAGAGATATGCTGCAAACTGCTTCTTAGTAAAATTGTTAGAAAAAAATGATTATTTTGTAAACACTACAGCTTATGAGTTTTACTGTAATTACTTTTTCTTCAAACATCACCAACTTTTGATTTTAAGCAATTTTTCAACAATCTCTAATTTTACTCACATTCTTAAAAGTAAAAGCAATCGTAAATCTCCCTTTGTCAATTTGTATTATTTCTAGTGTTCTACTCGTTCTTTTCATGTAGAATGATAAAATGCTCAATATTATAGTCAAAATATATATTAGTCATAATCGTCTCGCTTCTTCGCAAGATGGATTCTTGTTCTCATTTTCTACGATGATGTATCATATCAGGTGGAAAAATTGGCAAGGGACAGTTTTTTCTTTCTTAAAGGCTCAGTACCATATGATGAATCAAGCTTCGGGCAATTGTTTGATGAGACGACTACCAAAAGGGAGATGTTGGTATCGAAGCCTATTTCATATGTTTTCAATCTTAATCCTCCAAATGACTTTCAGTTTGGAGATTATGCGACATTGCTCCGCCAGCGTCTACATGGAATTTGTTAATCAGGCGAGGTCTATTTATTTAGTATTTGGTGGTGGATCATAAGTTTTTGTGTCGGATCCTTTTCTACTTGTACAATCTCCCCTAATTATGGCAAAATCTGATCTATCTTCAACAAGCTGCTTTGAGGAAAGATTACTGTTTTTGGATTGAAGTAAATATTTATTAGGTGTTTTGGATCATATCGTTCAGCGAGGGGCAGGGACGTAAATGTCGCGAAATTTCGGTCAAATAGCGCCGAAATTTTACTTTGGTTTTTCTTTCTATGCTGCTGAAATAAAATTGTGGCTACAAGGTGCTTTTGTAAATATTTTGGCAAACTATCGGTGATATTTTATTAAATATCGATTTCAGTTCATATATTATACATTTTGTCGTAATATTTGCAGATATTTTGCCGAAATATCTGTTAATTTTGAAATTATGATCCGACTAATTTGCATGCATTAACGGTGAGCAGATAAAGTTGGTCTTAGGATGAGTAGCGTTGCTCAACAACGTCATTGAGACATTAAATTATTTTCCCTTGTAGATGTTTTATATTCTCTGAACATGTTATTGCTGTAACTTAACGTCCTCTTATTTGTTATACTTGTCAACATCTAGTGATTTTTATCTTTTGGAAATAAACGTGGTCGGGTCCGGTGAATGTAAATAAAATTAGTGTGTGTTGTTTCAAAATATAAGAAAAAGGTTACTCTTAGGCGTTGTATCAAATTTCTCAATATTTGTTTGATCTTTCTTGGATAATAGAATGCTACATGGTACTCAAAAGATCCATACTATGTGCATGGAGATTGCGAACCTCCATACATTTCTATAATACATAACATAAATATAATACTCCCTTTGTCCCACTTAAATTTGTACACTTTCCTTTTCAGTCTATCCCACTTAATTTTGCACACCTTTAAAAAGGAAATTTTCATCACAATCTTCACCCTCAATCTTCATATTTGAAAAAGTCAAAGATAACCCAAAATTTGTTTTTTTCTTAACATCCGTGTTCGGTCAACTACGCAAAATTAAGTGGGACGAAGGTAGTATTAATATATGACAATGTATATAATCGGATAGGCGGTTTGGGAAAACGGTAATATGCTATACTTGTATCCTATTTGATTACAAAATATCTTGTTTGGGCATACCTAACCCTATTTCCAATTTAAATGTTGGTACAGGTAAAATTGACATCATCAAATGAGAGCTAACACCTATATAGAGTTAGTGCCAGCTAGTTATATATTTTTTAAGAGATAACACCCATACATGACTAGTTCCATTTAGCAAAATATTTCTACCAAGATAAAATTGACATCCTAAATATGAAGTTAACACCCATATAGAATAGTGGCAGCTAGTTATATATTTTTTGCAACATAAGTAAGGTCATTGATTTCCGATACGGGTCACTATCACATGTGAGATTACACAAATAAATGAAATCGTCTGTGAATGTTAAGATCCCTTATGATTGAAATCAGCATACACTAAACCACATGCCCCAATCATATACCACCACAACCTGTCCTTATCTTTATTAGCCACCTTTTCCACGAATTCCATAGCTCATTAAAGGTTACCAAATAAATAAATAAATAACTATTTCTTAAAGGCAATATATATTTTAAAAGAATATATCTCTTGTACATCAGTTATACGGATTTTAGATTCGTTTAATTTAATTTATGGATAATTTTTCATAAAAATGTATTAGTATTTGTGTTGAAAGTTATTATTTTTAAATAAATCTATCATGCTCGTAAGATATTGATGTTTATGCCAAAAAGTATTACTTGTTTTGAGTAGTACATTTTTTTTGAACTAATAATACACACGAATTGTAGAATTTTACATCTGATCGACAGGAGATTTTGTAATTTTTTAGTGCTAGGGAAATAAACTCCAAGAATGTAGAAAATAAATGAATTTATTATTGCAGTTAAGATACTGAGTGCTTGCTTTAATATTCACAACATAAATAAATTAATAAGTATAGTGGCACCACCACTACATGATATATAGCAAACTTCAATAAAATTCACAATAAATTGATTCAAAAAAATATCTTAACATACACAAATGAAATAAGATGCGTCTTCTGATTAGATTCAAACCACAAAAAAAGAAAAAGAAAAAACCGTCTTTTTATTTTAATATATCAAATCATAATCTAAAAGAATTAAAAAAAAAAAAAACTGTTTATACTAACAGTTCAATTTTTAAATCCTAATAACATTAAATTACTGCATAACACATTAAAAGAAATATAAAGATTTTTATAACAGATCAAATATGTTGTAATAAATAGATGATATTATCAAATCAGGTTCTTATCTTCACTACTATATATACTAAATAATCATTAATTACTCAATTTATTTTTATCTCTTTTTTTTTTTTTTTTTTTTTTTGGTGATCAACCTATTTTAATTGAATGTACTGCAATAATACATGTTCAAACTTCAAATACATAAGATAGGCATAACAAATCATACTAACATTAATTTCTACATTCTAAGCGTCTAGTAATCTTCACAGCTCCGTATTATATTTCATCTCATGCTCTAAATCGAACGAGATCTTCTATTTCAATTTATGTATTAATATAATATTTAAATTAGAATAATCCCTATAAGTATTCAATAATATCATTAATCAATCAATAAATATTATTTTTCCCGTTTTACCTTATCTTGCACAGAAAAAATTAACATAAATATTTGGAAATTTTACTTTTTGAGATTTTATTTCCTCTATTTCGGATTCGGTTTGACCAATTTCTCAAAATAACTAATCACGTGTATTTATACAAATCACGTGTATTTAGTAATATTACTATGAAACATAGATGGAATAATCTGATATACAGAATCTTGGCTGAAATATCTTCTCCCTTTCTTCTCCGAAGTTCAATGTTAAGAATTCCCCAATCCAATTTCCGAATTAACCTAATTTCGCCCTTCAATTCAGTGAAGAACACACAAGCGATCCCAAATTTTCACATTCATTCACTGTAATGCTATGTCCCGCGGAACCCTAGATCCACTCCACGCCATTGAATCATGCGCCTACCAGCTCCTCAGTTGGAGGCCCTTCGCCAAAACCCTAGACGCCGATTCCTCCAAACCCTGTTATGGCCCCCATAGCAAGCGCCCTTGCCGCGCCGATCGCTCCACCTCCTCCTTCTCCATAGAGGCCATCCTCGACATGTCCAAACTCAGCCTCTTCGACGATGATAAAGCCATCTCGCTCTCTACCGCAAGGAAGCGCTGGTTTGCCCGTAAGCGCCGCCGCCGTGGTGGCTCCAGGTCTGTTTCCGGCCGGAGTTCGGATCGGAGAGGTTGCTCGGTTGGTGCTTCTGCGGCGAATGGAACTTGTTCTGATTTTCCTATGGTGGCCGGGGGTACGGATTCGAGTGGGGAGCTGTTTGGGGACGCGAATTGGTCGTCTGATGTGAGTGATCGGATTTCGAGGAGAGACAGGGAGGTGAGTGGGGGTGGGGAGAGGGAGAATGCGAGTGGGGGGTATGGACAGTTCGGGAATTGTGATAATCAGGGGAACGAGTCTGGGTACGGGAGTGAGCCGGGCTATCGGGGCGATGCGGAGCTTGGATATGGTGATGAGGAGGATGATGATTCGCGGGCTTTGTTTTGGGGAGATGAAGGTGGAGGTATTTTCTACTCTTGAATTTTTCGATATGTCATATAAATTTGATTTAATTGGCGTTGCTTTGTAATGCATGAGTTTCTTGTTTATTCCATGATTAATTCCTTTAAGCATGACTCTTGTTTGAAAATGGCAATTTTGGACTCTAAGGTAAGTGTTCAGCAGGGCCTGGTTGATACTTAGATACATGGATTTTTGCATACTAACCTTGTAATATTGGCCTTGTTTGGAGTCTGAAGAGGAGTTTTATATGGTGGGTGAACTGAAACTGTGTGATTCTGGTGTTCGTTAGGGAATCGTTTGGTAATAGTCTACGGTTGCCACAGCAGAGGGGTTTCTGGGTAATGATATAATATTGGAGATGAAAAACATTGTTTTAAAATGTTATGTTCACCTGGTTTCTGAAAACTGAGAACAAGAAAATAGCTTACGTATAACTACAACGTGTTTCACAGCAACTGAAACCTGAAAAAACAGATTCCTAAACATTGTATTTTGCTGGTTTGTCTACTTCCCATCTGGTTGATCTTGGGATTTTTAGAGAAAAGAGTTTACACGTTGGGTTTAAATTACTTTGTTGGTGGTGAAAGAATGACATGTGTTGTAGTTCCATATGGAGGGTGCTTGTTTTCCTTTTCATTATTGATTCGTTTCATTCTATAATACTGTAGTCGCAGCCGGGGAGTGGAAATTGGTGGTACTTATTTGTGCTTGTCTCTTTTGCAGCGGACACTGCTTCCAAGTTGGAAAGAGTTGGCGAGAACTCGCTGCAGAAAGCTCATCACAGAGGCCGTCGCAAGAAACATGATCTGAGAATGGTGGATGCTTAAAGGTTAAGGTGGTTGCTTTGCCATCTATCGGCGAGTCTTCATCTCATTTTGTAACGGGAATTGTTCTAAATTGTATATATATCATGAGAACAAATATCTGCAAACTTATATCAATTTGAGGGATGGATTTATCATCACCAGATCTGAGAATTGGTTTCCAGAAATATCATGCCAACTGCCTACTTTTCTTTTTTCAGCTGTCTTGGGTTGGCGTGCTTTTTATTCTTGTTCTTGGCTTCAAGATCATGATCTTTGTTTATTGCTTGTAAATTAAGTTCATTTTTTTATTATTTATCTGCGTCTTAATGGGAGAAACCTCCTCCAGGTCTCACAAAATGTAATATCGATGCTGCCTGCTTTTCTCAAAACTGAAAGAGTAAATTGGTGGGGCTCTTCTGGTTTGTAGAAAGAGGAGATGAGACGGTGTTCTTGAAGCCGGTGAGAGCGCTTGGGCTGTTGGACGCTTCATGGGATCCTTGCGAGAGGCGTTTGGGCTGTTGGAGGCTCTATCCTGGATCCATGAAAGGTGTGTTTGCGATGGATGTTAAAGAACTGGTTGATGCCGTAGGTTATGAAATGATTATGCATCTGAATTTGGTTGCACTATTCAAGAATGTAGTAAACTTTCCGTTTGAGCCCCTTGCGGAGTGTTTTTAGTTTTCCTTTGGAGGTGTTTTGGTTCTCTTCAGAGAGGTTGGTGCGTTCCCTTGGTTGACTCAGATACTCGACTCGCAAGTGAAGATCTTCGGTTGGTGTTGATGGGGTTTGTCTGGTGGCTTTGGGTGATATTTGCAGAAGAAAGGATCTATAGAGATTTATGTTCAGTTCATATGGTTTAAATCGGGTCTTCTATTTTTTTGCTTGATGTTCTTGAGTCATATTTGGCTCAGCCCCTTCATGTAATGTCTTGTATTTGTTTTTGCCTTTGAGTTTGGTGCTTAATATTCATCTCGGTTTCCTTAGTATGACTGTATGAGTGGAAAAAAATCCCTTGATACAATTTTACTTGTGTTTAATATCAATTGAGGAAAATAAAAACTTTTAAATTCTCATGCACTAGATTATGATGTGATGAACCCTTTATTCTATTCCAAAATCAGAGCCATGAGAAGAACTAGTATGATCTTTTATCAGCGGAAATGCTAGCAACAAGTTAATGTGCGAGGGCTAATGTGTAAAAATTTCATCCCTAAATTATTTATATTTTATTATATCTTGATACATTAGTTTATCGACACATTAATTTGTAATTATATGTGAACTATGAGACATTGAGGCAAGCAATATTACTTTTTCTTATTTGAGTCAAATGTTGTTGAGAAAACCAAACTAATAAATAGCTGAAGGGATTGGCAAATTTAATTATCTACGGCACTGTTCATCGTGTAATTAAAATAATAAGTGCACTTTTTTTTTATTCACAAAAGTAAGTGAACTCGCCTGTGGCACAGGCGAGTTCACAAAGCCCTATTTAAAGTCGCCCCTGCCAGGGGCGACTTCTATATAAAACTTTTTTTTTTTTTTTTTAGGTTGAAAACGCCTCTCCCGGAGGCGATATACGGTATCTATACGGCACAAATACTTAAAGTCGCCCCTGCCAGGGGCAACATCAATTTAAATATATATATATTTTTTTTTTGAAAACGTCTCTGCTGTAGGCGATATACGGTACATTACACCACACATACTTAAAGTCGCCCCTCCCAGGGGCGACATCTGACTTTTTCTTTTTCTACTTTACCGTCGTCCAATGGGGGTTGGGGCAGGGTAGAGGTGGCAGTGGGTAGGGGGGTAGGGGTGCAGGGGTGCAGTGGTTGGGGGAGGGCGGTGGTGTGTTGCAGTAGCAGTGAGTTGTCACATCCGGTTGATTTTTTTGAGAGAAAAGTTTGACCGGATGTGTATTTATATGTATCATCAGGCAATAGACAATCTCATATTTTTTTCATCTTCAACCCATCTTACAATCTCATTTTCTCTCCTTCTTCACTCTCTTGTAATCTTTTCTTTTATTCTCTCTCTCATTTTATTATACCAGAAGGGGTTGGAGCATTACATTTGTTGTGTAGGCGGCTTGCCAAAAATTGAAGAGGTATTAGCTAAGGTTATAATTTGTTTATATTTACACATTTTTCATAATTTATATTATAAATTTTGTATGTTATACTAGTGACAAATTTTATGTAATTATCTTCTAATTATTTTGAAGGTTTTTGAAGCTCCTTCGACCAAAAGTTAGTGGACACATTGCTGGTTCTCGTTTGGACTAGAAGAAGGCCTATAAATACATCTACACGTGACGCACCCCAGCAAGGGCGGAGGCGTAGTACGTCCACACGTACTAACTTCGGACACCGACCTGGTGGTACTACCTCGCGTAACACCCATCCATCTAGGTTTGTGTCAGGCGATCTCCCCGGGTCTTCACATTCTACAGTTCAAGAGCACCCTAGTGTTGAAATGCAGTCAAGCTACTACGTGCCTCTGATGGTGAACGAAAATGATTTTTTCACTCCTCATCGGGATTCAATGCGGTTTGATCAGTCCTTCACATCTCTCCTGGAAGTTGGCAACTACACAACAACCGCCGCAATTTTTCCTCACCAGCCGAATTTGGCGGGTCATCCAGGACAGTTCAATATGTCCCCGATTCCGTATTTGGGTCAAACATCATCGTCATCAGATCGCCCCACGTTTAGTTTGAATATCGGCACACCAGATGATGGTCAATCACAACGCGTCCAAGAAGCGGAATCCGATGCACCAATCGAGGAAACGGAGAGGGAGAGCTAAATGAAATAGGAAAAAAACGCGATGTGGGACTGGTCATGAATATTAAACATTTTATTTTTTCAACTTATTTGTAATAATTAGATAAAAAGACTTCATATTTTAAGTATTTTTTATTAATCTAAATATTTTATTTTTGGCTTATCAGGATTAAAAAATCCATTATACTCGATTCTTAATCTTAAATAATAAAAAAATTGATGAATTCGACTCAAATTAAAGAAAAGGAAAAAACGATGAATAAAATAACGAATGAAAGTTATTTAAATAAGGATTTAGGGTTTAGGGTTTAGGATTTTAGGGTTTAGGGTTTAGAAAATCCATTATACTCGATTCTTAATCTTAAATAATAAAAAAATTGATGAATTCGACTCAAATTAAAGAAAAGGAAAAAATGATGAATAAACGAATGAAAGTTATTTAAATAAACAATCTATAAATATATATATATATATACACAAAGTGGCAGTAACAACTTAATTGTAGAAAAAAAAAAAAAAAATTAATTAAGATGTCGCCCATGGGAGGGGCGACTTTAAGTATCTGGACTGTAGACATACGGTATACCGTATGTCGCCTCTGCGAGAGGCGTTTTCAACTAAAAAAAAAAAAAAAATTTAAACAGAAGTCGTCCCTGGCAGGGGCGACTTCAAATAGTGGAATGTCAAAATTGTGCAGGCGAGTTCACTTAATTTTGTAAATAAGAAAAAAAATCGCTTATTTTTTTAATTATGGGATGAACAGTGCTGTAGATAATTAAATTTGCCGAAGGGATTCTACTATAAAAAAAAAATAATAAATAACTTAAGGCACAGATAAAAATTGTAAAAATACAACTAGAAGGTTATATATCAAGTGTCTACTGATTAATTAACATTACTACTATATCTCCAAAAATATTGGGTGTGTTTACTTAAAGCTTGACTCAGTAGATAAATTTCGATAAAGCACACTCATTAACTCCCTCAACCAGTTTCGACCCAGCACTCCCAGCCATTAGTAAATACACCCATTACAAAAAAATGTTATGCTTTTTACCTACGTTTGCATATCTTGTCAACATTACAAAAAGATGCATGAACTTTTAAAAATTTGCAATTTGATGCATTATAATTTTTTGAGTGGTATTTGTGATCACTTTGTCATCAGAGTTAAGTAATATTTCTACACTGGACGCTGCATTAAACATAAATCCTCCATCATCTAAATTCAGTGGTGTATGAAACATAAAGTATAGAATAAGGGGTATCACTGTAGTTCCGAAATATTTAGTTTTTTATTTATAGGTAGCATTTAAAATTATTGTAGTGTTGTACAAAATATTTAGTTTTCATCTGTAAGTAACATTTTGCGACGCGTCTTTCCATCAATTGGTGATCAAATCTTGTTTGTGGTTGTTTTCGTTTTTGTATTTTGTTATGGCAAATTTAAGTTTGTTTTCAAAATAAAAATTATATTTTGCCACAATCAGGATTCGAATTTAGTCCTAATATTAATTTTATTTTGCAATTTCTAGTTTAATCATTCAATATAGTTTTAAAATTTTTAATTTATATATTATTATAATTATTTTGACATGTTTTCCTTATCTAGGTCATTTTTTTGCAATAAACTTTTTATGCATATACCTTATTCTAATAAAAGAAAACCTTAAAAAGAAGCAAAAACTTAAAAAAATTACCACTATAAAATTTATAGATACTATATCTTTTGTCTTTTTTAATGTATTCTTTGTTTTACATTATGTTTAAGGTTGTAGCATTATGTTTAAGGTTGTAGAATTCGTTATATTAAATGACGTTTCTACAAGTATATATCATATTCCCAATTTCAAATTCCTGATTATACCACTGTCTGAATTACTTACCATTGATTATTTCGCTTTATCTATCAAATTCTAAGAAACAGATCCCTTACCACAGGACCTTTTGAAAATTTTATGCATCTTTTTGCAATAACAACAATAATAAATCACAAAATCACAAAAATTTGTAAAACTCATGTTCTTTTTTTCCCTCTGTTCTAAAATCTCCGATTAACTCCGATTAATTCCCGCCTAGGCGCTAGGCTCCCATTGACCGCCAACGTTTATCACTGGATTCTTCTCCGTCTACCTACGTCTATGCCTCGATTAGTCCCATCCAGACCCCAACTAATCGTTAGGCCTCAGTGCACGGTCTAACTATCGCCTATCCTTTATTTTTTTGCCAATTGACCCAATTTATTAAATATAGTTACTTTATAGATACATAATTCATAAACCTCGCATGTAATTTGCGAACCCCACTCAATTTTAGTAAATCTTGCTCCCACGACCTGTGAAACCCCAGCAAACAACGAAACGACATTGTGGGGAAATGGCGAGCGAAGCCTTGATGGCATACAGAGCGGTGCTGAGAGCGACTCGGAGGACTTTCGCCGGCGACACCGTGATGCTCCGAGAGTCCGCCGCGGAGGTACGGAAGAAATTCGAGGAGAATCGTCACGTGACGTCCCCATCGGACCTCAACCGCCTTCTCGAGGAGGCACGTGAGGCCTCTGATTTCATCTCAACCATGATCGTCCAAGCCAAGCTCAACGAACGTGGCGGTTACGGTATGAACCAATTACTCCTGCTCAACTCTGTACATTATTTAGTTTTTATGTTCCTTTCTTATGGTTTGTTTGTGCCGGCCATGTGTTTGACAAAATTCCTGGAGTTCGATTGGAAAATTATGCTAGTTTTTATGGTTTTGACGGATAACATATCATGTTTCTCGGTTGCCAGATTCATACTTCTTTGACGAAATGATTGCCTTTGCTTAGTTCTTTACGATTTTATGTTCCTTTGTTATGGTGTATTTGTGCGCGCCATGTATTCGTCGAAATTCCTGGAGTTCGATTGGAAAACCGTGCTACTTTTTATGGTTCTGATGAATAATATATCATGTTCTGCGCTTGCCAGATTTATACTTCTTTGACGAAATGGTTGATTTTGCTTAGTTCTTTACTATTTTAATGTGGCAATTTATTTTCTTTGGTAGTCATTTGTGCAATGAGTTGAATATCACTGGTAACATCATAATTGAGCATGTATTTTTGGGGCGTTGCTACGATATTAATATGCACTATTCTCATGGATTGGTTCGTATTTTATGATTGTGGGAAGCTACACAAAAGAAGCAATCTTGAATGTTTTTACAATTGGATTTGGATTTATGAGTCTATGACAATAAAAATCCCTTCAAGCTTTCAGTACCTAAAACGGCATTGTTGAAGCTCAATCAATACTGTGTAATCTCTGTTTTGGATCTATTACGAGTGAAAGCACTTTTTGTTTTCTTGATTTGAGATTTAAAAGCAATTCTGTGGTAACACCCTATCGCTTAATGATTTCATCTGTGATCAATCATCTCTTTCGTCTCTTCTCTCCCAGCTGATCCATGTTCTGGATCATGGATGATGGCTGGCCCTGTGGTTCTTGAGCAATCGGTGGTAAAAAATGGTCTTATTTGTGTACAATGTATTATTGATAATTGCATAATTGAGATAAATGTGCTGACACAATAGATTAGATAGAATAAGTAACTAATGCATTCGGAATCCCCAATAGATGATCTTAGGATTGTTTGAGTTTTAGATGCATTAGTATAATGGGTAGAAAGTAAAGGAACCTTAACCCAAATCAAAAGTAGAAAGGGAAGCCCTAAACAGATCCGGGACAAATCACATATGTATAATAAGGACATTTTTATACTTAGATATGAATGCGGCATGTATCTCGAACTAACAGGATGATGATGTATTTGATTGACATAGCCTATTCCGGTAGTGAGACAAAAACTCAGATTGTTGTTGAAGTTTTTCTGTAGATACAATGTTCGTCTTCCTGCCTTGTGAACTCTCTTTGTTGGTGTATATTTTTAAATTTCTGTGCTTTCTCTCGAGCGTACACACATATAATACTGCCATGTATTTAACCTAAAACTGTTATTGTAGAAGTGAAGCCTGAAAAAGTGCATGCTGGAGCTACACTGGAAGTTCCTTCTGAAGAGATTCTCAAGAAATGCACCTAAAAGTAGAAAGCATCATCAGTAAATCAGAAAGCGCTCATACGAGTTAAAATTAGCACAATGATAGATCAGTTAGTCCCAGGTGGGAGAGTTTTGATCTCTTTCCCTCTGTTTCATGCTCTTTTTCGAAGTACGAGCAGTCGATATTTCATATTTTTTCCACCTTTTTCACCTGCATGAACACTGCAGACAATGTCTGTTTCAGATTTGTATTACTTCTCTTTTGTGTTCTCTTACCTGAATCAAGCTGAGTAGCTCTTGATTTAGCTCCGGTGGCTTTGTTGATGTTTTGAAAGACTATTAATGAAGAGATTTCAATAAAATAGCTATACCATTTTTGGCATCTGTTGAATCTGTCAAGTCGATTGAACATGGACCATTCTATACTTAGGGTTGCAAATGAACAAGCTTTCGTTGAACATGTCATGAACAAGCTTGTTTATTTGCATAGCCGAACATATTTTGCTCATTTTATGACGAACAGAGTTTGAATATTGATGGTCCGTTCGTTACTAGCTCGCAAACAAGCTTGATTCAAACCCAATTAATATTAACAATAATAATAAAAACAACAATATTCATGCTATATATAATATAATATTTTTGTATTACTTTTAATTATAATGAACTTTCAGCTAAATTCTTTTTGTAGAGAGATTTAAGAAAGTATGTGTTTATTTAATATTAGTGAACGAAGTAATTAATTGTTTACGAGCACAAATGTTCACAAACACGGTGAACAAAATCTATCACTTTCAAACACGACTCGGCTCGATTCAAATTTGATGAAAAGTAAATGAACAAAAAAGAACACTTAAAAGTTCTCCTCGTTTGCTGCCCTATCTATATTTGGGTAAAATTACTCGCTTAATCTGTTTTTATAGCATAGGGAACTAGGGATGTAATTACATTGGCTTGCTAGCCACTCGAGTTCCAAACTCAAATTTATGCGAACCGAGCAAATGCAAAGTGTCATTCGTTGCAACAAGTTTAAAATCCATCAAATGCTGCCTTAATTATATACAATAACTAGATATACAAGTAATCAAGCCAAACCTCTTTTACTCTTTAAAATTGAATTTGCAACAAATTATATATATAATTAACGAGTGACAGTCCAAAAACAGTAAAACTACAATGTAATCCTCAGTATGGTGTTTAACCTTACATAATAAGAACCAAGTAGCATATGATTTATCTATTTCAGCATCAGTTTGTCGGAACCTCGTCGCACACTAGATTAAACAAAATTGGCTACAATCGACTAAAATACAGAAGAATGTAAACTGTAGCAATAAAGAAAATGGCCAACTCAGATAAGCAAGAGATTTTCCATCCATGCACTATTCTGTTAACAATAAAAAGGAGTACAGCGAGTTACATCGAGTTGACAAGCAAGGAAGCTATTCTTCATCTTCATCTTCTTCTTCTCCCTCATCATCTTCTTCATCATCATTATCATCATCGTCTTTTTCTTCGTCATCTCCTTCCACATCTTCATCTTCTTTCTCTTCCTCGTCCTCATGTTGTTGCTCTTCTTTGTTCGTTGTCTGGTTCTTGCTTGGACCAACATATCCTGATACGAACAAAACATAATCCATTATTTCACTTGAGTGGATCTTATTTAATCTCGTAAACAAATTTTATATATATCATACACGAAATCTATGTACACGAAGTATATGTATAAAGAGGAGCTGAAGTGGATTAAACTTCAAATTCAAGACCAACCAATAAGGGGCATTCAAGTGGAAAAAATGCACCCTTTGCCCATATCAATCTTAACAGTTTCCATCAATCCAGATTCATTAAAGCAGCTTCTGAATTGATAGCACATTGTAAAACATTCCTCAGCATAGAAACAACCACGATAGTAACTTTACGGGCTTCCAAAAAAAGCTGAAAGTTGAAGCTGCTTTCTAATAGATATATTGTACTACAATATAATGCAGGCATGTATACATTGAGAATCCTAGAACTCATGTTTCAATAGATTTGGCAGCTGATCTAATAAAGGAAAAATCAAAGTTTTTACCAGATTCACTGTATATGATTCCACCAGAACACAATCCTTCCTCGATTTTCATCAGCTTAAGTGTCATCCTAGGCCCAATCTCTTGAAGCTTGACAGCGCTCTTATTTGATGCCCGATTAACTCTACCAAGGTCGGTAGGTAGACTTACAGTTGCTGCTTCATCATCCCCTTCACTTTCTGATCCAAAACCAGCTCTTCAGGGAAACAAGCAAAAGAAATGATAAATTAATTAGTGAGAAACATATTCAATGCATAAGTAGCAAGAGAATCAATCTGAACAATGATGCATTGCGCTGCTCTAACTTCACTTATTGTTCATTGAAAGTTCTGACGTCTAACAGTCATAAAGAAATCTGGACATGATTCCATGCTTCTGAAACTAACACTTCAAAATGGCTGGATGGATCGAAGATAAATTCAACAAAGAACTTGTTTTCAAAAGATCATTATTCCACACGTTACCAACTTCAAATTTTGGCCCACTATTCATAACAAGAAGGCCTGAGAGGAAATTGAATAACAAGTTTATTTGGAAATAAGATAAGCTACAGAGAATTGAATAATCGAAAACAAGTTCACTTGGAAATAAGATGAGCTACAAAGAATTGAATATTCGAAAGCAAGTTAAAGAATTCATTTTCCCGTAGCAACACGCCGGACTAATAATACCGGAATTCAGGCATTATCAAGACAGACAATACAACTTGATAGGACCTGCTTGCAATCATTTATCTGACATCATATTGATAGGCAATTGATGGCTGCAGGCTCTGTTCCCAAGCTTACAAACTACGAGCATGCAATATGCCATAATACAAACATCGTAAAAGGAGGAATTGTAATTCTTAACCTCACTACATTTATGCTTTAAATTTACATAGTGCGTTTATCTATTGTTCTCCGCAGAGAGAGAGAGCATACCTTGTCACAAAATCACTCACATCCTGAAGACTTCTCAAATCAGGCACCTGACGGTTCTGCACGAACTTTCTTATTCTCCGAGACACCCCAACAGGCTGTAATCTGATTGAGTAGTGCCGGAAATCAATAAGCTTGGTGTCTTTATTGTAGTTAAGCAACACAATCCTTTGGCACGATGAAAGCTTGACCTGCAACACATTAATGGTAAGAAAGAAAGAACACTATGCGCGACCGTAAACCAGACTCAGGTCAGACATTCCAAGACTTACAGTGTTTATATCAATTGCCGGAAATATATTCTGGAACATTATAGTAGTAAGCTTTAGATGCTGCTCTCCAGTCCCAAAACCAGATAGCACAATCTGCAAATTTGAACCAATGAACTCGTACTTAATGGGAGTATTACAGTTAGAGGCCAAAATTTAGACAGTTGTTTCCACACAAGCCAATCAAGTTTATAATAAAGAAATGTACAATTACCAAAGGTGGATTCTGAAAAAGATCTTTATGACATCTCGGGCGTAACTGAGAGTGAGCAATATCAACAGCCAGTGAATACTCCTGAATCTTGAAAGTAAGTGTTGGGCCCTGCGGTGTCCTAGC
Organism: Ajuga chamaepitys; assembly: GCA_958295605.1. NCBI lineage: Eukaryota > Viridiplantae > Streptophyta > Magnoliopsida > Lamiales > Lamiaceae > Ajuga > Ajuga chamaepitys. Next base: position 50,737,663 of record OY282507.1, read on the forward strand.
CACCCTCAAGTATGGTGCCGTATCAGTTTTCGACAAAATTAGGAAATGTGTTACGCCCATTGGCCCCGCAACATTCAAGAAATCTTTGATATTGTTTCGCTTTTTTTCCTATAAATGCCAAAAGAAAACAATGCTTCGTTCATAACATGTAGTGTATTTGCTTAGTTTCAAATATAACCAAGCAATACACACACAACAATGCAACTCAAAGACAATAGTAGAATAACTCAAGACAATAACCTGAAATAGGGCACGGAATTTTATCATCAATTACATGTAACAAAAAATAAATAAAATTCACCTTGAGCTTTAGGGCACTAAATTTCATCATCAATTACAACAATAATAGATAAAATGCACCTTGAGCTTTAGGGCAGTAAAAGGAAGCATCGTCTTTCTTATATCCATCTGCAATTGTCTGAGAACACCGGGCAATTTCCCCCGACAGAACACGAAGCTCTTCGGAATTTTGTCTCCGGTTACATGGTCTACAGTTGGCTGCTTCCTAGCAATCGGCTTAACAAATGGTTTCCTCTTATTCTGAATAATCAACATTCACAAACACAACAATTACCAAACAACAAACGCAGAAAACCAGAAATTTCAATAAAAGTAAAAGGAAATACATTGAACTTAAGAAGTTTCATGCTTACCTTTCGAATTCGAGCCATTAGAAGAGAAACAGATGCAAAGAAGCTTGAGAAGACTCGTTTATGAGAAGCAGGAAAACGGAGCAGCCGTTGTTGTGAAGGAGCGGAGATGGAGGCAGAAGAGCGAGGGCAGCATCGCTTCAAAACAACGATTTTGAAAAGCGGGGGTAAGAAAACAGACTGTAGCCCAAGCCCACTTAAGACCGACTTGGCCTATTCTAATTCGGCCCATTCTTATTGGGCTCGAGCGAAACAAAGCTAGAGTAACGGAGGTGAGGAAACAGGCTGAAGCCCAAGCCCACTGAAAACCGCCTTGGCCTATTCTGATTGGGATCGAACGGATCGGGGCTTCAAGAGTGTTTGTCAGAGTTTAAAAGATTTTTAAAACGTCTTATAAGATATTTAAGAACTTATATAGTTATATGCTCTCAAAATTTGTTTGACTAATTTTCTTAAAGGAGTTTGTAATGTGTCTAATTAAGCTCCTCAGGAGCTTAAACTCTTTTAAAAAAGTGTCATCCCTCCACCTTTTTTTCATAAGCTCTTTTTAAAGACACATTTTACTGTAATTATTAAAATTATAAAAAGATCTTATAAGATGTTGAAAAGATCTTAATCCAAAAATAAGATCATACAACTTATAAGCTCTAAAAACATCTTATAAGATGTAAGAACGTATAAGATGTTTTAAATAAGTTTAGTCAAACACCCTCTTATAATATATCTAAGTGAAGAGACCAACTTATTTGCACGAAAAAGAAAGTGAACAGACAATTTTACGGGGAAAACCTAAATTCTAAAAATTCCCGTCTATCTTTCCCTGTACCCCGTCTAGATTCTAGATGGTCCTTGACCTCCTATATTTTTTCTTCGACTATTCCGTCCTAATCCTACTTAGACCTGATTAATCCTGTTTAGAGCCCAATTAAATATTAGACCATAGTCTACGCGTCTATCATCTTTTTAAAATATTGAAAAAACAAGGGTAGGGCTTGCGACTTTGTGAAAGAAGAGGGCTAAAGGAAAAGGGAGTGCATAGGTATACCATGTCTCTTTATACCAAACAGATGGTTTTAATTAATATTTATATAAAATAAATTAATTTCATCTATAAAAGAATGCCAAAATTTACAATAAATAAGTTACTTTTATCAGATTGAGCATATATGATGCATATTCAACCCTATTTTATCCCAAAACAAACACAACGCTTTTACTATTATTTATTAACTATCCTATCAATTCTCATGTGCCACGAACAACTCCAATCCAATCAAAACACAACTCGGGATTGATCCATCAGTGGGACATAAGGGTACAATTGTACCTCAAAAAATCTAAGTTTTGGTACATATACTAGTATAGAACCCGTGTAATACACGGATTTGTAAAAGACAATTAAAATTTCAATTTGTTAATTACACTAAATAAATAATTGATAATATAAACTTCTTATGGGTTAATAGTTAAAATTAACCTTGTTATTAAGTGATATTTCTTTTAGTGATTAGATCTGATATTTTGTTGATTTTTTTCAAATAATACTTTATTTTTTTCTCATTATCATTACATTAAATTATAGTCTTATTTAAGTTTAGACGGTTACAGCTTAAAGTTAGGGTATTGAGGTGTGGCTTAGTGGGTACTTTTATTCTAGTCATATAATTATTTTGTTAAATTATAAAATAAATAATAACATAAAAATTACATGATAGTCTAAAAATGCTCTATATATTAAAGATTAAAGATAAAGATTAAGGCTATATTTGGACTGGGCCTGGGAAGTCCGGATTTGGGATGACCCAGTCCACACCAATTTCACTATATGGATCGCCATGCCCGGATCGCCAATCCCCCATCCCATTTCTAATAAAGTACCCTAGCTTTCACTTCTTTGACTGCAAGTTCAGTGAAGCGTCACTTCTCACTCTTCTCTCTCCATCTTTTCAACGTTAATTACACTCCTATTTCTCTCTCTTCTTCATAACTCCATTGAAGGAGTTCCATTTCATTACTCACAGAAATCGTCAATTTTGTGCTTGGTCTCCGTTAGGTTGAGGGCAATTATCACGCCTAACCTACCGTTCTGCGCGACGCACACCCGTGAAGTTATTGCTTTCTCTCCAGTTTTTGCAGGAGAATATATTCTTTGCCTAGTGGGAGAGAGTTTAAAGAGACGAAGCTCCCCTGGAAGTTGTTGTATCTGATTTGATCGCAAATCTTCGTAGTCTGTTCTCTAGATTGGTCTTGATTTCTTGTAATTTTTTTTGTAGATCTCGGTCAGAGTTCATCTTTATTAGGTGCATGTTAGATTTTCTGTATAAATAGGCTTGGTAGTTCTTCAGTTATGGTTCACAAAGCTCACACCCGCACACACTGCACTTGCAAATTTTGTGGTTGTCGATCTGCTGGAGGCAAGGCAAGAGGGAAACGAAAGCGAGGTCGGAGGTCAAGCTCCGTTGAATCTGTCCAATCTTTCGTAGGTCCGATTTCTCCCCTGAGATTGGTAATATTTTGTGTCGTATGACAATTTGTTTGTGGTTTACCCTTGTTTGTTGCTGGTTTGTGTGCAAATGACTTGATGCCTTGTTGTGTGCAATTTTCTGTGGAGATGCAAGCGATTTATTTGTGAGATTTTGTGTAAAAGATAAACAGGGGGATGGGAATTTTTTGGGTTTCATTAATAACTGTAGTCTTTTTTTTTTTTTTTTTTTATTCTGAAAATATTAATTTGGAAAATGATTTCATAAAAAATGATGTTTACTTGCAATTTTGTTGATTTAGTTACATGTTATAGATAACAAATCCTGATTTGGAAAATGAATTTTCAGAATCTGATTTCGTCTACTGGGTCTGTTGCTTTGAAGTGGGTTAAGATATTTTGCTGTCAAAGTTGAGAACTGTACATTGAAAACAAAAAAGAGTTGAAAACTGGCGGAACAATTTAATTAGTTCATTAGTTTAACTAATTATTAAATTGTTTCGTGGAATTATTTTAGTTAACAGGTTTTGTAATTAAAGTGGGTTTTGTAATTAGCCCTGGTGGAGTTTTACAAAATATTTCTTTGAAGTTTGGTATTAAAACTGGTGGAATAATTTAATTAGTTAATTAGTATAACTAGTTAAATAGTTAAACTAGAATTAGGTTAGTAAATAGGTTTATGTATTTAAAGTGGAATTAGTAATTAGCTTAAGTGGAGTTTTACAGAATATGACTTTAAAGTGGGTATTAAAACTAGTGGAATAATATAATTAGTTAATTTGTTTACCTAGTTAAATAGTTCCGTGGAATTATGTTAGTAAATAAGTTTATCTATTAAAAGTGGGTTTAGTAGTGTATTGCAAAAATTGTTTAGGTGCAAACTGTCTTTTGCTAAAAATTGTTGTGTGTTGCAGAAATTTCCATATTGATAAGCTAATTTTTATTATGTGAAAAGTTTCCGGTAGTGTTTATTGTACTTTGGGTTAATTACCCAAAAAATCACTGATCTTTGGGCCAATTTTCAATTGCAACATGACTTTTAAAACTTATCAATGTTGGTCATCAACTATAATTTTGTTTCAATTACAACATCAGCTAAAAAAATTGAGACTTGATTGTGTCTCTATCACTACCATTAGTGCACTTGTACACGACCTTCATTTGCCCTCGATCAATTTCACAATCCGCCAATTTTCTTATCGTTAATTGAGAGTCGAAGAAGTAACATAATAACTTCAATCACCGATTAACGACAATGAAAATGATGGATTGTGAAATTGATCGAGGGAAAATGACGATTTGGTCCAGGTGCATCTAATGGTGGTGATGTCGACACAATCAGGTGTTAAAAAAATTAACCGATGTTGAAATTGAAAAAATGTTATAGTTGGTGACCAACATTGATAAGTTTTAAAAGTCATGCTGCAATTGAAAACTGGGGTCATGATTTTTTTGGTAATTAACCCTTGTACTTTTTTGTAGTTGCAAATAAGGGGAATGTTTTCATTGTTGGTTTGAGTATTGTTGGTTGATTCGGTATGTGGGTTATGCATGGGCTTAGAATACTCGGTATTGCATGGGGTTCTTCTACGAACACTAGAGTAAGTCATTCCCCCGTACCAAATTTAAGAACACGTTTGTGCTTACATGTTGTTTTCCATTAAGTTTATTCCAACGGGGCTAGTCTGTATTCGGATGTTAATACAATAACGTTGCAAGAATTGCTCGGCTTTAGTTGGTTACTTGTTTTTAGTGCATAGTATGTAACTGGTCTCTTGTTTGAAACTTATGTGTGGGGGTGGTTCACCGTACCGAATCGCCCATACTGTTACCGTATCGAAATTTTCGGTCGCCGAAAATTCATATCGTTATCGTACTAAAAATTATTTCGGCATACCGAAAATTCGGTATTATATCGGTAAATACTGATACCGTACCGAAAATTCGGTATACCGAATTTTGTATCGGTATCGGTATATACCAATCCATACCGTTGATTTTGGTATACCGAAAATTTACGGTATACCGTTAGAAATTTGGTATACCGAAATGCCGAACTACCAAAATACCGAAATTTTTTCGGTATACCGACACCGAAAATACCGAACGTTTTTCGGTATTTCGGTATATACCGAAATACCAAAATTTTTAGATTATCATACCGTTATCGTACCGAAAATTTTCGGTACGGAATGATACCGTACCGAAAATTCGGTATACCGAAAATTTCGGTATTTTCGATAATTTTTCGATATGGTACGGACGGTATTTCGGCATTTCGTTATTTTTCTCCACCCCTACTTATGTGATATTTAAATGAGTTGTATACATGGAGTGAACGTCTAGTTTATTAGGGGTTCCGTGTAGTGCTTGCATCATATGTTAACTAACAACAAAATAGGTCCTGTATTGGTTTAATTACAATTATTTAATCTTATTCATGTATTTACTAGAACTATTGGATTGTTCTGTATTTTTAAGTATTATAATAAAGATTAAATTCAACTGATGTTGGATTGATTTTGTGATCTTTTATTAATTTCAATTTTTTAATTCTTTTTATGATGGCATACAAATATTATTAACCCAATCAAACATAATCACGAGTTTATTTTTTAATGCCCTTGTCAGCCTAGCCCCTGAATCCCGCGAATCCTAAACAACGATAACTTCTTCCCATTCTTTGAGGTAACTAAACAAATTCAGTTCTTCTACGATGCTAAGTTACACGATTTATATAATATTTTTAAAGTGACGACATATATTCTCTGATTTGCCCTACTTAGGGGTGTGTTGGGACGATGGACGTCACGCTTATCCCGTCATCGGTCCCGATCCCTCAACAAAATGTGTATCGTTCTAGGAAGTCACAAACTACACAGAACATGTGTGCCATATGTGATATGGACATGCAATTCAATTACATATATGCGGGATGGGAAGGAAGCGCCAGCGACGCACACGTCTTGACTAATGTCATCCGTAGTGACCACCAAAATTTCCCTTGGCCAATAGACGGTACTTTTTAAATGTCTTCTCTGATTTACTTGATCAAGTTTTATAATTTAACCATCTTCACAAGCTTACTGAAATCATTCCTCTGATAAATAGGTAGATATTACCTTGTCGATGCTAGGTATGCGAATTATGATCCATTCCTAGCACCATACCATAACATTCGGTATCATCTGCCAGAGTGGAATGTTGCGGGTGTCACAGCTAGAAATCCTCATGAACTGTTCAATCATCGACATGCACGCCTAAGAAATTGCTTCGAGCAAGCTTTCGGAGTTTTGAAGAGTCGCTTTCCGATTCTTCGATACGGGATGCCGAGCTACACGATCAGGAACCAAGTGAAGATGGTGATAGCATGTTGTGTTGTACATAACTTTGTGAGGTGACAACTTATACGTGATCCACTTTTCGAGGGGTTCCACCCCCACTACCATCATGACACCCTCATTTTCTCGGGAACAACGTACCCAAACCCGCCCAACATTGCAGCACAAAATCAGACGAGAGAGGAGATGGCCAAGGCAATGTGGAATGCTAGGAATACGTAGGGGCATTGGCGGATCGTATATGATGTGCCGATTTTATTGGATGATGATTTTATTTGTGTGTGTTTACCTTTTATTGCTAGACATTTTTTACTATTAGGTGGCTGTAACTTGACTATCTATTTTAATTTAGGCTTGTACTGAGACTTATGTAGCTTAACAATATGACAATCATTTCTTCGTCGTCGTAGATAAAATATTTCTATTTATCCATTTAGTTTAAGAAACGAACATGTGTAACATATCACTGAATTGACTGACCTCATTAACATTCTCTTTTTTAATCTATATGCTAGATCATGGATATCCCACTACATCCGACTTGTAGATGTGGCGCCGGGGAGATGATAATCAAAGTGGCTAACACCCCCGCGAATCGTGGACGTGCTTTTTACTGCTGCCCGGCCGGAGTCGATCATCATGGGGGATTCATTTGGGTGGATGCAGGGATATTGTACAAATAGAAGATCAAAAATCATAACCGAGCTCGACCTACACCTACCACCAACCTTTACCGAGCAGACGATAGTGAGGTTGGAAGTAACACATACACTGCATCAACACCAGACAACATGGTAGCCCCTTGCAGACCGGGGGTTATGATTTGGTTGCTTGCACCTATTTACATTTTGATCCTTGCTTGTTTAATTAAAAATTTATTTGCATAGTGATCAATCTACCGATATGTACCTAAAAGCTTGATTACTCTCTGTCCCCACTGTTATTTGAAGGATATAAATCAGTATTTGGTAAGTTCTTTCGCTAAGCACACATTTAATGCAATATTACCATTACCGATCCATGAATTCAACATAGGCAAAAAAATTATGTTTATTTATTTCCTATTTATGCATTAGAAGCTAATTCAGTTAAAAAAAAATGAAAACAAACAAAAATAATAAAGGCCATCCAATATTAAACATGACCATACAACAACCCCACATATTTTATTCTCATAATTAACCAATCATTTTTAATTAATCAATTTTAACATCTATCAATCAATCATCAATACACTTTTTAATCATTACACAATCAACTAATCTTTATTCAATTACCTTTACCAATATAATAATACTACATCATTATCCTAAAATCTATTGATTTGACATCTACAGTACACATCCTACCCTACCACATCCTTAAACAAAAATATTTTTTCACTATTCAAATGAATTGACCAGCCTTGGATGTGTCACGGCGGACGGAGCACATTTCACTACATCCCAATCCACATATTCCCTAAATAATTAGGTAGTAGCGAGAATATTGAGAAGTTAATTTGGCATAATGACTCGTATCCTCGTTGACTTCTCACGAAGCCCCGAATTTGGCTCCATGTGGTGTTCAGTTTTTCCAACTTTTGTTTTATGAATGTTTTAGTTTCATTTAAAAGCTTTAGCACGTTAATAAAAAGTTGTTCATTGAGCTACCAAATTACACACACATATATGTATATATTTGGTTAAACATGTCATAACCCTATTTAAAAAATTCTTGATTCGCCACTAAACACAACCTTAGGGACATAGATCCTCTCCATTTAGTAGGCTCATAAATTTAACCATATCTATTCTATTGAGAGGATCCGGTTCCGATAGTTTGGGATTTTCGCCCAAACTCCAATTTTCAAAGAAGTTATTAGAAATTCTAGTAAAATTACTTTTAATTAAATATAGGTATCAATAATAGAAGTGATTTTGATCAAATACAAAAATCAGAGTGTTTGATACTTTATACTGCTTTTAGCTTAGGAATTAGAAGAAAAATAAACTTATATTTATTAAACAAAATATATATATAAAAAAAAGTAATTTAGGCTTATTTTGGTACACATTAGAGGTGTTGTGTTTAAAGGCGCAACAGTTGATTGGAATCCAAGTAAAAGAGGAATCATTCCAAGTAAAAGAACATCTACATCTTAACATCGGAAATAAAGAAATAACTTTTACGTAGTTTTAACTTTTTGCCTATCATTGTTTCAAAGCATAAACTGCAGTTTAAAAACAACCAAAAAACTTTTTTTTCTAAACCATAAAACACTTTGAAAAATTTAGAAATTACCCCTTTAGTCTTTTGGTACATATAATTTTCTAAAACTAGTTTTTTTTCAAGATATATGTAGAATAACCCTCTTTGTGATTTTTTTCCCCTCTTTTTGTGAATATCTTACATATGTTTTGGGAGAACTCTCGCGTTATGATTAAGTCGATCCACATCATCCATTAGAAGTGGAGTAGCATAAATGGGAAAATTAGTTCTTGCATACTCTCTTCACTTCAAAGACGATAAATTTGTCAATTTGTGCCAAGTAATGTATACATTCAACAAGTAGCGTCTCTGTCTATTCAAAATCGAATATGAGGTTCTTTAAATTTTTTAAAGTAAATTAATTAATTATAATCTATCATTCATAATTTTTTTATATTAGCAAAATCATAAAAATCTTAATGAAAAATAACATGATTTTAGTTATAGATGGCCACTTAGATCACAATTTCGATTTAGATTCAACTAAGTAGTAATAAAAATGAATAATTTTCTTATTACATGACAAATAAATCTTTATGGCAAAAATAAAAATATATATATTACTATTTTTCATGAGAACATCGGAACAAAAATCAATAATTCTTTTTGTGGAAAATCGAGAATTAAAGAAAGGATTCTTATTTTAATTATACTACAATTCTTGCTTGACAAAAAATTAAAGAACAAAAAAAAACAAAATTAGTATTAAATGTACGACCATTTTAAACATATGGAAAAATCTTGGGCCTGAACTTATAACCATTTAAAACATCTTAGAAAGAAGAATAAAAAAAGCCCGTTCTGCTAAATGAAAAAAATGTCATTATAACTCGGATTGTACCAAAAGGTGGGCGAGGGAATTAGTTATTCATAAAGAAAAATGAAATAAAATTGCGAAGGCTAAACCCCATTATTTGTTACGTCGCCAGGAAGTTATCTTTTAATGGAAAATTAAGAATTAAGAAAAGTAAGATTCAATATCATGTATATGGGCACAATTCTATCTAGACAAAATTGATATCAATCGATCATTAAAAAAAAAAAAAAATGAAAAAGTGATTTTGTGTCAAAACTGAATCTTGGTGTCAATTTTTTTTTTGCTCGTTTGACCGTTGGTAATCATTCCTAAATTTGCACCAGTTCTTATACATAATTTTTTTCATTTCAACGATAGCTTCATCAGTTATATCTATAAGAACTAAATTTTGGATAAAATTCCCACCAAAGATATTAGAGCTGTGTATTCAGAAATGATGGTGTCAATTTTTCTTTTGCTCGTTTGACCGTTGGTAATTATTCCTAAATTTGCACCAGTTCTTATACATAATTTTTTTCATTTCAACGATAGCTTCATCAGTTATATCTATAAGAACTAAATTTTGGATAAAATTCCCACCAAAGATATTAGAGTTGTGTATTCAGAAATGAAAGAAAGTGTTAATGAATAGTTCATCCTTGAATTGGAACAACAAGTAATTCCTAACTACCGATCTGATAGCAAAAGTTACAGTATTTTCTGCCCCAAGCTTAACATCATAATCTACACTCTCATCGCTGCACACATTGTTTGACCCATTTATCAACAATATTGTAGAGTCTCTGCCGACCGTACATACCCTTCTAGTAACATAGCAAACTTTGGAAAGACTATAACTATGAGCCGCCATATCAACCTTCCAATTTCACAAATAAAGAAACAATGTAAATGTAACGATGTTCAATTAAATATGCCTACAATTCTATGTAGACTAAATTGATATCAATCAATCATCAATAATTAACAAAACAATTGTGTTATGATAAAGTATAAAAAAATGCCCACTAATAACTCAATAATATCTTTTAGGTTTGATATGAAGAATTCATATCTGTTACTCTTTTCATCCCAATTATATAGGCTCGTTGAATTTTTTTAGGAAGATTAAAAAAATGATTGAAAAAGTAAATTATTCTTAAAGTCCACATTTAATGAATTTACTTTCAATTCTTTTTTTTTTATGTGTAATAATTAATGGAGTATCTTATTTATCCCAAGAATTATAAATATTTCATGATAAATATGTAGTTTTCGAGAAGTTAGTAGGAGAAAAGTTGAATAATTTATCTTTTCAAGATTGACTTTTAGTACTATATATTTGGATTTGTCCAGAAAAAATCTTGTATATTTCGAAATTTCAATTTTAGTCCAATATATTTAAATAAATGTCCAATTTAAAAACACCAGACGCCAACAACCACTAATTGTGCCTGAATATGCGCACATGACCCAATAAATTGGGAATTTCAGATCAAAAGCTAAATAAATTGGGAATTTCAGATCAAAAGCTAATGTAATCCAAGTATACATACAGGATTAAAAAATGAATTTTACCTTATTTCATATGTTTTTCACTTGGATTGTTTCTTCTTGTCACTTAATTTAGTGTTGACTGTAACCTTCAGAGATTATTCAAGGGTTAACTCTTAAAAAATAAAAAATATTATTCGATATACGCAAGGTTAAGTACAATATATAAAAAAATACAAATATAACTAATTCTAATTCTTTTTTACAACAATTGTGGTATTTTAATAATATTTTTTTGTGACCCCCCTCCCAAGAGAATGGAAATGATTTAAACTTTAATTTTGGCTTGGCATGTCAAATTGCTTCATTAATTACCTTTTAATTGGCATAGGAAATCATGAAAATGATTTAAACGTTAATTCTAGTAGTTAGAAGTTAATTTTAGTTTGACATATCAAATAATAGAGTGAGTCTTGTGTGTGAACGGTCACACGTGTGACGAAATACATTTTTATAGAAAACATTGATACTTTTACAGGAAAAAGTGATATTTTTACTACATTAATGTTTTTACAGATAAAAGTAATACTTTTACTACAAAAAGTGATACTTTTTTTTTATTCAAAATAGGTGATACTTTTACAGATAAACGTGATACTTCACATACGAGTTTTTGCCCAAATAATATAGTTTCATTAATTACCTTTTAAACGGCATATCAAATCACATAAAAAGCAAAAAAGGAAGAAAAAAAAAAAAAGGAAAAAAAATCACAGATTGTTTGATATACTCCATGGCACTTAACCTAACACGCATTTAAAAAAACACCAATCGATATATTAGTCATTATATTTGTATAGTTTAAGATAATGTGCTGCTCTTTTAGATGGACTTGTAACATCCATTATCTAACATTACTAATTTACATTTTTAAATATATATTATAAATATATACTTTATATGTGATAATTTAAAATACTCGACAATTCAGAATTCTCATACGTATTATAAAAGAAAATTGTGTATATAAAAATAACTTAGAAGCTAGAACATAGTATCTAATACTACTTCCGTCTCACTCTAGCTTTCCTACTTTTCTTTTTGGTTTGTCCCAACTTAACTTGTCAGTCCATAAATAACAAATTTTTCTCACAATCTTCACCCTCAATCTCCACCTTTAAAAAAGTCAAAGATTTCACAAAATGTATTTTTTCTTAACCTCCGTATCTGATCAAAGTAGAAAAGTTAAATCGGGACGGAGCAAGTAGGAGTTAATAGGAGTGCACATTGTGGTCCTCTCTTTGAATCATGTATAATATGTTGATGCAATTGTAATAGGGTTGATTCTATTTTTTTGGGCTACACCAAAGAATCAGGGGTTCGTGTAAAATAGAATAAATGTAAATTTGTATTTTAGTTCTACTCGAGAAGTGTGTTTATGGGTGATTGTAGGCCTGGAGTGTTGTATATATAGGATGTGTTTAGGTAAGGTTGAGAAGTACTGAGTCAAATTTAACCGAGGAAGCTAATAAGTGTGTTTTATTGGAATTTGGACCCCTCAATCCACTGAGAGAAACCATAAGCAAATACACCCATATAGTATTTACATCTAATATGTGTCACATTCGAGTCCTTCATGCATTTGCATTTCATCATATTATATATATTAGTTAGTGATTTTATATATTAGAGAGATAGAGAGAAATAATTTAAATTAAATTGAAGAGGTGTGAGAAGAGTGTGATGATTTCGAAGGATATAAGTGACGGGTGCTTAAATGAATAGGTGTAAATTCATTGCAACTATTAATTTAGAGATACCTTATTATTTTAGATGTGTCAATTCAAATCAACTCTTCAAAATTATATATATACAAGAGATTAATCAAGTGGACCAACTGAATTAGAACTTTATTCCTCCATAAGAGTTATTTCTCTATTATCTCATATTTATTATTTTTAAAATCAATCTTGCGATTGTTGTTCCATGTAATCCGAGAGAGTGCAACTTTTGAATTATAAATGAAATAAGCTTTGTATGTACTGAATTCCTCAAAACCATTTGCACCGTAGTGAGAGGAATTTATACTTTTAAAGATAACATCTATTGAGATGTGCCTAGCCTATACAAATCCATCGCCCACTATAATTGTATTCAAAATTTTCAACATAAAACAAGAAGGGGCAGCCGACTTTGTACCTGTGTCAAGCCCTTCCAACCATCTTTTTTACCACTTCTACCTTTTTATCAACAAAACACTCATAAAAATGCTAAATATATTTTGTCCTTCATTTAATGTACTCTCATCCTCATCTTCATCCTCACCCTCATCCACTTCGTATAACTTACATGATATCGTATATAAATACACTCTATCATATTCAAAATTCTCAGTTACTATTGTGTATACACTCTTACACGATGAGGTTGCTCAACTTTATTCTTGTTACACGAGAATGTTGTACACGATATTTGTTGCTTGAGTAGTTAATGATATACTTAAATTATACACGATAATACATTGGGTGACTAATATCATCCACATTAATTGACCTCCAACAAAAATAAGAACATAAAAGATAATGTAAATATTTTATTAATAAAAAAAGTTAAAGTGGCCAGAAAGATAGGGGCTATTTATTTATGGATTGACACAGCCGTTCAAGATTTAACACAGTTTATTTGTGTTTGGCTCTAGGTTGTGCACAATATATTGTGCCCAACCCTAAAATCCCTCAATAAATTATTTTAAACACCAAACAACAAAACATCAAACATCAATCCACTAACTATCTCTTACACACATCATCAATCAAACTCAATTCCCAATACAACTTTAATCAATTATCAATCATTCACTAACTACCTCTTACATACATTATCAATCAAACCCAATTCTCAATACAACTTTAATCAATAACCAATAATTCACTAACTACCTCTTACACATATCAAATCACCTTTACCACCTTTTATATTATAATCACCCCACAACTCAATCTCCAACCAACCTAAACAAACATTCATTTATTTATCTCAACTTCATATTCTACTTTATTTCCCACAGCTTACAGTACTCCAGCCACTTACCACTAAATCTTTGCACTTGTAAATATGTAGCAATTACTTGGTCATCAAACTGTCATTAACTTTGAACTCAACTAATAAGAAAATGTTTACCGAATTAACTTTTAACCAAAGTCATGTGTAAAATTACCAAGTAAACCCTTTTCCTCAGAAACGGATTCAGGATTCTACAATAAAGGGGGCAAAATAATTCTTTATGAAATATATATATATAAACGTTTTAGAAAATTTGAAGCTGACGAAATCAATTTTTTAACTATAATTACACTGCATCGATATATATAATATACCGATCGAAAAATTTGGAGGCGGCCGCCGCTAAGTCCCCTGCTCCGTCACTGCTTTTACTAATTATTCAACCTCTTCAAATGTTCATGCAATATTTCTCTACTATCCACATATCTTGTTATGCAGCAACCTATCTTTATATAAAGGTAAAAATTTGTATGTGACCGTCACACGATGTGACGGGAAAAAATATCACTTTTTATAGTAAAAGTATCATCTTTATTTGTAAAAGTATCAATGTTTTTTGTAAAAGTGTATTCCGTCACACGTGTGACCGTTCACACACATGACTCACTCTTATATAAAAGTAGACTTGCTCCTCTGTAAGTGTGACACATCAGATTTTTGGAGGTATTTATATGCTGCCATGTGTCATCAGTTACTAGACCTTCTAAATGAGATTGTTTATTGCAATATGTATTTCATCTTATATTTCAAAATAATCACTATACACTATATATATACGATGACATCACAAATTAATATTAAATATAATACTAGATAGTATACAAATAAAATAGAGGATCCAATCTACTTCCTGTCCATTCTTATTCTCTCATCCTGCCACGTGTCATCCCTTATGTTATAATTCTTACTCTAATTTTGATATGATATTAATTATTTTTATTATAGAGTTCTTCCGACACCACTTGAAGGGTATCTTGAAATTTCAGATCTCCGTATCCTTTTTTCATATTAATTTTTGGGTAAAGTGTCATCTACATTAGTTGTACAATATAATATATATATTTAAAATAAGTGACATTTTAAAACATAAATATTAATGTTAATACACAAACATAATTAGAGGAATTTTATGTTCACATTAAATTTCAACCAAATAAACCATAGTAGGGAATAGGCAGGACAACTCTATCTCCACGACTAAATTTATCTCTTCCTCTTTCATTCAAATACTTTTATTAATTATTATTCAATTTTTAGATACATCTTATCAATTTAAACACTTTTTTTGTTTTTTATCAAAAAGAACATTAAACTTAGAATTAATACAATTAAAATTTTCATATCCAAAATTTCCATGACCCAATGTATGCAAAACTAGCACTTTTTGTAAGAAAAATATTAATTTTGTCAAGTTTTTAAAAATATATTAATTATAGCACTTTGACTGGTCTTGGACGAAAATACTCTTCTGAACAAAACTGTTACTCTGCCAAAATTCTGTTTGTTTTTCAGAGCTGTCGGCCACCTCTTTTCTCTTTTCGTGTTTGCCGACAGTTTTGTTCCAGATGTTTTAACATTTTAATTCTTTTTTCGTGCCTATTGTTATCTTGAGTCTTTTTTTATGAAAATCCAAAATTATTAAAAGCCTTAAAATGGTATCAGAACCTAGGATTATTTAAGAAAATGGTATCAGAGCCCTTAGTCCTAGGATTTTTTAAGAAATCATGAATTTTATTTATTATGTTATGTATTATCCTAACGAAGGAGATATTCGAGTAAAATATGAATCCGGACGAGAGTTCGAAAAAAAATACTTCGCAAGAATACTTGAGTGAAAACTCTGGTAATAGGAAATATACAATGCATTCGTATACTTGTACTTTTGTTCTCATTAGTGATTTTTGATAATGGTAAATTTTATTTTTATACTAATTTGATAGCATATTTATACTAATTGACAATACATTCATCCTCCGCAAGCATAAGCAAACACATGGACTCATTCCTCTCTTCCTTAGGTCTCTTCCTCCTACATGAACTCATTCCTCTCCTCCGCAGGTCTCTTCCTCGTAGGAGGTGCAGCCGCTAATTCTCCTCCTCTTTGAGATACATTAGGTCTCTTCCTCGGAGGAGGTGCAACCGCTAATCCTCCTCTTTGCTCCTTTGCAAGTCCTAACACATGGACTCATTCCTCAACTCAACCGCTAATCTTCTTTCTTCTTTGGGGTAGGCACAAGTCCTCATTAGATCTCTTCCTCCGAGGAGGTGCAACCGCTAATTCTCCTCTTTCGGGTAGGCACAAGTCTTTGTGTGAGTAGTCGGAATGTTATTCCAATTCCGCTGAGTTACCTTTTCCTATTCCTCCCATTCCAAAAGCTAGTCCTTTTTGAGTATATATCTCCTCAAAATATGTTTCTTCCATAGCCAACGCAGAACAGCAGAGACAGCAGCTAATTTCCTGCTTTTGTGTGTTACAGCCTTCCTCCATCGACACAGACTCTATCTCTCTCTATAAATATTCTCAATACAAAGAGAGAAAAAGAAATTAATCAGAGAAATTTGTGCGTAGATTCTACAGTTGAATACAGAAATGTGTGCGGCGCAAATCATACACACAAATCCTAAACCCTAGTAACATTTATTTATACTCTCCAGAAAAAAGAGAAGCGACATAAACGTGGGCCCGTGTAATGCTGTGCAAATATTTTCGGGTTTGGGTACCCAAATACCCAATCCAGCCTTTATTCGATCGGATCGAATTTTAATTAATCTTTTTTGGGTTCCTATCCGAACCCGAAGTTATAATCACGAATCCAATTTTGTTTATTAATTTTTTTTCTGAAAAATTCAATCGGTATCCGATTGTACAGTGCAAGACTTTCTAGCATCTATATATATAAAAAAGTCAAATGAATTGCATTTATGTTATTGTAACTTTCCCGCCTAACTTTTAGCAATAATTTGATAAGTTCATGTTACTTTTGGTAAGTTCATAATCTTCTTTCAATTTTTTAAAATGTAAATAATTCTTTTATTTCTAATCCTTTTTTATGCATAATATATCAAGTTATTTGTCTTTTCACGGTGTTCAGTTTGACATACACATCACATATAATATAATGATATATTTGATTTGAAAAATAATTTTTTTATTGATTATTATTGGAGTTATATCTGAGTGTTTATTGTGAATTGGACTATAGTGTTGCGTCTAGGCTACAACGAAAAAGTAATAAAATAATCCTCTGATAAAGTATATTAGTTAAGACTTTTTTAAATTTTTACTTATATTATACTTGAGATAAAAAAATAATTGTTCAAATAGTGAAACTCCTATTTGAAAATATTCAAATATTTGAAGAGTTTACATACTTTAAATAATCAATCTACTTTTGAATTTTATTTTGTTAATGCTACGATTTACTGAAAAATAAGAGGTATATGAGTATATCACCAATTGAAATGTCATGAGTTGCAACTGATAATATGATTTTAGAAACAATTAATTATATATAGTTATAAATTGAAAATGATTTAGATATATTAAAAAATCTACACATATATAAAAGCTACTCCTTTCGACCCAAAATAATAATAATAAAAAAAAAAGTGCCGCTTTAGACTTATAAAAAAAAAAAAAACTAAGGATGAGTGGAAGTGATAAATATATCCCTACACAATCTATTATATGTTTTATAGATTTAAGAAAACATAGTCAACTAAATTAAATAGGTTGTTTATGGTAAGTAAGATTTGAAAATTTGTGTTTTTCTTTGTTTAGTTGCTAAAATTATATTTTTTTTTAACAATTTCATTTTCTCTAAAACGACACATTTTTCAGACTAAGTAAGTTAAAATTATAAATTCCATTTTCTCACCAAAATATTTTTTGTTATTTATGGTTATTTGTACACGTGCCAACTTTTTTATTTATTTATTCATTTTTTCCTTTTGTCCTTCTTTCTAAGAAATTTTATTTTTCCCATTTTTAAATCCAAT
The DNA here is from genome assembly GCA_958295605.1 of Ajuga chamaepitys. NCBI lineage: Eukaryota > Viridiplantae > Streptophyta > Magnoliopsida > Lamiales > Lamiaceae > Ajuga > Ajuga chamaepitys. The sequence goes on from OY282507.1 coordinate 50,755,735, forward strand.
AAATTTGTTTTTATCTGAAACATTTTTTACATATTATATATGAAATTAATCATCTTTTTATGATCTCTAATTTTGACATCCATATCACATATTTAAAAGTGTGATATTATATTAAATAAATATACAGTTGTTTAGTGGTTGATTATTCACTTATTTTGTTAGATTTGAGTACTTATTGTGGATGTATACTAATTTCATATTTAGGCTGCAAATACGAATTAGTTATACAACCCTGTTAAAAATATATTTTCTTTTATTTTTTTAAATAATTTAATTTATTTATTGTCTTTACCTTTATTCTATAAACTAATAATCATTTCATCTTTTTTAAGTTGAATTATGTATTAAATCTTTTATGGATTAGACTATGTATATAGTGAATTAGATTTTATAAAAATAAATCAATTGACAAATTTTAACAATAAAAATATGAAATTATTCATAAAGAAAAATATAATTTTCTTATAAATTATCAATGTAATTTATCACTATCTTTTTTTTTTTCTTTAATAAGTTGTGTGTTATAATATTTGTATTTTTTTCCAACATATAAAATTATTTGGACTGTTTGTGGTTATTCGTATAGATTAAGAATGATAAGGTATGCTTGAGTTTTTAGAAAAAAATAAAATAAAAGTAAGCATTTTTATTTGCTATATTTAATATTTATTTTAGTTGTATCAATAATAATATTTTTTATTCATAAATAATAAGTATATATTTAATATAAAAATTTTATGGGAGAAACAAATATTTAAACTATTTAAAATTTTATTATGATATAATTCAAAATTTTAAAATATGTATTTTTATCAAGAATACAATATTTATATTTTCAAATACTAAAGTAATATAAAATTAAATTTGGTTAAAATATTATTCTACTAGCAGACTTTCGTGAATCGTGAGGGAGTAATACTAGTAATTGTAATTGAAAAATCATGTATGGTAGGGCTTGTCCAAAAAATATCTTGTAGCTTTTATATGTTCAAAATTTTGGGTCTATATCTTTTGAAATTTGTCTAATTTAAGGATACAATTCATCACCAATGCCCAATTTAGCCAGAATCAGTCACGTTCACTGCACGTGACTATTAAAAATGGGGTTTTATAGTTATTAAGCTGATGTGGCAAAAATTATACAGTCCATGATAGCAATCCACGTCATTTAATTAATCAACAACGTCGACATCATCTTATTGAGCGTCAGTGGAGTGTTGGCTAACACCGTTTTCGATGGTGAATGTTTCGTGATAGCTTGTCATTGTGGACTAATTTTTGTCACGTCAACTTAATAATCAGAAAGCCTCAATTTTTTATTTTTGCCACGTCAACTTAATAATAATTAAAAAAAAAAAACCCCAATTGTTATAGTCACGTGCAGCGAGTATGACTAATTCCGGTCAAATTGGGCGTCGACGATGAATCGTGTTCTCAAATTAGACAAATTTAAAAAACACAAGATCAAAATTAAACATTTAAAATGTACAAAATATTTTCTAAAAAACCTTCAACATACAGAACTAAGAACTAATAATGATTTTTCTCGAAATTGTAACGACATAATTGATAAGATTTCAATTTGATCAAGTACCGTTGGTTTATATGATGTTTGGGCTTCCTGCTAATTTTTATATTCCTTATAACTTAAATTTGGATAGCCGTTGAAATATTTGGGCATTCGAAATGTCGGATTTCCAAGTATTTCAAATCAGATTAAAATATCAATTTATATTACCTAAAATTTGGGTATTCGATCCGAATTTGACATTTTCGACCCAATGTCCACCATTAGGCTCGTGGCGTAAGAGATTCAAAATCGGCCTGATTCAGCCGGCACAATAGTTTAGACGAATCGGGTCATATAAATCTTGGTTTGAAGGACTATTTGAACTGACAAGTCCAATCCGATGTACAAAAAGCCAACGATCCATGGATCGATCCGATAATTTTAGTATATTTTAAAAGAATGAGCTGGATCGGACTGATTAATTTTAACTAAATCGAATTTTGTCCTGATCCAACCCAAATTATAACGTTGATCCGACCGACTAGACATGACCAAGTCAAACCGTTAAAATTACCACCTCTTTAACAGTACCCAAATACACTCGATAATCGGCCGTTGGACTAAAGGCAAGAAAAACAGCCCAAATTGATAATTGTTCGGCAGTGAGTCCATTTTTACATGAGCCCTCTCACATATGACATAATTTATTATGATAATATATGAAATTCTCAAAGCACACCAATTATATTGTTGTCTCTAAATTATTTTATCCATAATAATCTCGTAAAAGTCTGAATCGATCAATCAGAAGATAATAATTGTTAATATATTACTTTAATAATTCCGATTAAATTAAAAGTGTAATCATATTCTTTTAGTGGAATAGAATATAATTAATAAATTAATATGATAAGTCAAGAGTTGACCGGGTCATAATTAATTTATTAGAACTTAATTTAATTGGGTCCGATAGGGTCTCTTCAGTGCCTTAATATGAACTAGAATAAATTATAGAGATTATAATTTATTATTGCAATACAATAAATATATTGGATATTGATAGATATAGAAGATGGAGATATCCTGAATCTCTTATATCTATCATGATATGTTACTTGGAGAAAGAGAAATAATGTGACATTATATATATATATATATATATATATATATATTATAAGTCATGGCAATTATTGACGAATTCTTCTTCAATAATCACGCCTACAATTATATATCCAAGGAGGTGTCCACACAACGTGTATTGCAGCACAGTTCATGAGAACACCGGAGAAGACTTGGAGGTTTGAAGCTACACGCTACAAAGGTATTAATTTAATCTTAACTACAACGATGTTTAATCCTAACTACAAGGATGTATCCGATCTTCAATATTCAATATTGTGGATCGAGTACGAATCGTGGTTCTAACAATTGGTATGAGAGCGTAGATTTTGATTTTGTTATATGTTCTCTATTAATTAATTTAATTATGCATATAGGGTTGAGCGGTGTTTAGGTTTGCAATTTTATCGTTGTTTGAGATGAATGTTTTTTAATTTTTTATTGAACGATTTATGGCCTAGTTTTATAGTGAAATTGTATTTTTGTATTTTCGAGTTGTACACAAGGGGTGGATTACGTCTCCATGTTTTACCCTTGTTAGTTTTCGAAATAGGGTAGAAAATATGTAATTCTTGGTTGTATTTTTCGTATTTGGATGTAATTGAAAACTATTCAAATTTTCTGGGGTCAAAACTGAAGAAGTCAAAAGTTTTTGAAAAAAGATGGGAACTCATGTGCATCTTCCCCGAAAGTTTGAGGGTCTTTTTGCAAAACTCCAAAATCCACCATTGAAGCTCCTGAAGCTTGCAAAACCGACCAAATCCGGAGAAGAAATTGAAGAACAAACGGGTGGCGAACGTTTCTCTCACAGCCGCGACCCCAAACGCGGTTGTACAACGGGGAAGTGGGCAAATTCGCTGCCCCTTTTTTCAGTCCGCATTTTTTTCAGATCCCGACTGACGGCGGGGATGGCGTATGGATGAGGCGGCGGCAGCCCGCCGGTTTTGGGATGGCTCACTACTAGCACGAATGAGGCAGCAGAAGACCGCCGGTTTTTTGAGTCGACGGAAAGTCGATTCCGGCGGCGGCTGAATAGATGTCGGCAGTTTTTTTTTTTTCCTGCTGCTAGGTTTCAGAAAACCGTGTCATGACCCGGGTCAAGTTGGTCCGGCTCGGGTCGTGGGTTGGATTCTTGCGCAGTTGGGTTAAATGAGTGAGCCCATTGGTATTCAATTGCATGTGGGCTGTTTTTTGTTTTTAAAATAGGCCTGTGGGGATTCAATTGAATAATGGACTGACTACAAATTTAATGAGCTGTTGGGCCTCACTTGGGCTGCTGAAATTTTAAAAATAAAATTCATTCTGGACCCAGAAAAATTGCAGATGGACCGTGAAATATTGGACCAGGTTGTGATTCAATTAGTTTTTTAACTTTCTCTAATTTTGAGTCTAGGATGTCCATAACTTTGTTCTCATTTAATTATTGCTTATGATTTGCTTTGGTTATGCTTGAAATTAATTGTCATTCACATAGCATGTCATATAGAATTGTATGAACACCGCTTTAGGTACTAATATATCATGCATATTCTTTATTTATTTTCTTTTCTAATTTAGAATTAGATTTGAGAATTAATAAAGTAATTAATATTTAATTATTTTGAGAGTCAAAATAATTTGAAAAATATTAATTGGATAAAATCCTTATTAGTTTTATAAAATATTAAGTGTGTGGGGGTTTATTAAATCCACGACCTCCTTTATTAGCTCATAAGTAAGAATATATGTATACCTCATACTAACTCAATTAGTCACTCTATAGGAGGGTTGTATTGTTTTCGGTTACTTGATTTGACCCAATTATGATAGTAAATTTTATATTTCAATTAATTATGTTTATCCTATAGATATCATAATTATTTGATAGTTTTAAAATTTATTAAAATAAAGGTTATACACTTAAATCAAAATATTGTTAGGACTTCATATGGAATATCCAAGCAATATTGTTGAGGGTCAAGTAGATGTCATACTAAGTCAATATAGCATGAGATGCGGGATATTTGATTTAGTGGAAGATCCCAACCTAGCTTTAAATCAACATTTACCACTCCTATAAAGGGGTATGCCTTGATTTTGGGGTTTTAGGTAATCACATAATAATGTAGTTTATGGGTCTACTTACTACAAGTTTTATTTCATGTTTTGAACATGCATTCATTTTATTCTGTGCAAGTTCATATGTGTTTTTTTATTTCAGAAAAAAAAAAAAATGTCTTCTACCGCATTATTTGTGATATTGACTAAAAACCAACTAGTGGAAGATAACTACATTGATTGGAAACGTAATTTGTTGACTGTTCTCAGTGCCGAGAAGTTGAAATTTTTGCTAACTGAACCTTGTCCTAAAGTGACCATGGAATCCAGTGATGAGGAACGTGAGGCTTATGACAAGTGGATTCATGCCAATGACATGGCTCGTTGTTACATTTTGGATTCTATCTCAAATGTGTTGCAACAGAGGCATGGAGACATCCGCTGAGATCATGGAGAGTCTTAAAGAGATGTTCTCTCATCAAGGAAGCCAAGCACGTCAGGCTACTATTAGAGCCATTATGACTGAGCGTATGAAGTTCGGGACGCCCGTTAGAGATCATATGCTAAATTTGATCGGAGTGTTTAATGAGGCTGAGGCTTTAAGGGCTAAAATTGGTTCGGATATTCAGGTAGACATGGCACTAGAGACTCTCCCTGAGATGTTTTCCCAGTTCAAAGTCAGCTATAATATGAATAAGCTGAAAATGTCTCTGAATGAAAGAGCTCCAAAATGCTGAAAGCATTCTTAAGGCTCAAAATGGTGATGTTTTTGCTGTTGCTTCTGTTGGACAATCCTCATTCACGCCTAAAGGTAAGGGTGGAAAAAGGAAGAAGTCTAATAAGAAGGCCCCACAACAATTAGCAAAGAAGGCCAAAACAGATGGGAAACCTAAGGGAAAGTGTTTTGGATGCAGCGAGAAGGGCCATTGGAAAAGAAATTGCCCGGTTCTCATAGCTAAGAAGTAAGCTAAGGGTGAGTTATCCTTATTGAGTCTTGTTTAGTGGTTGATTCTACGGATACTTGGATAGTAGATTCTGGATCCACTAACCATATTTGCGATACTTTGCAGGGGTTCCAAGTAACTCGACAACTTAATGAAGGGGAGCATACTATGAGGGTTGGTACAGGAGCTGTGGTTTCTGCAAAAGCTGTCGGAGTTATTTATCTTTACTTTTCAAATAGGAAGTATTTGGTTTTAAGTGATTGTTATTATGTCCCGGATATTACTAGAAATTTAATTTGACAACTCATTGCATCACACTCTGATGCAATCACTTAAATTAAATTTCTAATCATATCCGGGACATAATAACAATCACTTAAAACTAAATACTTCTTATTTGAAAAATAAAGATAAATAACTCCGACAGCTTTTGCAGAAACCACAGCTCCTGTGTCAACCCTCAGAGTATGCTCCCTTCATTAAGTTGTCGAGTTACTTGGAACCCCTGCAAAGTATATTGCAAATATGGTTAGTGGCTCCAGAAACTACTATCCAAGTATCCGTAGAATCAACCACTAAACAAGACTCAAAAAAGGATAACTCACCCTTAACTTGCTTCTTAGCTATGAGAGCCGGGCAATTCATTTTCCAATGGCCCTTTTCGCCGCATGCAAGGCACCCCCTTAGGTTTCCCATCCGTTTTGGCCTTCTTTGCTGGTTGCTATGGGCCTTTTTTATTGAACTTCTTCCTTTTTCCACCCTTACCTCTCGCCTTGGATGAGGATTGTCCAACAGAAGCAACAACAAAAGCATCACCATTTTGAGCCTTAAGAATACTTTCAGCGTTTTCGAGCTCTTTCATTAGTTCATTCAGGGACATGTTCAGCTTATTCATATTATAGTTGACCTTGAACTGGGAGAACATCTCAGGGAGAGTTTCCAGTGCCATGTCTACCTGAGTATCTGAACCAATTTCAGCCCCTAAAGCCTCAACCACATTAAACATTCCGATCAAACTTAGCATATGATCTCTAACGAGCGTCCGGGGCTTCATACGATCAGTCATAAAGGCTCTAATAGCAGTCTGATGAGCTTGACGTCCTTGATGAGCGAACATATCTTTAAGACTCTCCATGATCTCAGTAGATGTCTCCATGTCTCCATGCCTCTGTTGCAACACATTTGAGATAGAACCCAAAATGTAACAACGAGTCATGTCATTGGCATGAATCCATTTGTCACGAGCCTCACGTTCCTCATCACTGAATTCCCTGGTCACTTTGGGACAATGTTCAGTTACCACAAATTTTAATTTCTCAACAGTGAGAACAATCATTAGATTACGTTTTCGATCAACGTAGTTTTCTTCCACTAGTTGGTTTTTAGTCAATATCACTATCATGTGCTAGAAGACATTTTTCTGAAATAAAACAACACATATGAGCTTGCATAGAATGAATAAATGCATGTTCAAAACATGAAATAACACTTTTAATAAGTAGACCCAAAAAAAACTACGGTATTATGTGACTTCCTAAAACTCCAAAATCAAGGCATACCCCTCCATAGGAGTGGTAAATGTTGATTTACAGCAAGGTTGGGATCTCCCATTAAATCAAATTTCCCGCATCTCATGCTATATTGACTTAGTATCACATCTATTTGACCCTTAATAATATTGCTCGGATATTCTATAGGAAGTCCTCACAATATTTTAATTTAAGTGTATAACCTTTATATTAATAAATTTTAAAAACTATAAAATAATTATGGTATCTATAGGATAATCATAATTAGTTGAAATTTAAAATTTACTACCATAATTGAGCTCAATCAAGTAACCGAAAATAATGTAGCCCCTCCTATAGGAAGACCCATTGAATTAGTACGAGACATACATACATTCTTACTTATGGGCTAATAAAGGAGGTCATGGATTAATAAATAAACCCTCACACACTTAATAGTTTCATAAAATAAATTTGGGTTTTATCCAATTAATATTTTCAAACTATTTTGACTATCAAAATAATTAAATATTAATTACTTTATTAGTTCTCAAATCTAATTCTAAATTAGAAAAGAAAACATGCATGATAGTTTAGTATCTAGAACGGTGTTCATACAATTCTATATGACATGCTATGTGAATGACAATTAATTTCAAGCAAAATTAAAGCAAATAATAAGCAATAATTAAACAAGAACAAATTTATGGTCATCTTAGACACAAAGATTACAGAAAAATTGAAAAGCTAATTGAACCACAACTCGCCCCAATAATTCATGGTCCATCTGCAATTTTTCTGGGTCCAGAATGAATTTTATTGTTAAAATTCCAGCAGCTCAAGTGAGGCCCAACAACTAATTTTAGTCAGCCCATTATTCAATTGAATCCCCACAGGCCCTTTTTTTTCTTAAAAAAAAGAAAAAATAATACAGTCCATATGCAATTGAATACCAATGGACCACTCATTTAACCCAACTGCACAAGGATCCAACCCACGACCCGAGTTAGACCAACCCGACCTGGGTCGCGATCCGATTTCTTGAACCCTAGCAACAGGGACAGCCGCCGCCATCACCTCAGTAGCCGCCGGAATCGTTTTCCATCGATGAAAAACCGACGGCCTGCTGCCCCCTCTCTCGTGCTAGTAGTGCGGCATTCCAAAATCGGCAGGCTGCCGCCGTCTCGGCTGGAAAACCTGGACGAATCGCGACATGGGCCGCGACCGCCGCCATCGCTTTCCTGTGACGAAGTTGCAGGCTGCGCTGGCCGTCATCGTCCTTTCCCCGTCTGGTCAAGGTTGAAAACTTCAAGAGCTTCAATGGCGGTTTTCCAAAAAAGTCCCCAAGTTTTTGGGGAAGATGCAAAACAACCCCATCACAAATTCTGACTTCTTTCAGTTTTGACCCCAAAAGCTTTGAACAGTTTTCAATTACATCCAAATTCGAAAAATACAACAGAAAATTACATATTTTGTACCCTATTTCAAAATCTGACAAGAAAAAAACGTGGAGTCGTAATTCACCGCCTTGTGTACAAATCGAAAATAAAAAAATACAATTTCACAATAAAACTGTGCCATAAATCGTTCATTAAAATTAAAAAAAAAAAAATCATCCATAACAATAATAAAATTGTAAATCTAAACACCTCTCAGCACTATATGCATAATTAAATTAATTAATGAGAACATATAATAATATCAAAACCTACGCTCTGATACCAATTGTTAGAACCACAATTCCTATCCGATCCACAATATAGAATATTGAATATCGGATACATCGTTGTAGGATCGATTGATTTATCATATGTTCTACAATTAATTAATTTATCTAGAAGGATTAAATTAATACCTTTGCAGCGTGTAGTTTCAAACCTCCAAGCCTTCTCCGGTATTCTCACGAACTGCATTGCAATACACGATGTGTGGACACCTCCTTGAAATATATTGTATACGCGATATTAAGAAGTTGGAAGAATAATTGCCGTGACTTTATATATATATATAATGTCACATTATATTCTTTCTTTCCAAGCAACATATCCTAATAGATATAGGAGGTATTGAATATCTTCATCTTCTATATATATCAATATCCAATATATTTATTGTATTGCAATAATAAATAATAATATCTATAATTTATTCTAGTTCATATTGAGCCACCGAAGGGACCTGATCGGACCCAATTAAATCAAGTTCTAATAAATTAATTATGATCCGGTCAATTCTTGACTTATCATATTAATCTATTAATTATATTATATTCCACTAAAAGAATATAACTGCATTCTTAATTTAATTGGAATTATTAAAACAATATATCAACAATCATTATTCTCTGATTGGTCGATCCAACAGTTCTAGCCCAGCCATCCAGAAAAATCTTTTGATTATTTTCCTATAATTTTTATTATTCATATCAGCGGACAACATGCAACATGTATTGTATAATTTCTGACTAATTTCAATTAATCTTCGTCTAAAGTTTAAGTTCTCATTTGTCGCCTATGTTTATTTCTTAATTCATACTCGTTTAAAGTACGACTTAGTTCCAACTAATCGCTAAGTCTCAGTACACGTTGTAAGTGGTGTTTAACTGACCTCTACGATCTTCTTGCCACAAGTGACATGTCGAGTTGTTACAAGAGCTTGGCTCCATTAAAATCATTATTCTTTGGCAAAATTCTATTATTTAAAATTTATTCAAGATTTTGTGATGTACAAACTTTTATTGTAATACATTTTGTACTTTCCATGATTAAATTATCATTCTTTTATTTGTTTGAGTTCTAATTTTCCTTTGATATGTATAAACTCTAAATTTTCTATTTTACTTCTTGCATAAAAAAAATTTATTGCTAATTTTGCTTACATTTTTTATTTTCTATTATGTAATTTTTAAACGGTCTCACCTTTTATTTTATATAATATTTTTTGTTATGTAAAAATTGTTTGATTCATACATTTGTTTGTATGCATGTATGAAGTATAAATAATTGACAAAAACGTATATGAGGCCGTCACACGGCGGTCACTCGGTGTGATGGAAAAAAAAAATTACTTTTTGTGGTAAAAGTATCCCGTTTATCTGTAAAAGTATCGCATTTATCTGTAAAAGTATCAATGTAGTAAAAATATCACTTTTATATGTAAAAGTATCATTTTTTTCTGTAAAAGCATCAATTTTTTCTTTAAAAATATATTCCGTCACACTCCGTCACACGTGTGACCGTCACACACAAGCCTCACTCAAAATAATTTTGCATCTTAAGGTTGGGGGGAGGGGTGGACCATCTCAAGAATATCTTCATAGGTTTGTTAAATGATGTACTTTATGTTGCTTGAAATTCGATTTTGTTACTTATTTTAGTAAATTTATACCCAAAAAAATTCTATTTATGGCATTAATTTTGTACCCCAAAAAATCTATTAAATCCATGTTCGTTTCGTTCCCATGGTTCAATCATTTTAAGATCAATCATTTATTCATGTACTATTCCTTTTTCCTTTGAGAATACCGAACTTTAATAAAGTAGACTTCGAAAGATGGAATATTTTCTGACCACTCCTTTAAAAATTTCTGGATCTGCCCCTATCGATAAAAAATTCATGGGACAGTATTTGGGTTGAGAAGAGTGTAATGGTCCGTGAAGAATTCGTTAGATAGTAGTACAAAGTAATGACTGGTGAACGATTAATTCGTGGTATCACGGTACAAAGTTTTGGCCGAAGAAGAATTCGTAGGGCAGTAAATGGAGAGAGGAGGGGTTATATAGGAATGGAGAGAGAGTAAGCATTGCTATCGAGATCTCGAGTTAACTCTTATCATTCTACGAATTTACAATTTTTTTATTTTTTTTTTATATAAACGAGTTTACTTATGATAAAATCGAGATTTGATATAATCACAATAACTCTCGAGTTTACTCATGCGATATTATGAGTTTATAAATGGGTTTAGCAATTTAGAAAAAATATTTTTTGTCCCATTTTAAATAAATTTTTTTTGTTTAATATGAATTTTGAAATTAAACCAACTTAAAATTGGGATTATAGAGTTCTAAAGCAAATTATAGACACATAGTGAACCGATTATGCTATTAATTAGATTTTATTTTCAACCTTCAGCTATCAAGTTCTAACTTAAACACTAAGCTTCGTATAAAAGTATAATCAATTTTTCATATTCATCATTTAATTTCATTGTAGTCCCTTTTTATTTCACTTAAATTTTAAAATATTCTTAGTTAATTTCGGGATGTCAAATCTAGTAAAATGTATGAATCATGATACTATACATGTCTATATAATTTTTTTAGCTATTTGTTATTTTAATTCATTATGATTCTTTTGTTATTTTCTCTAAAAAAAATTACAAATATATCAATGATAAATAGAAATGCTTTTGGCACCATGTTTATACTTTTTTATTTATCAAAATTTCATTATAACGTTGAAATTCTAATATATATTTTACATAGCTGTAAATTCTTACAATTTTTACGATTAGATTCCACGATTGAATTTGTGAATCAACAAATATTTCAGTTAGAAAAGCGCTTTTAACAACCTTAGATGTAAGTGCTAAAGGAGGACTTTGTGGGATTGCTATGGATTGCACATCGAAATATGTGTGTATGTAAAAGATAACTTTAATCATCGGGTCCTTCTATGATATTACTGGGCTACTTGTATCACTAAAGGACAATTATGATATTTCATAAAATAGACCGGGTCCTATATTTTTTTAGTATTAGCATCTAGGAAAATTTGAAAAACATTACCTTGTTTGTTTCCGCCATCTAGAAAAATAATCTTTTAACTTTTGAGTATGTAATAATGTCTTGTGTATTGTACGCGGAGGAGCCGCCCCCACCAGGCAGACTGTCACTGGTGAAAATGCCCTATGACCGACTATAACAAATCAGTCAACTAATCAAATAATGGTGTAATGGTCATAAGTTGATGTGACGATTTTTTTCTTAATTTGTTATTAATATATTATTTTAAATTATAATATGAATTATAAAAAACCTAAAGTTAAAGTGGAAAATGAATTTCATCTTCTTCCTGTTTTTCTTCCCCTATCCTCAACCCCACCGGCTTAAATATTGTCCGGAAGTCCAACTCTTCCGGTGACAAATTGACCTAAAATATATTATAAATTTTGAGTTGGTCCATGACCCATGAGAATTTTTACCTATTAAGTTGAGGTTATTGAAACTATTGGTACATCGATCGAAAAATTTATGACCCAACTTATCTCAAATAGGAGTGCTCACGGTGCGGTTTTGCGATTTTATTTAATAAATTTAAACCGCACCACAATGTGCGGTTCGGTTTCTTATTTAAAATTACATCACGGTTTATGTGAAAAAAATAAGTACGCGATTAAGTGCGGTAGCGGTCGATTTGTGACGGTCTTGTGGTTTCAATCAAATGTAAAAGTAGAAGCACATAATTACAATCTACAAGTAAATGTAAAGATGAAAAATATCAAACAACATATGAATATAAAGAGGTTGTGGTTCTAATGTGTGACGTAGTAAGAAAATACAACTATACAAACATATATGCTAACACACCAATTTATGGAGTACTTATTATAAAATTCATATTGTATTGACTATTATGGGCATGATTAATCAATCAATATGACAGGATTTCGGGACCTATATAGTTAGATACATACTAAATATTAACATATAATGCGGTGTGGTCGTTGCGGTTATTGAGCGAAAAATTAAACCGCACCGCATATGCGGTGCGATTTTTGTCAAAAAAGTTAACCGCGGGCTATCTATAATAGAATTAGATAGCGGTGCAGTACGATTTTGTTCGAGTGATCTTATAAACTTATGTTCAGTCCTAACCTCAAATATTACGCAGGATGGGCTAGTTTATCGAGCGCACCAATTTTACCACATTTAATCCCAACGCTAGAGGAAATCAATATACAATAAACATTTATTAACAAAATAAAACTTGAAATAAAATATTGAATCAAGATCGGCAATCATAACAGATTAAGGGGTCACTACATCCTAATCTTTTAACGTTTATTATTGATTTCCACATTCCTTTCAAGATAAGACATAATTTTCATGTCTATTCATAATATCTCAAATTAGATTTCGTTCAGATGAAATCCTTGGAAAATGTTTTAATACAATGTTTAAACTTTAAATTTTTTAATCTTGAATTCTAAATTTTTTTCAATTAGGAGACTAAATTTTAAATTTTATTTTCAATTCATGACTTACATTTTAAAAAATAGGAAATGTTATCCGATGTACGGATAACAAAAGATTAAGTACGATGCAAATAGAAAATTTCAGTACGTAATATGCTGAAATTGTTTATATATCCTCGGATTCCTCCTTACATTAGATAATGTTTCTTAAATTTCAAGCCGTTGAGAATAAAATTACAAAACTACCCCTTATTGAGAAAACTCAAAATTCAGCCCCATATTGAAAACTTTCGAAATTCAAACCTTGTATTGAAATACTCCCCCAGTTCTATATTAATTAAGGTTTCAGGATGTTCTTCCTTTTCCAATGAATTGACAGTTTTATATATTTTTCACCAATTCTACCAATTTTCTCCTTGAACTCAATCATAAAATATCTATACTTTTCAATTTATCAGAGATATTTTGATTTGGTCAAATATACCATCAATCAAAATATTCAATCCTTAATTATTTCATTTCATCTTAAATTGTCAATTAATATGGAACGGAGTGAGTATTTTTTAAAATTCATACCTTCCATTGAAAATTTTCCAATTTCAAGTTGTGTTTGGCATAGAGTATCTCCTCTGATATTTTTCCTAATTATAAAGTTCACCCACTATTTCAACCCCCAAACTACAATACCCATGAAACATATGGTGTGATAAATAATAAAGCAACATTGATATATTCATGAAAACCCCACCTACCTTCCCTTTTCACATGACTATAAATCATCCTAAAATTTCTCACTTTGATTGCATTCACCACTTTCTTGCATTCTTCAAAACTTTTCCAACCAATCCAAACCCTAATCCTTTAAAACCCCAATTTTGTGAAACTTTCATCTTTACATCTTACTCATCAAACATGTCTTAACTTACAAATTTCTCAACCTTTCATTAATCCCTTTATTTTATCAACATGGCACAAGCCACTTTTGTTTCACTATTTACACTCCTAACATGCCTAATCATGTTTTCATTTTCTTTAGCATCCAAAAACGGCTACCTCGAAGATGCATGCAGTGTTACACGTTATCGTAAGTTATGTATCCATTCTCTATCTCCATTTTCCAACGCAGCCAAACACAACCCTGCCCTATGGGCACGGGCAGGGGTGTCAGTGACCATCGGAGAAGCCAAGAGAATTGCCCGGGTCTTGGAAACCTTGAGAAAGAGCAACAAAACAACCAACTTGAGAAGAGGAAGAAATAGAATTGCTTTGTCCGATTGCGTGGAGTGTTTTCAAGACACACTTGATAATCTTCACAAGTCCCTAGGAGTACTTCGGAGGCTCAGCGTCAGGGAATTTGGTTCTCAATTAGAAGACGTGACTACTTGGGTCAGCGCTGCTCTTACGGATGAAGATACTTGTGTAGACGGCTTTGAAGACAAAAAGGGAAAGCGCGTTAGGTCGTTTATTAACCGTGTTTCTAATGTTTCTTACCTCACGAGTAATGCACTAGCCCTTATTAACAAACTTGCAACAACTGGCCCAAATTGCTTAAAGAATGAGTAGAAATTGAGGTGAGAAAATGCCCATGAGATCATCTGTTACACTTTGATGTTACATCTTGTGTTTCACTCATTCACTAACCGACACGTGTATGATATGATGTCACAAATTAATATGTGTCACCTAGTGAATTGAGTGTAACAAATGATGAAACGCCTATTGTAACAGGGAATTCGAATTGGAGAAAATTTAGCATAATATTTTTTTTGCTCTCTTTGTAATAAAATGCAATAATGTTAAGTATATATAATAGGTAAAAGTATGTGTTTCTGTTGTAGACTTGAAGTGTTATTCAATATGTCTCTTTGGGTAGTTGGGCTTTGTCCTATGTACATTCAAATCTCATGATCTTGTTCGTTCTGAATAATAAATATTCAATTCAATGAAGGCTAAATTTACCTTTTGGTTTTCGAAACTTTTTATTCGTATAATTTTGATTCCATAAAAATTAAAATTTTAAATTAGTCTCGTATCTTTAAAATTTATCTACATTTAGTCATTTTTCGTCGTCGGTGATCAATTTAACAAGAAAATTGCATGTGTCAGTCACGTGATCATTTTTTTCGGTCGATTTTTAAATACGTGAACTAGCAAGTGACCAACACGCGTGATTCTCGGTAAAAGTGGTCACCGCCTCACCAGTAGCGAAAAAATGAGTAAACACTAACAAACTATAAAATACAAGACTAAATTGAATATTTTTACTCTTTTTAACCAAAATTGTCGAGCGAATAGTTCCGAAACCAAAAATAATTTTAACCATTTAATGATGTATCTTGTACTTTTTACATCATAACACTGTGTAGTATAACATTTTTCTTGAAGGAATGTAAAACGTATTTGCTCAGTGTACATTATCTTGCATCATACATTAATAAAGGATAAATCGTTAAAAATTCACTTTATATGTCTTGAATTACTATTACAATATAAACTTTCAAAGTTGACAATTCCATCACAAATTTTAATTCTTTTTTGCAATTTGAATTTAGATGTAAATTTTGACAATTTGACATCGATATGCCTACTGATGAATATCTAGTCAGTCGGTAAATAGTAAGTTGGAACTTTCTTTTATATCGTCAAAAGAGAAAAAAAAAATTGAGAGGGGTGAAACAGAGCCAAGAAAAAGGTGGACGGCCTTAAACCCTCTTCTAAATTTGAAATCGGTGCCAAAACAAAACATTAAATGCAGAATTCGATCCATACAATTAAAAGTTTCATGCAGGTCTTTAGGGAGGTAAGGCGGTGCCGTCGCACCAGGTCTCCCGCCGGTGAAGGTCTTCGATTTTCTTTTCTTTTTTATATTTTCTGTATAAATATGTATTTTATATATATATATATATATATATATTTAACATATTCTAAGCATAACATAAATCGACGTAGCTCAAGTGACCTTCAAGTGGCCAATTTCTGAATCTAAAAGATTAGACAGATGGGAGGCAGGATCCATTCCTCTTTAAGTAACAATAATTTTTTTGCAGTAGATTTATCGTGTTCTTGCAGTATAGTTATTTTGTGTTTAGAGTAGACTTATTTTGTTCTTACAGTAGACTTATTTTATTCTTGCAGTAGAATTTTTTTTTTAAAAAAGAGCGCGACTCGCGCGTGGACCTGGTCCGAGGACGCGAATTTTCTATAAACTATATTTCAGCGATTTTTTGGAGTCCATGTGTTAAATTTTAGTGATGTACATTACGACTATTGTACATCACATGCACACAAGTGTTACTCTAATATTAATATTGTAAGGGACCTGATTTTCTCGCACCGGATCCTTCCAAAAATTGGACTGACGTTAGTTTCATATCCAGATTCTTGAATCCCCACTCCATCCATAAACAAACATAGAAAATAAGAAAGCAGGGTAACAAAGCTTGAGATAGGTAGAACATAATATAATTTTATTGGTGTGAAAGTCCTATTTTACCTCTCAAAACTAATTGTATATTAAGTGTTTTAGTGATGGAGCGAGAAAATTTAGTTAGGGGATCAATTATAGTATTATAATAAAATAATGCATAATAGTTGTAAAAATTAATGTTCTCTATAAGTTAATACTTTTATTAAAAAATTAACCTCATCAAATATGTTATTTACGTAATCAGATAATCAATGATCCATCTTAAAAATTAAAATGAACAGTTGTTACACAAAACTTTCAGCTAAAAGTGAAAAATATTTATTCTATAATGTTAAATGTAATAACTAATACTAATAGTCAAACAAGTCATAAAAACTAATATATAATTATTTATTTGTGAAACTTTAAGGATAATATTTGTGTAAATTTTCTTTTAAGTCTCATTTTATGAGACTTTCCGCCCTAAAGTCAGTATATTACATTTATTTTTTTTATTATTGCAAAAGTTAAAAGTTATTATTATTAATAAATAATCAACTTTTATTTTTGGGTGTATATATTACATTTGGTGTTTATTATTAGAAATGTCATAAGTTATTATTTAAAAACAATCAATTTCTATTTAGGTGTATATATGTGTTGTTGATAATTGTATCAGATAAACATACATAATAAAGTAGCTAAATATAAAATAATATGATACAAATAGATAGAGAAATTTAAATAGACTTATAAAACTAACTATTTTTTAAAAATAAATATTAATAAATGTATAGAAAAAAGTCTCTAAAGATGATTTTGAGGGGCCCAAGGACCCCGTAGTTCCTCTACCTCCGTCCTTGAGTATTTTAACATCCAAAATTTATCCTGCGAATCTTAAATATACCCTAAAACTCGTCCAAATATTGCTTAAGAAAAAAAAAAAAAAAAACTGCAATAAATAAGGGGTTAAATAAACTGATAATATAGTCGAAACATGTAACAAGATGCCCAAAAAAGTTCCATAGGCTCGACAAAATTGGGCCTTGGCCCAATGGGAAGAATTTGTAGGCTTTGTCATGCATCAAAGTTGGGCCGAGTTGCGCTACATATTACTATTAGGCTGACTAAAATGAAACTCTTGATCGTTGGAATATCATTGAAAAATAGGAATTCACGTTATTTCGAAGGAATCGGAGATTCATATTGTAAATGATGATTCATCTTCTACTTCAATATTATCAACTTATAATATATATAAATATAAATAATATTTAAGTAAGATCATCGATAAACATATATCACATGTTAATAATGTTGAAGTAAGAGATGCAATATCATCTGAAATAGGTGATCTTATTCCCGGAGATAGTATACACTTGAGGTATTAAAATAACGAGAAAAAAAATTGATATTTCGATATATACTGAAAAGTCAAACTGCTAAAATATCAAAAAAAAATCTGCATCACTACCTCTATAGAGCATTAGTTTTGTTATAGCGAAATTTTTCGATTGTACCATAAAAAAATTAATACATCAAAGTATTAAAATATCAAAAGAATTTAGGTATATCTTATATCTCAAAATATCAATGCACTGTATATTAAAATATTAAAAGTTTTAAATCCTCATGGATTGAAAATAAAAAATACCAATTTTTTTAATATTTCCTAGTACGATATTTTATTATATTTTTCCAAAATAAAATAGACCATAAAATGTGGAGAAAATATATTGTTCAGATTGAGCACGTGTAGGGCGAAGAGTCAACGTAGCTTGAGTTGGAAGTCTCTGCAACGTGCAAACCAAGTCCTGTCATGTGGGCCCTTCCACTTTCCAGATCTCACTTCCTCATATACATATATGTATGATGGGAAAAATGTATTTATCTTTTATTCTGTCCCCCTAAAAATAAAAAACATATTTTAAAATTAAGAAGTTGTATTTCTAAGAAAATGTGATTCTAGTTTTGGCTCTCTAAACTCTCTAAATTCATTGCTTAATTTTGAAATCTGTACTACCGTATCAATGAGTGAGAAGCCAAATAATTATTGAGACGTGATTTTAGGAATTAATAAGAGGAGTAAGTCTTTTGAAAATTAATTGCATGGATTTTAGATTTGTAAAATTTGGGTCATGACAAAAGATGTATTAGTGTTTATACTTTTATCCAGAATAAATAATACATGTAATCATAAATCGTGATGTCCAATTCGAATTGCATTGTGCACCTAGTGTACACGAGACTTTGCCTAATACTACCTCCGTCCCAGATTAACCTGCCTACTTGCCATTTTAGTTTGTCCCACCTTAACCTGCCTACCCCATAAATAACAAATTTCTCTCACAATCTCCACCCTCAAAATCTTCATTCTCAATCTCCACCTTTAAAAAAGTCAAAGATTCCATAAAATCTGTTTTTTCTTAATCCCCGTGCCCGGTCAACCTAGACAGGTTAAGCTGGGACGGAGGGAGTAAGAGATAAGGGATTATTGAGGGATATATTTGTCAATCAATTTAATCCTTAACTCATCCACATCATTCTAAAACGTTATTTAAAAAGAAACAGAGGGAGTATTAGTTAAGATCCAAGTTTATTAACAAGGGCCATTGAGATTAGTGACGGGTCTAGAAATTTTGCTTGAGCTGGTCTTAGAATTCACGGTACAGGGTAAATCTTTTTCTGATTATATTCATGAGACAAATTTTATATCACATAGGAGCACCCCTTCTAAATCTGTACGTGAAACCTTCACAATACTCAACTCTATAAATAATATTAGAAATTAAGTTAATGATATTGATAGGGTTAATTACGAAAAAGTTCACCAACTTTAGGTGAATTTTCATTTATAACATGAACTTTAAAAGGTAACAAGAAAATTCACCAACTTTAGATTATTTTCAATTGCGACATGGACGGTATTTTTTACATCTAATTGCTTCATCACTATCATCATTAGATTTGCCTTGATGAAGTTATTCTATATTCATCACATATTTTATAATATGTCATCGCAACCACCATGAATTGACAGTAAAAGTTGTGGGAACCGCAACTTCAATCATTGATTTATTACAAATATAACAATATATAGCAAATTAGGTGGTGAGTATAGGACGGACTCGTTTAAGCAGATCTAATAATGATGGTGGCATCATACTTAGATGTCAAAAAATATGATCGATGTTGTAATGAAAAAAATTAAAAGTTGGTGAATTTTTTTTTGTTACTTTTTAAAGTTCATGTTATAATTGAAAATTCACTCAAAGTTGGTGAATTTTTTTACAATTAACCCATATTGATAAGACAGTAAACTGATTCGACTGCAAAAAAGTGAAAAATCAAGATATAATATTTATATTTATTTCATTATATTTTTTTAATATTTATCTACATTGTTTATACAAAAAAATACATTCATTTATTATTATTAAATAGTTATTTAAGTTAAATAATAGAATTATTTATTTTATTTAAATTGTATTAAAATGGACTAAAATACACATACATAATAGAAAATTTTCATGGGCCGGGCCAAGGAGGTTTGTCACTGATTGAGATCATATATATGTGTGTGTATGAGAGAGAGAGACTTACTATCAATTTATGCGGTGGCTTTAAAAATGAGTTGAAAACAAACAAAAAGAAATCAAACATCAAATAAATCAATGGAACAGTGTATATGTGGCAACTCATGTTTGCAGCTGAGAGTTTCCTACTTGATTGAACCGATAAAACAACTATAATATGAATCACTATATATAAAAACACTAACCCCATATACAATCTAGCTTATTTGTCTACATTCTATTACTACAACCTCATTGGACAAATTACTACATAATGTACTAAGCTAAGATGGAGAACAAGATGATGACATGTGTCTTGGTCTCAAGTTGTGCCACTCTGCAGTTTACTGCATGGGAGCTTTATTAATTAGCTTTTGTATTCATCAGCCCCCTCAATTCTAGCGAGGCTAGTGAAATAATGTTCAACTTGTTCGTGAGCCGAGAGAAGAATTGGTGATTGAGAGGCTTTGTAAAGATATCTGAGAACCTCATCATATGAAGAAATGTGTTGCACACTAACAACCTTCCTTACAACTGTCTCTCTTGCTAAGCGTAAAACATGATTTGGTGCAATGGCTATAGTATTCAAGTTATCCAATTCGGCGTCTTGAAACATAACTCTTTTAAGTAATGAACTCATCCAAACCACCTCAGTAACCGAATTTGCTAAGAGTTGATAACACAGAGGGACACATAGGAATGCTTCTTGGAGTTCCAAGCCACAATATTGCTTCCAAAATAAACAGAATGACCATAGACAGACCTCCTATCATCAGGATCATGATCACTTCAGTAATTGAAGTTGCCAAGCTTCGATACTCAACCTCTGTGCTGGATCTTAACACAGAGGATTGCTTCCTAGAGCTCCAAGCCACAACATTGGTTCCAAAATAAAATGATAAAACTTGAAAAAGTTTGGATCTTTTTGTTGTTATTCTTTTTTTATTTTTTATTTTTTTATTTGTCTTTGCTATTAGGGGGAAAAAGGTTAGTTGCTTTTATTTTCATTTTTGGAGAAGCTTTAGGAATATATTTTACATTACATTTGGTGGGAATAAAGAGGGTTCAATTCATTATTATGGACAATATTTGGTGGAAATAAGGTTCAATTCATTGATCTTAATAATAGAGAGGTTCAATTCATTGATATTGAAATATGGTTTCAATAAGAGGTTCTCATGTGTTAGCAACAACTTATTTGAAGTTTGGGAATATGAGACTTCAAGACATTGACAAATTGTTGTGTCAAATGTCAACGTTGGCAAGTCGAGGGAAGGTCGCCAGATAATTTTCAATAACGACATACAGATTACGCACATCACAATGAGTTATAGTTGTAGTAATTTTTTCAGGGGAATATAGTTGTAGTGCTTATAATTTATACAATGACAAAACTCTTATTGATAATAAATGTTATCAATAGATTATTCGGGGTGAGGATTCAACCTCCTACTATGTATTTATTTTATTGTCCAAGCTCTTGTTGTTAATAAAAGTTTGAGTTGGGGGATTCAATCACAATGCATAGTGTATTTTTTAATGTATTTATTCCAACAATGTACTTTAGCCAATTTTTTTTTTTATTATTATTTTTACAATTTGATGAATGTATAATATTTTAAAACCTATGAATTCCATTAGAACTATCCATTTATTCAACTATTTTAGTTTTTAAATTGACTTATTTAACCAAAAACTAACTTATTTGTGAAATTGAATTTTTTTAATTTTTACTTTAACTAATAAATGAGACAATGATTAGAAATTGGATTTTTTTTCAAACAATAAACATAAACTATGACTCTTTTTACGGGAGTAATATTTACAAGCAACAAAAGAAACAGGAGGCCCAGGTACAATGCCCTGTTAAGGGGCATTAGTACGAACTCTTTTACCATCTTCACTTTTTAACTGATAAAGCCCGCAAAAATTGTGTGCTTCCTATTTCGCCCCTACATTAATTTAGTCTTATCTCTCTTCCTTTACAGTATATCGTGTACACGTTAATATTAAATTGTGTACCCGGTGATTTTATATGATATATACAATAATATTATTTTCTTGTACGTGTACACGATATACACGATGATTTTATATCGTATACATGATAACACGAAATTCGGATACACGTACATGATAATATTTTATGGGGTACACGACATCGTATACACGATAATATATTGGGTGACGCAAAGTCATCCACATTATTTGACATCCCACTAATGTAGGGGCATAAAAAATAATGTGGACATTTCATCAGCTAAGAAGTTAAATTGGTAAAAAAGGTGGTTGCAGTGGTCTGACACGGCTGCAGCCCCATTTCCACAAAGAAATAAGGTTCAAACCCTACAAGAAAAACATTAAATTAGTTACGGAAAAATTTAATCTCTAATCACATGATATTCGTCTCTAAAATAAAGTAGTGATGGAGTTGAGACGAAATGCTTGATCTATAAACCGGTCTCTAAATTTAGTGACTGAATTTTCTTCTCTATTATAAACTTAGAGACCAAATTCCCTACGTAATATAGACGGATTATATTCATCTCTAATATTCCATTAGTATTTCATCACTAATCGAATATCAATGATTTCTTGCCATTATTTTATTTTTATTTCGTTGTTATTTAGTGGCTGATATTAACCGTTATAAATTTTCATCTCTAATTTGAATTTTTTTATAGTGAAATATCTTTCAAGTACTTTGGACTTTTTATTTTTCATTCGTATCTTAGGTTACACTTGTCAACCCTCATCTAGTCTTTGTCATCAAACATCCCAATCTATTTAATAAGGTGTGGGAGTTCCAAATCATGAAATATGCGACAAATAAATAAGTCCCATTAAGAAAAAGATATGTAAATATATGCTTTTAATTAACAATAAAATGTTGACATGATCAAGAAAATGATATGAAAAATAAAAGGTTTCTGTTTTTGTTTGAGGATAGATATGAAAAATAAAAGTTATAGTTACCGTTAAGATCACCACAAAATATTCTAAGTATATCATTTTTATAAAAAACACCATATATAAATAATTTAATGACTCTTATTTTCTTAAAACACCCCATTAAGTTTTCATTTTACCCTTAAAATATTATAACTATTATTAATATTGATAATAGTAATAAATAAATAAAGTAAAACTCATCAAAACGAAAATCTCCAAAATCTCTCTTCTTTTTTGCAGAGTTCAGCATTTTTCTTATTTTCCTGCAAAAATTCATGTGTCTAAATTAGTTCATGCATTTTCTCAAAACAATGAAGATGTATCTTTAGAAGGAAAACACCTTGTGATCATGTATTTTGATCAATAAAAAAGCGTTAGTCATTAGTCGGGCGACAAACTTTTTCAATTAGCGGCAAAATTTGGTAAATAGAGAAATATATAAAATTAGAGAACGAAATTAAAAAAAAAAAAAAACAAAATATTTTGAGAGGAAAATCCAAAAACTGAAAGTTATGGATAAGAAGTGATTTTTGCATTACTTAAAGCTAAAAACCTACTTATTATTGATTAAAATAAAAAATTAAATTAAACGTGCATTACATCCTTCAAGATGATATATTCTAATAACTTGTAATTTAATAAATCTGAAATAACTTTATTTATATCAGTAATATTACTCAATCAAGAAAACTTGGCTAATTAATGGTACAAAGGTAATTTCTAGACTAAATAAATTCATCTAGAAAAAAATACAACATCATCATCATAAAAAAATTAGGGGTACATTAAAATTGGTTAATTGTAAATAATTTCTCCATCCATCCCACCCCTGCCTGGTTTCGCCCGTACCCAATCCCCCGGCCCACACCCTAGGGGTGCCACGGTCGCTGCTCCCGGCCTAGGGAGGGTCCGACCCCCAACCCCTAGTCACCCCCACTACAACTCAAACAATATTAAAAAAATAGTAGGGATATTTTGATAATATACGCGTTACTTATAAGAATCTGGAAAAAATAAGATGGGTTATATAAGTTTTTTTTTTTTTTTTTTATATAAAAAAGGTTAGCTTATAAGCTCTTGGAACTTATTTTTAAATCTTATAAATTGTTGAGGGTCAAATTTTGTCAAATACTTTTCAAAAGCTTATAAGTTCTGCCAAACGTTCTTAGTTAATTTCTTTTCTGTAATCCCATATATATGATATCTTTTTCCAATTAAATTAAATGTAAAATTAGAGAAAATAAATTATTTAAATGATGAAGGTGAATTAATACATATAAGTGTTGGATATATATCAATTCTATTAATTTATGTATGTCCTATTTTGAACAACTCGTGAAGAATTATGAGAACGTTGTACGAGGTCTCGGTCGTGGCGACAAACTATCCACGTCGATTTAAAACTGAACTCAGAAGTGTTCGTTCATTATCTCCTCAGTTTTTATATCTTTTTGTCATCTTCTTTATTGTACAAGGCGGCAAAGTTCGGTTTCCGAATAACCTTCGTCTCATTTATGTTTATATCTCGATTCCTCTCCATTTAATCATGTTTATTCCTCGATCAATTTCACTTAAACCTTAAATTCGATTAATCATTAAGTTCGTGTCTACCGCGTGATTAGCGTCTAGCGACTTCTACAAGCATCACAGTCTACCATTTATTGATTTATTTAAAGCCTTAAAAGGCAGAACCTGCTTGGTAGTAGCAACCGTGTCACTCTTTCCCTCTTCTTCAAGGGAAACTAAATTCTTTTTTCAGTTACATGCATGTGCAATGTGTGCACCCATGTTAGCTCTGAACTGGTGTACTTGGATCAAATTCAATTTGCATAGAGCATGGTACACGTGTAATACTTCCCACGACTCATAAAAAAACTTATATTTGAATTAATTCAAACTACCTAAGGGGCCGTTTGCTTTGGGTTGTGTCTAATAAGATGTATAAGATTAAGGTGTATTAAAATGAGAGAATACGAAAATATGTATTATTCTATCCAATGTTTACTAGAGATTATTATGTTGAACTTTTTATAGAGGATTATCATCGGCCTGCGTTTACTTTGACTTGTTGTTTTCTTGGAAGGTTATTATGAGTTTTTTTTAAAAAATATTAGGGATTTCTAAATTACATAAAAATACCAGACACCTTATACAGACATCTCTCAACTACACAAATCTTTAACGAAGAAAAGTTCAACGTGGACCTAAACCCACTTAACCCTTTCCTTATTTGCCCGTTTACTTCGGGTGGTCTATAATAGGGTGTATACGATTATGGTGTATTAGAATAAGGGATTGGGATAAAACCAATTATCCTATCTAATGTTTACTTGTGGTAATTATCTTCTATTCTTTATATCGAACAACCAAGATAACTACACCCACCTATCGAGCTGGGATAGCTTATGGGGGTAAATATGCATCGGAAATCATGTTATCCCGTGTTATCCGGGTATCCGAAATAAACTCACCTCCAGAGATGGGATTTCTAATGTGCCATTTCGGATATCCGAAATAAACTAGTTTTTATGATCCAATCAAATATACATCAAGTTATCCTGAATAATTTATCCTTATTCAGGCTTATTCAATAAAATATGAACCAAAGCGCCATTCAGTGTCTCACTTAGAGATTAAAAGCCCATTTTGCAGAGTGATAACAAGAGTAGAAATTAGCCTTTTTCCCGTGGTAAAAGATTTCTAGATCGATCCGTTAAAAACCATCGATACGCATTTTATACACATTATTTTATTTTTTTATTTGACTTATTCATTATATTTAACTAATTTATAAAATAAAAAAATAATATTTTACTTGAACTAGTAAATTAAGACATTGATTGTTGAAATAAAACTCGTATTTTGAGACATTATTCTTTTCCAAATATTTTTATAAAATTGAGGGAGTAATAAAGGAGTGATAATTACTAACACCTTATACAGAGTCAGTCCAATCTTTCGAAAGGCCCGATGCGAAAAAAAAAAATATTGAGCGCCTTACAATATTAACATTATTTTGAAATTAATTTTAATCAACTAAAAATAGATCTTGGACTATGTTTAAATGTACCTCAAAGTAATAGGTCTATCACATCATTTAATATGTAAAAAAATAATTGTTACTTGTACTAAGAAGGAATCAGTCTCACGTCCTCTCACCTCTCTACACTTCAGAAAATAATAAGCTACATCAATTTATGTTATAATTAGTATATATATAAATAAATGAATTAAAATATAATTTTATAAAAAAATAAAAAATAGAAAAAAAAAAAACGAAGGGTCTTGTCGGTGGGAGGCTCGGAGCTGCGGCTGACCTTATAACACATGACTAAATGGCTCCAATTTGAGTAGTTGATATAATCCCAAAAAAGGTCTGAAAATTGGGCCCTACTTATGAAATAAAAATTAATCTAAATTAAACCCAAATAATATGATAAAATGCACTTCAACCATCCGTGGGTTTTTATCAATAATTTAATGGTTAGTTAGCAAAGTTAGGTTGAAACAATGATGGATATGGACTTCTTCTTCAAAATCATTTGATTTTATAAATGGCCTAATACTAAAAAGTAATTATCTCCTAAATCAAGTCACTGAAAATTATTAGATATAAGTGTTCTTCGTTGCACCCACTTATCATGGATAAATAAAGTAAGATAGCATGTAGTGGATTTAAATGTTAAATCATGGTCAGGAGTGCACACGTTATGGTATGAATCGGATATTTAAAAATATTTAAATTTATATTAAATTTTGATTATTTAAAAAATAAGTATCTAAGCCAATTCAAAAAATGAAACGGTACGGTATGTTTATCTTTCAGGAGAATCAGGACAATTCGATTCAAATTTTGAATCTAACGAAACGATTCAATTTAGTGCAGTTCAATTCGAATAACGAATTTTTTTTTATCTCTTGAATAACATATACAGTTTGAACAAAATATATTAACGTCTAACTAATATAAATAATTCCATTACATCAAATTTGTTCCGAACTCACTAACTTATGCTTTAAAAATAATATAATAGTTAAATGTAAGGTTCAATAATTATTTATGTTAAATCTAATTCACTACAAAATTATGAATAATTTAATTTCTTATTCTTACTTAAATTAGTCTTTTCAAAGATAATACATTTTTAAATCTATAATTTATTATTTCATTCGGTTATTCGATTCAATATAATTTGGTATGATTCAATGCGATTTTCGGTTCGAGAAATTAAGAAATATTCGTAACCAAAAAAGTAATTGGTTCGGATCGATTCAGTAACAGTTAAATGATCAACGAATTTTTCTCGATTCGAAACTTATTCGATCCAGATTTCATTTGATTTCGATAATTTTCAAACTTCATGCACAACCCTAGTTATTTGCATAAAAAATCATAAATAGGTTTTAGTTTCTTTTCAGCATCAATCCTGACATTTAGGCCCGGACAAATAAGATACAAATGCCCTTAATGTAAAGGAATGTAATTTTTTTCTTTTTTTTTTTTTTTTGTGGGGGTATATTATAATAAAACTATAAATATTATCATTTCATGAGATTTGAGAAGTGAGAATAGGAAAGGCATAGAAAGTTAAAGAGAAATTATATGCTATCCAGTTGGGCAGTATCCAACCCGATAATTTAGTCATCTATTTAAAAATATATTGAGATCAAACAAAAAGTAGTCATTAATCTCAATTCATTTACTAAGTGAACGATTAGATCATTTAATCAAACACTACTCGATTGGGTATCATAGAATTAGCTGAAAGTTAATATGCCAAACAAGACTGCTCTTTTCAGAAAGAGGAAGTCCAAAATTAAAAAACTCTTTTTATGTTTCTTATTTTTGTTTTTTGCTAAAGCCTTTTTATTTTTAATTTTAGACCTAAAACATATAATGATGAAAAGTAGAAGCCTATGTTCTGTTACTATTACAAATATAAAAGTTTGATTCTTTTTGTTTTAAAGGCCCATTCTTTTCCCGAAAAAAGCCCAAAAGTTATATTTGCACATTTAAATATTGGAAAAATTTTATTTTTAGTTCAGTATATTAGGTCTTGTTCAGTAAAAGTTCTGTATATTAAATTTTTTCAATTTTAGTCCTGTATGTTCAAAAATTGTCCAACTTAAAGACACTAACCATCACCAACGATCAATTTAGCCGAAATTACAGTAATATATTTAGGGCTTTTGAGTGTTAATATTTATGTGTTAAGTATTTGTTCAGATAATATGTCAAATCATTAAATTACTTTAGTAACTCGCCCAAAAAAGAAAAGAAAAAGGTAAACCCTAATTTTCGTATGAGGTGCATTTCGTTATATTTTTTATTTTCTTTCTTTCTTCATCTTTCTCAATTTTATTAGTCACGTGTATCGCACGTGATTAATAATTGACAATTTCTGATGGTCAGTGTCCTTAAATTGGATAACTTTGGAAACATACAGAACTAAAATTAAAATTTTCTAACATACATAATTTTTACTAGACAAGACCTAATATAAAAATAAATTTTTCCCTTTAAATATTAAACAATATATATGTATATATATACATAAAAATATATAAATTTAGGGATCTAGGCGGTCGCTCATACTGCCCTTGCTCACAGCCAGCTCTATTTCTTTTAGAACTTTAGATGGATTTTTTTCATTTAGTTATATTTTTATCTTCGAGCTAGATAGTTGGTTTTATTTATTAGAAAAACACCGAAAAAGAAACAAAACAAAATGAATGAAAATAATTTAAAGTTGGCAAAACTACGATCAATTTGGAAATTATACACTGCAAAATCCAAATTTAGCCACCACGTTAGAAAATAAGTGAATTGACAATTTCAAACGATGATGTCTAAGACATTAGAGCCTTGTGAATGGTCATTTGCAATGTCTATCCAAAAAGTAGATTCATCTAATGCATAACCTTAATCTCAGGAGAAGAGTGATATGAACGAATTTTAGGGTTCGCTTGGTTGGGGAGTTAGGGGTAAGGAATGAGAAAGAATGAAGATTCATTCTCAGTTAGGGTACTTCGTACATAATAAATAAACTAATTATTATCCCATTTTATTAACAATTCCCCCCATTTCATTCCACAATATGATTGACCCCTCATTCATACCCATTGTCATTGCCATTGATGATTTGCAACCAAGCGGGCCCTTAATATGATGTAATTTAATTTACCATCACAATATTGCGTTGAAGTAGATGATTTATAGGCTGATGGTCGAGACATAATAGGTAGTTGTTGGAAGTGTAGACACATGAAATTTGTCCTCAGTCAAATGGTTAATCTGAATCAAATATTGCTAAGTGACTAAATCTTTATTTTCTGGCAATCAAGATGCAATCTTGCATATAAAGAAGTAAATTACGGGAATAAAATTAAATCAAATCGTATTTTTCTATTAAAGGAAGGATGTGTAACCAAATTAAGAATGGTATCATGTCATTTCATCAAGTATATATCGAAAGAGGGCATATCTTACAACTATAACAAGGCGTCTCATCATAAATGACATCACAACATAGGTTGGAGAATTCCGGAGCAAATTTGTATTCCTCTAGCATTCGGGAGTCCTTCGAAAGCACTCAAGGTGTTCTTGCAGAAGTCCAGAAATCACGTTCGATCGGAGTCAAGATATCAAGCCCCTCTATCCATGCATCAATCTCAAATTCTCAATTCTATTAATAAATTATATTTATACAAATTTATTTGTTACAACAAGATTTTACAAATTAAATTAATTTGGGATTGAAAGAGGAGTTCTAGGAGTTGAGAGTATATTATTGACTTAGAACTTAGAAGTATTCAACTCATCACTTTTCAAAGCCAATTTGGAAATAATTAATGACTGCTTAGATAATTACTCTCTCCGTTTCGGCTTAACTTGTCTAGTTGATCGGGCACGGAGGTTAAGAAAAACAAATTTTGTAAAATCTTAGACTTTTCAAAAATAGAGATCGAGGGTGGAGATTATGTGAGAAATTTGTCATTTATGAACTGATAAATTAAATTGAGACAGATCGAAATGACAAGTAGACAAGTTAAGTTAGGACGGAGGGAGTACTATTTATAAATTGAATTTGTATAAATCAAATTTCATTATGTTACTTGAAAAGTAGGCAATATATTAATGTGTTACTTAATATAGAATATAGGAGATTAGGTTACAGAATTAACTACTCTGCAAAAATTTCTATATTTTAGTAAAAGTCAATGTTTAATAGGGGTTGGGTTGGGCTGGGCTGGCATTATTTGACTTGTCTTATGAAAGTGAGCGTTCAAATTACTCAAAGATGCCACCAAATTACCTTTAAGTAGCTTTTCATTACATTGACCACCTTTCCCTAAACTAGACCTTTATGCCCCTAATTGCTCTATTCCAACCAAAATCGTTATGTCACATGATTCACTCATATATCTATATCTATATCTATATAATAACAAAATCCACCTAAAATAGTAACCTAAAGATTTTCCCGCCCAAATCCCCTGGCCATTTCTGGAAAATATTATTTTTGGTATAAAGCATTTTATTTAGAGATAAATCTACATATATTTGTCTATAATATATTTAGTCACCATTATCTCAAATTAATAGTGAGTCCCCCACAATCAGCCTAATTTGTCCAAGTCTATCAAATGAGAGACTCACGCAACCTTCCTAAAAATGTCCGAACGCAAATCTCACAGAATTTGTTCCACGCAATCAATTTATTTTTTACTTGAAATCAACATTAATCAAGCTGTTGATTCAGCAAAATTGTGCGTCTACTTCAATTTTTTTTTCTTTAAATAATTTAATTTGTTGTGAATGTTAAGAGATCCAAAGTAGCTGAGTGAGAAGTGAGACGCCTCACCACCCACCAGAGTAACAAAGAGAGACTGACATTGTGAGAGCGTGTGAGAGAGAGAGAGAGAGAGAGAGCGTGAACGAAATTGTGTGAGAGAAATCAACATAATTATCTAGAATGTAAAATGAGGGGAGGGGGCTAAAATGTGGGGAAGGAAGTGAGATAGGAATAAGTTTGTCGACAAAAGCAAAATTATTATTTTTTTGTTTCTAAAATCATATGTATTATGTTTACTGTACCCATTCTTCTTCTATTTAATTTTATTTCACCTAATGTGTCATTTAATTTGTGTAGTATCAATTATATGTATAGAAAAATTATGGTGAAGTATACCTAGAAAGGGAAAACAAATAAATAAAGAAAAAATTAAAAGCAAAAAATAGATTTAGTACAATTTTAAATAAACCCTAATGATCTTTTTATATTTACTGTTAATTTGTATTTTGTTTCATTTTTTATTAATTATTTTTCTTATTAATTTTTTTAATCATATAAAAATATAAAATTCATTTATTTAGTAAATATTTTATAATTTCAGTTTATAATTTCAACATTTTTTTCAAAAAATAATCTAATTTTTTCATTAACTTTTCTTTTTCATTTCTAATGTGATTTTCCTGTATAATAAATTAAATTAGTCATCTATTGTTGATCTATATTTTGACACTATAGTGTATAAATAAATTAAATTGAATAAAGATAAATAATTGTTTATTGGTTGATTATGTGGTTAATTATAAGTGTGCTTGTGCTACAAATAAAAATTAATAAAATTAGAATGTATTATTATTGGTACTCACTAAAAGTTTTGTAAAATTTCTTGAACTCTATATTTGAAAAAATAAAAAAATCAGATAATTTGGATAAATATAAACGTTTATCATAAAATTATAAATATACACATATAGACTCATCATTTGTATAAGATGATCAACACAACCTCCATACATGGATGCCCGATCCTTAAAGAAAAACAAATATGAATATTCTATAACTTACTCAAATTTATATATTTTTTATTTTTAATATTTTTCATTGACTCTTCTTTCATTAACATATAATTTTTCATCTCTTATTATATATTGATTGTAATATTTTATTATATTAAAATTATATAAACATAAATTCTTATTATTTATTCATTTACATCTACAAATCGTGCATCGCACGGAGATACTACTAGTATATATATATAAAAGCAAAATGAAGGGCATTAATGTAATTTTAATTTTCCCTCCAAAAATTTTAGACCATAATTGGTAACTTTTCTTATTTTTGGTAAGTTCATAACTTTCTTTTACTTTTCTAAAATACAAATAACTTTTTCATTTTTAATCCGATTTTTATGCATAATATACCAAATTATTCATATTTTTACGAGCTTCGATTTGACATCTATATCATATATATTATAATGAGGTATTTAATTTGAATAAACAAATTGTTTGTTGGTTAATTATTTGTGCTAGAATTGATGTTTATTGTGAATTGGACTATAATATTTTGGTTTTAGTTTCAACTAAAATTAGTAAAATAAATTCTTTATAAAAAATATAATTATTTATTTATAAAAATACAACTAATCAATTTATTTTATTTGACATGAATTTTCAACTTTTTTAATTTAAGTCAGGGAGAAAATCCATTGTTTAAATAATGAAAGTCCTACTTTATTAAATCAAAGGCAAACACAACAATATCTATTTTATAATCAACTTATTAAATCATCAAATCTGCTAAAATATCTTTTTATCGCGACTTTGAGCATACATATAATTATCTATCAAAATAAGTATTGAAATTATTTTTAATTAACTATTTATATTTTTAATAACGAGTATTTTGTTAAAATTACTCTTTTAAGGAAATTTATTCTTTGTAGCCTAAATTATGACTTTTATTCAAGGTTGTAAAAGTCGCTAGGCGCTAGTTAGACGGTGGACTGGGGCCTAGCGACTAGTCGGGGTCTAGGCGGGATTAATCGGGACATAAACGTAGTTAGGCGGAGAAGAATCATGAAATAAACGTAGGCGGTCAATGGGAGCCTAGCGCCTAGGCGGGGATTAATTGGAGTTAGGCGGGGATTTTTAGAACAGAGCTTTTATTACATTTGACAGTCTTTTTAATTTTTTACTTTTATTAAAACTTCAATTATATGTTTTTACACTTTCTAAGCTAAATAATACTTGGTCGCACAAATCTACAACGAATGCCTTTTTTACTTTTAACAACCTAAATAAATTTGTTCGCATTAATCAATTTTTTTTTCTAATAGATAACCCATTTCTAAGAAGGCTATAACATTTATATAAATAATTTACAATACCAAATAAAATACGAAAATATTCAAATATTTTGAAGAAACCAAAGACTTTAATTTGTTATTCGAATCATTAAATAATTTTTTTTTATTTTATTTTGTTAAAGTAAGATTTTATTAAATAAAAATTATTTAAGTATATTTGAAATCACCAAATGAAATGTTACAAGTTGCAAATGAAAATTCAATGTTATAAAGAAAAAATTAAATATTTATAATTAGAACTTGAAAGTTTATTTAGATAAATTAAAATTTAAATATAAAATAAAATAAGGGACATAATGAGAAAATTATTAAACTTTACATTACATATGATCCAAATAAAATATCATTGTTCCTTTTATTATATATTTTATGGTAATTTTAATTATTTATAGTTAGAATTTAAATATTATTTTATAAATTTATATATATATATATATATATATATATAAGTCACATTAGTGACAATTCTGTAAGTAACAATTTCCAGCCTAAAATTTTAGACTGTGATTGGTAAGTTGTTTTCGCATTTGGTAAGAATAAAAATTTATTTTACTTTCTAAAGTTGCAAATATCTTTTTTTTTTTTTTCTTTTCTAATCTATTTATTATGTATACTATTTCAAATTAATCATCTTTTGACGATGTTTGATTTGACGTCCATATGATATATATAATAATAAGATATTCTATTTAAAAATATTATATTATTTGTTTGTTGATTATTTAAGTAAGATTTCATTGTTTATTTTGGGTTGTACAAAGAATATAGTATTGGTTTGGAATACAATTAAAAATAATTCAAATAATTCTATTTTACAAATTATTTTACTTGATTATTTCATTAAAACCACGACTAATCAGTTTGTTTTATCTATTAAATTATTGAATTTACTAATACTTATTTGATATAATATTTTTTTTTTTGTTGATAAATCACAAAACTATGATTTTCGCTCATATATATAACTTTATATATGATAATTAATCTTAGAATTTTTTTTTAGATATATTAATGTTATTTTTCTATAAATAAATACAATTTGCAACCTATACTATGATATTATACAAGTTACCACTAAACTTCTTTTAAATAAGCAAAATTAATCAACTAGAACTATATGTTTTTTAGACTTTGCAACATTAACAATACTGGGTCACATTAACCAAGTAAAGTACTAAAAGTTGCAAATAAGATTTTTTAAAAGGAGATTGTTATATTTAGAATTTAAAACTTTATTTAGATAAATTTAAATATTTAATGTAAAATGGAAAAAATTAAAGAAAAATAAATTTCTTATAATATTATCCAGTTTATTTTATTTAATAATATGAGTTGATAGTTAGATACTTATATTTGTTTTAACATTCATAATTAATAAAGCTATTATGCACATAGGTGAAGAATGATGCAGACACATTAAATGTGTGTTTGGATTTAAAAGATTAGAAATGATCATTTTGAAAAAGATTTTTATTTATATTGAATATCTATCTTAATTTTAATCTATAATATATATATATATATATATATATATATAAAGTAAGTTATATTAAATTCATATATGACGTGCGGGAAACTTATATTTACATTACTTATAATTTTTTGTTATCCTATATTATAAAATAAAAAATTATTAGGATAAAACGATCACATATTTAAATATTAGAATATATCATATTTAGTTTATTAAAATTATGACTTTCTAAATAAACTTCCGTGCATCGCACGGGAATATTACTAGTTACATGTAAATGTAAGGATAAAATCTAAAAATATATATGGAACATATAGTCATATTTGGTTGGGGCTGGAGGTGGCTGGGATACTATTAATTAGGAATAGTGACTGACGTAAGGGTGGAGAAAAATACCGAAATGCTGGACATACCGTATCAAAAAATAATCGAAAATACCGAGATTTTCAGTATACCGAATTTTCGGTACGGGAAATTTTCGGTACGATAACGGTATGATAATCTAAAAATTTCAGTATTTCGGTATATATAGGTATATTGAATTTTTTTTCGATATTTGGATAGTTCGGTATTTCAGTATACCAAATTCCTAACATATACCGTAAATTTTTGGTATACCGAGGTATGGATATACCGATACCGATACAAAATTCGGTATACCGATTTTTCGGTATGCCGAATTTATGTATACCGAAATTTTCGGTACGATAGGGGTATGGATTTTCGGCGTACCAAAATTTTCGGTACGGTAACGGTATGGACAATTCGGTACGATATACCGTACCTAACCACCCCTACGTTGGAGTTAGTGGTTAGGAGAGTAAAAAATTGATGTTTGTTTGGGTAATTGGAGTTATAGTGTATGATATAATTTTTAATTGTAAAATATGATGTGATGTGTGTAAGAATTTGTTAATAATGATTAATTTTATGATTAAAGTAGTATTGGAATTTGTGGTGCTTTGTAGTGGTTGGACCAACCTGTGTAAACAAACATAGGGAGGGGTTGGGCCAAGCCCAACCTAACAAAACTATAGAAAATTTAAAATATACTCCCCCTGTTCACAAATAAATATCATTTTAGAGAAAATTATTTTTCACAAAAGAATGTCATTCTAACATTTTTTTGCATGTTTTTTCCAATATTGACCTGAGCTAAATTTAAGGAAATTTTCATACATATCTTAAAATATTAAATAAAGAATGTATGGAGAACTTTATGGTAATAAAGAAAATAATAGAGAGAGAAATAAAGGGGCGTCGTTGTTCATTCCAAAATTTCTTAAATTCCACCTGAAACTTTAAAATGACACTTATTTATAAGCGAAGGGAGTATATAATAGTTCGAATTTTATGTTTTGAAAAAAAAATGTGGATCACATGTAATCGGACCAGGAAAAAACACGTGGACACTGCACGTGCTTTGTAATAATGCAAATGATATTTGAAGGAGTGGTAGACAAGTAGGGTTGAGGGTGTAGTGTTGAGTCACTATAAGACAATTTACATTAATTAACTTGAACTCCATCCATTTAGCTATTATGGTAAAGATTCGTAACTGAACATGATTCATTTGTAGCCTAGTAGCATCGTCTCACCAATTTATAGTGAAGGTCACAGATTTGAATTCGCTCCCTCCCCCAACTAAAAAAAAAAACACATGATGTCCATAACTTTTATCATAACCTACAAAATACAAGTTAATACAAGGGACAGTCGAGGTGAGTTCGGGACACTTTCAAGTAGAAAAGTATGCGGCGTCCAGGTGCTCACAGTTACTCAAGGAATATCCTCAAGATACAATTGCTGATGTTTCAAAGGTTAAAACTAAAAAGTGTTGAAAAATTGGGCATGTCCAAACAAAAGATTATGCTCTTATAGAATTTCTATGTATGACTAATCATACAACAATCTCTTGGAAAAATCCTCTGAAATGACACGAGGTACACCTATTTATAGGACTCCACATGTAGGAGCTATTAATGTCCCTTCGATAGTGTGGTTAGTAGCCTTTAAGAGGTGTACAACATCAACCACATCCTCCAATTAAATGACCTACTACTCACTATCTTAGGTAGTGCCGCCTCGGATTTCTAGGTACAAATCTGAACAAAAGATTATCCAAATTCATTCTTGATATATAATAGTCACAAGCCGAACCGTGATTCGGCTCTTCAAATCCGAATTAACACCTATTTAATTAAATCGATATTCCAACAAATCCTAAGGGCATATTTGAATTGGGATTGGGCAATCCGGATTGGAGATGACCCAATCCGCTTGTATTTCACTTTATGGATCGACCATTCGGATTGTCCATCCCTCCCCATCCACTTCCTATTATCAACATCATATTTTACAATTTTCACTTCACCTTTTATCATTGCCTAACATTTTACTTCATCTTTTACAATTCTTAATATACATTTTACAATTTTCAATACATTTTTTTATCATTATTCAATCAACCAATCATTACTTACATCACCTAAAACATATTGATATGATATTTACAGTGCACATCCTATCCTACTATACCTTTAAACAAAAATATTTTTATGGATGAACCACTGGTAAATGTGCCTCAACGAATTGAGACACATTCCATTACATCCCAATCCAAATATCCCGTAAAGTTTGGCCCGTTTGTTTTGTTAACCTAAAGTTGGGCCGGTTTTACCCGACGTGTGGTATGGTGCATTTGTGGCATAGGAGTACTATTGCTGACAAAAATATGGTTGCCTTAAAATATGGACCCTGATTTGTTCACATAATTTAGTCGGCCAGATATTTTTTAAATTATTTTTTTTTAAATTGGGATTGAACCTTATATTGAATTACATTATTTTATATTGAATTACTATTATGATACAAAATTATCATAAAAAAATTCAAATATTAACTACTCCCTCCGTCACGGCTTAACTTTTCTATTTTGATTGGACACGAAGGTTAAGAAAAAATAGATTTTGTGGAATCTTTGACTTTTTTAAAGGTGGAGATTGAGGGTTTAGATTTTGAAAATGGAGATTGTGAGAGAAATTTGTTATTTTTGGACTGACAAATTAAATTAGGACAAATCGAAAAGGAAAATAGAAAAATTAGAGGGGGACAAAGATGGTATGGTTTTAGATGATCCATTAATTTGTTGTTGGCGTCTTTTTGTCCTAATAATTGGAGTATAAATGTATAAAAGTGATTTTGCAATAAAAATTGCAAAGTTCTGAACCGACCAAAATCCTTTTAAGCATCATTTTGGTTAAATATTTCTGTATATTGGTTAAATGGATTAAATAAATTCACAATCGTATTCTAACATAAATAGTACTCCCTTCGTCCCGACCTAATTAATCTATTTTGCCCGGGTACGGAGGTTAAAAGAAAAATAGATTTTGTGGAATATTTGACTTTTTCAAATGTGGAGATTGAATGTAGAGATTTTGAGGGTGAAGATTATAAGAGAAATTTGCAACTGATAAATTAAATTGAGACAAATAAAAAAAAAAGTAGATAAATTAGAGCGAGACGAATGGAGAATTATACATATAGATCGATGATAAATTAATATAAGATTATATATCAACCAGTGTAACGTCTCAAAGTTGAGGTTCTTCGTTTCATGCTGTAATTAAGAAAAAAATTAATATACATATGTATACATCATTATATAGTTATATTAAGTTATTAACACATGTTTAACTGACACATAGCTTTACAATAAAGAAGGTCTTTTGAGACAGAGACTAAAATTCTTCTCTAATAAGAAGTATGTGTCACAACTTGTCGTCACAAAATATTTTATAAATTATTTGAGGTTATTTTTAACTTCTTTTAGAGATAACTAATTGTTGGGTTATGAAGCCTACTTGAGATTAATGGGCTTTTAGGATCATTACCTAGCTTGTGTTATAAATAACCCTTTGATATATTGTACTCCCTCCGTGACTCCGTCCCGGTTTACTTGTCCTACTTTTCATTTCGATTCGTCCCATTTAACTTCTCATACCCATAAATGGTAATTAAAAGTAACAATCTTCACCCTCAAAATATCAACACTCAATCTCCACCTTTAAAAAAGTCAAAGATTTCACAAAATCTGTTTTTTTTTTAACATTCGTAACCGGTCAACTGTGACAAATTAACCGAAACGAAGGAAGTATATGTTATCACTGAAATTACTAATTATTCCTTGATTTGATAGCGTCCGGACGTGGTCATTTGTGCAATATATTAATCATCTGCACAGATATTAACACTGTTTTGGCAAAAAAAGAAGGAAAAGAAAAGGGAAAACAAATTATTGTTGGCTTACTTTATTAGGGTGTTGTTAAGGAGGTGATATTTCCTTTTCGACAATTATTTCCCAACTAAAGTTTCATTAAAATAGGGATCAAAATAGTGTTATTTCATTGGATATTATTGATAGTGTGAATAATAAGTAACTGCCTTTTTTTATTACTTGTAGGTTTCCATAAAAATAAATAATTATTTGGACGAAGGGATTCGATTTATTAGGAGATTTATAATGAATAAATTTCAAAATTCTTAAATTTAAAATTCATGGACTTGAAATTCTTTGTCTGAATTTATGGTTTATTTGTGAAAGGACTTTTAAATTCAAAATTTTCAAACCCATTGTTTGGCAAAAAACTGATACTCCATCAGTCCCTCCCTAATTTGCACACTTTTCTTTTTCGGTCATCCCACCCTATTTTGCACATCCCCAAAATGGAAAGAAATCTTACAATATTCACCCTTAAAATCTCCACCCTCCCTCAATCTCCACATTTGAAAAAATCAACTAAGAAGTAAAAAAAAAATATTTTTCTTAATATACGCGCCGAAGCAGGTGTGCAAATTAGGTCGGGACGGAGGGAGTACAACATTTGTAAAATTCAATTTTTTTCTTTAAAGTTTAATCTCACAATCTTATATTTTTTTATTAACATAATATTTATCTACATCTAAATAATGAGAGAGATAATATGATCCAAAGAAAGAAGATGAAATCTTGAGAGAGAAGACGGAAAATAAATATTTAAAGATGCTAAATTTTAGGATTTATATGAGAGAGATAAATAATTAGATGATGGTATATCTGTCAAAAAGACAATTAAAATGGAACGGAGGGAGTACATGTTATATATTTATATCCCAAAAAATTATTGGGAGCATTTCATTAGAGATAAAAGAAAAAAAGAACAAAAAATTATTGGAAGCATTTCATTGGTGAACGAGAGAGAGATAGGATGAGGAGTAAGAGAAGAAGAGAAAGAGAGAGTCGATGGGGAGAGAGAGCGGGGGAAGAGAGAGAGAACAGAAGAGAGAGAGGGGGGTGTGATGGAGAGAGATTTGCAAATGACTACTTTGTCAAATGATTTGAAATCCACCAAAATATAATG
Organism: Ajuga chamaepitys; assembly: GCA_958295605.1. Classification (NCBI taxonomy): domain Eukaryota; kingdom Viridiplantae; phylum Streptophyta; class Magnoliopsida; order Lamiales; family Lamiaceae; genus Ajuga; species Ajuga chamaepitys. The sequence continues at coordinate 50,796,025 of OY282507.1, forward strand.
ATAAAATGGTCAATCTCAAATCTTGAATTTTTAATTGGGTCGATTTTCAAAATTTGAATTTACAAATACACTTATTTAGTATTTTATCCAAACACATAAAGTGAATTTGACAATAAATTTATAAATTCATAGCACAAATTCCTCCATCCAAATACGACGTAAATGATTAGATAAATAAATAGAAGAATTGTAGAAAGTATTACCAACGTGACATGGCCTTTTACTAATCGAACTACTAAAACGTTCCACTTGTAGAACATATTAATTAGATTTTTAATGGTGTTACTAATTTTGTTGATTGGGATTATTATGTCTGGTGAATTAAATTAAATGGAATAATTAACATTAATGTAGACATAATATCACACAATTATATGATTCATTTTTGCTATAAAGAAATTGTTTGTATGTAGGGTAGACGATAATAAATCTGTCGAATAAAATATTTGGGTCGTCTATGAATGGATATATATAATATGATGATACTTAAAAATTTAATGACTATTTGTATAATTAATCCATGTTGACAAATATAAGATCAAGTCTAAGTTTTTTTTTTTGGGTGGAGGGAAGATCAAGTGTAAGTTTAGTAGATAGATTTGATTTATTTACGTCATGTATCTAAAATAACAATTTTATATATTTCTTTACAAAACATAATACGTTTGAAAGACGTAATTTTTTTTTAATAATTTATGTGCATGTTTTTATGAATATTATATATGCTTCTAAAATGACAAAAAATTGTATGAGAGCGTCACACGACCGTCACATGATGTGACGAGCAAAAAATATTATTTTTTGTAGTAAAAGTATCACGTTTATTTGTAAAAGTATCACTTTTTTTGAATAAAAAAAAAGCATCACTGTTTGTAGCAAAAATATCACTTTTATATGTAAAAATATCATTGTAGTAAAAGTATCACTTTTATCTGCAAAAATATCATTTTTTCTTGTAAAAATATTAAATTTTCATGTAAAAGTATATTCCATCACACGTGTGACCGTCACACACAAGTCTCACTCTTCTAAAATTATGCTTTATTGAATTTCTTAATTTATAATTATTACTTTGTATTCAGTTATTATTTAGTTAGGTTATTTCAAAGATGCCTTCTTAAAATGTATTTTATTTTTTTGGAAATACTTTTGCTTTTCTAGGAAGAATATTTTCTTACTTTGACGTTGAAAAAATAAATAAAAAACAACACATTTCTTAGATAGGTGTGCGGTAAGTTACACGCTTAATCTTATAAATAAGTTCATTGCATCCCATATTTAGCGAAAGTGTAATATTTCTATATTTCTAATATATAAATAATTTTTTTAAGCTAGAAATTTATTTGAACTAAGAAAAGTAGAAAAAATTGAAAGAACAAGAAACTCTAACCTACCGGGAAAATTAGTTTCAACTCAATTGTGAGAGAAGCGATGGACAAAGAAAAAAAAGTCATGCTACTTGCGGTTTTAAACTATATGAGGACAAAAAATCTCAATTAATAGGGTTGTTAACGAGAGTCGGTAAAAAACTCGTGTTCATGCGTGACTAGCGCTGTTCAAACACATTTGTTTATATTTATTTAATTACGAGCAGAGCTTGGGCCCGCTCATTAGCAGCTCGTGGACATGTTTTAGGCTTGCATCATGATGATGATGATGATGATGATGATGATGATGATGATAATAATAATAATAATAATAATAATAATAATATAATTTTATACTATTTATGTAACTCATTTATATAAAATATCCATGAATTTATTGTTGAAAGTAAGAAACCCAATATTTTTTGGGCAAACTATAATAATATCTAATATTTGTGTTCATGAACACAAAATATTAACAAGCTTGGTGTTCATTAATGTTTGCGAACAATTCACAAACATTAATGACCACCAAATTTACAAGCTTGTTCAAGTTCGGTTCTCTTCAAAATTAGCAAACATTATTCGAATAACTGAAAGCTTGACTTGGCTCGGTTCGCTAACAACCTTACTAATTAAGAAGCTGCAAACCATCATACGGTGCTCAATGAATTGAATTTCTCATGCAAACCGTGTCTGCTTGAACTACTAATAGAGAAAATAAAGAAGACTCGAACAACAACAAAAGAGAGCTGAAAGCTTCATCGAAAATCGGAGGCCACACAAGGTGTGGAAGGCTTAAAAGACCCATTTGAAAGTGAAGATCGGAGACCGCACAGGGCATGAAAAGGTGCATGTTAGAAAGACATAGGAAGATTGCTATGAGATATCACGTAACAAAATTGAGACATGTGTTTGCACTGTGTCCTTAAAACGCATTTGCCCCCTCAACTCGGTGCTACGATGAAAGTGGACGTCTGTTTCCTAGGATACAATGGTTAAACAAAGCAGAAACTCTAGCACTGAGTTTCTATTGACTGACGAACTGCTTAGCTCCCTATTTGTATCACGAACGCCCGAGCCCAGAAAGATAATAACCAACAAAACACAATGAGAATAAAGCTGATAGGGATAACCCGGTCACTTCGGGTCGGGTTAATACCTGAGCCCACTGACCGGCCCAGCACGCGTAGGCCCAGCAAGCACGTGAAGGTCCAGCACGCGTAGGCCCAGCAGGCCCAGGAACACGCGTTGGCCCAACAGGTGGTTTGTTCCGCGAATCAAGGCTCAGGATCCGTTCCCAACCGCCATGCAGCGGGAAATAGGCGTGAGAATAGGGAGTTTGTTAGGGTTCAGTTAGGGTTTAGGAAAAGCTGAGTATAAATATGAGAGAAGAACTCGGAATTAGGGTTCGCACTCTGTATTGTGAATTGCTACCTGTAAACTCAAAGTTTTAGTGAAAGAAACACCTCGGCAAGAGTGATTTTCTGCCCGTGGACGTAGATCTCCGGATCGAACCACGTAAATCCTGTGTATTTTTATATTTCTTGCATTGATTTAGGCTGAATTGATTGGATACCGGATTGCGCTTTATCAAAAGCAAAGCGCTGGAAAGTAATATGTCAAAATCCGGATTCAATTCTTCAAAACATGCTGAAAGAGCCACAAAATATAAGCTCTAAAAGCTGTCGAAGTGCCCACTTAATCAACTTTCCTCCTTATTTCCAGTGTGGAATAGCATCCCAACTTTTCTTCCAACACATTCATCCAATTATCGATTTGGATAAATAATACATCGTCTAGAACATCTTCTGAAGGAAAAAAACAATACTACATCAAACTCTCACGTTTCATTACTGGGTCTCACTGATAATCGAAAGATTTGAGGGTTTACCTTGGTTGTCCATAATATAATGCATGTTGGATTTTGGAAGTCGTATTGGTAAATTACAAAGATATGAAGGTTTGTTGTGGTTGTCCATATTCAAACATATCCATTGCTAATTACTGGCAACAAAACGACTGATCATCTTGTCAATATTTTGGTTTTGAAGAAACAAGATTCAAGATTTACTAATTTACAATATTGTAATATTTTTTAGGGGTTTTGTTCAAATGAACGGTCACACGTGTGACGAAATACACTTTTACAGATACTTTTATCGAAAAACATGATACTTTTACAGGAAAAAGTGATACTTTAACTACATTGATACTTTTACAGATAAAGGTTATACTTTTGCTACAAAAAGTGATTTTTTTTTTTTGTTCAAGAAAGGTGATACTTTTACCACAAAAAGTGATACTTTTTCCTGTCGCATCGTGTGACGGTCACATACGAGTTTTTGCCATAATCATATGACTTGTTTGTGGATCATAACATAAACATGAATAGTATCGCTCTCATATCCATATATACTGTAATCATAAAATTTACCCTAATTACGTTTTGGAAATAATTTAAGCAACCAAATGTTACACCTCGAAAAAAACAATAAATAAGAAAGGGATGTATGTGTTCGGTGATTAGTCAAGGAAGAATTAATTACCTCAAATCTCTGACTAGCTTCGATTAATTCCTGTCTAGTTAGATGCCAAATTGTCATTGGCCGCCTACGTTTTCGCCTAATCATGTCTATATACTTCGATTAGTCCCACTTAAACCTCGACTAGCAGGTCCCAACCACCGCTTAATTAGCGCCTAACGACTTTTACAATCTTGACTCAAAGACATACAATGACGAGCTCAACTCGTAGAACTATATGAAAATACAAGGATATTATTATTCATTTTCATTTGGGGATAAAAAAATGGGATAATTACAAAATGGCCGCCGAACTATTATCACTTTTTCACTTCGGCATATAAACTATTAACAGTGACTAAATCGCCGCCAACCTATTTGAATATTACTACTCGAAAGCTGCCGGCCAGAATACCGTCCAAATTCATTGCACACCCGGTTTCGGAAAACCACCTTTTGAGACAGAATTTGGGCGGTATTCTGGCCGGCAGCTTTCGAGTAATAATATTTAAATAGGTTGGCGGCGGTTTAGTCACTGTTAATAGTTTATATACCGAAGTGAAAAAATGCTAATAGTTCGGCGACAATTTTATAATTATCCCTAGCAAAATTAGATTTCAACCTAACAACAACAACAAAATTATTTACCACCAAACGACATTCTTATATCAAAGTAGTAGAACCGTCCTCATGTAAGAATTTTCGAAAAACTTTTTATCAATAGTTAATTACATACGTAAGCTCATTTAACTCGGCACAAATTAAAAGTGTTGGAATTTTCAAATAATGTTCCACATCGTATATTTATGGGATGATCATGAAGTTTACTATGGTAAAAATGTCTTTATTGATATGATAGCATTTTGTAAGTAAGTCTAAAAACAAATTCTTGCAGGCTTTATCCAAAATAGACTATTATGGAGATTGGAGATTCAATTAGAGCCCAACAGTGATTGTCATTTAAGGGAAGGTGAGGAAGTATCTTTCGAAAATAGGGAGATGATGTGAAAATGGGTAGTCAATCGATCGAACAAGTATCTTCCGAAAAGAAGGAAATGGTGTTATGATGGAAGTAAGGATGTATACGAGTTGAACCAAACCGAATAGTACAATGCTCGAGTTCGGCTCTTTTGATTTTTCAGTGTGCTCGAGTTCGGGTCGAACTTCTAAAATTATGTTCAAGTTCGATTCGTTTTGTTATTACAAAGCTCGTGAATAGTTCGAGCTCAATTCGGCAAAAACTCAATAACGTAAGCACATAGTTCGAGCTTGAGTTCATTGAAAATGTAATTACTAAGCTTGCAAATAGTTTAATTTGGTTCGGAATAGCTCGATAAAATAGTTCGAGCTTGAGTTCATGAAACATGTTGGTACTTGTTGGTCTAGTGGTCTAGTGTTCTAATCACGCTAAACACAAGTACATATATATTTTTGAATTAATATATACTCGAGAGCCTAGGTTCGTGAACAAGCTCGCTAACTTACGAATTAAATACCTATAGGTTTGAATTCAGCTCGAAAATTTTGCCGAGCTCGAAATTGGGCTCGGGCTCGATTCGTTTAGGCCAACAAATGATCCTGAACGATTATTTTTTCAAGTAAGAATTCAAATAGTTCGCAAATAGTTTGGTTTGATTATATCCCTAAATGGAAGTATCTCCAACTTCTTTTGGGAGTATGCCCAAGTATCTTCCGAAAAGAGCGAGATTGTGTTATGATGGAAGTATCTCCAACTCCTTTTGGAAGTAAGCCAAAACTAAATACGTACGGGCTAGACGCAAGTTGGGTAATATTATATCAATGTGGAGATCAGGGAACCCATCAGGCCCAACAAAATAGACGGGTAAATTGTATTACTCATCTTTGCCACCAAAAGAAATGGGTAAATTGTATCAGACTCCTTTGTGGTTTCATAATCTTTTGCAAAGACCTCCACACGGTTTTATTCTTATATGAAACACTCTCCTTTATTGTTTCGTAATCTTGTCCGAGATCTTCACGTGGTTTTATAATTGTGGTAAAACCCCTATGCGATTTCATAATTGTATGAAACTCCTTTATTTGTGGTTTCATAATCTTGTGCGAGATCTCTACCTAATTTTATAATTGTATGAAACCCCACGTGATTTAAATGATTAAGCACAATGTCCATTTTTCAAGTATAAAATACAATTCTAATGTTGTTGAAAACTATCAACTGAATTTTACAAAGCTATTCAATCACTTAACTAAAAAATGACGTTTAAAAAAAAAAACCTAAAAACACAAAAATGTATAATCATTTATTTAACTTTACATAAGTTTAAAAGACATTCTGTTTGAATTATTGAACCAGATAAAATTTCATACAATTCTAGAATCACATGAAATCTGAAAAAAAAAAAAAAATCACAGGAAATCTCGTGCAAGAATACATATTGTAGAGAGCCTCGTACAATTTACATAAAAAAACATATATCAATACTAATTTATACCATCCGTCCCGCTCAATTTTGCACACTTTTCTTCTCGGTTCTTCCCATCCAATTTTGTACACCTTTAAAAAGAAATTTTTCTTACAATCTTCACCCTCAATCTCCACCTTTGAAAAAATCAACAAAAAAGTAAAACTAATTTTCTTTTAATATATGTGTGCGTTCCTACATGCAAAATTGAGGAGGACGAAGAGAGTATTAGACAAATAAAAGTTATTTTTTCGATCTAAAATCTTATATCATTGACATTTTAATTTTTTTATTGCAAAATATCGTCTATTAGACTATTACTCAGCAATTGCCTGTAAATGCAGCAAACAGATGACAATACGAGGGTAATTATGTAATTCATCAAATCGCATCGCCCTTTTTAAACTCCACCCCTCACACCTTGAACCCCCACCATAACGTCAACCCCCCACCCACGCGCAGGCGGGTTGAAAACTTCACGAAATTCATCAAAATTTACACACACTGAGTTACAACTACAGCCGATTTCTCAACTTTTTCCCCTCCGATCTTGCATCGGAAGTCGAGGTTCAAGCATCTGCGTATCGATTCGAATGGCTTCCGAGTTGACATTCCGAGGACATGAGTCGCAACCAACGAGTGACGCGTACTCACCGAAGCCCCCGAAGCCGTGGCTCAGCGTAACTCGCCCGATTCGCTACATCCTCCGCGAACAGCGACTCGTTTTCGTCTTCGTCGGCATTGCTATTGCTTCGCTCTTCTTCGCCATCCTCCCTTCCTCCAAAACCCCCGCGCCGATCACTGAGTCGTACTTTTCGTCCGAGCTGACTCAGCCGCAGCAGCCGTACCGATCCATGTATCAGAACGGCCACCTCGCCGCCACCGGGTTCGGAATCAACTCGGTTGGGAAAATTCCCCTCGGTTTGAAACGCAAGGGCCTCCGAATCGTCGTCACCGGTGGCGCCGGGTTCGTTGGCAGCCATTTAGTGGATCGTTTGATTAGTAGAGGTGATAGTGTGATTGTAGTCGATAATTTCTTCACCGGTAGGAAAGAGAACGTCGCACACCATTTTGGTAATCCGAGATTTGAACTGATTCGACACGACGTCGTTGAGCCGCTTTTGTTGGAAGTTGACCAGATCTACCATCTCGCTTGCCCTGCATCGCCGGTTCATTACAAACACAATCCTGTTAAGACTATCATATCCTTTTCTCTTCAAATTTCTTCGCATTTTTTTCAATTATATAATTTGTTGCCTCTTCATTTCTCACTTCGAATCGTTATCCCGATTAAAACTACGTCGTTTTGAGCATTTTCCTTATGATTCTCAAGACGACGTAAACATAATCGGAATCGAGGATTTGAATGTTGCTAGATCCAAATAAACAAATAATTGTTAAAATTGAATTATTGTTGTGGAAAAATTGTTCCAAGTCCTTAATTTCGGATTCACAAGACAAATGTGGTCGGAACGTTGAACATGTTGGGGCTGGCGAAGAGAGTCGGTGCGCGGTTTTTGCTAACAAGCACCAGTGAGGTGTACGGTGATCCACTGCAACACCCTCAAGTCGAAACTTACTGGGGCAACGTCAATCCTATCGGTGGGTATTTATTTATTAATTTATTTATATTTTTTATTTTGTTTCGTTATTCATGTTTTTAGTGTAAAAATGTCTGTAGCCCCAATAAGGGGAGAAAAGACGGGCTGGCGGTGCGTGTTAGCACGGCGCTAAGGTCGTGACTAACGTGTGCTGCTGTCTGTTCAGCCGCCTAACGTGTGCCTGAATAACTTTCTAGCATATTGCCTTTAGATTTTTTCCATAGAGCCACGTGTGAGTCGTTAGTGGGTCTGCAGTTCGTCCTTTTGACCCAGTGAGATCTATATTTTATTTTGAATTTAAAATTGCTTGGAAGCTAGCTACTGCCTAATCATAATATTGTTATTAGGGAAAAGATACAAATAGCTCCTTCAACTTTTTGGTTCAGATTCAAATTAACACCTAAATTATTTTTTTGTCCAATAAAACACTTTAATTTTTTAATTTGGACAAATTAACACTTAAATTTTTTTATCTAGTGCAAATAGACACCTTCGTTTAATTTAAGTTAACGGCCGTCATATTTGTTTCAAAGTATGAACAAAAAAATGTTACACTTTTAAAAAATTAACTATATATATACATATATACATTATGAATTTGAAGCGAACATTATTAAAAATTGAATAATTTGATATTATTCTCATAAAAAATCGAGTTGAGATGAAAAAGTTACATAAAATATCACCTCATTAGCCCACTAACGTAAAATGAAACTGTCAATCCACGTGTATTAGAAAGACAATCGACACAAAAAAGTATTTTAAATTAAATGAAAGTGTTTATTTGTACTAAATAAAAAAGTTTAGGTGTTGATTTGTCCAAATTAAAAAGTTCAGGTGTCTTATTGGATAAAAGAACAGTTTAGGTGTTAATTTGAGCATGCGCTAAAAGTTGGAGGGCCTATTTGTACATTTTCCCTTGTTATTAGATATATCGATATTAGGAGTTCGTTTACTTAAGATTGAGAAGTGTTGGATTAAATCTGACTAGGAGAATTAATAAGTATGTTATTGGAATTCGATTCTCTTAATCTTAAGCCAACGAGTATGTTATTGGAATTCGATCCTCTCAATCTCAAGCAAACGGGAAGTCCCTCCTTTCCTATAGATCCATTCAATATATTTAAATTGCTAGGAATGAATAAAGGTTCACAAAGAATAGACAAATGGTCAAAATTCTATAAAGCCCATGAGGGTATATGTATACAATTATAGATATCCTATTAAGAAAATTAAGGATGAATCATTACTTATCTATTTTTGAATGGAGATCTGTAATATTCTCTTTTTAATGGGGTTTACTAATTTTTTTAGTGATTTAATATGTATACTCCAATATCTTTTTGTCCATGTCAAATTAATGTTATTTTCCTTATTACAAGTGCATAATCTTTTGAAAGTTTCTTCATTTAATATTTGTTGGCACGGATCAATTTTCCATTAATTAAAAAATAAATAAGCGTATAAAATCTTTTCTTGATTAAACTTATGTTTCCAGAAATGTTTTAATTTATGTCAAAAATAAATGAGCAAGTATTTGTGGTTGCTTTTGTTTCTGAAAAAATGATTAAAATTAGGAATTATGGAAATTTTACTTAATTAAAAGTGAATAGTGTTTGAACGAAAAGTAGTAAACTCAGTAAGTTATAGTGTTTTGTCAAGCAATCACTTTTTCTCCTGCTTTTAAATTTAGGTTATATGCTTCTAAGTATGCCAACATTCATTTTTAGTTGAACTTAATATAAAAACATGAATTTACTTAAATAGGCAAACGCAAACGACGAGAATTTCTTTTTCCCTCATCACCACCGCCTCATTTTCTAGGAAAGTGACGGTGGTTTGGTGAGGGTGGGTGGGAGGGTGGTGGTGGTTAGGTGGATTTGGATCCGTTACAAGTGATATTCAAACTTAAGATCCAAATCCTAGTTTTAATACCGAAAAAGTCAATTAAAGAGGGGGGGCTGGCGGAGGGCAAGTTGGTCATTTGGTAAATTTGGGGTTTTGTGTATCGTGGAAACAGGACTGTGTCTCTCTGACAGGTTTGTCCAAAAATGACAAAATAAAATTTGTGGGTTAATATGGACAGGTGTCCGAAGTTGCTACGATGAAGGAAAGAGGACCGCTGAAACATTGACTATGGATTATCACAGAGGTGCTGGTGTTGAGGTAATATTTCGCAATGCTAACAGTAAATTCGTGCAATATCTTTACTACATTAATACTTAATTTTATATATTCAAGGTGTATTTGTTTAAGATTTATCTCAATAGATTTAGGGGATTAAATTTCAATAAAACATACTTCCTCCGTCCCGAATGAATTTGCAAACTTTCTTAATCGGGGTGTCCCGACTCCCACCCCTTTTGCACACTTTTTATTTTATGAAATAAAACTTTACATCTCTACCCCATATTAATCACATAATTACAAATCTACCATCACATAAAGGTAAAAACAGATTTGACTAAGTCAACATTTATAAAAAAATCAAATTTTCTTAATATGTGTATCAGGGTCAATGCAAGTTCATTTGGGACGGAGGGAGTGCTCATTAACTCCCTCAGTCAGATTTGGTTTAGCACTACTCACCCTTAAGTAAACACACTCTCGGTGTTTATAAAGTATCAATATATACATACATGTTATTTGTAGAGGGGCCGGGTAAATTGAATTGGTGTTATTTTGTGAGTAATTAGATGATATTTCCTTGTTTTCCTGGCGAAATGTATTTATGTCATGAATTTCTATTGTTTGGCTCTGCTATATTTATTATAGTTTTAAATTTTGTGAATTGGTTAGAAATATTTATTGTTTTAGTTTTCATTCTTCTTTTTTTCTAATACTACGACTACTAGAACCGTTAGAAAATCTCTAATTTTCTAACGTACCATATCTAATACCTTAAATTCGTAAATTAGTGAAATAAAAAATAATATAAAAAAATAAGGGGGAGAAAATTATGGGGTTTGAGTGGAGATACGTTGTTGAAATAGAGATAATATAGAGAAAAGAGGGGGAGAAAATTAAGAGATTTGAGTTGTAGAATGTTTTTACTAAGACAAGAAAATTAAAGGGGTGGGGAAATGAACTCATAAACTCTCATTTAGATTTTCTCTCTCCTCTTAAGTCCCTTAATTATCTTTACATTTTCTTTGTACTATTGTTAGCAATAAATTAGATATGGTAGGGTAGAAATTAGAGATTTTTAGGAATAACTAAAAGTTAGTGTTGAAAAGAATGTGGAATAAAAGCTAAAAGACATCTATTTTTAAGCAAATCACAAAACCTAGAAAGACATCATAAAAATGGAAGTAGCAAGAGACTCTACATTTATTTTATTCTAATTTTAATTTTTTTATTTTATTAAGACTTTGACTTTTTGAATTCCAATCCTTCTATCTTTATTATTGTTTGTAAAATAATTGGAATAAATCAGTACAACAAAATCTAAATTCAGGAGAAAATAAATCCTGAAAGTTGAAGAGCAAGGTAAAACAAAATATACATAAAAGTTTTTGGTAAATTGAATTCGGCCTTTATTTCTCTTCTTTTTGCCTTTTTCGTAAATTCAGATTGGAAAATAACGTGTTAATGTGTGTTAAAACGTGCAGGTTCGGATTGCTAGGATCTTTAACACATATGGTCCCCGTATGTGCATTGATGATGGTCGTGTTGTCAGCAACTTTGTTGCTCAGGTAACATACGTTCTTTTCTTTTATATATATCTTTATTTTAAATGTCAATATTTATTTATTTATTACATTTACATACTATTATTGTTGTGGGTGGGCAGGCTTTGAGGAAGATGCCTTTAACAGTGTATGGTGATGGCAAGCAAACAAGAAGTTTTCAGTTCGTTTCTGATCTGGTAAGCATGTCATAATCTCTTATTATTTTCTTCCTTTTCCCAAGATTATTCTTATCCAATAATAATTTAATATATGGGTGGTGATGGAATCATGTTTTGTGTTCACATTCTTGGACAAACTACTTTGGTTGGGTTTCACTTTTGTCTGAGAATCACTATGTTCTCCCACCCTGTTGCTTCTGCCCATTCTTCGTATCAAATGCTTCACTCGTTTCTTGTTTCAACTTCTGTTGCAAAGATCTGCGACTATCTCTGTGCAACCCTAAGTGCAAGGCTTCCAGTAACCACTTATGTTTTTTACTAATTTATCTCCCCGACTAGACACTAGGCTGTAGTCTGCAAGCTAGCTAGCACCTAACAAACTTCTTTAGTCGTCATACGTACTCAAAACCTCCCTCGCGGAAATAGTTGATGTTTAATCGTGTTTAAATTTGAAGGTTGAGGGACTGATGCGGTTGATGGAAGGAGAGCACGTCGGACCATTCAATCTGGGCAACCCGGGCGAATTCACCATGCTCGAACTTGCTCAGGTATGTTTGTCTTCACTTCATCGTCCAACAAATTGTTTGGCACGCACGCATCATATCAGTATATCACTTGTAGTATCTAGTATAACATTGCTCTCAATCATACACAGGTGGTTCAAGAAACTATTGATCCAAATGCGAAAATAGAGTTCAGGCCGAACACAGAAGACGACCCGCACAAGCGAAAACCAGACATCACCAAGGCGAAAGACCTGCTCGGATGGGAGCCGAAAGTGGCACTCCGTAAAGGTCTTCCAATGATGGTTTCCGACTTCAGGCAACGGATCTTCGGTGACCACAAAGACAACGTCGCCAACTCGGCGTAATATAGCATTTGCTATGAATCTTTGAAGCCTATATGGAGGGAGAGAGTGGTTCGTAGAAATGGAAGATTGTTTGTTGATCTCCATTGCTAAAGCTTGGGTTAGAATAGTGTATTATTGCATAATAGAAGGGAGCCCAATTCTTGCTGGTTTCTAGGGGTTTATTTTGTGATGTTATTAATATGTTTTTTGTCCCTTTAATACTCAATTTTATTTCCATTGATTGTCGTTTTAATATATTAATATATAGTCTTATATCTCATTTTGTGGTTAATTTTTTTAAAGATAAGAATCCTACTTATACAATGTTCATAAGTACAAGACTCTCTAAAATCATAATCCATGCAAAACTGTATCATTTTAAATATTACTCTCAATATGAGCATGACAAAAAAAGTAATAATTTATCTATAGTCAAATTACAAATAAGATTCCCATTTATCACTGTTATAATTTGTTTTCTTCGAATTTAGTATAACTAAATCTCATTTTCAGATTTTGAAGTAAGAATTGTGGAGTTGATTTGTTCAATTCCAACTACTCCTTCCATCAAAACTTAACTTTTCTACTTTGATCGGGCACTGGGGGTTAAGAAAAAATAAATTTTGTGGAATTTTTTATTTTTTTAAAAGTGAAGATTTTGAGGGTGGAAATTGTGAGAGAAATTTTCAACTTATTAGCTGGAAAGTTAATTTGAGACAAACTGAAAAAAAAAATAAGAAAGTTAGAACGGGACAGAGATAGTATAAATAATAAAGTACACCATTTTGTGCAACAAAATTATTTTCGAAACGACCAAGTTCATTGAATGTAGTTTATTTAGTATGAGTTTATATATTCATCCTACAAATTGATATATTAGTAGGTAGTCAACAAAAAATAGAGTCGTTTTTTAATGAATGAATTTTGTTGGATTCAAAGTTATTAATATAGTAATATTTTACTGTACTCACTGAAGTATATGATAAAAATATATTTTTTTCCTGTTTGACAAGGCGAATTGGATTCACACCCACTAAGCAATTGGGATTCATCCTACAAAGTGTATCTTAACAAAGAGTAATTTGATTAAATTTCATCTTAATTTCAACGCATCATATCACATGTCAGCACATGCTAAACAGCTCATTTATTCAACTTCTCCATATTTGACTTATTTCATGAGGAGTCCAAACTTAACTCGACTTGGGACTATATTACCTTCGCAATCTACGTTTTTTTTTCCTACTTTTTTTTTTTTTACTTTATCCTATCTAAACTCCAGTGATATGTCTAAGTTTTGATGAGACACTAAACCCTATTCTACCATGCGATTAACGTTTAATGTGTTTCTGAATATTCGGCTGTAATACTAATTTGATAGAGTTATGAGCCGAGCCGCATAAACTCTTCTATTTTGAATTACGATATATTTTAAGTTATCCACATACAACTTAACCATGCCGAATTAAACTCGAGCTTATCAGGCAATTTTAACAAATTAACGTACTGTTCACGACTTGGTTAAAATTGTACGTACGCTTTTTGGGTATTTAGTAAAGTAAGTGAACTCGCCTGTGCCACAGGCGAGTTCACTTGAAACTGACACATGCACAGTGATCTCGCCCTTGGCGATCAAAATTTTTTTTTCTTTTTTTTTTTTAATTGTTAAACTCGTCTATTGCACAAGCGATATCAAGTATTTGTGGCGTATTTATACGTAATGTCGCCCCTGGCAGGGGCGACTTCTGGTATATATATATATATATATATATATATATATATATTTTTTTTTTTTTTGAGGCTACGTGAACTCGCCCATGGCAGGGGCGAGTTCAATTAAATTAAATTCCCACATGCATGCAGAGAGGTGCAGTAGAGGCGTGCAGAGGGTGCAGGGGTGCAGAGGGTGCAGTGTCGTTTAATGGTGGTGGGCGGGGTGGTGTCAGTGTGTTGTCTCTATCAAATTGAATAGCTTTGGGGAAAATTTTGACCGACGAAAGTTTATATATCAGCTCCCCACTTCTCTTCTTACCTCATTTCTCATTCCAAAAAAAATTTACAGAATGCAGATTCCTACAAAAAATTTCTCTTCAAATTTTTTCTTCTTCTTTATCCCTCACTAAGCATCACAGTTTTTGTGCATATGACTCAAAAGAAATTGAAGATTATTTGTGAAGGTACAAATTTTTATATTTAAAACGCTTTCCATAATGTATACATTATGGAAAGCTTTATGGTACGAGATTTCGTATTGATACCTATCTCTGACTTGCTGTTGTACAAACTTGACCTCGTAGCCTGTGTCCATCTGCACCATCCCTGTGAGCAGCATAGCGATCATGTTTTTACACAGATTATGATGGTCAACGGACACGGCATTCATAAGACATGAATGAGGGCCCGACATCTTGGTAATCTGCCACATATTGATCTTGTTCTTCGAGACTGCTCGCAAACCCCACTCACAGCTACTGTGCTGCCCGCTTCTCTTGCACCTGACCTTCCATAACTCTGGCGTACTTTCGACCACTACATATTCCCGACGTGCAATGCCGACGGAAAAATCCTTCACAGCCGATTGAAGATTCTTCTTATCAGTGAATACCATGCCCTTAGTCAGTATTCCCTCATTAGCATCATACAGTCTACTCTTCTTTGCCCTCTCATACAAGTCTACCAATATCTCTGGACATGATGAGTTGAAAAATTGAATGACCTGTTGCATTAATGGGCCAGCAGTTGCCGAAGTATGCCCCCTAATTGATGCGTCATTGACCGTTTGATTATATAGACCATTGAGGTCCTCAATATTCACGTCATCTGTTTCATCTTCACTCTCTGATTCACTATCACTCGAGTCGGAATATTCAATTTGATTAGGACCAAAGCTGTCAACCAACGGATCAATCGCATCATCCCCGGATAACTCCGCCACAGTGTCACTGGTAGCATCTTCTTGAGTTTCAGGGTTAATGGAATTGTAGTAGAGGTGCCTTGTGTATTGAAAAGAAGACGGGTTGGACCGTCACCACTTAGATATGCCGCGTATTGGTAGTAGTCATCCGTCAATGGTACATTTTGTTCGGTGATCATCTGGAGTACAACACTTTCGACGTGAAAGTGAACGAAACGATTTCCAACATCCGGATCAAAGAAGAACCACAGATCTTCGTCACTATTGATCGGTATTAATTGTAAAATATTATCCTCACAAAAGGCTGCACATACTTTCAATATATGTCGTTCAGCATCAATTTCCAACATTTGGTATAATAGCGAAATTAGTCCAGGGTAGCCAATTGAACGATACACCCTGTGACCACCAATAGGTGGTCCTTCGGTACCACTTCCGCGGTGCACGATTATTCCCACCTTTTCTGACGGCGCAATTTTCTTCAAATTTAAGCATTTTAGCGTACATAGAGTTAATTTAGTTTGGAACATGTAATAGTAATAACAAAAACCAAAACATAATGTGGCTTGATAATTATCTTTATGCTAAAGTTAATAATAAAATTGAGTAAAGAATTAGTAATAATAATAAATATAACATTTCAACACAAAAATAGCAATAGGAGATTAATAATAATAATAATAATAATAATAATAATAATAATAATAATAATAATAATAATAATAATAATAATAATAATAATAATAATAATAATATATTTAAATAAATAAAATTACCAATAATAATATTGATAATTATAATAAGGATAATAATAAGTATAATATTTCTAAAAAAATAATGATATAACATTAATAATAATAATAATAGTAATAATAATAATAATAATAACAATAATACTAATAAACAATAATAATAATAATAAACAACATAATAAAACTATAAAAATAAAATTACCAATAATAATAATAATAATATTAATACTAATATAGATAATTATAATAAGAATAATTATAAGTATAATATTTCTAAAAAAAATAATGATATAACGTTAAGAATAATAATAATAATTATTAATAACAATATTGATTCTAATAATAACGTTGATAATAATAATAATGCTAAAAATCCACATAATAACAATACTAATAATAAAGGTAGTAAAAAAAGATATATATATATATATATATAAATATAAATAACAGTAAGCATCATAATAATAATAATAATAATAATAATAATAATAATAATAATAATAATAATAATAATAATAATAATAAATGTCACTAACACAAACCTAAACATGTGTAACTAAATATACACATCTGAGATAACCATGACAAGATAAATTATAGTAACGTCACTAAGAGTAACAATAAAATACATGTTTCGTCAACTGCACATACATAAATGTTGAACATGATTCTTTATACTGAATATCCATCGGATAAAACAAATAGAATTACATAAGTAATTTTGATACCTTAATGAAGTTTGGTACTAGTTGTATTTCTAAGCCTTCTTCCGGGTTGATAGGGATAGCCCGGTCACTTCGGGTCGGTCACTTCGGGTCGGGTTAATACTTGAGCCCACTGACCGGCCCAGCAAGCGTAGGCCCAGCAAGCACGTGAAGGCCCAGCACGCGTAGGCCCAGCAGGCCCAGGAACACGCGCTGGCCCAACAGGCAGTTTGTTCCGCGAATCAAGGCTGAAGATTCGTTCCCGTCCGCCATGCAGCTGGAAATAGGCGTGATAATAGGGAATTAGTTAGGGTTTGTTAGGGTTGAGTATAAATTAAAGAAAAGAACTCTGAATTAGGGTTCGCATTCTGTATTGTGGATTGCTACCTGTAAACTCAAAGTTTTAGTGAAAGAAACACCTCGGCAAGAGTGATTTTCTGCCTGTGGACGTAGATCTCCGGATCGAACCACGTAAATCTTGTGTGTTTTCATATTATTTACGTAAATTTCCGTTTAGTTTCTTGGATACCAGATTGCGCTTTATCAATTGGCGCCGTCTGTGGGAATCGAACCCAATTTTTTACGTCCACAGCGTATTCCAGAATCATGGTGACAACTCGTTTGAATCAATCTCGTCATGGTGATCAATCCAACCAGGATCCACCCGTGGATCAGGTTTTGCCGCCGAGGCAATTGCCGGCAAGAAGTACATCTCAACATCAGGGCAATCAAGGTCCACCCCCTCAAAACATGCAACACTGACCGCACTGTCGCGATGCGGTAAAATTAATTAAACCTAGCTACCCTTCTAGCTCGTAGAAGTGGTAAGTAGGGTCGATCCCACAGGGAGCAGGAAGAATCTTAGTGTTTAAGTAAAACCTAATACTAGCAACATATATATAAATATATAAATAATGGGGTTTGTGAATTGATGTATATTAACTAAGGACCTAAAATAGAAATTAAGCAAATTAACTATGACTTGTTCTACTTATCAAAATAACGAATCCCAGCCCTTAATCTTATCTCCCCCTAGTTATTACTACCCTGTGATAGATGCAATTATTAACCAATTTTATCCTTAAAACTCCTACCCCGAGGTTAGCAACAAGCTCTGCTAACCTCGTTATCCCTTATGTTTAACTAACCAAAACAAGCTCTTTGGTTAGTCTATCCAATTGAGTGACCTCAGAATAAGCTCTCTGGACCTCATTAATCGGACGCCTAGAGAACTAGGATAACGGGATAGACACGGTGTGGACCTCGTAAGCTCGGACCCATTCAGACCGAGCTATATACTACCCTAGCGATATCACTCGCTATTCGCTACTAAGTGGCTATAGGTTCGTAACAATTACGGATTACGATTATAACCTAGCGTTACTTATGCAATTATAATCCTAGGTGATCAATCTAGCATATAAACACACAAGCATTGAAAGATAAGTAAATAGTATAACAACGTTTTAAGAAATCAACCGATTAATAATCACCGTAAATATCACAAAATAATAACAACTAGGGTTCGACTCGACTAAGGACTGAAATAACCTACTAGCCGCTCATGGCGGTGACACAAGACAAATTAAACTGAAAATACATAATTGAAAAGACTTAAGGACTAGAAAACCCGAGTATTGCCGATCTTGATTGCTCGTCTCCTTCGGAATCTCTCAATCTTGCTCTCTCGTAATGTTCTAGTCCCTTATTTCCGAGCATAAGGATCCCTTTTTATAGAGAAAGTCAATTTGGGTCGATTCTGGGCTTTAAAACGGAACTCTTGTGGCCCAAGGATTAATTAACCGCCTTAACGGGCCGCGACCGCGCTCATGGGCCGCGCCCGCGCCCGCTCCTGATCCAGCACCACGCCGCGGCCATGCAAGTATGCCTCGGCCGCGCTACTTGTCCAGAAATTTTCTGCTTATTTCTTCACTTGGACCGCGGCCGCGCCATTTTACCGCGGTCGCAGTACTCTGTTCTTCATTTTCCAGCGATTTTTCCATCCTTTTGACATCCGGGCTTCATTTCCTCGTTGTGCATCCGGCCGAGTACGAATACTTTGCCTTAAATCACCTATTTAACTCAAAATGAAAACACAAACGTCAAATAGTCCAAAGGCACTTAAAACAACCCAAATACTCTCCATTCTACACGCAAACATCACAATTCATCACTCTAACAGACTTAAAGTGCATAAATAAACGCGTGTACCAAAACCCCCCAAACTTAACCCTTTGTTCGTCCCGAACAAATCTAAATCAAACAACAATCAAGACACGGGTTTTAAGGCACTTTAAGTGGCAATTACGAGTTTCAGAAAGGTTTTCCAATAAAACATAGCAACATGATGTAACCGAGCATATTTGACAGAGCAACTTCAACTACTTTCATTGCTTATGATTTTCAACAATTGATCCTCACCGGAATTGTGTATCACTCTTCTCTCAAGTGTTTAAGGTATGTAAAGTACTACACTCACACTGACTTATATGCAACGACCACCATATGCTTGCCTATTATTTAAGTCGGACCTAGTACTCAGCATGTGTGGCAAATAATAAAAAAGGTCTTTAATTCGGTTGTAATAAAGGCTTAGGTAAGGTAGGATAAAATTTGGATGAAAGTGACTAAAATGTGGACTAACCGAGTTATTCCTACTCAACCACCCCTCAAAACAATTACTCACATCTCACTCTCCAAAACTCAGTAAATCACTCCAAGGGATGACTTCTTCTCCCCACGTCCGCATCCGTTACAACCAAGTGCTTCTTTTTTTTTTTTTTTTTTTTTCGTGGGTACCACATTTTCTGGGACTACCCGATTTTTTTTTTTTTTTTTTTTTTAACTAAGCACTTTTCTTACTCCCATCCTCATTTCTTTCCTTGCTTTTGCATTGTACACATTAACAAGTCTAAGCTTTTTAGCACATAGGATGGAAACCTTCTTGAATTCTCTATCACCAATTCCCTTTTCATTTCTCATTTCACTCCCCTTTTTCAGCCCATAGGAATCCCAAATAACATTCCCAACTACATCTCCTTTCGCTTCTCTCTTAACTAGATTAGTCCAATAAGGTCAAAGGCCAATTGGAAAGATATTCGGCTTGTAATATTCGGCTAACAAGTGATAGGCTCACGGCTCAACTGGGCTAACTAAGGGAAATTACTTTTTCAAGTTTGCGGTCAAAAAGGTAATTATGTTGAGTGTCTGAAATAGGCTAATCAAGAAATGCCTAAGATCACTTTCTAAGCCACAACACACATTGACTTATTCACGACAGACATGCAAGGCAAGTTCTAGGGTCTATATGCACATAATCAATGAAAATCACACCGAAAGAATTTGTACAAGTTACTCCAAGACTGGAGGTACAAAATAGGCTCAAGTCCTCACAAGGCAATTTTACTGATCAATGTTGCGAATTACAGCGCAATTTCATATCCATTACCCGTCATGCTCTATCGTATGCTATTCAAAACAAGTTTTAACAACAATCATCATGAACTCATTGCCAACTTATCATCACCTTAATGTGTTAATTTTATCTTTACAGCACAATTCAGTTTTCTTTTCCCTTCCTAGACTCGATCTAGACTCTACCAAAATAAACACAATAAATCATAAAGACTCCACAAAACAAAATAACGAAACAGATGACTACGGCTCACAGGCCCACATACTATCAATGGCACACAGGCCCAATCCTCAACTAATGGCTCACAGGCCCAACAAACAAAATAGAAACGGACAGCATATTAGAAACGCTGCCAAGTCGCCCCACGTCACACCCCTCTCCCCCAAACTTGGTTGAAAACCAGAGTTTGAGGGAAGAAAAAGTGGTGCGGCTTGGTACGTACTTACAGTGCTTTACTGAGGCGGCAGCGGGGGTGGATGCCCCCTTGTCCCCAAAAGGACTGCATGTATTTCCACTGAGTTTCTTGCTGCCTCTGCCATTCCTGCTGTTGCTCTGACCACGTCTGCATCTGTGCCCGACGATCATCTTCCGTCTTGTGTTTTATGGTAATCCTTATTATGTAAAAATGCAAAAACATGAAAGAGAACTAATCTAATGCTGAATAAAAGAAAACGAAATAATTAAAAAAAAACCGTAAACATTGGGTTGCCTCCCAACAAGCGCTGTTGTTTTACGTCGTTGGCTCGACGGCTGCATATTCCCTCAGCGTTTGCGCCAAGGTGGTTTCCACATGGGCCCAGACCAATTCAGGCACTTTACCCCATTCCGCCTTTCATTTTCCTTTTTGCGATGCCGCACCAATGCGGACCAATTCAGCTTACTCCTGCACCTATTCTCACAATCATTCTCAACAAAAGGGTTAGTCGCATCAGGTGAGAAAACAGAATTAACATCTTCAGGATGTCCGATAGCATCATAAATATTTAACTTAACGATGTGGCCATCAAATTCCATAGTCAGAGTCCCTTTACCGACATCAATCTTTGTTTGGGCGGTGTTCAGAAACGGCCGCCCTAACAAAATTGGAGAAAATGTAGAGGAATCTCCTTGCATGTCCAAAACATAAAAGTCAGCAGGAAATACTAGTTCACCTACTTCTACTAAGACATCTTCAATTAGACCATCGGGGTATGTATTACTACGATCTGCTAACTGAATTACTATCCTAGTTTCTTTCAGTGGTCCTAGTTTTAATGCATGAAATATCGCTCTTGGCATTACATTAATGGATGCTCCTAGGTCTAGCATGGCACGTTCAATGTTTATGCCCTCTATTCTACAAGGAATGACAAACATACCTGGGTCCTCACATTTTGGTGGCATCTTCTTTTGGAAGATTGCTGAGACGTTTTCTCCCATCAGGACCTTTTCATCCCCCTTGAGTTTACGCTTGTTGGTGCATAGCTCCTTTAGGAACTTGGCGTATCTGGGAATTTGCTTGATAGCATCGATCAAGGGGATGTTGATGTCAACCTTTCGAAACACCTCTAATATCTCCTTCTCTTTGTCAGGTCGTGTCGGTCTGATCATGCGACTGGGGAAAGGAAGTGGCGGAGGCGGAATAGATGCAGAATGTGTTGATTTCTGCTGAACAGGGGCCGCGGCCGCGCTGGGTTGCCGCGGTCGCGCAACTTCTACAGAGAATTTCTCTTCAGGAACGTCGAGTTGGCCGCGGCCGCGCATGTCTGCCGCGGTCGCGGCTCTGTCTGCGGCTGTCCTCTCCGAAATGTCGTTCTTATCATCTTCCAATGGTTGCCCGGGCTTCTTAAGCTCTCCAAGCTGGTTACCACTCCTCAATGTGATGGCACTGACATTTCTAGGATTCATTTCAGGTTGTGATGGCAGTTTACCACTTTGCATATTCTCTAGTCGACTTATAGCAGTTGCCATCTGGCTCATCTGTGTCTCGAGATTCTTGATGCTTGATGTTGCATCCTTTTGAAATTGCACAGTGTTTGTTGCTAAAGTCTTCACAATATCCGCCAATGATGAGTCGGGTACTTGTTCGGCTGGCTGCTTTGTATAATACATACCTCTAGGTGGTGGAGGTCTGTTTTGCCCACTTGACTGACCTTGCTGATTTCCATAGCTGAAATTCGGATGATCCCTCCATCCTGGGTTGTACAACTGGGAATATGGGTCGTACTTTCGGCCTTGGAAGTTTCCAGTTCCGACAGCATTGGCGTGTGCTTCTAGCTCATTACCCAGAACTTCGCAATTATCGGTTGTGTGATCGGTAGTATCACATATTCGGCAGGGTCGGATATTTGAGCTCCCCCCCAAAACAGCCTTCTGGACCATTTTGGTAAGCTGATCAATCTTCGCATCCATTTGAGAATCGTTCACCTCCCTCACTATCCGTGTTGAAACATCCCGTGTCCCGAATTGTTGAGTCTTAGCCGCCATTTTCGAAATGAGTGCTCTAGCAGCTGTCGGGGTTTTGTCACATAGGTCTCCCCCACTGGCAGAGTCCAGCATGTTCCGGTTTGACTGCGTCAGCCCTTCATAAAAGTACTGGATGAGCAATTGTTCTGTGATCTGATGTTGGGGACATCTAGCCACCAGCTTTTCAAAGCGTTCCCAATACTCGTACAAAGTTTCTCCGGGCAGTTGTACCGCTCCACTGATTTCCTTCCGGATGTTCGTGGCCTTAGATGCCGGAAAGTACTTCTCCAAGAACTGGGTCTCCATTTCCTCCCAAGTTTTTATAGATGCTGAGGGTAGGTAGTAGAGCCAATCCTTGGCCATATCCTTCAGAGAAAAAGGAAATGCCCGCAGTTTTATCTGTTCTTCAGTGACTTTCGTCGGCTTCATACTCGAACAGACGATGTGGAACTCCTTCAGATGTTTGTGCGGGTCTTCTCCTGCTAACCCATGGAAAGAGGGTAACAGGTGAATTAATCCTGATCGGAGTTCGAAAGTGGTGTCCTCCCCCAAGTCAGGGAAGGTTATGCATAGAGGCTGGTGAGTAGTGCCAGTGGTGGCCAATTCCCGCATAGTCCTTTCGGCTGCCATTGCTTCTTGCTCAGGTTCAGACGCGGAATTTTCGGTGGCGAAGGGTAAGGCTTCAAATTCTTCTAGATTCTCTCTTGCTTGTCTTCTTAGGATGCGATCTCTACGAGTTATTTCAGGGTCGAAAAGCAATTCTTTATTTTGGCGTGACCGAGTGATCATTCACTGCTAAAACAAAAAGAAACTTAAGTGAGTTCAAGTGTAACGCAAATACTAAAAGAAATAGAATTACGAGACTCAATATAGAACTAATAAAAATAAACACTGAAAATCTTGCACCGCTCCCCGACAACGGCGCCAAAATTTGACCGCACTGTCGCGATGCGGTAAAATTAATTAAACCTAGCTACCCTTCTAGCTCGTAGAAGTGGTAAGTAGGGTCGATCCCACAGGGAGCAGGAAGAATCTTAGTGTTTAAGTAAAACCTAATACTAGCAACATATATATAAATATATAAATAATGGGGTTTGTGAATTGATGTACATTAACTAAGGACCTAAAATAGAAATTAAGCAAATTAACTATGACTTGTTCTACTTATCAAAATAACGAATCCCAGCCCTTAATCTTATCTCCCCCTAGTTATTACTACCCTGTGATAGATGCAATTATTAACCAATTTTATCCTTAAAACTCCTACCCCCGAGGTTAGCAACAAGCTCTGCTAACCTCGTTATCCCTTATGTTTAACTAACCAAAACAAGCTCTTTGGTTAGTCTATCCAATTGAGTGACCTCAGAATAAGCTCTCTGGACCTCATTAATCGGACGCCTAGAGAACTAGGATAACGGGATAGACACGGTGTGGACCTCGTAAGCTCGGACCCATTCAGACCGAGCTATATACTACCCTAGCGATATCACTCGCTATTCGCTACTAAGTGGCTATAGGTTCGTAACAATTACGGATTACGATTATAACCTAGCGTTACTTATGCAATTATAATCCTAGGTGATCAATCTAGCATATAAACACACAAGCATTGAAAGATAAGTAAATAGTATAACAACGTTTTAAGAAATCAACCGATTAATAATCACCGTAAATATCACAAAATAATAACAATTAGGGCTCGACTCGACTAAGGACTGAAATAACCTACTAGCCGCTCATGGCGGTGACACAAGACAAATTAAACTGAAAATACATAATTGAAAAGACTTAAGGACTAGAAAACCCGAGTATTACCGATCTTGATTGCTCGTCTCCTTCGGAATCTCTCAATCTTGCTCTCTCGTAATGTTCTAGTCCCTTATTTCCGAGCATAAGGATCCCTTTTTATAGAGAAAGTCAATTTGGGTCGATTCTGGGCTTTAAAACGGAACTCTTGTGGCCCAAGGATTAATTAACCGCCTTAACGGGCCGCGACCGCGCTCATGGGCCGCGCCCGCGCCCGCTCCTGATCCAGCACCACGCCGCGGCCGTGCAAGTATGCCTCGGCCGCGCTACTTGTCCAGAAATTTTCTGCTTATTTCTTCACTTGGACCGCGGCCGCGCCATTTTACCGCGGTCGCGGTACTCTGTTCTTCATTTTCCGGCGATTTTTCCATCCTTTTGACATCCGGGCTTCATTTCCTCGTTGTGCATCCGGCCGAGTACGAATACTTAGCCTTAAATCACCTATTTAACTCAAAATGAAAACACAAACGTCAAATAGTCCAAAGGCACTTAAAACAACCCAAATACTCTCCATTCTACACGCAAACATCACAATTCATCACTCTAACAGACTTAAAGTGCATAAATAAACGCGTGTACCACACCCTAATCCCGCTGCTGACCAACCACCGGTTAACATTCAAATTACCCCAGAATTGCTCCAGGCTTTCTTACAAGAGCATGCACATGTTCTTCAAGATTGGGTAGCTAATCGCCTACATCCCGCGGGGCCTGCCGCGAGGCCCACCGGCCATGATGCTAATCCCGCGGTGCCTCCACCTCGTCAGCACTCGCGTGATCAACAGGACCCGGGGCACCGCGGACGTCAGGATCGACGACGGGAACGACCTGGTTCCTCCGAGGACCATGGGAGTTTTAACGAATCACGACCTCGCAACGATGAACCTATTGATGTGGATCGCCGCCGTCCACTTAATGCGGCTAAGAGGGTTCGCTATGCCAATCCTCATGCTCTAGATCTTCAAGAGTATGAGCGAGTTCAACGCAATGTTGAACTGGACAGAATTCTGGGCCTCGATGCCAATGGAGATATCACCACACCTTTCTCCCAAGAAATCATGGCCACCTCCCTTCCCGAAGGGTTTAAACGGCCAGCCATACCACCTTACAATGGCACCGGAGATCCGGCCAATTTTCTTGGAGCTTTTAGGCACAACATGCTCAGCGACGATAACATTACATCCCTCCAGTATTGCAAGATTTTCCCTGAGTACTTACAGGATGAAGCTCGGGTTTGGTTTGATTCTCTCCCACGCAACAGCGTATCTTCTTTCAGAGAACTCGCCGAGCACTTTTGGGCACGGTTCGAAGCGCGGGCGAAGCCCATGGCCACATTGGCCGATGTCATGAACATGGAACAGCGGGACGGTGAAACCGTTACCCAATTTCTTGATCGCTTCACAGCGGTAAGCCTCAAGGTGGGGAATTGCCCCGACGACGTACTCATTAATGCATTCATGAATGGACTCCGTCCCGGAGCACTTTACACCGAGTTAGTTCGCAATACACCAGTCACAACCCGAGCACTGTTCAAAACGGTGTGCAAATTTGCTAAGGCAGAGTAGCAGACTCGCCAGAAGCGTGAGAAACACGCTAGCAAGAGGCAGTCCGACAAAGCACAAACCGGGCCTAGTCCGCAACCTAGCGCATTTTCCCGCCTGACCCCGGGGCGTTCAGAATCCCGAGGCGATATTCCACAATTGACTCCGTTGACGAAGTCACGAGCCGAAATCCTTTCTATTCACAAGAACGATCTGCGACCTTGTCCGCGGATGACTGCGCCACCTGAGAAGAGGAATCGTGGAAAGTGGTGTGCGTACCACCGAGATCATGGGCACGAGACAGAGGAGTGCCGAGAACTCAGCAAGGAAATAGAGGAGTGCCTGAGGAAAGGTTTCTTGCGCCAATACATTGCGCGGACCGATGACAAGCCCCGGGCAGGTCAGAATGGGGGGTCGTCCAATAATCGTGGATATCATGACCGCGGCACACAACAGAATCGGCCGCCGTGGCAGAATAATCGGCCGGGGCCCAATAACTACGCATGGCAAGATTCTGGCAATCGCCAGCAACCACGTCTTCCTCCGCCACCTCCTCCTCCGGGGGGACCTGAAGGCAACGCGCCTCCTCACGTAATAAACGTGATATATGGGGCCCTTCCCACAGGGGCCTCGCGACATGCCTTGAGGCAGAGGCTCGACGACCTCCTCCCGAGGAGCCACGTCATAAACGCCTCCATCAATCCGAGACTGTCAGCTTCACGGATAGAGACCCGGTTCCAGAGATAACGCCTCATACTGACGCTATTGTCGTCGACATGACTGTAGCCAATATAACAATAAGGCGAGTCTTCGTGGATAATGGAGCCGCGGTGAGTATTATATTTGCCGACTGTTTCCAAAGGATGGGGATTCCTCGGGAACAACTTCGGCCGGCCCCCGGGCCACTGCAGACTTTCACCCAGGGTGAAGTCCAACCAGAAGGAGTTATCACTCTCCCGGCATCCCTGGGAACCTATCCGAAGATAAAAACCATCTTCGTGGATTTTTATGTGGTGAATTCCCCGTCACCGTACAACATGATATTGGGCCGGGACTGGCTTACCCCAGCCAAAGCCATATGTTCCACATATCACCTCGCACTAAAGTTCCCCACTTCGCATGGCGAAGTGGCTATCCGCGGGAGTCAGCGGGTTTCAAAAGAATGTATGTACGTAGCACTCAAAAAGACTACTAAAGCTCCTCCTAAACAGCAGCTTCAGGTAGCATCATCGGTTCTGGAACCTCGGGAATGTACCTCATTGGGGGATGCCACTGCCAAAGTCCCGCTTGATCCGTCCAAGCCGGAACAGACAGTAACCGTCGGAGCCGTGGATGTGCCATGGTTACATCAGGCTATAATTCAAACCTTGCGAGAATATTCCGATGTCTTCGCATGGTCTCCTCTGGATATGCCCGGGGTCTCTCCCGACATAATAACACACAAGCTGAACATTGATCCCAGCATAAAGCCTATCCAGCAGAAGCAAAGGAAATTCGCCCCGGAGCGAAATGACGCAATTCGAATCGAGGTGCAACAACTCTTGGATGCGGACATCCTGTTCGAGGTATATTACCCCTCCTGGCTATCGAGTCCAGTAATGGTGGTTAAATCCAGTGGGGCATGGCGGATGTGCGTCGACTTCTCCGACCTCAATAAACATTGTCCGAAAGACTGTTATCCACTGCCTTCCATCGACCAAAAGGTCGAGGCCATTACTGGGTTTGTGGCACTTTGTTTCTTGGATCTGTATAAGGGATACCACCAGATCTTCATGGATCCGCAAGATGCCATCAAGACAGCATTCATCACTGCTTTTGGGTGCTATGAGTTTAAGAAAATGCCCTTCGGGCTCAAGAACGCCGGAGCCACATACCAGCGTCTCATGGACCGGGTTTTCCACGGCCAGATTGGCCGCAACGTCGAGGTTTACGTTGACGACCTCGTTATAAAGAGTATCTCCCATTCTTCATGTGTGCAAGACATTGCAGAAACATTGCGCACCCTGCGAAGCTACAATTTGCGCCTTAATCCAGCAAAATGCACTTTCGGCGTCGGCTCCGGCAAGTTTTTGGGTTATATGGTTTCACAACACGGTTTGCAGGCCAACCCGGCCAAACTTCGGGATGTGCTAGAACTGCAACCACCTAAGACATTCAGGGATGTTCAACGTCTCACAGGAGGTTTAGCGGCTTTAAATTGATTCTTATCTGAAGCGGCAGAGCGCCAGCTTCCATTCTTCAAAATCTTGAGACAGGCGAAGTCCTTTGAGTGGACTCCGGAGTGCACCGAGGCCTTCGAGGCTTTGAAACGTCACATACAGCAGCTGCCCACTTTGTCAGTTCCTCTCCCCGGAGAGCCGCTTTATTTATATTTAGCTTCCTCCGAGGAAGCTATTAGTGCTGCACTTGTGCGCGAAGTCAATGGGGTCCAACATCCTGTCTACTTCGCAAGTCGTGTTCTCCACGGGGCGGAGACACGGTACTCCGTGTTAGAAAAAACCGCTTTGGCAATTGTTATGGCAGCTCGGCGTTTACGGCCATATTTCCAAGGACGTGAAATACGGGTTCTGACCAATCATCCTATCCGCCAGATTCTCGTCAAACCCGAGGTGTCTGGGCGCCTCGCAAAGTGGGCCGTCGAGTTAGGCGAATATGATATTCAGTATCTTCCCCGACGAGCAATCAAGGGACAAGCACTCGCCGACTTTCTGGCTGAAACCCCGGGAGACAATCCTGAGTCTCCGACAGATAGTTATACACATCACTCCGCTACCCACGTATCCTCACATAGGAAATGGCAGCTTTATGTGGATGGAGCCTCCACAACTCGGGGAAGTGGTGCCGGGGTATTCCTCATCGACCCCGAAGAGGTTGAAGTAAAATACGTCATCCGATTCAAGTTCAAGGTGACTAATAATGAAGCGGAGTATGAGGCAGTTCTCGTCGGGCTCCGGCTCGCTCAATCCTTGGGCGCTCGTCATCTTGAGCTCTTCACTGACTCCGAGATCGTGTCCAAACAAATTCAGGGGACTTATGTCGCCAAGGATGAAACAATGATCAGGTATCGTGCTCTAACACTCAAGCTCATGTCAACTTTTGATGCAGTTATTATCCAGAAAATACCGCGTGCTCAAAATGCAAGAGCGGACGCACTCAGTAAGTTGGCCTCCGCGGTCCGAACTAATATATCTCCGGATATCATGGTCGAAGACCTATCTCATTCAGCAATTCATGAAGCCACAGTTTCAGTATTAACCGATAGTGATCCAAATTGGATGACTCCCATTATTCAATATCTCCGAGATGGAATCCTGCCTACTGACAAGCTGCAAGCTCGGCAAGTTGCCCTCAAAGCCCCCAAGTACTCCTTTCATGATGGAGTCTTATACCGGCGATCATATCTACAACCGAGCCTCCGGTGTCTCGCTCCTGCCGAAGCTACCCAAGTTCTGCGGGAGGTTCACGAAGGGGCCTGTGCCAGCCATATTGGCTCTCGGACATTGGCTAAGAAAGTTCTCCGCTGGGGATATTATTGGCCAACTCTGTTCAACGATGCCCACGACTTAGTGACCAAATGCAGCAAGTGTCAACTGCACTCCCGAGTGAAGCATCTACCAGAGACCGAGCTCACTGGGATCCAAAGTGCGTGGCCGTTTATTCAGTGGGGTATCGACATTGTTGGCCCATTGCCCGTTGCTCCGGGAGGATTGAAGTTCCTGGTCGTTGCCGTAGACTACTTCACTAAGTGGGTCGAAGCCGAACCACTTACAGCCATTACTGGTCAAAATGTTTTAAAATTTGTATGGCGCAATATCGTATGTCGCTTCGGCATCCCGAGCACTATCATCTCGGACAATGGTAAACAGTTTGCCAACGATCCATTTCGGTCATGGTGTGAAGAGCTCCACATCAAACAAATCTTTACTTCGGTTGCTCACCCTCAAGCCAACGGGCAAGTCGAGGTCACCAATCGGACACTACTCACGGGCATAAAGAAGCGCCTGGATAATGCCAAAGGTCTCTGGGCAGAAAACCTTCCACAAGTCCTATGGGCTTATCGCACAACACCGAATACATCTACCGGGGAGACTCCTTACAGTCTTACTTATGGTTCCGAAGCCGTTATCCCTGCTGAAATCAGCGTACCAAGCCCCCGCCTCCTCACATTGGATCCAAAGGATAACGACGAGGCTCTCCGGGTAAATTTGGATGAGCTTGAAAATCGCCGTGACCAATCATTCATTCAACAGGCCAGGAGTAAACAACGAGCAGCCCAGTATTATAACCTCCGGGTCCGGGGTACGCAGTTCAATGTCGGGGAATTAGTTCTTCGGCTCAACTCAGCCAGCAAAGCTGCCCCCGAGGGGAAATTACAGGCATCTTGGGAAGGTCCCTACCGAGTCGTTGCCGCGCACGATTCCGGATCCTATCAGCTAGAGCATCTCAACGGGACCCCGATTCCCCGAAGCTGGCACGTCACTAACTTGAGGCGTTTCTATCTGTGAAGGCCAAATCTCAAGTACCATCTTATCTTTAATTTCTTTTATAGTAGTTATCTCTCCTTGTACTATTGAGTTTGCTCCGGCACTTATCATTGAATAAAAATTCTTTGCTTATATATCTTGCTGTGTTTTTCTTTACGTTACGGGGACGCCCTAACGCAATCATATTATCGTTATTGGTCTCCGGATAAGTAATTCTTTCCTTGGTCCTTCCGAGGAGATTCGTGTATCGTCTCCGGACTTACATCACTTTCTCGTCTGTTTAACCGGAGAAGTGTTTACTCCCGCCTGATCCGTCCGGGGAGATATTACTCCCGCCTGATCCGTCCGGGGAGATATTACTCCCGCCTGATTAGTCCGGGGAGATTGGATTTATCCATATTGTGTTCCCGAACACCCAATTAAAATTGTTAATAATTTTTCCTGTCGTGTTCCCGAACACCCGATTAAAATGGTTCGTAACCTGTTGCTCTCATTAAATACGTTCGAACACGCTACAACAATTTTATTACCTTCTGAATATTACAAAATCAAGAAGATTTTTACATAAGACTTCAAACATAAAAAAAAAAAGTCATCTGCGGCCCCCGAGCCAATACTCAGCACTCCGGCGTTGCTGCCTGCTCCTCGATCTTTGCCGCGTCCTCCGGGACCTTGAAGTTCCTCGGCCTCGGGCTCCGGCTCTCTCGTCCCCGTGGGCTTCCCTACGCCAAGGACTTGCTCTAGGCGCTTGCCTGGAGACTTCATCCCTGGTCCGAGCTCGGCTACTTTGTTGTGGCGCGGACCTCGGGGTTTGGGCCCACTGCTCAGGGTCCCACTCCTCCGGAGCCATTACTTCGATTTCCCTGGCTAGCTCCTCGACTACCTCTTCGGCAACCGCTGCGGGTTCTTCTTCGGTTATGGGCACTGGAGCTGGCTCTCGGATCACTATGCCTTTGCTCTTTCCGGAGGGTTTTTTCTTATCCTTCCGAGGAGCTTTCTGCGTACTTTGGTCCCGGCTTGAGCTCGCGATGAACTCTTCGGCAGAAGGCCTCCACCTGCCTCGGCCCTTCAGCCCTTCATACATACTATGAAGCAACTCCAGGACTTCTCGTTTCCTTACGAGCTCTGATGACTCGATAGAGCTCCTTGACATCAATGCTGCGATGTCACCTTGAATCTCTACAACCCGTTCCTCCACTTCCTCAAAGGTCAGAAGACCGAACTCTGATAGTATCCGGTCATACTTCCTTTGATGAACGAGGACACGGCTCATCTCGGCAGCTGTAGACCGATATTTCATCTCGAAGTCTTTAGCTCTCTCCTCGGCCTCAACCAATTTCCTCTCTGCCGAGGCTACCTGCTTCTCTAGCTTTGGCACTACGTGCATTTGCAGATGATTCTTTTCTCCGCGGAACAACTCAAGTGATTGCATGAGCTTCTTTATTGTTTCGTGTAGCTCCGCGGTGTTCTAAACAAGAGAAGAGTCAACAAGATCGATTACTCTCAAGTATGTAAAAAGTTGGAGTTCAGCTCGACCACAGACATAGATTGATCATGCAAATAAAAAGAGAAGTTCAAGAGTCCGAGAAACAGAAAGTTATATTTCACATCGCAGAAGTACAATTGTTCCAGATCAGTACATCGATTCCTAACATTCCTAAAAAAAAAGAAAAAAAAAATATATACAACTTTAAATTTGCGGGGATCGACTGACCTCCCGCTCAGTTGCCTCCGTCTCTTCGGGCACTCCCTCTCGCCGGCCCTCGGACACTTCGGCTTCTTCTTCTTCAACTGCTGCGACGGCTTCGATTGCAGCTGGGGCTTCGACTTCCATCTGTGGAGGGGGCTCAATGCTCCGGGGTGCGGTGACCAGCTCACCTCGGCAGAAGGCCATGAATTCTTTGTCCTGGTCCACCTCACAGTTGGCAACTTCCGCGGCCGTCAGAAGTTGCTTCTTCTCCCCGAGAGCCTTCACCAGGGGCCACTCCGGCAGATTTGATAGCGCCGCATAGTAGGCCTTCTCCACTCCGGCCACTGACTCAAAGTCATACCCGAATTCTGGACGATATACGTCCACATTCGGGTATACCTCCTTCACTTGCTCCAGCAGCGCGGATCGAGTGGCCTGGTCCCCAATCGCCACGAACTCCGTCTGGAAGTCGAGGAACCTGCTGGTTTTGAATAATTTATCGGCGAAGGCCTTCAGCAACGCTCCCTGCCCTTCGACCACGGCAGCTTCCCTCGCCTCCATTTCCGCCTGCAGCCGCAGCACTTCACCCCGGAGAACATTATTCTCCGCCTCCACCCCGCGCAGACGCGCGACCTCGGTTTCGGCCAAGGCAGCCCTCTTGCGTGCCTCGGTCATATCGTGCGTTAGACGGTCGTTGAGCGCCCGGAGTTCCCTGGCCACTTCGGCCAGCTTCTCCTTCCCCTCCTTTTCGCTCCTGCGGCCAAGCGCAAGAGCTCTTCGGCGTCCGCGCCTTCTAACTCCAATAGACTTGGGGGCCCCTGTTCCCTCACCTGAACCAATGATCGTAAACAGTGATCAGCATAGAAGCATATTCAATGCCATTGCATTAAACAAGACTGGAACTTACCTCCATACCTCCCTCCGCGCGAAGTCTTTTCGCTGCTGACGGAGGAGTCCCAGATGACTCCGGTCTCTTTTTGGACATAGGGGTAGGCTTCGTTACCCCTACCTGCTCCTCCGACCCAGCGCTGGGCCGCGCACTGGGTGGCATCTTCCCCCGGGGAGACACCTCAGCGGCTTTCCCCTTCTTTTTGGTCGCCGCCGACGCTGCGGGGCTCCCAGTCGGTTCTTTCCCGAAGCGTCCCACTGCACAAGAAAGGCAAAGATTAGTTATGTAAAAAGCCAAAGTTGTAAAACGCAAGATACAAGGACTCCTACCCTCTTCGGCGCCCGCATTGCCCGAATAATACGGGCTCAGCCCTGCCTCCTCCAATTCCTCCTCGGAACAGAGGGTTTTGAAAGTCCCCACTGTCCGGAATGTATGAATCACTTCAGCCTCCGGGCTCTCCACCGGAGCGGTATCAAGTACCTCGTCCCTCCTCCACTTCGGGAGAACTACTTTATTCCTAATGAATATAAACCTCTCCTTCCACCCCTCTACCTTACTTGGGTTTTGAACCTTGAACCCACCTCGGGCTCGAGGACTGAAGGAGTACCATCCCTTGGACTTCCCGAAGTTTTTTAGTTGGAAGAAGAACCTAAAAAGCTCTACAGTCGGTTCTAATCCAGCGTTTTTACACACCACGGTGAATCCCACTACCTGCCTCACCGCGTTCGGCGCTAATTGGCAGAGGGCAATGCCGTAGTATTGCAGCAATTGGATAACAATATCCCACAAAGGCAGTCTCAGGCCTACTCTAAGGGGATCCATATATACACTAATAAACCCCTGCGGTGGGCAACAGGCCCTATCCTCGGGGTTCGGTATTATATACTCTAGGCTGAAGGGAAGGTAAAATGACGGGAGTTCTTTCTCAATTTGCTCTCGCGACATCCGTGATGCTACGGAGGCCACCTCCAAACCCTCCTCCGCGCATGGATAGAAAGCAACCATCATAACGTTGCATTCCCGGCCGTCGGCCCTGTCTATAGTCCTAACCTCATTCCTCTCCGGAATGAGATATGATAGGGGGGGAACGTCTAACGGGGTACTCGAAGTCCCTAATTCTTCAATAGAGGCAGAAGATGAGGCAGAAGGTGAAGAGGAAGACATACTTACTTGGGTTGAATTTGAGTGGGTTGATTTGAGAAGTTTTTTATCTGAGATGAATCACGAGTGCAGATTTCCTCTTTTTCCCGCTTTCTAAACTGATGAATCGCAATGAAGAAGATGAAAGGTTACTGTGCAATTACTCCAATTATATACGCAAAAACCAACGGCTTCGATGCAAACTATTCAAATTCAGTGGTGGAGATGTAAACGTGCTCTTCACGCGCTTTACAGTTCCCAAGGCGCGTGGGGAACAGGTTTCTTGGAAGTCGCAGAGCGTGTCACTTTACATCCCTCTCTCTCATGATGGAGCCGCCAATCACATCAACCTCACCCTTCGTCAGGAAGATTCAAACTACACTCCGGTGTACCTTCCACCTCGGTCATACTACCACACTCCGGTGCTCCCTTCACTTTGGCCAAACTACTCACTCCGGTGTCACCTCCACCTCGGCCAGGTTGTTATATACTTCCAACGCGCTTCTTGCTTCTGGGAAATTTGGTATCTCGATAAATGTCTTGTGCACTTCGGCCTAGCTCGGCACTTCGGCCTAGCTCGACTCCGCGTCCGCAGACTGCTCCGCAGAGTCCCCGGGGACGCGGAAAGACTTAGTCAACCATAAACACTTCGACCCGCCAACGACCACGGCCCTTCTTGCTTACGGTTCCACCTCGGTGACAACCGAAGCTCCCTCCTCGCTTCGGCTGGGGGGGGGCATCTGATAGGGATAGCCCGGTCACTTCGGGTCGGTCACTTCGGGTCGGGTTAATACTTGAGCCCACTGACCGACGCAGCAAGCGTAGGCCCAGCAAGCACGTGAAGGCCCAGCACGCGTAGGGCCAGCAGGCCCAGGAACACGCGCTGGCCCAACAGGCAGTTTGTTCCGCGAATCAAGGCTGAAGATTCGTTCCCGTCCGCCATGCAGCTGGAAATAGGCGTGATAATAGGGAATTAGTTAGGGTTTGTTAGGGTTGAGTATAAATTAAAGAAAAGAACTCTGAATTAGGGTTCGCACTCTGTATTGTGGATTGCTACCTGTAAACTCAAAGTTTTAGTGAAAGAAACACCTCGGCAAGAGTGATTTTCTGCCCGTGGACGTAGATCTCCGGATCGAACCACGTAAATCTTGTGTGTTTTCATATTGTTTACGTAAATTTCCGTTTAGTTTCTTGGATACCAGATTGCGCTTTATCACGGGTCAAACGAGAGGGAGCACCGTGACCATTGATTTTTGGTTACCGAATTTTTGACGATCTTCAAAATTATTATACAATAATTACAAAAGGTAAACCACCGATATACCAAACGAAATAAAAAATATACATTATGGAAAGCGTTTAAATATAAAAATTTGTACCTTAACAAATAATCTTCAATTTCTTTTGAGTCATATGCACAAAAACTGTGATGCTTACTGAGGGATAAAGAAGAAGAAAAAATTTGAAGAGAAATTTTTTTTGGAATGAGAAATGAGGTAAGAAGAGAAGTGGGGAGCTGATATATAAACTTTCGTCGGTCAAAATTTTTCCCAAAGCTATTCAATTTGAAAGAGACAACACACTAGCACCACCCCACCCACCACCATTAAACGACGCTGCACCCTCTGCACGCCTCTACTGCACCTCTCTGCATGCATGTGGAAATTTAATTTAATTGAACTCGCCCCTGCCATGGGCGAGTTCACGTAGCCTTAAATATATATATATATATATATATATATATATATATATATATATATATATATATATATATATACCAGAAGTCCAGGGGCGACATTACGTATAAATACCTCTGTTCTTAAAATCCCCGATTAGCTCCGATTACTCCCCGTCTAGGCGCTAGGCTCTCATTGACCGCCTACGTTTATTTTTCGATTCCTCCCCGCCTAACTACGTCTATGTCCCGATTAGTCCCGTCCAGACCCCGATTAGTCGCTAGGCCCCAATCCACCGCCTAACTAGCGCCTAGCGACTTTTAGAACATTGATAAAGACTCCACAAATACTTGATATCGCCTGTGCAATAGGCGAGTTTAACAATTAAAAAAAAAAAAAAAAAAAAAAATTGATCTCGCCCCTGCCTGTGCATGTGTCAGTTTCAAGTGAACTCGCCTGTGGCACAAGCGAGTTCACTTACTTTACTAAATACCTAAAAAGCGCACGTACAATTTTAACCAAGTCGTGAACAGTACGTTAGTTTGTTAAAATTGCATCATCTAATTATACTTAAACTCATAAAATTAAGGCTGTGGGCATTTATCTTTTCATTTCATTCCGTTCATTTTAGTATGGAAATTTTAGGTAAAAAGATATTCTTAGATAATGTTTAGAAAAAAGAGAGAAAAAAGAGAGAAAAAATGAAGATGCAAATCAGCCCTTAGAATAGTCCCGGCTGAGTTTGCACACTTAAGCCGGCACGTATATTAAGAAAAATTATTTTTTACTTTTTAGTTGACCTTTTTAAAGGTGGAGATTTTAAGGGTGGAGATTGTGAAAAAACTTTCCTTTTTAAAGGTGTGCAAACTTAGATGGGACGTCACGAAAAGGAAAGTGTGCAAACTCAGCCGGGACGGAGGGAGTATATCGGATTCAAATTGAATCATAAATTATAAGCGTGGACTATTCGTAGCCTGCTAAATATCTTAACGTTGTTCATTTCTTAATACAGTCTATTTATATTTATACAATGCATCAATCTCCTCGATAATATATCGCATGTTTGCTTTTGATCATAAATAAAAAAGTTTAGGTGTTGATTTGTCCAAATTAAAAAGTTCAAGTCTTATTAGACAAAAAAAAAATAATAATAATAATAATTTAGGTGTTAATTTGAGTATGCGCTAAAAGTTGGAGGGCCTATACCTTTTTTCCATTTTAAAATCATCGAAGCTACGATTTTCAGGACGTTATGATTCTCCAAATAACTTAAAACTGAACCAGTCAATTTAAATTAAGCAACTCAAAAAGTCACAAATCCTAAACAAATACCTATGCTGTAATTTAAAATGAAAAAATGAAAAAGAAATTGAAGATATCAATCTAGTACAAATAGACACTTCCCTTTAATTTAAAATATTTTTTGTGTCAATTGTCTTTCTAATACACTCGCATTAATAGTTTCATTTTACGTTAGTGGGTTAATGATGTGATATTTTATGTAAATTTTTCGCCTCAACTCTCTTTTTTATGTGAATAATACCAAATTATTCATTTTTAATGATGTTCCCTCCAATTTCATAATGTATGTATGTATATATATAATTAATTTTTTTAAAGTGTAACATCTTTTTGTTCTTACTTTGAAATAAACATGACAATCATTAACTTAAATTAGATGGAAGTGTCTATTTGCACTAGATAAAAAAATTTAAGTGTTGATTTGTCCGAATTAAAAAATTCAAGTATGTTGTTATTAAATAAAAAAGTAATTTAGGTGTTAATTTGAACCTGTGATAAAAGTTGAAGGACCTATTTGTATCTTTTCTCTTCTAAAATCATTGTTTTGCAAGAAAATGGATGAGGGGAAGGCCTTGGTTGAAAATGGGAGTAGGAGGCAAATTAGTTTATAATCGTTAAGGTTGCATTTGGAAAGATTTGACATCTTGTTAAAATTCATAGTGGAAATTCATTATTTCATTTTGAATCAAATACTATCTTGAGCGAATTTAAAATTCATTAATTCTAATCTGTGCATTAAATCGCTCCTTTACAGCTTTATACGACTTCCTCCCTCGCCCAATTAGAATTATTAAAATAAATATAAAATTATTTGTAAACTATATTTATTTTGTATAAATCAGTGAATTATCAAAATAAAATTTCCCACATCTCGTCCACTGTTTTATATTTGAATTGTTAAACTATTTTTAGATTTTATTTTGTTAAATTAGT
Organism: Ajuga chamaepitys; assembly: GCA_958295605.1. Taxonomy (NCBI): domain Eukaryota; kingdom Viridiplantae; phylum Streptophyta; class Magnoliopsida; order Lamiales; family Lamiaceae; genus Ajuga; species Ajuga chamaepitys. The sequence continues at coordinate 50,834,353 of OY282507.1, forward strand.
ATGGCACGGTATCAACATAAAATCTCTGGTTATGTTAATAATGTGGACACAGAACACAACACAACTCGCAGCTTCTACGCTCGAAACTAAGCCAACATAATTCCACCAAAAATAACAACTCGCAGGTCACTAAGTTCATTAAAAATCACCTACATAGCATACATAATATTGCACGAAAAGTTCAAGCCGGTTAACTACAAAGATGTTGAAGACAAAGGGGGCCAACAAGTTCGCATGAAGGGAGCTAGAGCGATGTATACCAACATTGAAAAGACAAACATTGCACCATCCATTCCCATTGTTGTACACCTGCGGCATCAAATGCAGAAATTTAGAATGCTACAAAATGACCGGTGCCAACATCAAACGACCACTACAGTATATGATGGATTGTCTCACAATATTGAATTTGAAGGATTCTAGGTCAACTAGAAAACCATTAGATTTTGAAGCATTGACAGTGAAACAGATTAAATCCCATGAAAATAGATTGAAAGCTGCATCTAAGGATTTGAGCAGCGTGATTACTGAAAGTATCGACCTTTAACACAATTTACAGCAACAGTATTTCATATACATCTAAATCTTCACCTGCTTGTAACTCGGATTCACAAGAATGACTATAGGAATATGAGATGTCAAGGTTTCTGTTGTGAGGGAGAAACTCAGTATACCAAACATGACGGCTAGATAGATAAGTAATTATATGTATAAATACTTGCGAGAGAACTAATCAAATGTTTAAATAATGAGAACACAAATAAAAGATGTACCAAAACCACGTATAATGAAAGTGCCCAATACTTGGAAGTCAATAAATAAAATGCAAAACATAATAAAAGGGGACAACTACTACATAATGATAAAGTACATCAGTCGAAAACAAATCCAGTGGCTGCTAAATGATCCATAATAAGGAAACATATTATGCCCCAGGCTATCAAGTGGTCGAGCCAGCTAATGTTCAAGCATTTGTAACAAGAAAGCCATTGCTTGGAGAGCAGATAATGTTCATACCTGTTACTTCGGATTTCTGAGGACAATGATCACAGAATCTCCACGGAGAAACATCTTACTTATAAATCGATCCTTGTTAACTGGAAGAGCTTTCTTCTTACCTTTCCCAGTCTTAGGCACCTACACAAGAGTTGAGGAGTAGATTAAAGATACACGTTAAACAGCATAAAAAAATTTGCAGCTCGATACGATATTCAAAATTATAACAGGAAATACTCCAACCAAGAGTGAACATACCTCAGTCCACATCTCCCTCACATTTTCTAGAACCATGTTGCAGTGGCGGTCAAAAGCCCTCACGTGGCCCAAAAGCTTTCTGTTATTGCGGCAGTTAATGAGCACCTAACAGCCAATAAACGATCAGTCAAGTATAGGGGGAAAGCGAACGCACAAACAAAAGTAAACCCAGTCACTACCACACGCAAGACGCCAAGGTGGAATAGCCACATTTAGGAAAACCAAGGAAGTGAAATCATGACAAAATAAGTACCTGTGTGTTATTTTTCACACTCATCATTAAAACAGAAAGTGGACCTGTGTTAAACTCCTCTTCCTCATTCTTCCCCTGTATAGGAAAAACGGGTATTAAGATAAAAACTCATTGAACTCCAATAACAAGAATTCGTGCAACCAGTTGTTTGATGGCAATAAATGGATAGTCGTGTGATGGCATCAAGACATTTCTGGGTCGGGTAATTGGGGTTGTGAGAGTGATGGGGGGGTTAACGAGAAATCAGACATATATGTGGCCTAAGTGCATTTTAGAGTATGAGAGGAATAAACAAAACTCAGGAGCCATCACAAGGTTCTGATAAGCAACATAAAAACAACGGTTGCAGCAATGCTGTTCAAGGCGAAGAATGCCAGTTATTGTTTGATGGCAATAAATGGATAGTGACATCCTAGATTATTTTACATGAAAGAATTAAATGTTTCTTATATTTATCTGTATTGACGTATCCACATAGCCATATCCTAATTAGGACCCTTTTATTCCGTGCCCATGCATCCTATATCTTGAAAACTTAAAAGGACTCCAAGATATGCACCCGTTTCAGACTCCCCTACCTGAGTCCAGCACATACGTGGCAGCAAACTGGGTCGGTAATTGGGGGCGTGGGGGGAGGACAGCGGAGGGGATTACAAGAAATCAGACATATATGTGTGGCCTACGTGCTTTTTAGGGTATGAAAGGAATAAAAAAAACTCAAGAGCCATCACAAGGTTCTGATAAGCGACATAAAAACATCCATTGCAGCAGTTCAAGATGAAGAACAGTAACACACTAATACTAAGATTTAAGAGACCTATGTCACATACCAACTAGCCATCTCTAAGAGCTATAAACAACAAAAATGAAACCATATAACGTGAGCCAATGACTCAGGTACTGCAAAAACATGAAGGGGAAAAAAGAGACAAAATATGTGAGACTTACGGGTGCATCCTCTTCCATTGGTCGACTGCACAGAAAAAAAACAACAGATAAATAAAGAACATCAGTATCTTAAAACAAAAAACGTAATCTGATGAGACTAACATATCTCCTAACCAGTGACCAATAAATCTAAGATAATTACATATGCATAAAATGAGAAACAGAGAGCATGGGCTTAGTGACCAGCAATTACAAAACTCAAACTAAATCAACTTTATTTCAGTTAAATCCAAAAAAAATATGATGTTCCATTCTTATATGACTGATAAATACTAATCTAGGGTTTGATTACACGGAATTAGGGAAAAAAAAGTTCAAAATTCAAAATGTAACGAAAATGCTAAAGAAACTCACCTCATTTTCGATTTAGAATAAGTTCAAACGAAGAAAGCTTCAGTACGGCGATATTAGGGTTTAACCTCCTGCAAATACAGCTTGGTTTACAAAAAAAATCGAGAACCGGGGGGTTTATATATAGAAAAATAAAAACGTACATAAAATTCAAACCAAAAAAATGTCAAGAATTAAAATAAAAAAAACACAAAACAAAAAATCGAGAGATGAAGTTGAAGGAGTACTCACTACTCAGCAGTCAGGACTTCGAGTTCTTCTGTCGCGAGTAAGGGTTTCTTTTATCCCCGACTTTTATCAATTCGGCTATATTTAGGCCGTTTTCTTGGATTTAGGCCAAGCCCAAAAAATTGGCTCAAATCCAAACTAATTTTTGTTTATAAGTTTGGCCCAACCGCTTACTGTAGTGGGTTGAGGCCCACTCTTAAAATCGTGCACTAATTTCAGAATAAAAAATAGGGAAAATTGGTAAAAATATCCCGTAAGTTTGTCCTAATTAAGAAAATATCCTTTAAGTTTGGCACTTTTTAAAAATATCTTCTAACTTACAAAAAATTGGTAAAAATGCCCCATGACCGGCTATTGCAGGTTGTCCATCAGGTCATCCATGAGCTGACTGTTTTTTGCTTATGTGGCACTTATTTTTTGACTTTTTTTTTTTTTTCTTGCTTAGTCACTTATTAGGATGATAAAGAAATTAAAAAAAATATGTATATATATATATATATATAATTTAATATAATATTAAAATTTAGACATAAATGATAATTAAATTTATATATTATTTAAAAATTCATACTTTTAAATTCTAATATGAGTATTTTAATTAATCCTTAATATATTATTTTGAATTAATCTAGATTATAAAATATATAAAATATTTAAAATAAATTATAGAATGATTTAAAAACAAAAATATATATAGATATATGATTACTAAAAGCTTTAATATTAAATTAATTTTTTTTAATTTTATCTATAAAATCAGTAAAATTATTTCAGTAAATCTTAAAGTAACTTGAATTTTTTTAAAATTAATTTATAAAAGTAAAATTAATTTTTAGAAGAGTCTTAAATCTTAAATTATTTTATATATCTAAAAATAAATTATAGAATGATTTATAAAATCAGTAAAATTATATATCTAAAAATTATCTTAAATTATTTTATATATCTAAAAATTATCTTAAATTATAAAAATCTAAAAATTATCTTATATTATAAAAATCTAAAGATAATTTTTAGATATATAAAATAATTCAAGATTTAAGACTCTTCTAAAAATTAATTTTATTTTTATAAATTAATTTTAAAAATTTTCAAGTTACTTTAAGATTTACTAAAATAATTTTACTGGTTTTATAGATAAAATTAAAAAATTTAATTTAATATTTAAGATTTTAGTAATCATATATCTAGATATATATTTTTATTTTTAAATCATTCTATAATTTATTTTGAATATTTTATATATTTTACAATCTAGATTAATTCAAAATAATATATTAAATATTTATTAAAATAATTTCTCAGATTAGAATTTAAAACTATGAATTTTTAAATATTATATAAATTTAATTATCATTTATATCTAAATTTAAATATTATATTAATTTATATATATATATGTATATATATATATATATATATATTTTTTTTTTTTTAATTTCTTTAACATCCTAATAAGTGACTAAGCAGGAAAAACACAAAAAAATTCAAAAAATTAAGTGCCACATAAGCAAAAAATAGCCAGCTCATGGATGACCTGATGGGTAACCTGCTGTAGCCGGTCACAGGGCATTTTTATCAATTTTTTGTAAGTTAGAATGCATTTTTAAAAAGTTCCAAACTTAGAGGATATTTTCTTAATTAGGGCAAACTTACGGGACATTTTTACCAAATTTTCCTAAAAAATACTCCCTCCGTCCCAACTTATCTTGAATAAAGGGGGTTGGCATGGATATTAAGAAAGTTGCTTCTTGGTTATTTGTTGACTTTTCAAAGGTGGATTGAAGGTGAAGATTTCGAAGGTGTAGATTATGCTATAACTTTCATTTTTTAGATTTTACAAGATAAAGTGAGACGACCGTTTAAAAAAAGTATATAAGAAAGGTGAGACGGAGGGAGTAATAGTTAGGTATTTGAACCTAATTAAATTATCTAGGTTTATTTTCTAATACCACGTTTAGATAATTGCTGATCAAATTATAAAAGCAAAAAAAGTAAATTCTATCATTCGACCCTGCTTGTCTTTTTTTCCCATCCAAATGTTTGAAAAATATACAAAATGTGAAAAAACATAAAACAGGACAAATAATGTTAATAAAGTTAATAGAATAATTATGTGAACAAATTGAAAAAATAATAATTCATTTTTCAGGAAAACAAATAAAATATTTATCAACTTTTCATATTTATGTATAAATTTGGCATAGAATATGAATTTTAGTTAGTCTTATTTCGGTGCTTAATTATTTAAAATGATTATATAAATACTTCATCCATTCTATAATAAGAGTCCTACTATAAAAGATTTTTTATTTTTATTTTTTTATCAATTTAATGAATGTATAACTATTTAAAAATCAGTGTTCCACACTTAGATGACTTATTTTATTGTTCAATTTGTCTTATTAAATTATACTCCCTCCATCCCAGCTAATTTTGCACGGTTGATTGGACATGGATGTTAAGAAAAAATAGATTTTGGGGAATTTTTTACTTTTTCAAAGATGGAGATTTAGGGTGGAGATTGTGAGAAAAAATTTCTTTTTAAGAGTATGCAAAGTTAAGTGGACGGATCGAAAATGAAAGTATGCAAATTGAAGTAGGACGGAGGGAATATATAATTAGTTTGAGAAATTTTACATGGGCTAGTGAAACGAGACATGGACTTTTCAAGGATAATTTATTTTGAAATAAGAAATTTCTTGAAATTTGACTCTCATTGTGGGACGAAGCGGATGCAAGTGTACGGTGAACAATATAGAAGGGATCGACTTGACTGGACCTGACATAGATCGGAGGTTTCAAGCCTATTAATTACTATCATCTTAATAACCTTATATTATCTAGACAATCCAATGGTAGGATGTGTTTTTTTAGCTAATAACTTAATTGAGACAATAACATAAAATATTTAAATCAATGTACCAACTACCAAGCAAGTCAAATAAGTGAGATTCAGATTGGGATTTTTTTTCTTTTGGACTAGTTACCCAATTTTTTAAATATTAGACAAAATTAGATGTGTAGGAAGACTTTGGGTCAAATTTAATTACACTTATTTTACTTTTGGGATGCCAAAAGCATTGTTCTAAAATTTTAATCTATCTTTGATTAGACCTCGCTTTGGTGTTGGACTGACATCGTCCATCTAAATTTTTCACTGACTTCTTCCGTTTTATTCAGCCTAATCTCGTTTAACTTTGTTTAAGCTCCTATTAAGTACTATACTCTAGTCTGTCGTCTGACTTGCGTCTAATGTTTTTCTGGACATTGGTCAAAAGTAGTGTTCATTTTCTAAATTTTTTTCTCTTATTCAATATATTATTGTATTAAGATTATTAAGTCCTGATTGACTTGTTTGTTATCTAGTTACTAGAATCTGTCTCAAAGCATATTGAGGATCAGGGCTTGAATTTGTTTAATTAGCTTTTCGCTCATTCAATTGTCTCATTTTTGGGTAGGTTTGTTTATGGTTTAGCCCAATAGATATAGGGAACCAAATCCCAATAAAGCACATTCTTAATTTTCTCAGTCAAGTTTGGTTCAGTACTTCACAGTCTTAAACTAGTGTCCTGATTAAATTGTCTTCTTATATCTAGGATATGCCCAGAGTTGGCAGAATTGGTTCGGTCCAATAGCCGACTCAATCTGCTCGACATTTTAAATGGGTTGAACTACAAAAATTTAGGCCCAAAGTACTACTATGCTCAACATGCCCAATTCCATAAACTAAAAGTTCGACGGTCACGAATTGGCCCGTAAATATTGACATTTTATTTACTTTTATTTAGTGTTTCCTTTGGTGAAAATAAAAATACGGATTATCCTTTCGACCCCGGATAAAATGTTAAAATCGAGATGATACCTTAAATAATAATACATGCCATCCCTTAGTATGTTGACTAATACTTGGGATAACATTAGGAAAATTACAATTTTATCTCTTACTATTATTTCTTTTGCAAACTTAATTATTAAAAGAGACATTTAGTAATATCACCTTTATCCAAACCTCTTATGTTAGATCGTAAAATATGAATAAGGATGGTTAATATCTTCATTCAGATATTACATGTTATAGTAGATATTGGAAGTGCATAACAATTTAGTATATCTTATCTCGTGAAGTTATTTCACCGATCTAATAATTAACTCATCTTTATTTGTCAAAGTAAACAGAACCTAGTAGAAGGAGCACGGTTTTTAGAAAGTTGCCCAGCTAATAGTAAATAAAATATAATGTATATTCACCGAAAATTTGCCATCCAAGTGGGGCCTATTTTCTAGAAGAGTGCATTATATAGAAGAATCTTTTCCAAATAAGGATCAAAGAGATCTAAAAGATTCTACATTGATGAGGAAGATGGAAGAGACATCTATTAAAGAGCGTGTAAAATGTTCTATTGAGTAGTATAAAAAGATGACATGCAATGCTTATAGAGTTAAACCTAATCAAGAACTTTAACTTGTCACTTTCTCTCTTTGCTTTTGTTTACTTAAAAGAGTATTAATTTACATTTAGTGTAATCAGTATGTGGAATTTCTCGAGAAATGGAATTGCTCCTAAAAATTAGTAATTTACATTTCAAGAAAATGTATATCATTTAAAGTCATAGATGGAATACTAAGAAAATTAATTTAAGGGTCGTTTATAAAATTATGGTTAAACCGAATGAAAAACTGCATCAATTAGCGTAAGCAGCAACTCAAAAAAGGAAGAAGGAAATTATGGGCTAATGGAGGGGCACACTAGTCAATTCATTTGAGGACGTGACCACCCATTAATTCGGACACAAAGTATTTAGGTTAATTGAGGAAGAGAAATTGATGCCTCGCGTAGGCATTGGCGTGATTTCGTGGCAAATGAAAGTATTTAGGTCAATTAAGGAAGAGAAATTGATGCCTCGTGTAGGCGTTGGCGTGGTTTCGTGGCAAATGAGTGTGTGCTTGGTTTGGTGGAGCGTTGCGATGTTTCAATTGTGATTAGTAATTAATAGAGAGGTGGACTGTAATTATTGTGGTAGAGTTTATGGTGATATAGAGCAGGTGATTAATAAGTAATAAGGGGTGGGGTGTAATAGGTGGGATAGAAAGCAGTGTGGTAGAGAATAGTATGGTAGTGAGCAGTAGTTTGGGGTCAGTTCGATCCTGCACCAAGAGTGGTGCTCCGACGCGACACGTGTTCACCCATTTAGAATTCAGCTTTTTCTTTTATTTGAACTAGTTATCCACCAAGAGTGGTGCTCCGACGCGACACGTGTTCACCCATTTAGAATTCAGCTTTTTCTTTTATTTGAACTAGTTATCCACCCGTGCGATGCACGGGATAACGATTTTCTTTGAATAATCCATAATGATCTAAACATTAATTTTGTAATATCACTCTATAATATTGGATGATCATGACAAAGTGCAGTGTAATAGAAAAAATAAAATGTACTGCACTACTACATAAAGAACTATGAAATCCATGGGGAAAACATCTTAAAAACTCATAATAGCATAACAAAGAAGAGGTCATGCTATAAATGAATATGTACATAATACAAATGACTAAATTTCTGAACAAATTTGCAAACTAAAAGTTCTAAAATACCTATACACCATATACATAGTTAAATTACAATGTTCAATATCTTGACCACATATGAAAATCTTCAATCACATTAAAGGAGTGAGAATTGATTTCTAAAAAAAAATGCAAATATCATGACCAACCTTCCAGAAAAGGCAGTCTTCTTCCACCACTCAAATTTCTGAGGTTATATATCCCTCTTACTCTCCATCTCTTTCATGAAGATAGACAACCTTACGATTGAATGGGGAATTAACTCATAAGATGATATAGTTGAACAAAAACTGTAACACCCTAGAATTCTTTTTGTACTACAATTTTGGATGGTGATTCCCAAATAAAATTTTAAACTTCACTGACAAACAATTTTCACAATTCTACTTTTGTGCAGTAGCTGAATGTATACAAATAATCAAATAAAACAAATAAGAATGTTACAGGAATTATATTACAATTATGAAGTAGTAATGAGAAATATTAATGATTTAAACCCATTGATATATTATTGCTCGTCATATTCATCCATTGAAAAGTTGTTACAAAATTGAATAGTTAAAAAAATGAAATTATTCGATTAAATAATTAGCAACAAAATCAACCCACCATCTCTTATGGCTTGATCCATAAAAATCCTTGCAACCTGCTAGTCCTTTATGTTTTGGTAGATGTTTGTATCTTTCTTGAACCCCTACTCTGTAGTAGTTCATCATATACCAATTTGTATGATGGCATTCACTATCGTGTGAAGGGTGGCCAAGAGAACTGAAAGATCTGCAGAAACAAAACCAAATCTTCATCAATCACATCTCTCCCTCTTCATTTTTATATATGTAGTCTCTGTAACAACAAATTTCGTGTATAAAATGTATAAATACGAAAAAGATGTACAAAATAAATTTCTTTTGATCAAATGAGTAAACTTTACAATTTTGTGGATCCTATCTCTAGTTATCCTCTGATTCTTCCCTTCAATTGATTGATGTCGGAGTTTAACCTTGATTTCCCCCGGTTTTGGACTTTGACTTGAGTAACGTTAATTCAAAGGCTTGTGAGCTTGATTTTGAATTAAACAATACTTTTGATTCAATATACGAAGAACGTCTTCGAAGATCTTGACGAACGACGAAGAACACCTTCGAAGTTTTGACTTAAAAAGCCGATCGCAGGGGCTTAGCACCTTGATCTCGAATCAAACGTTGAAAATCTTGAGATTGGCTTTGTAACGCCTTGAAAAAATCTCAAGATTGGCTTCGTAATGCCGGATTATAATACCGGATTGGTTTTGTAACGTCGGATTTGGCTTTGTACCGCCTTAAGCTCAAGATTGGTTTTGAACCACCTTTCTTGAGCTTGTCTTGTTGTTAATTTTCTCGAAGAACGTCGAAGAACACCGCAGAACATTGAAATTCCTTTGTACCGGAATTCTTCGCTTGATATTCCTTTGTACTGGAATTCTTGACTTGATTCTTGACTTGTGTTCTTGTTCTCTTTTTTTGGTGGAGAATGAAGCCCTATTTATAGTGGTAGGATGGAGAAAACCCTACTGGGCTTGAGCCTGAATGGAGCGATATGATTGGTCCGTCATAATTTCATTATCCATAAGATAATTATTAAATTAATTATATTTAATTTAATAATTACTGCTACAATTTGACACATGGAGCATTCTGATTGGTCCACCATGACTTGATGTATATCATCATCTTCTTGGATAATTACTAAATTAATTTAATTTAATTTAGTAATATCTGCATCATCTTGACATGTGGCGGCTCCCCATTGGTCAATAAAATATAAAGTAAATCACTAATGAAATTGATTATTTAACTTAGGAATTATATTTAATTAATTCCTAACATAAAAATAATCAATATAAAATTGATATTCAACATATATTTTATTGTGTGACGCATTTTAATTGGATACGAATTTTGCGTATCAACAAATGCCCCCTCGAGACTTGTTCACGAACGATGTGTCTTGGAGTGGATAAGTCTCGAACTGACTTTCGGAATTTCCCCGGACATATTGATATTTTTATACTCGCATCAAAGAGTTCTTGGATTTGGACTTGGATTTGGACTTGTAGATAGTTTATACTCGTATCAAGGAGTTCTTCATTTGAACTTGAATTTGGATTCGTAGATAGTTTATACTCGTATCAAGGAGTTCTTCATTTGACTTGAATTTGGATTCGCAGATAGTTTATACTCGTATCAAGGAGTTCTTCATTTGGACTTGAATTTGAATTCATAGATAGTATATACTCATATCAAGGAGTTCTTGATTTGGACTTGGATTTATAGATAGTTTATACTCGTATCAAGGAGTTCTTCACTTGGATTTGGATTTATATTTGTAGATAGTTTATACTCGTATTAAGGAGTTCTTGATTTGGACTTGGATTTGTAGATAGTTTATACTCGTATCAAGGAGTTCTTCACTTGGATTTGGATTTATATTTGTAGATAGTTTATACTCGTATTAAGGAGTTCTTGATTTGGACTTGGATTTGTAGATAGTTTATACTCGTATCAAGGAGTTCTTCACTTGGATTTGGATTTGTAGACCTTTTAAGCTCGTGCCAAGGAGCCTCGAACTTGAATTTGAAACTTGTTGGTAGTTTATACTCATACCACTAAGTTCTTGAATTTGGAAGTTGAATCCTCAACATTGTGGGCTTGGACGGATTGGACATATTTGACTTGGAAATGTGGATTTATCTGAGGTTGAACTTGACAATCTAATTTGACGAAATCAAATAACTTGACAGACTTGGAGCTTAGGTATCTAAATTTGGAGCAACTTCAGAGAGGGAAACACAATTTAGACTGAACTTAGACTATTTCTAAGCTGCCTACGTACCCCGGTGAGAGGGATCAAGTCATAACGTAGTTCAAATTTCCACTTTGTGTTTTGTTTTTAGGGGGGTGCCGTGCACAGTTTATACTCATGCGGGCCAGGAGTGACTATTCTTTAACTACTTTAGCCAAAGTGGGGTAAGTTAGTATTTTAACCACATATTTTACCTTTGGTGGTTGCCGTGCACAATTTATCCTCATGCGGGCCAGGAGGTTTTGTTTTTTTGTTTGTTTTTTTTTTGTTTGTTTGTTTTTTTTTTTTTTTTTTGTGCAGCAGGCTCAAGCGAATTTCAAGAACTCCCTGTTCCGTTTAAGGGACCGATTCGTACACCATGTTTAAGTTCAAGTAGGATCTTTTCAACATCTTCCTCTTCTACATGTCTATCTTTGTATTTGCTTCCTTGTTTGTCCGTCATGTAGCATGGGGTGTCACCAAGGACATTATCTTCCAAGATAGTTGTAAGGTTTGTTGTTGCATTGCCTTCATCTAACACTATTTTCCCTTGTCGGGCTAACTGCATGACCTTGTCTTTGAATATGAAGCAATCCTGGATTGGATGCCCTATCAAGCGATGGTACTTGCAGTATTTCGGGTCATTGATTTGTCCAGCTTCTTCAGGTCGCTTCATTTCTGGCAACTCGATGAGATCTTCTTTGATCAAGTCATCAAATATTCCAGAGACATCGGAGTCCAAGAACGGATAAGTCCTTTGCTGCTTCTCCTTCAAAGTTGATTTCCTTTGCTCCCTGTCTTGAGAGACATTCTTTCCCGTGGCATAATTGCTTCTTCTGAATTTGATGGGCACCGCACTAATAACCATGGAGTCTCTAATTTGATTTTTGGCAAAAGACTTTCCCCCATTGTTGAACTTATGAGACTCGTGAATTGGGGGTCCATCGACTCCAACTTTAGCCATACTTAGCTCCATATCATGCGCTCTTGTTGCTAGTTCTTCAAATGTCCTTGGCCGAATTCCTTGGAGGATGTACCGAAGACCCCATTGCATTCCTTGAGTGCACATTTCAATTGCGGAAGCTTCTGACTAACGATCTTTGCAATTGAGGCTCAGATTCCTCCATCGGTTGATGTAGTCAACTACGGCCTCCTCTTTCCATTGCCGCGTGCTGGTCAACTCAATCATGCTGACGGTCCTTCGAGTACTATAGAAACGATTGAGGAACTGTTGTTCTAATTGATCCCAACTGTCAATGGAGTTTGCATCCAAGTCGGTGTACCAATCAAATGGATTGCCCTTCAGAGATCGAACAAATTGTTTCATCAAGTGATCACCATAAGTTCCGGCATCATTGCATGTCTCAATGAAGTGGGCAATATGCTGTTTAGGGTTACCTTTTCCATCGAATTGTTGGAACTTGGGTGACTGATAACCCATTGGCATCTTCAAGTTGTCGATTCGTTGAGTATATGGCTTGGTGAATGTGAAAGAAGACTTCGAGCTCCCCTCGAATTTGTCTTTGATAGTCCCCATGATGATCTTCTTCAGTTGGTCAACGGGAATCATACCATCAACAGATACTTGAATCTCTTCTAGAGGCGTTTCCTTGTCAATGACATCGCGTTTTGCAGACGTTTCAACGTCGCATTGATTTTCAGTTGGTTCTTTCCCCTGAGCATGACTTGTATCGCAGTTGTCAATCTTGCTCCTCTGGTTTTCAATCTTCGAGTCCTGCTCTTGGACATGTTTTGTAAGTCCTTCAATGGCTTTAGTTAGACTTGCAAGTTGTTCTTCAAGAGTTGAAACGTTCGTTGTCATGATGTGTGCTACTTCTGAACTTGAGGAAGAGCGAGGAGTAGAGCATGCAGAGTCGTCCTCCTCATTTGCGGTGTTAGCGGTGAGCTGCTTCGGATCCTTCTCAACAGCTTCAAGAGATGAAGATTGTGATTGTAGCGTCTTGACATGCTTCTTGTGATGATATTGACATTTGCAGTTGGAGAGTTTTTTGCAGCGATCTTCGTCAGCGTGATCTTATGAGGTGCCATAACACTATCTTCAGTTGTTGGTTGAGGAGAAGAGATGAGAGGTAGAGATGTCCCACTGGGCGTGCCAAATTTGTAACAACAAATTTCGTGTATAAAATGTATAAACATGAAAAAGATGTACAAAATAAATTTCTTTTGATCAAATGAGTAAAGTTTACAATTTTGTGGATCCTATCTCTAGTTATCCTCTGATTCTTCTCTTCGATTGATTGATGTCGGAGTTTAACCTTGATTTTCCCCGGTTTTGGACTTTGACTTGAGTAACGTTAATTCAAAGGCTTGTGAGCTTGATTTTGAATTAAACAATACTTTTGATTCAATATACGAAGAACGTCTTCGAAGATCTTGACGAACGACGAAGAACACCTTTGAAGTTTTGACTTAAAACGCCGATCGGAGGGGCTTAGCACCTTGATTTCGGATCAAACGTTGAAAATCTTGAGATAGGCTTTGTAACGCCTTGAAAAAATCTCAAGATTGGCTTCGTAATGCCGGATTGTAATACCGGATTGGTTTTGTAACGTCGGATTTGGCTTTGTACCGCCTTAAGCTCAAGATTGCTTTTGAACCACCTTTCTTGAGCTTGTCTTGTTGTTAATTTTCTCGAAGAACGTCGAAGAACACCGAAGAACATTGAAATTCCGTTGTACCGGAATTCTTCGCTTGATATTCCTTTGTACCAGAATTCTTGACTTGATTCTTGACTTGTGTTCTTGTTCTCTTTTTTTGGTGGAGAATGAAGCCCTATTTATAGTGGTAGGATGGAGAAAACCCTACTGGGCTTGAGCCTGAACGGAGCGATATGATTGGTCCGTCATAATTTCATTATCCATAAGATAATTATTAAATTAATTATATTTAATTTAATAATTACTGCTACAATTTGACACATGGAGCATTCTGATTGGTCCACCATGACTTGATGTATATCATCATCTTCTTGGATAATTACTAAATTAATTTAATTTAATTTAGTAATATCTGCATCATCTTGACATGTGGCGGCTCCCCATTGGTCAATAAAATATAAAGTAAATCACCAATGAAATTGATTATTTAACTTAGGAATTATATTTAATTAATTCCTAACATAAAAATAATCAATATAAAATTGATATTCAACATATATTTTATTGCGTGACGCATTTTAATTGGATACGAAATTTGCGTATCAACAGTCTCATCTAAGAATAATATAAATATAAAGAAGTTAAAAATCGAAAAATCCTGAAAATCAGAAGAATTAATGCATCAATTGCTTCTTTCTTTCTTCTTCTTCAACAAAAAAGTAACAGTAATAATAATAATCCTCAATTCTAATAGATCCAACCATGATCTACCATCAACAAATTAAATGAACATATAAAAGAATCAATCAAAAAAGACAGCATTGTAACCTATTGATATTTTCTATTTTGTAGATTTGTGAAACTTTGATTGTTAGCTGCCGGAATTTGGAAAAAGAAAACCATATACGACAAAGAATGTAAAGATAAGGTTAACCATTAGCCGAAGATGGTTATCATCAAACCCTTGCTTTTAACTTGCAGTCTCTTGGAGGAGTAGATGAATTTATTGCTTCACAGATCTCCTTTCTGGTTGTAAAAATCTAAAAATGAAAAATCAGATAAGATCGGAAAGAAAGAAATCCCCAGCAACGCGCATATTCGTCTAGATCCCAACAAAAAAAATCAAAAGAATCCGTAAGATCACCAGCGCCCTTTGATTTCTCCCGCAGATTCTGAAATTCTTAAATGTAACATCTTCACATAACAACAGATTTCCAGAGAAATTAAATCAAATAATGAATATAATAAATTTTGCATCTTCACATAACAACAGATTTCCAGAGAAATTAAATCAAATAATGAATATAATAAATTTTGATGGTGAACCTGTAGACTTGTGAAACTTTGACGGGTTGCGAGAGGATCATTCCTCTGTTTGTATCTGGCGTTTGAGGGAGAAACCGCCTGCTATCTTCTCGCGTTTGAAGGAGAAAGCAGCGTGCAGCGTGAAAAAAAAAATCAAAAGAATCCGTACCTATTTCAGATCACCAGCGCCCTTTGGTTTCTCCCGACTCTGAAATTATTAAATGTAGCATCTTTACAGACAACAGATTTCCAGAGAAAATAAATCAAAGAATGAAAACAATAATTTTTTATGGTGAACCTGTAGATTTGTGAAACTTTGACGGATTGAGAGAGGAGTCTCTGTTTGTATCTGTAGATTTGTGAAACTTTGACGGGTTGAGAGAGGAGCCTCTGTTTGTATCTGGCGTTTGAGGGAGAAACCGCCTTGTATCTGGCGTTTGAGGGAGAAACCGCCGTATTGTATTCACGTTTGAAGGAGAAAGCAGCGTGCAGCGTGAAAAAAACTAAAAGAAAAATACAAAGGACACGCGTCATAAAAATAAGAAGCGAAATTTAAGGGGTTTAAACAGAGGAGAAAGAGACACGTACCTGCGATTCTTCTTTAATAGTAAAGGAGGATGTTTTTACTTTTATTTCTAAACTTGTTATTCGCCGATTTTTCTTTACAGTCCAATTTTGTTTTTGTTTATTTAATTTATAATTGTTATTATTTGATTAAAAGTAGTGGTAAATATAAAAAATACATACCCTCCAAAAAAATTAAATATCAAAACTTTTTGTATATCAAATTATGGTGAGAATTTAAAAAATAAAGCGGTATTTCGGTACATATCAAAATACCGAAAAAATTCACACCCTCCGTCCCGGCCTAACTTGCCTACTTTCCTTTTCGATTTGTCCCAACTTAATTTGTCAGCCCATAAATGACAAATTTCTCTCGTAATCTTCACCCTCAATCTCCACCTTTAAAAAAAATCAAGATTCCACAAAATTTATTTTTTCTTAACGTCCGTGTCCGGCCAAGATAGGCAAGTTAGGCCAGGACGGAGGGAGTACATAGCAAAATATCGAAAAAATGGGTATTTCGGTCGTTTAGTATTTTTCTATATTTTATTAGCCGGTATTTCCGTATACCGAATTTTATATCGATATTGGTATGTACTGTTGATTTTGTTATACCAATTTTTTTTTATACATCACAAATTTGGAATACCGAACTACCAAATTATCGAAATTTTTCGTTATACCGTTGTGTACCGATATATATTAAAATATCAAAACTTTTAAATTCTCATATTGCTACCGTGCCCAAAATTATGTTATTTCAATTTTTTTCGTACAAACCTATTTTAATATTGAAATAATAGATTTTTCATCAAAAAGAGTTCATCATCAGAAAACAAAAAAAAAGACACAATACAAAACAAATTGAAATAACAGGTACGGTGGTAGTATGAGAATTTAAAATTTTTAGTATATATATATACCGAAATACTAAAAAGAAAGTTAGGCATTATCTCAGTATATATATCGATATACCGAAAATTTTCGATAATGTGTTTTTCGATATTTTGGTAATTCAGTATATCAAATTTATAACATATATTGGAAATTTTTGGTATACTTGTATACCAAAATAATGGTACAATATCGATATAAAATTTGGTATACGAAATAAAATATAGAAAAATACTAAATCATCAAAATTCCCATTTTATCGATATTTTGCTATGTAACTTTTTTCGGTATCAAAATATCGATTTTCTTTAAATTCTCATACCGTTGTCGTATCAATAATTTGATATAAAAAAATTGATATTTATTTTTTTTGGAATGGTATGTATTTTGATATATATATATATATATATATATATATATATATTTACCACTACTTTAATCAAACAATAACTATTACAAATTAAATTAAAAAATAAAACTGAAACTGTAAAGAAAATAATCAAATAATAAATATAGAAAATAAAAGTGAAAACATAAAAATAAAAAACAAGCTGAAACTTTTTATCAAAAAATAAAAGCTGAAATTTAAAAGGTGGACAAGTGTCGCACCAGGAGGGGCCGGAGCACCACTCCTGGTGCAGGGTCGAACTGGCCGTAGTTTGGCTTAACATGCCGTAGTTTGGATTAACACTCAAGTCGCGTGATTGATTAGACGGGAGAAATGGCTAAAGAGAAAAGAGAAAGTCTAGCGGCTTGAGAAAAGAAAAGTTGAGAATCGAAGAGAAAAGAGAAGAGAAAAGAGAAGTAGTTAACATGCGATGATTGAAATTGGGTGATTAAAAGGGGAGGACTAAAGAGAAAAGAGGAGTGAAAGAGAAAAAAGAAGTGCAACACTCAATATAGCACTTTCTTAAGTAATGGTAAATACAGCACATAATGCAACATTTAATTTAGCACTTCCATTAAACACTCGTAGATATGTAATATAAAATTTAATGTTGAAGGAGAGTCGCCCAAAATTCGGAGAAAACACGTGTCAGCATGAGAAAGTTGCGCGTAATTTTTTTTTCTTTTCTTTTTCGAACTAAAGTTAAAATTATATTGGGTCGGGAATTTTTTTATTAATTTATGACTCTGACAACTGTTGTTTGCTTATTTGTAGCGACAAACAACATTAAAAAATTATCAGCATCCCACGTTTACAACTTTCCTTCATTAAACAAATAATTTAGATGTATTTCTAAAACTATTTTGACTCCTATTTTCTAAATAAACACATAACTTGAATGTTTTGCCTAAAAATATCCAATTTTAAAATTAAAGCTATTACAGTACTAATACTAATAATAATAATAATTTACGAATATTAGTAACAAAAAGACTAAAAATAAGATAAACGTTAGTAATAATAATATACTGAAATTATGCACTACCTCCCACACCTTATAAAATTGTTGCCCACAATGTGTAGTGGAATTTAACAGTTAGTAATCATCCAAATCTTGCTTCTAAAAACACCAAAATTACATTCATCGAGAGCAAAAATCCAAAAGCAACTCTGAAAAAATAGCTCTTTTTTACTTTGGTAAAAGACACCAGTCCTACGACTACTTTGTGGGCAATGCGTGGTCGTTTGGTCCGGATTTACGAGGTACCTGCATCCTGAAGCGAGAGTGAGGTTGCAAGCTACAAATACATTTTCCGGGACAAAGAGGAATAGTAAATTACTTACCCCACAAAATAAAATTTTCCCAGTATCAATTTACAATAACATTTATAACATTTCCAGCTTATGCTCACTATTTAATATGATATAGGGGGATCGTACTCATGCAACTGTTCGAGGTCAAGCCATGACCCTATTTAATATGATATAGGGGGATCGTACTCATGCGACTGTTCGAGGCCAGGCCATGACCCTATTTGATATGATACAGGGGGATCGTAGTCATGCGACTGTTCGAGGCCAACCATGACCTGCTTCAAAGGAGCAACTGAGGGTCACTTACATGTCATCAAAGACTTTCTGGTGACTGAAAACACAATGAAATTTAAGACGGATTATCTTTTTGAGGAAAATTAATATGCAGAAAATTACAGTGAAAGCTTTCCGCCAATGTCTTATCAATTGAAGACATCCACTGAGCTACAACCCGAGAAAAAAATATCCCATTTTGTTTATATGGCACAAGTTTTGTCTTTAATATATTCTTTATCCTGTCTTCTGTTGATTAAGCCTAAAGTTCCACACATTATTTATTTCTAAACAGTCAATCGTTTTTGTTCAGATTTGATAGGTGTTGGTTTATAGGCCCAATTCGGGAAGCCCAATAATCCCCAGCCCAAATACCCAATGGCAGCCCCACCTCTTCCTTCTCCCCCCACCAGATTCATTCCCCCATTTGAATATGTCTCTTTGATTCACGTAATGTCAATTAATTCTCCATGGTTTTCTGCTCCATTCTTCCCTATAAGAATGGAGCCCCCTTCTCTATGTGAGGTGTGCAGTAGAAATATCTGTGGGATACACTTTGTGTGTGAGAGAGTTTCTACCACCATTGACGACCCTTTTCTTCGTCTACGTCTTCCTTGTTCCCTTTGTGGGTCAGGTGGGTTTAGTGTTAGAGGAGAGTGTGGGTGTTACCGGGGTGTTGGGTTTGGATTTCTACTTCGTGAGGAAATCACCCATTGGGATATAAATTCGCTGCTGTCGCTTAATTCGATCGGAAACGGGCTCAAGGTTTTTCTGAGCCAAACTCGAACCTGGACCACGGTTCGATTTCCTAACAGTGGTATCAGAGCCACGGTTGTCAAAACCGTGGTCTCTTCGGTGCGCAAAAATCCCTCCGTGGGATTGAAGGATTTTTTCCGGCGAAAAACAAGGTATGTTCGTCTTCCCTGAAATTCTGTCGCAGAATTAATCTCGGCCGAGACTCGCCCTTCTTCTCGGCTGAAACAGGCGTCCAGCGAATCCAGTCTTCGTGACAAAGACACAATCTCGGCCGAGACTCATCCTTTTCTCGGCCGAGACGGGCTTGCCGAGGTTGCTTGCCATTTCTGCTGTCTAAACATCTCGGCCGAAACTCTCCCATTCTCGGCCGAGACGGGGCCTACCTGCCAGCTTCCTGTTTACGCTGCATAACAATCTCGGCCGAGACATCTTCTTCTTCTCGGCCGAGACGAGTCTCCCGAGTCCAGTAACAGAATCTGCTGTGAACATTTCTCGGCCGAGACTCCTTCTCTTCTCGGCCGAGATCAGCAGACCGAGGTCCAGTGACCAAAAATCCAGCTGCCCAGCCCCCTTGGCTGTCCTCCCGTCGCGCCTTTGCCCGACGTGAGCCGAGTCCCTCTCCAGTATAGGTAAGTCGGGTTCTCCTCCCGGTGAGGACCCGCTCGGGTAAATTGGCTTGATCCCTTAGCTACCGTTTGGGAACGGATAGGTCTTTACTGCTTTCATAGCTGCCGTTTGTGAACGGATAGGATTGACTGTACGTGGTGGTAGTCTAGGATTATCTTTGTGATTAATTGCTTCCGCTTTCATCCTGATCTTTGTGATTTGTTTTTTGCACTTTGTGTGTTTACATTTCCTGTTTTCTTCCTGGAGATTGTCAAGTGACCCCCTGCTCCACTGATAAATCAGTGTTGAGAACTGGGAAATCCTTGATTGTTATATTCTCCCTTAAAAACTGTGTGTTTTTTGTGATGGGTTCTATGTCTGGGTACAGTCTGGCTCCGTTTGACGGACGCTCAGACTTTGGTATTTGGCAACAGAAAATGAAGGGTATTCTTGTACAACAGCGTGTGTACAAGTGTATCAGTCTGCAATTTTCTGAATCTGACTCTGACGATAAAAAGGCTGAAATGGATGAGCTTGCGTACTCATCCATTATCCTTAACCTTTCTGACTCGGTGTTAAGAAAGGTTAGTGATCAGAGTACTGCCAAAGGGTTGTGGGAAAAATTGCAAGAATTATATACTGAGACTTCATTGCCTAGTAAAATGTTTTTGCTTGAAAAAATTTTCCGGTTCAAACTTGATTTGAATAAAGACATAGAAGCAAGGTTGTCAAAATCGCGATTTTACGTAGAATCGGTAGACTGCCTGTAAAATCGGATCGTAAAATCGTAAGATTTTACAACCTATACAAATAACCATACATATAGCATATTTTAGATACAGTAAGGTGTATAACTATTAAAATAGTTAAAATTGATAAGTCATTATATTCAAAGATTACACAATTACTCAAATAGTATGCATTGTCTACATAAGTTAATCAAACTAAAAATTAGAAATAATAAAAGTAGTTGCAAACTACGGACACAAAATTATCAATGATCAAGTTCCAATAAACAAAAAAGTTCAAGTCTCAATCATCAAGTCCCAAAAAAAAAAAAACTAACAAAGTTGGAAGTAATACAACATTAACATGACAACAATCTCGAATTCATATCAAAATAAATCATCAACGGATATATTTATGTCTCCAGTTGTTGCATCATCATCATCATGATACTCATCATCACCACCCTCACTAGCATCTTCAGGCACATTAAGGATATCATTGGAATCTATCTCCAAATCTCTTGAGGTTGAGGGGTCAATTCGAGTAGGACTATTCTCTTCGTCATTTTCATTCTCGAGCTCCATGTTGGTTCCACCTTCATGACCTCCAAAGTCTTCATGATCATCATCTTTCTCATTTTCATATCTTTCATTCTCATCATGTTCCAATGCACCATCAAAGATACCAAACAAATCACTTCCAATAGACTCATCAGTAAAACAAGATTCATCAACTATCCATTCATCATCCGAGGAGAGTTCTTCAAATTGGCATTGACTGGTATCATTTTTGGGTTGCTTATCCTTCAACTTTAGATTGAACATGACAAAGGCTAAGGCATTCATCTTCTTTTGGAGCAAACGATTTCTTCTCTTAGTATGTACCTAAAACATATATTATATAAAAATAGATATTAACAAACTCTTAAAACAGCTACTAAACAATTTCATTTCAATTGTTACTTACCCGTTCAAATGCACTCCAATTGCGTTCACATCCGGATGAGCTACAAGTCAAACTTAGTATACGAATAGCAAACTTCTGCAATTCCGGACACTCATCTCCATAAGAGTCCCACCACTTCGCTGGAGCCTTTTTCTCTCTTGCAAGAATAGCAGCCTCAATGCCAAACAACCCTTTTGCATCTTTAAACAATTCAAGTTGCATGTCTATCTTGCTTCGTTCATTTTCATCACGAACCATCCTCTCTAAGCATTTGTATAGTCCAATCTTAATTTCAGCAGTAACTTTGAAGTTTGGGCTATAATGATAGTGAGGATTCAAGTAATAAGCAGCAGAATGCAAGGGCTTGTGGAGTTGAAGCTCCCACCTCTGATCAATGATATTTAGTACAGCCTCATAACTATAAAATCATGAACCAATAAGGAATATAAGCAAACTTTCCATATAATGCAAGTAAAGTAAAGAAATAGATGATCAAAAATCAAGAACCAATATAATGTACATTATGTAATGAAATTAAGTAAACTTACTCTTTTTTCACTCCACTAAAGTTGGTTTTTATCTTCTCTCTTGCACGTCTCATTTCTTCATATATAAACCCCATGGCCGGTTTCTCATCTGAATCCACCATCCGCAACACCTTAATGAGGGGATAAGCAGCCTTAAGACACGTGACAATGTTCTTCCAAAATCGACTATCCAAGACAACTTCTTGCACTCGCTTTCCATCAAGTGTAGAGGCAAACCTACAAGACTTCCATGATCTCGAAGTGAACATAGTCATCAATGCACCCTTGTTATCACTAAGTGACCCCAAAGTCAAGTAAGCAGTGGCAAACCGAGTAACAGCAGGTCTAATCAAATCTCTTTCTTTGGTGAAATGCCTCAACATTGAAATTAAAAGGGTTTTTCCGTAGATGTAGGTTGTTATTCTTCTTTCTTTTACAATGGTGGAGCTATGAACTTTTATCTTTTTTTCAAAATCTTCCAACATCAAATCAATACAATGTGCTGCACATGGTGTCCAATAAAGATGTTTCCTCTTTTCCATCAACAACTCACCGGCCGCTTTATAATTGGCAGCATTATCAGTAACAACCTGGACAACATTCTCTTCCCCAACTTTCTCTACAACCTCATCTAACATCTCAAAAACCTTCTCTTTTGTCTTAGAGACATCTGATGTATCAAGTGAAGACAAGAAAACAGTTCCCTTTGGACTATTCACCAAGAAATTACATAAAGACCGCCTCTTTCTATCCGTCCATCCGTCTGACATAATTGAACAACCAGTTTTCTTCCATTCAATTTTATGATCCTCAATTGACTCCATAATGCGAGCCACCTCTTTTTTCAAGTATTTCTCCCTTATATCATAATAAGTTGGGGGTTTAAGTCCAACCCCGTACTTGCCAATCAGATCGACCATCTTCCTAAACTCAACATGTTTCACAATATTAAAAGGAATAGCACATGCATAGAAAAATCTAGCAATTTGCTCATAAACTTCCTCCTTCAATTCCCTTTTCAACAACTCATTTATGGTTGTCTGAGTGCTCGCTGTGCTACTAAGCCCTTTTCTTACAAAGGAATCCATAACACCTTTCCCTTTACTCTTTCCTCGATTATTTTGCACCTCCTCCTCCTCCTCATCCTCTGAATCATTAATGTTACACATTATCTTTCTTTTTTTCTCAGCCACCTCAGCATTTTTAGCCAACACTGCTAATATTTCTTTTTTCACCTCATCTGGAACACTCACACAAGGTTCTGCATCCTTTCTAGTACAAGCTAAATGATTTTTAAAGCGAAATATTCCACCACTAAAAATTCGATTGCAAAACTTACATTGGACTTTTTTTGCAGCTCTATCCACGTCAATTCCATACTTCCATCCAATATCAGTCCTACTTCCAGGTGCATTTTTCTTGGAAGGCTTCGATTTTGATGAACTTGAACGGGTCATTCTATAAGAAAAACAAGGAAGAAAAATATAATTAGCAAGAAGAAAAAATTAAGTTAAGCTTGACTGCTTGACTATACCAAGATAAAGAAGAATGCAATTTAATTGAGAAAAAATTAATTTAAACACTAATATAAATATTAATTGAGATAATTGATAAGTTGATAGTTATCAATTCATCAATTGAGTATCTCTAAATCTAATTAACATGTCCATATGTAAATATACTAGTAAATTACAAATAAACATCACATATCAAATTATCAATTAAATTTGTCAAATACAACTCTTAATTAGTTAATTTCTAAAAAAAATTGACTCAACACTAAGATATTATCATATTAAGTATTAACAAATAACAATTTCAGGTAGCTAATATGTTATAATTTATATACTTATATTCTTATAAAAATTCACTTCTACATCCTAAATTTGTGAAAAACTGAGCATAAAAAAAAATCAATTCAATTTAAATTATTCAATAAAGATTATATAAAATTAAGTGGAGACTAGATTATATATCCGGGAAAAACTTGTCTCAAGGTACATATACATTGTATATCAGAATTCAGAATATCAGATTATCAGGGACTCTGATTCAGTTCAACATGATACATCAGAAAAAAAGGAAATAATCAACATGGTACATCAGAAAAATTATTGGAAAAAAGATAAAAGAAAATGCATAAGAATTGATAAGAATTAACTGAAGTCGTGAAGAGCAGCAGCAGCCAGTAGCAACGTCGGCGAAGAGTAGCAGCAGCCAGTAGCAACGTCGGCGAAGAGCAGCAAGTCAGCAACAGCAACGTTCAAGGACAGCAGCAACGTTTCGCCAGCAGCAGCAACAGCATACGCAAAACGCAAGCAGTAGCTGAATTTGGGACTGTTATCTTTGTCCTAATTCTCGTTTTTCAGATTTTCTTTCTTTTTTTTTTATTCCTTTTACTGATGGGTTTTCTGTTTTTGTTTAGGATATGGGCTGATATTGATTAATTTAAGGCCCAATCTCCTTTAAAAAATGTTGGGCCCGTAGCTTATGTAGTGCAATTCTGCGAAAATACAAACTCGTGCGATTTCACAGTGAAATCGCGATTTTGACGATTCTAACGATTCGGATCGCGATCCGGCCACGATTTCACAGGCCTCGATTTTGTGAGCGCGCTAACTCGTTTGGTGTTACTGAACTCGTAAAACCGTAAAATCGTGCGACCCGACTCGCGATTTTGACAACCTTGCATAGAAGAGAATCTTGATGTTTTTACAAAACTGATTCAAGACATTAAGAAAACGGGAGATAAAAACATTGATGACTATACCCCGATTGTGCTCTTAAATGCCATCCCTGATACTATAATGATGTAAAATCTGCAATCAAATATGGTAGAGATCTGGTGAACCTTGAAACCGTAATAAGTGGCTTAAAAAGCAAACAAATGGATTTAAGAGCCAATCCGAGTAAGAAAAATCATGGTGAAGTTATGTTTGTGAGAGGGAGGGCTAAAAACAGAAATAGTCAACCAAACAATAACCAGGGCAACCATGATAAGAAGAAGAAAGATAACCGCAGTAGGTCTAAATCTAGGCCCAGACCTAAAAAATGCTATAACTGTGGTGAGGTAGGTCATTTTATTAAAGAATGTCCTAAGAAACAAAAAGAACAAGCCAATAAAGCTTCTGGAGATGAGAAAACTGGTGATGTCTTTATGGTAATTGAGTCATGTGATGTGTCTCGTGTGAATTCTGTGCATTCTGACACTTTGTGTGAAAATGAATGGCTCATTGATTCTGGTTGTACTTTCCACATGTCACCTTTTAAGGACTTGTTTTGCTCATATAGAGAAGTTAGTGATGGGTTTGTGTCTCTGGCTAATGAAAAGAAATGTAAAATCTTTGGGATTGGGGACATTACATTAGCATGTGCATCTAGTTTTGGCCTAACATTTAAAAATGTTAGATATGTGCCTGATTTGTGCAATAATCTGATTTCCTGTGCTGCATTAGAAGATGATGGGTTAGAGGGAAAATGGGGAAGGGGCATGATGAAAATCATGAGGGGATCTTTGGTGGTCCTAAAAGCTGAAAAGCGAAATAACTTGTATGTTTGTTTTGCTAAGTCTACACCTAGTTCTGTCAATTTTGTCAAGGAGGACAAAACTGAACTATGGCACCGTAGACTTGGTCATATGAGTAGTAAAGGGCTGGAAATTCTGCAGAAAGCTGGGTCATTTGGAAATGATAAGCTCTCGTGCATGCCCTTTTGTGAGTCGTGTGTAAAAGGAAAACAACATAGAGTAAGCTTCCCTGTTTCCCCCCCTCCCAATAGGTCTAAATGTACTGGCATACTTGATTACTTGCATGCTGATGTGTGGGGACCTGCCAGTGTTCCCACACATGGCGGAAAGATGTATTTTCTTTCGATTGTGGATGATTTCTCAAGAAAAGTGTGGGTTTTGCTGTTAAAACAAAAATCTGATGTTTTTGAGAACTTCAAAAATTGGAAAGTCTTAATTGAAAACCAAACAGGAAGAAAGATTACAAATCTTAGGACTGATAATGGTCTAGAGTTTTGCAATAATTCATTGAATAAGTTATGTGTAAAATCTGGAATCAGGAGGCATAAAACGGTTCCCTACACACCTCAGCAAAACGGTGTGGCTGAAAGGATGAACCGAACTCTACTTGAAAGGGTGAGGAGCTTGTTGGCTTCCTCTGGACTTTCAAAAGAGTTATGGGGTGAAGCAGTCTGTACTGCTGCCTATCTAATCAATAGGTCCCCATCTGTGCCTTTAGATGGTAAATGTCCTGAATCTGTTTGGTCTGGAAAATCAATTGACTTTTCTAATTTGCGAACTTTTGGTTGTGCTGCTTTTGCTCACCAGAAAGGTGATAAACTTGAACCTAGGTCTAGGAAATGTGTTTTTCTAGGATACCCTGATGGTGTGAAGGGTTATAGGTTGTGGCTAAAAGATGAACCTGGTTTTAAGGTAATAATAAGTAGAGATGTCGTGTTTAACGAATCTGACTTTCCATGTTTATCTGCCTCTGTGTTTTTGCCTGCTCCTGACACTGCTCCTTCTGAGGTAGAGCAATCAGACTTATCTGCTTCTGATATGCATGACTCAAGTGTTGACTTACCTGTTGAAAATGAGAATGTGGAAGATGTGTCTAATGTGCCTGATAATGTTGATTACCAACTTGCTAGGGATAGACCTAGAAGAAACATTAAGACACCTGCTAGATTTGATGACTTCCATATTGATACTCATGCTTTCAGTGTGTTTGAATCTGTTGATGATTGTGAACGTAAGACATATAGGGAAGCTTTGAAATCTGAAAACTCTAAAAATTGGTTAAATGCTATGAAAGAAGAAATGAACTCGTTGCATGTTAACCAAACCTGGACCCTTGTGCCTAAACCGGAACATTGTTCTGTTGTTGATTGTAAATGGCTTTATAAAATCAAGGATGAGGGTGAGAGAGTTAGATTTAAAGCTAGGCTTGTGGCTAAGGGTTTTACTCAAAAAGAGGGGATAGATTATACGGAAATCTTTGCTCCTGTTGTCAAGTTTGTCACTGTGCGCATTATGCTTGCATTAGTTGCTCATTTTTATTGGGAATTGAAACAGTTGGATGTTAAAACTGCTTTCTTGCATGGTGACCTTGATAAAAAGATATACATGAGGCAACCTGATGGTTTTGTTGATCCTAAAAAATCTGATCATGTATGTTTGTTGAGGAAATCCTTGTATGGTTTGAAACAATCACCAAGATAGTGGAATAAGAAATTTAATGAATGCATGATGTCTTTGAAGTTTAAGAAAATCCTTTATGATCATTGTTTGTACTTTAAAGATAATACATACATGCCTATCTTCTTACTCATTTATGTCGATGACATGCTTTTGGTGAGTCCTTGTCTGAAATCGATTGAACATGTTCAAAAATGCCTTAGTGATAATTTTGAAATGAAGTATCTTGGTGATGCTAAAAGAATCCTAGGGATGAACATAGAAAGAGATAGGAAGAATCGAACTTTACTTTTAAATCAGATTTCCTATGTGGAGAAGATTTTGAGTAAATTTGCGATGTCTAGTGCTAAGCCTGCTTCTGTGCCTCTTGCTGCTCATTGTGTGCTAAGTAAGGATCAGTCCCCAAAGACTGATTCTGAAATTGCTGAAATGGCTAAGGTGCCCTATTCTAATGCGATTGGTTCTGTGATGTATTTGATGATTAGTACTAGACCAGACATTGCATGCATACACAGTTAGTTGTTTAAGTAGGTACATGTCTAACCCTGGTATGCCTCATTGGGATGCTGTGAAAGGGTTACTTAGGTACCTTAGAGGGTCTTCTGATGTTAGCCTAAAATTTGCTAGATCTGCTAGAGGTGTAAATTTGGTTGGCTATGTTGATTCCAATTATACAAATGATAGAGATAATAGGAAGTCCACTACCTTCTATGTGTTCACTTTGTGTGGGTCTTGCATAAGTTGGAAATCTCAGTTACAGCATGTTGTTGCACTGTCGACTACTGAATCAGAATATATTGCTATTACTGAAGCCTTGAAAGAGGCTGTTTGGCTGAAAGGCCTATTGTCTGAAATTGGTTTTCTGGACGATAATGTAGTAGTATATTCTGATAGTCAGTCAGGGATTCAGTTGTGTAAAAATCCTGTGTTTCATGACAGCACTAAGCATATTGATGTTAGGTTTCACTTCATTCGCGACATTGTTGAGAAGGGAATTGTGTGCCTTGAGAAAATTGCCTCCCAATTCAATCCTGCTGATATGGGAACTAAGTGCTTATCTGTTGAGAAATTTCATTCATGCATGAGAACTTTGAACTTGGATCCTAATGATTAGATCATGTGTTTATGATGTTCTTATGTTAGACTTTGTGTCTGTTACTGACACGTCGGTTTCTAACCTAGTGTTCCGCAAGTGTACGGATGTAAGTGTAGTACTATTGTCAAGGTCGATCCCACAAGGAATAGTTTTAGGTAGTTTGATACCCTAATACTCTAGGAATGTCCTAACTAGATACTAAGTTTTAAAGGTTGATTTTACTAATTAAACTACTCAATTAAATATAACTTCAAACTTAGGAAACACGAAAACTAACAATCAAAGAGAAAAGGTATCCTAGGGCTTCGATTTCAGGATATTATTTCAATGTGGAATATGATTAACCTATTAATTTACCA
This sequence comes from Ajuga chamaepitys, assembly GCA_958295605.1. Classification (NCBI taxonomy): domain Eukaryota; kingdom Viridiplantae; phylum Streptophyta; class Magnoliopsida; order Lamiales; family Lamiaceae; genus Ajuga; species Ajuga chamaepitys. The sequence goes on from OY282507.1 coordinate 50,863,353, forward strand.
ATTCTAATGTTTATTAGGCGGCACGACAATAATCTAATCCTTCTCTCGAAGCGATTAAACCGTTGATTAATTAAGCTAATTACCCTCTCGAGTCAATTAAACCTAATAACTCCCAAACGATCCTAAGCCACGGCCTACACAGTCATAGACAACTGCGCTCTATGTTCTAAGTCTGATAACAATTCCCTCCTCTCGAAGCGGAATTGTTAAACTAAATTACTAAATCTAGGTGATCAAGCTAAATTCAGTTTTAAGCACAAACATAGAGATAAAACACATACAGAACGGAATTAATAGATTAAATCATAAATCAAAACATTGTCATAAAAATCCCTACTTTCTAACCCTAGGACACGAATAGCTTAGCTACTCATGCCTAGTAATAATCCAATACAAAATTCTAATAAAAACATTGTAAGAATTAAAACTAAGAGAGAACAATTTAACCCGGATGACTCCGTCTCGATGATCTTCGTCTTCTTTGTCTTCCAAGATGATGTAATTTATGTTCTTGATGATTGATTCCTTTTTCCTAGAGCTTGGGGTCCTTTTTATAGAGTTGGGGACGAATCTTGGGGAAGATAGGATCAAAATCCTATTAAAAATATGAAATCCTCGCATAAAAACCCTTCTGACACGGCCGTGTTGATTAAGTGACACGGCCGTGTTGCTTTGCACAATTCACTTTCTGCTCAACATTTGACACGGCCGTGTTGCAGTTGTGACACGGCCGTGTTCCATTCCAGAACTAACAGCGCTTTGTGGACCACTTTTGACACGGCCGTGTTACAAGTCTGACGCGGCCATGTCAGTTCATGCGTTGTTTTGCTACTGGACCGGTTCAGGTCGGTTCGGACCGGTTTGGACCGGTTCTTCGACGGTTCTCACTCTTTTGGGCCAGTTTTCACTCTTTTCCAACTTGTTTCCTCGTCCGGTAGCCTGAAAATGCTCAAAATACCTTAAAACAAGTCAAAACACGTCAAATGACCCAAATATTATTAATATAAATAAATGCCGGTCAAATATGCACGTAAATGATATAAAATATGATCCTAAATCGACCTAAATACATGCATAAATAACGTGTTATCAAACTCCCCCAAACTTAAACTGTTGTTCGTCCCGAACATCATGCAAAAAGACACAAAGAAAACAAGTGATTATGCATTTGTTTAGGGCGACTAGATGATGAATTCAGTTTCAGTCTGATTTTTCTTAAAACAACTAGGCAACACAATTCACTTGAGCATATATGATAACGCGTAAATCAACTAATCTCGAGACTTTGAACTTTCGAATTATTCAACCCTCACCGGGTAAGTGTTTCACTCATCTCTCAAGTGTTTAAGCTAGAATAATTTCCACTCATATTGAATTACATGCAAAGCCTACCATATGCTTGCCAATCGTCTACACTAGACCTCGTACTTGATATGTGTGACAAAAGATCAAAAAGGTCTTTATTTTGGTTGTAATGTGGGCTTAAGGTAAGGTGGGATACATTTGGATTTAAGTGACTATTCATTGGACTAATCAAGTTACGTCTAATTTCAGCAAATTACCCCGCAAGTTAACTTCTTCACCTTCCCAAGTTCATACAACTTAAGTGCTTTTCAATTCTGTAGGTACCACATTTTTGGGACTACCCGAATGTTCTAAGCAAATTCATAATTTGAGCACTTTATTTTCTAGCCTCTCCTCTATAATACAACTTTTCTTTTCTCTTTTTTTTTTTTTTTTTTTTTTTTTTTTTTTTTTCCTAGGAGAGGCTATTCTTTGTTTTTCACCTATCACTTTTCTCTTATTTCCTTCATCTTTTGAAAATATCCCTACTTCCCATTCCTTCCCACAAATTGTTCACCCAAAATTCCTTTCAATTCTCCTCCCTCTAACTTGATTAATCCAATTATGGCCAAAAGAGTTAAATCAAAAGGTTTCGGCTGATATTGTTAAGGTTATGAATAAATAAAGCTATAAGGCTCAAGTGGGCTAACTAGGGACAATTTTTTCATTATGGGTCAAAGGCAATTTTCATGGTTCGAATAAATAGGCTTAAACAAAAAGTTGCCTAAGATCATTTCCTAAATCACAACATATACTTGACACATTCTTAGTACAGACTCAAGGCAAGTTCTAGAGACTAGTACACATATTCAATCAAATTCACACCGAAAGAAAGTATATTACTCCGAAAATTGGAGTATAATCAGGCTCAAATTCTCACAAGGTAAATTTTGATTGAATATTCTAAGTTCAAGCTCAATTTCGTCTCACAACACCTCTCATGCTCTATTATGTGCCATTTTTTCATCTAAATCATCTCATCATTAACTATTCATCATCCATCTTTCCCTATTATTCTCTTTTTATTCTTTTTTCACTTGTTATCTATTTCCGGGTTTTATTATCCTTATGACTCACAAACTAAAACACTAATAAGACTCTAAACTCTAAACTCCTAAGACTCAACATGGAAACACTATGCAATCAAACTCGGGCTCACAGACCCAACAGCACTAATACATCAGAAAAATGGGCTCACAGACCCGATAAACCAATTTAAACAATAAAAAAATCAGCAAAATGGGCACACAGACCCACAATTAACAGCAAGAAATTCGAACGAGGTAAATCAAAACTATAAATATAGCTGCCAAGACGTCCCACGGTCTACCCCCTCCCCCAAACTTGGCTGAAAGCCAATGTTTGGAGGAAAAACGTGGTACGCCTTGGTGCTAACTTACAAATCGTTTCGACGACGGCTTTTTGAAACCCCTACGAGCTCCGAAATCGTGCCATTTTGCTCCTTACTGAATCTTGGTTCGGCCGTCTCCGCATCGCGTTCTGAATTTTTGCATTTTTTCTGCTGAAGTCTTGACACGGCCGTGTTGAAGGTTGTGACACGGCCGTGTTACATTTGAACCAAAGTTGATGTTTCTGGGCTGATTTTGACACGGCCGTGTCGTTTGTGTGACACGGCCGTGTTGCATTCCAGTTTGGATACACGTTTTGAGAAGGCTTTTGACGCGGCCGTGTCAATTGTGTGACACGGCCGTGTTGCATTTGAACTATCTTAACACGGCCGCGTCCAGCATGTGACACGGCCGTGTTGCATTCCAGTGTTAAAAACACTTTCTAGGTGCCTTTTGACGCGGCCGTGTCCATAGTGTGACACGGCCGTGTTGCATCCTCTGCTCCTTTTAACGCGATTTTTCCGTCTTTTCGACCCCCGTTTCTTGCAACACTCGTCCATGTTGATTCCTAAAACAAAAACACTAAAACACACGTAAAACATAAAATTAATGCAATAGAAAATAAACATAAAACAATAAACATCGGGTTGCCTCCCGACAAGCGCTTTGTTTTACGTCTTCAGCCGGACGTCCTTTTCCTATCAACCTTCTTCTAGCCACCCCGAGTCGGATGTTTTCTGACCAATTAAAGAGCTATTCGGGACATGAGGATTTTCTACAGCAGTTAGGGTAGTGTAAATTATGCTACAATTGTGCCTACCCCTTAGACTCGACTTATGTATTTTGAGTGTGATTATTTCGTTTTGAACCCGAAAAATCAACTCCCCTTTAGGTACATCTATTAGTGCTAGGCTAGTCGCCAAGAAGGGTCTTCCTAAGATAAAAGGGAATTCATCATTCCCTTTCATGTCAACAACTAAGAAATCACTAGGGAATTCAAAATTTAGCACTTTTACCACTACATCCTCTGCTACTCCCAACAGCGTTAATGAAGATCCATCCGCCAATTTGATAGTAGTAAAGGACCGTTTAATTTCCCTTAATCCTAATTGTCTATACTGCTTAAGAGACATTAAATTTATACTAGACCCCAAGTCACACATGACATTATGAAATTCATGACTACCAATTGAGCAAGAAATAGTAAAACTCCCTGGGTCTTTTGCTTTTGTTGCTCTTCTCGGTTTCATGCTTGTGGTTGCGTTCTTCTTGGGCCCACTCGGTGTCTTCTTCGTCGTCTCTTTTCCATCCTTCCTCTTCTTGAATTCCTCTTTATCTTGGATTCTCTCCTTTAGTGGTTCCTGTTTCACAACAACAACTCTAGATTGCTCTAAAGGGTCAAGGTTAGCAAAGAACGAATTTTTAAAACAAAAATCAAAAGACTCATCAAGAATAGGAGATGAAATTTTCTTATCTATGATTGGTTCGACCTCCTCCTTCTCCATGTTTTTTACTTCCTCACTTGATTCCTTCGCTTCTTGGTCCTTCATGCTCTCTTCATGCTCCACAACATTGCAGTGCTCCTTCGGATTCACCACTGTATCACTCGGGTATTGGCCTTGCTTGTGTTGAGCTCCTACTATCTTTATCAGTTGGCTCATGTTTGATGATAATTCACCAATGCTGGCTTGGGTCTGAACCAATGTATTCTCGAGCCTCTTGATGTCTGCCCCTTGCCCAGTGATATGCTTGTTTAGCTCCATGAATTTTCCATCCACTTTCTTCTCTAACTGAGCTAACTTTTCATCATACTTTTCAAATTGTGACATCGCGATCTCTTCTTGTGATGGCTTCTTACCGTCATGGATCATGCCATTTGTAACAGCAAATCCGAGTGGCGAATTAAGTGTGTTTTGCGCGTTCCTGATAACACGTTATTTATGCATGTATTTAGGTCGATTTAGGATCATATTTTATGGCATATACGCGTATATTTGACCAGCATTTATTGATATTTATAATATTTGGGCCATTTGACGTGTTTCGACTTGTTTTGAAGATAATTAGGTATTTTTATGCCATTTGGATGAAGTACGAAGGAGAAACAAGTCAAATAGAGTGAAAACCGGCCCAAAGGAGTGAAAACCGTCCAAGAACCGGTTCAAACCGGTCCGAACCGCCCTGAACCGGTCCAGGAGCAAAACCGAGCAAGAACCGACACGGCCGCGTCACAAAGCAACACGGCCGTGTCAAAAGTGTCTTGCAACGCATTGTGGGTTCTGGAATGGAACACGGCCGTGTCAAATTGTTGCTGGAAAAGTGGATTTTTGCAAAGCAACACGGCCGTGTCACTTAAGCAACACGGCCATGTCAGAAGTGTTTTTCTGCGAAGATTTCCTATTTTTAATAGGATTTTGAGCCTATCTTCCCCAAGATTCGTCCTCAACTCTATAAAAAGGACCCCAAGCTCTAGGAAAAAAGGGGATCAATCATCAAGAACATAAATTACATCATCTTGGAAGACAAAGAAGACGAAGATCATCGAGACGGAGTCATCCGGGTTTATTTATTCTTTTCTAGTTTAATTCTTTACAATGTTTTTATTAAGATTTTGTATTGGATTATTGCTAGGCATGAGTAGCTAAGCTATTCGTGTCCTAGGGTTAGAAAGTAGGGATTTTTATAACAATGTTTTGATTTATGATTTAATCTATTAATTCCGTTCTTTATGTGTTTTATCTCTATGTTTATGCTTAAACTGAATTTAGCTTGATCACCTAGATTTAGTAATTTAGTTTAACAATTCCGCTTCGAGATGAGGGAATTGTTATCAGACTTAGAACATAGAGCGCAGTTGTCTATGACTGTGTAGGCCGTGGCTTAGGATCGTTTGGGAGTTATTAGGTTTAATTGACTCGAGAGGGTAATTAGCTTAATTAATCAACGGTTTAATCGCTTCGAGAGAAGGATTAGATTATTATCGTGCCGCCTAATAAACATTAGAATTGGTAAATTAATAGGTTAATCATATTCCACATTGAAATAATATCCTGAAATCGAAGCCCTAGGATACCTTTTCTCTTTGATTGTTAGTTTTCGTGTTTCCTAAGTTTGAAGTTATATTTAATTGAGTAGTTTAATTAGTAAAATCAACCTTTAAAACTTAGTATCTAGTTAGGACATTCCTAGAGTATTAGGGTATCAAACTACCTAAAACTATTCCTTGTGGGATCGACCTTGATAATCGTTACTACACCTACATCCGTACACTTGCGGAACACGAGGTTAGAAACTGACGTGTCAGTTCCCATATGAAAAGTTCTGATGATTCTGAGGATACTGATTGTACCGAGGCTGATTGTTCTGGAAGTTGTTGAAGTTTCGTTGATTCACAAATTTTACTTCATCAACTTCTTCCGGACCCCCTGGCTGTTGTGCTAACGTTAGATTAGTTAGCAAATTCACCTGACTCGTCAATGCTGTTACTTGTGCTGTGAGCTTTTCAATTGGCTCATTATTGACGGGCTCGACTCTCTGGGCACTTGCTACCCTCTTTGGTATGTTCCTCTCATTCGACCATTGGTAGCTCGTTCTGGCCATCGCGTCCAGGATTGAGAATGCCATCCTCACTGACTTCTCCATCAAACTTCCACCCGCAGCTGCATCCACTTGGTTTCTAGTCGGAGCAAGTAGACCATTGTAGAACTTGCATACTTGCTGCTTCTTGGTGAACCCATGTTGAGGGCAACTCCGGATAAGATCCCGGAATCGCTCCCAAGCCTCTCCGAATGGCTCTTGGTCCAGCTGTTTGAACTGATTAATTTGATTCTGCAAGTCGAGCATCTTGCTCGGTGGAAAGTACTTTAATAGGAACGAAGTGCTCAACTCTTCCCAACTGATGATATCTTCCAAGGAATTGAACCATTGGAGAGCTCTATCCTTCAACGAAAAGGGAAACAATCGCAGCTTAACCTGCTCGTGTGGCACATGGTTTATTTTGATTGTGTCCGCCAATCTTCGGAACTTTATCAGGTGAGCATTCGGATCCTCCATTGCACTTCCTCCATACTGGTTCTGCTGCACTATGTTGATCAGTGCAGGCTTCAGCTCGAAACTATTTGCATTCAGAGGCGGGAGTTGTACTCCTCCTGACTGTTGATTAGGATTCGACCTTAAACAGTCACTAATAGGTGTATTGTCTTCTTCTCCCGCATCTGGCTCTATTGGAATCTGTCCGTGCTGTTGTGGCAACTGTTGCTGCTGTACAAGTATCTGCTGCTGTATAGTAGTGACGCGATCGTCCAATCGTGCTAAGGCTGTTAGCACTCTATTTAATACTTCATCATTCGGTTGCTGCGGTGGGTTCTCCATCTCAGCTGTGAAGTTTCTTCTCGTTCGGTGTCTGCGAGCTGTCGCTTCAATTTCTGGATCGAAAGGAAGAAGGGTTTCTTTCCCTTTTGATCTGGTGTGCATACGAAGCCTGAAAACACCAAAAACAAGAACTACCGCGTAACACTAAAATTAAATAAAAAAAAATAAAACGAAAATTAAAATTAAAAATACGAAAAAATAAAATCTAGTCTAGTTTCCTCCTATTTTTCAAGATAAAAACTAAGCGCGAAATCCTATTCCCCGGCAACGGCGCCAAAAACTTGACACGTCGGTTTTTAACCTAGTGTTCCGCAAGTGTACGGATGTAAGTGTAGTACTATTGTCAAGGTCGATCCCACAAGGAATAGTTTTAGGTAGTTTGATACCCTAATACTCTAGGAATGTCCTAACTAGATACTAAGTTTTAAAGGTTGATTTTACTAATTAAACTACTCAATTAAATATAACTTCAAACTTAGGAAACACGAAAACTAACAATCAAAGAGAAAAGGTATCCTAGGGCTTCGATTTCAGGATATTATTTCAATGTGGAATATGATTAACCTATTAATTTACCAATTCTAATGTTTATTAGGCGGCACGACAATAATCTAATCCTTCTCTCGAAGCGATTAAACCGTTGATTAATTAAGCTAATTAATCTCTCGAGTCAATTAAACCTAATAACTCCCAAACGATCCTAAGCCACGGCCTACACAGTCATAGACAACTGCACTCTATGTTCTAAGTCTGATAACAATTCCCTCCTCTCGAAGCGGAATTGTTAAACTAAATTACTAAATCTAGGTGATCAAGCTAAATTCAGTTTTAAGCACAAACATAGAGATAAAACACATACAGAACGGAATTAATAGATTAAATCATAAATCAAAACATTGTCATAAAAATCCCTACTTTCTAACCCTAGGACATGAATAGCTTAGCTACTCATGCCTAGTAATAATCCAATACAAAATTCTAATAAAAACATTGTAAGAATTAAAACTAAGAGAGAACAATTTAACCCGGATGACTCCGTCTCGATGATCTTCGTCTTCTTTGTCTTCCAAGATGATGTAATTTATGTTCTTGATGATTGATTCATTTTTCCTAGAGCTTGGGGTCCTTTTTATAGAGTTGGGGACGAATCTTGGGGAAGATAGGATCAAAATCCTATTAAAAATATGAAATCCTCGCATAAAAACCCTTCTGACACGGCCGTGTTGATTAAGTGACACGGCCGTGTTGCTTTGCACAATTCACTTTCTGCTCAACATTTGACACAGCCGTGTTGCAGTTGTGACACGGCCGTGTTCCATTCCAGAACTAACAGCGCTTTGTGGACCACTTTTGACACGGCCGTGTTACAAGTCTGACGCGGCCGTGTCGGTTCATGCGTTGTTTTGCTACTGGACCGGTTCAGGTCGGTTCGGACCGGTTTGGACCGGTTCTTCGACGGTTCTCACTCTTTTGGGCCAGTTTTCACTCTTTTCCAACTTGTTTCCTCGTCCGGTAGCCTGAAAATGCTCAAAATACCTTAAAACAAGTCAAAACACGTCAAATGACCCAAATATTATTAATATAAATAAATGCCGGTCAAATATGCACGTAAATGATATAAAATATGATCCTAAATCGACCTAAATACATGCATAAATAACGTGTTATCAGTTACATGTTTTATGCTCATGACTTTGTGTCTGTTACATGCTTTGTGCATTTCTTGACTTTGTGTCTACTTCGTGCTTTGACTGTGTGTCACATTCGACTTTGTGTCGATTGACTGTGTGTCTTTTTCCTTGGTAAAAAATAACATGCTTTGTGCTTGTTATCTCCTGTACTTTGTGTACGGGAGTTTGGCAATGATGATTCCTCCGTTTCCGTGATCGATCGACAGCGTAAGTGAATTGGGCCCAAGGTGGAGATTGTTGGTTTATAGGCCCAATTCGGGAAGCCCAATAATCCCCAGCCCAAATACCCAATGGCAGCCCCACCTCTTCCTTCTCCCCCCACCAGATTCATTCCCCCATTTGAATATGTCTCTTTGATTCACGTAATGTCAATCAATTCTCCATGGTTTTTTGCTCCATTCTTCCCTATAAGAATGGAGCCCCCTTCTCTATGTGAGGTGTGCAGTAGAAATATCTGTGGGATACACTTTGTGTGTGAGAGAGTTTCTACCACCATTGACGACCCTTTTCTTCGTCTACGTCTTCCTTGTTCCCTTTGTGGGTCGGGTGGGTTGAGTGTTAGAGGAGAGTGTGGGTGTTACCGGGGTGTTGGGTTTGGATTTCTACTTCGTGAGGAAATCACCCATTGGGTTATAAATTCGCTGCTGTCGCTTAATTCGATCGGAAACGGGCTCAAGGTTTTTCTGAGCCAAACTCGAACCTGGACCACGGTTCGATTTCCTAACAATAGGGAAAGTTACAAACATTATTAAAATCAACTGTGCCACTAATTCACATAAATAATCAGAATTGTTCGGTCAAACAAAAAACAAATGAATACTTATACGGTTGGTTTAACCTGGGCCATGGGCCCAATTCACCCGGGCTATTGGGTTCGGTCGAAGATCGTCCAAGTAGGCTGGCCCAATTATAGGAAGTGGGCTATTATGGGAGGTCCATCTCCCATAATTGAAAGCCCATCTCTCCCTCTATAAATACCCTACCAAGTGTATCGGGTACACTTGATGGAGAATAGTGAGAATAATTTCTCACTTACGTGAGAAACAGAAAGGAGAGAAATCAAAAGTGATTTCTCTCCCACCCAAAAGCACTTTCCCAAAAGCCATCGGAGTTGTTAATGGATGGATTGTGGATCGTGGTGGATTTTCATTCGTGATTTCCACCCTGATCGGAGAGTACGAATCATCGAAGTAAGACCGTGATCAACCCGGATCGTCCGCTACAATCGAAGGTACCCGACCCTAAATCCAACATATACAATTTAAAAAACTGTCATATGAGATAATAGTACACAAATTTTGTCTGTCTAATAATCTTAAATTATTGTATATCAGATTAATATTCATAAGATAAACATCAGGAAAAGTGCACTTTAACAAAAGATTGAATATTTTCAAAACAACAATGATAAACTTAAATAACCCCCATAAAAAATTGGTATATCAACAATTTAATAAAATATTTATATGATAATCAATATCAATTATTTACTAAATGATGTGTCAATGTTAGTTTGTATTATTTTAGGTGAAACATTATTACTCAAACTTTGTATATTATATAGAATAATTCAATATAAGTGGCCTCCTAAAGCCCAACATATATGAACCAGAGTTAGGGCCCTATTTAATCACAGTAAACAGTCCACAAGCAGGTAAACAAAAACCTAAACGAGTACTAGATATCTGGATACTCAAATTAGCCCACGATTTATTCAATTATATCGCAGTCTTCAAAGTAAACATATATTATTTTCGATATATTAGTATTAAAAAACACAAAATATTTACACGGTACTCAGTTTCAGTTACAGAATAGTTCAGAATCAGAACACAAGATTTCGGGGTATAAAAAGGCGATCAGTTTAGAGGTTAGTATTTTAGGTTTAGAGATTTCGTCATATAATTGCGTTTATATATATATTGAGTAAGTATGCGTAAATAAAACAAATAGCAGTTGTTAAACATTCAGATCAAATTTTAAGAATTGACATACCTTATACAGATGATGCTTTCATAGAAACACTTGCATTATCAGATTAATACTAGTAGTATCCCCGTGCGATACACGGTTTGTAAGTGTAAATGAATAAATTAATATTTTTTTTGTATTTTTTATAATTTTAATTAATAAAATATTACAATCAATAATAATAAGATATGAAAAATTATATGTTAATAAAAAAAATGCAGTGAAAAGTATTAAAGACTAAAATATAAATTAGTAGGGATATTTATTCTTAATTTATGAATATCTCTAGCATCCTTCCATAGAAGTCATGTTGATAATTAGGGCTGGAATTGCAATATGCGGTTGACAGGAGATATATTTGTAATGTTAAAAATTTAGTTACGTCTTCATAAATAATTTTTCATTAATAATAGTCAATAAATTTATTTAAAAAGAAATTAATTTTAAGAAATATGTTTTTTTTTAATCCGGACATAATCAACCCAAATAGCTTTATCCTATTTATTTTAGGCTAATATATGACAAGTTATTGCCAATAATTGTGTTTTATATACAAAAAGTTGTGATTTTCAGAATTAGCAATAAATTTTGAGCGGGAAACTTCAAATTACTAATTTCGACGAATTTTGTTATTATATTAAGTATGAATATGCTAAGTTTAGAAAATTAGCCAGCATTTTAATATAAAAAGTACAATAAGGATATATGATCATTTTAAAAAATAGAAAGGATATTATAAGTACACATAACTAAAATATAATAAGTAAATTGACATGTTTGTGTTTTGTTTGTGTTATTACAAATCTAAATTTACATGTTATATTTGAAGTAAAATGATATTTATAAACATTTTTTTCTAAAAAAATAGCAAAATTTTATAGCTCACGAAATTTTCCGAAAAATAAACAAAATATATAATGAATTTGATTTATAAATTTTCATAAGAATAGATCGAAAGAGAAGAGCTATGCTAGTGAGGGTGTCACAAAAATCTACAAATTTGCTTATGACATTTGAAACTTAAAGGATGTTTGCAATTGCTTCTACTGTTAGAAAAGTAATTTAATTTGTAATTTTGAAAAACAATACCTCTAGCTTTTAGCTTTCAGGCCTAATCAACTTTAATTTAAGCAGAAGTTGCCATTTGCAGACACTCTTTTCATTTTATTTTAAGCTAAAAGCCCAAAAACACTTGGGTCAAGCATTTGAAAACACAATCTTGATAAATACAAAAATTTAGTTCTAAAAAATTAGACTAATCATAAAATTTGGGATTTATTTTAGTTTCAGCTTTAGGAACATCAACAGTTAAGGGAAAATGAAGAAATACATCTCGACTAAGCATTCTTAGGTGAAATATTGTTAGTCACTGTATTTTAGTTCCGAATTAAAACCCCCCCAAAAAGTTCCATAACAGTTTTTCCTACATTCTAGGTTTCATCTTTTCCAAAAATTTGTTCCGTTGTAATTCGCTCAATATTAATGTTAACTATTATTTCAAATTTCTCTACATGTACAATGAAAAAACAAACAATCCGCATTTAATTTTTAATATATGTCTGTAATATTCGAACTAATTATAAGTTACCGTTTTCAACCATTGCTTGGCTGAAAAAGTTGATTTAGTCGGAACATAGTAAAACTGCAGATCTACAGCTAAAAATACACGTGCATCTACTATCTCAGTTTTGATAAAGAAACCTCACAAGTTTTTTATATAAATTTACTAAACAAAGATTAAAATGTTCCAAGCTTTTTTAATCATAATATGCTGCCATTGTTTGGCTGAAAATGATAACTAAAATTGGAGTTAATGTGTCATACAATACGTAAGGGTTTCAACTGAAACCTTTTATAGTGGACCACAAAAAAAAAAATCACCAAATTTCAGATCTACACCGAAACACATATCTTGGATATGAAACTAAAGATAAAAACGATTAAAATGTTCCAAGCCTCTTTTAAAATCAAAATTCGCAGCCATTGTTTGGCTGAAAATTCACGGCCATCCCAATATTTTACGATTTTTACAATTCTAACACAACATTCAATTGTTGATCTAATTACAAAAATAAATAAAAAATAAATAAAAATTAAATTAAATTCTATCTTTTGGCCTTGCTCTGTTCATATTTCTGTTCAGATGTTTGAAAATAACAAAATGTAAAAAACATAAAACAAGATAAATAATGTTATTAAAATTAATGGAATAAATGTGAAAACAAATTGAAAATTAATAATTCATGTTTTCAGTATAATGAATAAAATATTTCTCATTTTCATATTTATGTATAATTTTTGTGTAGAATATGAATTTTATTTAGTCTCAGTTTTGGTACTTAATATTTTTAAATACTTACTTGAATATTCCATCCGTTTCATAATGAAAGTCATATTTAGAGAAGTAATTTTATTTAGAGTCATATCTAAAAATCAACATTTCACACTTAGACGACTTTTTTTTTTCTTTCCCTTATTGAGTAATATATAATCAGTTTGAGAAATAAAATTTTATTTTGTTTTTTGTCCATGAAATGAGACGTGAACTTTTTAACTAGAACTCTTATTTCGAGAAAAAAGAATTCTTGAAATATGACTCTTATTATGGAATAGGGGGTAGTATTTGCTAATTTTTATACTCTGTTTACACTGCAAGTGTAAGGTGTAACATTATAGAGAGATCAATGTTGATCCCACATAGATGAGATGTTTCAAGCCTATTAAATATAATCGTCTAGTAATGTAATCTTATTTAGACAATTGAATAGTAGGATGAAATTTTTAACTAATAATTAAACTGAAACAACAATAATTAAATTGAAACAATAAAATAAAATGATCAAATCTTATCAAATTCCTCTCAAGTAAAATTGTACTTAAAAAATGGAAAATTAGGAATTTTTGTGTTTGGAGGCCAGCCATTTTTTTTTTTTTTTATTTTAAAGAAAAGAAAAGGACAAAATTAGATGTGTAGGAAAGACTTTTGGACAAATTTTACTACGCTTATTTTACTTTTGGATGCATAAAATAGTGCTCATTTTCTAAAAACTCTTTTTATTTTTCAATATATTATATTATTAAGATTATTAATTCTCAGATTGAAACCTATTTGTACTAGAACGTGTATGTAACGATCCGATTTTTAATATAATTATTTTTCAATAAATTAATAGTAATTAATAAAAAAGTTTAAGAGAGAATAAGAATTTCAAGTCAGGTCGTTATTAACGACCTAAATTTTAAAATTTTCAATTTCAACTCAACTATCTATTTCTAAAAAATGTATATAATAATAAATTAAAAAAAAAAAAACGTTATACCTAAATTTCAAAATACCAAAGCCATAATTCAACTTTATAATTTAAATAAATAAAATAAGGAAAGCAATTAATCTCCTGACAAAGAAGTAAATAACAATAATAAAATTTAACTAGTGCGAAAACATTTTCTAAAATAGTTCTTTAACTAAAGATAATAAGATAAAATCTACTAGCATGTCCTAAATTCAAAATTGAACAAACAAATTGCTTAAATAAAAGAAGTTCAAATAACAAAATAATTAATTGATCATATGCCCCGGTCCCACCTCGCTCCTCTACCAGTACCAAGCTAATATAAGAGGATCAATAATGGATGGGTGAGTTTTCTTTAGTTCGTAGGACTCACAGTTTATCACAACAATTATACAAACAAAGAGACAGAGGTATACAATGTAGCAGTTATTATAATGATGTGTTTGTATGGGCAAGTCACATAACGCTAACTTGTATTTGCAAGTAACATACTAATAATGAGTTAAACGTGTATTGACAAGTAGCAACTAAAACAATTACTTGTAATGATGCAAGTCACAAAAAACTAACTTGTATTAACAAATACCATACTAGTACTGGCTAAACTTGTATTGACAAGTAGCAAACAAAACAATTACTTGTAATGACAAGTAACATACTAGAGATAAAAGCACACGTATTCAAATAAATATAACTAAAATGACAAACCGTAAAACCCCCACATCGAACATCTTGCGTAAAAATGATAGAATTTTATGCAATGCTAAGTTCATATTCCAGATTCGGTACAACCTTTGCTTGGTTGCAATAATTATGTGGTGGTTTAGTAGAAAGTGGGCAATGGAAACCAGTCGAAAGCTTTTGCGAAAAATAGACGATTACATTTTTGCTGAATGCAGTTTGGTTACATGAAAGTGTATTGGATTTTTTTTTTTTTTTTTTTTTGTGGCTGCGTATTTTATTACGTGTAATTTAAAAAGAATTTGAATTTGTATATTATAAATTCTAATCGTTTTCATTTTAATTTTCTATTTTTAATGTTGCTGACAAAAATATTAAAGGAGTCATTTGGACATAATAATTGATTTTATCATAAATTGTCATAATCACTAAACACTAAACAGATGCCCACTTTGTGAAGCTTTACAATTCCACTGAGAGAAGTTTAGAGATCATGATTTATAAATATGTATATATAATTTAATTTTTCTATACAGTTTTTGCAGAACTTCAGATACATTTATTGTCTCATTGATGTTCCTTGTTTTTGCTTTAGCGTTTTTGTTGCAGATTTCAAAGTATCTATGGCACACAAGCCAAAAAAAAATTATAAGCATGCCGCATCTTGTTCTAGTACCGCTTCACTCTCTCCAGGAAATATTCAGAATCTTCATCCAATCCAAGCTCCAAAATTTTGAGGAAAGTAAGTATATGATTTAGTTTAATCTGTCTATTTACTTAGGGCTCAGTTTGCTTGGGACAGTATTATAATATAGAGATATAAAACTAAGTTTGCTCCATGGTGATAAGATTTCAAAGACCGAATTAAGTCTACACAATTTGTTTATAATGAAAGAATATGGAGTGATTTGTGGAGTTAATTGTAGAGATACATTATCCAACAAGGATGATTACTTCAAAAATGATTGGGCAATGATACCTGGCAAATTTAACAATATATGGTACTGTTCACCTAGCTAAAATATAAGTGTTCTTTTTTTTGTATTTAAAAAAATATGTGAAGTCGCCTCTCGCAAAGGCGACTTTCAATCATTTTCTTTTTTAATGAAAGACGCCTCCACCAGAGGCGACTTTCAACATAATTTTTTTTTTTTTTTTAAAGACGCCTCTCCAATAGGCGTCTTTATTATTTTTTTTTTTTCTGAAAGACGCCTCTCCCGTAGCCGATTTTGTTGGGAAATAAGCGAACAAACGAAACGAACAAAGCAAGTAATAACCGTGCAAGAAACAATAAAATCGACAATAAGAATGAACGTGGTTCACTAACAACTTGTTAGCTACGTCAACGGCCAAACGGGAAGGATCCCAAATCAATTGCAAACGAGAGTTCAAACAAAGACCAATAGTCGAGTATCTATCAATTGATACTCGACCCAAACAAACTATCAACGCTTGAACAATCAAGCCAAATTCAAAGCCAAAAGCAATTCTAAGACTCTCCAATCTCTCTATATCAAAGGACTCTAATAGGGCCTATATATAAGCCCCCAAAACCTAACCCTATAGCAAAAGAAATCCAATTGAGCCTAATCCGGTAGGCCCAAAAAACTGCTTGCCAGTCACGTCTAGGCCGAGATGCAAAGCTGTCTAGGCCGAGATTCTCTTCCAGCAGCAATTTCACCAAAAACTGACTCGTCGTCTCGGCCGAGATCTCTCGTACGTCTCGGCCGAGACGTCTTTCCAGCGCGAATCTTCAATTTTTTGTCACATATGGTCACGACCGCGGCCACCCGTCGCGGCCGCGTCTTCCAACGCGACCCAATTCCAACAATACCAAATTCAATCCTCCACCTCGATACGAACGTCAATTCTAACCCAATTAGATTCAAGGCACAAATCCCAACAATCTCCACCTTGCCTTGAATCCCCAAACGATGTAGCTTCTTCAGACGAAGCTCCACCTCAAATCAAACCTCCTCACAAAATTCAAACAAAAACAAACTCAATTTTGCGCCAGTTGTACCCAATGTACCAGATGCGCCTTAAGTACCAATTTTGTCCCAAACAATGGGACACTAACAACTTCGAACAGCAGCAGACCGAACCAAAGTAGAACCTTGCATCAAATACAAAGTTCCCTTCTTAATGCCCTTCAGAACTACATTTGAACCTTTGCAGACGTTCAAAACTCCACCTTCACCTTTGAAATTGAAACCCCTGCTATCTAATCGACTCAGTGAAATCAAATTTCTCGTCATGAGTGGAACATGTCTGACATCGTTCAATGTACGCAGTCTACCATCATGCGTCCTCACCTTAATTGAGCCTATCCCAACCGCCTTGCATTTGGAACCATTGGCCAATGAAATATTGCCACCTTCCTCCTGCTTGTAGGTTGTGAACCACTCTCTACGTGGACATATGTGGTATGACGCCCTCGAGTCAAGAACCCAAGAATCAGATTTACCTGTCTGTTTCTCAGCGATTAGGGCATCATCTCCATCAGAGTCTGCTTCAATTTCCACAACAGAATCAGCAGTGCTTTCCTACTTCTCCTTCAACAATGGACATGCATACTTCCAATGCCCTTTCTCCTTACAATAGTTGCAGACATCTCCTGGTTTAGGACCTTTGGGGCCGGAATTCTTCTTGAACGTCCTCCCCGGATTTCCCGAACCTCGATTATTGCCAACTGCTAAGGTTGCACCCGATTCTCCAGACAAACCACTTGCCTGATGGCGCAACTCTCTAGAATGCAGCGACGACCTCACTTCTTCTAGAGACACAGAATCCTTTCCAACAACAAACGACTGCACAAAATTCTCATACGATGGTGGTAGAGAAACCAACAAGATCAACGCAATATCCTCATCTTCCAATTTCACATCAATATTACGCAATTCTAATAAGATTTTATTAAGTTGATCTAAGTGATCGCGAAGAGACTGACCTTCACTCATACGCAGCCCGAACAAACGTTGCTTCAAAAGCAACTTATTGGTGAGCGACTTCGTCATGTACAAACTCTCCAACTTCGACCACAACCCCAGTGCAATTTCTTCCTCTGCTACCTCGGTGATGATGTCGTCATCGAGACACAACATGATTGTTGAGTGCGCTCTCTCATCCAAAGTGGCCATCTCGGCAGATACGGCCTCTTCCTTATCGCCTACTTTGCCTTTACCTTTGTCCTTCTTTGGCATCAGCGGCGCCCATAATCCTTCACGCTTCAACAAGGCCTTCATTTTAATCTGCCATAGACTAAAACTCTCCCTCCCATTGAATTTTTCAATTTGCACGCTCATCCTAGACATATTTCCCAGAAAGACAGCGGAAACTCGAACCAAGCTCTAGATACCAGTTGTTGGGAAATAAGCGAACAAACGAAACGAACAAAGCAAGTAATAACCGTGCAAGAAACAATAAAATCGACAATAAGAATTAACGTGGTTCACTAACAACTTGTTAGCTACGTCCACGGACAAACGGGAAGGATCCCAAATCAATTGCAAACGAGAGTTCAAACAAAGACCTATAGTCGAGTATCTATCAATTGATACTCGACCCAAACAAACTATCAACGCTTGAACAATCAAGCCAAATTCAAAGCCAAAAGCAGTTCTAAGACTCTCCAATCTCTCTATATCAAGGACTCCAATAGGGCCTATATATAAGCCCCCAAAACCTAACCCTATAGCAAAAAAAATCCAATTGGGCCTAATCCGCGTAGGCCCAAAAAACTGCTCGCCAGTCACGTCTAGGCCGAGATGCAAAGCTGTCTAGGCCGAGATTCTCTTCCAGCAGCAATTTCACAAAAAACTGACTCGTCGTCTCGGCCGAGATCTCTCGTACGTCTCGGCCGAGACGTCTTTCCAGCGCGAATCTTCAATTTCTTGTCACATATGGTCGCGGCCGCGACCACCCGTCGCGGCCGCGTCTTCCAACGCGACCCAATTCCAACAATACCAAATTCAATCCTCCACCTCGATACGAACGTCAATTCTAACCCAATTAGATTCAAGGCACAAATCCCAATAGATTTTCACTTTAATTTTTTTTTTTTTCCTGAAAATCGAAATTCGTTATAGTTTTGATTTTCAAAGAATTTCTTTTTTAATTAGAGTTGCACCTGCTATTTTATAAAAAGAAATTGTTTAATAAAAGAGTCGCACTTGGCGTTTAATAAATTCGTGTTTAAGACGGCTCGAGCATAACCGATGTTCAAATCATTTTACGATTAAAAAGTTAATATTTTAGTTAATCATAAATAATTAAACATAAAGTAGTCAGTATCAAAATATAACATCTAAGTGAAGAAAAGAGAATTTCTAATACTCATGGCCAGTTCCACAACGAGTTTTTTTCCTAGTTCGTTTAGCTCTCCCTCTTCGTTCCCCGATATTGGCATCGAATTCAATGTCTTGGGCGTATTGCGTTTGACCATCATCCCGGTGTGCTGATATTCAAATTAAACGTTGGTCGACCAGATGAAGATGATGTTTGATCTGAATATGGGATCGGAGACGTATTGAACTGTCCTCGATGACCTGCCAAGTTAGGTTGTTGAGGAAAAATTTGTTCAGTTGTTGTGTAGTGGCAAAATTCCAAGAGCAAAGTGAAGG
This sequence comes from Ajuga chamaepitys, assembly GCA_958295605.1. Lineage (NCBI taxonomy): Eukaryota > Viridiplantae > Streptophyta > Magnoliopsida > Lamiales > Lamiaceae > Ajuga > Ajuga chamaepitys. The sequence continues at coordinate 50,882,675 of OY282507.1, forward strand.
ATTGATCAAATTGCACGTGGGAACGATGAGGAGTGACAAAATCTTGTTCGTTCACCATTGGAGGCACATAGTAGCCTGAGTGCATGCCCACACCAGGATGCTCATGAACGTTAGATTGTGAAGGCCCTGGGTGATCGCTCGACACAGACCTAAATGGACGGGGATTAAGCGAGGTAGTAGCACCAACTTGCTGTCTGAAGTTAGTACGTGTAGACGTACTATGCCTCCTCCCCTGTTGGTCTGCGTCATATGGCATGGACACTCCATCAGCTTGATGTTGTGCATGTTGCTGCGGCTGATGGTAGGCTTGGACGCTGATAATAAAAATGATGCCTCGCTTCTTGATATAACTCCTCAAAAGATCTTCTGGTCGGCTCCCTCATATAGTCCCATCTCCCCGACTACTAGTTCATGCATTCTCTCAACGAGCCTTTCCTAAAAATAAATCGTTAAATAAACAATTATGACTTTGAAATGTCAACGTTTTGGATTTATATTTATATATATATATATATTCGATAGATGCATTAGTTGTCGGCTGAGACCCCTCTTGCACACCTATTTCAGGAGTTATCGATCGACGTGTAATCTCTTGATACCATCCCATGTACCCTATGTCCACTTCATCATCATGTGCTCCGATCTGAGGGGCAGTAACAATATATTGAATTATGGAATTCCATTGATCCAAATACTGAGCGTGTGTTTCAACCCAGTTTTGATTGCAACGTCCACGTCGATCTGTCCTACTATGCAAACTCATTTGTACAACTAAAACCACCAGAGGAATAGATTTTCGCATACTGAACTGGCGAAAAACCCGATCGGGATAATAAAGCTCAACGATGGAGTGATGAATAAGTGGACATTTTAATATCCATGTGTATGTAACATTAATAATTTTGTTATCAATATATGATTGGACTGTTGGTGGGATTGGCTCATACGGTATCTAAACAAACTGCAAACTAAACATAATCAACATTTATGTTGATTAGTTTTATTTTAGAAATGACTAAGTGAAAAATGAAGGTTCTACCTCCTCCGGGGTTTGTCTATCGAGGTACTCCCGGATAGTTTTTACATTGATGTTTAGGCTGTGCATAAAGGTGTGATATTCCAACCATTCAGCTCTATGTGGTGCCATGGGGAGTTCACCGTATTCACCATCGATTGGTCATGTATAGAGTCGCCTCCCCGTATTTCTAGGCCTCAGAAATGTTATACGCGGCCAGACTCTGATCTGAAAGAAAGATAATAAATATATTTATTAATTCTTCGCGATAAATTGATTTGAGACAGAAAATTATCATAACAGGATGAAGGTGCACCTACAGTAATTGCATAGCCCCGCCAATGGATTTACGATCTCTGCGTGCTGCACCACACAGTTGGTGGTACAAAAACCCCAATATGACACTACCCCAACTGTATTGGTAACAATTAGAAATATCTTCCAATTCAGTCAGATACAACAGTGATCCAAATTTACCCGACGTGTCTGGGCACATTTGGATCCCAGTAGAATCAACGGAACACCGCGTGCATACTGCTCAACTTCTACGTCTGGGGTATCCTCATAAACCGGGTTGTCCCGCAAGTGTTTACCGAGATTGAACAATGAGAACCTCGATCCACTTATATCACTTGGATCTGGTGTCCATCAAAGTACATCTTTACATCGATCTCTCCAATAGACGAAGCCCGAATCTGTGTTCATGTTGATAACCGGCTCACCATCTACCCTCAACCCCCAAATAAAGGCTACGTCCTGCAATGTGACAGTTGCCTCACCTACCCTAAAGTGGAATGTACGGGTCTCGGGCCTCCATCGTTCAACCAAGGCAGTGATAATGTCTTTATTAATTCGGTAGTCACCGCATCGATAAACCCCATCTCATGTAATAACGCTATCACCCTATAATGCAGTCTTCGATTACGTTTGAGTCTTTTACTGTTGACATCATCATCAATTTAGTCAGTGCATTCATCAATCCTCCAAAGTATACCGCTCCCATGACGACATTTCAAAGTATTATTAATATGACCTTCGAACACATCTGCGGAACGGTGGCTATCTTACTCAGTTAAGACCCTATTATCAATGGGTCCATAGTTTCCAAGATGGGCCATCCTACTCAAACAGATGACATCAAATCTGAAGTTAGAAGCAGGGATTTCAGCAAATAAGTATGTTCAAGGCATAGACACTGAATTTAGATAGATTTCCCAAACAAAATAAGAAATAACATTAAACTTAGGTTTCAATTACACTATAATTCCGTTCAACAAATGTTGCAAAGGATCCTTAAATTACATATTTCGTCCACGTTCATTGAAAAAAAATGGTAAGTTATCACGACACAACATACAAAAGAACTAGGAAGGTTTGTGTAAGATACTCGATATGCATGCCGACTAGTGCAGTTCATCTCCTTCGGTCCGTTGAAGAACCCGGATGATCCCTAGAAGCCTCTTCTGCTAGATATTATTGTCTTGCTCGGACTTAAGGCCAATCCATTTCGATTTGGTATCTTGTGGTCTTAGGTCTCCCATGATTCCTTGTCTTCCGCAATTCCGGGTTGTGGCATAGCGCAAATGATGGTTCATCCCAATAGTATTCGTCTGGCAAGGCATTAAATCTGCCGCTGTATGTGTCGACATAAAAGCTTGTGTTGTAGTATGATTTCATGTAAATGTCGGGGTTAACACCGTAATGACGACATGTTTGTATTGCGTGAGAACAAGGGATCCCATTTTGCTTCCACTTTCTGCATGTACATTCTCTTGTTGACAATTTCACAACGTGTGTAAATGTATTGCCCGAGCCTGGTGAAAAAGTCTTCACTGACGCTGATTGTTCAGAAAGATCTACCATGAAGATGACGTGATGCAAGACTTTCCTCTGTCTCTGATCATACTGCTTAAATATCTCATCAAGCCATGGCTGGCTTCTTTGTTGCATTTGCTGACCTAATGACAAACGATAAAAGAAGTACTTAGTAGACCGATACAAAGTGATCTACACAATTGCACAAATTGGGAGTCGTCTTGCGCCCTTAAGAACTCCGTTCGTACATTCTGATAAGTTTGTTGTTAGTATCCCGCGACGCCAAGCACCATCATGTGCAATGGTCCATTGAGATTCATCAATGTTCTTCGAGTAGGCGTACCCCTTATCACTTAACGATCTTATTTGTTCCATTGCATTCTCAAAGTGTCGTTCATTGAAGCCCGATCCAGCTTCCCAGCACAAGTCTTTCAGCTTAACATTTTTAACCGGCGTGTCAAAGTTCGAGCACACATGCCTTAAACAAAATCAGTGCGCTCCTAGAGGTGGCCTAAACTTATCGAATTGTTTAGCAGCTTCAATCAATCCAATGTGTCGATCAGATATAAGACATATGCCCTCCCTTCCTCGAACAACATGTTTCTTCAACTTCTTAAGAAACCATTTCCAAGAGGCGAAAGTTTCTTCATCGACGATAGCATACGCCAAAGGCAGTGACTGTTGGTTTGTATCCGATGCTACAACAATCAACATTTTGTGCTTGTACTTAGTGTATAGATGTGTTCCATCAACACTGATGACTTTCTGACACTGTTGGAAACCATCTATGCATGGTTTGAAGGTCCAGATTGAACTTCTTCTTGTTGAATCAAGAGATATATACATATTTTCATTAAAAAAAAAAAAAAGAGATATATACAGATGGAGTGAAAGTTTTGAAAGCTTTCATTCTGCAGAAATTTGGGATTGTAAATTTATGATATCACAAGGAGAAGGGTGATGAAGTAAGGAGAGGGGTGTGTCATATATGAAGAAAATTTATCCGGTAAAAGTTTAAAAATTTCAAAGTTGATGTAACTTATGCCTGCAATTTTAAAAGCCCCTGCCCCCCCCCCCCCCCCACACTTCCCCCTCTTAAAGCCACTGCCGCCACTACCACCACTGCCCCTCTCTCTCAGCGTGAAACACTGCTGCCCTGCCACTGAAACACTGGTGCTGAAAAATTTAAGTAAAGACGTCACGACACAGGCGTCTCTAAAAAAATAAAAAATTATGTTGAAAGTCGCCAATGGTGGAGGCGTCTTTCATTTAAAAAAAAAAAACTGAATGAAAGTCAGCCTCTGCGAGAGGCGACTTCACTTATTTTTTTTTAAATACAAAAAAATAACACTTATGTTCTTAATAGCTAGGTGAACAGTACCATATATTGTTAAATTTGAAATGATACATAGTTTGATAGAAATAAGAATGTTCGAGGGCTGCCCGACATTTCGAAGGTAAAAGATACGCACGATTTACTTTACCAGATAAAGTCGTATGGAAGGTAGCTTATATATGCTTTTAAAACTTAAAAGAATTTGAATTTGTATATTATAAATTTTGATCATTTTCATTTTAATTTTCTATTTTTAGTGTTGCTGACAAAAGTATTAAAGGAATCATTTGGACGTAATAATTGACTTTATCATAAATTGCCATAAATCACTACACTAAATAAAGACCACTTTGTGAAGCTTTACAATTCTACTGAGAGAAGTTTAGGTTTATATATATAATTTAATTTTTTTATACAGTTTCTGCAGAATTTCAGATATGTAGATTTTGAAGGTATTTATGGCACCCAAGCCAAAACAAAATTATAAGCATGCCGCGTTTAATTCTAGTACTGCTTCACCCTCTCCAGGAAAATATTCAAAATCTTCATCCAATCCCTCCAAAAATTTAAGGAACGTAAGTATATGATTTAATTTTTTCTATCTATTTACTTAGGGCTCAGTGTGCTTGGGGCAGTATTATAACATAGAAATATAAAGCTAAGTTTGCTCCATGGCTATAAGTTTTCAAAGAGTGAATTAAGTCTATACAATTTGTTTATAATGAATGAATAGGTAGTGATTTGTGGAGTTAATTTTAGAGATGCATAATCCAACAAGGATGATTATTTCAAAAAATGATTGGGCAATGATGCATAATTTGATAGAGACAAGAATGTTCTACACCTACCCAACATTTCCAAGGTGAAAGTTATGCATAATTTACTTAACATATGAAGTCGTATGGAAGGTAGCTTACATATGCTTTTAAAATTTAAAAAGAATTTGTATTTGTATAATATAAATTCTAATCTTTTTCTTTTTCTATTTTTAGTGCTACTGATAAAAGTATCTAAGATCATTTGATTGTAATGAAATATTTGCTCATAATTAATTTTATCAGAAACAACAATAATTTTGGAAGAGGAGTACTATCAACTAACAATACACAATTGTTGGGTTCGTTATAGGAAACTCGGGTTAATGCAGCGGAATTTTAAATTTTAATTAAACAAAATATATATATCACATATATATTAATCCGGAAGCTAAAAATATTTATCGGAACAGATATAATTCAGTGTGCGAAATTGTACCTCACAAAATTTCTCCTTCGTTTGTTGCCGAGGTTAGCAGGAATCAATTCCTTGTCTGATCCGAACTCGCAAGGATCTCAAGTACGAGGTCTTCCCCAATGAGAAAACCCAAAAAGTAGGTATTTTGCTGTCACATTAGCGCCATCTCAAAAGCAAAAATACGCCTACCTCCAAAATAAAATTCCTCCCCAACAATATACCCAAAAAGTAGGTATTTTTGGGGGACCCACCTTAATATCATATTTATCCCCTTTATTTTTTAATTTATCATATATATATTATAATTAACTTAGTTTCAGATAAATAATACATAATTAAATATTCCGATTGTTTTAATTTTTTGGGATATTTTCGGGAAAAAAAAACCAAAAAAATATTATTAATTTTTCTATTACGTAAATAGTAAAAATACAAATTGAAAGCTCACACGTACAAGAAAAAAAAAAATCGAAAGCAACAACACAAAAATATTATTGTTTATTACATAAAATGTAAAAATACAAATTGAAACCACAGACCGTACAAAAAAAACATAGCCATTGCAAAATATTGCAAACGGCTATATTGTTCCTAATTTACACTCATTTACACACTAAATAAATAAAGAAAACCAGAAAATAATTAAAAAAAAAACGAAAAACAAAAAAAATAATAAAATGGTGAGTGGGGGACAAGCTGCAACGGTGGGGCCCACTGTGTGCGCCGCCCACGCGCGCGTGACCTCCACGCGCCTGCTGTCCCCTCTTTTTTCCGTGCATGAGCCCACTCCCCCCTTCCCCACTCTCTCCCCTTTAAAAATACCCAGGTAGGGAATTCCCTACCTCCCCCAAATACCCCACCCTCCCCCAATGAGAAAATACCCAATATTGGGTTGCCGTCCATGTCATCAAAAAATCTCCCATTGGGGAGGGTCTGATCCCTCTAATTAGTCCATCGGTTGAATGACAACACCGAATCAACACTTCGCTAGTAATTTTTCTTCCTTATTCGTTACTGCAAAGAAAAGCGATAAAACTTTCTGTGCCACTCTTCTATTTCTTCTTCTATTTCTTCTTGTGTGATACAATTGATCTATATCTATCCTTTATATATTTTGGAGTAGGCTTTATTTTATATATCTCATGTATCAAATAAAACCTCATCCCCTCAACGATGTATCTCACTTATCATTTAAAAAGTGGAACAAGAAGTGGATGGAGTCAAACTCTTTTTTCTTCTCGCACTGGCTAATTCAAAATTGAAGTAACTAATTCTCTAAAGAATTGTTGCACGTTTGCCATATCATGAAAACTCACTTTGTGGAGTCAAACTCCAATTTTATATACATATATATATATATATATATATATATATATTATTTAGGATTATTTTAATAAACTAATTTATTTAGATAATCATATCTCCTTTATTATTAGTGGATTTCTATAATAAGGCATACTAATTTAGTATTGGGTTTTCCAAGTTAATCCAATTAACTTGGTGATTTCCAATCACTAATAATTTTAATTAAATCAATTGATTTAAATCATCAACACTATTAATGTTAATTAAATAATCTAATTATCTAATTGAATTTATATTTAGTTCAACAATTGAATTAAAATATAAATCTAATTAATTAATCGATATTAATTAATTATATCAAATTGTTGGATTATACTAATTGATAAATATAGTCATTCAAAATTAAGTGTGACCTTTTAGGTTCACTACTAACACTAGCAGTAGGCTTACTACTTTTGCAATTTTACAAATAACAATTATTTGATTATTTAGAATTAACTCTTTAAATCTAAAACCTACAGATCACGGGAACACCTAGCAAGTAGCGTGATCTCATAGTGTTAGGTGAAATAGCGAGTAAACCTATATAGTTGCGATTATCATACATGTAAGATCCTTCCAACAACTAATCTCCCGATTGGTTATAGGGTATGGATTATAAGCCGAAATCCCGTTAAATCAATAACTGTGTTATTCTATTCAAATTACAATGATGTTTTATGAATTCATATTCACCCTGCCTTGGCCAAGGTCGTCGAATCAAGAACAACGAAAACACAGGAGATTCTCTTGTTAAATGACAAGTGTCGGATTCTATGTTGGCCATTGACAAGTCTCTACGTACATTTATTTTAATACCCAATATATCCCCTTGCGATTGCCAAACAATTAGAAGAATATCTAAGTATTACATGATGTACATAAGACTACCGTCATGCCTCAAGTCTAAGGACTAATCATGTACTAGCGCAATTAGAAAATTCTTATTTCGACAAGATATCTCCCATTAAGAATTTTTCCTGCGGATCAAGTTCAATGAACTTGTTCTATAACAAACATCTACATACATGAACTCGTGTGACCACACTAATACTTATGGAACATAGTATTCTCGTCTTACGAGAATTCATCGTATGCAAAAGTCTTACTAGCTACTCAATGTCCTATCTTGAATAACTTCAACCTGGGACTAATTTAAGACCAAAGCTTAAAGAGCATCATAATCCATGATCACCATCACATGCGTGACCATGCCCCTTAACTTATTTTGATCTAAAGACTTTATCTGATATTTTGCAAATATAAAAAACAATATAAAAGATAAAGAGTAACGCCTTCATTAATATAATTCCCAATAAAATTGTTTACTATAAAATATGAAAGAGTACAATAATCCAATCTAATTGATGCGCCGGACACACTACTCTAACAAAAATATCGGAAACGATCCTTGCAATAGCCAACCATATAGGCTGGCAAGTAAGATTTAAACCTACAAAACCTTCCGAGATAGTGATATCGTGCTATAGGTATCATTTGCAAAATGGTTGTAGTTACAATAATTCACTCAAGAATTAGCAATCTATCACACATCTAAACAAATACTAGAGGTGAGCTTTGGAGGTGAATGACATAGATCATATGGTAATGTCAACTCTTTGAAAACTAATCGACCAGGTTCCGTGATTACCTATATGAGCTACATATATTGTAGAGTTAATAGTTTAGGTTTGTACGTTTTAGCCTTCTTCGTAATAACAATTTAATTTAACTTATTTCAAGGGATATCGAACATCTCCAAGGTGAAAGATATGCATAATTTACTTTACCGGATAAAGTCGTATGGAAGGTAGCTTATATATGCATTTAAAATTTAAAAAGAATTTGAATTTGTATATTATAATTCTAATCATTTTCATTTTCTATTTTTAGTATTGTGACAAAAGTATTTAAAAAATTATTTGGATGTAAGAATTGATTTGATCATATATTGCTGTAATTTGGAAGAGTAATATTGTTGAGTGACATCACAAAGTATCAGATACATTGATACATGCTAGTTTTACATGTATTTTAGGTCAATTAAAGGTCGTAATTTGTGACATACGCATGTGTATTTGGGCGAAAAGTGATTAAAATCCATCTTTTGAGCTAGATGATGTGTTTCTGCTTGTTTAGTGTTATTCATGTATAAAAAGGTCAAAAAGTCCGTTTGGGCAATGTTCGGATGAAAAACAAGCAAGAAAAGTCAGAAATAGCAAAGAGAAGTTGAAGTATGGTCAGAAGTTCTAACTCAGTCGAGTTGTTTAGCAACTCGGTCGAGTGAGAAATGAAGAGCAAAACGTGAAGTTGGTCAGAGATTTCAACTCGGTCGAGGGGTATTCTGACGCGGTCGAGTTGAAGCCCAACTCGGTCGAGGAGGATTCTAACTCGATCGAGACAGCTTTCCGAGTCCAAAACTGATTATGCGCGTTTTATGATTTTGAGCCCATCTTGAGCCCAATTTAGCCTTAACTATATAAGTAGGTTCCCAGACTCAAAAAAGGGACTTAGAGATCATTACATGGCATATTGAATACCTCCATTATCTCCTTGTCTCTATTTTTTTCGGGAATCATCTTCATTTGACTCGGAAACGGAAGTGGGGGCATTTTAGAATTTTTGTTGGATTTCAGGGAATCTCGGCCGAGATCTTTATGTGTCTCGGCCGAGACAGGTGGGCAGAGAATTCTGTCTTCTGGACGAGGTGAGACATCTCGGCCGAGATCCTGATATGTCTCGGCCGAGATTTCGTGTTTTGCACACTCCCTTTCACTTCCAACTCTACTTGCTCCTTCACTTGACTTCCCCTTTTCAAGGACTTTACCGCTTCTCAAAATCCCCACACTGACATTCTCAATTTCACTTTGTGGAGAGTATTTCATGGTAGGAAAAGGCAATAGGTGGTCGAGGAAGCATGCAGCTAATGCCTCCTTTTGCTTACACAACTCCTTGGCAATCTTCCACTTAGGTGTCCGAACTTTACTTTCAACCACATGGGAAGTCTCTTCTTTCCTCGAACCATCATCCACGTCCTCAGTCTTTCCTTGTGAAGTATACCCGGGCTTTTCAGGCTCTCCAAGTAACTCCTCATTCATAACAACAATGGCACTCACATTTTTCGGGTTGACTTCCGGTTGAGCCGGTAATCTTCCTCCTTGTGCATTTTCTAAACAAGATACCGCCGATGCTATCTGACTGACTAGATTTTCGATACTCTGAAACCTAGAACTTGATTCCTTCTGTAATTGGAGCGTACTAGTGGCTAGGCTTTTCACTATATCAGAAAGAGATGGATCACAGGGTACCTGCTCGGATTGCTATCTTTGCTGGAACATTCCCCTAGGAAAAGGGGGTCAGTTTTGCCCACTGTGATCACCTTGTTGATTATTGCTCGGATTCTGATTGCCGTATTTAAAATTTGGATGGTCCCTCCAACCCAGGTTGTATGATTGTGAATACGGATCATATTTCCTCCCGGATGAGCTGGGATTAAAGTTGTGAACCGCGTTAGCATGGGCCTCCATTTCTTCTCCGAGAACCGGGCAAGTATTAGTAGAGTGTTCAGTGACTTGGCAAATTCTGCAAGACTTGGAAGTAGGTGTGCCACCCGAGATTACCTTCTTCACCAAGTCGGTGAGTTGGTCTAACCTCTCTTCAACAGTTGAGTCTATCACATCCTTGACCCGTCTCACCGGCTCTCTGCATCCAAACTGTTGAGTATTGGCAGCTATTTTGGATATCAGTGCTCGAGCCTCAGTAGGTGTCTTATCAGATAGAACCCCTCCACTCGCCGAATCAATCATATTTCGATCTGCCAGGCAAAGTCCTTCATACCAATACTGAATCAGCAGTTGTGGAGTGATTTGATGTGGGGGGCAACTTCCGACAAGTCTTTTGAAACGTTCCCAGTACTCATATAATGTTTCACCTTGCATCTGCCTCACTCCACTGATCTCCTTTCGAATGGTGGTGGCTCGAGAAGCTGGGAAGAATTTTTCAAGGAATTGGGTTTCCATCTGCTCCCAGGTGGTGATTGATCTGGATGGAAGGTAGTATAGCCAATCCCGAGCAAGATCCTTCAGGGAGAACGGGAATGCTCGAAGTTTGATCTGTTCTTCCGTCACCCTTGATGGCTTCATACTTGAACAAACCACATGGAACTCCTTGAGGTGCTTATGAGGGTCCTCTCCGGACAGTCCATGAAAGGAAGGTAGTAGGTGGATGAGTCCGGATTTCAACTCGAAAGCAGTGTCGTTTCCTATGGCTGGGAAGGTGATGCACAAGGGCTCTTGAGCAACCCTTGTGTTAGCCAACTCCTTCATTGTTCTTTCTTGACCTTGATCCTCATCCATTTCTTCCAAGTTAATAATCTCTTCACCCCCTAAATTCAGCACTTCGATTCTTTCTCGGACTTGCTCCAAATCTCGAGCTCTCCTTCTCAATTCACATTCACGTTCCTTAATATCCGGTTCAAATAGCAATTCTTTTTCTCCTTGCGAACGCAAGAACATTCACTACAAGTAAACAAAAATAAGGAAACAAAGTGAGATTATGAAATTACTAAGCTAAACAAGAAGATAACTATATATGTAATTAATCATAATGCTTGATCAACAAATCAACTCTATTCTAATCACCGTTCCCCGGCAACGGCGCCAAAATTTGGTAGCGTCGTTTCCTACTACCAAATTAAATTGTGTATGAAGAGTACACTAAAACCTTACCGACTATCCTACTGAGTAGAATGGTAAATAAGGGTCGATCCCACAGGGAACGGCCGAACAGTTTTGATTACGATGTCAAGCAGTTTATGGTCAAGTACGCAAGAAATAAATATTTAAGAAAGCAATAACGAGGGGGGTTTGATTAAGAACTAACAATCTACTAGTGACAATTAAAAGCAAATAGACACACTTAAAAGAAACAATTACTCAAAAACACTAGAAGAGATCTTTTTCGGTTTTAGTTTTCAAATAGTAAAACAAGTCACCCTTGATCATGCTTCCCCTTGGTCTTGAACAATTGATGCAACTATTGTTAATGCCCGATTAAATTGTGATTTAAGCTCTTATCTCAAGACTATTAACAAGCTCTAATAGCCTTGTTGTCCCTTAATCTTAGTTAATCAAAATAAGCTCTTCGACTAACCCTATTCAGTTTAACCGAATCCTCGAACAAGCTCTCTTAGATTCGATCACCAAAAGCATTAAACACTAGGACAACGAGATAAATTCAACATAAAACTCGAAAGCTCGGTTTTAGTGGTTAAACTTTGTGTTATCCCCAATAAATAACTATTGTTTGCTACACGGGAATCGGAAATCCTACAATTACGGATAGTAATCTCCTATTCTAGCAACACATTCACAAATCCCTTAAAGGGTGATCAAACCAATAATCAATTCATAAATGTGAGTCAATAAGAGCAAATAACACAAAACACTTAAATATACAATAATCTCGGTAACATTAACCGTAATAATCACATCAATGTCTCGACTCAAGGTTCCACAATGATCAAGGATGAACAAAGGGTGCTAGCCACCCATATTAACTAATACAATCAGAAAATAAATGGGAAAATAAAGAAACATGATACTGATATGGATGAATCCAAAGATGTCAATTGGAGAAGATGATCCTTCAATCCCTTGTCCAATCTCCTTCCTTGGTGGCTGAAATGTGCTCTCCAAGTATCAAAAAGGTATCCAAAAGTTGTCTAAAGTTAGGTTAAATTCGAATGGGATGATATATATATATAAAGGGAGAAAGTGCTAGACAAAAATAGGCAAAAACGTATTCAGGATTTTAAAACAGGGTAGTGAATCTCGGCCGAGACGGGAGTGTGTCTCGGCCGAGACGTGAAAAAGGGTTTCCAAGAATTTTGGGTCGAAGGTCAATCTCGGCCGAGATTGGGTTGCACCGATCTAGGCCGAGACGTGAAAAAGGAGAAACTAGGGCTTGTTAGGTTTTGACTCATCTCGGCCGAGATTAGATTGCATCTCGGCTGAGACTTTCATCTTTGACATTCTTCAGAAATTCCCTAGAGCCTCATCTCGGCCGAGATGAGATTGAATCTCGGCCGAGATCTTCAGTCTTGCAAAACTTCAGAAAACCCCTGGAGGCTCATCTCGGCCGAGATCTTCAGTTGGCCCTTCCTTTCTTGCCTCGATCGATCCCTCGACTCCGCGGTCGTTTAATCTTCGATTTCGACCCTTTTTACACCTGTCTTAATACAAAAATAGCTCAAACGCATGATTTTGCCCATTAGAATATAAAAGCACTAAATACACATAATTATGCATGTTATTGATACTAAAATGACACTAAAAGTGCCCTAAAGTGCGTGCACGGAACACGTGTACCAGCAATCTTGTCGCGCATCTACACGAACACTGGAAAGGGACTTTTGGGTGAATGACTTAGATCTTATGGTCATGTCAACTTTTGGAATTGAATTGACTAAGTTTCGTGATTGTCTTTGTGATTTGATTACTCTAGAGTTAATGCTTTAGATTTTTATAGGTAACACAGTAACACCGCAGAAACCTTAGCTTTATATCTCTATGTTATAATATTGCGCCAAGCAAACTGAGCCCTACATAAATAGGCAGAAAAAACTAAATTATATACTTACTTCCCTCAACTTTTTGGAGCTTGGATTGGATGAAGATTTTGATTTTTATCCTGGAGAGGGTGAAGGAGTACTAGATACAGACACGGCATGCTTAGAATTTTTTTTCTTTTTTTGCTTGGTGCTATAGATACCTTCAGAATCTGCAACAGAAAGTTAATGCAGAAACAAGGAACATCAATGAGACGATAAATGTATCTGAAGTTCTGCAAAAACTGTATAAAAAAATTAAATTATATATACATATTTATAAATCATGATCTCTAAACTTCTCTCAGTAGAATTGTAAAGCTTCACAAAGCGGGCCTCTGTTTAGTGTGTAGTGTGGAGTATCCCATTATGATTCAGATAGAATGAGGGAGGCCTGTGTTTTGTCGTAGAGCGGTTTTGCTGTTGCTGCTAGAAGCTTGGAAGAGAGGAACTTGGTAAGAAAGAGAATTACAATATAGCCCTAGCATTACTACATTTTTAAATATAACCTTTAGACCCAAAAATGTAATTGTCCTTCCTTTTAGTTCCATTAAATTTGTACTGTACCACTTTCTTTCTAATACGGATAGTTATTTAGATTAGTTTTGCAGTTACTTGTAGATAAAGATAAATCTTCTTGTTGTAATCTTTTTCCCGTAATTTTGGATTCTGTTCTAATCACTATTATATTTTGGATTCTGTTCTAATCACTATTATTAATAGCAGAATATACACTCACCAAATTAACGGTGATCAAATTCTTTTCTCACATGATATCAGCAGGAAAATCCTGATATCCCTAAAAAAAACACTTTTTCTATCTTCACAAGCACTTTTTCCTCTGTCGCTGACCTCTCTTCTTTCTGCGTCTTCTCTCGTTCTTTACTTCTGCTTCTTCTTGTTTCTCCAGCAATAGCGTCCCATGACTCAAGTGATACTGCCCTTCTCACTACCCTTATACATATGGTCAAATTTCCCCTTACGTCTTCTAGTTACCTGCTTTGGAAGGGCCAATTTTTGTCGATGCTTAAACTTGCTGATCTCGATTCCTATGTTGGCGAGACTAATCCCGTTCCTCTAACGATTATCAATAATGCTTCCGACGACGATGTCTCCAACCTTGCTTATAAAATCTGGTGCAAGAATAATGATCGTGTTCTCAGTCTCCTACTCTCTTCCCTCACTGAAGAAGCCATGGCCGAAGTCCTTGGTCTCATGACTGATCGCAATGCTTGGCTTACCTTGGAGACTGCGTTCAGCCATTCGTCTTCCTCCATGCGCAACAATTGCGTGATGAGCTGCATTTTCTCAAACGAGGTAATTCTTCAGTTATGGATTTACTCGTCAGTTTAATACATTATGTCATAAGCTTGCAGTTATTAGTGAAACTGTCTCAGAAAGTGATAAAATTCGCTGGTTTTTTTGTGTTTTGGGTCCGCAATTCCGTACCTTTATGGATGTTCGACTCCTTAATTAGTTTTTCGGGATCTAGTCAATCAAGCCTGTGATCACAAACTTCGTGAACGGGCCCTCACATTGGCTGAATCATCCCGTCATCAGCTGCTTTTTACGCCAATCGTTCTGCTTCCTCTTCCAATTTGGGCCGTAGTACAGTGCCTCAAAGTTGTGGCACTCAAGGCCGTGGCTCAAATTTTGGTTTGCATTAGCCTGCTGGTCTCCTTAATCCTTCCGCTGCTGGTTTGAATTAGCTTGCTAGTGTGCAACAGCCACCTGCTGCTGGTCATAGTACTCGCCTTCCTGCCGGCGGGTAACCTTCTCGACCCGTTGCTCGCAATTAGAATCATCGCCCTTATACTCCGCGCTGTCAAATTTGTCAAGGGCCTCATTATGCCAACAACTGTCCTGATCGATATGTTGGAATGCCATCATCGCCTTCTGCTAATTTGGCCCAAGCTCTTGCTACTTAGTGGACAGTCAATCCTTCCTCATACTCCGGTTAGTTCGTTAACACCGGCGCCTCTGCTCATATAACGCCATCTCCATCCTTCTTGGATGCTGCTACCCCTTATACTGGTAATGGTATTGTCATAATTGCTAATAGTGATTCTCTTGTTATTTCTCACTTTGGCACTAAATTAAATTCTAATGGACTCTGCTTACGTGATGTTCTTGTTGTCTCATCAATTACTAAAAATCTTCTTTCTATTAGTAAGTTAACTTTGGATTTACCCGTTGATGTTGTTTTTTCTAATAAGTTTATTATGATACAGAATCGCTTGACAAATGAACCTCTAGCTCGGGGACACTGTAAGGAGGGTTTATATATTCTGGATCATGTCTTTTCAGCTCTTCTTGCTGCTTCTCGTAGTTATGTCACAAAGTCTTCATTGAATTATGGCACTCCCGTTTGGGACATGCCTCTTTTTTCGGTTATTAAGTTGTTAAATAATTTAGGACTTTTGTCAGTCTCGTCTATTTTACCAAAACCTACTATTTGCACTACTTGTCAATTAGCTAATAGCTCGAAAACTCCTTTTTCTTTGAATGATAAACGAGCATCTCACGTTTTAGATTTAATTCATTGCGATTTATGGGGTCCATCTCTTGTCGATTCTTGTGACGATTTTCGTTATTATGCTGTTTTTGTTGATGATTTTTCTTGTTTTTCCTGGCTTTATCCATTGCGTGCGAAATCTCAATTTTTTTTATGTACTTACTCGCTTTCATGCTCTTGTCACCAATATGTTTTCCACCAGAATTAATTTTTTTCAAAGTGATGGTGGCACCAAATTTACTAATAAACGTGTACAAGAATTTTTTACTTCTCGTGGCATACAACATCGCATGTCTTGTCCCTACACTTCGCAACAAAATGGTCGCGCTGAGCGTAAACACAGACATATAACTGAAGCTGATCTTTCTCTTTTATTTCATGCCCACGCTCCTTCTCAATATTTGTTTGATGCTTTTTCCACAGCTGTTTAGATTATTAACTGTCTCCCATCCCCTTTGTTAGACAATAAATCTCATTTTGAATTATTATTTCACATTTCTCCGCATTATTCTAATTTTAGTAATTTTGGTTGTCGTGTCTTTCCTTACATTCGTGATTATGCTTCCCATAAACTGGCTCCCCTCAGTCAACCTTGTATTTTTCTTGGTTACAGTACTATTCACAAAGGTTTTAAATGCTATGATCCCGTTGCTTCACGTCTCTATATCACCCGACATGCTCATTTTGACGATTCTATTTTTTCCTTTACTAATAATGATTCTTCTTCTAATCCTAATAATTTATTTTTTTCCCAATTTTTAGACCAACAGGTTGGTCCACAATTTGGTCCCACTCCAGCTTCTGCATCAGCTATACCGCGTGGGCCAATCTCCATACGACTACTGGTCCTTCAGCAAAGGCCCATAATCCACTACCCCCTTATCTGGGCCCAAGCCCTCCTTCCCATGCCTCCACTTTGCTCTTTGGGCCGCCACCATGCATTTTATGTCAACACACCCCTGGCCCAGCTCAAAATCCTCAAGCCCATGATACTGGCCGAGTTCCACATCCTCTAGTTTTTGTCACTGGCCCAGCTCCAACCCCTCCAGCCCCTGTTGACCGACTCCCTCCACTTCAGGATGACACTCCTCATTCTGTCATCCCTTCGACCGAACTCGCTGACCCTGGTTCAGCCACCTCCTCCGGCTTGCCCTCTCATCTGCCTGTCAATCCCGCCGGTTCATCAACTATTGCACATCCTGCCAGTTCAACGAAATCTGCAGGACCCGATCCCGACTCATCTACCGCCCCGCCTACTGCTCCACATTGCCTCCCACCGGTTTCCACTCATTTCATGTAAACTTGGGTTATATCTGGTATTTTTATGCCTACGTACTTTGTTAATATTGCTTGTAACAATCTCTTGTCTTCTTTGTCTACTTCTACAGAACCCAAATGCTTCAAATCTGCTTTAAAATCTCCTCATTGGTTTTCTACCAGCGTGACGAAATGGACGCTCTCCATTCTATGGTACATGGGACTTGGTTCCTCGTCCCTCGAACGAGAATATCGTTGGCTCCAAATGGATGTTTTGCACCAAATATCACACTGACGG
Organism: Ajuga chamaepitys; assembly: GCA_958295605.1. NCBI lineage: Eukaryota > Viridiplantae > Streptophyta > Magnoliopsida > Lamiales > Lamiaceae > Ajuga > Ajuga chamaepitys. The sequence continues at coordinate 50,900,095 of OY282507.1, forward strand.
TACTTTTGATCACTACAAGGCCCGTCTCGTGGCTCAAATTTTCAATCAACTTCCGGGCTTTGACTTCTTTCACACCTTTAGCCCAGTTGTTCGCGCTGCAACGGTCCTGTGATTTTATCTTGCTGTTCAGTACAAATGCCCATTACATCAGCTAGATGTCAAAAACAACTTTCTTATGGCCATCTGGACAAAATCGTTTTCATGTCTCAACCACTGGGCTTTGTTGATCCTTGGTTTCCTCACCATGTTTGTAAGCTTATAAAGGCCCTTTATGGCCTTCGGCAGACCCCACGTGCATGGTTTGATCGTTTCAATGCTTTTCTTCTTTCTTTAGGTTTTTCTTGTAGTCGTTCTGATACTTCGTTATTTTTTATTCATCCATCTGACTGCACTCTTTATTTGCTTCTCTATGTTGACGATACAATTGTTACAGGTAGCAACTCTTCTGTTCTTCGCAGTTTCATTTCACGCATTAATGATGAATTTTCTATAAAAGACCTTGGAAAGCTCAGCTATTTTCTTGGTCTTGCAATAACTTATTCTGACTTCGGTCTCTTCCTTGGTCAAGCGAGTATGTGCATGATATACTATCTCGGCCCTCTCTTCTTGAGTCCAAACTTGTCTCTACACCATTGATTGTCGGAGAATCTCTTGTTAGCACTGGTAGTCCTTTCAAGGACCCTACCTTGTATTGGTCACTCGTTGGCACTCTCCAATACCTCACAATCACCTGTCCGGACTTATCTTTAGCTATCAATCATGTCAGCCAATTTCTTCACAATCCCACTGACGATCACTTTCTCGCTATCAAAAGAATACTTAGCTACATTAAAGGCACAATTCACTATGACCTCTCCTTTACCCCTGCTCCGAAATACACGATTCTGGGTTATTTTGATGTTAACTGGACCCGATGTGTAGAAACTCGTCGTTCGGCATATGATTATTCTATCGTTTTAGGTGGCAATCTTGTTTCTTGGAGTGCCAAGAAACAACCCACTGTTGCTAAATCAAGTTGTGAATCTGAATATCGTGCACTTGCTCATGTTGCCCAAGAAAGGGTTTAGCTCACCCAACTTCTTAAAGAACTACGTGCATTGCCTGCTACTCGTCCACTGCTCCTATACGACAACAAGAGTGCCTTGTTTTTTAGTCAAAATCCAATAGCCCACAAACGTGCTAAGCACATTGATATTGATTACCATTTTGTCCGCAAACTTGTTACTAGTCAACGTCTCAAGACACGTTTTGTTCCTTCTCATTTGCAGCTAGCTGATGTTTTCACAAAGAGTCTTTCTCGTCCAATGTTCGAATTATTACGCTCCAAGCTTCATGTAGGTCAAAATCCTACCCTTTGCTTGAGAGGTTGGGGGGGGAGGGGGTAATACGGATAGTAATTTAGATTAGTTTTGCAATTACTTGTAGATAAAGATAAATATTATTATTGTAATCTTTTTCCTGTAATTTTGAATTCTGTTGTAATCACTAATATTAATAACAGAATATATACTCACCAAATTTACGGTGATCAAATCTTTTTCGCACACTTTCCTTTCTAAACTTCCCAGATAAGGACTAATGCTAAAGTTTCTAGCTAATTGTAATATCCATTCCTAGAGAAACAATTTTTTTTTTTTATGGTTTTGATGGGTTTGTTTGATTTAATTTGTCCTTTTGTTTTCTAACACAGATTTTGGATTTTTTGTTATTTATTTTATTAAATGATTTCTTGAGGTGGAAATTTTCTATTCTAAGGTGTAAATTGATGTATAAAAGAAAAAAAAAACAAAAACCACCTCACAAATACAGCGCCACGTAGCATAACTCGTCGAAACTCCCTAATCGGCGCCGGTACGTAGGAGGCACACTTTTCTAGTAAGTTGGTTAAAATTGGATCAAAATTGACAAAAAATGAGCAATTGATAGAAGTACGTGACTAAATTGAAAAAGTAATTAATTATGAGATCAAATCAGAAAAGTTACACACTTATGGGACCAAATCAAACTTTTTCCCCAAATTACCCTATATATTAAACATAGAGTTAGTTGATGATTAGCTATTGTTAGAAAAAGTAGCTAGAGGAGCGTATTTCTGTTATCCTCTTCAACTCTATATATACATTTGTAATTAGTCTTCAACAGTCAATGAAAATTCAAAGCATTATTCTTATGCATAGTTCTCAGGCTTATACATCTTTCGTATCATGAATTCTTATTGCACGTATATAGCTTCATTCTAGATCGTGAAACTGACTTAAAGACAAGACATGTTTCTTATTGCACGTGTACAGTTTCATAGTTGATGACAATGATGTGTTTATCATGAATTATTGCACGAATATAGCTTCATTCTAGATGGTGAAACTTACTTGAAGAAAAGACATGTTTCTTAATGCACATGTATCATGAATTCTTATTGCACGTAACAACTTAATTCTAGATCGTGAAACTGACTTGAAGACAAAGCATGTTTCTTATTGCAGTGTTTGAGAAGCCAATAAAACAAACACATAACATCAGTATGACATACTCCCTGTCATGCTCCCTCAATCCCGGCCTATTACCTACTTTGACCGGGCACGAAGGTTAAGAAAACAATAGATTTTGTGAAATTTTTGACTTTTTTAAAGGTGAGTGAATGAGGGTGAAAATTGTGAGAGAAATTTGTCATTTATGGGCTGACAAGTTAAATTGAGACAAACCGAAAAAGAGAGTATGTAAGTTAGAGCGAGACGGAGGTAGTATTAATCAGCAAAATGATTATCCTCAATAAGTCATGTTACTGCATAAATATGTAACTCTCAAAAAAAAACAGAAAATGTAAATGTAAATGTGATTGGTGACAGTGGAAGTGTTCATTCCAAAATCAATTGTGTAAGTGCTCCAGACCAAAATCAATTGGTGATGATGGAAGTAGATCACCAGGTCACTTTCTTCAAATTTGCAAGATTTTCAATACTTCATATGGCTATTTAGACGAATAATTACATTCTCCCAAAGTCGGTAAAACAACTTGTTACCATTCTTGCGATTGTTATATGCGTCTGCCAATTCGTTCCCATTGGCGTTGGTCACTATTCTTGGGCCGTCAATAATATTCCCAGTGGAATTCTAGTTAAGCTAAAGAAACCAATATATTTTTTGGTATTTTATTGCAAGCGTTAAGTGAATATAGACTTATAAACCAAATTAAATGATTTCTGGCATATAATCTAACATTTTGGACCTGTATATTCTGCATGTAACAGAAGTACCTTTGTCATTTGTTGCTATTTAGAGGAATAACTACATTCTCCACATGTAAATCAACCGATTCCTTCTTTCTATATTAGATATGAAGTGGGTGTTGGGACAGAACTGGTTCAGCTCCAAGAAGCATATACAATCAGATTAACACTACCCAAATCTTCAGATGACGATAAGCTGTTTCCGCTTCGGCTGCAAGAAGGTGGACAACTCAGATCAGACATCACAGAAAATAAATCTGATCTCGAACATATGCATATTTTTCAACTATACAGTGTATCAAAACCTAAAAGTTTTTGAAAATATGTATATGCCTCACAAAAACATTCACAGAGGTCCCAGATGCTTAAGTGTATTCATTGGTCCTCCTAAAATTTATAATTTATAAGAGGTGGAATGAAGTTGAATTGCAAATTTAGTATCAATCTTCAAATTCAAATATATATATATATATATGTGTGTGTGAGCGCGTGTGTGTGATGGCACTTTGACCCTAAAGAAGACTCTTGACATCATGCAACACCAGCGAGAGTTGGTACATCTGTGATTACGACGAACTAGAACCTAATAAAAAAGTTCAGTAATTCAGTGGTGATACATCGTATTTATGTATCTAAAATGGAATTAAAAGAACGAAAGAAAAGCAAAAAAAGACCACCATGAGATGTTGTGATTGAAAATAAATGCTCACATATGTCCTTTCAACTTCTTCAAGAAACTTCTCAGGATAATCAAAATAATCAGCGCATTCTTTCTTTATTGATTCTGCGAGAGCTTCCTCACCTGCCTTTTCAAGATTTCTTATTAAAATGGTCAGCGTTAACTTATCTGGAACGAAACCTGAAGCTTTCATTTGTTCATATGTTTCCATTGCTTTCGTCACCATTTCAACTCTGAAATATGCTCCAATCAGTTCAGTATAGGTCCTTGCATCAGGTTCGAGGCCTTCATTCCTCAATTCTAAGAAGACTTGTTCAACCATCTCAATCATTTTGTTCTTCCCGAACATCATCATCATGTCGTTGAACAGAGATAGATCTGGTACATACCACAGCTCTTTTCTTACAAAGTTAAACACCTAAAAACCACCTTGTGAATTTCAGAAAAAACGCATACCAATAAACTAAATAAAATAAAGGAGCAGATACAATTACTAATAATAGGAAGAACCAATATATACGGAAACACAGAGCTTGATGATATTCACAGATAAAGAAAATTTGAATATAGTGGATAAAAGCAATTGAAACAAGAAAAATCAGTTGTTAAAAGCATTCCTCATTGAGCAAATTAAGCTGCATGTTCAGTTCAAGACAGGAGACAAATGATTCTGCTTAACAATTTGTGGAATCAGATTAAGTAAGATATAGGCACTGAAACACACAAAGAATCTGAACTACAGATTGAAAGGGTTTTATCAATAAAGGAAGAAAAATTGAAGACCAACAACTATGCTTATAACAGACAGCAGAAATGTAGAACCCGCCTCTACATAGTGAATCCAACTAATTCAGCAGGTTATGTAGGGAGATTAAAAAGAATCTGGAAGGGACACAATTTCATAAAGTCGCATGAAGCCCCTTAACTAAAATAGATGTCAGTCGGGTTGGGGAACCCAATCCCAGTCTAAGGTAAGGGAACCCACAAGTAATTCAAATTAAACTTCATATAATTCTCTTCGCTGTTACCCCTCAGATATTGCAAGGTATCACTTGGTCCCGTTCAGTTGAAGTAAAAGACTACATGTTTGTATATATAATCAAAGTTATCCCGTTGATAGATTGGCCTAATAATCTTCTCCATAAGATAAAGCGATTGTTATTCCATCTGGCACCAGGATAGAAAGAAACACCAAATGCAGATTCTCTTGCATAAATATGAGACTAAATCTTGATAGGAAATTTTCTATATTCAATCTCAACACAACAAAATGAATTAAATAAACGGCAACATACAAGAAAATGCTAGCATAACTTTTATTGAACAATACCTTGAGGGCTAAATCCAATTCATTTTGCCTCTGCAACTCGGCCAATGTATCCAGCAAATCAGCCTTCAAAAGCCTGCTGAGCTTACTGCTAAATACTTGCTCCAATCTAGGAGGGGAATTTTGAGCCAATTTCAAAGACTGGACTACTTGAATCGCCTCAGTTGAAAGTACTCGGCTCCTCCACATAGACTTTCTGGGCCCATTTCTTAGACCGCAAGTGATTCTTAGTGTGTTTGGTATGTGAAGTAAGGTGGAAATTTGAGGTTTTTGTTGAAGAGCCAATTGGGAAAACTCAATTTTGAAGCTGCCCATTACAACAGAAAGGAAAACTCAGTCCCTCCAATGGAAGTTGAGCTGCAGAGATTGAACGAGACTAGGGCATAAGATTGGGGATTTTTGTGTTTGGAGGCCAACGAATTTTAAAAAAAAACAAAGAACTGGGCAAAATTAGATGTGTAGGAAGTGACTAAAATAACCTCAATCCCGCGTTGGAAAAAAATTGAGGGAAAATTATAAGTAAGGATTTAATAAGCCTCGTTTACTTTAGTTGAAAAGGATAGTGCTTCTATCTAATGTAGCTGGATAAGTTCCGCTGTCTTGTAAATTTTCAGGGATATGGATAGATAATATTTGTATCCAATGTTTACTCGACCAATATGTATTTTGGATAGGGGGCATTTTACTAAAAAGCCCCTATCAGAAAAGGGGAAATACACTGAAAATTGATACATGCCCAACAAACAGGAGCAATAGTAACAACAAAATGAATCTATCTCACAAAAATATTGCAATATGAGCAACATAATGATACGCCGCCGCACCGCATATAAACAAATTTAGTTGTAATAGTGGAACAGAAATCAAAGGCATAAAGATCATTTACAATCTTAATACTTGCTGGTAGAATAGCTTGATAGACGGACTGCAATAAAGCAAAAGTTCTGCACGTACTAACAAGCTTCAAATAAAATTAATAGTACAATACAAGTTTTGCTTGAGGGCACTGAATTACCTATTTTCCGGCTTCCAATATTTTAATATTGATTGTAAGGTTGAATTAGCAACTACCCCAAAAAAACAAACAGAACATGATTGCTAATTGCTGAAAAATTAGGAGCTAACTTTCACCATAGCCAAAACATTTCTAATAAAGTAATCATCAACAAGACTAGCAGACGTATGCAATTCGAACATATCAAAATGTTCTTAGGGGAACAAGAAGTAGTGTTCTCACGCTATCAAAATGTCACCATTTTCACCAATTTTGAATATCCTAATCAACTAGGCTACATAAATTTTTAAATTCATAAAGCCCAACTCTAAGCCGATGAAGCAAATCGTTGAATGGAGGAAAATAATACCTGAATAAGGAAGACGCCATTTATTACTTCAATCACAATGTGTGCCTTTTCAGCAACAACAGGTTCAGCTGCACTATCAACATCTCTGGTAAAAGACAAGTTTAAGATATCTGACAATTGTAGGGATCAAACATTGTTCTATCTTCATGTTTCTTAACCTCATTCTTATTTATATCAGGGGAAAAAGGGTAAGAATCATCCATTTCAACAATTAACGCTGCCCGCTCAATAGACTTATCAGAAAGTTCAATCAGTTAATAATTATGTTGCAATGGACTTATTCATCCTGGAAAATCAAATTCCCACAGATTCCCAAACCAACCCATTGTAAATGTTACCCAAAATTCTCACTAACCACAATATGCAAATTAAATTTACATTCGATTTTTATTCACACAACAATATGGAACCATTGAGCACACGTCATCAATAAAAAGAAACAAATCAAATTAAAGACATAATGAACTTAAAGAGCACCAAGTGTGTGACAACAAATTCGCAGCAGTGTGAATTAAAATTGAAGTTAAGTTCAAACCAGTAATTGAAATTGGCCGCGGTGTGCCAATGAGTGGAAAGGTCAGTGGTGCTGAGCTCGGTGCTAGTTTTTCAGCAGCAGGTGGGCGAGCACAGGGGCTGGGTCGCGATTGGGGGTTTCGAGACGGGAAAGAGGTCGCGCAGGCGGCGGGATGTGGTAGTGGCGGCGCCGTAATGGCTGCCGGAGTCTGGCGCGAGGAAGAAGATGGTGTGGAAATCTGCGAAGGAGAAATATTAAGAATTATGGCTGGTTTATTTTCTCCCTTTTTCTCTCTTTTTTCGCTATTTATTATTATTAGTAGAATTTTCCTTGCACGATTTCAAAATTATAAGAAAAATAAATAATAAATAATTAAATAAAATAATTAAATGAATTATTTTTATTGAGTAAATATATTAATAAATGAACTTCTAGTTCATTAATGAAAATAATTAATTTGTTTTTTATTTCCAACTCATATTTAAAAATACAAATAGTTCAATCCATAATAGATATCTAAGAGGGTGTTTGACAGAGCTTATAAGATCTCTAACATCTTATAAGATGCTTAAGAGCTTATAAACTCTTAAAATTTGTTTGGCTAGTTTTTTTAAAAAAAGTTTATAAGATGTCTAATTAAGTTCATCAAGAGACTATAAGCTCTTTTAAAAAAAGTACCACCCCTCCACATTTTTTTCATAAGCTCTTTTTATTTACACATTTTTTTTAATTGTAATTATAAAAAGATCTTATTTACCAAACGCATCCATATCTTATAATATGTTAAAGAGATCTTATAAGTTATTTGATTCAAATATTTCTATAACTTATTTTAAAATAAGACCATACAATTTATAAGCTCTAAAAACATCTTATAAGATGTAAGAACTTATAAGATGGTTTAAATAAGCTTAGTCAAATCCCCTCTAAATTTAAACACAACAATCAACTAGCACGCAAATTAAGGGCCATGAAAAAAAGTATTAATTTGATGCTCCATCCGTTTTATATTAATTGACGTTTTAGGATGTTCTTCATTTTTTCAATTAATTGACGTTTTACATATTTTTCACCAATTATATCAATTTTCTCCTGGCTAAATCCTAAAATATCTCTATTTTTTAATCTATCAGAAATATTTGATTTGGTCAAATATTTAGCTGAGGGTATATCTGTCAACATATTTCATCCTAAATTATTCCATTTCATCCTAAAATGTCAATTAATATGGAATGGAGAGAGTATATTTTACACAAACTATAGAAATTGAAAAAGGATTTGCTTTTTAGTTTATTTATAATTTTAATAAATAAATTAAGGTTGTCACCTATACTTTTCCTATATAACAAATTGCCAAAGAAAAATAATAATCTAAAATTGGAACTAATTTTGGATAAGATTTTACAATATATACATGAATCTCTTTCAGATTAGAGATCATTTAAAGCTATCCATTTCTAAAGAATAAAATGGGGGGGAAGATATGTCTAATTTTCTTTTATAGAAGGTTCTATTTTATTATGTAGTAGGATTATTATTATTATTATTACTTTATTTTTTTAAAAAAAAATCAGATTTTGATTTTTTTATATTAATTTTAAATAATGCAAAATAAGGCTTAAAAGCCTCAATGGGCAGAAGACTACTTCAATTTGGGCGTGAGCATGCCCAATTCAATCTTGTCTCACAAGTACTAGACTACTATGATTTTGGCGTGACTACGCCAAAACGCGACTAGTTTTCCGCACCTTACGAAAAATAAGTTATTTTAAAGGATTTAACTCTTCATTAGGTGTGATCACACCTAACAAAAACCAGTCTTCAAACCTATTATTCTACTAAATACGAACCACCTGATAATAAACCTTAAAACTTGAAATAAAATAAAAAATGAAAGGAAACAAAATAAAATTCTGGGAAAATTATTTACTCTTCTATCAACGTGATCAACCATTTCCACGAGCATTTTTCAATATCTCATTCAGGTCAAAACGTAGATACGATTCAATCTTCTCCGTTTCAAGATCCAACTATGACTACATATCAAGTCTCTCAACTTCGTGGACTTCCTCAAAGCTATCCAGCACAACTGAATTAATAACATCAATAGAACAAACAAAATGATTTTCATTTGGTACTTCACAACATAAAAAATATTGAATTTCACAATCTCTCCGTCGAACTCGATAGAGATGGTACCCTCATCCACATCAATCTTCGTCGTAGTCGTCTTCATGAATGGTCTTTTCAACAGGATTGGAGTTGGTTTGGCAATGGTATCATCATCCATCTTCAAGATATAGAAATCGGCTGGGAAAATTAATTCCTTAACCTACACCATAACATCCTCCACAACCCCTTTCAGGTAAGTATTAGAATGATCTGTCAACTGAATAACAACTCTAGTCTCTTTCAAAGGACCCAAATTCAAAGCAAAAATAACTTGAGTATGACATGATATTAATAGAAGTTCCTAAGTCTAACATGGCACGTTCAGTTTTCATATTTCCAATCACAGGCATAGTAAACATACCTGGATCCTTGTATTTGTTTGGCAGTGTTTTCTTTATTACAGCAGACAGATTCTCTCCCACACTGACCTTCTCATCACTTCGCAATTTCCTCTTGTTAGTGCATATTTTTTTTAGAAATTTGGCATATTTGGGAATTTGCTTGATGACATCTAACAAAGGAATGTTGATCTCAACTTTCCGGGGTGTCTCTAGCACTTCCCACTCATGATCATGTTTCTTAACCTTGGCCAACCTACAAGGGAATGGTGGTACAACCACATTGGAAGCGCTTTGTAAGGCCTAACTTTGTCCTTGGGAGCTTCCTTTCTTGGTTTCTTCCATCTCTTTCTCACCTTGATGCTCATCAACTTTCTAAAGCAACATAGATCTAGATTGTATCTCTTTTCGCTTTGGAGCAAAGTTGCACCCACATTTTCCCTCGGATTAATCTCGGCAAGGGACGGAAGTTTTCCCGAGTTTTGAGACTCCAATTTACTCATAGAAGTGGGAAGTTGGCTAAATTGATTTCCAAGGCTCCAAATGCTAGCTCTTGTGTCATGTGAAACTGCTATGTATTCCTTGTTAGAGCTTTCACTATTTCCTCCAATGACAGGCTAGAATTTGAAGGTTGAGTAGAAGTTGACGATTTTTGATAATTTTTTATTATGGGGATCCTTGTTGTCATTCCTTATTTATGTAGCTTAACCTTGGAATATCACTCCAAATTGGATTGTAGCTATTAGAATATGGATCATATGTGCGTTGAGGTTGTCTAGGGAATCCTTCCATTACATTGGCTTGTGGAACATCATCTTGTATTATCGGACAACTGTCGGTAGTACATCCCATGACTGAACAAATTCTACAAACCTGAGCATGTGACAAATGTGTTCGGATAAACTTCTCCATAACGCAGTTAGAGCATCCAACATTTGATCATTTAAATATGTGTTCACTTCCTTAGCTTGTTGTTAAATGCCGTCATTTCTTATTCCGAACTGTTGCGCATTAGCAGCCATATTTGAAAATGACGCAGCGCGAGCATGTTAAATGAACAAGAACGCACAAGTAAAAATCGTCGATTCACAATGAATTCCGGTAGCACTGAATAATTAGAAGACTCTTTTTTCAATAATCAAAATCAACCACCTAATACCATATAAGAGATCCATATTTATACTAGTAGAGGAAATTGGGCCCTAAGAAACTAATCTATATATCTATATATATATATATATATAAGTAAAATGGAGGGTCTTATTGTCATTTTAACTTTCCCTCCAAAGACTTCTACACTAATTTGGTAAGTTTTTGTCAATTTTGGTAACTTTATAATTTTCTTTCAATTTTTTAAAATGCAAATAGCTTTTATATTATTAATCCATTTTTTATGCATGATATATCAAATTTCTTTTCGCAATCTTCAATTTGACATCCATTTCACATATATTATAATGAGTGAGATATTTAATTTTAAAACAATAAATTCTTTATCGATTAACTATTTAGATTATATTTAAGTGTTTATTGAAAAAATTAATAAAATAATTCCCTTTATAAATAAATATTAGTTGAGTATTTTCTCAAAGTTCAACAAAGTTATTTCACATGAATTTTCAAATATATTATTTACTTTAGTTATGACCAGAATAAAAATTATTGGTCAAGTAATTAAACTCATATTTCATTAAATTAAAGGTAAAAAAATCAATAATTAATTTTATAAATAAGTTATTAAATCATTACATCTGTTAATATATATATATATATATATATATATAATAACAATGTTTGTTTTATTAAACGTGCACTTTTGAGCAATGTTCTAAAAATCGCTAGTCGGTCGGTCGACTAGGGCCTAGCGCCTAGAGCGCCTAGGCGGCACCACCTTAGACAAATAATTTAATTATTTATAAATATTCAATAAGTAAATAATATATAAAAAATTTGAAAATAATAGCAACCTATCCTAAACAAACTATATTTTGCATGTTAGCTAACATAATCAAGGATAGTGCAATATTTACATGTACAAAAAACAAAGGATACTGCAAAATTCAATAGTCGATACTGAATAAAGCAATACGTGAAGCATTAGTCCATAAGTCAAAAATCAAAATATGTCATCCAAATCAATTAAGTGATTCAAAAAAAAAAAAAAATATATATATATATATATATATATATATATAAAACTTAAAAAAAAAAAAAAATGGCTAGGCGCCTAGGCGGGTTAGGCGCCGCCTAATCGGGCTCGGCGGCGCCAAACTCGCCCAGCGCCGAAAACGACCGAATAGGTAAAAAACGGGACGGGCTGGGGCCGGCTGCCTAGGCGGCCGCCTAGCCCGTTTTTTAGAACACTGCTTTTGAGCATATGTATGTTTATATATCATAATTATTATTGAGTTTGTTGTTTTATTACTTATTCATATTTTTATATAATGTATATTGTGTTAATATTATTTTATATATAGTAACCTAAATTTTAGGACATTTGTTATACTATTCAATCTTTTCTTTTTCGTGAATCAATCTCAACTATATATTTTTTACACTTTGCAGCCTAAAAAATATTTTGTCGCACTAACCAATTTCAATTATATTTTTTTATTCTTTGCAACCTAAGATTTTTTTTTTTTTTTTGCATTAATCAATTTTTACTTTAAATAATATAATATTTACAATAAAAGTAAAAAAAAATAATTGAATTACAAAACCAAATAAAATATGAAAATATTTAAATATTTTGAAGAACTCACATACTTTAATTTGTCTTCGAATTATTGAATAACTTTTGATTTTATTTTGTTAATGTTAATATTTATTTAAAAATAAGAAGTATTTAAATATATCTAAAATTACCAAGTAAAATGTTCAAAGTTGCAAAGAGAATATAATTCTAGAAAGAAACAATTAAATATTTATAGTTCTAATTTGAAAATTTATTTAGATATATTAAAAATCCATATGTATATAAACGTTATAAGTGTGTTTCTGCATTTTGTTAGTGTGTTTCTTTGTCAAAAACTCTTTAGGATTTTTTATATTACTAACAAGTTTTTTGTTTTTAATGTTTTCATCTATAATGTATTAATGTAATTATCTTTTCACCTTCTTTAAGTTGAATTATGTTTTTATTTTTTATTGTGCATTGATTCATTTATATTGTGAATTATATAAAAATGAAGCAATAGAGTATTTTTAAAAATAAAAAATATAAGATTATTTGAAAAGAGAATCTATTTTCCTTATAAATTATTTAATTTATTTTGTAATTAAATTATCTTATTGTTTTAATAAGTAGTGTGTTATTATATTTTTGTTTGCTTTAACATATGTAATTAATTGAACTATTTGCGGTCATTCGTATATGTTAAGAAGGATACGGACCGACTAACATTATGTCAGAGTTTTATAAAAAAATAATTTTAACATACGAATTTTATTTTTATTTGTTATATATATTGATATTTATTTTTGTTTTATTACGTAACAATAATTTATTTATAAATACCCCATATATATATATATATATATATATATATATATATATATATATATTTAATTCAAGAATTACACTGGAGAAATGAATATTTACACTATTTAATTTTTTTATTATATGTTAAAAAGATAAAATATTTATTTATTAAGTATACAATATTCACATTTTCAAATAATATAATCTTATATTATTTAATTTATTGAAAAACTTTATTTTATTGGCAGTCTTTCGTGCATCGCACGAAACTAATACTAGTATATAAAAACAAAATGGATTTATGCTACTTTTGGATAAAAAGTATTTTTTCCGCCCATTTATCATTACTTGTTTGGGAAAGAAAACATGTAAAAACAATGAAATCGTACTGATTTGATGATCCCTTAAAATAGCCGACAAAATCTCTTTTATTTGGTAATTTGTTACAATTTTATACATTAGTTTTTTTTTTTTTTTTTTCTCCTAATCTAAGAAAGAAAGAAAAACTCTCCCCTCCCCCCACGGTGACTCGAACCCAGGACCAAAGGCCTAGGTAGTAGATGCTCTGCCACTTGAGCTATCCTACTTTGTCATTTTATACATTAGTTTGAGAACAAAATCAATTTTCCCCTATAAAATATATGGTTGAGATTTTCACTCTTTGTTGATATCGAAAGAGTATCAATTTTAATTAAAATGAATTAATATATATCTATATCTATATATATATATATAATAACAAAATAAATTGTTTCCACAATATAAAAAATATTTTTTTTCCCGCTAACTTTACATGCGTAATTGGGAAACAAAAAATTGTGCAAAACAGAATAATCCAATTTAATTGGCAACCTGTTTGATGTATCTGGAGAAATCTCTTAATTTTAACAAATTAATCTTTTTATACATTTAACCTAAAACATAATTAATTTTATTCCAAAATAAATTTGTTGAGATATTCCTCTATTTTAAAAACTGAAAAAAATCAATTCATAATATAGTAACTACAATGTGTCTACATTCATCTATATTGTTAAACAAATCATTTTCTTAAAAAAAATCTGTATAGATTTGTTAGCAAAAAAATAGGGGTTTTGAGAACACATTCAAACCCCAACAATATCAAAAGAATCTAAATAAATATAATTGCACATAATTAGGGTGCAAAAAACTAACATCAAACCCTAGCTGTTAGTTTAAATACTAGATCATTTTTTTCCCTAAAACACACTTCCATAACTCCATATACTCTCGGTCGAATCGACCCGAATCCTATCGCTACTCTTCTTGCTTTCATCCGACAATGTCTTTGGTTAATCATTAGAAGAAGAATGCGATGGTTCACCATGCTCGCGAGAAGTAACACAAGTAGAAGATATGAGTGCAGGAGGTCTGTCATCAGCTTTGAGGCACGAATTTGCAGGTGCTGATGTGGCATCTGGACGAGGCTCGGAAGAAGCTTTAGCCCAAGCAATCTGTTTTTCTTTCCTTTCCTTTAGAGCTTTCTGGACTAAGAATGCTCTGACCACTGTACATGTATATTTAGTTATTTACATGTATATATAGTTTTATTTTAATCTTTTCTAATTGAATTAACAATAGATGTTAGATTATAAATTTTCCTTCTCGACACCAATAAATTGAGGATGATCGAGTTCAAATCGAGACTCAATCTTTCAGTTTTCCAGTCATCAAACTCGAGCATATACATTGATTCGATTACATTTCTATATAATAGCATAAAAAACTAACATGCATCACATTTTTATTCATTCCATTTTCTCTTCAGTTGATATGGGTTAAATGCAATTCTGCAAATTTTATGCACTTCTCTTTCTTCATCAATTTCTTTTTCCCATATGAGCTATCAAGTTGTTTTTAGAAAAATCTTTCTATCAAGTTAGAATAAAATTTTCAGACTACAATAAGGGTAAGAAAACCAAGGGCTAAATAAATTACCACTAAACTATACAAATTTAAAAAAAAATAAAACAAATTAGAAAGATATATATGTGAGTTTATCAACAGAACTGTAACCTCTCCAACTAATCCTCCGGGTTAATAATTTATATTCTTTAGAGGATTTAATAATTTATACTATTATATATAGTGATACCAAAGGTATCTACAATATAGAAAAAAAGAAAAAGAAGAAATTTCAGAATAGTGACTAGGAGCTAGGGTGAGTACCGTGTGTAGCGGTTTGGAAATTCGAAATTTTTCGGAAAAAATTCAAAAATATCCGGAGATTTCTAATAAAATCTCCAGAATCACTCCACCTATCAGTTCCTTCTGCAGATGGGATCTATTTGCTTCGAGTAATCGGTGATTTTTTAATTTTTAATTTAAAATAAATATTGTTATTTGAAAAAACTACATGAAATGATTATTGTATTGCTGTATCTAAGATAAAACTATATTCTCTATAAAAAAGATTGTACAATAGTATCTTAAAATATAGTATCTAAGTTATATCTTACAACAACTCCTAAACCTAAGCTTATAAAAATAAACTTTATAAGTTAGTAAAGTAAACGACTCATCTAAAAATGAATAACACTAAATTATAAAGTTGTTAGCTTTGGTTAATAAACCTCTTTTTCGTATACCTTACAATAAAATTTGCCTCATACATGAGTTTTCGTTCTCTTTTAGTTATAAATAGCTTAAAATGACTAACTATGGTGAAATCATAACTAACTTAAAAAGAAACATGAGATTTCACCAAAAAAATGGAGAACCAGAAGCGTTAGAGTTCATGTTTATGAATTCTACCTTTATATATTTTAATAATGAACTATTAGATTATAATAAATTTTATTGGCAAATTTGACTAAAAAGTAAGTTAAATTTAAACATATTATTTATGATCTATTACTTTATATAAACTACAAACATATTTACTATCTATATTCTATATTTTATATCTATATATAATAACAAATGACATATTTTTTTTTATAAATCATTTTATCGCCCATATGGCTTGCCAATTTGGGAAATAAAAATCACCAGGAAAAAAGAAAAAGATTTCCCTCAATTTTTTCCGCCCAAACACTAGGGAAGTTTTAGATATTGACTAGATTTCTTGAAAACAATGACATACCCACTTTTTCGCAGCACTTTAACATTCTAAGTTAATAAAAAATTATGACGGTTTCAAACAAAAAATAAAAAGATATAAACTTCAAATCTTTTCAAATTAATGCATGAGATAACTAAAATATATGTTTGGATGTGAAATAACATATCATGATTCTATTTACTAGACAAAAGCCTAATAGTGAGTACGCAAGTGATTTTCTTTTTGTGTGGAGTACGCAAATGATTTTTTGATCAAGATGCACAAACAATATAAAATAACGGTTAATTTTACCCTACTCCCGTGAGTAATACCCATATACACTATGAACCATTGGATTAGTCCATGTGTAGACGTGAATCAAAGTAATATTAACCTTTGATTTTATCTCTACACATGCACCAATCCAATGATGTATGAAGTATGCATGTAAAATTTATATTACTATAGATACGTACAATCAATTAAAACGTATTCCCACGCATTGTGTGGGTACCTATCTAGTCTAATCTAAATAGTAAATAAATCAAAAAGATATTCTAATAGACAAACTATAACAAACTAAAATATATCATAACAAATATAAGATAAAATCAAAATATATATAAAAATATCATGATCTCCATCATTCTCCTCCAAGGTTGTCAAAATCGCGATTTTACGTAGAATCGGTAGACTGCCTGTAAAATCGGATCGTAAAATTGGATCGTAAAATCGGATCGTAAAATCGTAAGATTTTACAACCTATACAAATAACCATACATATAGCATATTTTAGATACAGTAAGGTGTATAACTATTAAAATAGTTAAAATTGATAAGTCATTATATTCAAAGATTACACAATTACTCAAATAGTATGCATTGTCTACATAAGTTAATCAAACTAAAAATTAGAAATAATAAAAGTAGTTGCAAACTACGGACACAAAATTATCAATGATCAAGTTCCAATAAACAAAAAAGTTCAAGTCTCAATCATCAAGTCCCAAAAAAAAAAAAACTAACAAAGTTGGAAGTAATACAACATTAACATGACAACAATCTCGAATTCATATCAAAATAAATCATCAACGGATATATTTATGTCTCCAGTTGTTGCATCATCATCATCATGATACTCATCATCACCACCCTCACTAGCATCTTCAGGCACATTAAGGATATCATTGGAATCTATCTCCAAATCTCTTGAGGTTGAGGGGTCAATTCGAGTAGGACTATTCTCTTCGTCATTTTCATTCTCGAGCTCCATGTTGGTTCCACCTTCATGACCTCCAAAGTCTTCATGATCATCATCTTTCTCATTTTCATATCTTTCATTCTCATCATGTTCCAATGCACCATCAAAGATACCAAACAAATCACTTCCAATAGACTCATCAGTAAAACAAGATTCATCAACTATCCATTCATCATCCGAGGAGAGTTCTTCAAATTGGCATTGACTGGTATCATTTTTGGGTTGCTTATCCTTCAACTTTAGATTGAACATGACAAAGGCTAAGGCATTCATCTTCTTTTGGAGCAAACGATTTCTTCTCTTAGTATGTACCTAAAACATATATTATATAAAAATAGATATTAACAAACTCTTAAAACAGCTACTAAACAATTTCATTTCAATTGTTACTTACCCGTTCAAATGCACTCCAATTGCGTTCACATCCGGATGAGCTACAAGTCAAACTTAGTATACGAATAGCAAACTTCTGCAATTCCGGACACTCATCTCCATAAGAGTCCCACCACTTCGCTGGAGCCTTTTTCTCTCTTGCAAGAATAGCAGCCTCAATGCCAAACAACCCTTTTGCATCTTTAAACAATTCAAGTTGCATGTCTATCTTGCTTCGTTCATTTTCATCACGAACCATCCTCTCTAAGCATTTGTATAGTCCAATCTTAATTTCAGCAGTAACTTTGAAGTTTGGGCTATAATGATAGTGAGGATTCAAGTAATAAGCAGCAGAATGCAAGGGCTTGTGGAGTTGAAGCTCCCACCTCTGATCAATGATATTTAGTACAGCCTCATAACTATAAAATCATGAACCAATAAGGAATATAAGCAAACTTTCCATATAATGCAAGTAAAGTAAAGAAATAGATGATCAAAAATCAAGAACCAATATAATGTACATTATGTAATGAAATTAAGTAAACTTACTCTTTTTTCACTCCACTAAAGTTGGTTTTTATCTTCTCTCTTGCACGTCTCATTTCTTCATATATAAACCCCATGGCCGGTTTCTCATCTGAATCCACCATCCGCAACACCTTAATGAGGGGATAAGCAGCCTTAAGACACGTGACAATGTTCTTCCAAAATCGACTATCCAAGACAACTTCTTGCACTCGCTTTCCATCAAGTGTAGAGGCAAACCTACAAGACTTCCATGATCTCGAAGTGAACATAGTCATCAATGCACCCTTGTTATCACTAAGTGACCCCAAAGTCAAGTAAGCAGTGGCAAACCGAGTAACAGCAGGTCTAATCAAATCTCTTTCTTTGGTGAAATGCCTCAACATTGAAATTAAAAGGGTTTTTCCGTAGATGTAGGTTGTTATTCTTCTTTCTTTTACAATGGTGGAGCTATGAACTTTTATCTTTTTTTCAAAATCTTCCAACATCAAATCAATACAATGTGCTGCACATGGTGTCCAATAAAGATGTTTCCTCTTTTCCATCAACAACTCACCGGCCGCTTTATAATTGGCAGCATTATCAGTAACAACCTGGACAACATTCTCTTCCCCAACTTTCTCTACAACCTCATCTAACATCTCAAAAACCTTCTCTTTTGTCTTAGAGACATCTGATGTATCAAGTGAAGACAAGAAAACAGTTCCCTTTGGACTATTCACCAAGAAATTACATAAAGACCGCCTCTTTCTATCCGTCCATCCGTCTGACATAATTGAACAACCAGTTTTCTTCCATTCAATTTTATGATCCTCAATTGACTCCATAATGCGAGCCACCTCTTTTTTCAAGTATTTCTCCCTTATATCATAATAAGTTGGGGGTTTAAGTCCAACCCCGTACTTGCCAATCAGATCGACCATCTTCCTAAACTCAACATGTTTCACAATATTAAAAGGAATAGCACATGCATAGAAAAATCTAGCAATTTGCTCATAAACTTCCTCCTTCAATTCCCTTTTCAACAACTCATTTATGGTTGTCTGAGTGCTCGCTGTGCTACTAAGCCCTTTTCTTACAAAGGAATCCATAACACCTTTCCCTTTACTCTTTCCTCGATTATTTTGCACCTCCTCCTCCTCCTCATCCTCTGAATCATTAATGTTACACATTATCTTTCTTTTTTTCTCAGCCACCTCAGCATTTTTAGCCAACACTGCTAATATTTCTTTTTTCACCTCATCTGGAACACTCACACAAGGTTCTGCATCCTTTCTAGTACAAGCTAAATGATTTTTAAAGCGAAATATTCCACCACTAAAAATTCGATTGCAAAACTTACATTGGACTTTTTTTGCAGCTCTATCCACGTCAATTCCATACTTCCATCCAATATCAGTCCTACTTCCAGGTGCATTTTTCTTGGAAGGCTTCGATTTTGATGAACTTGAACGGGTCATTCTATAAGAAAAACAAGGAAGAAAAATATAATTAGCAAGAAGAAAAAATTAAGTTAAGCTTGACTGCTTGACTATACCAAGATAAAGAAGAATGCAATTTAATTGAGAAAAAATTAATTTAAACACTAATATAAATATTAATTGAGATAATTGATAAGTTGATAGTTATCAATTCATCAATTGAGTATCTCTAAATCTAATTAACATGTCCATATGTAAATATACTAGTAAATTACAAATAAACATCACATATCAAATTATCAATTAAATTTGTCAAATACAACTCTTAATTAGTTAATTTCTAAAAAAAATTGACTCAACACTAAGATATTATCATATTAAGTATTAACAAATAACAATTTCAGGTAGCTAATATGTTATAATTTATATACTTATATTCTTATAAAAATTCACTTCTACATCCTAAATTTGTGAAAAACTGAGCATAAAAAAAAATCAATTCAATTTAAATTATTCAATAAAGATTATATAAAATTAAGTGGAGACTAGATTATATATCCGGGAAAAACTTGTCTCAAGGTACATATACATTGTATATCAGAATTCAGAATATCAGATTATCAGGGACTCTGATTCAGTTCAACATGATACATCAGAAAAAAGAAATAATCAACATGGTACATCAGAAAAATTATTGGAAAAAAGATAAAAGAAAATGCATAAGAATTGATAAGAATTGATAAGAATTAACTGAAGTCGTGAAGAGCAGCAGCAGCCAGTAGCAACGTCGGCGAAGAGCAGCAGCAGCCATTGGCAACATCGGCGAAGAGCAGCAAGTCAGCAACAGCAGCGTTCAAGGACAGCAGCAACGTTTCGCCAGCAGCAGCAACAGCATACGCAAAACGCAAGCAGTAGCTGAATTTGGGACTGTTATCTTTGCCCTAATTCTCGTTTTTCAGATTTTCTTTCTTTTTTTTTTATTCCTTTTCCTGATGGGTTTTCTGTTTTTGTTTAGGATATGGGCTGATATTGATTAATTTAAGGCCCAATCTCCTTTAAAAAATGTTGGGCCCGTAGCTTATGTAGTGCAATTCTGCGAAAATACAAACTCGTGCGATTTCACAGTGAAATCGCGATTTTGACGATTCTAACGATTCGGATCGCGATCCGGCCACGATTTCACAGGCCTCCGATTTTGTGAGCGCGCTAACTCGTTTGGTGTTACTGAACTCGTAAAACCGTAAAATCGTGCGTCCCGACTCGCGATTTTGACAACCTTGTTCTCCTCTCCCTAAAGACGGTTCGCCCTTGAATCGTGCATGGTTCCATTGTGAAAGCATCAGTATGTAGACGTGCAGGTATGTCATTACATTCGTGTAGCCAAAGAATAAAAGTTTCATATGTAAATTCCTATACAAAATAAACAATACCAAAGCAAAGAACAAACACAATTTTCAAGCCACTGTCGGTGTTAATAAAGCTATCAGAGAGCAAATTTAAGAGGATTTGCATGAGCGCCAACCACCATGAAGGAATCACCAACTTCTTCATCGAAAATTGAGGCTCTATCATAAACACTGAGGAACTCTGAATCATCAGTTTGGGACCCAACCTCATGGACTAATATAATTCGCCTCCTCGGACATATTAGAACAAAAAACTAGAGGACAGTCATAACCTTCATGTGAAAAGGAATCAATACATTCCTCATCGAAAAATAAAGGACCTTTGAAATCATCTTATATGGTGTGTGGAAATCAGGATTGGATTACGATTCTTGCACTATGGCCACACCCACAATGACCACGTCTCATCTCAGGCTTCTCGCATCCCTGGTCCCTTTCAGTAGCATGATGGCTAACCAAGAAGTCCAAGAAAGCGTGTTGCAATCTCTGCATTGGGGCGAGTTCAATTGCCAACACATCGATATATTGGCGGATCTACGTGGTGTTGTTCGCACGCTGGTGCTTCTCGTTAGCGGCATAAAAAAATAAAGGAGGCATGACGATGATCTTATTTTTGACCTTACCATAACTCATTTTATTTATAGTTATAATTCTAGAAATGATTTAAATCGTATAGGTTTTATATTGTTGTTTGTTGGGCCCTCTGAGTGAAAATCCTGACTCCGTCACTGAATACACTGCTCAGGTGAAGATAATAATTTCTTAGCACATTTTGAGATGTGTAAATTGGTAAATATTTCACATTTGTAAGAGAGAGAACGAGAGTGCATATTTGGTCTAAATTGACTACCATCGTTATCACCAATGAGACTTCTAAGTAACTTTGCCATCTTTCGAACATGTTCTTTGCCACAACATCAATGTTTTTTATAATATTATTGTTTATCAATATTTTCTCAATTTTATTAAAATTTGATCCCCACACTACGATATCACTGCTCAAATTTATTTGTAATAATACTAAAATTGAGCCCAATCTACCTTTAGCGTCCAAATAATTTAAATTCAAATAGTTAGTACTTTTATTATTAAATTACAGGTAAAACGTCGAAACATAGGTTAATAATCAACATAAACATAAAAAAAAACATAAATCCTCATAGACAACAAGAAACTACATTTCTGAATCATGATACAAGCTACGACCCTTCAAACCGCACAAATATTTCACGTGCGACCGCGTCTTAACGCGCGTTTGCCCGTTTAGTGTCGCAGGTGATGCCGCTCCTGTTGTGGTTACACCATTGGGCAGGGTACGATGGGCATTCTGGATCGCTTTCTTGGCCCGACTAATATCATCGCAAATGTGTTCGTCGAGCCATGATATGATATCGTTGAAGACTATGTTAATGTTGTGGTCTGTTTCGCCTGCTGTTAGGCCATGCCACATTCCCGGGTACAATTTGATCGTTTTGTCTACGCTGCTGGCTCGTTCGTACAGCGCCCTGCTCACTTCTGGATCCGTCACTGTGTCTGCCTCACCGTGCAGCACGAAGAATGGCAGTGTCACCTGTTGGGAGAAAAAATATTTATTTATATTTAGTTATTGAACTTTCTAGTTAAGAGATTTGTCGAAGTTGGATAGTTCAAATGGCGAGAGCATCCACTACCCTACACTATTGGTTCGAGTTTGAAGAGGAAGGAGTGGCTTTTTTCATTGTTGTAAATAGGAAATTAATCTCGGACAAGACTAATTGCGTTGATTGCCATTGAATCAACCAAAATGAGAAAATTGCAAAAGCAGTACCCTGACAACCGGTGGTTTGCTAAAATCACAAACTTTATGTCACAAAAGAGGCATTCACGAATCACGACTTTGTTATAAATTGGTGTGTGATTGTATAGACGGAGATGTAGAATACAGACAAAGTCAAGGCTAGAGTTTGACTCTATATTCGTAAGACGAAATTGCCATGTACTCAGGTGCAATACGTTGTAGTAGCAAAACGTCTCCAAGATACAACGACTTTAAAACTTCAGACCGCTGCACTACGAGTCGGAAGTTATCGGCGAACGTACTCGGATATTTGGAACTTTCGGACTCTACTAATGCAGAATTTAGAAAGCTTTTGAATTGCAAAGAACTTGTGAATTCGAATTAATAAAAGTGAAATGTGGAGGGGCC
The DNA here is from genome assembly GCA_958295605.1 of Ajuga chamaepitys. Classification (NCBI taxonomy): domain Eukaryota; kingdom Viridiplantae; phylum Streptophyta; class Magnoliopsida; order Lamiales; family Lamiaceae; genus Ajuga; species Ajuga chamaepitys. The sequence continues at coordinate 50,923,431 of OY282507.1, forward strand.
TATTTATATATGTTGAAGAGTTGTGGTGCCATTTTGGAAAGGCACCTCTTCACCCCTTGGTTGCACCCTTTGGACTGGACCCACCAGTTCGCTGGGCGGTCGCACCCGCAGGCTGACCCGCGCCCTGGCGGGCGACGGGTCGCACTGGTTCGCTGACGGGTCGGTCCGACCCACTGCCCCGGTCCGGTTCGACCGGTCCGAACCGCCAACCCGGTTCGACCCACCGGCCGGTCCGAATCGCCGATCCAGTCCGGTTCGACCCGGACCGGACCGGTCCACGTCACCGCACCGCCTGACTCGAACCTGTGAGCCATCCGTCTGGACCACCTAGCCAAAACTTTAAGGCTCCTCCAGACGAGGCGTACGTGCGAAGTGCAAAGTGCGCCTCTAAAGCGACTCAATGCGACGTGCGGGCCCGGGTGGTGCAAAGCACCATCCTCGGGTCCATTTTAGCCAAAGGCTAAAATCCCACTAGGATCCACCATAAGGTCCACCATAGGGGAGCACACTTGATAACTACTTATCAAGTGCTCTACTAAATAAGGAGTATCCACTTACTCCAATTTTCCTATGTGGGACAAGTTCCATATATTTACTTCACAACCTCTTCAACTTCCATATTTAAGTTGCAATCTTTGACAATTAATATCTCATTCACCCGAAATTGGTTTTGAGCATATTAATACATTAAATTCATATACTCGAAGTGTAGATTATGAATTTGCAACTTGTTTCCATTTTTTAACAAATGGATTGAATTAATTAAATTGGTCAATTTTGAGTCAAAACCCAAAATTCCAAACCAATTTCCAACAGACTTCAAGTGAGGTTAGTTGGACTATGAACCGCATCAAATTAATTGAGTCGAAAACTGAGCTTAGGTGATGCAGATGAGCCACATGTGACAATTTACAGCCAATTATCACAATTTCTCCAAAATTAGGATCAAACCCGCAATATTAATATTGTTTTGAGACTTAATTGCAAATCTAATGTCGGACTGAAATTGTAAACGATCTATTGTTAGAGGACTAATCTTGCAGTGTCCTCCATCAAGAATCAAGCAAACGGATAAAATTAAGGGGAAAAAATTGGAGTAAAGTAGTTTAAAAGTGACCTCATTTAAGCTGTCCTCAAGATTCATGCTAGTCCTGAGCATTTCCAAGGCGGTTTTCAGTCTTGGCTTCTGCTGATATATCAGTTTGTTGCCTCTGATCTGCACGAAAACCAACGAGCAAGATTTTAACACGTCAGTTGGTGGACGCATTAAAATAAACGAACTAACACGTGTATGTGATTATAATTCTATGAAATGATAAATTTGACATTGCATTCATAAAATTGACCTCTTCTCTTTTGATAGGATCCTTGAAGGCTGCATCAATAACATCCTTGGTAGGAACTATCTTCCATTTGGGTATTACATCTTCAACCTTAGTTAGCAGACTGATTACTACAGGATGTGGCTTCACCTTCTCTGAGATCTAACGGTCGAAAACTAAAGTATGTGAGATTGTATTTGCACGGCGAAGAAAATAAAACAAAACAAAACAAATCAAAATTGCGCAGCTAAACTCTAAAGTTTAAAATGCACTAGACTAAAAAACCATAGTCATTTGACCATCCTGCATTTTTTTTCTGGCTTAATTACATAAAAATTCACGTCATTTTGGTAAAACACGACCAGCAAGGCAGCAACAGTATCACGGAAACGCACTGCATTTGTAATGTTTTCAATTCATTGCACTTGAGCAAGTTTTGAACTCCAATTACTGACGTGGAGCTCGAAATTGAAATTTTGACTCATCTAATTGCATACGAATAATGTATGAGTTCTTTTAAAACCTCTTACTAAACTAATGAAACAACATTGTTCTATCATTCAACCTAATCATGAAACAATGTCGTCTTCATTTAATTTTGGGTTTAAAAAAAATTGTATGAATACATGTAGACATCTTGGATAACAAAAAGACGTACGATTTCTGACTCCACTTTAGCATTTAGAGTAAAAAGCTTGTTCAAGTGCATCAAACTGAAAAAATTATAAAAGTGATTTATTTTTATGTTATATTTTATAAGCTACATTGCAAATGATAATGGATAAAAAGTTCGTGAATTTTTATTTAATTAAACCTTTATTTTTTTTGTAATGAAATAAACATTATTGATATATGACCTTACACATTGGGGCAACAAGAACAGCACCATGCCAGAAAGTAGGATCTTTTTTGTGAGTTAAGAGTGCCACTGCCCCTCCCATTGACTCTCCATACAAAAATCTTCTCTTTTCCTTGTATTCTTCCTGTCCTGAAATTCAACATAAAGCATGGTTGGTAAATTCATAGCACAAGTTTTATTACGGATTTAGATCCTTTAAAATACTTTGCTGTAAATTTTGAAGAGAGACTGACAGACTTTATGTGGGTCTCATATTTTTATTTTTATTCTCGAATGAAGTGTGTCGCTCTCTTTGAAATTCATGGTAAAGTACTCTAGAGGGTACGAATTCATCTTATTACAGAGCATTCTGTCAAAATTCAAGACTCGTCCAAAACTAGTTTTAATAATTTACTTCCTTCATCCTACAAAGATAGTTTGATATTTTTTATATTTATTCAAAGCTATAGTCAATTTCCTTCTAAAATTACAAAGTTTCTAAGTAACTTTACTTAATGTTTTTTGGGAATGATCACATTAGTTCCAAGAACTCATAAATAAATAAGGATTAGAAAGGGGGGGGGGGGGGGACTTGTTGGGTTTTTCATTTTTTTCCCAAGTCCAATATCATAATTTCTATCAAAAATTAAATTTTGAGGAGGTAGAAGAGTTTCTAATTTTAGTCCCTTTTATTTAATTTTTAATAAGAAAGCCCAACTTGAGTCCAATCTTTTTTTTTTTTTTTTCATAAAAGAATCAAGCAAAATGCATTTTGATGGCCCTAAATATTACTCCCTCCATTTTATATTAATTATCGATTTAGAAAAAATTAAAAAAATTAAGGATGAAATATTTTGACAGATATACCCTCGGTTAATATTAGGGGATAAATATTTAACCAAATAAAATATATGTGATATGTTGAAAAATAGAGATATTCTAGGATTGAGTCAGGGAAAAATTTAGTAGAATTAGTAAAAAATATTTAAAACGTCGATTAATTAAAAAAGGAAAGAAGTAACTAGAACGACAATTAATATAAAACGAAGGGAGTTACATTTAGAAAGGTCTCTAAGATAAATTAAATTGTTTGAAAAGATCCCTGAACTTTTTATAAATTCTTTCTATAAAACGTTAATATCATATCGAAGGGCGCTTTTCAAATATTTCATAATTTAAGGTCTTTTTCCAAACCTTCTTCAATAGTCTAAAGATCTTCTCGAACAGTCACTTATTATACACATTTTCAAACATTTGCGAATAGCTTAAGGATTTTTTTTCAAAATATTACTCCCTTCGTCCCGAGATAATTTGCACATTTTCCTTTTTAGGGTGTCTCGAGATAATTTGCACACCCTTAAAAAAGAAATTTCATTTACAATCTCCACCCTTGAGATCTCCATCCTCAATCTCCATTTTTTAAAAAATCAACTAAAAAATAAAAGCAATTATTTTTTATTCCACGTGCTGAAAGGGGTGTACAAATTATCTCGAAAGGGAGAGAGTATACGATACTTTTGGAAATTGACATTTTACTTATAATTTAATAAAATTGTTGAAGAAATAAAGTAATGAAAGCAAAAAGTTAGGGGGTGTTTGGTGACTTACCAGAAATAGACTTGAAATGGTTGCTACAATCGTGTACGATATTGTCAAACCTCTTGATGTAACAACGGGCGCCCATGGACCGTCCATGTCCTTCATAGTCTATTCCAAACACAGCATATCCCTCACTTGCTAACGTCAATCCAACACCTAATTTCAATTCATCATTTATTATCAATCCTTCATTATGTTCAATTGATGCTCGCTAAGTTTATACTCTCTTCGTTTCATAAAAAATGTCATTTTAGACACTCTTAAAAATTTCACAATAAATGATACTTTAACCAAAAAAAATACAAATTTTCTCAATATTATCTTAATAACCTATTTAATTTAGTTGATTATTTCCTTATTTCACAAAACATACCAAATAAATATCAATCCTTAATTTCTCCAAAAATAGCTAAAATGACATTCTTTATGAAACGGAGGGAGTATTTTTTTTTTTTTTTTTTGTATTTTGTATAATTTATGCCTAGTTTACTTGCCACCTAAGCAGCCGATTTTTTTACTTTTCTTTTTTTTTTTTTGTTTTTTTTTTTTTGGTAAATTCAGGCATAAATTTGAATAAAATCAAAAGGTATATGGAAAAAACTCTACAAAAATTGATTCACTACTAAAACCCACAATCAATTTAGCTTAGAATCTAGCAATCTTAGGTATTTAATAAACTTCTGGTGCATTTAGCTATGACAATTCGAATGATCCCACCCAGCTCGATTTAGTTTATCGATCAATGTATTTGTTGGGTTGAGTTCGCCAAATAAAAACTCCGTTGTAATAAAAATTAATGAGTAAAATCCAGTCCATCTGCAATCATATACTGTGATTTTCAGATTAGTCCATTGGAGGTCTATCGGACCGAATTAATTTTGCGACCCTAATTTTGAGCACCCAAAGAGTGGTAAATTGTGTGAGTTTTATCGTTATCGAGCCAGCCTAATAAAACACAATAAGACACGAAATGATAACGGTCAAGATTTGTACCTTAAACTATTTTTCTTAGATAAAAATTGCATGTGACGATCACACGAATTTCATTTCATATGACGGATCTATTCTACAACTAAATAAATGACCTAACCTTATCAACCAAATAAACCAACCAACTATTATTTTTATTTTATTTTTCTTCTTTGGTTGATATTTCAATTTTCAAGCTTTATAACCTTGAACTGTATTTGGTGATTTGGAACCAACTACTTTGACTTTTTATCCTCAATTTCAATGTTGACTACATACCTAATATTTAATGTGGTACTCTAAAGTTATTTAAGATTAATGCGTGTATGGTTGTATTAATTTCAATTTTTCATTTTATTATTTAGATTTTGAATAATATCCCAACCTAATCATATTTTTCTGACTTCTACGTTTTTCTTTGCCAAATAGTGAAAATTAAAACAATGTTTAAAAATTCGAATACAAATTTTCAAATGCAAATCAAATCAGATTTTAATAAAATTTTAAAATTCAATATTTGAAGACAAATATTTTCTAAACAATAGAATATCCAATATTTGACTTGAATATTTTTTACAGCCCTACTTGACCCCATACCACGTTAGGCAAGTACAAATCTAAAATCTCGACTGTAAAAGAAAAATTATATATATATATATGTGTGTATATTAAAGTTGTGTTTGCATTGAAAGATTAAGAACTAATTTAATTTTCTTTTCCAAATATCATCATTTGAGATCATTCTAGACAAATGCAGACCAAAATTGGTTGGTTGGTTGATATCAATAATGAAATTATGTTGAGATTCAATAATCAGAGGAATGGGACCATACTTTAACTATCTAGACATTATGACATTGATGATTCAAGGCCATTATGCTGTTTAATTTAAACACATTTCTAATTTAGTACACTTTGTACACATAATTTTTAATGTAAGGTTCCTAAAAGTTCCATGATATCGGTACAGATATTTGATGTATGTGTCATATATGATACATGAGAAAAACATATTATTTTTTTCTTTTCCTTTTTACATATCCTAAATGTATCATATATTGTACACGTGCAAGATATAATGAACTTTTCGATCCCTCAATTATGTATAAATATTTTAAAAAGTTCCTCAATTATGAAAAATAAGTATAAATGTTTCAGTTATTCAAATGTGTCTATAAAAGTTCCTCATTTATTGAAAATATATATAAAGTACCTCATTTATCAAAATTAACTTTTTATAAAAGGATTTATTTAAATATATTTTTTATAACTGAGAGATCATTTCAAATCATTTTAGACATAGTGATGGATCTAAAAGTAAGGAACCTTTATAAATTTTCATGGATAACTGAAGAATAAAAAATGCATCTGCTTTTTTTAACATATTTCAGAGTCGTACATTGTCGGGTAGGTCCAGAATTTCATCATGCCAAAATTATTGAGCCGAGTTTGGCCATCCTCAAATTATACTATAATTTTCGGGTTTGTCCGTGACTTATTAATCTTTTGGCCCATTAAGTCAAATTTGTTAGGTCCGATCGTACTTTAAGTCTATTTTCTCATGACCCATTTGGATGTGAGATGAGTTTAGCTGGCTCATCGGATCGGGGCGATTTTATCAGCTTTGGCCATAAAATATAATTATAGTAAAAGATGTAGCACGGTGTGTAGGAAAGCGTGGGGGAAGTAGGAAGGAGATCACAAGACAACATTTACTGACCTTTCATGAAGTTACTGCATTCCATGCCATAACCTGCAACCACATTCATCAATGTCATTTAATTGGATCAACAACAACTTATTAAGACAAAAGAATTCACACAGTACACGTGAGAGAGAGAGAGATACCATGACAGAGAAAAACCAGAGCTTTTGGAGAAGAAATAGGCAGCCATCTGCAAGTGAACAGCTGAGTTCCTCGAGAGTTCTTTACGTACTCCTAATATCCCCAAATATTACATATAAAAATAGAAAAAAAAAAAACACCAGAAATCAATTTTCATCACATTATCAACAAAAAAATAAAAAATGCGACTATAATCCCCGTTAAAATGTCAGTTTTTTAGTATTTGGCTGGTATACTTTTAAAACGTGAAAACGAGATGTCCAGATACACCAGCTGAACGCCTTTAAACATATTCTGGTGTAACCGACACCTTTATATCGATACAAACAAAATGATCAAACATTTTTTATGATGTATTTAGAGAAAATGCGGGTGTTAGTAATCCACCGTTAAAGTAAGGAAGCGAGAGAGAGAGTGTACCTCATGATATACAACGTCCATGCTTGAACTCTCGCAGAAAAGACACGATTCTGTAACCAGATTCAAATGGCCTAAAGAAAAACTAAAAGGTGGATCTGCAGATAATGTAGTTGAAGAAGGAGGATGAACTAGTTGAATTTATAAAAGAAAAATGAAAAAGTGATGTGAGAGTACGTGTAGGGTAAGGGTAAGGCCATGGCCGTGTACTAAAACTTGCAACAAATAGCTTTCTCTCTCATCAGATGCTTGTGCAGAACAACATTGATGATGGTGGGGATGCCTTTCAGAACCTTCTCTCTCTTGGGATCGCAAATCTCAAATGGATTGCATACGCCACCGCGCTTACATTTTATAAGTACTCCTTCCATCCGTAAAAATACGGGTCACAATTCTTAACTTGATCCAAATTGATCCGTATTTATTTAGAGAAATTTGAAGTCAATCCAACACGAACTCAATTATCCAATTTGACCCGAAATCATTCAAATTATTTTTTTATACTTCTTCTGTCTCATCTTATCTTACACACTTTTCGTTTTCGTCTATCTCAGGCAAACTTGCACACCCTTTAAAAAAAAAAGTTATAATATAATCTTCACCCTCAATCTACATCTTCAATCAACCTTTGAAAAATTAACAAAATCTCAAAAAATATTTTTTCTTAATACTTGTGTCAACCTCCCCGTACAAGATAAGGTAGAATGAAGGGAGTATATAATTCGAATCGACTGGAAATTGAACACACACCTGATCCAGTCATTCCAGTGATCCAAGTTGTCACTACCTATAAAAAAGAGTCATGTTTGAAAATGTGTAGCTTTCTATTAAAATTACAACTCTGTCAATACAATTTTTTTTTTTCACTTATTCAATTATATCTCATTAATTTATCAAATAATATATTTGATTTTTTCTTGAATAAGTAATACGAGACAATAATTTTTTTTAAACAGGACTTTTTTTATGGGGAAGGAAGTATCGGATATTGGGCTAGCAACCCTTAAAACCCAACAAATTCGATGAACCCTAGTTAATTCGGTCTGAATTTACTGAAAGAAACTCGAAATCACCAATATGAATTCATTGATCCAAAATAATTCAAAATTACTAATTTATCTTAAAATATATCCCCACTGTCCCGAATAAACTTGCACACTTTTCGAATTCGCCCGTTTCAAGCAAACTTGCACACTTCCTAATAAGAAAAGTTATAATACAATCTTCACCCTCAAAATCTCTGCTCTCAATCTCCTCTCTCAATACACCTTTGAAAAGTCAACAAAATCCCTAAAAAACAATTTTTCTTAATATTTGTGTCAACCTCCCTATGCAAGTTTATTTGGGACGGAGGGAATAATAAGTATATTATTTAAACTATTTTTTAAATGTAATTCGAAATAATAAAATCGAACACGAAGTCAACCCGATGATCTAAATTGCCACCCCGAATTAGATAATAGGCCATACTGATACGTGTGGTTGGTGCATAGTCAAATGCGATTTATTACTGGTGGATGGATGGGTTGTTTACTTGTACACAATAATTTCGCCTACGCCATATTTTTTTCAGGCAAACGGCCCCCATCTCCCCCTCTCCCTATCTTTTAATGCTATTTTCTGTTTTTTAATTTTTCTTTTTTAAATTGTGATTTACCTCTGTCGGCCCCTTGTTGAGTCCTTATCTTTTATACTAGTACGAGTAGAGGTGATAATTCGACGACCTTGTTCGATTGGGCCTAATTTTTTTGATCAACAATATATGTTGAGTTAAATTGAATCAAAATATAATTGGACCTTAAATTTGTTAATTCAGTCCAACTTATCTTCTATAATATATCATTCTCTCCGTTTTAAATGAACTTGCACGGGGTCGGTACATATATTAAGAAAAAGTTATTTTTTGGGATTTTATTAATTTTTCAAAGGTTGATGAAGTGTGGAGATTGACGGTGGAGATTTTGAGGGTGGAGATTGTGTTATAACTTTCCTTTATAAGGATGTGCAAGTTTGTTTGGGACGGACGAAAACGAAAAGTGCACATGTTCATTCGGGACAGAGGGAGTAAGATTATTGGGTCAACTCGTGGTCCGCCAAACTTTTGGCCCATCTAGTCAGGTCTATCGGACCAAATAGTATTTCAGGCGAAAATTTATATGTACCAGCCATCTAAAATATCAGGCCGGACTTATTTTTTTAATTCTAAGTATGATATTGTTGTTTTGGATTGAATTCGTACGTTTTTATTTTTGGACTTCCTTCCGAAAGCTTTGTTTGTTTATGGATTGACTTATCAGGATGGGGGACATACCGATTCAGTGCGAGGACTACTGATTCTCGTCCCCGGATTAATATTTAATTGTTTAATACATTTATATTATTTTATAAGAATGATTTAACAATATCTTATAAATTTGACCACAGTTTATCCTGAAAAGATATCTTCTTATATATAACAACAATTAAGTTTATATCCGGAAAAAAACATCTATTTTCCCGCCCACATAACAATCCACTTTTAGTAAGACACCTTTTAGAAAAAAAAATCATATTCAATAAATGTCACGATTTTGTGCAATTAATACCACGTTGTTATTTTAGAAAATATATCATATCCAAATGGCATTATTTTTGCCATTTTTGGAAAACATTATTTTTGGTATAAACCATTTTATATGGAAAACATTATTTTAGGTATAAAGCAGTTTATTTGGAAATAGCTTAATTTGAATTTTGTTTTCCTCTTTCTATTAATTTTTTAATCATATACAAATATAAAAATTAAATTATTTAGTAAATATTTTATAATTTAATTGTTTTTTTTTTTTCAAAAAAAATTACTCCCTCCGTCCCGGCTTAACTTTCCTACTTTGACCGTGCATGGAGGTTAAGAAAAAACAGATTTTGTGAAATCTTTGACTTTTTTAAAAGTGGAGATTGATGATGGATTTGAGGGTGGAGATTGTGAGAGAAATTTGTCATTTATGGGCTGACAAGTTAAGTTGGGACAAACCAAAAAGGAAAGTAGAAAAGTTAGAGCGGGACGGAGGTAGTATTTTTTTGAAATATAAAATATTTGTTATCATTTATAATGTGATTTTTCTGTATAATAAATTAAATTAGTCATTTATTATCGATCTATAGTTTGACAACATATTGCATAAACCAATGAAATTAAAGATAAATAATTATTTGTTGGCTGTTTATGTGGATTAATTATTAGTGTGTTTGTGCTACGAATTAAAATTAATAAACTTAGAATGTAGTGCTATTATTACTCACTAAAAGCTTTTGAATTATATTTGGAAAAAAAAATTAGGTACTTTGAATAAATATAAACGTCTCATAAAATTATAAATATAAATATATATACACTCATCCTTTGTACAAGATTGTCAACATGACCTATATACATGGATGCTAGAGATATTCTTACATTAAGAAAAACAAATATGATACTACCTCCGTCCCGCTTAGATTTGCAGGTAGGGACGGGCCCGGAGATTAAGAAAAAACTGTTTTTTACTTTTTTGTTGACTTTTTCAAAGGTTGAAATTTTGAGGGTGAATGTTAATTGGGAAATTTCTTTTTTAAGGGTGTGCAAATTTTAGTGGGACGGATCGAAAAGGAAAGTGTGCAAATCTGAGCGGGACGGAGGAAGTATTATGTAACTTACTCAATTTTTTTTAATATTTTTCATTGACTCTTCTTTTATTAACATACAACTTTTCATCTCTTATTATATATTAATGGTAATATTTTTATTATATTAAATTTTTTATTATTTATTCATTTAAATTTACAAACCGGGGAAATACTGCTAGTTATATTAAAATTCATACCACCAATATTTACGTGCAGGTTTATCACCGTTTACATCCACCCCCAAATAAATATACCCACAAAATACATAATGGAGATTTGTATATTCGACGTGAAATTTGTTTGACTATCTTAATCTTCATTTGATATATTTGGCAGGTTACAACACCTTGCGTACCATATATTACATGTTTAAACAAAAATATGTGATATGTTTGGTTGGTGGTTAAATAATCCACGTACATAGTGCATGTGAACTTGGTGCTTGTACTTTCTGTGTTAATTTAAGATATAGAATTAGCTGTATTTTGTAAGATCCTGGGTAGGGAAATGAGCTAATAGTTTATGGGTGTATTTGTTTAAGATTGGGGACAATTGAGATAAATTTAGTTGAAAGAGTTAATGAATTCGATTTTTTAAATTTACTGAGACCAACCTAAGACTTGGAAGATTTTCTTCCAGACACAAATTAATATTATCTCCGTCCCGAATAAACTTGCACTAGCAAGTGGGCCCACATATTATGAAAATGTTGATTTTTTAGTTATATTGATTTTTTAAACCTATCTTTTTGCTTTATTTGACAAATAAAGGTGTATTGCAAGGTAAAATTTGTGATATTTGTTTCTTTTTTAAGAAAGTGTACAAATTACTTAACAGACCGAAATAGAAAGTGTGCAAGTTCATTGGGGACGGATGAAATAGTTTACATATGTTTCATGTTTAAAGTTTAAACAGAGAAGACTCATCATATTTCTATATGTATATAATTTGATGTATAAAAGTATATAATTTGGGTTGGGAGTCTGTGAACAAACTCAGCTGGTCGATTCCTCCTCTATCATTCCAATTTTCACAATGGTCATATAAGCGGCACTGAAAATCAAACCAAGCTACTTGATACTCGATTTGTGATTGTTTGTTAAAAGCTCGTTTAAATTATGTTCAAGTAAAGATATCAAACAAACTAGAACATACTTGTACGTTTAATAAAATCTAAAGCTCGATTCGAGCTCGAGTTCGATAAGTTAAAAATGTTGAAATAAGTAGAAACATGTCAAACTATCCGAGTACGAGTCGTCTTAGGCTCGATTAAAGCTCGTTCAAGCTCGATTCGATCAATAATCAAACAAGTTCAAACATAATCTTAGAAGCTCGATAATGTTTTAAACAAACTTGAACAATAGTACGTTCGACTCGGCTCGACTCGACTCTTAAGTGCTTTTAAAGAAGCAAAACCATGGATTCCTTCAAGGAACTCAATTTACTAAACTTCTCTCAAGTGATTTTTTGGAAGTGGTTGGGTTTAGTAGAATTATTGACAATCGTAAGTTTATGTAATCATATGCTTGTTTGTAGAAATGCTAACATGGTTGCTCATTCCTTAGCACACTCTGCTTTCGATTATGCATCTTCCACTAACATTTGTGAGGATCGTCTTCTAAAAACCGTGAGATTAACATTTACAAGGTATTTTACTAAGTGAATCACATTAACTTATCCGTGAAATTAAGATACAAAGCACATTCAGCTCGACTCAATTGGTAGAGAATACAATCTAAAAGATTGGTTGTCAAACATTTAATAACAATTCAAAACTATTCGGAAGGTGATATAATCAACTCAATTCACTTCGTTTATAAATTTAATACAAGTTTCTCAACTAATATGCAAGTCACCGCATTTCAGATACTACACCTTAAAAAAGCCCTTATATGTAACATCCACCTTTACGTTGGGCGTGCATACACACAAAATCACATGAATGTATATGAAATCATAGTTAATATCATACACGGTGCACTCTTCCAGGTACAAATACCTACAAACCACATAGCTAGTGTACCTAATAGGAATTTTGGATCCGGTGTAGTAACTGCACCAGGTACAGTAGGCCTCTCTCACATACACACGCCCACCCCCTCAAAGAATTTTCTCACACGCACTGTATCTGGCTGCATGGGATTCAAATTCCATAAGTGGTAATGGGTCACTGTGGCCTGTCAGAGCAATAACATTGACTTTTTTTATAGTTTTAACTTTTTAGTTGATAAACTAGTCATCTCCTTTAAGTTTACCGACTGTGAGTGAAAGTCATGTATTATCTCGTGTAGCATGCTCGTGTTCATATCGCGTACTCTATAAATTTATATCGTGTATATGTTTAAAAAATAATATTATCGTGTACACAATAATTTCTATTATCGCGTACACGATAATATTTATCTGTACACGATTATAAAAATTCTCGTGTACACGATAATTTTTTTTATTGTGTACACGAAATGGAGGTGGATGGCCTTAGTATTGAATAAGGTGGAAAGGGCGTTTTGACTACTTTTGTAGTAAAAAAATTAAACTATGCAAAAAAGAGTACAATATGATCTGACAAGACTACCGTGTCAACTTCCCGAGTAATTCTTCTGTGCAATCGTTGCACCTATGCAACCGTAGGGTATTTTTATCATTTTAAGTGTTACTGGGATCCATTATTGTTTTTAATAATTTGAATCAACCCAATTATTATTTTTTAATAATTCGAATCGAGGACCTTTGAAAAATGGGATGTCCCGACCGAGGTGGACATGCCTGTTGGGGTCAACGGCGGCGGCGCTATTGGAGGAAGCCTTGCTCTCGTTCGACATGGTACGTCTATGTGAAGGGGTGAAGACAGATTGGTGTAAAACTGCAATATGTTGCGCAAAATCAAAAAGAAAAAATTGTTTGAAAATGACTAACGGAAGATTATTTTCGAAACAGAGGGAGATAGAGCGTTGAACTTAGTTTTCATAAAGGTTTTTTGGAACTAGTAGTAACTTATGGGGAAGAGAAGATAATGATTTGACATTTCAGCCATTTTTCTTTTTTTAAATTATTCGAATTAAATGAACGTTCAGATCGAAATTGAATAAATCTAACAGTGAAAAAAAAAAGGTTGCATGAGTGCAACGGTTGTGCAGAAGTTGAACTCCAACTTCCCCATCCCATAATAGGGGTGTGACAGTAGAAATGTACAACATAAGAATAGTAATTGCACATACCAAAACAAACAAAAAATACCAACTACCAGATATCATCATGGACCAGATAATGGAAACTGCAAGAAGACTACTACTGTTTCAAAGTTGAAACCTATATTTGATTTCAAACACACAACACAATTAACAAACCAATTATGGATCAACTACCACATGTGACTACTGCGACCACCATATTCAATTCACCAAATGAAGATAAAATAGAAATTTAGTTTTCCAGATTATCGTGTCTTTGACCTGACACGACAACACGAACTCGACCCAAGATGAATTACTAAGAGAAACCAAAACCAACTCGACACAAATAGAGTAACCCAATTCTTACTTTAATTGATCCAAAATCAATATTCTATTTTTAAAATATAATGGTCATATTTTTCGACCTCTTGACGTATACCCGAATTGATCCAAAATCGAGCACAGACAAGACCAGATTATCTGAATTGCCAACTTTAACTCAACCATTAAGAATACAGGGTTTTTCAAATACCATGCGAGTTTTTAAAAAAAATACCACACAAGTTAACCTGTGGTTTATTATAGAATATAACCATCAAAATATAGAACCACCAAAAATCTCCAAATTCTTTCTTATGCAACCAAAGCAATCACATAAAGAATTAGAAGCAAATTGCCATTCTGGAATGTAATTGAGATTATCACAGAATCGAAGTTTCATATATCAAATCATTGATAAGGAAGGGAAAATGCGTTATCAAAATCAAATTGAATTGCGCACCTCTACGTACAGAGTCCTTGATTGGCGTACATCAAAGAAATTTTGAGTCGGTGACCAACTCAAAAACTGTACAAAAAACTCCCGTACACAGAGCAGCTTGTTTCCAACTCCGGGACCCAGCACCACAAGCTGCCCCAGCAACAACACCCGCTGACAATGTGTTAACCTACAATTCGTATAAGAAACAGAAATGTGGTTATAAGAATTTGACCATTAGGAAGGAGTAACAATGCTACATCGACAGGCCATATAAACCTCACTGTAGGAACATAAATTAGATTTGTCTGATTGATATAGTAACCCTTGATGTTTAAGGTAAATATTGCACGACAAAATAAGCGTGATAAGTTCATTGACACTAATGATAAAGTTTATGGATAAGGAACCTTTTGTTCTGGAAATCATAGACATAAGATAGCCTTCAACAAAACAAGTAAAAAATATCTACCTCAACGGGTAAGAAATGCATTCTAAATTAATCACCCTCATATTATTTGTGGTTTTGCTGATCATTGTTATTGTTCCAAGGTACGAGAGAACCAACAGTAACTAGAATCTTGGAAGGCATAATAGACCGTTTCTTAAGTGCGCTATTACTCCTCTGGTTCGTTTTCACAGCATGACAAATAGCTTTGACATGGAAAAAAAGCAGGCAAAGATTTCAAATTACAAGGGATAACAACATAAATAATCTAATCATTCTTCTTCTTTTGGTGGGGAGGAAGTCTGGAGCTCGAGTCTAGTGGGATGGTGAGGACGTGGGATCAGGTACACTCATAGCCTCAAGTCCAAGTCCGAATGGGGGTGGGGGCGGGGGCTCGGGGGTTGTAACACCATGTACAACAATACCGTTAGGGGTGATATGAATAAACTATTGTATCAACATATTGCTGCCAAAGAGAGTAAAATCATTTGACAGTTGTGTACAGAACCACTAAAAACCTTGTTCCATCTAAAAGTTATTAAAATATTTTATTATACATGTTCCAATTTGAAAATCTTATAAGGATACCACAAATTCTAGGAATTCTCGATATATATCAAGACTAATAAATACTTCAATCTAATCTCTCACACTTAAAATCAAGAAAAGGGGTACTCAGATCCATAAAAGAAACTGAAAACTAGAGAGTTTGCATTTTGGTGTCATCAAAGTAATCATGGAAGCGTAATCAACAGGTTTTTTTTGTTAAAAAAAGAAAGAAGAAAGAAATTATACTCACTAACCCAGTCCTTCCGCTGCCGATACCTTTGTATTCCACAATGAGCAAAAGAAAACGTTGCAGCAAATAATCCTAGAAAGGACAGATAAACATATATTAAATTTCAATGATCATGGACTATGGTAGTAACAAATAAATAAAATGATTGTGCCATAAACTGCTCATTGTAAAGAAGAACGTGTAATGGTACTGTCACACAAAGAATACTGCAGATTCGAATAGTTTCCCGTTATCTATCTTCCTAAAAAATGACAATTTATTGTGCATCTCAGGATCAATGAAGTAAGAACACATTATTACAAACTTTCTTCTTTATTCACAACGTTTGAGAACATTCAATATACAAGAAAACCGGTGAGAGACATCAATAAGGATACAATTGAGAACAAAAATGGCAGAGGTATTACAGAAACTAAACAGTGTAAACTGTGTGATTAATTAAAATAAGCAGTAGGATATGATTAATTACCAAATGTAAACCCACACTTGCCAACTGATTTTGCCTGCACTCAAAATAAAACAAGATTAGATAACTTTTAACTAAAGAAAGAAAAGAAATCTAAAACTTGGAACACCAAACGAAAGAGAACCAAAAACAGAAAACAAAAAAATGGCAGCCAAAGCTTACAATGAACGATGCACGGGCACTGCCAGATAGACCTATGAACAATTACCACAAACCAACATAAGCACAAAGCTAAAAAAAATGACAACAGTACAATTCATATTCATACAGTACTTAAGCACAAATAACACTAATAAGCTTGGAATTTCTCTTTCCCACTTCGTTATAAAGGGAAATCATTCAAACATTAGTACTACTCGTAAGCGGATGCACATTGGAGCCCACAAAATTTGTCGAATTTATTTTTAACACTATAATTTGATCGTTTTAATTGTAATCCACTCAAAACTTTACCTAAGCCCTCCCCACTAAACTTTATTCTTTAGAGTTCTTCAACCTATATTCTATAATCAATGAGGAAAACTGTTCATACATAAAGTTTCACTGTATTTGGATTTTACTTTCAAACTCACAACATCATTAAATCTGGGGGGTGTTACAATTGTTATTCTCAAGTGCTTTTCAGCTTATAGTTTGGGGAAACTGTTTTGAAGTGTGTAAAAAATCAACCTCAGCTTTAAAAAAAATACTTCCAGGACAAAAGCTCCAAGCATAATTTTTAGCTTCTCTCTACTTAGTTGTTGAAATTACTTTTTTTAAACACTACCTACTTTTTCATTAAGTGATTTTTCTAAAATCTCTAATTTAATTCACTTTTTTAACCACAAAAGCAATCGCCAACAACCCTTAGCTTGTAGTATTTGACCCAAATTAGCTTAAATTTAAGCAGAGGCCGTGATTAGCAAACACTCTTTTCAGCTCCCTTTAAGCTAAAAGGTCAGAAGTATTTATTTTAAGTATTTGCAAACAGAGATAGATCTAGGGGAGGCAGGGGGGAAGCGGTCACCCCATTGACTTCCCAAAAAAAAAAAAAAATTCACATGTAATTTTATCTACTACGTCCGGCCTAATTTGCTTAGCTTGGCCGGGCACGGAGGTTAAGAAAAAACAGATTTTGTAGAATCTTTGACTTTTTCAAAGGTGGAGATTGTGAGAGAAAGTTGTCATTTATGGGCTGGTAAATTAAGTTGGGACAAACCGAAAAGAAAAGTAGGCGAATTAGAGCGGGACGGAGGTAGTAATTTTTTTTATTAATACTCTTTACATATAAGGGCATGTTTGGTTGGGGTTGGCCCAACCTCTCATCAGTTTGGCCAACCCAACCTCATGTTTCTTTGGGCTGGTTTGGCCAAGCCGGAGTATTAGAGTTTGGTGGGGGACATCAATCACAAATCCAAACACTATTTTAATCATGCTCTCAATCATTAAGAACTAACTCTTACACATATTACATCACATTTTACAATTAATAATTAAATATCACACTCCAACCACAACCCCAGCCACCCAACCAAACATCTTCAGCTACTTCCCCCAGCCCAGCCACCCCAGCCCCAACCAAACATTGCCTAAGAGTTCGCCTCCTTAAATATAAAATTTCATCTCAATACTCTATAATATAGTAGAAAAAAAATTCACCCCCCTTGAGAGGACTTTCTAGATACGTCCTTGTTTGTAATTGCAAACGCCCCTTAAATCTCCCAAAACTACCAAAGTTTCAAGACACTTCTTAATTTACACTCACATACCAACAACTTTTAGGGGATATTTGGACTGACTGTTGCCAGTTGGATGTGGGATAACTCAGCTTAAAAGTATTTCACTTTATGGATCGTCAATTCGGATCGTCCAGCCAATTTACATCCAACTCTAACATATTTTCATCATTACATAATCATCCAATCATTATCTACATCACCTTTTACAATTTCCAATACATTTTTTTATCATTACCTAACACCCTACATAAACTTTTACAATTCTCAATACACCTATTACAATTTCCAATACATTTTTTTATCATTACCTATCATCTCAATACATATAGATTTGACATCACTTTACACATCTTACATTACTACATCCTTAAACAAAAATATTTTTTTACTATTCAAGTGGATGTATCAGCCACATCCCAATCCAAATATCCTCTTAAAGAAATTAACTGTATTTAATACTTCCAAAGTTCTATCTAAGCTTGTCCAGGAAGAAAACCAATGACATTTCACACTCAATGAGATTAATTTTCAATTTTCCCCGCAAAATCCGAGGTGCAGAGAGACAAACCATTACTCAAGGGAAATTTACCTTGTCTTCTAGCATCAAAGGGGCCGAAACAAGAACCCCAAATTACTCCAGTCTGCATTAAAATTAATTACCTGAGATTACATAGTAATTTTGAAAACATTAACTGTAACTGATATATAAAACCTAGAACAATCTGGTGAACTATGAAATCATGACGGCGACCGGAGAACTAGAATTGGTTGTACTTACGGAGCTCAAACGTAATACGGAATGGACTGCGAGCGAAGAACATGGTACGGAATCTGAAAGGTCTTCCTCCATAATTTAACGCCTTAATTACTTGATAAATCGCTTGATTCGCCCACCGGCGGCAAGGAGGGGGCGATCGCCGCCACTTTTTTTCGAATTTTCTTTTTTGTCGAGAGTTTTTTCGATTTTATTGTGCCTCTTTCCTAATGCGGGAAATTTACCAGAGGTGGAAATGAGGTGTTTTGGCCCGAGAAATAGTAAAATGTTTTTTGATAATTTAACTTTTTGTTTGATAAAGCAACCGGCATGTGTTAAAAAGTGTAGTAAATTATGGTGTACATAATTATCGTGTATACTATAATTTTATATCGTGTATAAATAAAATATTATCGTGTACATGTACCAAGAAATAATTATATCGTGTACAGATAAATTTACATCGTGTACACGATAATTTTACATCATTTACACGATAAATTTTTATCGTGGACACAATGTAAATTTATGGTGAATAATTTTATATTGTGTACAAGAAATAAAAATTTTCTCTGACAGACTTTGATTACTTTTACATGTAAAACGTTAAACTATGCACAAAACATTACTCTTTAGATCTTATAGGCTACGGTGTCAAAAATCCCTTTACTAGAGCTACTACTATTTCATAATATGGGCAGGGCCGTACCTCTGCGGGAGATAAGAACCGGGGTTTGGTTGTGGGCCGAGCATCACAGTCCAGATAAATTTATCCTGAAGGAATTTATTTTTTAACTTTTGGGATAATAGCCTTTAATTATGCTGTAAGGGGAAAAAAAAAAAATCATATACTAGTGACAATTAGTTTTGTGATTTAATTATATTTTATTTTATTTTCAAAAACAAAAACTTTAACGAAACAAAATATATAGAAAGTGCAATAGCTTACAAGGTTAAATGACTAAAAAATTAAATCATACAAAATATTAAATGGCTCCAGGTTTTGCAAAAATAACTATATTAATACTTTGACATCTTTCTTGTGTTAACTATCAACTGTAGAGCTCCCTTCATCATTGATGAAGTCGTTGGAATTGGAGTCAGAAATAGAACCGTCGTTGGAATTGGAGCCACAAGTAGAACTGTAATTATGTTCAATTGAAGAGGTTCCTTCACCATAGTTGTTGACGTTGGACTTGGAGTCAGAAGTAGAACCGAAATTATGTGGTCTCACAAAATTGATTGCCAAATAAGATTTTTCATCCTCTCCACGGAACCCCCATATCTGAACCCAATGTCCCTTTTGGACTTGATTTTGCCAAACCAATGTAGACCATTCCTCCTTTACTACCATCATATCCAAGCTTTCCCAAGCTTTCAACCCTAGTGTATATGTATTCCCTTTTACGTCTACACCCACTACCTCCGTCCCTTGCTCCAAATCCCCAGGACAAAAATCCACAATTTTTTCTGTACTATTGATGAACAACCTGTTGTGATCCCTGCGGACATCACTTTCTTCCAACTGTTTTCGATACAAGAAAACAGGCCTTGTGCCATTGAGCTTTTCTACCGCTTGTAATAGCTCTGCAGGAATCCCCTCTATTGGACGCAATCCATCTTCTTCATCCCCACATCTTCTTCTCGTTGATGGTCTCTTCTTTCCATTGTCAAGTTTTCTCTTTCCTCTCCTTTCTTGATCATTGGCTACAATAGACGATGTATTAGCAGTGCATAATTTAATACCCTTTCTATCATGATCTTCCGATTCATCAACAACTTCAATGTTTGCTCCGAGCAACGTAAAACTGCGAAGGTTGTTGATCCCAACCGATAATGTATCAATACTGCAGAATCCAACATACTGTTGATCACAATCACCTGATTCATCAACAACTTCATCTTCAATGTTTACTTCAAATTCATCGACAACTTCAACTTCAATGTTTACTTCGAATTCATCAGCAACTTCAACTTCAATGTTTACTTCGAATAATCTAAAATTACTATTGTCGTTGGCCATGATCAATTATTTTCTGTAGACAATAGATGAATCGAAGATAACTAAAATTGAATATGAAGGAATTGATAAATCAGCATGCATATATATATATATATATATATATCTTTTGATGATACAGTCATATAGGAATAGTTTTCCTTTTCCTCGTAGGAAGGAAGTTTTATTTAGGAGAATATTACACACAATTTAATTTTGTATCATCTATATCTATATTTATATATATATAACAATAATTAAGTTCCAAAATAGAAATATTAAAATTTTCCCGCCCAAATCGCTATTCATTTATGAAAAAAATTATTTTTGGTAGATAAATCTTGACAATAAATGAAGTACGTTATAATTGAAGATAATTCGCTGTATATTTTCCTAAAATATAATAAGTCACCATTCTCCCATTCAATATTAACTTTCCCACATTTAGTATAAGTTGTCCGAGTCTATAAATACGTTCACGCAACTTTCCAAAAATTTTCCGAAATCAATATATTTAGGCTCTGTTCTAAAAATCCCCGATTAGCTCCGATTAATCCACGTCTAGGCGCTAGGCTCTCATTGACCGCCTACGTTTATTTTTCGATTCCTCCCCGCCTAACTACGTCTATGTCCCGATTAGTCCCGCCCAGACCCCGATTAGTCGCTAGGCCCCAGTCCACCGCCTAACTAGCGCCTAGCGACTTTTAGAACATTGTATTTAGGCATAATTTAAGTATACTAATTGATGTTGATGTAAATCAATTAGTATATATACAGCATATTTGTTGATACATTCACATCTTTGGTTTTCAATAATGCCAGTAAAAATAAGAAGTATATTAACCATTGTGAGTTGTTAAACTATTATAAACATCCCTGAAAATTTGTAAATTTCAATTGGTTAGATTTTTTTTTCTTAAATAAGTATAAATTAGGAATTATTCTTCAATCATCTCATATTGGAAGTACTTTTTTCAGCGAATTTCAATAATACCATAGTCTGGTGCATTTCCAACAAATTGTCTTATATGCGGTGAAATAATTCTCGGCAACTTTTATGAGTTGATATGTGGCACATGTTAATTAGTTTATTTATTTGAAAACATTTTGGAATTTCTTATGACATAATTATTTTTTAATTATAATCCAATTTAATTGCAATATTTCAAATTAATATTTTGTCAATATATTAAAATTGACACCTAATCAAATATTATGTTATAAAAATGTTATTTTTTTTATTGGTTAGTTGTATTAGACGTGAGCCATTTATCGTGGGAGAAATATTTATATTGTTTTAGTAAATAAAATTAATTAATTTTTTATGCAAATAATTTAATTACAGTCCAAAGTCATTTGCCAAAAAATGTGTAGTCCAAAGACTACAGGGCATAAAGAACAATTTAATTTTTTCAAATTTTTATGTGTTCCCATATTATCTAGATGTCCAATACATTAATGATAACTTTGATGATGTGTTATATGACATGCTTTTTTATTATTATTTTATGTTATATTGCTTTTTATATTGATCAGAAGAGGTTAAATTTGTTACACTTAATTTTTACAATATATTAATTATTATCTTACTAATATTATAATCTAATAATGACTCAAATCTACTCAAAATTTTCAATTCTCTTTAAATCGTGCATCGCACGGGTACAATACTAGTATAAACAATAATTTGATAATTTCTAATTTCTAGAAACAATATTTAATGTTTATATATATATAAAAAATTTAATCTACCATATTCACCTCAAACGCACATATACAAATAATCCAACCTCAAATATAGTCCATATTTTAGATGTAAAGTTTAATTTTTATACATACAATATAAGTGTCAATTAAAAAATTATGAAAAGGAAACTTGTTTTATTGATCATATGTAAAACATTAATTACACATAAAAAAACTATTTAGATTCTAAAATTAGGTTAAAAAAAAAGAAATTAAAAAGGAAAAGAAATTGAGAGAGGAGTTGCATGTGCACCCTTCCAGTAGCAATTCGGATTCCTTATTACAATAGGTGTTTCATCCTCTATTACATCATATCATACACGTGTCGGTTAGTGACATCATACTATACACGTGTTTCATCCTCTATTACATCATATCATACACGTGTCGGTTAGTGACATCATACTATACACGTGTCGATTAGTGAATGAGTAAAATACAAAATGTAACACCAAAGTGTAACAGGTGATCTCATGGGTTCCAGCAGTACCCATATATCATGCATACTTTTCTTTAATGTTGGTAAATATTGAGAGTGGTAGCGCGTATATATTCCCTTCTCCCAACACCTTTCTTCCACCGCAAGGATATCATATAATAGATCGTTTAGCGTTTCGTTTGGCAAAGTTTTCATTGATGGATTGGTGGAGGATAATTTCAATCGAAGGAGTGACCTTCTGCAGTCTTGGAGCCCTATGTCATCTGATTGGGAAAAAATGCGACAGGTTTAATGTTATTGATTTTTAAGTGCGCCTTTGATATTGGTTAATTAAACCTTTTGTCTATCTCTGTTCGTTTAGGGATGCTGAGAGGATGATGTCTGTAATTCGGGTTGATAAGTTGAAAGACCTGGGTATGTTGAACTATCTATTCTTCAAACTTTGTTGAACATTATTATTATATTTGACATTGTTTGAGAGCCAAACATATTTGTACACTTATTGATAGAATTGATGTTTGTTTATGGGTATAGAGCAGCAGTTTTTGATCGACTCAGTCTCAAATTTGAGCTTTTTTCTTTCTCTATGCTGCTGCTACTCTGATAGAATAATTAGTATTTCATGTTTTTTGTTGCCATTCAATATTATTGTTATTTTCCAGGTGAATTATTGAATGCTGCAAGCAAAGTCGTGCCTTTAGTCGTGGCAGTTACTGGGTGGGTCGTTTCGAATTCCCCGATCAAATGCAAGTACAGTAATAAACATGCAGTGATAGTGAGAAAAGAGGTAGTTTTGTGCACCATGTTCCTGGTTTTCTATCAAATTCTTACGAAAATCATTAATCTAATGCTTTTCCAGATTACATATGAGTATCTGAAACGCAATAAAGAAGGAAATTGGAATGAAGAATCTGCTGTTGTGCTCTCTGAGTTGAAAGAAGTTCCGTGGTATCTAGTAAGATTCCGGTTTTGTTCTCTTACTCAACTATCCACTAACACTTGATTCAAGATAGTTACTTAATGGCTATGTCACAATGTGTATAACCAGGATGATGCAACTAGCCGTGTATGTATCCGTGGAGCCAACCAGGCATCAGGTTTTCATCTCTTCTATGGAGGCCAAGTGTTTAAGGAGTTGAAAGAAACACAAAATCGTGAGAAAATGAAAGAAGATGGTCTTAAGGTGTGCCTAGTTTCACAATTTGTTTTCTTACACTCTGTAAGTTGTAGAGATCCTTTCAAGTGTCACTGTTGTGGTCGATCTTATTACTGTAGATGCTTGGAGTCGTGAAGAACGAATATGTCCTACCAATTGGTGCACATCTGACCGTTGTTGGTGAGGTATATATGTTGACAAATAAATTACTTTGTTGTAGTTACTAAGGTGAATTGTGTGTTTGCTTCTCTTATCAGGTTGTTAAGGATTATAAGGGAGCAATTGTAATTGTAAGTCCGGAAGGGGGTCCATTTTACATCTCTAGTGGTTATACATTGGACGAGCTTATTGGACATCTCAGGACATATTCAATGTATTTCTGTTTATTTGTTTCTAAATTTACAACAGTCTAATATTTGCTAACATTTACAAGTTTTAATATTTGTCCTTAAGATTCTGGAAGTCTGTCTCGGGGACATTTACGGTGATTGGTGTTTGCTTCATTGCTACACGTGTATTCATACACATCAGGGGTAGTACACGTGTGAAGAGGATGTGGAAGAGGTAAAATGGTCGTAATTAAGCTTGGTTGCAACTGTATGTATTCTAACATGATAAATTAACATGTATGTAGGCTTGTTGCATCTGTAGCTCAAGGAAATAAGAAGGAGAAGCCTGGTATGTTGTTGTGTATAATTGTTGATGAAGGCCATTAAAGTTAATAGCTGGAGAAGAACAGTATTATGTTTTGTTGATTTGTAGGTCGGAATGAGAAAGAAAGAAGTGGTGAGAAGGATAGGAGTTGCAGGATATGCTATGAACGGAAGTGTGATTCAGCTTTTGTCCCGTAAGTAGCTATCTTGTTAATATCTGTTGTAAAACTTGATTTAAACACTCAAGAAAACACCTCTCAACTTACTATCAAACACTCAACACACCAATATGAAATTATGAACTTCAAACAAGAAATGAATTAAGAACACACACACGATTTACGTGGTTCAGCATGAAATGCCTACATCCACGGGCAAAACCAGAAGATCAATCACTAATATGAATCAAAGAAGTACAAGGAATCACTTAAGAATAAAGTTCACAAACTTGAACTTTATCTCCCTCTCAAGCTCCAATTCCTTTCTCTAGCTTCTATCTTGTGTTACAAGGAGTGTAGACTAACTCCTAATGTGTATATATATCAACAGAATAAGAATCATGAAGAAAACCGCTGCTGAAAACTGATTAACAGATCAAGAAACCAAAACTGCAAAATCTGTTCTGGAATGCTAAAACGACAACGGTTTGATGACAGTTATTCTGTCACAAACCGTTGTCTTTTACTTAAAACAGAAAAACTGATTTTTCCCCCTTGCTTTTCCAGAAGCTGTTTTAACTGCTTTTCCAGCTTGCAACTTCTCTTTCTTCTCAGCTTTTCCCAGCAGCTTTTAAGCTCAATAATATGCAACATTTTTGACACTTAATTTCCACAATATCATTATCTATATGTATTGATAAAAGAGTGTAAAGTCGGTTGTTATTTGCATACGGTTCAGGTGTGGCCATCTGTGCTGCTGTTTGGTGTGCTCAAAACAGTTGAAACAATGCCCGGTATGTCGAGCACAGATTAAGCAGGTTCTCAAGACTTATGTCATTTAACAAAGCAATAGGACAATTCCATGCATTCTATCTCTTCTGCTCCTGCCAACTTTATTTAATTACCTTTTTTTAGTTTTAATAGCTAAATCTTATGTTTCAAGGTGTGTATTCAAGATTAATTAATCTACTGTCTTTTTTTAGAGTATTTTTTAAGTTCGCTCAATCGGGTAACTCCTGGTAAAGCAAGAGTTACGACTTTGATCTATTTTGGGCTAGTACCAGGGTTTAAAAAATTGGGATATTTCGATGAAATATGATTTTTTTAACCTCCTAAAATGAAATGAGGGACGCAATATATTTCTGTCAAATTTTAACTAAATATCGGGGAAATATAGGTAGATATTGATTTATTGGTGAAATATCTAATATTGATATTATTGTAATATATTCGAAATATCTTTTTTCGATTTTTGTGGTTAATTTTGAGTTTTTGTTTTTTATTTGAAACGGTGGGGAGTTGATGATGTGACATATTGATTTCCATTTATTAATATTGGACATTTGAAAATAAAAATCTTATATTTTAGGATTAAAGGTGCGCAGTAAGGGCCGAAACACGTTTATATTTTCTCACAATATTTATATTATTTAATATTTATAAATTAGTTGTAAACATATCAATTTGTTTAAAATTTTAAGATAAATATGTGTACATAAGTTAGTTATAACGATCTAGAAAATATCATGTTTAAATTTTTCGATTTCTAAAATAAATTTCAAATATTTTTTTAAAAAATGTATCGATATTTTCATTGATATTATCATAAAATTGGAACAACGATATTTTCTTGATATTTTCGTCTCGGTGGTACTCAACTCATTGGCTGGAGCTTAAGTTTTGTCATTATGTGAGGTTTTCTCCAATGGAAAGAAAAAGTGCTTTTTTGTAATTTAATCATTTAATGGAAAGAAAAAGTGCTTTTTGGCATTATGAGGAAAATAATGGCAGAGAAAATAAGGGGGCGTTTGCAAATTCGTTATCAACATTAAAATTACTTTTAGAAAGTACTTTAATTTAAAGGAGTGTTTGGAAACTCCTATTTGATCACTCTAATCACTTCCTAGAAGTGATTTTGAGAATCCACAAAATCTTAGATTTTAGATGCTTTTGGCTTTTTTTGATATAAATGAAATTATTTTTATTTTATTTTTATTTTTTTATTTGTTTAGAATCACGTTTTTTCAAATACAAGCAAATTCTAATTTTGTCACAAAATCAATTTAAATCACTTTGCTAAAAGCACAATTGTTTGCAAACATCCCCTAAGGGGAGTGTTTGTAGTTGCTTTTTATAAGTGTTTTTTAGCTTATAATTTGAGAAAAGTTGTTTTGAAGTGTCTCGGAAAATAACTTTAGTTTTAATACAAATATATTTTAGGTCAAAAGTTAAAAATAGAAAATAGTTTTTTTTTCCCATTTGTTTGGTATATTGTTAAATAAATAAAAATACATTTTGGTATTTTGGTAAATAAATATAGGGTTAATTGCAAAATAATTCACCAACTTTGCTTTTATATTCGTTTACATCATGAACTTTGAAACTTTGCAAAATAATTCATCAATTTAATATTATTTTGCAAATTGGTTCATCGGGCTCCGATTGTTAATGTGGAGCCCCAATACTGAGGCGGCCAATTAGGACATAGGACTAAGTGGGATTTAGTCAGAGCTACTCGGAGAGTTTTGAGTGAATTTTTTACGCACGGGTGAATTTTTTATTTTATTTTCCATCTTAATTAACTATTGTGAGGATATATAGCCTTAAAGGCTTGTCTCAGATGGATGTTTGTGCCTAGGAAACCTTTCAATTATGTTATAAATTTAATTAAATACACTAATTAACAAACTCTGTTATAAGCATCCTTCAGGTTTTCATGGCAAGATGTTAGCTAGCAAATACCAATATTCTTAACGAAAAACTGGGAGAAACTTCAATTAAAATTCCCGTTCTACTAAAATAATTGATTGCAACCATTGTTTCTCGAATGCTTAATACCGTGACTAACTGATTTTGTAAAACACCCGTTAAGCATGAGACGAAATGGGGCTGAGAGGCTAATAATTTTGAGCATCATATGTAATTATCTCATCTCTAATTCGAAAAGAAACAACACATGGAATACGAGCATGTTCATTACAAATGGAGTTAGCGACCCCATATTGGCCTAGTTGGATTTATTCTGCTATTTTTTTCTTGTCATTAATTGTGCCAACTTAGTAATCGGGCTTCACATTAATAGTTGGAGTTCTTTTTTGAGCCCGATGAACCAATTTGCAAAGAATATTAAATTAGTGAGTTATTTTGCAAAGTTTCATAGTTCATGTTGTAAACGAAAATAGAGGTAAAGTTGGTGAATTATTTTGCAATTAACCCATAAATAAACAAAAAAGTCTTACTAATAAACTAAAAACTGCTTCATTATTAAATACTTCAACTTTTATATGGGCTAAAATCATTTTTGGTCCCGTAACTCTTCACTTGTACAATTTTGGTCCCAGAAAAAGTTAAAAATTCAATTTAGTCTTGTAACTTTGGAATTGGTTCAGATTTAGTCCATTTTCTTTCCGATAGTGACCAATTTGACTGGAAAATTGCATGTATCATTCACATGACTCATTTTTCCAACAGAATTTTTAATATGTGGCACCAACAAGTGATGAGAAACGAGAAAAAATAAAAAAAATCCTCTTTCTTTTAATTTTTTTAATCTTTAATGTTAATTTTACTTCAAAAGCACTTACCGATGCGAGGTATTTAAAAATTGGATGAAAAAATGAGTCTGGTGGCCAGTACATGCAATTTTCCGGCCAAATTGATCATCGACGACGAAAAAAGAGACTAAATTTGCACCAATTCCAAAGTTACAGGACTAAATTAAATTTTAAACTTTTTTTGGGACCAAAATCGTACAAGTGAAAAGTTACGGGACAAAAAATGATTTAAGCCCACTTTTATATTGTTGGAAATTGGTTTGGAAATTGGTTTGAAAATTTTGAGTTTTGACTCAAAATTGACCAATTTAATTATTTCAATCCATTTGTTAAAAATGGAAACAAGTTGCAAATTCATAATCTACGTTTCGAGTAGATGAATTTAATGTATCAATATGCTCAAAACCAATTTAGGGTGAATGAGATATTAATTGTCAAAGGTTGCAACTTAAACTTGGAAGTTGAAGAGTTTATAAAGCAAACATATGGGAACTTGTCCCACATAGAAAAGTTGGAGTAAATGGATACTCCTTATTTAGTAGAGCACTTGATAAGTAATTATCAAGTGTGCTCCCCTATGGTGAACCTTATGGTGGATCCTAGTGGGATTTTAGCCCTTGGCTAAAATGGACCCGACACCATCCGAGCTCGGGCCCACACGTCACACATGTCGCATTAAGTCGCTTTAGAGGCACACTTCGCACGTACGCGTCTTCTGGAGGAGCCTTAAAGTTTTAGCCAAGTGGTCCAGACGGATGGCTCGCGGGTTTGTGGCGGTGCGGTGACGTGGACCAGGTCGAGTCGGATCGACCCGGCTCGGACCGGGCGGTTCACCCTCCACCGGGTCGGGTTGGACCGAGACCCGCCAGCGGAACGGGCGGTTCATCTCCACCGAGTCGGGTCGGACGACCCGCCCTGGCCCGTCGGGGCACGAGTCAGCCTGCGGGTGCGACCGCCCAACGAACTGGTAGGTCCAGTCCAAAGGGTGCGACTAAGGAGTGAAGAGGTACCTTTCCAAAGGTACTCTTCAATGTAATAAGGGTATTTTATTTTAAATATTATATTATTTGTTCATTGATTGTTTCAGTAAGATTTCAGTGTTATTGTGGGTTGTACAGTAAATATAGTATTGGTCCACAGTACAATTAAAAATCAATCAAATAATTATCTTTTACAAATTATTTTATTTAATTATTTCATAAAACAACAACTAATCAATTTGTATTATCTAACATGAATTGTCTCAAGTTTTCTTCATTTATTACATTGAGAGAAAAATCAATGTTTATATAATTGAACACATAATTTATCGAATTAAAAGCGATAGTTAATATTTGATTTATAATCAGTGTATTAAATTATTAAATTTGTCAATGTTTATTTGTTATAATAATTATTTATGTTGATAAATCACAAAACTATGACTTTTCGTCATATATATATATATAACTTTATATATGATAATTAATCTTAATTTTTTAATTATTTTTTATATTTTACATATATTATTGTTATTTCTCTATAAATAATTACACTTTGCATACTAAACTATGATATTATACAACTTGCAACTAAACTTCTTTTAAATAAGCAAAATCAACCAACTTGATTATGTCTTTGTTTTCACATTAACCAATTTCAATTATGTCTTTCTTTCTTTTTTTTTTTTTTTTTTTTTTTTTTCACATTTTGCAACTTAAACAATTTCTTTTTTTACATTAACCAATGTGTATCTTTAAATGAATCTACAATTTAGATACAAATGTATAATTAATTGAAACTTTTCAGCATATATATGAAAGGAATAAGAAATATCGAAGAACTCATATGTTTTATTTTTATTGTTCCAACTACTGAATAATTTTTGAATTTTATTTTGTCATTCTATTATTCTTCGTATATCTGAAATACCAAGAAAAGTATTCAAACTTGCAAATAAGATTTTTTAAAAGTAAATAGTTATAGTTAGAATTATTAAAATTTTATTTAGATAAATTTAAATAATTAAAGTAAAATGAAAAAAATAAAGAAAATTAAATTTCTTATAACATTATTCACTTTATTTTATTTAATAATATGAGGTTATATTTAGATATTTGTGTTAGTTTTAACATTCATAATTAATTAAACTATTACGCATATAGGTGAAAAATGATATATACACACTAAATATGTGTTCTGAATTTAAAAAATAAGAAATGATCATTTTGAAAAAGATCTTTTTTTTTATTTTATTTTTATATTTGATATTTATCTTAATGTTAATCTATAATATATATATATACACACACACACATGTACACACACCTATATATAAAGTAAGTTATATTAAATTCATATATAACGTGCGAGAAACTTATATTTACATTACTTATAATTTTTTTTATGTTTTATCCTACATCTAAAAAAAATTATTTTATTAGATTAAAACGATCATATATTTAAATATTAGATTATATCATATTTTATTTTAATTAAATTATTATTTTTTAAATAAACTTCCGTGCATCGCACGGGAGTGTTACTAGTAATTCGATATAACTTATTAACAAATTTATCTATTAGATATTGTGGAACCGTGATTTTACCAAATTGTCCAAATAACAATAGGAGTCTAGATTTTCTATATCGTTGAAAATTATTTTCCTTTTCCTACTTGAAGTGTAAGATCACCGCAATTCCTATTTTGACCTCCAACATTAAATTCAGATTTTCAATATCTTAGCAAATTACTTTGCTTTTCCGAATTAATTAAAGTTGAACAAGTATTACATGTACTAGAATTATCCATCACGCGATGCACGATTTAAAATATATATTTATTTTAAAATAAATAAATAAGATCAAATAGTTTAGGGAGATTAATTGAGTAATTTATTTTTTTAAGTAAATAAAAGAAATTTTTATAAATTTAGGGGAAGATTAGTATATAATACAATGACCTATATATTTATCATATATAGGGGAAGATTTTCTTACGCAAAATAATGTTTTTACTATATAATGATGATCCATAATTTTCCTAATTTAAGCACAAATGTTATATATTCCTTAATTAGTGACTAAGCAGAAAGCACTTTATTTAATAAATCGGCCAATTAAAATTGAAAATCATGGTTTCCACTAATAGTAATTTTTGTTTGGGCGGGAAAATTTCTTAGTTTTTATTTTCGGCGGATTTTGTTATTATACTATTAAGTATAGATTTCCTAAATTAATATTACCTCCATTTTTTTTAGTTGTCATTAGCTTATTTGTTTTGTTTGTAAGTAGTTGTCATTCTAGTTTTTTACCACTTTTTTTGCAATATCAACCTTATAATTATGGAAAGTATTAACAATATATAGAAATGATTGAAAAAATCAAGGGATTTAAGGAAATTGGTTTTAGGGTTGATTTGTCAACTCCTTAAATTCCTTAATTGTCTTATTTAAAGCTAGAATGACAACTAAAAAAAAACGGAGGTAGTACTACCTTTCTTTTTATGTTATTTTTAATTTGTGATTTGTTTTAAAATATATGTTCGTGTAACCTTTTTGTCATATTTTTCCTAATGTTGTCCTTATCATCATTCTTATAAAATACTACTTTAGTTTTTATTTAGATGTCCTTTTAATTTTTGCGTTTTGTTTATAAATGGTTGTTATTTTAGTTTTTTTTCTTACATTTATTTCAATAGTACTCCTATAATTATTTCTAAAAAAAACTTTAATTATCTAACCTATCATATCTATATAATCAAATTCATTTTCTATACCTCTTAATTTTTTTATCCAAACCTAAAAAAATATCTATATAAAAAAAGAAAAAAAAAGGTAATATCTAATTATCTAATTTACTATATCTCTATTTCTAATGGAAAGAGATAATTAATGGTAGTATAATAGAAGGGGGTTAAAATTAATTCATAATGGAAAGAGATAATAGTAGCATAATAGAAAGGGAGAGAAGATTTGAGGGCTAACATAAATGTGAGATGAGGATTTATTTGCCCATTCTCATATCTAGGCATGTCAACAAAGCGGATGAGGTTGAAGTTTTTTATTTTTTGATTCGGCCCGTACGTCCCATGTCCCGCTACGGGTTAAAAGTTTGTGCCCCGTGACCAGACTCGTCCTGCTCCGCTTTCATCTCTTTTTTTTTTTTAGAAGAAAACGTGAAGACTTGCTTTTATTTTTGTTAAAGTCAATAGGATTTTAATTTTTAGGTTTACAGTAGCTTTATTTTAACATTTTAAATTTTATTATTAAAAGCTAGAACTTAATTATTTAAATTTACTCTAGTCATAATTTAATATATTAGGATGACATATATATAATATATTATATATATCCCCAGATTGGGTCCGGAGACCCAAAACCGCGCACGATTTAGCCGTGTCGCAGCTCTCCGGCACCCGTCTGGGGCACAGAGCTTGCTGCTAGTGGCGGTCCCTCTGCTCTTTAAAGATCAAGGGGGCGAATAGCTAGTGTGGTCGAGCCTGACAACTTCAGCCGTCAGGAGATGACCAGGGGAATCACATGGTTCCCGAACAAGTCCTCAAGGTGGGCCTTTGGCCCATTCCTGGGAAAAAAAAAAAAAAAAAAAAAAAATATATATATATAAATTATATTATAAATACATATATATTTTTTTAAATATTTATGTGTGTAATATATATATATATATAAATAATACTACATAATATATATTTAAAAATATATATATATATATATATATATGGGGCGGGACGGGACGACTGACATGATCCGACCCCAATTCGACCCGATCCATGGACGGAGGCAGGGCTTCTCGAACGAGTTAGATTTTGTCCTGCCCCAAAGGTCTCAGGTCAGAACGAGTCGAAAAAAAACGGATCGATTTTGACATACCAGTTCATAGAGTCATACTCTTTGATTCTCTTATCAATTTCGAAGAAAAAAAAGGAAGCGATACAAGCGGTGGACCACGGCAAATTTAATAAACTAACGTACTGTTCACGTTATTATTAAAATTATACGCGCTCTTTTGGGTATTTAGAAAAATAAGTGAACTCGCCTGTGGCACAGGCGAGTTCACTGGGTTCTGACACTTGAACAGTGATCTCGCCCCTGCCAGGAGCGAGATCAGTGGAATTTTTTTTTTTTTTTTTTTTTTATTGAACTCGCCTGTCACAGAGGCGATATACGGTATGCGTACAGTATCCATACGTGAACTCGCCCCTGCCATGGGCGAGTTCAATTATATAATTTTTTTTTTTTCTTCGCCATACATGAATATGCATGCAAAGACTATTTTCGAATAATTAATTATTTTTGTGAATAAGAAAATTATAGATAAAAATGAGAATATCAATAAGAAAATTATTTTATTTCGGGCGTGTTATGCATTTTATTTTTTTAATTTTTGATTTAATTATTTTTTAATTGCGTGTTATGAATTATCGTGTGTCTATATATATATATTTCTTTGAAAATAATAATGTATTTAATAGACGTTCAATAATTTGACTCGCACCCAACTGTTTTTTTTTTTGAAAGATTAAAATTCACTTAGTGAAAAATGGTAATATTTAAAAATTACTTGATAATTTAAAAATTTATCATTAAACTAAATATTACCATTTTTCACTAAGCGAATTTTAATTTTAAAAAAAAAAAAACAGTTGGGTGCGAGTCAAATTATTGAACGTCTATTAAATACATTATTGTTTTCAAAGAAATATATATATAGACACACGATAATTCATAACACGCAATTAAAAAATAATTAAATCAAAAATTAAAAAAATAAAATGCATAACACGCCCGAAATAAAATAATTTTCTTATTGATATTCTCATTTTAATCTATAATTTTCTTATTCACAAAAATAATTAATTATTCGAAAATAGTCTTTGCATGCATATTCATGTATGGCGAAGAAAAAAAAAATTATATAGTTGCCATGGGCGAGTTCACGTATGGATACCGTATATCGCCTCTGTGATAGGCGAGTTCAATAAAAAAAAAATTCAACTGATCTCGCCCCTGGCAGGGGCGAGATCACTGATCATGTGTCAGTGCCCAGTGAACTCGCCTGTGCCACAGGCGAGTTCACTTATTTTTCTAAATACCCAAAAAGAGCGCGTATAATTTTAATAATAACGTGAACAGTACGTTAGTTTATTAAATTTGTCGGTGGACCACTAAAATTGGGGGATATTAAAATATTGGCCCAGCCTACCCCATACGGGCCAAATCTATACTTAATATAATAACAAAATCCGCCCAAATTAGTAACTTTGAAGTTTTCCCGCCCAAAATTTATTACTAATTTTGGATATAACAATTTTTTATATATAAAATTCAACCCCAATATAAAATATAATTATTGTCAATAACTTGTCATATATTAGCCTAAAATAAATATTATAAAGCTATTTGGGCTGATTCCGCCCGGGCCGAAAAAAAATATTTTCTTAAAATTAACTTTTTTAAATAAATTTATTGGGTATTATTAATGAAAAATTATTTATAAAGACGGTAATTAAATTTTTAACATTACAAATATATCCCCTATCAACCGCATATTGTAATTCCAGTCCTAATCATCAACATGACTTCTATGGAAGGATGCTGGAGATATTCATATATTACGAAAAATAAATATCCATACTAATATATATTTTAGTTTTTAAAACTTTCACTGCACTCTTTTTTCATTAACATATAATTTTTCATATCTTATTATTTATTGATTATAATATTTTATTATATTAAAATTATATAAAAATATTAATTTATTCATTTACACTTACAAATCGTGCATCGCACGGGGATACTACTAGTATATACTTATATTATAAGAGATTATGAACAATAAGTATTTTTAAGAAATCTGGTACTATAATTAATTATTTAAACAATTTAAAAATATAATAGTGAATTTTCAAAAGAAATATATTTATTTACTCAACAAGCAGACAAGTCATAATATAATTCATCTATCATCAATCATTATATATAAAGCTAGTACGTAAGCGTTCTCGTGCGATGATGCATGGATATATTATATTCTTTAATTTTTTATAGTATTATAGATTTCAAATACTTATCAACTAAATATATATTTATATCCTTATATTTCGTAAGTGTGTTTTATGGTTGGTGCACAAATATGTATGACGTAAAAACATTACTATTATTAAATTATTACACAACCAAGAATCTCACAAAATATTTATGTTATCACAACAAACAAATATATAACTTTTTACTATGAATTTTGTAGTATCCCATATATATCTTTAGTCGTATTACTACTTTAACGTCCTTGTCACAATTTTTTTTAATAAAAATCATCATTTACGACTTGTTACTTTTAAACAACAACATAAAATTAGTCATGACTGAAATTCGGCTTCATTAGAAAATGGTCGACATAAAATAATAATTATCTAAACAATTTACAGATATATGATCGAATCTAAAATTGTGTAAGACATCAACTGTGTAAATAATTAACAATACATAGGGTTGAATCAGGAATTTTACAATAATTGTAGGATATTTGATTAAATATAGATATATGGAAATTTTTATAATGTTTCAAGCTATTTAACATTGAAAAAGTCCTCTTTTCATATTTAAAAGTAACATACTACTTCCTCGGAACTTATTTGATTTAATTTCCACTTTTACCTTTAATAATTGTCTAGAATTTATTCAATATTTTTTACTAAATTACATATTTCATTATATTTCGGTAATTGGAAAATTATAATCGTAGTCAATTTATATATATTTCAATAATTTACATTGGACAAAGTTTCATATACACCAGTTGCACATAGAAATAGCTTACAGAGTTAAACGACTAAAAAGATAAATCATAAGAAAATATTAAATGACTTTGAAAAAAAACTATATAAATACTTGACAACTTCCTTGCATTAACTATCAATTTTAGAGGTCTCTTCGCCATTGTTGTTATCGGAATCGGAATCGGAATCGGAATCGGAAGCAGAACCATAATGATGTGGTTTCACAAAACTGATAGCCAAATAAGATTTTCCGTCGTCCCCACGAAAACCCCATATCTGAACCCAATGTCCCTTTTGGGCTTCGTTTTGCGCAACCAATTTAGACCATTCATTCTTTACTACCATCATATCCAAGCTTTGCCATACTTTCACCCTTAGTGTATATGCATTCCCTTTTACGTCTACTCCTTCTACCTCCGTCCCTTGCTCGAATTCTTCAAAACTGAAAAAATCTAAGAATTTTTCTCTACCATTGACGAACAGTCTGTTTTGATCTCTGCGGACATCACTTTCTTCCAATTGTTTTCGATATACAAAAACAGGTCTTGTGCCGTTGAGCTTTTCTACCACTCGTAATAGCTCTGCAGGAATCTCCTCTATTGGACGCAAATCGTCTTCTTCATCCCCATGTCTTCTTCCTGTTGATGATCTCTTCTTTTTATCGCTAAGTTTTATGTTTCCTTTCTTTTCTTGACCATCGACTTCACTAGACGATGTATTAGGAGTGCATAATTTAACACCCTTTCGATCATGATCATCCAATTCATCAACAACTTCAATGTTTACCCCGAGCGACATAAAACTACGAAGGTTGTAGACCTCAACGGACAATGTATCAATACTGCAAAATTCAGCACACTGTTG
The DNA here is from genome assembly GCA_958295605.1 of Ajuga chamaepitys. Classification (NCBI taxonomy): domain Eukaryota; kingdom Viridiplantae; phylum Streptophyta; class Magnoliopsida; order Lamiales; family Lamiaceae; genus Ajuga; species Ajuga chamaepitys. Next base: position 50,960,534 of record OY282507.1, read on the forward strand.
ATCAGAATCACCCGATTCATCAGCAACTTCAACTTCAACGTTTACTTCGAATTCATTAGCCACTCCACCTTCAATGTTTACTTCAAATTCATCAGCAGCTTCACCTTCAATGTTTACTTCCAATTCATCAATAACTTCAATTTTAATAGTTACTTCGAATTCATCAACAACGTCACCTTCAATGTTTACTTTGAATAATCTAAAGTTACTATTGATGTCGGCCATGATCAATTATTTTCGAGAAACAAGAGATGAATAGAAGATAACTGGAATAGAATGTGAAGGAATTGATAAATCAACATGCATATATATAACGTTTGATGATCTGCAGTCATATTAGGAATTGTTTTCCTATTCCTCGTAGGAAGTGAGGTTTATTTAAGAGAATATTACATACTTTAAAATTTAATTCCGTATCATAATTTGATAACTTGTCAACAAACTTATCTACTTCCTCCGTTTCAAAAAAAATGTCATTTTAGACATTTTGAATAAGTATCACTTTACCAGAAAAATTACAATTATTTCAATATTATCTTAAACAACCTAGTTAATTTAGTTTATTACTCCCTCCGTTCCATATTAATTGGAGTTTTAGGATGAAAGGAAAGAATTAAGAATTGAATATTTTGACAGATATATCCCCAACTAAAGATTTGACCAAATCAAAATATCTCTGATAGATTGAAAAGTGGAGATATTTTAGGATTGAGTCTAAGGAGAAAATTGGTAGAATTGGTGAAAAATATGTAAAACGTCAATTAATTGAAAAAGATAAGAACATTCTAAAACGTCAATTAATATGAGACGGAGGAAGTATTTCCTTATTTCACAAAACACACTAATTTAATATCAATCCTTAATTTCTCAAAAAATAACTAAAATAATATTCTTTTTGAAACGGAGAAGTATTAGATATTATTGAACGTGACTTTACCAAATTGTCCAAATAACAACAGGAATCGAGATTTCCTATATCTAAGTAAATTGTTTCCCTTTTCCTACTTAAAGAATAATACTTCCTACGTTTCAAAATAAGTGTCGTTTTAGACAAAATAAAAATTTACAAATAAATGTCACTTTAGCAAAACAATTATAATTCTTTCAATTTTACTCTAAATACCTTAATTTAATTGATTATTTCTTTATTTCACAAAATATTCCTAATTAAAAGGATTTTGTATAGATATATTTACCATTTATACTTATTCTTAATTTCTCAAAAAATAGTTAAAACAACATTCTTTTTGAAACGGAAGGAGTATCATGGTAAAGATTCCCTGAGAAAAAAATATCACGGTAAGACCTATTTTGACGGTTTGACCCCTAACAATAGATTCAGATTTTTTAAATCTCACAAAATTATTTTGCTTTCCCGAATCAATTAGAGTTCAACATCAAGCAGTGACGGACCCAAAAATTTTAGTTGAGGGAGTCCATTTATAGATATTCAGGAGTTCGTCTCACGAGATAATTCATTTTTAACTATGTTAATGTGACAAATTTTTATCGAAGGGGTTGTGGATGCGCGGACTTGATCGAGAACCGAGTTTTGCTGGAATAATAGATGATCGCGTTAATGTGACGACTAATCCACAACTAAATATAGTAAGAAAGTGCAACCGACGGTCTAAGAGTAGACAAAATGCTGTTGATCGTTTAAAATACAAACTGGATAAAAAGCGATCGTTTGTTGCGATCATAATGTATTTTTCACTATGATGACGTGCTTTACACTTGTATTTTCACTTGTGTTTGATGTTTCTACTCTCACTATCTAGCTTTCAATAGCTTTTTTCTCTCAAGTTTCGTATATCTCTTAGAAATACATGTAGGAGGTATTTATAGAGGTTGAAGCTGCTCTTGCATGTTTGACATGTGGACAACAGGGGGAAGCGCAACTGCAGAGCCGGCCTTTAGGGGTGCAAGGCGGTGCCACCGTACCGGGCCCCTCGTCGACGAGGGCCTCCACTTTTTTTCTTTCTATTTCTATATAAATCTGTATTTTCGTATATATATTTAATATATGCTAAACATAAAATAAATTGACGTAGCTCAAGTGGCCCGCAAGTGGGCAATTTCAGAAGTGAAAAGATTAGACTTGACGTAGCTCAAATGACCCTCAAGTGTCCAATTCCAGAAGCGAAAAGATTATACGAGTGGGAGGCGGATCTATTCCTCCTTAAGTAACAATAAATATTTTATATATTAAATGATGTGATGAACCTGTCACTTTGAAACTCATTCAAACATAGTCCAAGACTCATTTTTAGCTGATTAAAATTATTTTTAAAATAATAATATTAATATTGTAAGGTGCCTAATTTTTTACCCGCACCGGACCCTTCCTAAGATTGAACCGACGTTGCGCAACTGCCACGGGTCTACCACTTGGCATGGTCCAACTGAAGTGACATCTCGAGCATCAGGCATGTCTGCATGTGGAGTAATCATTTTGTGATCTACGATCATTTCGGGAACATGATTAGCGATCAGGGCCTTCACACATGCAACCAATGATGGTGGTCTTAGATGGTTGGACGGTCCCTGTATAGTGGACCGGTCTTGTATTAGAGGCAGTCCAACTTATAAGGATCTTGCACGTCCCTGATCTTTTTGCCATCGCCATTTGGTGTCCCTGCCATGGTGATTCTGTAATGACAGATTATGATCATATTTACAAGATAACATGATCACTAATCCTCGATTAAGCGTTCGATATTCACAATTGCCCCCATGAGTTGGAAGATCGTGGATTTCTAACACGATCTTCGAACTCATGATCCTAATTCTTTGTTGTGATATTTTTCCTTTTAGCGAGAAAAGTCGATTTTTTTCGAAAATTCAAAGAGTATTTTTTGAGGGAAAGTCCAATCATGTCCAATAATATAATTTAGCAATCACTATCACATAATTAGATATAATCTATTAAGTGTTAAAATAGTATCCAATTTGTTTGGGCCACTTTTACTGGACATATAACATTTAATCGATAAACTTGTTAGTTTGGGCCTTAACTGAAATTGAATGAAATTTTTCATATAACTAATCCTAATGAAAATTAAATTTATATATATATTCGGGCTTCGGATGAAATCCAATTAAAAAATGTGAGGTCCGAATCCGATTCATTTATTCATTTAAGAATTCGGATGAACCCATTATCTGATTTCAATTTGAAAAATCTAAATTAATAATCTATATAACTAAATGATTGGAATGAATTTTCGAATAATTCGAATAAACAATGAACACCCTTAGATCGAGGGATAGGACACATGAGAGACCACGGTATGCATCATGAATCCTTCGCACCAGATTAGCCCCTAGTTGTCTAACCCGGTTCAACCCGAGACCAAAAAGAGTTATCGAACAAACCAAAACCCTAACTAGCATTCCCATCTTTCATTTTATCTGTTGCACTCCTTCTTCCTCACACTGCAGGCGGCCGATTCCATAATCGTAAGTTCTTCTCCATCTTCAAATCCATTTATGCGTATATGTAAACGCTTATTAACAAATCCTAAAGTTTCTGATCGGATTTGTCGCAGGAAAGAAGCAAAGATGAGTAAAGGCGCAGCGGCGGCGGCGGGAGCGAAAGGCGGGAAGAAGAAGGGTGCTACCTTCGTGATCGATTGCTCGAAGCCAGTGGAGGATAAGATTATGGAGATTGCTTCGCTCGAGAAGTTCCTGCAGGAGAGAATTAAGGTCGGGGGCAAAGCCGGCGCTCTTGGTGATTCTGTTACCGTTGCTCGTGACAAGAACAAAATCACCGTAACAGCCGATTCCGCTTTCTCGAAGAGGTGATTAATTTTGTGTAATTGTTTATGCAAACTTTTGGATTTGTTTTGACATTTTTGAGGGTCTTGCTTGGAATTGTGCGAGGGTCTCTCTTCCTTTTTGTTATAATGTGGCTGTTGTGTTTGTGCTGGTTGTGTAACATTGAACCTTGATGTGTTTCTGTGCTCTTTTGGATCCAGGATTTGCTGAGAAAATTATAGTTTGCTATAAAATGCAGTAGGAATGGAATATTAGATTGAAATAGAGATTCGAGCTATACTCAGTGCTGTAGGAGAGTGTTTGAATATATTGCAGTAATATGTGCTACCGAATTCTCATGCTTTCAATTCTCTATACGTCCCCCTTCATAGTGAAGCAATCTTTATGGCTTGCTACCGTTACGAAAATCTTCATTTGAAATGTACTGTGTGTATAAATGTACGTGTGTGCTTGTCAATTAGCTGCAAAATTTATCCGTTAATATGACAGTTGGTCAAGATAATGTACTTGATGCCATACGTTGTTGGAGTATGGCATGCATGCGTCAAGGATTTAAATTTATCTGACATTGAAAAGGATCTAAGGAGTTTGATAGTGCATTTGAGTTGCATTCAGTTATATGTTTTGATGTGATATTTTCCATCTCTTTCATGGTATTTTTTTGGCTACCATGGAACCACCGCTGAATTACTTGTTCTGCTATAAGGCTTGTTCAATATAGTTAAGTCTGATAAATACAAGTCTTTCTAGACGGTTTTATGGTAGACTAGGAAATATTATGAAGCAGATAATATTACTTCAATGCAATGCCTGTTTGATTTTTGCTTTGCCTAGCTAATAATATATGTTGTTTTCACTTCTTAAATTTATTGATCAGCTAGTTAATATTCAGAAATTTCAATTCCAATACATTTGATTCTTTTTCGTTACATAGTTGTGAAAGATTGACTAAATATTGTAACTAGAGTAAGCCATTAATGATGGATTCATCATAGAGGATGTTGTAATAAGAAACGGAAAGCGTCCTTAGTTTGTGAGTCCTCTAAATGAGAAGTTTCTCGGAAAGAACAAGTTGGTATTGAGTCTAGTAGTGTGTTGCATTTATATATGCGTGTCAAATATACAGACAGCTTCCTGTAGGATAGGTGAGAGGGTGAGTTAGTGTATGTAATGTGCCTCTTTTTTTTGTATAAGTTTAGCACCTTGTCAACTTTGTCTCTCTTGTTGATTGTTGTCGGTGGATGTCTGGGGATATGCTGCATTTCATGATGTTATACGACGAGTCTATAAAATTCTCAGCCCTCTTGCCCTTATGCCCTTTATTTTTCATTTCACCCCATTGAAGGTCACTCATTTTGACATTCTTCATTCTATCGGCTGATTGTCACATCATTTACAGGTACCTCAAGTATTTGACTAAAAAATATTTGAAGAAGCATAACGTCAGGGATTGGCTTCGGGTGATTTCTTCGAACAAGGACCGCAACGTTTATGAACTGCGCTACTTCAACATTGCCGAGCAAGAGGGAGAAGAAGAAGACTAAGCTTTTGCAGCACCACTTTTGGATCAATTTATTTTGTTGGGCTCGGTATCCTCTATGTTTACTACTTTTGAGTTTGACTCTTAGTTTATGTGTTTTTTTATGTTGCTCTTCTTTTATACAATTAATTTAGTAGCAACAGATCCCCTTTTTGACTATATGCTCGGTATTGTGCATTGTGTACCTTTATTCTCAAGATGATCATATAGAGGCTTTAGTGCTTTCAACAATGACTAAATGGGAGGAGTTATTTTAACTGTTAATTTATTTTATGTTTCATCTCTCATTTTTTATTCTTGCATCCGCTTATCATTGTACTTATAACCAAGACCCGTAGAAATCGTTTGATGTAAGTTAGGCGGTGGACTGAGGTCTAGGGGATCTAGGCGTAGTTGATGGGACATAGGCGTGGTTAAGCAGGGAGGAATCAGAAAATAAACATATGTTCCTAATGGAGTCTAACTCCTAGCCGAGGATTAGTTGGAGCTAGTTGGTAATTTTTGCAATTAAGTTTGTAGGCAGGTATTAATTAGAGCTAGTCGGGGATTTTGCAATAGAGCTCATAACTTATGTGAGGCCGGCCTTTATGTCTTATTCGCAAAGCGCATGTAAAGTCCTTTTTGTGATGTAATTTTGAAGGTGTGAGCTAAGTTTATTTTAAACATCTTATACGTTGTTTGAAGAGCTTATAAATTGTTAAAATATTTGGATAAAAGAGTTTAGAAGCTTGCAATTGAGTGGTGACTTAATTACGCAAGAATTTGTGGATTAACTTGAAAGTCAGTATCAAGCACACATTTTGATTTGTGTGTAAGTGTGTAGTATGCGAAATTTGTATGTAACTTCTAAGTTCTTAACAAAATAAGATGGATTAGAGAAACTTATTATTTGTTTTGTTGGAGCTTATAAGCTCTAACGGCGTGATTGGCATGAATGAATGGAATCAATTTATGAATGAAATGAAGATAGAAAATGAATGATATAATTATAATCTTTTCAGTGATTAGTATGCTCAAGGAATGATAAGGAATGAAATATTCAATTATCTAAATAAAATACAAAAATAATACTAATAGCATATTATTATTATTATTATTATTAGTAGTAGTACCACCACCTCTACTACTACCGATAAATGTAGCTAATTTAACAATTAATTAATTACAATTAATGATAATGATAATGATATCATAATAATCGTATTATTGCTACCGAGTAGTTAATTCAATAATTAATTAATTATCAGTTAATGATAATGATGTTGATGATATTATAATAATCGTAATAATAAAAATAGTAATAATGATAGTAATAGTAATAATAATAATAATTACTATTATTATTAACTAAATTAATTAATTAATTGATGAAGATTTATTGACAGTAATTATATATTATGAAAAAATATTATTAATAAATATAATTCAAAAATACCAGTGACTAATAGTAATTATTTAATTAACAAAAACTACATCAACAATTGCAAAATAAGAACACAATTATCGTCAACCAATAAATTAATTAATAATGATTTATTCAAAATATAAAAAATTATTAAAAATATTGTTAATAAATAATAGCAATAATAGAAATAATAACAACTAATTAATAATAATAATAATAATAATAATAATAATAATAATATAATAATAATAATAAATTCATTTCTTGTTGTTAGGAATAGATAATACCATGAGGGTCCGTTTACTATGCCGGATTTCATGGGATTGGACTAATAATCCCACTTAATCAGCTGTTTACTTTTTTGGTTCACCCAAATCGGGTAATCCCGTCGACCCGGTTATATGAGCACTATTTGGGACTATTCCCCTGATTATTGGTCCCACTACCCCCCCTAAGATTAAAATAAACTTGGGATTAAATTAGGGTAAGGCTTCAAAACTAGGTTTTTTGGAATCATATCCACTTTCACATTCCCGTCTTCATATTGCGCCGCTGAGCAAGGAAATACCCACCTGCAGGTCTTCTCCTCCAACTTCACCAGGTAATTATTATCGTCAATCGCATTGGCGTTCATCGTCTTCCTCTGTTTCTATCACAAGCATTATTTCGTCGACCGATTTTTTGTGAATCTTTGGATCGTTTGTTTCTTGTTTATCTTTACTCTCTTTTCGCGTATGAGCTTCTCTATTTTTCTGGCCAATTCTTTCATAAAAGTTGGGTTCGAAATTTTAGGGATACCCCCGTTGGCGACTTTATTCAGCCAAATTAGTGTTGCTCGTTGTTTATTGAAAGAGGTCATGTTTTAGTAAAGATGTTGATCCCTCTTCTCCTTGCATTTTAGAGTTTAAGGCACCAATTGTTTTAGATTTTGAAAGTTTTCTCAGTGATGTTTTATCAGCATCTTTTCGGCAACTTCAATGAGGCAAACTAGGTTGACCAGGTTGTGTTCTCCATGATAGGTACTCCACCATTAATTTGGGTGAAGAAGCTGGCTGAAGTAGATTGAAAATTATTTGGGGCTTTGATGGGGAGAAGAAAACCCCGTCATAAATGGGGCAATAACAGTATCCAATTACTTCATGACTAATTTATCATCTAACGTAAACATTGGACTGGACTAATCAATCACATTCAGCTTCTATTATTTCGTAAATGTAAACATAGGATTATGAAGGATTATTTGGACCAGTCCAAGGCTTAATCCACCCTCGATAGGATTACGGGTGATTGAGATACACCCAAAGTAAACGGGCCCTGAAAGGAATGACTAATCCCATTGATATGGGAGTAGCTATTCCTGTGAGAATGACTATTTTCATCACAAATTCATACTCCCTCCGTCCCTGCTGAGTTTGCACACTTTCCTTTTCGGGACGTCCCATCTAAGTTTGCACACCCTTAAAAAAGAAAGTTTTCTCACAATCTCCACCCTTAAATATCTTCACTTTCAATCTCCACCTTTAAAAAAGTTAACCAAAAAGCAAAAAACAGTTTTTCTTAATATACGTGTCGGCTCAAGTGTGCAAACTCAGCCGGGACGGAGGGAGTATCAATTAAAGGAATGGGAATGACCAAGTGAATGACCATTTAATTCTCACAAGTTGTATGGTCTTTTATTTTAAAATAAGCTGCAGAAATGTTTGAATTAAATAACTTATAAGATCTTTTCAACAACATCTTATAAAATATTGATGTGTTTGGTAAATAAGACATTTTTGTGATATAATGACAAAAAATAAATTTAAAAAGAGCTAATGAAAAAAAGATGGGATGTGTTTGGTAAATAAGATTTTTTTTGTAATTATAATGACTAAAAAATATGTATTTAAAAAGAACTTATGAAGAAAAAAAGGGGGACGATACTTTTTCTAAAAGACCTTATAAACTCTTGAGCAGCATAATTATACATATTGGAAGCTCCTTTAAAAAAAATTACCAAATAAATTTTGAAAATTATAAACTTTTGAACACCGTTCTAAAGATCTTAAAAGTTATGCCAAACACAATCGATATCTTAAAAATCAGCAGTTTCTTGCTTGTCAATGTCAAATTTATCGTGTTGGGTTACCTGTCGATTAAATAGGTCCAGTTTAGGGCTTTCAAATCAGATTATTTTTGTTTTTATTTAATATGATTTAATTTGGGTCAACTGCTGTGCTTGCATTTTTTCTAATGTGTAGTTAATTTTAATTAAGTGAATATATGTGACTGATATACTTTTAGAGAAAAATGTTTCGTTTAAATAAAAGTTTCGATCTTATCAAAATTAATTATTTTTTATATTTTTATATTGTTATATTATTTTTTTGGAAAAGAAACTATGAGATGGTAAATTATTGAAAAATATGAAATTACTTGAAAATAGAAATCTTATAAATATATTAGCAAATTAGAATTGTTCATAGAAAATAATACTAAAAAGAAAATATTAAAGAAGAATATTCCATCCAGCATGAAATATTACACGCTGGAATATAGTAAATCTGGCGTTGGAGACTGTACTGGCGCTAATGGCTAGAGATGCTCTCAAAGTTATCTTGTGATGGTGACTACCTGTCTATTAAGTGGATGGAGTTTAGAGGAGTTAATGTATCGAGTTAGCCTGAGTTTTGGGTTGTTAGATATCGAAGCGAATTGAGCTCGAATTGAGCCTGTTAATTTGATGTTTATTAACATTTTGTATTCGTGAACGTGAATGTTAGATGTTGTTCAAAAATCTTGAATTTTATTCTTTTAATAACAAATTTATATACATTTTAAAATAAATTACATAAATATTATAAATAATAATTATTGTAATTGATTTTATTATTACTATTATTATTTTATACAAGCCTAAAAATGAACAAGTTCTTCAATTTCCGAGCTCTATTTCGAGTAGAGTTATACGAGCTTGAACGACCACTTATCGAATATGAACACGAGCTTTTTATCAAGTCTAACAACGTTATATTTACATTATTACATATTATATTGTGCATTTTTTTTATCAATTAGATTATATACAATTTGATTTTCCAATGGATATTAGTCACAATCATACTATACCCTACTTGGTGACATTTGAGTTCTAAAATAGTCGATTTTAATATCTCGCACCTTATGCTATATTATTTGAATATATGCTTCATCTATGTATGTGATTGACACCGAGGAATATATGCACCTAAAGCTTTACTATTTTTAAAATAATGTGGGGATACTCAATATCAAACTTATTCCCTTATATATATTGCAATTGTAATGTGGTATAATATTATTTTGGGCAGATTGTATTACTTGTTCTTGACATTTAGTTTATTTACGTGTATTCCAATTAAATATATGATGATATTTTCTATTATTTAGATTCCAGAGCGCAAGTATAAAAAGCTCTAACTAATTAATAAAATAATTCTCAATTCAATCGTATACAATGTGACATGTTGTCGGTAGCTTCAAGCATATGAAAACTAATGAAAAATGCTAATTAAATAGTTGTAAACCATAGATCTCTAAACGAATCATATCTTTCCCGAACAATGACTGCACCGAAAAATGTTTAATGTAAATCTAGCGAAAAAACTAATTAGATGCAGATCATAAATTTGTGCTCAACGAATTATGTTTTTCCTGTAAATTATATTCTCGTGAATACTATAATTACTTGCACAACTACTGAAACTATGACCGTGTTTACAACTATTAAAGAATTATAAGGGTTGGAACAACAACAAATGGAATCCAAAAGATCTACAGGAAAACGACACAAAATCAAATAAATAATAAAATAACATATTATAAGTATTTAATAATTCTGTTGACCTAAATCGAAATATTTAATTATTGCCAGCTATTCAGCTAATGCTAACGTGATCAATTGATTTCTGGCAAATCCTAATGTAATCACTCTTTTTTATCCCAAAAAAAATTACTATCTCTGTTCCGCCTTAATTTGTCTACTCTGATCGAGTACGAAGGTTAAAAAAAATTAAATTTTTTTGAGTCTTTGACCTTTTCAAAGATGGAGATTGAGGATGAAGATTTTGAAAGTAGAGATTGTGAGAAAAATTTCTTTTTCTCGATTAATAAAGTTATTTGGGATAAATAAAAAAGATAAGTAGAAATTAAACAGGGACGAAGGAAGTATAATGTAATTAAAAAAAAAAAGTTCCCACGAGAAATGTTGCTCAATTATTATTTCTTAATAGTGTACTGTGTCTGTTCAATATATGGAAAAGATAATCAATCAAACACATCCTTTAAATCTATGTTGGCCCCACTTAATAAATAAAAAGATAATGTGAATATCCACTTTTTCTTTGCCTCGTTCTTACTTGTCGCCACTGAGGTTAACTACTATCAAACCATTTTGTGTGGCCACATTTTTCCTAAATATATCTTCAAATATACTATAGTGCAATCATTACATTGATAAAATCATTCATTTTACTTGCTATAGCAGGTAACAACAAGTAGTATTTTACTTTTTATTTAGTAAAGTAGGTCCCACTTTTAACAATAATATACTAGTATTTTTTTTCATGCCCAATGATAGATCTAGTTACACCCTTTATTCTTAAATTAAAAAGATAATACCAACTTTTATTTTATAACAATACTTATATTTTTGTTAATTATGTTTATATCATATTTTTTGTATCACTTATAATTTCAATAAGTCACATGTTCTCAATAATTAAAAAGTAAAAGAATTACAATAATCTTCCTTATGTCTAAAAGGAAGATTGTTGAAAATTCAACATAAATGAGGTGTTTTTTTCTTCTATTTTTTCTTTTTAAATTATCTATGAATATTTACTTTTTTTAGCGAAGAAAAAATAGTAGAAAATGAAGAAATATGAGGTGAGTTGGTTAAAAGTCAACCAATCACATTTTTTTGCTCCTTTTTTTTTCTTTCCCCCTTAATATTTAAAAGTCATATAACTTTTTCGACTCAACCCATTTCTATGAAAAATATACTGAAATAATCTTCTTTTCACGATCTTTGATTTGACATCCATTATGCGTAAATTAAATATTATTTTTTAAGTATAACTTACCTTTTTATGATTATTATGATATATTTCAATTTTAATTTTTTCGCATACAAAAAAAATCCCAAATATTATCAAATAATATTTTATTTAAAAACTTATCTACTCTTTTCTAGAAGATTAATTTGTTTTACCTTAGTTTTGCCTTTTTATAATGATTTTGGTGAACCATTTTGTTCTAAACAATTTTGATTAAAAAGATGAGGCGATTTGTTAAAGTTACAATTTACAGTCAAAAGCTTAGATATAATAGTTAAAATGATTTGTTCATTAATTAGTGTCTTTTTTGTGAAAAGAAAATTGATGTTAAATACAAATATAATATGTTGATTATTTTTTTCTTTAAATGTCACAACAATATACTTTAGTACCATTGCTTAATGAACTAATACTATTGCGAGATCTCATGCTAATATTACTAAATACGAAATATAATTAATATATGTGATTTCTGGCATTGCTTCGCCTAATAAGAATATGTAATTGTATTAGTGTATTATTTAAATAGCACGAATATACAATTATGGCATAGACCAGTGTCATGCAATATATTTTATATAAAAAATTAACCTGTTATAATACAACATTTTATAAAAGTCCTTTCTAATATATTCTATTCATTACTTATTTTGATTTTTATTATTATACATATTTATCTTTATATTGGAATAATAATTTAATTAAAAAAATTAAATAATGGGGATATATATATAAGATAAAAAAAGAATTCTATAGACGTTCGTTTCCGCTAAACCAATGAGAAGTCCGGAAAATAAACTAAACATATATTTGCCACTGATGGAGATTTATATAATAAATAAGGAGTTAAAATTTATATAATAAATAAGGAGTTAATTATCATTTAATAACAAAAATAAGAATAGAAGGTAAAATGTTTACTGGAACATAATATTTTTTTTTCTATTTATTTTGTATATTAGAATTTCCCGTCGTGCGATGCACGATTTAAATATTAAATCTCTAAATTCTTTACCCCTTACATGGGCACATGTATTCCTGTGTTTTTTTTGTTCTTTATTAAAACTCAAATATTATCCATGAATCTAGAAACCGAATAATATTTAGTTTTATTGTTTCTGACCAATTGTAATATTGTAAAATAGTTAGATTTTATTATTATTCAACTCATATTACATAAATAAATTTAACATAAATAATCGACAAACAACTGTATTTTTTTAATATAACTTGTTTTTAAATATGCAATGTAGATATCAAATTAAAAGCCGTAAAAAATATGAAATTTGCTATATTTTACATTACAAACAAAAAAAAGGACCAGAAATTATGAGCTTTTTAATTTATTTTAATTTTATTGCTTTCATTTTAACATTTATCTATATATATATAATAACAAGATGAATTTATACCATTATTGGAAACAAAGCATTTTCCCGCCCAAATGGTATTACTAATCTTGGATAAAAATTTCAACTAAACACCAAAATAAATGTTGTAAATGGGATTTCAGAAATGTATGTCAATTAAATCTCATAATTATGGAATATTGTTTCTGTTTTAACTTAACTTTTGGTTCAAAACTATAATTGAGATTCTTTCTGTCTATGAATATCTGAACAATATCAATTTGTGATATTGTTCATCAATTGGATATAGCTGTCTTTTAAGTTTATGAGGTAGAATCGGAAAAAATTCTCAATACATAATTATAGGGATACTTGATTTCAAATTTTAAACCTAATAACTCTACTATAAATAACAAACATTTTGCGATTACAAACGACCACAATCACTTTTTTGTTTCCACCAGTCAATTTTTTCACCTGTTTATTTCAGAGACTGTAAGTTTCACCTTCTTCTGTCATTCTTTTGAAAAATCGGCAAAAAAAAAAACAATTAATGCCTATTTGATCTCACTTCCGGCAGAATTTATTGTATTTTGTACTAATATTATGGATTTTTAGTTTACATAACTGCAAAAAATTAATGATATATCATCTGCCGTTGTACGAGGTTACTGTATCTGTTATAATTGTAGACCTATGTACGTCGTCTTCAATGGCCTCCATGATCACTGTTTGAAAATAAAAAACGTGTTAGAGTCTTCTTATCTTTTTTTCATCAGAATTTAATGACTGTATGTAACAATTGTTTTTTATAGTATAATAATTTAACCATAGTACAATTTGAAATCAGTGTTTTTACCTTACGAATATTCAACTGTTCTTCTCAGGAAATGGCTCCGGTATTTGCAAGAATTAGTGATGTTAATGCTACGAGATCCGACTGGGCCCTGAGGCTTAGGTTGGTTAGGGCATATAATGTACCTGTGTTCAAAAACCCAAATCAGATTCAAAGTTTTGAATGTGTTTTCCGTGATATTGAGGTAACATTAATGATTTTTTTTACAGTTTTTTAATTTTAATTAATTGTCGTTATGTATTATATATTTTTTATTTTTTAACAATTTTATCGGAATCTCTTATACGGTGCTGCATATATTCAATGATGAGTATTAATTTTTCATTTATGAAGTACCTATTTTAAATGTCCTAATAAGCACAAAATCAGTATTAGCAAAAATTGTGTGATTTTCGAATCTATATATGCCATAATCCAAACAGACATTAACTGAAAAAGTACACTATATACGCTAAATATGCTGATGTAAGAAATGTTACACATCTGATGGTTTCTCTCATATTGATTCAAGAAATTGTTCTGGATAACATGTTATTTTTTAGTTGTTATTATGTTTGCAGTTATGATTTTGTAATTTTTTAATGAATATTAGCTTGAATGCAGATATGATAATTTACAATACTATTACAATTTTTTTTTAAATGTTACCTTTAGTTGGTAAAATATAAATTCAATTAATCAAAAGAGACAAATACTTGAGGAAAATTTATTGTTACCTTATGGATGTAATTATCGCAGGGCTCGACTATTCGCGGTTCAGCGAGATCTCCGCATATGGATAATGTTCGTCCCAAACTCCGTGAAGGAAACCTATACATCATAAGCAATTTCATGGTTTCGAAAGATGAATTACGTTACAAGACTGCAACACATTCCCATAAGTTCTCTTTCTATGGGAAGACTATGATAAGGCAAATACATGATTCCTCTTTTCCTAACAATATGTTTAATTTCAAGCCATTTGATCAAATTGCTAAATTGAAGAAAACTGATGAGAACTTACTTTTTGGTAAGTTAAAGCTTCAGTTCAATGTGTAATAATATTGTATTCGTTAACATTATATATTTTCAGTATTCATAGTATTATATAGGGTACATTGATTACTTTGATTTTGATAAATGAAGATGTAATTGGTCGTTTGGTGGAGATGCACCCTCCAACAAATATGCCTACACAACAGGGAGACAAGTTGCTTATGGAAGTTGAAATTGAGGACATGAGGTAAGTTTTGTTTGTACTATTTTTTTTTTTTTTTTTACATATAATTTTCATTTATTATGGTTACAAACTGAATATAGTTCTTATATAATCTATTACTTTTTTGTATACTTAAGTGGTCGTAGGTTGACTATTACACTTTGGGAAGAATTTGTACAAAAGGTTTTGCCCTTCTATAATCAGCGAACTTTTGATCCAGTTGTGATAGTGATGCAGTTTTGTAGGCCTAAAGTTTTTAATGGTAATTAATTTTTTTTGGATAAATTTTTACCTATATTGGAAATTGTCATTTTGGTCTATAACAGTTGTTATCCTTTCATAAACAATACACGAATGCAGAAATTGTGAAGGTGTCCAATACTTACAATTACACTCAAATGTTTGTGAATGACAATGTATGGGAGATAAATGAATTCAAAAAACTGTAAGTATATTCGTATAAAGTTATGCTAACAGTTTCAATTATCAACAATTAATATTTTTTTTTTTTTATTTAAGTTTAACTTACTTGCATTTTTTTGAAGGGTTATTGCATCTCCATCTGCATCAAGGCAGGTTGAGATTACTCAGTCATCGGGATCAGGTGCTTCACCGGGGAGTGAGTTTGCTTCAGGACGTGCTGTAGTCAGAAACCTGCAAGAAATTTGCGAAGGGGAGGTAAATAATATAATCTGTTTTTATGTCTCTTTCCAACATTGTTTTAGTCAAATGATGATAAAGCCACATGACAAAGCACATATGGGTACTTTAATATCGAACAGGACGAGTCATTTTGGGTTTATTGCACCATTGCGGAGATTGAGAACCCTAAGGGCATTTGGTATATGGCATGTCTCAGTTGTCACAGAAAGTTAAATAATGTTGATTCCAAGTGGAACTGTAGACATTGTGGTGATGTGGAACCAAACAATAATTTCAGGTAAGAAATATTTATCAAATATAAATATTTCTTTCACTATGATGCTACAAAATAAAGATTAAATTACACAATTCAAACTATAATATTACTGTGACAGGTACAAGCTTGAACTTAGAGTGATTGATGAAACATATAATGCACTGTTTATTGTGTGGGATACTGAAGGACAGGTGATCTTTGGAAAGACTGCTTATAAACTTAAGACTGAAGATGTGAGTTTATTAATATTACAAATTTCTTTGAATTTTCTATGTTGAGAATGAAACATTTACATTGTATGAAACTCAATAAATGATACTGCAGGATGCTGAACCTGGGGTACTTGACTACTTTATTGGTAAATTGGCTGATCGCACTGTTCTCTTTAAGGTTTCAAGGAAAACAGATCATACAAGGGGTGCAAGGGTTACATATTCTGTTACGAAAGTGACTGATGACCCTGAACTCTTATCAAGGTTCTGCAGGCTCTGTTCTAAAAATCCCCGATTAGCTCCGATTAATCCCCGTCTAGGCGCTAGGCTCTCATTGACCGCCTACGTTTATTTTCCGATTCCTCCCCGCCTAACTACGTCTATGTTCCGATTAGTCCCGCCCAGACCCTGATTAGTCGCTAGGCCCCAGTCCACCGCCTAACTAGCGCCTAGCGACTTTTAGAACATTGTCTGCAGGTCATATGTGCAAAGTCAGGTAAAGTCATCTATAGCAATTAAATATCATGTTATTTTTTGCTTAGAATAATAATGTAGCCTTTCTATACAAGTATGAACTGTGGTGGAAGCTTTATTAATTATATCTATATATAATCGAAGATAATGGTTTATGTTATGCAGGAATCTGATCTAATATCCAAGCTTGGAAATTCAAAGGATTTAGAAAATGTTTCATCTGAAGATGAGGTGACTACTCCTGACAGAAAGAAAATGGGGAATGCGGTTGATGAAGATGTTATTACCTCTCCCGATAAAAAAAACAAAGGAAAAAATATCGACGTCGCAATCGTTGACGAACCGCACTCTGAAACAAATGATGGTGACCTTGAACATGAAGTAGATTTGAAGGTTAAACGTAAGTTGATGGATGAGCTGGACAAGGGTTCAACCAATCGTAAAGCGATAAAGCAGGAGAAACAATGATGGCAAAAAAGTTGACGAACATTTGTTACGTTTTCTGATAATTATGTTTTAAGTTATGATTTTCATTTCTTTTCAAACGATGCAACCTTTTGTTATGATCAATGCATTATTAATAAATGATTTTCCATATTATATATCTTTTAAATTATTTAGTTAGTACAATTTGATATGTTTAGGTAGTACAAAAAAATTAAAGAACTAGACAAAATTTTTTGGAACCCATAATGTCTTACAATAGGGTTTAGGCTTCCTATTAACCCATATCGATTATGTCAAGCTAACATAACAAGGATTCATAATATAAAGATTACCAATAAAAAATTTGACGAGTTCAACAATTTTAGTATTCCATTTCCAAATTAAATAAATATAAAATAGAATAGATAAATGAGTAACTTATATGTTCCGGGACTTATCTACCCGTTTAAGAAAATAAAGGAAAATATTTACTATTAAAAATTTATAGTCTGGAAAAAATCTTTATGAAAAATAATTGGTTTATAATTTTATTAACGATAAGATAGATGTATATATGAATATTACAGGTTGTTGTAAAATTGAAAAGACTTAACTTATGTGTTAAGTAAAGTTGGTATTTGATATGTGTTTCAATATAAAAAAAAAAAAAAAACTGGGTAAAACACCATATTTTGTTAATAGAAATCCTTAAATATATGTCCCTGAATCTTATTAATAAAAAAAGTATAATAATTTTTATTTTTAAAATGTTGAAGTAATATCACAAAGCTGATAATATTCAAGCGAAAAATAATTGTTATACAATTTTTTTTTACAAATAAAAAAAAATATATTGTTCAAAATATTTTTGCAGAATATTTCTATTAAAGTGGGCGATATGATTTATATAATATCCTTACATCTAATATATTATATGTAGTAGTCTTTTAACAATGGAAAAATCATCAGTACAACAACTACTGATTAAAAACCCAACATGAAGACAAGAATGTGTAAATCTCAAAAAAATATTACAGTGGTTATTATTTGAAAAGATAATTTATAACGAGAAAATATTGATTTAGGGTAAAAATAAGGAAAACATTACATAATTAAAATATTTTAACATATCAATAACTAAAATAGCGCTATCTATTATAAGCAGTCTAGATACTATATAAGTATTTTATATCAAATATATTGTTTCCATTAACAGTGGCCATTGTAAACCCTATATAAATATATTGTTATGCATCAGCGAATAACATGAGATAAAGAACATTGAGAACCTAAGGTGTACTTTTTACCACGTAGATATTGTATTCGTTAAAGAATGAAAGGAGGGTAAGTTTGTCCACGTTTATATTGTATGTATTCTTAAATTTTATGTACATCAAAATCATATCAGATTCAAAAATTGTTAACTCTCATTTTTCATGGTACAGATCTCCCGTTTCAGTTATCGTAATACCAGACGAAGACTATCCATCGTTTTCTGTGAAGGTTACTGATGATATTTTCATCAGCAAAAAAGTGGTACACAAACTATATTTTTTTATACAAAAATAAATGTAGCATATTCATTCTACAATGTTTCAAAAATCATAAATAAAATATACATTTAAATATTAAAATTTGTTTACTTAAAAATTATGTTATTTGTTACAGGCTATACCTGATTTTATCAAAAAGGAATTTAGCAAGTGGGAAAAAACTGATGGAGAGTTTGCTACCATATTTCGAGGAATTCAGTACTGGAAAGTGCGTATTGCTATGAATGAAGGAGGCTCAACAGAGTTCACTGAATGTGGAATGTTTCTGCGGGATAACGAGCTAACAGTTGGCAGGGTTTTCGAATTGGAGATGGACCCTGATGAGGACCGTACCTTTCGAGTCTACGTTTATTGAATACATTTATGTTGTTGCTTTCCTTAGCGTATTATGAGTGTTCCCTATTTTAATAATCCTAAGACATTATTATACTAATGTTATTTGTTGCTGCTTATTATCATTAGACTAATAATATATGAAGTCTTTATGAGTTTATGTTTACTTAATTCTTTTTCAATTCTTGACATTGTATTATGATTCTTGAAAATAACTTTATCATAGATGCATTGATGTTCATCAAGAACAGGATATTATATGAACTTATACAATTGAAGTAAATTAATATTTTTACTATGTGGAAGTCATATTTCCATACCTATTTTCACGATTACAACTTCTGCCAATGAATAAGTTTTATAAATCGAATAAAAAACGGAAGTTTATTATAGGATAAAAGATACTTATAATCAAAAATAGGTTTTCAAATTAATTATATATAATAATTATTGGAAATTTAAATTCAAAATAAAAAAAAATAAAAAAATTCATTGACTGATGACATCTATGATTTGTAATACGGTTAAATTAATATAATTTTAATAAAGAACTTATTTTATAATAATAATATTCAAAATGAGGAAAATAGGTCTGTTGACCAAATGTGATTATTATATTATCAAAAATAAAGCCTACATGTGTCTATTATATGTATAAAGATAATATTAAAGATTTCATACGCACGTCAACAGTTCCATATTTTTTACAAAAGATAACAATACGTAGAATCATAATTATTAGAAGTATATTAACACTTTAATCAATTAACAGCATTTTATGAAGATACAAACCACACACACATATATATATATATATATATATATATATATATAGATTGGGTAAAGTTATATTAAATGAATGTGTATATATAATTATATAGTAGAATCTAATAAGTATAAATTTGAAAATATAAAACATTTATTTAATTTCACTATCAAAATATGTGTAAACTCATAGAACAGTTTCCAATATCAGCTTACTCAATCTTTGCTTAAAAAAAAAATACCAAAAATAAATTATTTCTGGAAAATATGAATATTTATTACTAATCATATTCATTATTTGCTTATATTAATTATAATACTATAAATAAACTTAGATATGGTTAAATTGGCTATAAGATACGAAAAAAAAATATTTTACTTATTTTTGCAGAAGATCACAAAATTGTAGTTTTCCTATATTTTACCTTTCAGCTAGATATTGTTGTTCATAATTTTGTTTTCTATATAAATCATCGACCATATTGTTACAGGCACTGTGAAAACGCGAATAATAAAAATTTCTGCTGGAGTTATAATAAGGGAGGAATACAATTCTGATGTCGAAAAGGTATTTCACTTTATTATAAAACAAAATATATGATTTTTATTGATGTCACTTGTGAAAATTTACTTAGCTACTTTCAGGTCAACTGTGTCAACAATGGTCATAGGTGGAGTGGATTTTCCATCATTCACAGTGTATATTCGGCGAAATCATCTACGTAGTGGAAAAATGGTAAAGAAAATTATGTCTACAATTTTTGCATTGAACGATTTGTATATGTTTAAATTTCAGTCTGTAAGTATATAAAATGTCTTCACTGTTCCGTTCAGAAAATTCCCGAACAATTCAGATGCCATTTTATCAAGTGGGGTCATTTTTTTAATGGGAGGGCGACAATGCTCAGAGGTGAGAAAGTGTGGAGCGTTGGTTTGGAAGCTGATCAGGTTGAGAAAGATGAGGTGGCTTATTTCACTGAATGTCAAAAAATGCTAGAGGAGTGTTTCATTGGCCGTGGGATGTTGGTGACTTTTGAGAAACAGCCTCCTAGAGATTCTCCCTTGGATCTCTCATTCAGGATCTATGTTGATTAAAGTTTGTTTAGTTGTCTACATATGATCTAATGTTTTATTTTATAATTTTACTTTATAAGTTTTTTATATTTCAAAATTCAATCAGAAACTATGGGTTATTTACTGGGTTGTCTGCATTTGTGAAAGTCATTTTACATTGTTCTAAACCAAAAAAACAGATACATATTGTTGGTAATCTTTTAGAATATGAAGAAAATAAAAAGTAGGTTGTAAACATGTATAAATATTAAGTAACAAATAAAATCTAAATAATTAATAGAGTACTTATATGGTATCTATACTATATAATATAACAAAATCCGCCAAGAATAGTAATATCACATTTTCCCGCCCAAAACAGCACTGCTAATTATGGAAAACTTCAATATTAGCTGCATTAATTGGTTAAGTATAATTGGCTGCATTAATTTATATTACCTTATATATGTTAAAACATTCAAACTATTTAATTCCAGAATTGCATTTAAAGTTGGTAATAAGTTACAATTGATTTACACAAATCTCGCAACATAACATTTTCAACTCAAACTCAAGGCAGTATATCATATTATAATTTCCAAAGTTTGTGATTGATAAGTATTCATATTCTGGGCTCGGTAATGAAGCCCAATTGATTTTTCTCCAGGAAGGTGTTTTTCTCCAAGAACCATTATATTTCAATCTGAGTAATTTTGAGTGTCAGAGTTTAATAATAAACTTCTCGGTAGTAAAAAAGGAATCCTCAAAAATATCATAAGTAGCTAAGAACAAAACAATTAAAAAGATATAACTGAATGTTTCTTGCTCTTGAATTCTTGAACTCTTCCTTGAATCCCTTGCTTGACACTCCAAATTATGATAGAAGATGTATAAAATTTATCTTTAGGTCCCCCTTTATAGTTGGAGAATTAAGATATGAGTTGAAGGGTGAAAACCCCAAAAAATTAGGAAAAAAGGCATGTAAGACTCGACTCACATCGCATGGGCCGTGTAATGAGCTGGGTGACCCAAAACTGCATTCTTCTCCAACTTCAATGTCGTCATATTTGGAGGTCTTATGATTAGAATTTGGAAACAACTATCTATACTTAATATAATAACAAAATCTACTGAAATTAGTAACTTTGAAGTTTTTCCGCCCAAAATCTATTACCAATTATGAACATCACAATTTTTGGTATATAAAATTCAACCCAATATAAAACAAAATTATTGGCAATAACTTGCCATATATTCACCTAAATAAATATGATAAAGCTATTTGGGCTGATTTTGTCTGGGCCCAAAAAAACATATTTTCTTAAAATTATTTTCTTTTTATAAATTTATTGACTATTATTAATGAAAAATTATTTATGAAGACGGTAACTAATTTTTAACATTACAAATATATCCTCTATCAACCGCATATTGCAATACCAGCCCCAATCATCAACATGACTTCTTCGGAAGGATGCTAGAGATATTCATACATTAAGAAAAATAAATATCCATTCTAATATATATTTTAGTCATGAATACTTTTCACTGCACTCTTTTTCCTTAACATATAATTTTTCATATCTTATTATTTATTGATTATAATATTTTATTATATTAAAAATATATAAAAATATAAAAAAATATTAATTTATTCATTTGCACTTACAAACCGTGCATCGCACGGGGATACTACTAGTATAATATATAAGGGCAATATATTAATTACCATTGAAAAAATCTTTTTAGAGTACACAAAAAAGCTAACAAATAAATACAAAAAATGTTATATATACAGACATTATATCATGATATACTGCATACATATTTTATCTATATATATATATCTTATCTTCAATTCCTACATGTTAAGATTTATATATACTCGAATATTTGCTTTCATATAGTTCGCCCAACTCAGAACTAAATATGCATGATATCCATATTTTTTAGGAAAAACCTAATTATCTCCAACTTTACAACTATTTAAGTAGCAATACCAGAGTTCCATCACCAGCAGCAAAATTCAACAGAGTTCTTTCATAGAAGTAGTTCTACGGATGTGAATTAAATTTTTACAGAACACAACAGATTGGCGCACGTAAAAGCATCATGGTTAAGTTAACATCATCTACAACTATTGGACGAAAGCATCAGAGAGACGGTACGTAATTACTTAGAATATCTACTATTAAGAATATGTGGATGTAAATTATAATGTAAAGGTTGAGTTTTACTTATCTGTGTAGATTAGCTCTTATCATATTGAATATGATTTAATTTATCGTTATGTTCGAACGATTGGGTTGTGTTGTACCTGCATGATACAAAAATAATGTTAATTTCCGTTGAAAACACTTCTAATAATTTCAACATACAAATTGTACATAAAAATAATTTCTTCATAATTATGTGTTTATAAAATGTCAAAAGAAGTTTAGTTAATAAATACCTTTATTTAAATAGTGATAAAAAAAAACAAGCAATAATCAAAAGGATATAAACTGCAGTTTTGATCACTATGTTTTTAGTATATTCAAAAAGGGATAAATTTATGATTCATTCGGTCCTTGAAAACAGGTGACATATGGGTGTTAGCCGAAAATTACTGAATATGGCTTTCTGATTCATAGTTATGTTGCATATTACTTATGTACAGTTAGAATTCTCATAGTAAGACATCCTAAAAATCATCAAAATTTAAAAATACTTGAGAAGAATGCACTGTTAACTATAAATGTTTGAAGGCAAATTTATATCTATGTCCTATCTTAAAGACATAAATAATTGAAACTGATAAAATTGTTTTCCAGTGATTAATTTGTTATTCTAAAGCACAATTTAGGCAGATTTTTTTTTTTTTTTTTTTTTTTTTTTTGTATTTTTATTTGTTTTGGTGAAAATCAATCAGTATATTTTTATACCTAGTTTGAATCACAAAAGTTATCTACATATATCAAGTATGTACGTAGTTAAGTTCAATAAAACTTATCTGTAGTGTTATGTCATCAAGAAAGTCTTCTTGATTCTCCCCCAAACTTTTAGGCTAAAGGAGATTGGTATTTGCTTTAATATTGCCTGTTTAAAAATTCATAAAAATAATGCAGCAAGGGAATGTGTCAGTCATTTGAACCGTTATAAATCGAATAAAATAACAAAAAAGAGTAATCGTAAAAATATATATAGTAGTTTGTATGTGAAGATGTAATATACCTTTTCAGAATTTCTGTTCACATGTGTTGTTCCAAAAAAGTTTATTGGTATCAAACCCAATTCAAAATATTCAAATGTAGATGAAAATTTCTTTGTTGAATCTGAAAAAAAAAAACACAAAAAAGGGAACAATTACTATCCACAGTTTCATTATTAAATATGAAAAATAAAATTATGTCTAGAACATCAATATCCAAGATGAAAATCAGAAACATAACTTATCGGATCCATTTATCAATTCTTTGTAGTGCAAGGGGATATTTCAAAGTCCGTGCTTGAGTGTATAAAGGAATCCTTGCTTATTTACTCTACACTCTGCAAAGCAAGAAACAATTCATATTAATAATTCAGTAAGAAATCTGATTAAGAAACACAGTATGAATTGAATACACAAACTAAAATATAAAACAAAATAGATACCTTTTCATAACCTTTATTCACTACTGCGAAGTAAAATAATTGATTTGCAACAGTCTGATTCTTTATGCAAAGGTATTCTTTCATATTTTGCTCCTTTCGTTTCCTCTATAATTTTGCTCGACGCTAAAAAACACATGCAGTGTAGTAAAACAAACCATTATTAATAAGGGTTTTATCAGTACTTCCAATATTAAATTTCTAAATCAAGCAGCTATAGACCACAAATCACAGATACAAACTTTTATTTTTTTAGATTAAATTTACCTGCTTGACTAAAACAAATAAAACTTATATTTTTTTTTCCAATATTAGTTATATTATTCAAATAGCTGCTAGGAAATACCCAGAATACAGAAATAATCCGAAATATATTGTGTTTCTGAGAGTCATTAACGTCAATATATGCCCTCTTATCCCTCGCTCGATTATAAAAAAACAACATGCAGTTCTTTTATTGTTCAGAACAAGCAAAATTTGTAAACATATAAGGGCAATACCATCGTTTTTTCTGAGAAAACCCCTATTACGGAATCATATTAAAGACTTTAATGTTAAATCTAACAAAAACTATCACAGAATCGCTAGATTAGTAAAATATCTTCTTCAAAAGTTCCGATTTGTCTTTCTCTTGCCTTTATCAGTATGAAATAAATCAATTGGAACTAATTTACACATGTTTAAGAACTTTTGTGTTTATTTACAACTGATTACAAACCGGATCTACAAGGATCCGAAATTTTCCTTGGAGATTATCATTATGCCCTCTTATCCCTCGCGCGATTATAAAAAAAAAACATGCAGTGTTTTTATTTTGAAATACAAACAATTATTGCAAATATACAACCAAAAACAAAAACTATTTTCTGAGAAAACCCCTATTAAGACAAGTATGAAAGACTTTAATGGTAAATCTAACAAATACTGTCACAAATTCGAAGGATTAGTAAATTACCTTCTTCGAATGTTTCGATCTGTCTGTTTCTTGCCTTTATCAGTAGTAAAAAAATGAATCAGAAGTGATGATGTTCGTGTTTAACATTTTTTGTTGATTTTCGACTCAACTAAAACCGGATCTACTAAGATCCGAAACTTTCATGGAAGATTATCAGTATAAAGAAATAGGGTTTTCTGAAAAGTCAGAATCAGGAACTATCTTCACCAAATTAGGGATTAATAGATGGAGAGGATTTATAGGGGTACTAAAACGAAAAAGAATCATGGAAGAATGGTGTAATTTACAAGACGGTGAAAGGATGAAGAATCTGCGAAGTGTGCTCTCGTAGGTAAGGAAATGGGGGAGAAGAGCACTGAAGAGACGGAGTTCTAGAAACTTCACGTCTATCTCTTCACTTAAATGAGGAAAATGAAGAGTTTGAGATGAAAATTTCTATTATTAGGTTCAGTTTAATAATAATATAGATAACATCATTGCCTTTGACCGAAGCCCACTAGGGTAATTTTAATTGTAATGGGCTTAATGGATAAAACTTAAGATACAAGCCCTTTGAACAATTTCATTTAATTAAATGCCCAAATCATTTCAGCCTTTTCAATTGGGCTTTATCTATGCTTTGGATCAGGAAAGAAGAATATGGCCCACTATTGTTGATTTTTTAATTACCCATCTCATCACCAAATAAATGAATTCAATTTGATCCATTTATTTTTAAGTGGAAATTTAGGTTCATTCTAAATTAACCCACTTATTAATTTTAATTGATAAAATTATTATAATACAGAATTTATATTAATGATTTAGTTTGTGTTTTTTAATTTATAAATATAAAATCTAATTGATTAATTTTTTAGAGATGTTTTTTATAAATTTCATTAATGTAAATATATGAAAGATACACATATATGCTCATATGCATGTATGTTCTATATAAATTCATGTGAACTATTTTGTTATAAAAACAAAAAATAATTAATAATTTATGTATAGCTAATGTTGTTTAGATGAAGCAAACAATTTATTTACATTATAAATTATATTTGATGCAATTACACTAATCATATCGCTCACTTAAATGTCATCAAATTTATTATATTATTTAAGAAATGATTCCCTGTATAAAATATTGTAAATAATAATTTTAAGGGTATATTATTGTCGAAAATTAATTTTATACGAAAAATATTATTTTATAAAAATTCCAATAATTTTGGCTTTTTATAAACAATTAATATATAATTTGATGGTTCTATTTAAATTCATGTGAACTATTTTGTTATAAAAACAAAAAATAAATTAATAATTTATGTATAGCTAATATTTTTTACATGAAGTAAACAATTTATTTACATTATAAATTATATTTGATGCAATTACACTAATCATATCGATTCCCTTAAATGTCATCAAATTTATTATATTATTTAAGTAATGATTCTCTGTATAGAATATTGTAAATCGAATTTTTAAGGGTATATTGTGGTCGAAAATTAATTTTATACGAAAAATATTATTTTATAAAAATTCCAACAATTTTGGCTTTTTTATAAACAATTAATATATAACTTGATGGTTTGTTTTCGAACTAGGTTGTATTTTTTTAGCAAAAAAATTCAAAGACTAAAATATAATTGGTCCAAAAATTAAAGTACCAGATAAAACTTTATTTAATGAATTTTATGTCAGTAACCATTCTCAAATTTCTTATTGTTGTTTATTTTTTGTATATTATTAGTAGTGAGCTTTTATAGAGACTGACCCAGTAATTTTTTTATAATTTTTATTTAATTTTTTATTTTTTTCCGCCAACATTGTTAAAAGTGTATACATATTTATTTTGTTTCAAGCAGAAAACAGTACCAAAGGTACTACGAATACCTCAGTTTCTTCTTCAAGAACTGCGAAGCGATGTACTTTTGGTGATCAGCTGAATTTGAGTAATGTGTCATATCCCTTTGCCAGGTCTCCATTTTGCGATGTCACTAATGGTAATTACTTACTGTGTAATAGTTTCTTTTGATTTATTTTTTTTTAAACTACAAATATTTAGTTTTATTTTGAATTGTTTATATAGTAATTATGACTATGTTTATTTTTTATTTTTTTTCGTAGTTTCCAGAAATATTTCTTTGAATTTACAAGAAGTAAATAGTTGTACGAGCAATTCTTTTGGTGTCACTCAAGGTCAGAGTTCTACAAACACATCTATTGTTGAAGATATTGACATAATAGTAAAAAATGGTGGACCATCTAGACAACACCGTCAACTTCTATTATCAGATGGACAATACTCTGAAGGTATGCTATATTTATTAGATGAAGTTATTGAAAAATATACATGATCAATTTTAAATAAAGTCACCTTTGTGAATTGTTTTTTTATTTTTTAAAATTTCAGAGAATGTGGTCATGCCTGTACCAAATGTCGCAAGCTCAATAAATGAATCAGTTGTTATTGATTTGACTGTTGATGACCGTACTATTCCTCAAAACTTGAATGATCAGCACCATAAGCCTAAAAGAGTTTCAAAAAAATGTAAGACAGATTATTATATTATTTTGTGCGATTATTGCATACTTAGAACATATTAAGTAATAATAAATGTGATTACTTTCCTAACGCACATAATTTTTTTTTTTTTTTAATTATTGTTAACAGTAAGTGCTAATAGGGCGCATAACAACAACCCTTTTCCAATAGGTATGTACTAAATCATTTTCAATAAATGTTTATTGTTGATTGGTGTAGGTTTAGAAAATTAATATATGTAATCATTTTTCTCTTTTATTAGATTATTTGGATTTCGGTGATACTACTTATGTCTGCAAATATTGTGGTGCTATGTTTTGGTATGAGGAGAGGCTGACTTCCTATCCAAAGAGTGTTTACCCGGTGTACAGTCTTTGTTGCATGAAGGGGAAGATTCAACTACCTCTCTTGACACCACCTCCGCAACTACTTCAAGAATTGTTAAGAGGTCAAACCGCAAGAAGCAAACATTACTTGGAGAATATAAGGTCATATAATAATATGTTTTCTTTCACATCAATGGGTGGGAAGATAGATTCTAGCATGAACACAGGTGGTGGACCACCTGTATTTCAACTGCATGGTCAGAATTATCATCTTATTGGAAGTTTACTTCCTGTTGATGGGTCGACGCCCAAATTTGCGCAGTTGTATATATACGACACTGATAACGAAGTTTCTAATAGAATCAATGATGTGAGGTATTGAACGTAGTTTTCTTTCTATTTATTTTATTTATTGTATTTTCTATTTTGTGGAATATATATTTTAGTAATTTTTGTTTTGTTTTTATGCTGAATTCCATTTGTATTTTTATGTTTAGAAACAACAGAGAAAGAGATACCATTCATTCTGAATTGGTCGGTGAATTGAAGTCCATGCTAGATGAACATAATGTTTTGGTCAAAACATTTAGGATGGCTGCACAAAAAATAACGCAAGAAGGGCGAACTGATGTCAGAATAAAGTTGGTGAGTGAGAGAAGAACTGATCGTAGAAGGTATAATTTACCAGCTGTGTCAGAAGTTGCCGCATTGGTTGTTGGTGATCTTGATCGGGCCCTCGGGGATCGTGATATTATTGTTGAAACATGTAATGGAACATTGAAACGAATAAATGAATTGCATTCCTCATACCTTGGTCTTCAATATCCTTTATTGTTTCCTTACGGTGAGGATGGATACTATGAAAATATTCCCTTTGCAAACGGTAGGGAGTCTGTAGCTGGCGGTAGGAAGAAGGTGAGCATGCGAGAGTTTGCTGCATTTCGATTACAAGAAAGGACATCAGAAAGATCAACTGTTTTGAATAGTAGGAGGCTTACTTAGCAAGTAATTGTTGATCTTTATACAATTATTGAGTCAATCAGATTACTGTTTATTAGATTGAATCAAAAGGTCTTGCGTGTTGAGCTATACAGTGGTCTAGCGGATGCTCTTCTACGAGGTGAAATAGATATTAGCTTTATGGGGTTAAGGATTGTATTACCATCTTCTTATACTGGTGGCCCACATTACATGATTCAAAGCTATCATGATGCAATGGCTATTTGCAAATGGGCCAATTATCCTGATTTGTTTATCACATTTACTTGCAATCCGAAATGGCCAGAAATTGTGCGTTTTTTAGAACCAAGAAATCTGAAGCCAGAAGATCGGCCTGATGTCATTGTTAGAGTGTTTAAGATTAAATTAGATGCTCTTATTAATGAGGTTCGTTGCAAGAAAATTTTTGGTACTGTTATTGCAGGTATTCTACATAATAATTTCAATCGTTTAGTTTTCATCCAATATCTTTTTGGGCTTTTTTATTTTGGAGGTTGCATTTATTATAAGTAAAATATGTTTTAATTAAATGCAGTTGTGTACACTATTGAATTTAAAAAACGGGGCTTGCCACATACGCATATTCTTCTTTTCCTTGCAAATGATGATAAGTTTCCAACACCGCCAGATATTGATCGGATTATTTCTGCTGAAATTCCTGACGAGACCTCTGATCCGAAATACTACTCGGCAGTGCAGGAATTTATGATTCACGGTCCTTGTGGAATAGTTCGTCCAAATTCCCCGTGTATGGATGATGATGGTAGATGTACAAAGCACTTTCCGAAAATATTTGTTGATTGCACTACAATAGATGATGAATGCTATCCGGTATATAGACGTAGAGACGACGGAAGGACTGTCATGAAGAGTGGCGTTCCATTGAGCAATGCATATGTAGTTCCACATAATAGATATCTTCTTCTCAAGTATGGAGCGCATATAAAATGTTGAGTGGTGTAATCAGTCTCGGTCTATAAAGTATTTGTTTAAGTACATAAACAAGGGTCACGATCGTGTTACTGCCGGATTTTACAAAGCAAGTGCTGATAATGCTGCTGGAAATACAGTAGATGAGATAAGTATGTCCTACGATTGTAGATACATATCACCATGCGAAGCTGCTTGGAGGATTTTTGGTTTTGAAATTCAGTATCGTTATCCTCCTGTTGAGCGTCTAAGCTTTCATCTTGAGAATCAACATTCCGTACTATTTTCGGAAAATGAACCTTTGGAGGATATTGTAGAACGACAAAGTGTAAGCCAAAGTATGTTTTTGGGATGGTTTGAAGCAAATAAAAAATACCCTGAAGCGAAGAATTTAACGTACGCTCAGTTTCCTCAAAAATTTGTTTGGAAGCAGAAGACAAGGGAGTGGGTAAAGAGGGAAAAGGGTAAAGCAATAGGTAGGCTTCATTATGTCCCGCCTGGCTCTGGTGACCCATACTATGCTAGGTGTCTTTTGAATGTCGTCAAAGGTTGCGAATGTCATGCTGATATTAGAAAGGTTGGAATTGTACAATACGAAACGTATCGTGATGCTTGCTTTGCTAGGGGGTTATTGGAGGATGACAAAGAATATATTAACGGCATTGAAGAGGCAAGTCATTGGGCATCTGCTCAACATTTGAGGGGGTTGTTTGTCACGCTTTTATTCTCCAATTCTATTGAGCGTCCCGAACATGTATGGGATAATTGCTGGAAGTATTTATCTGATGACATTCTTTATAAACAACGTATCCATCGGAAAAATCCAGGTAACACTTTATTTTATATAGATCTTTTAATTTTTAGGCAAAATATGATAAATTTAAATTACACAAATGTTTTTGGTAACAAAGCATTTTGATTTTTTTGTAGATTTGACATTAACAGAAGAACAGGTTAAAAATTTCACTCTTGTGGAGATCGAGAAAATGTTGCGTAGTCGAGGAAAAAGTCTGTCTGATTACGATCCTATGCCTATAGCAGATTTCTATAGTGATGCAAGTTCTGGTAATCGTTTTGTTGCTGATGAACTAAACTATGATCGGGAAGCTCTAAATATTGAGCACGGAAAGTTAGTTGCAAATCTGACTGAAGAACAAAGAGTTGTTTATCAAACTGTTATGACTTCACTAGAGACCGGTGATGGAGGGGCATTTTTTGTTTACGGTTATGGAGGAACTGGTAAGACTTGTTTGGAGGACATTATCAGCTGCTATTCGATGCAGAGGTCAAATTATTTTGAATTTTGCCTCGAGCGGTATTGCGTCTCTTTTGTTGCCTGGAGGTCGGACTGCGCATTCGCGTTTCAAGATCCCACTAAATGTTCATGAGGATTCGTCATCCAGTATAACTTTGGGAAGTCCTCTGGCTGAAATGATTGGGAAATCAAAATTGATTATTTTGAATGATCTCCACACCCCCGAATTTTTGAATTCAATAAAGTGCTCGGGCTTGCCCAACCATGAACTCAAACTAAAGATTGGAACACCAGTTATGTTATTGAGGAACATTGATCATTCACTTGGTTTGTGCAACGGTACCCGACTGGTGCTTACAAAGCTTGGTGATCACGTGGTGGAAGCAAAGATTATATCAGGGGATAATGCTGGTGTAAAGGTTCTCATTCCTCGACTTTCTGTCACACCTTCTGATAAGAGAATGCCTTTTCGATTTCAGAGAAGACAATTTCCTTTCATAGTTTCTTATGCAATGACAATAAACAAGAGTCAGGGTCAGTCCCTTAACCATGTTGGTTTATTCTTGAAGAAACCCGTTTTCTGTCATGGCCAATTGTATGTTGCTGTATCTCGCGTCACGAATCGAAAGGGGTTGAAGATTTTAATATGTGATGATGAAGATCCGGATAGAAAGACTACCACAAATGTTGTTTATAAGGAAGTTTTTCAGAATTTGTAAATGTTACGTTTTTTTTATTCAAATATTTTGTTATTGTTGGCATTGATGTATTGTTCTGTTATTAGCCGTCGTTTCATATTATTACATACTCCCTCCGTCCCGTCCTAATTTGCACACTTTCCTTTTTCGGTCGTCCCACCCTATTTTGCACACCCCTAAAATGGAAAGGAATCTTACAATCTCCACCCTTAAAATCTCTACTCTCAATCTCCACCTTTAAAAAAATCAAAGATTCCACAAAATCTGCTTCTTCTTAATATACGCGCCGGAGCAGGTGTGCAAATTAAGCCGGGACGGAGGGAGTATTTCATTATTAAAGACATCATATTTTTTTATTTTATTTTGATTTTATATTTTATTTTTCACAGATAAAAATGATTTCTACCTTTTTCATATAATAATTATTATTAATGTAATTTTTGAAAAAGAATTCCCGTGCATCGCACGGGCAACTACTAGTTTTATTTTTATTATAAAATGTGTCAATCAAAAGTCGTCACCTATAATTGTTTTATGTAGAAAATTACCAACAAAATTTAAATTTGGAAATAATTTTGAAAAGATTTTTCCTTATATATACAAATATTTACCATATGTGTACAAATCTCTTATTTTATTAATTATATTTTAAACCTACTATATTTAGAAGGTGAAATGAGTGTGAAAATTATCTAATTTCCTTTTCTAGAGGGTTCAACTTAATAATTTCCATTTTTCCTTTTTTTTCCTTTTTACTTATTTTTTAGATCATCTTTTTTCAAGAATACTTTTTAGATTATCTCTAATTTGTCCATTAACAAACTTATTTCACTCATTTTCTATTTCTATTTCAATTTCTTTGTTTCCCATTTAAGCTTGTTTTTCCTTTTTTCTGTTTTCTACTGTTAATTTTTTTTACCCCCTAAAATCTATCATCATTGAAGAAGAGAAATAATGTACTTAATAAATTATGATTCTTTAGCAAATAAATTTTTATATGATTAAAAATATAATAAAAAAGGAACTCGATGTATAATAAGAGATATAAAATTATGTATAATGTGTTTGAAAAAAAAGATTATCTAAATATTATAAATATATGTGCAATATAATCAGTACATTTTTATTGCATAAATAACTCAAATGTTGGGTAAGCACACATATCATAAAATTATATTTTGTTAGAGAATGATTCTCGACTAAAATATGTCAAAATTCATCTTTTTTAAATTAAACTAAATTTAATATGAAATACTTTCCTAAATAAGAAAATTAATAAATCTCTCTGTTATTTTTGGAAATATGTTGATATAATGCATATCTTTTTAACTAGAGTTTCTCCTAAACGACTCCTCAAATAATATCAATAATAAGGCTTAATTGCAAAATAAAACACGAACTTTTATCATATTGCAAATTTAACATAACATTTCATATTTTGTAAAATAAATCACGAACTTAGCAATTTTTTGCAATTTTAATCATCAAAAAATTTCTAGTGATACTCATTATGTTGATTATTTACGCCGTGTAGGGTGTTATGTTGGTTAAAAATAAAAATAAAAATAATAAGAATCCGGATCAAGTGATACATAATTGAACAAGTCGTAATGGACTTTTCTTCTCAACTCGAATTATTTTTTCTCTTTACTAATGCAATGAGCACTATCCAATTATATAAACTGAAAATTATTTTGTGTGTCATAAAATTAATTTTTATTTTATCACAAACATGGCATAAATTTTTTATGTGTGATTCTTTTCTCTAAGATAAGTGATTTTTTGTATCAAATAATCAATAAGGTATGAGAAATTAGGTATATCAGGTTGAGAATACAAGTTCGTCGCGATTTTCGGTCTAATAAAACAATAACTTGATCCGTAATTTTTTTTATTTTATCACAAACATGGCATAAATTTTTTATTTGTGATTCTTTTCTATAAGATAAGTGATTTTTTTGTATCAAATAATCAATAAGGTATGAGAAATTAGGTATATCAGGTTGAGAATACAAGTTCGTCGCGATTTCCGGTCTAATAAATAAATAACTTGATCCGTAATTTTTTTTTTTTTTATGGTTTTATTTTGTAACTTAGCATTACATCCTATATCGCATTACATGGCTTAAATAGCTATACACATTGATAATTTATCTTTGAAAAATGAATGATGATTGAAATTGCAAAATTATGTTAAGTTCGTGGTTTATTTTACAAAATTTGAAAAATTGTGTTAAATTTGCAATTTAATGAAAGTTCATGTTTGTTTTCGCAATTAAGCCCAATAATAATAACAATTCAATTCATAATTTAGTATGCCACATTTAGCAATTAAAATGTGTAGAAGAATCTAGAAAATAAATGAAAAGTAAAAATTCATAAAATGATTAGAAAAAATAAAAAGAAAGAAATCCAGAAATCAATTAAACACAAAAAAAAAAAAAAAAAAAAAAAAAAAATCTAGAGGAAAGCAATAATTCCCAAAAGGAAAATTCAAGAATTAAAAAATCTAGAAAATAAAAAGTTTCTCCCAAAAGTAAAAAGAAAACCCAAAGAATGAAAAAACAATTCCCAAAAAAAAAAAAAGAAAAAACACAAAAAAATTACAAATTCTTTAATCTTCTTCTTCTTCTTTTGAAATTAAGGTTTTCCTTCTCACTGTTTTTGGCGTTCTTCTTTATTTTCTTACAATTTTTATTTGTTGAGATTTTTTCAGGAACTTTCATAATTACTACTCCCTCTGTCCCATCTTATCT
Organism: Ajuga chamaepitys; assembly: GCA_958295605.1. Taxonomy (NCBI): domain Eukaryota; kingdom Viridiplantae; phylum Streptophyta; class Magnoliopsida; order Lamiales; family Lamiaceae; genus Ajuga; species Ajuga chamaepitys. The sequence goes on from OY282507.1 coordinate 50,995,554, forward strand.
TGCACGTTTTTCGTTTTTGTCCGTCTTAGGCGAACTTGCACACTCTTAAAAAGGAAAGTTATAACACAATCTTCACCCTCAAAATTTCAACCACAATCAACCTTTGAAAAGTAAAAAAAAAATAAAAAAATAATATTTTTTCTTAATATTTGTGCCACCCTTGTACTAGATAAGGTGGAACGGGGAGAGTATAAATTGCTTTGATTAGAATAAATTCTGCTCATTTTTTACTTGAATTCTGTGAGGATTTCATATTTATTTTAATTTATGATAAAAAAAATTAGTTTAATTAATGGTAGTACAATTTATATCTACATATGTATATCATATCAACGTTTAGTTATAAAAAAATTATTAGGGAAATGAAAATGAAAGAAAAGAAAAATATGAAAGTGATGTAAAATATAATTTGTGATGGAGCTCCCTACGGATTATCTGGAAAAGAAAGAGGCAAAAAAGCAAAATAGAAAAAAAAAAAAAGAAAACTGTAATAGTTGAAATAAAAGTTGTTTGACTTAAGTTAAAAAAAAAAGTTGTTTGACTTTGGTCACCTATTTAGCAAGTTGCAAGTAACTTGATCTAAGGGCTAATATCAAAAGAAGGAGATCTAATGGTAATTACTTATAGTTGTATTGATATAATGGTTGTATAGTAGAAGGACCCTATATTATTTTATTCGAACAAATATAATTGTGATCAGTTATATAAATGAGCTTTGAGGTGTTCGTCTAATTCCAAAAGTGTTCGTCAACAGCACCCGAACAATAAAAAAACACTGTAATTGCTTATGTTTTAGAAAAAATATATAATATAGAGATTGTGAAAAAACGACATTTTAACCAAAAGTATATTGTGTTTGCAATAATAAGTTATTTATAAAAAATATAAAAGCCGTATTGTTAAAAAGAAAAATAATTTTAAATAAAAATTGAAACTGCAAGATCAGAAAAAAACATGTCATAATATGCTTCTAGTTTTTGTCTAAAATAACCATGATTCAATGTTCACCATTGCTCATGCCACAACTATTTAATAAAATTCGAAAATTTACAATTTTTAAAGTTATCATAATTCACTCAACTCACTCAATTTTCATACCCCAACTATGTGGTAATTTAAAAAATATACCCAGTGCTCATCATTAATCATAAGTAGTACTTCAACAATTATCATGTCATTAATTTTGGTGCCTCCGTTAACTCTCCGTTAAAGATACCTCTTTTCCTATTTTTTAGCCACAATACTCCGAATTTCATCTATCGCAACCACACTAACCAGCATATTTTGTTATTACAAACATTTTCTGTTATTGGAAAACTATAAATGTAATTAAAAATAAAATAAATTATAAAAAAACCATTCATGAATAATTTTAGAAAACCAGAAATAAATTCAAATATTACAAAAATTTATAGAAAGTTGAATAAATTTTAGAAATAAAAAATATAGAATGTACAATTAAATTTACAACTATAAAAGGACCATAAATTCGAAATAAAAAATTATAATGGAAAAAAATAAAAAGGTATAGAAAAAAAAAAGTATATCTAATTTTCAGAATTTATTATATATTTTTTAATTAGTTACCAATTTCATAATATTTTATTTATTTATAATTTTGACATAATTATTTATAATTTCCAAGAAATTATTCACGATTTTTAAGAACTTATCTTTTGTCTTACAAAATTTATTTTTAATTTTAGAAATAAAACTAGAACTTACGGATAATTTCTGGAAAGTTATATATTTCTGAAAATACTAATAAAATTCGATAATTTACTATAACATTAAAAATAAATTATGGAAGTTTTATATAAACTTGGAAATTAGACTTACAAATTATGATCACTTTTTTTTTTATTATTATTATTAGTTTGCTAGTCAAATTATGGGCAAATTTAATAAACTACAGTACTATTCATCACACAATTAAAAAAATAAGCCCTTTTTTCTTATATTTACAGAAGTAATTGAACTCGCCTGTGGCACAGGCGAGTTCATATTTTCTGACAGGCTTCTATTTGAAGTCGCCTCTGGCAGAGGCGACTTCTGAATAATTTTTTTTTTTTTTTTTTTTTTTTTTATGAAAACGTCTCTCGCAGAGACGACTTAAAGTATTTTTCTTTTTTTTTCCGCGATTGAATACGCCTGCACATACGGTATACATACGCTGCACTCTACCTAAAGTCGCCCCTGGGAGGGGCGACATCTATTTGTCCTTTCCTTACACACAACTGCCGTCCAATGGGATGGGGTTTGGGGCAGGGTGGGGTTTGGGGCAGGGTGTAGGTGGCAGTGGGTAGGGGTGCAGGGGTGCAGTGGTTGGGGTGGTGGAGCGGTGGTGTGTTGCATGCAGTTGTCACTTCCGGTTGAATTTTTTGAAAGAAAAGTTTGACCGGATGTGTTATATATATGTATCATCCGGCAATCATCTCCTTCATCTCACTCTTACAGTTTGCTTTCCTCTCCCTCTTCAATCTCTTGTAAAATTTTCTTTTACTTTCTCCCTCATTTTATTATACAAGAAGGTATTGGAGCATTACAATTGTGGTGTAGACGGCTTGCGTAAAATTAAAGAGGTATTTGCTAAGTTTATATTTACACATTTTTCATAATTTAGTTTATAATTTTCGTATGTTATACCAGTGATATATTTTATGTAATTAACTTCTAATTATTTTGAAGGTATTTGAAGCTCGTTCGACAAAAATTTAGTGGACACATTGCTGATTCTCGTTTGGACTAGAACAAAGCTTATAAATACATCTACAGCACATCTTCATTAAGGTATCAAAATTGTATATGTAATGTTAGTTTACTTTCTTCTATATGAATGTAAATTGTACAGAATTGAACAAAAGAAACTGTTATGTATGTCCCCTGAATAATTGATGATTTCTTACTGTGCCTCTTATATTTGTTATTGTAGTCCATAATGTGACTGCCTCAACAATATCTAGTAGTTGGCTTTTGTAGTGTGTAGGTTTATGGGGTTTAGAATTAATATTATTATTATTATTGCCATGATTATAATTGTTAATTTTACTGTTATTTTACACATGATTGTTAACAGTATTATTAGTATTAGTACTAATAGTCTTATAACTTTTAAACGTATTATTAGTATTAGTACTAATAGTCTTATTTTTAGTAATTTTATTATTACTATTACTATTATTATTATTAGTATTATTATTTTTATGATTATTACTAAAATTAGGGCTACTAGTATTATTATTTTTACCGTTACTGATATTTATATATATATATATATATTCATTTTTCGTTATTTTACTACGTTTATATTATTATTATTATTATTATTATTATTATTATTATTATTACTATTATTACTACTACTACTACTACTACTAATATTATTATTATTATTATTATTATTATTATTAGTATTATTATTATTATTATTGCTATTATTATTATTTGTATTATTATTATTGCTATCTTTATGATTATTATTATTAGTACTACTCTTGATATTATTTTATTATTTTTATGATTATTACTAGAATTAGTACTATTAGTATTATTGTTTTTAACGTTACTGATATTTATACATATATATATTAGTGTTTCACTATTTTACGGCGTTTATATTATTATTATTATTATTATTATTATTATTATTATTATTATTATTATTATTATTATTATTATTATTAATATTACTATTATTATTATTGCTATCTTTATTATTATTAGCAATAATATTATTATGCTTGTTAAAAATATTATTGTTGTATTTTTTTTATTACGTTTAATATGGCTATTATGATTATTATTATTATTGTTACTATTATTACTGTTATCTTTTTTTTATTATTATTATTATTAGCATTATTTTTATTATTATTGTTATTATCATTGTTATTATTATTATTATTATTATTATTATTATTATTATTATTATTATTATTATTATCAATATTACTATTATTATTATTAATTTTTTTTTATTATTATTATTGTTACATGTTACGGCATAGAATAGTATAATATACGCTAAAATACTTAAATTTGAAGATAATGGCGCCGTCGGAAAAGGTTGAAATTATCGTGCACCGTGGAAGTGGTACCGAAGGGCCACCCATTGGCGGACGTAGGGTGCCTCGTTTGATTGGCCATTCTGGACTGCTTTCTCTATTATATCAAATGTTGGATATCGATAGCAATCGATATACTTTGAAAATATCAGCAGCGTTTAGCGAAGATGATATTTTACAACTAATACCGATCAATAGTGACGAAGATCTGTGGTTCTTCTTTGATCCGGATGCTGGAAATCGTTACGTTCATCTTCACGTTGAGAGTGTAGTAGTCCAGACGGCGACCGAACAAAATGTACCTTCGAACGGACGATTACCACCAATACGCGGCATTCCTTATGGGCGACGGTCCAAGTAGTCTTGTGTTCGATACACAGGGTGCCTGTAGTACTGGTTTCGTTGGAGTCCCAAACTGTCCCACTATCGCGACTAACTATGAAACTCAAAACGATACGACATATGATTATAGTGCGGGTCAAGACGGTGATCAGGATGTTGATCCGACGGTGGATAGCTTCGGTCCAAACGAGGTCGAAGATTCTGAGACGAGTGATAGTGAATCAAACAGTGACGATGACACAGATGACGTGACTGTCGAGGATCTTCAGGGTCTATACAATGAAAATGCAGTCGATCCGTCGGGTGTGCGACAAAATGTGATGGGGTTAGCCGCTCAAACAAGCAACGCAATGGAAGAGGGAATCAACTTTTTCAACACATCATGTCAAGAAATATTTGTAGATTCGTATGACAGGCCAAAAAAGGTTAGGTTGTATGATGCCAACGAGGGCAAACTGGTCATGGGCATGGTATTCACTGATAAAAAGAATCTACAATCGGCCGTGAAGGATTTTTCTGTACGCATTGCACGTCGTGAATATTTGGTGGTCGAAAGCACGCCACAGTTATGGAAGGTCAAGTGCAAGAACAGTCAAGGGAACATTAACTGTGAGTGGGGTTTAAGGGCAGTCCTGAAGAACAAATTCAATATGTGGCAGATAACAAAGATGTCAGGCCCTCATTCATGCTTAATGAACGCTGTCTCCGTCGACCATCAAAATCTGTGTAAAAACATGATCGCTATGCTGCTTACAGGAATGGTTCAAGTTGACCCAGGTTACGAGGTTAAGTTGGTCCAGCAGCAAGTTAAAGATAGGTATCAGTACGAAATCTCGTATCACAAGGCCTGGCACAGTTTGAAGCGGGCAAGGGAGAATGTTTACGGCACATGGGAGAGCTCAGTAGTAAGATTACCAAAGTTTTTTAGAGCAATCCAAAAATGGAACCCTGGAACGGTGGTAAAGTGGCGTCACGTGGAGAGAAAAGCTCCTGGGGTTAAGACGTTGAAGTACGTTTTCTGGGCCTTCAGACCGTGCATTGATGGATTTAGGCAGTGTCGGAAAGTCGTAAGTGTTGATGGAACTCATCTGTATACTAAGTACAAGCATAAAATGCTGATTGCTGTCGGTGTGGATGCCTAAAACTGATTGGAAATGTACTCAATTTTTGTAGCATGGACCATCTCGGACAATATGGCCCCATTGATAACAGAGTGTTAATCGAGCAAGAAACTCATCGATCCGCAGAGGTATTTGAGGGAGACATTAGCAGGACTTTGAAATGCCGACATGGTAGTGGAATTTTTTGGCGGATCGATGACTATGCTGACGAGTATGATGATGATGAAGATAGTGGAAAACTAAAACGCAACCAGCGTTTGCATTACAGGGTTGTAGCGATGTTACATGAGATGGGGTTCTACGGGGTTTATCGTTGTGGTGACTACGCGATTAACAGAGCTATCATCACTGCATTGGTGGAACGCTGGAGACCGGAGACACACACTTTCCACTTTAGAGTCGGGGAGGCCACTGTCACACTACAAGACGTGGCCTTCATTTGGGGCTTGAAAGTTGATGGAAGGCCGGTGATTAACGGAGTTACCGAAGCCTCATCTGACTACTGGAGAAGTAGGTGCGAAGCCTTGTTAGGCTGGACTCCTGACGCAGGTGAGATTCTTGGATCGAGATTCTCGTTGACAGCACTCGGAAAACATCTAAGGGATAACCCGATAGATGACGAAACAGGAGCCGTCGAAGTAGAGCAGTACTCGCGTGGTATTGCGTTGATTCTGCTGGGATCGATTATGTGCCCAGACACGTCGGGGAACCTCGGATCACTGCTGTACTTGACAGAAATGGAAAATGTATATGAATGCTCTGAATACAGCTGGGGCAGTGCGGTGCTGGGATTCTTGTACCATCAGTTATGTTGTGCAGCCCGAAGAGAAAGAAAGTCTATTGGCGGGGCCATGCAGTTACTCCAGGTACACCGTAATACTTAGCAATAATTTAAGCTTGTTCTATCCAATTCATTGCTTAATAACAATCGATCTATGATTTGAACTTTCTTTCAGATTTGGGCCTGGACGCGCATAACATTTATGCGGCCCAGACATGTAGGTAGGCGATTCGAGCTAGGAGCGATCGATGGATCAGCCGGTGAACTACCAATTGCTCCATACGGAGCTGAATGGCTGCAATACCACACTTTCACGCATAGCCTCAACAGCAACGTGAAGACTATACGGGAGTACCTAGATAGACAAACCCCAGATGAGGTACAACCCCTTCATTCTTCCCTAAACCTTTTCTAACCCTAAACTTTAATGCAACGAATAACTTTTAAATGAATTTTACTTTGCAGTTTGTTTGGAGACCGTATGAGCCAATCCCTCCAACAGTCCAATCATATCTTGATGACAACATCATTAATGTTACATACACATGGATATCAAAATGTCCACTGATCCATCACTCAACTGTTGAGCTATATTATCCTGATCGAGTGTTCCGGCAATTCGGTATGCGACAGTCCATCCCACCGTCGATTGCAGCTGAACACAGGAATTTGCATGGTAGAACAGATCGACGTGGACGTTCCAATCAAAACTGGCTTGTAACCCACGCGCAATATGTGGAGCAATGGAACACTCGAAATCAGTATATTGTGACTGCCCCTCAAGTCGGGAACCAGGGTGATGAAGTGGACGTTGGTTACATGGGTTGGTATCAAGAGGTCACACGAAGATTAATAACTCCTGGTATAGGTGTACAAGAGGGATCTCAACCGTCAAGTTATGCATATCTCGAAAATTTGGTGAGTAAACAACTTCCTATGGAATACACATAAATATTACAATTCCGCACAAAAATCATTCTCACGTATGTCTATTTACAAATTTTACTTTTAGGAAAGAATCGTTGAGGGAATGCATCAAGTAATTGTCGGAGAGAGTGACTATATTAGAGAGCCGGCGAGAAGGTCGATTGAGGAGTTTTATCAAGCAGCACAACAAAATTTTCAAGATCAACGTGCAGCCTACCATCACTCACAGCCAGTCGCACAACACCAAGCAGCTCAGATGCCCATGCCACGTGAAGCACCCCAGCAAGGGCGGAGACGTAGTACGTCCACACGTACTAACTTGGGACAACGACCTGGTGGTTCTACATCGCGTAACACCCATCCATCTAGGTCTGTGTCCGGCGATCTCCCCGGGCCTTCACATCGTACATCTCATGAACATCCTAGTGTTGAAATGCAGTCAAGCTACTACGTGCCTCCGATGGTGAACGAAAATGATTTTTTCACTCCTCATCGGGAATCAATGCGGTTTGATCAGTCCTTCACCTCTCTCCTAGAAGTCGGTAACTACACAACAACCGCCGACATTTTTCCTCACCAGCAGAATTTGGCGGGTCATCCAGGACAGTTTAATATGTCCCCGATTCCGTATTTGAGTCAAACATCATCTTCTTCAGGTCGCCCCACTTTTAGTTTGAATATCGGCACACCAGATGATGGTCAATCACAACGTGCCCAAGAAACAGAATCCGATGCACCCATCGAGGAACGGCGAGGGAGAGCTAAACGGAATAGGAAAAAAACGCGATGTGGGACTGGTCATGAATATTAGACATTTTATTTTTTCAACTTATTTGTAATAATTAGATAAAAAGAACTTCATATTTTAAGTATTTTTTATTAATTTAAATATTTTATTTTTGGCGTAATAGGATTAAAAATCAATTATACTCGATTAAGAATATTAATTAATAATAAAATATGATAAATTCAACTCAAATTACAGGAAAAAATGAACGCGGGTATAACCCAAATTAAAAACAAATAACAAACGAAAATTCTTAAAATATATACTCGATCCTTAATCTTAAATAATAAAGAAAATGAAGAATTCGACTCAAATTAAAGAAAAGAAAAACCAATAATAGGACCCAAGTTAAAGAAAAAAATTTACAAATTAAAGTTCTAAACAATATAACATACAAATTATATACCCAGTATATTATGATGTCGCCCCTGCGAGGGGCGACTTTAGGTCTTCGCTGTATCGTATACATACGCTATACACAATATACTATAACTCGCCTCCAGCAGAGGCGATTTCAGGTGAAGAAATTAAAAAAAAAAAAAATTAATTAGAATATACTATAACTCGCCTCCAGCAAAGGCCGAAGAAATATAAAAAAAAAAAATTAATTAGAAGTCGCCCCTCGCAGGGGCGACTTTGAACAGGAACATGTCAGAATTTGTGAACTCGCCTGTGGCACAGGCGAGTTCACTTAAATATGTAAATATAAGAAAAAAGGGCTTATTTTTTTAATTGTGTGATGAATAGTACTGTAGTTTATTAAATTTGCCCAAATTATGAATATTTTTTTGTTATTATTGAATTTATGTTCTTTCTATAGTTTAATAGTTTTAATTGTAATTTTTTATTTTTTATTTTGTATTCTTAGGATTTATTTTATTTTTATGTAATTCATTGTAGTTTTTTTAAGTTGTTTTAGTATTATGAATTTATTTGTGATTTCAAAATAAACTATTTTAAAGTTTATTTTTAATTTTTCTAATTTTTTAGGCTTGATAGTTATTGTGGTTGAATATATTTAATTTTTTGTATTTTGATTAAAAAAAAAAAAAAAACCAAAGAAAAGAGGTGCATTAGCGGAGGGTATCAAAATTGATGACATAATGACAGTTCGAGTACTATTTATGATAAATCGTGAACAATGAGTATGTACTATGAACTTACCCCGAATATGAAAATTGATATTTTTCCATTTTATGTTAGTGTTAATGAAAAATTCGACTTTTACAAACTGCCAACACACTACATTTGTTTTTTTCTTAAATTTAAAGGTCAGAAGTACTTTTTTTAAACAATGACTAACACTGTCTATAAAAGATTAAATACAGATTTATTTTTCTTAAATTAAAAGTTCTAAAAAACTAAATATAGATATTGTTTTTCTTAAATTAAAAGTTCGGAAGTACTTTTTTAAACAATGACTACCACATGCCTAAGAAAATCTAAATTTTCTATTTTTAGAGAAATTTAAAGTGTACTTTTTTTTGACAGTTGAAATTTTTAGCGTTTGATTGCCGCGTTTAAGTACTTCTCGTGAGGATTTAGGAAAACGGGTTATGCACGTTGCCACGGGCCCCACCCGATCACAGCTATAGATCCACCGCTGATTCCATGCACGTTTACTTCCTGCTTATCTCTCCAATCTACCACTCGCCGCCGCTCGTTCGTCTGTGCGGCGGCGTTCGTGGATCTCGCCGCCGGACAGCCGTTGCCTCGGGGTAGGTTTTAGCCTCTTCCTTTTATTCTGATTTATTTGTGTTTTCCTCGGTGAAATGAATGTTAGTAGCTGAGCAATATATGTCGTTTTCCCGGAAGTTTGGAAGTTTGTTGTTTTTCTCTCTTCGATTATTGGTTATGTGGTGATATGAGTGATTGCAGTATTTGAATATACAGGAGCCAAATAAATTATGATTAGGCATTGGATAACTTTTTTTTATGTTTTTTCCTTTTTTTGGTGAGACCTTGAACTGTTTCTTAATCTGATTTTCAGTCGAATATTACTGTTAATTCGTGTGTGTTGGCTTGATATAAGTGATTGCAGTATTTGAATATACAGGAGCCAAAGGCATTGGATAACTTTTTGTTTCCTTGTTTGGTGAGACCTTGAATTGTTTCTTAATCTGATTTCAGTCGAATATTACTGTTAATTCGTGTATTTTGGCAATTTAGTGGCTGTTAATAACTTAATTACTGTAGTTGATAAATTAGGTAAGTGTCTGTATGAGTTCTATGAGGTTTGGTGTCAATTGAGACGTGTAATTGAAGGAGAGCCACATAGTAGAAATGTTATAGAGATGTGCAAATTCTTAATCTGATTTTCAGTCGAATATTACCGTTACTTTGTGTGTTTTGGCAATATAATGGGTGTTATTTACTGTATTTAGTAAAGTAGGTAAGTGTCTGCATGAAGTTCTATGAGGTTTGGTGTCAATTGAGATGTGTAATTGAAGGAGAACCACATAGTAGAATGTTATAGAGAAGTGCAAATTAGAGGAGGAGAATAATACTCCCCCACAATCCCAAAAAGGAATAAAATAAAAAATTCATGTTAGAGTACAACTTTTTATTCTTGGTCAAACTTGGTGAAGTTATAACCTTGTAAAAAGTCTCAATTTTACTACATATTTAGTTTGTTACTTTGACTTATTTAACAATACGTAACTTATTCATGATATTAAAATTTGTAAATATTTACTTTGGCTAATAGAATGAGACACGGCGTACTATTTTTTGGAACAAAAATTGTTTTTGGAACATGACTTTTTTTTGGGGGATCGGGGGAGTACAGTACAAGAACCACTGATCACAAATAGTTGGTATCCTTTATGACCGTGTGTACTGCTTGTTAGGCAATTTGTTTTAGCTGTCTGTTATGTGCGATGTCAAGGTGTCTTAGTCTTATATGTATAGTTGGTGCCTACTTAGTGATTCACTTTCATATTGAGTTAAAAATGTTCAAGAAAGCATATTTAGATTGAGCGGAATATAGAATAAACTTGACAACATATCTTGTGTGCATTGCAATGTTAAGCTTCATGTTCTGAGGTGATGCTAGTCTAATGTTGCTTCAAATCTTTTTTTGCTTATCTGATGTTTACTAGTGTGTTTTGTTAATGACATTCAGTTATGCAATTGGAGCTCTATTTGTTGGGAGGATTAAACCGTAGTATGTATGAGCGCTGAAATTTAAACCAACTTTATCAAGATGGGCCCTCTTAATAACAGCACTGCAAATGGAGATTCCAATATTCTTGAGATTGAGGAATGCCTGTTTTATTTGCTTTTCCGATGGGAAACTAAGCTTGGTAATGGTGTTCGGGCCTTCTTGTATTTTCTGGGTCTTGCCTACTGTTTTATTGGATTATCAGCTATAACTGCTCGCTTCTTCCGGTCTATGGAACATGTTGTTAAGCATAGTCGAACAGTTGAAGAGATAGACCCTTTTACTAACACCAAAATAATCAGACACAAAAAGGTCTGGAATTACACCATAGCTGACATCACACTGCTGGCATTCGGGACTAGCTTCCCCCAGATTTCTTTGGCAACAATTGACGCAATAAGGAATCTTGGAAACTTGCATGCTGGAGGTTTGTCTCTCTTTCACGTTGTATACATATCTCATTTATCATCTGGAAACCATAAAATTCTGAATAAGAGCTGGAGGTGCCATTAAGCTTTTGTCTTTGTTTCTTTGGATGTCATTTGTAATGGATCGAAGCCTTTCAAAGTTAATGCTCGAAGAGGTAGGAGGAGAAACTGTTAACATAATTTAAAGGTCACTCTGGCTTTGCTATCAGTATCAGGGGCAATTTCCAGCTATCAAGGTTAATACTGTCAATTTATTTCTTTGTTAAAAACAGGTTATGAAGTGGTTAAGCCTAATCCTTCCTAAAGAGACACAGTTTGGATTTATTTTCTTAGTCTTTCTAGCAGGCTTGGGTTTATTTTAGTATAGAGACACAGTTTGATCTCTTTCTACTCTGCCACTATAGGGATGATTCAGCTTCTGCAGTTTCTTGTATGAACGATTCATATAAGTGTTGCAGAAATACTAAGGTTTCACTTAAGCCCTCTTTTAATCCAAATTTTTTAGTCCTTTCAGACTGAAGCTCTAGATAGCTTTTAATTTCAGTTCCAAGGACTCCACTGCATCAAATTGTTGTTGGGTAGACTTGGCTTTTGATATTTATTTCCTTTCTCTATATGTCATATTACTTCGTGGAATGGAGATGCAAACGCACCCATGCAATACATACCATCTTATAATGTACATACAGATTAAATATTCTCAAGATTCTCTTTAAGGAAAAATTAGATTGATGTTCGATTTGTCTGGTCAGGATACTTGGTCCTTGCAGAAGAAAGTTACAATAAAGAGATCTGTTGAATTAATTTTTTAAATCAGGACTTTCCATATTTTGGATGATGAGATATTGATGAGTTAGGACTGAGGAGATATCGTGAAAAAGGATTTGATTCGGACATATTGAATGAAAATTTGGATATTATAAACCTGATCTTTCTCACTCTTCTTTTTTATTTTGATACTATGAGAAAGTAAGTTGTCATAACCTCCATTGAGAGAACCATGGTTTCACTTTCTCCTGAAGTATCAAGTGTTTTACTATCATTTGGTTAACAGGTCTTGGTCCCGGAACACTTGTTGGTTCTGCTGCTTTTGATTTGTTTCCCATCCACGCTGTCTGTGTTGTTGTTCCTAAAGCTGGAGAACTGAAAAAGATATCAGACATTGGAGTCTGGCTTGTAGAGCTCTTTTGGTCTTTCTGGGCTTACATCTGGCTGTACATAACATTGGAGGTAATATTTGTTATCTCAGCCCAATTTTACTGCATAAGTGCATATACTATTGGACTAATGGAATATAATGTTAGAATTGCTGGTCACTTTATGATTGGTTTTATTAGAATATCTGGATCTTTTTCCGAATTGAAACCTGTGTCCGAGTCATCTTGCCTGCTTAACTCCGTCCTCTTTGAAATACTTATATGGTCATTGTAGCCTCCTGCAGCCCTGCAAATATATCTTTATATTATGAGTTATTCTTGCAAGAAATATGGTAGGGAAGAAAATAGTAATAGGAATTTTATATCTCATCTTTCTTTTAACAATTGAAAGTTGTTGAAACCCACTTCACATCAACAAGATAAAGAAAAAAATCGTAATTGAATGTACTATGACCATCCGAACTGGATGCCACACATGACTTGGCAATTGGCATTACTTTCTCAAACGCCTTTTGCTTGATATATTTACCAAGGGAGACATAGATTCCAGGCTTCTCCCAATTTTGTATAATTTGAAAAACGATGAGGGATTGTTGTATTATTGCTTACTAAAAGTAAACCCCCACCTTTTCTACGGAACCCCAGTTTATTATAGTCTGAGGACATGTTGTATCTGTGTTCTTTTTCTTTTGTCATAACTCATTTCTGGTGATGGAAAAATAAAGAAACTAAGAAGAGATATTGTTGGAACTGAGGTGATGTATTCTTGCAGGTAAGAATTATTCATGCTAGCAAAGATTACAGTATTGCCTAACTCTGTTGACAATTGCTTACAATAATAAAAACTGCTGGAATTTGGAACTGCATAATATCAATATGAATCTCACTCTGGCTTGCTAATTCTCCACCTAATTGAGTTGTTTGACCTCAGAAAGCATGCTTATCTTGCTTTGTTTTGCTTAAGCCCCAGATCAGAGTGCTCAAGTTAATAAAATGCCTTATTATAACGATACATTTTTCTTTATTTCTTTACAGCTTGTCTCTCATACTTCCTCTCTGGGACGAACATTTCCCTAATCACGTTGAAATTTTAAAATAGAACGAATTACTTATCGTTCAAATAACATGGAATTGCAGGTGTGGACACCAAATGAGATCACTTTGTTGGAAGCTTTATTGACAGTGTTGCAGTTCGGGCTACTGCTAATACATGCCTACGCTCAAGATAAGCGCTGGCCTTATTTGTCTCTGCCGCTGTATGTCTTCAGTTGATAAACTCATAATTTATCCTTCTTGTCTACTCTTTTTTGTTTTTATTTACCAGACAAAGAAATATATGGTCTTCTACTTGCTGATATCACCTTTTTTAAAAAAAAAAATAATCAGAGCAAGGGACGAGAGGCCAGAAGAATGGGTACCGGTGGAAACTAATCCACGCATCAATGGAAACAGAGGTAATGATAAGTATTCTGAGATCATTGATATGAATATGGCATTGGGGACTGTTTTTGTTCCATGTTTTGTTTTCCTTCTCATCATTTAACTTCCTTTTCTTTTCTTCTTCTTCTTTTTTTTTTTTTTTTTTAAAGGAAAAAAACCTCAATTGATTATGAAGAATGGTTGTATTCTTACATCAAACGTAAATTAGTCCAATTTCCATTCAATTCCTTTATTTTAGTTTGATTACTTCATTTCCTTACCGTTTCATCTCCTCATTTTATATGGCAAACCTGAGAGCATTGTAAGCCTTTGATGCCTTGCAATGGATACTACCATATCGTCCAATACATTCATGTAATAATGGAGAATGAGGTTGTTACCCCATCGTAGAAACAGCTTTAGTGAGCAAAGGCGAAGATATTTCCCATATTAGTTTAATGATTAATGCAGCTGTTAACTAACTTCGCATAGCTGTGAACTAACATCCAATACATTAATTTCTTTTGGGGGCTGGTCACCCCAGAAAAATAGTCATAATTCTCTTAGCTTATTGATTGTATTGTTTCCTTTGAAAGCAATAGGTGAAGATCGTGAATATCAAAAGCTGCCTGATTTTGAAGTCGCTGAGTCCTCAGAGCAATCTAGCAAAGAGATCTCTGAGAATGAAAACTTGCTCTCAATCTGGAAGCAGCAGTTCATTGATGCTTTTGAGGTACTGTGATTCTGGCTTCTTTTCTAATGAGTGGATCGTTTCTTACTCTGTCTTGCTTTGTTCTTCATATTCTTTCGTTAATTTAACTGTTGGAACGCTATTCACCTTTAACCTTATTCTTTGCTGAACACTTTCTTTTTTCATCTTCAAACAGTTGGAGAGCCCAGAATCAAGAAAATTGAATAACACATGTCTACGACTAGCAAAGGCATTCTGGGAGTTGCTTCGTGCACCGTGGAGAATTTTGTTTGCCTTTGTACCTCCGTATCAGATCACTCATGGATGGATATCCTTCATTTTCTCTTTAATTTTCATCAGTGGAATAGCTTATATAGTGACCAAGCTTACAGATATGATAAGCTGCGTCACAGGTTCGCTTTTCTTCGACAACAAATTATACGCTACTGCTTTCTGCTGTTTTCCGTTTTCAGCACTCCTTTCAAATATCCTATCTCAAGTAGTAACGTTATGTAATCTTGATATGCAGGTATTGATGGCTCTGTTATAGCACTTACAGCATTGGCCGCGGGAACATCATGGCCGGATTTAATGGCGAGCAAGATTGCAGCGGAGAGGCAGACTACAGCTGATTCTGCCATTGCTAATATCACTTGCAGGTTCTTTTTTACGCTTCAGATTTCATTTAGCATCATTCTAAAATTAGTATCTGTCCTTGTAGGACTTTCCAGCTCTTTCAGCATTGATATTTCAGTAAATCACGTCATGCTTGTTGCTTACCAGAAATTTATGCTAGATTGCATAAAATTTAGTGGCCTGCTGTTTGAAGTTATCAATTCCTTTTTTAGTCTCTGTTTCATGTTTGCAGTTATTTCAGTATCAGAGCATTAGTCCTTTTACGACCAGTCCTTTCTCGTATGAGTTACAAAATAAGTGAAAATCCCATTAAATGAAATTTTGGAGAGAGTAATCATTCATCCAACTCAAAAAAGGACATAAATACTTCAAAATTTTGGCCATTTTGACTCCATTTCCTCCATTTTCGCTGGACTGGCCGAGATTTTGTTTCAGAGCCCTGGAATGATACGGAATTGATAGCCGTAGTTTAAATTCATCAATGCCTCGTGTTCATTTTTTATACTTTTAAACTTGTACCCTCATTATTTGTGTTTGTTCTGGGTATTTATATATTATGCTCAAAAGACTTACTGTCGCCCCTCAAAAGACTCATTTACTTGTGTTTCTGTATAGCAATTCGGTGAATATTTATATTGGGATCGGTGTTCCTTGGCTCATCGACACATTATACAACTTCTTCGCATACAACAAACCGTTGAGGATAGACAATGCACACGGGCTAAGCTTCTCGTTGCTCGTGTTCTTCACAACGTCAGTAGGTTGTATTTCGGTTTTGGTGTTTAGGCGTCTGACTTTGGGAGCAGAGCTTGGAGGCCCGAGAATTTGGGCATGGACTACTAGTGTTTATTTCATGCTTTTATGGCTTATTTTTGTTGTGCTCTCATCTTTACGAGTTTCTGGCGTTATTTGGGCAAATTGTACTTCTTTCTCTCTTGTTGTATTAGATAGAAAGCAAAGAAAAAAAAAAGAAAAAGAAGAAAAAGGAAAATGAGTGTAAGGAAATAATCGGCTAGGTCCGTCTCTTGTAAAATACGTGTATTATTTCATCTGGTGTTCCTGTACTTTTACTAGTTCTATATTATTTTATTAATTAACGTCTCTTGTAACATATGTTTATTATTTCATTATTTCATCCGATATTTCAGTACTTTTACTAGTGTATTATTTTATTAATTAGTTTTGTTTACACGTGTTATGTGGTGGTTATTCGGAAACGTTAGCCACTCAGATTTGTCAATCACCGATGGGACTTAGTAGACGATGTGTGAATGCATAAACAAAGTTAGTCCGAAAGAGTATATCTTCTGTAAGATTGTCTTATGGTAAGACAGACGGGTGAAGTTGATCATATTTAACTATCCAAGTTTTACAGAAGTTTTTGCCACCAATGGAAGATAAATGTGTTCATAATATACTGAAGACAGTCTAGAATTCAAGGGAGCAAATTACCAACTCTTCTAGCAAGCAAAAGTAAAGATGAAAAGATAAGATCACCCATACTATCCCAACGCAAACGCTCTCTTGTCAATCATAGCAAAGTGATTCAGAAATAAGACGACGAGGATGACGGGGCAAAGTTCCTCAGATAACTGAACTCCCAGTAACACTAAAATCTAAACCAACCGATTCTTATGAAATACAATTGTACAATCGTTGCTCGTTTTTCTGGTGATTGTGCTTTTGAAAATTTCCCCATCCCAACAATCAATTGTGACAGATCATCAGAATGATAAGATAAAGAGGGATTTTTTCGATTTTCTTGAAAATTATTTTGTTTCAGTCTTTGGCTACTTCCTACTCAGGCAGCAGCACCTGTACAAGCTGTTGCTGGGGCGTAGCTCAGCTGCTTCGCGCAGCTGTATTTCCTGGTGATGAATCTGACCCAGAAACGAGAACATCAGTTTCATAATTGGACACGTGTATTAATTTGCCTTCTTATAATGTAGAAAGAATCAAGGGAAGTAACAGAAATCTTAGCTAGTTCTAGAGAACTATATGAGTTTCACTAACCTGAAAAAATCCCTCCACAATAGCTCGTACATTAACCAGTTCATTCCAGTGTCGCCTTTTCCAGTTCCGTCATTTTTCTTGTTAGAGGCAGCAGAAATCATGCTGCAAAAACGTCATTTTTCTTGTTAGGCAGCAGAAATCATGCTGCAAAACACCAACCGTATGAGAGAAAGAGAGAGAGAGAAACTCTGAAGATGACTTAGGGGGCGTTTGCAATTGTTTGTCAGCTAACAGCTTGGGAAAAACTATTTTGGAGTGTTTGCAAAGCCAACTTCAACTTTAAAAAAAATACTTCCAGGACAAAAACTCCAAGCAAAATTTTGTTGCTTCTCTCGACCAATTGTTTGAAACCACTTCTTTTCATCAAACACTACCTACTTTTTCCACAAGTATTTTTTCTAAAATCTCTAATTTCAATCATTTTTTTTAAAAGCAAAAGCAACTGTAAACACCCCCTCAGTGCAGTACCTGGAAGCAGATTTCTTCAGCTCATCAAACATGGAACGAGGAGAGAGGCATCCCATGGCCAGCCAGGGGGAGATTTTGCACGAGAAATTAGCACCGTATATGCTATCATTGGCTCCCTCCTTGAATCCATTATTTGGTTTTGCTTTACATTCAACAGCAAAGTTTCTGAGTCTCTGCAAGGCCTCAGTCTCTCCTCCCACAAGAGAAGCATTAGCAGCTGCTTTTCCATTCTGTAAGCGTTAACAGCAACGACTTTAATGCTAAACACACAACAATAGTAGCATCTCATTTCCTTCATGTCTAACAATCGGTGATTATTATTAGCGAATTCCACATTTGTATTGACTTGACTACAACTTTATCATACATTTTGTGACTTGCTGTGGCTTTAAGCAATCCAAAAAGTGTAGCAGTAACCAGAGCAGTCAACACTAATTATATATATATATATATATATGTGCAGTTCTGCCTCAAACTTTTCGAAGCTCATAGTGGGCCAAATCATATCCACTGGATGAGATCACCCAAAAGGTGTTGCGCTCGTAAATAAGTACAAAAAGAAGAACAACCCCTTTCCTATTGAACAAAAATACTTGCATGAAGTACTTGAAATTTGGAAGAGAAAAATGGGAAATACAATATAACACATGATCAAGGCCCGCTTAAGATATACAAGAACCACTTCTTTCTTCAATGCAATAAGATCGTATTATTGAACTTGCAACCACTAATCATACGGTTTAAAAGCTCAAAAAAGAGTCATATCAGAGCAAATTATCATGGTCTTAAGCTTCCCAACCTCCATCACTAAGCATAAATTTGTCTAACAACATTACGGGAACAAGAACTGCTCGAGTTAAGAAAATTCAAGAGCTAAAAATTATCAACGCCGCAGCAACTTGTACTTCTGAATTCTAACTAAACCCGACAAGCTCAGGATCAAAATCTAACCACCACCCCCCCCCCCCCGCCCCACACACACACACAACACACCCCAAATCAATTTAATTTTCATTCATAAAATACTCAATATCCAAGTTCTCCTGTGATCACAAATGTCTTCTCTTAAATCCGATCTAAGATCAAACTCCTACATCAAAACCCGACAAAAGAAACTAACGATATACACATCTTCTGCCCAAACATTACCACACAATTCAAACTATCACAGACCAGAATATTAGAACAATATAACAATAACACACAAACCAAATGCAGGAGAACCATGCAATAACTATCCATTATACGCAACCATTCATTCACACAACAGATAATTCTCAATCTTAACATCCGAAATTTTCAACAATACCTGACTCATCGTTGCATTCGGATTAAGCCCCAAATCGACCAACGTAGGGATTTCACCAGGCTCCACATCCCCTCTTTTCGGCAAGCCTTTAATCCTATCCAAATCCTCCATCGTCTTCCTCACCTCCAACCCCTTCACCTTCTCCTTAAACCCGCCATAATTCGTCGGCATTTCCTCAAGCTTAAACGGCAAATCATCCATATGGTACAATGTGCTTCCCCAGAAGTACTTCACCTCCACTCCCTCATCCTTCATAACCTCCTCTATCTTCTCCTCAGCCTTCACCTCATCATGCGAAACCTCTCGGTGCATATACACCGCATCCGCTCCCACCGCCTTCACCACCTCCAACAACACATTCTCCGGCCGCCCAATCCTCACCACCAGATCCGACCCGCGCGCCTGCAGATTCTGCCGCAAATTCGAAACGGATTCTATCAGAAACGTCGCTCGATACGGCCCCGTTTTGTCAAACCCTGACGAAGATTTACCGTAATCCCTAGGGTCGAAGCAGTAAACCGGCAGAACGGAAATTGAGTCGCTGTTCGCGGCGGTTAGGCATTCGTTGTCGTGGATACGGAGGTCGTTGCGGAACCATACCACAGCGGAGCGGCGGACGGCGGCGGCGCCGGAGGGGTTGGAGGGACGGAGGGGGTTGAGAGTGAGAGTGTTCTGCAAGGGGTTAGCCGAAACGGTGGATTTGAGGGCAGATTTAGCAGGGGAGAGAGAAGAAGAGAGAGAGAAGTGAGAGAGGGAGGAAATCTGGGAGGGGATTTTGACTTTGGCGGGTGAATTGACGATTTGTTTTGGAGGAAGGAAATAAGAGGGGAGGAGAGTGGAAAGCGAGAGGGAAATTGAAGCTGTAGGAATGAGGGGGAGTGGGTTGTGGTTCTGCGTTTGGTCTGGTTGGGATTCTTCAGGGGTGTCAATGGTGAGTTTGGACTCCATTGTTGATGAGGGAGAAATGGAGAGAATGAAGAGAGATGGCGATGATGATGACGATAAGCTGTTTGTGTTATTGTATGTATGGAGTTTGGTGTGGTTGGTGTCGAGTGTCTCTAAATTTGGGGGGATTATAATCGAATTTGATTAATTTTGACTTCATTTAATTTTGTTTACTTGTATAAATTATTCAAATTTTATATTTCAAAAACCTTTGTGTATATATATATATATTTTTTTCCTTTCTTTTCAGGACAAAAGTATTTCTATAGCTTTTCTTTAAAGGAAAATGTTTCTATTTTTAAGTATACCATTCATTAATCATTATATTCTATATTTGGGTTAAAAATATTTTCCAGCCTTTATTGCTTGAGTTCCTAAATTTTTTTTATAGCTTACGTATCTTAACTACACGAAATTATCACATAAGTGTTTGTTAGCCATAATTCCGGCCAAAATTCATTGTGAATATGGCTGGTAGGCACTTATATGATAATTTCATATAACTCAGATATGTAAATGATACAAAATATAGTTTAGAAACTCAAGTAATAAATCGCACATAGTTTGAGCTGGAGAAGTTTTTAACTCTTTCTTTTCTTTTATAGTGATGTTACATTTGAGTAAAATACTTTACATGCTTTTTTAGGGGAAATACATTACATTTTTATTTCGATGATATGTGTTCACCCATTAATATTAGTATAAAATCATACAAGGTTCGGTTAAGCACCTTCTAATATATATTAATCAGTGTGTAAATATCAATTTTCACTAAACTCTTCCCTCTCGTAACTTGTAATATATATATATATCAACCTAAAAAGAAAAACTTATATTATATGTATATTTATCATATATATATATATATATGTGTGTCAATAAAGTCTTAATTTGGTGTATGGGAGAATACATGCCGAGGACACTCCACAGTCTTAAAATTAGAAAAATTAACATCAGTATATTTTCAAAACAGAAAAATATACACACCTAAATATAGGCCGGTTTGTATTTTAACATATCCTTATGCCACTCACCATATTAAATACATTATCAGTTAAAGTATATTTAAACAATAAATAGATATAGAGGTATAAAAAGAAAATAAAGTTGAAATTTAATTATATGAACTATAATTACTTAATTTGTGTAAAATACTGTCTTTTCTTTTTTATAAAACAGAGAGTTTATTTAATTACTTATATTCAATAAAGTTATCGAGTTAGAATTTTAACCAACTCAGAACGAAATTTATTTGAGTAGAGTACTTCGAGCTAAAGATCACTTGATTCAAACAGAATTGTACGTGACTTGTTTGGCTAATTTAAAATGTTAGCATTAAAATTGCAATTTGATTAAAATTCATAAATTCTTATTCCCGCTAGACATTTTAATTGGAATATAGACCACTTTCTTATTTTGAGGGAACACTTTTTAAGTTTATACACTACACAAAGGGGTAACAAGTTGAAATAACTCCTCAAAATAAACCCGGTTTGTATAGGACATGTAAAATCCAACCAAACTTACAGGACAGGTTCAAACTCGATCAAACAAGTATTTTCGAATTTGGATCGAGCAACAGATATTGCTGAACCCTCCTCGTATATATTATTTACATTTATATTTCATATAGTTTTGATTTACTATAATAATATATTCCACTTACTACGAATTTTTACTATCAATATATTCACATTTTTTATTCTTTTACCTTATTTTATTGTGTTTGATTTAGTTTAAAAACTTATTTAATTATTTTGATGAATGAATTTACTATTAATATCGTGTATATTGTATCACTTCAATTCTAGAATCTTTATGTTAAAAAACAGTTGCAACAATACTGATCCTATGAAAAAAAGGCAGAACAGATAAACTCGCCGAAGGTCACATATTTTAAGAAAGCGACGCGAAGGAATTAATCTACTTCTCTTTATATGGGACGGATCCTAAGAAACACCAAACTCACCACATAATCATTCTATTGTCATCCCTAATCACACCAACTACCAAGTAAAAACAAAGTTAGTATATAGGGGGGTTGGTGAGGGCTTTGGGGTGGGTGGCGTGGGAATGTAACTGATATGCTAACTCTGGTTATTACAGGATTAAACAATGGTTGAAGCAGCTACAATATCAGCTAACATATCATGTCTTAATTGTTTTTTCACTATTATGTAACGCGTGTATAATATATACAACAATTATAACATACTCCCTCCGTCCCAACTTAACCTGCCTACTTGCCATTTCGGTCCGTCCCACCTTAACCTGCCAGCCCATAAATGACAAAAAAAGTCAATGTTTATTATCCCTACTTTTTCATTTTATTACAGGATTGTCATTCACTTATCACCTATTAATTAACTAATGAGATTACTTAAATTAAACAAAAAATGTTAACACCCTTAATTAAACCTGACCCACTACATACCCCCCACCCCACAATCTAACCTAAATTATTTCTGGAACTCTCTCATTCACTGCCCCCCCCCCCCTCTCTCTCTCTCTCTCTATGTCTCTTCGTTCCCCACCTCCCTTTCTCTCTCAAGATACCCTAAAATCTTGCAAGCCTAAATCCCCCTTTTCCAGTAACTAAATCTGATCTAAATCCTAAATCTGTATGAATCGTTGTAGATCGATGCTCGATCTACGAAGCTGATTCGATTTTCTGTTCCGTCTTTCACTTTTTGGATCTGGTTAGATTCTGGGTTGCGAAGGTTTTTTTTATGCGATGGAGGAGGGGGATCTTCAGGATCCAGAATCTTCGGAGTCAGGGGGGGTTCGTGTGGGATTCAGAGGAGTCTTTCGTTCCAGAAAGTCAGCTAGATTCAAACGGGAATGCTCTCCCTTCTGGGATTGAAGAATCCCTACCCAGATCTCCAATCTTGGACGATCCAGAGCTGTTCCGGTTCTTTTACCGACTTTTGGCTATGTGGGTGCCCTTGGTGCGAAGGTTAATGTTTCTGAGCCTAAATCTTCTTGCATGTTTGATTTTTTGCATAAGATTTGAGTATTAGGGCCTGTGATGCCCTTTACCTTGTTTGTTCCGTCTTTCATTTGTTTGATATCTCTGATGGGCGTATGGGTCTAGTTGCTTTCTGCGAATGGTTGAATTGAATGTGTGCTTGCTGATTTATGGGCCTGTGCGCCAATTATGCAGATTATGCTGCAATTATTGAAATGAAATTGATATTTCGTGCGTGTGGGCCTGGTTGCTTTCTGCAAATTGGTTGATTTGAATGTATGCTTACTGATTTCTTGGCCTGTGCGCCATTTATACAGATTAGGCTGCAATTATTGAATTGAAATTGATATTTCGGGCGTGTGAGCCTAGTTGCTTTTTGCGAATGGTTGATTTGAATGTATGCTTGCTGATTTATGGGCCTGTGAGCCCATAAATGATGCTGTCCAATAGCTGGTAGATGAATATTTTTCTGAGGGATCTTAAGCCAAGTAAAAATGAAAAAACAGAGGCTGTTGTGGCTTAAATTTATGCTGTCCAACAGTTTTTTGATGAAGCATATATGTGATTATATTGAGTGTTGGTGATTCTATGAGGAAAAAATTGGATGGGGTGGCTTAAAGTTATCAGTTATGTTTCATCTTAAGCTGTCATTCAATTTTTTATGGGCCCTATGATGAATATTTTTCTGAGGGACAACTTAAAAAAAATATTCCAAAACTGAATTTGGTAAAACAAATGCTTTTAATATTATCAAGTGTTTACAGTTTAAGCAAAATGACCACATCAAGTGTGTTTACACTGTAAACAATTCCACAAAATGGCTTTTAGACAGGAAAAAAAAACTTTACATATACCCCAAGTCATCAAGAATGGTCCCAATTTCTTCATCTTCTATGACATCTTCATTTGCAATTAGAAACTCAATGGCATCTCTGACTAATTGCTCATCAACTTGAATTGTTTGTGGTAGTGAACCCGTTCTAGCTAAAGCATCTTTCCCAATGTGTGGCACTTTGTAGTTGTTTCCTCCTTTCACTTTGAGTATTTTTGTCATGCAACTCTGAAGTGTAAGAAATATGTTGTTTAACTTTGGATGGTGAAGTTCTTCAAAAGATTGAAGAACGTTTGCAACCAAGTCATCAACATTGTAGCTGCGGGTTTCAATCTGCAAAGATTGAATTGCCCGAAAATATCCTAAATCCAACATATTGGTGTCGGAGGAGTTTGGTGGTTGACAAACAAGATTTATGTCAAACCCATCTTCAGTGGCAGCTCTCCTGAAATCTGAATCTAAGTTTAGTAAATGGGGCCTCGCATTATCTTGTTGAATGATGATTTGCTTGCTTGCGTATCTTGGCCATTTTGCCTTTATAGCTGGTAGTATCTAGTTTAACCATGTGATGAAAAAAACAGCAAACAATTCACCATCAAATGTGTTAGTAATGTCACCAAATTAGCCCACATGTTAAACATAAACAAAAAGGCTGTTTTAGGAGACTTACTTCACACACTTAATAAATGATGAATATTTTTCTGATATTGAGTGCAAATACCTGCTGTAACATGCAGTTTTTGATGACTTCTTTGTTTATAGACTCTATTGGTTTTGTAACCATAGAGCCTCTTGGCCTGTTTGCTGAATTTCTGATGGCTGGAACCTGCTGTGTGAATGGGAAAATGCCTATTTTCCCATCAAACAGCAGCTCCCCTTCGGCGGTATAGTGCGGTCTTGCAACGGCTGCCATAAACATAACCTTTGGAATAAATCGCTTACTCTTGCAAGCACGGTAGTGATCATCTTCTGTTGGCAGTTTGTAAACCCTTTCACTTGATCGTTGCATGTAAAACCATTTTTCGTCTATATGGATGATATTATGCATGCTTCCAAAACTGATGTTGTTGCTGATACTATCTTTAGCTAAAAAACTGAGGCTGTATTTGATCCTATGAAGCTTATTTGCATCAGTCAAAGCTGGTTTGATTGCATTTGTGTGTGCTTTTAAGCTGTCAGCCTTTATCCATCTTGCAACTTTTGATTTACTGACCTCTAGTTCCTTAGCTAATCTCCTAACAGAGCATCTATTTAAGAAAGAGATGACTGTAATGGCTTCTTCATCCAGTTTTAAGAGTTGTGATGAAGGTGGTCTTGGCCTAACCTGTGGAAATGAAATCGACAGCCCCTCTGAAATTTGTTGCCTCGCAGTTTGCCAAATGGAACGGACCGTCCGGACGGAAACTCCGAATGATGTAGCGACTTCTAGAGTGATGCCGTCGTTTAGCTTGCCATTAATGTTGTGGCCCAGAAGCCGTTGTGCAATATGAAGTCGATCTGACGGAGATGTGTTTTTTCCCTTTTTATTCCCCCCCATTGTTGCTGTAAAATTGCTGTAAATGCTGTAACCTAACCTGTTAGCAGCATTAAATAGCTGTATTTATAGTTGAAAGTGTGCTGGAACCTGATTTTAAGTTTGAAATTTTTGTGTAATTCTGATGTTGTATTTTGGTGGAAATATGTAAATATTTTGATTTTGGTGGGAAAAATTCCCACAAAAAATTTCAGTTTTTTTCGCTTTAATTTGTGTTCAATTTTTTTTTTCTGATTTTTTTTTTTGTTCAGATCATTTTCTGCATTTTTTAAACAGGAAATTTTTTTTGGATTAAAAAAAGTGGAGGGAAGTGTTAACACACTAATCCCTCTACTTAAAAAAATCCAAAAAATAAAAAAGTCAGCATTTTCTCTCAGTCAACTTCTTTTTCTTAATCCCCGTGCCCGGTCAACCTAGGCAGGTTAAGCCGGGACGGAAGGAGTAAATAACAAATATTAATTTAAACAGATTTGTTATACGAGGTTCTCGATTTCATTTGAACTACTTCAATAGTCCAAATGAACCATTTGACAAGTTGATCACGTGATGTACTCTTTTAATAGTTTATGAAAGAAAGAAGGAAAAACACACTCCTATATTAATTCAAAAATTAATTACCTTACCAAACTGCTACAATGAATAGGACACTAGAAAGTCCACAAGAATAGGCAAAAACTGGATTTAGTGTTCTGCTTCCAAATAGTGATAGGGACATCACATATGTACAAATCACAAATATATCAAAATTACAACACATGCAATTCATATACAAAAAGATATTAATTAATTACTTAAGGAAATAGCACACAAACCTGGTAGGAAACAACTTACAGCCCTTCAATGGCCATCAAACATCACACCACAATCAAAATACTTCACAATTACTCCAAATTTACAACTGCTGCCTGATAAAACAAGTACACCAACAGGAGATTTCCAATTGACCAACGGAGCTTGATCGATCATCTGGAAAAGAATGCTGGATCTGAACTTACCCGAATAGTCAAAAATAGTCAAAATGCGTCGAGCAATCAAATAATACTTCCAACAGTTCCTAAGAAAGAATTTAGGGAACCGGTCAAGAAAAGATCGTTGCCATGTTAATCTGATCAGTATCAAGCAAATAGGACACGTTAATCTCAAAATACTATAACTTTAACTGGTTTTTCGATCTGATCACGCACCATAAAATCAAAGTCACTTTGTCATCAAAGTAAGAGACATTTAATGCACATGGCGTTGTAAACTTCAAAGACAAACAAGCAAACCTTGGTGTGGTCATCTGAAAGGGTTGCAAGGCGTAAAAAGCCTAAAGTATTGCAGATGTAAGTGTCGGGCGAGGTCTTACAACATTCAGCACGCCTCTAGCAGTTGTCTGTCAAAACAAATCAGAACATGTTATAACAATATTCTCCACATTGACTGATCTCAGAAGAAAGTTATCCTGCATAAATTTTTACCTCAAAGAAATAATTGAAGTTGAGTCGCAAAAGGAAACGCCTAAGAAATGGGGCGCGTTGACTCCCAGCAATCCTGCTACTACGGAGTATAGTGTACAAAGAATTTGATTTCTTATGAAATTCCTGAATTGATAAAACAGATGTCCGAATTACAAATAAAGAAAAGGAGTATTTTATCTTAGTCTTATGATTCGTTACAGCTAATAGACTTGCAAGTAATATCTTTAGTACCTCAGCTAAGTGCTCTAGTTCGGTAGTGCTTTCTTTATTTTCTTGGTTCTCTATCTTCCAGCAAAATTGCATACAAAGTTTCATTATGCCGTCAAGAATACGTGAAACAGATCCGATGTCCAAGAAAGACTGTGAAATTAGTGCAGATAAATACCTGCAGAGATGGAGAACATCATCGAAAATCTTAGGTACTCTTAGCAGTTGAAACAAATGAAAAAGAGTCCACTGGAAAGAATAACTAGTGACTTCTTTTCCGCTCAAACAGTTTGCAGTTACATTTTTTTGGAAATATCAACACGTTATTAGAAATAAAAAGAGATCCAAGTATATATTCTTTAACATCTTCATGCAGCAAGTTCAGATTTCAGGCCAGGCCCAGTAACTTCTGACTTGGATCACTAATATCCAGAAAACAAGAATCACAACCACAACCACAACTGCATAAGCAAGAGATAAGCCAAAATTTTGACACACTTACTCTTGGTGGAAGCCCACAAGTTCTGTAAAATCATGAGAATTTTGAATATGAGCTTGCAAGACGTTCCACTGAGATTCTATTACATCCACCTAGCAAGTTAAATCAATCAGAGTCCAATAACCTCATCGTTTGAAAGAAAGCTTTACTAAATACGATGTATGGATATATGGTCACAAGAGAATATAAATACTTTTACATGATAAAAATCAGTAACGGTTTGGTACTACGCGTAATAATATTCATAAAAACATTTTCATCTCCAGAGATAAAAACACTTTTTCTTTTTCCTTGAAAGGAAGATAAGAACACATTTAATAAGTGTATTTTTTGGAGTAATATATTCTTACTCCCAAAATCCACAAACTGAAGCTTAATTCCAAATCTCACTATCAGCTTGGTATATCTTCTAATCAGTGCATCAGTTCAAATACAAAGTAATATACCTTATGCTTACATAAAAAGAGAATATTCAAATATACAGACAAAATATTATATATTCTTGCAGTCATTATTTTAGTATGTGTGTTTGAGTGTTTTAATCATTACCTTAAATTACTAACAACATATAATACTTCAAAGCTTAATGTGACCCACAAGCCAAACAAAACCTTATGTTAGTCATTTGCGTTGCAAAATGTCAGTCCAAAATTTTTCATCCAGATGCATTTTCCATGAAATAATATGCATCACATTTTCATTCCACCATCAACTCCTAGAATACATTTCTATACCCAGATATTCCCCAACCTACTTCCAAAATGCATGTTACCATAACATCTCTCTCATTACACCTGAAATATCATTTTATAGAGTGATACTCGAGGTGAATAAAATGAGATGCCTGTTCAAGATAAAGGTGCTCTATGGATCTTGATGAAAATGACCTAAAATGCCAAGCATGCACTTTAGTTCACTTTGCTTATTTTTAAATGCTTTAAATTAATAAATAAATATATATATATATATATACTCCCTCCGTCCAAAAAAAAGAAATGTTTCATAAAGGTACAACTTCTTATTTCTGGTCAATTTGATGAAATTTCAACCTTCCAAAAACTATAGATTCTCGCATATACGACTTCTTTCATTTGTTGATTTGATTTATTCAATATCAGTCCTTGCCCGGTTTTTGAGTCGCTGTCAGCACTATATAACTTATTCGTGTAACTAATTTTTTTAAATCTTACTTCTAATAAAATGAGACGTTGACTTTTGAAACATAACTCTTTTTTGACTAAAAATGTTTCTGAAACAGGATTCTTTTGGGACAGGGGAAGTATTATAATTCATTCAACTGAACAACATATTCATCAATAACAAGTAATAATTGAGCATATATTTTTCTGGAAACTGGTATGTCACCTGAATATAAAATTGAAGATTTCTGATCAGGAAGGCCATATGTTCTCTGACACGCCACATTGGTCTAAAACGCTGCCGCCTCTGTTGAGTTATTGAACTGTTCATACAATCATTGCGCTGTTTCGCAAAATCAGAATGATCTTGATGCATTGCAGAAGCCCATGCCTTCTCCAATTCCATCTGAGTCCTCTTTAAACGGAGCAAGTACTGAAAGATCCTTAGGTATCTGTTCCAACCAAAAGTTGCTTAATCAGCCATGAGGATGTTAGGACACAAGGAAAACTAAGCAGATGATTGCTTTCACCAATATCTCATTGACAGTGAAGGTTTGAACTGATAAATTTCTTTTACTTATCTACTTTTTCTCCTAACCCCCAAAAGAAGGAAATTATTGAAGCTCCTATATAGCTTACTTGGAGAGCACTTCCTGCGTGAAGAACAACTGTAGGGGCCAATCAACAGAGTATTCCAGGGCAATTCCATCCCAGCCATCAATTGACATCTCCGCAGAAGTATCTGATTGGATACTAGAGTCTCCATCAGAATACCCTTTTGCTTTTGGCAACTCAACATGAGAGGATTTAACTGTGATTCCAAGCATACTAAAATGGTGAAAGAATTAAAAATACTTCCTAACAAGTTATATATCAGTTAAAGCATTGCAAAGTAAAATAGGCAGTACCGTAAAGACACCCTGGGGAAATATTTGTCCTCTTCGCCAATAGTCTTTATTGCAGCCTGCACCAGATATGGACTTCCACTTGAGTAAAGTTTACAAAGATATGCAGCTTGAAATGCAAGGTGTAAACGAGAATGTTATGGTAGACCATGTGGCTTTGGTAACACTAAACAAATAGCTGCACAAAGCTAAATGATTTTCAAGAGTCTTGCTTGGGTAGGTAATGAAAGATTGATACCATATAACATCCTAAAAATATTTAGTTGGCTAGTTAGGATTGTAGAAGGGAACTTTTATAGGTTTTATTATCAAATATATACTTATTTTATGCTTTTACATAAAACTACCTTATAAAATTGAAGTATCATAATTCATAAGTGTAAACCATATACTTGACACCTCATATTTATATTTACATATACACATGAAACATGAATAATCTAAGTCTTATACGTTATAAAATTATATTGGGATCAGTTGTAAGGATTTATTTAAAAACTCTTGCATGCAAAAGACCTTGAGTTTAATAGCAGAAAGGACACTGAAAGTTTCTTGGGTGCCCAAGAGGGTCCAAACAAAATGTCGGAGTACAATGGCATACAAAATAACTAATGCAAGGATTTCACTGAATATCAAATATCTCGTTGGGTGGCATATAAAATAACTGATGCAAGGATATCACCGAATATAAATTATTTTGTCAGTTATGATGGTTTTTTATGATAAGAAGTTACCAGTTGAAAAGGAATCATAAGATCAGCTACAGCTGTTGATTGACGAGGTGGTAAGCGCATCAGCTGCCGACTCTCCTCGAGAAAACTCTGTCATGTAAAAACATCTTCATAGCAAAAGGTGAAGAATATAACCAGATGGTCATAGGTAAGTCTTCTCTTAGCAAATGTAAATAAGAATTACTTTATAAGTCCTTATTCTTGAAACAAGTGCCCTCACTAAAATTGCTGCTGATATCTAATGCATACTCTAATGTATTGGTTCTTTCAACTTCATAAAAAGCATCACTCAACTTCAAGTAAGAGCATGCAAAGGAGATTGACTGAGATAAATGCCACATACTTGACTATTTTGCTTCATCTACATTTTTCATGCCCAAAATGCAATCTCAGGGTTGGCAGATTATTAAAAAGTAAAAGCATTACCGAGATGCAAAAGTTTGTGGCAAATGTGATGGTTAAAGTAACATAAACCTGGCGTACCTGGAAAAAATCACCTTTTGCTAAAAGGAAATAATCTTTAAGAGCTTTCAGGTGGCCATTGAGGTCCGCACGCACAACAACAAGCTGCAGATATGACCAACCAATAAATATTTTTATTTAAAAATAAAGAAGCCTCAGTATGCAATCAACACCTGCCAGAGATGATTTGCTGCAATCGTCTTGATTGAGCCAACCGCGGTCTCAAATAATCTCTTATGGAACTCAGATGACTCCTGCACATAATGAACCAAGGACCAAATATTAAGGGGGCTGGAAAATCGGTAATAGATAAATATATAAAGGGCCACAATGGAATGAAACTAATAATACCTGGGGCGTGCAGTTAATAAGAGGGAGGATGTATAAAAATAAGAAATACTAAATCGATTCTATAGGTGCTACTAAGACCAGCAATAACCCATACAGCATTTAAAATGGAGTTAAACCTTTAAGTTTTGAAGCATGGCCTCAATTTTGTCAGCCTCTGATTGTGGAAGTAATTCTTCTCCAGTCAATGCTGATTGGAAAGATGAGTCCTTCTGTGGAGAAGGCCTTCCTATTGATCCCAGTATCCTCTGTGATCCTTTTTGTATGTGCTGACCATTAAATTGGACAGTGGGACTTGGATTTCGAAGAACTCTGATAGCTTTCCCAGCAAATAGAATAGATTCAGCAATGTGCATTGGAACATACTCAGGGAGCATGTCCTGCAAGGAATTAATAAAAAAAAGTGTCAGACCTTTTGTCCGATTGTATTGGGTGGGTTGTAGTTTACAAGTTCTGCATTCTATCAACTATCACAAGCATTGTACATGAAGGTATGTGTTATTACAGAATGAGAACTACCAGAACATATATATGAATATATATTGTGTGTGCGTGTGTGTGAATAAGAAAAGTAACACAATTGCTTCGAAGATATCCATGAAAATACAGCAATGCAATAATAAATACTGATGCCAAGAATTAGCATAACTGACTGCAAAAACCACGAAAAATATACCAGAGAAATATGGAAACCCAGATGCCAATCAGTTACAGATACATCATTCATTGACAAGCGAGCCAATTTCTCAAGTGTATTTGCAGGTGAATCCACAGAATCCCTATCCTCTTGCCTGGAGAAAGATAAAATATATAAAGTTAATCACGTCAAGAAAATTGAATAAAAACACAGAGCCCTCAGAAGCCATACCTGCAAACAAAAAATTCTCCATATTGATCATGGAGGATCCCATAAACCATCCATGATATAAGTTGATTGTACATGACCTGGTGTCCATGCCATAGTAGCCTGCTTGACATGGAAAATTATTCTAGTATCATAAGAAAAGTTTGCAATTTAGAAATGCAAACCATGATACCCATTCTTGTGCTCTATAACATATTTTGAATAGTTCAACCTATTCAATTAAATGTATTAAGAGTCAGGACATTAATTGCAAGAGAACTGAGATTTTAGCTTACAGATAAATTCTGAATTTACATTATTGATTCCAACCTTAACATGTCAAAAGAACGAACATGTCAAGTATGCTCACAGCAGACCCATCAAATCAAAGTTTCTGATGTTATGATGAGGCATGTTCTCAAATGGACAATCAGTTCATCAGTTTATGAAAAAGGCATTTTGCATAAACTTTTCCTGAGGTTGCAGGAAATGTGCATTGAAGAATAAACCAAGATACTCCTGTTGTGTGGTAATGGACTAGTACAGAGACATGACATTAGCACAAATTAAGACGAACAATTGAGTTGCCACAACTTGCTTAAGACACCTTTAGGACTATGATAAATGTTACGTTGTGCAAAAAAGTCTCTAGCTGCTCTATCAGATGTGAGGGTGAAATTAACTGAAATATAAATAAAAGTCTTTCAGCATGTATAAAAATTAGAAATGGATAAATCATCCATACCGTTGAATGCATGTCTGCAATTCAGGAACCCCACAATGGCATCGTTTGTGTAGAAGGTTCAGAAGTCTCCCTCCACAAATATTATCCCGTTCAATCTCCAAAATGAGTTCATAGAGGGGTGGCAATAACACAAAGAACTAAGACATATATCCCCAAGTTAGTTGCAAAAGCATTAGACAAAAAGAAAAGGAAGGAAAAAGTATAAACAAGTAATCCTTTTGTTAGTAATTTTTGCTTTAAGTAATATTCCAGCTTATGGTTTGGTAAAATGTAGCTACTCAACTGACAGGAAATTAATGTGTATTAATGCAACATACGCCATACATACTGATAAATCCGCTGAAAGGAGAAAATAAAGGACAATGGAACAATGCTTTTAAAATGACCTGGATGAACAAATTCATCAGTGGCAAGATAAGTTTGAACACAAGTGGCAAGATAAGTTTGAACACAAGTTTAAATCACGTCTGGAGATAAGTTTGAACACAAGTTTCAACCAAAGTTTGTTTTTGTGTTTCACAACTGAACAAAAAGATAGATAAAAGGTAATATAGCAAAGTCCTTCTTCAGTATTATATAGAATATAGAGTAACTTATTAAAGAATAAACCACCAAAAACTAATTACATTATCCAGTTCGGGTTAACTGATAATTGGAAATACACGGTCAGTCCAACCATAATATTGCATAAATAAACAATATTTGCGAACCTAGGCTTTACCTGATTGAGCCCTTGTGTCACGGTTGCCAAGATGGGCAGACAATCAGACAACAGTCTCTGCTCAATCTGCAAAACTGCAGACCTGTAAACAGACAGCACCTCAACAATTCCATTAGCTAATGCTCTTCTATACACACTGGGCTTCAACCCCTTCCCTTTCAAAATTTCCGTTGCTCGTGACAGAGGAGACTCATTCGAAGATCTAATCCAACTCAAATTTTGGGATTTATTAGCAAAACGTTCCAGTTCTTTGTAGTAAAAGCCTAGTGTGATTACCCTCTCAATAATCTTCCTGCCACACGGAACCAAATTTTATATCAACACAACCACAAACAATTCGTAACTACTCAGATACAGATACAACAACAAAATCATCTAAATAACATAAAATTATAGCAGGGAGGAAAAATAAATAAATTAATAAAATAAACCCTAGCATAACTACCCTCTCAAACTCGCTGTCGATCAAAACCCGTGCAGGCTCAACTATACATAAGCTACCCATTTGCAATACCCAATTCTCCCTTCCAATCCAAATCCAATGCCATTAAGATATAAAAATAGTAACACATTTTCTCCGAATTTAATAAAAACGAGCATTTAAAAGTTTATTTATGCAGAATACTGAAATAATTAACACAGTCAGAGAGCAGCACTCTCAATTTGTGATTACCCGAATGAAATTCCCCGCCAGTTACAACCCAATACCACACCGAGGCTCGAAAAATGACACCAAGCCACTTCTTCACCGGAGAAGTAAAGGAATAAACTAATTATACCAAAATTCCAGTAAATCAATGTCGCAAACTAGTAACATACCTGTCGCTGGGTTCGATGAAGGCCAGATCGGGAGCGAGCTTGAACGTCGGCTTATCGGCGAGCGGCGCGTGGGGAGATAAGTTAACGCGGAGGGATTCCCTCTCATCGATTATGAGATCTCCGGTGTAACCTAGGAGTGCTAACAGCAATTCGTGTAGCATTTTAGGCGAATTTTTCTGATAACAGATCGAAATTTGTGAGATAATTTCTGCAGCGTGAATGCTTTCGGAGTGTGCTGAGATAGTGGAGTGGTGAGGACGGCGGGAGCCCCGGTTCGTTCCCGTGTAATTCAAAATTTGTTCTGTTTTTATAAAAAGAATGCACATACTTTTTGTAAATTTAAGGTTTGTTTGCTTAAGAATTAAGATTGTGCTCAATAAAATTTAGAGGATCAAATTCTAATAAAGAACACTCATTAACTTCATCAGTCATATTTGGTCCAACAATCCACAGTCTTACTCAAACGGATCCTAAATGATCATTAATTTAGAAAAAAAATATATGAAAAATCTGCATTTTATTTACTTTACTTTAATTCAAACGTGAGTACTGAGTCATACCTGGTTGAGAGAGATAATGAGTGCACTTTATTAAAATTTGGTCCTCTAAATCTATTGAGGGAAATCTTAAGCAAACACAAAATATTTCCTTCGTGTCACAGTTGTTAACTTGTTATCAACGTGGTCATTTGACCCTACCATAATACCCGATTGATTTGCGTATGTAAAGGAGCAGAATTCAATTTGGTAATTGAATCAAATTTAATTGGTGGTCGAAGATTAAATTGAATTTTAATAATAATTAAAAAAAAAATTACCGTAAACTGAACCATTACTTCTAAAATCGAAATTCAATCGATCGTTCAGTTTGGTATTTGGTTGAACCGATATAATCTTCTCTTAAGATTTTTTCATTATTCATTACTAAAATATAAATATTTATTCATCTACTTAAGTTTAATACATATATTAATATATATATACACATACATATATATTTATTAGAAAAAAAAAATAGATTTCTATATATACAAATATATATAATATTAAAAGTAAAAGATTATAAATTTCGATTCAGTTCGATTATTTTGATAAGGAAATTTAAAAATCGAACCGAATTAACAAAAATTCTGAAAACTAAAATCGAAAATCAAACTACTTCTTCAAAAATTGATCAAATGATAAATTTCGGTTGGTTAATTCGGTTCAACCCTACATATGTAGATGCAAAACTAATACAAATACACATTTTGAATAAATATCCCACAATCCAATGTCCCAATCCTTGTCCAAACATAGTACGCCTCACCCTCTCATTTCTCAATAAAGAACAGATTAAGCATGCGTTGGACCTAAATATGGTAAAATTGGTCCAACTTAATGAGTTGGTCCAGCTCCTCCGACATTTATATTACGCTATATGAATCTTGACAAGAAATATTATTATATCTAGCGAATCGGTCTAAAATTATAATATTATTTTGGGGATAAATCAATTTTGCTCAATAAATTTTGATCCATTAAAATTTCGAATATGCCCGACCTAACATATGATGGTGGGCTAGCTCAAGCCGATCCGGACAACCTATTGCCACATCTAGCTGGACCACGAAACTGCTCTATCTAGTGCTACTCGGCTAGGGAAGATTTCCAAACAATTGGAACAAAGTCTACCATCCTTTTTATAGTTTGTTTTATGCTAACGGTGTTTGTAAATTGTATGATACAAAAGTTAAGGAATGAGTCACTGACAGTTAGGAGAACGTCACACGCTGCACACACAAAAAATGGTAAGTTCGTTGTACACCCGGAGCAATGCTCTATGTGTGTTTTTAACTACACAATCAGATACTTGTACATACAAAAGAAAAAATGTTAAGTTCTATCCTACATCCGAAAGATGGGTTTCGATAGTTAGTGTAAATGTTCTCTCTCTACCCCTCCTCTCTCTCTCTTTAAAAAATTTGAAATCCTTGCCCTCCTCCTTCTCCCTCAGCCGCCGCCCCCCTCACCCCCTCATTTCCACCCTTTTTCGGCGCTCGCTGGAAGCCTCCCCTCTCCCCAGTTCCCCTGCTTTTCGCCAGTCGTTTTGCCCGTCGGCAGCCTTGGGCTACATTTTCATATTTGGTGCGGCACAAACGACGGATGATGGATGTCGGCGACCTCGACAGTGGACCTCGATTCCCGATCCAGAGACGCCGAGGTGCGGGGTGTGGGATTGTCATCTTCGCGTTCTCCAGTCTGATTTTCGGTCGGAGTTCACCCTTTGACTCTTTCCTGGAGAGGTTGGGTCGGTGGACTAGAACGCAGGCCGTTTAGCAGGAGGTGGCGGCTCTCGGAGGTTGAAGAAGGGGGAAGGATTATGTTCTTAGTTTATTATTTTCTTTTTTTTTTTTTTTTTTTCTGTTTTCTCTGTTTGTTTTATTTTCCTTGTTGGACATGTATTTAGATGTAGGGTAATTCGTACCAATTCAGGCTAATTCGTGTCGTCGTGCTCTGTTTTGTTGGATTGGGTTTGTCTTCCAGGTTGGAAGTGGTATTATTACCTCTTAGTTGTGTGCCTTAACAAACCAAGTAAGTCTGCTAACTAGTCTGACATTAGCACAACACACTGATACTTCAGCACATCATTCATCAAGACAAGAAGATGTTGAAGAGGTTAACTTCGTAAATCAGAGAAACTTCGATAACTTCCAGAATAACCAGCCTAGGCACAATCATTATCCACCTTACCGAAATAACCTGAACTTCTCTTATGGCAACACAAAGAATTCACTTACTCCACCACCAGGTTTTGCAGTCACGAATAGTATGATCCTTGATGGCCAAAAGACGATACACGAGGCGATAGTACAGTCACAGTCTGCAAAGTACGATGACAAATTAGCTCAACTGGAGAAAAAGATGGATGGAAGATTTATTGAGCTAAACAAGCAAGTGACTAGTCAAGGAGCGGAGATCAAATAGTTGGGAGAGAATATGAAAGAAATATCCAGCAACTTAAGTCAGTTGATAAAGATTGCTAGGGCTCAACACAAGTAGGGACAATTTCCCAGTGACATCGTCGTCAACTTCAGTTTTCTCCTTGAGGAAATAGATCCATGTAAACTTAGAGAAATGATCTATAAAATTTACATAGAACCTAAAGCCATTTCTGGAGATGATATGAGATGAGCCCCACAAATCTGAGTGAACAAGTTCAAAAGGTTGCTTGTATTTAGTCTCAAAATCAGTATAAGGAAGTCTATGACTTTTGGATAAAGAAGAAGCAACACAAAGTTCAGAATCTGTCATTTTCATTTCAAAAGGGATGTTACACTTTTTTAGACAATTTTTACAATGTCATTATTATTGTGGCCCAGCCTTTTGATGCCACAACTCTAAGGTATTGCTCTTGTTTAGGGAAGCACTACAAATTCTTGGATTAATGAAAGAAACATAACTAGACAGAGAGGATGAGCTGTATTTGAATCCTTGATTTGGAGGCAGAGAAGTGGAATCGTCGCCTTGATTGAAAGGAATAGAGTCAGAATGCAAGTTGAACTTGTAAAGGCCATCTTCAAGAGTCCCTTTGAGCAAAATATCTTGAGTTGCTTGGTCCTTAACAAGGCAGACAAAGGGATGAAATTCAAAATAAACAGAATTATCAAGAGCAAATTGGGAAACACTGATCAGGTTTCCAGTTATGTTAGGAACATGTAACAATTTTATAAGGATGAAGGATTCAGAGTTTTAGAGGTGACTTGAGATAAGCATTACCAATATGAGTTATATACTCACCTGCACCATTTCCCATTTGGACTTTGCTTGTTCCTTGATATTCACTTGCACTGTTCAGGTTGCTCATCTCATTGGAGACATGGTTTGATGCTCCAGTGTTTGGATACCAGCTGCAATCACTTCTGCCTCTTGACCATATCCATAAGAGGGAAACTGAGCAAGATTAAGAGGGATTTCTGTTTCCAAATTGTTGTTGCTGCATCTTTTGTTGAGGATTCTAGGGATACTTGTCAGGATTATACTAACATTTGTTGGTTGCATGACCAACATAACCACAATACTGACATGTTGGATTTCCTCCATTTGTTCTACCTCCTCTTCTTCCTCTAAAACCTCCCCTAGGAGCTCTTCCTCCTCTAAAACTTTCTGTGTTGAACTTCTTCTTAAATTTTTGTCCCTAAGTTCCTTTGGTGACAGTGTTAAGAGTCACTTGTGAGCCTTCATTGTTTATACCTTGTGACTAGATTTGATTGACGTCCAGTCTAGATTCATAGGAGAGCAGCAATGCCTGCACTTTTTTTAACTGAAATTTCACATGCTCTTGAGGTGACATTAACCATAACTGAGTCATAGCTTGGTCTAAGTCCAGAGAGAATATGCATGACTTTATCATCCTCATTAAGTTTTTTACTTGCTGAGGCAAGCAAATCAAAACAACTCTTCATTCTTCCAAGATACTCTCTCATAGAGTTGCCATCTTCCTTTGTGTTTTGCAGTTGGATTTTATACTGCATAAGCTTAGCCTTTATTTGATTGGAAAAGCTTTGTTTCAAGGTGTTCTAGGTCTCAGAAGATGAGTCAAGGCCCACCATAAGTGAGAGCACACTCTCATGAGGGAAGAAAGAAGCCATGAAGCTAATAACTGGTATTGTCTCTCCTACAATAGATAATCTGGATTGTCTTCTTCTTCTGTGGATCCCATCTTTGTGATTTTCTTTGGAGGGATGTCCTGACCAGGCTGTATAAAGGAGAGGAACCCATAGCCTCTGATGGTTGTGTAGATTTGCTGCTTCCAAATAAGGAAGTTTGATTCATCAAGCTTGACTGAAACAAGCTGATTCTGAGGTTGGATGATTTCAGGAGGTGAGGATACAGATAGTGATGTTGAAGTTGCAACAATTGTTGTTTGTTCTTCTGCCATGTTTTTGAAAAAAACTTTAAAGAGAAAGGAAGGAGAGGAAATCAGAGGCAGGATACCTGCTCTGATACAATGAAAGAAAATGAGTCTGATATGCAAGATAAAAAGCCATGAAGAGCATTTTGAATATGAAGGCAGAACAATTCTATTTCACTGTTTCATTGAACTTGAATACAAAAATGCGTAAAACAATTGTTGTTCTCTACTAATATAAATAGCAAATCTACATTCTAAAACATCCAAACTTAGTTAATGATATAACATCTATATTTGACCAGCAACAAAAGCATGTCACAATATGCCCAGGCTGGTCCTTTTCTCTCTTTAATGATTAATGATTGTGCTTGCTTATCAGATCTGTTTGTCTTCAAGCTTGAGTTTCTGCCTTCATTTATTATTGTTGCTAGTACAACTTCTGCATAAGTTTTTCTCTTTGGCTCAATGGCTGGACAATACACATCAGCAACACACAAACTGTTATTTTGTTCTGCCACATAAGCTGCCACATCATCAGCTTTTCTAACACACAAAAGTATTGGTAATCAACGTGTGGCTTTGGATAGCCAACATGGTGTTGCATGCTCAGCCATGATTGGTTGAATGTCATATCATGGGTTGAACCCTGGTTGGCGGAGCTAGACATAGACTTGGTCAAATCTTTATTCTCTAAAATGAATATTAGCTGAAGGTAAATTTATCAAGTTATTTAATTCTTAAAGCGTCAATTATTGTGAAATGGAGGAGGTAATGTTTAACAAATGATGTCATGTTGTTCAGTTAATGTTTACCAAGCAATTTTTTACTTTTCATACAACCTATAACGTTTGATTCATTACTTGATTTATAGACTTCTTAAAATGGTAGGATCGACCGGGTAAAGTGGCATATTTCGGTTGCACTGTACGATCTTACCATTTTGACAGTTCTACACTAATGATGTCGATATTATTTGTGGTAGACCTAACTTTTTCCAGATCACTAAAATTACGCCCAATATATTTTCATACTGTATGAGTTAGCCCATTTGACTGGGCCTTTTTTAGGTTCCTAGCAACTAGGATTGTGCATGGAATTTGGAGATTATTAAAATACCATAACCTAGATCAAATAAGTTCCGAGCTGAGAAAATCTATTGATTATTTGACTTTTTTTGAGTCGGACTGAACCAATTTTTTCTACAGGTTTGAATATTGCTCAATTTTCGAACTGAAAATTGTGCTGAACGGTATCGAACAATACCGAACTATATTGAAATGAATAACTGCATAAATTAACAAATTATAATTTAAAAATAAATTATCTCTAAAAGAAAATGTAAATAAGAATAAAAAATTAAAATATTCATAATTTTGTAGTTAGTTATATTTAACATAGATAATTAAAGAACTTTATCTTTAATTAGTATATAATTTCAAAGCACAAATTAGTGAGTTGGAAACAAATCTAATGTACTAAAGTTATTTATATTAGTCAAAGGTTAATATATTTTGTTGAAATTAAATATGTTGTTCAAAAGATAAAAAAAACTTCAGTTATCCGTACTGAATTGAACCGAATTGAACTGTTCTGTTAGATTCGAAATTCTAAAGAAAATTTTCCCGAAAAAAAATAATTAGCGTCTCAATTTTTTGGTTTAGTTTTGAATACTAATTTTCTAAATAATCCAAATTCAATATGAATCTAAATAGATACAAGTGTACAACCGATCAATATCGTACCACACACACCCCACTAGCAACCTAGATTCTAAATAAGAATCAGCCGGCTGGACCTCCATGGGCCCATTCAACATCCCAAGCCTAATCAATAGAATTAAGGGTTTGTTTGCTTAAGATTGGGCTCAGTAGATTTAGAGGATCGAATCTCAATAAAACACATTCATTATCTTCCTCAGTCAAGTTTGGTGTAGCACTCTTCAATTTTAAGCAAACGGAATTAATAAGAACTCTTAAGGATATATATATATATATAAATAAAGGCAGCGACTATTTGCAGCCCATAATATTTCTCAACGTAGCCCACTTTTCAATACAACTCACTTTTATTTAAAATTCAGTAAATATTCTTAATACAACCCACTGAATATCAATTATACCTTTTAGTATAATAAATTAAATTATTTAAATTATATGTTATAAATAAAAAAATAAATATAAAAAACAAGAAAAGAAAGCAAAAAAGAAAAAGAAAAATAAAGATCATGATGGAGCAGCCGGCAGCCAGAGGAAAAGGAACAAAGAGCGAAAGAAAGAAAAGAAAAAAACATTGCACCCCTTGTGCGAGCCCAAGAGATCATCTATTATGTTTGGTGTTACAGCTTCTGTTTCATCATATTTACCAATCGATACGTATATGACATGAGGTTATAAATTAATAGATGTCACTTAATGAATTAAGTGCAACAGAGAATGAAACACCTATTGTAACAGAAAATCTGAATTGATGTGCGAGATAACATAATTTGCTTTGTGGCGATGCCTGCATCTGTTATTTTGTTACAAACCCATACCCATTCATTCATCGAGGACGCTAAAAAATTGAGATTGATTTTTTTTTTTCTTTTTCTCAGTTCTAAAATAAGAAATGCAACAATTAACTTTAATTTTATATGTCCTCCATAGATGAAACTTTAAAGAAATTAGGGTATCGTTATGTATGTCCTCCATAAATGAAACCTTAAAGAAATTAGGATTTATGGAGTTTCGATAGAAGAAAGAGAATTAAAGGTACGTAATTCTGATTGAAGAAAGAAAATCATATTTTTTTTGTGTTTCTTACTTTTCAAAATTACATATATATTATTTTTAATTAATTATGTTAATTTGTCATTAATGATATTGTAGTCTTTTACTATCTTAACTTATTAAATTAGTGAGCTGCATCCATTTTGATGTTACATTTTATGTTTCACTCATTCACTTATTGACACGTGTATGGTACGATGTCACAAATTAACATGTGTCACCTAGTGAATTGAGTGTAACACAAGATGAAACACCTAATGTAATAGGAAATCCGAATTGGAGCTGCATTGAGAAATTACGTGGGGTGCGAATAATCGTCGCCATAAATAAAACGAAATTAAGAACTTGAGTCTTCTAAAGAACTCAAGTCGCACGTTGCGTCCATGCCTTTCTGAGAAGAATCATCCGTGCTCTCTTCATCGTTAGTATCTTCTTTTAACAGGTCAAGATTCTGCACCCCATTTTAAATAATCAATCGTTTAGTTTCGTGTATTCTACACAATGTCTTCGTAAGAGTTGTTAGGTGGTAGCGACTAGTAGGGCTTTAAGCAGCGCTGAGAAGGGGATAAGCATAGTTATGCAGGAAGAAAATAAGGAAAGAAACACAGTTAATGGAAGCTTAGAAGAAAATAAGTTAATGTAAGCTTAGAAGAAAATAAGGAAAGAAACGCAGTTAATGGAAGCTTAGAGTCGGAACTAGTCGGAACTAGTTGTGCTTTTAACATAAGCATTAACAAAAAAAAGTGATGATTAATCAATCTGGGCTATCACAATGATATCAATCTTAACAGAAGACACCCATAAGATTGTACTTCTAAACTTTTAAGGGCGATCACAATAGTCTTTTGTTCTAAACTTTTAAACTTTTAATCTGTTGGGCGATCACAATAATCTTCTTCAACAGAAGACGCTGGAGCAGTGCGCCAAAACATTATGTTATGCTTGTAAACTTTTAATCTGTTGAGCGGGCGATCACAATGATCTATGATCTTCAACAGAATACGCGCTTGTAAACTTTTAATCTGTTAGGTGGACGATCACAATGATCTTCAACATTTTTATAAACTTATGTAAACTTGTTGTCTATCGTAAGCCATATGTGTATATATATCCATGCCTTCAGATTGTTGCTAAGCTGCTATGGGGACGAACGATGTCAAATTGCAGAGAAAGCGCGGTACACTGGTAAACCAGGTTTCACTGTTCATATTTTTGTATTAGCAATGTGCATGTTCCGAATTGATTTCCAATTGTGCTTGTTTTCTCCCGCAGACACGTGATCTCGGTGATTACGACACTCCGAAGAAAATCAAGGTCATTGATCTCGACGATGATAAGATTCCACGAAGAACTGAGGTCATTGATCTCGTTGATGACAATGCTTTGCAGAAAATCAAGGTTATTAATCTCAATGATGACGACATTCCAATCGTCAATAATCAGGGTAATTGAATCACTTGCTTGAAATTTTGTTGAATTGAAGGCAGTTAGTTACTTACATCACAAAAATGTTCTGTTTCACTGAATCTCATCACTGTCAATATGCATGTGGCATTGCTTTTGTATTGTTCGAAACTGTCCTTGGAAACTAGATTTGATTGTTAGAGGACCAACTGCAGTCAATAAGGAAGATGCGAGCTCCAATGCAAAATCGAAAATCAAGGCTGTTGATCAATTGAAAACGATGAATAGGAAGCTTCCAGAAAAGACTGCCAGAAGACAAACTTCTGCTTCTTGCACGAAGAGTGAGTTTCTGGACAGGTTTTCTGCCAAATATGACGTTGTTTCAAGCAATTCAGGTAACTGAATCATTCGTTTCTATTTCTCTTATGTAAAATCATTTTGATAACCAATTTTCACGGTTTTAGTGTGTTAGCAGATTTTATGTGTTGTAAATTGTAGTAAGGAAAATATCCATTTTCACTAATGTTTTGACGGCTATTAGTAAATTTAGTTACAAATCTATTCTAGTTGTTGCACGTAGTAAATTCTTGTTCCCCATATGATGGGTAGCCGAGAGGGCCAACTGATAAAGAATAAACATACTGTTTTTGCATAAAAAAAGTACATCCATATTTATTATCGACGTACTTAACTGCAAATCCTTTGTTCACGAGCTTTTTGTTTCACAATTTAAATATCAAATCGGAACATAAGAAGAAAAATAGCTAGAATTTAAAAACTAAACATTATGTTTGCATAAAAAAATGAAAACTAGAATACTTTGAGTCTGTTATAGAAAGACAACGAAAATTTGGCCAATCAAATTAGTTTTGTAAGCAAAGCTCACACTATTTATATTGGCAGCTCCAAGAAAGCAAAACAAAATAATTAATGTGAATGTTCCACCTGTTTAAATTATACTGACTTAATGAAACTGTGAAGAAAAATGTAAAATACTTGTATTATTAAACTGTAAACTAACCAATTAGTTTTATACAAAAATGCTATTAACTTTTAGTTTGGCGTTGGCTTCTCGTTTTCCATGCTTGGATGAATGTTTTGATGTCATCTTAAATCAAGCAAATGTTGTGTATAACATTTCCATCCCTAATCTATCTTATGGGATTCACGGGGCGGACTTAAAAGTACTTGAAATTCAGTTGTGAAGACCTGTGGTGTAGCAGACACCTATATTCCAGTATTTTGTGTAATCCAGAGTAGCTTGATATGAGTTTATAACAATA
This sequence comes from Ajuga chamaepitys, assembly GCA_958295605.1. NCBI lineage: Eukaryota > Viridiplantae > Streptophyta > Magnoliopsida > Lamiales > Lamiaceae > Ajuga > Ajuga chamaepitys. The sequence continues at coordinate 51,040,367 of OY282507.1, forward strand.
TAATTGTCATCTTCTTAAGGTGCCACCCACTTTATCAAATGAAAAGACATCTTGTAAAATTATTTTGCTTATATGTCCTTGAACTCTAACTGCAGAATCGTGTGATGGTGGCGAATTCACGGCCTATTCCAGATGGGGAGGAATTGGTGTTGGTGGTCATAGTAAATTTAGTGGGCCTTATAGTTATACCTCACAACGAGCTACCACCTCGGGGTTTGAGAAGGCATTCATAAACAAGACAAAGAACTGTCAGTTAAATAGGGAAAAAGTCGTTAGCCATTCACTAAGCTATAATTCGTTTGGGATGGACTATAGAGAGACAAAAAATGAACCACCAGTGAGTTGTTTAATGCAAATTTATTGTCTTAGCATTTATTTAAAGAATTGATCTTCTCCGTAGAGTCTGTTTTATGTAGGAATTCCATGTCATTATTATGCACCTGGGCTAAAAAAAAAAATTTGTTTCGCATATTATACTACTACCTAAAGCAGTTCTCGGAGTTGCTTATCGAAACTTATGGGATTTAAAATATTGACGAATCATTTTTAGGTTCAACAGAAGCAGAATTCTCAAGCAGCAAAGCTGGATGCTCGTATTGCAAAGTTCATTTCGCTTATTAACAATGGTAGCATGATGACGCAACACCGGATGGGAATAGGTTTGTCTGTTTTCATGGGCACCTGCACTTGTTTCTCTAATTTAATCATTTATGAACATTTGCAACAAACAATATGCAGCTGGAAACTAGTCCATGTTCTTTATTATCAAAAGTTGGTTGTGTAGTATTTTTTGTGTTATAAGGATTTATTGGTGACAGATTTAACGAGGAGCTGGAGTTTTTCCATGTGGACTAGATTTATAGATGCCTGATCGCCGTTTGTAATTATGGAGGGATTTCTCATCCCTCAAATTTTATACGCAATAAAATTTTCTGTTTCTTATAAAAAAAGTGTTTTTTGTGCTATGTGTTGGGTTGTAAAACCTTGATGCCTGCAAGCAATTGTTTTAGTGACTATATAATGTTATCAATTGTGATTATAATACTCGTTTTATCATGTCATAGGATACGGTTCTTTATCATCGGGTCAATTAAGCACGTCTACAATTTCAGAGGTGAGAGATGGATACGCTCAAAACCATTTTTATTCTGATTTGCAAAGTCATTGAACATAAACATTTTCGCACTCTTCAGACTTACTGATGTGTTGTAAAGAGACTTAGAATGGGCCATTGACGAAATCTTCAAATCTAGCTTCGTGCCTATCATCTAGAGTTATTTCCTTTGCTTATTATAAATCCGTTAATTATTTGTACTATGATAAGCCGCAATCCGGTATCCAAGAAACCTTAACAGAAAATTACACAAACAATACGAAAGCACACAGGATTTGCGTGGTTCGATCCGGAGATCTACGTCCACGGGCAGAAAATCACTCTTGCCGAGGTGTTATTTTTCCTTCGAATATTGAGTTTACAGATAGTAATTCAATGTACAGAGTGCGAACCCTAATTCCGAGTTCTCTTCACGTATTTATACTTAACATTCCTAAACCCTAACTGAACTCTAACAAACTTCCTATATTCACGCCTACTTCCCCCAGCATGGCGGTTGTGAACGGATCTTTAGCCTTGATTCGCGGAACAAACTACCCGCTGGGCCAACGCGCGTTCCTGGGCCTGCTGGGCCTACGCGTGGTGGACCTTCACGTGCTTGTTGGGCCAATCAGCGGGCTTTAGTATTAGCCCGACCCGAGCTGATCGGGTTATCCCTATCAGATGCCCCCCCCAGCCGAAGCGAGGTAGGAGCTTCGGTTGTCACCGGGGTGGAATCGTAAGCAAGAAGGACCGGGGTCGCTGGCGGGCCGAAGTGTTTATGGAGGACTGAACATTTCCGCGTTCCGGGGACTCTGCGGGGTCGTCAGCGGACGCGACGCCGAGCTTGGCCGAAGTGCACGGAGCATATAGCGAGGTACCGAATTTCCCAGAAGCCATAAACGCGTTGGAAGGATATGACAACCCGGCCGAGGTGGAGGGTACACCTGGGTGAGTATTCTGGCTAAAATGGAGGGAGCACCGGAGTGTGGTGGTATGACCGAGGTGGAGGATACAACGGGGTGTAGTTTGAATCTTCCTGAAGAAGGGTGAGGCTGATGTGATTGGCGGCGCCATTATGAGAGAGAGGGGTGTGAAGTGACACGCTCTGCGACGCCTCGGTAACTGTAAAGCGCGTGAAGAGCACGCATGAATCTCCATCACTGAATTTGAATAGGCTGCATCAGAGCCGTCGGTTTTTTGCATTTATACTGGGAATAACTGCACAGTAACTTTTCATCTCCTTCATTGCGATTCATCTGTTTGAAAGCGGGAAAAAGAGGAAATCTGCATTCGCGATTCATCTCAGACCAAATACTTCTCAAATCAACCCTTTCGAATTCAAACCAAGTAAGTATGTCTAACTCATCTTCATCTTCATCTAAGGTAGGAGAGGTAGTCCCAGAAGGAATGCCTTATAGAGCACTTCCCATTCGAGTGATCTATCCCGTGAATAGTGAAAGTAGACAGGTCCATCGCGGTGACCTTAGTGAGATAAGAGTAGAAGCATTGAATTTCCCCCAGTGTGAAGAAGAAATAGAAGGATTCGAGGTAGCAGGGGTAAGACCCACAGTGACTGAAAAACAGATTAGGCGATGGGTGCCGAACTTCTTCTTACCCTTCGATTTGGAATTCATTATTCCCGAAGGAAATGACAAAGCCTGTTGTCCTCCCCAAGGATTCATATCCGTGTATATAGATCAACTTGCCGTAGGTTTGAGGTTTCCCCTATGGGGATTCTTAATAAAATTATTGGATTATTACGGAATAGCGCTGGGACAATTAGGACCTAATGCTGTGAAGCAGGTAGTGGGCTTTTTAGTGGAGTGCAGTAAGGGGGGATTAGTGCCTAGTATTAGCTTATTTAGGCATTTCTTCCAACTGAAGACGATGGGGAGAAATAAGGGTTGGTATTACCTTAACCCCAGGCCGGGTAAAAAGTTTAAGGTTAAAAACCCAAGTAAAATTGAAGGATGGAGAGGAAGATTCATATATGTTAGGCAAAAAGCCATATTACCCAAATGGCAAACGTTAGAGGTGGTAGATAGTGCCCCGGCAGGGGAGCCAAAGGGTGCGAATGTGCTGAAAAAAGTTGGTGTATTGGAGTCCAGATTCCCGGAAGAAGTACTAGACGAAGCGGGGTTGAGTCCGTACTATTCCAAATGGGCTGGTGGGACTTCGGATTCCCAAGAGAGCAACACCCCCACCGGGACTGATTCTGACAGGACACCGAGCATGTCTGAGGGGGAGAGAACTAAAACCCGGGCGGAAGTAGAGGGTAGGGCTTTTATTGCTCCATAAGTTGTATAATATAACAATGTCAATCCCTTGAATGTGTGTTTGTCATGTGCAGTGGGCAAGTTCAAGAGTGCTGCCAGGAAGAGTACTGAAGCCAGCTCGGGGGGCCGAGGTGATAGTTCGAAAACGCCGGAGCCACAGAGAATAACACCTGAGGGTAGCCACAGAGCTGATCCTGAAGACAACATTCCCCTCTCTGGATTGACCCCGAGCACCAAGAGAAGGGCCACCTCTCCGACGACACCCCCGCCTTCCAAAAAACCGCACCTGACTCCGGCTCACGAGGTATCATCGTAAATAATTCTGTTATTCGCTGCACAGACCCGTCATAATAGTAAGTCAATGCAGGGGCAAGGAGTAGAGATATCGGCCGCTGGAGCCGAACTCGAGAGACTGTTGGAGCCTATCCGCGGGCTAGTGGGTAGACTGGAGAAGGAATCCACCCAAGGTAGGGTCGCTGAACTAGAAGCCGAGGTGGCTAAATTAAGAGCTGGCTTCGTGGAGGCTCAAAAAAGCGCCAGAGCAGCTCGGGACAGGGCAGTAGTTGCCGAGAGAGAAGCGGCCAGATTACGCGAACAGGCTGTCGAGGTTGCCATTATGAGAGGCGACCTAATTGCAACCCGGGAAGAGCTGAACAAGGCCATCGTGGGTCAGGGAGCTGTGCTGGAAACATTTGCCGAGAAGCTGATGCAAACAGAGTCATTCCTGAAGTTTCTGAGCACGTTCGTGGCTGCAGGTGATACGGCCACCAAAAGTGAGCTGTTGGAAGCCATACATGATAAATACCCGGAGGTCGACATTTACGATGAGGACTTCGGGTATAATTACGATGCAGTCGGGAACGAAGATGGCGCATATTTTGATGCGTTGACGAAAGCTCCGAAGTGGCCACTGATCGAGGCTTTGGCAAAGAAGAACACAATCCTTACTCCCGAGATCATTAAACGGTGCAACGAAGACCAAGATAAGGACTTCTTGGGCTTCCGCAACGGTTTTTATGTAAGGGAACTGAGGAACCGGGCTCCTATTCCCCGCCGAGAGGTGATTGCTACACCCCCCGTTATGATCGAAGGCCCTAGCAAGGCAGCTGAGGGTACAAGTGATGTTGGGGAGGCCCCGGGAGGAAAAGAAGCCGACCCTACCCCCGGAGAGGTCAGTGACCTCCCAACTCTTGAGCAGAATGTAGAATAGAGGGCCTTGTAAAAAGAATGCCAATGTAATTACTCGTTTTGTAATGAAAAACCCGAGTTGTCTCTTCTTGTACTGAAAAATCTTTGTTTGTATGGATAGTAAATGCTGTTACTCTCTTATCCACGCAATGTATGTATATTAATAAAGTCTGAAAAACCCGAGGTGTCTCCTTTACCAGGAAAACATAGAAAACCCGTATGAAGTAATAAAGCAGCTCAACTCATCAATAGTTTGGCTGCAAAAAGAGCGTGATATGCTGATGTTGCATGAAGTCCCCCGACTATCAAGGAATTTATCCTTAATAGAGAAAAGATATGCCGAGGTGGAGAGCTCATGGAAAGAATCTGCACAACAAATGAGGCAGTACAAAGCACAGTGTGTTTTAAAAGATCTTGAATTAGAACAACTTCGTATCAACCAGCAAGAGTGTGAGCATCTTCTTGTTGACAGCGGACGACTATCAGTGAAAGATATTCAAGCCCGGAGGTCCAAGGTTCGGGAAGACGTCCATCAGCGGAGCAAGCGAGGTGATGCTAATGATCCGGAAATCATAAGGAGCCGGCTGGTACTAGGATTTCTGGTAGAGCTTGAAAAGAAAGTCGAGGCCCGGAATGAAGCTTTGAATATTGCAGAGCATGGTGAACCAGAGCACAGCCGCAAGAAAAGACGTCGGGGCAAGAAAACAAAGCCCGATATCCAAGAGAACATAGTGGTGGCTGATCAAGCTGTTGACGTTGGGAAAACTGGCATCACACCCGAGGCAATACCAAAAATACCTCAAGAACCGGAAAGAACTCATGCGGAGGAGCCAGAGGCCAGTGGAGCGATAGTTGTGGCTTTGGCCAAGGAGATCGACGAAATGCCTGCCGAGGAGTGGGATGCTGTAGAATGGGCAAACACTCGGGAAAGAGAAAGGAGGAAAAGCTCAATTCCGCAGAAATCACCAAATCCTCTTCGGCACAAGACGAGGGAAATTACAGATAAAACCCCCGAGGTGATGGATCCGTTGGCGCCACTAGAATGGGGCCATGCAGAATGGGCCAATATGTCAGGGCCAAGAACAAGAACCGAGCACGCTGTAGGTGACCGGGGTCCCCAAATGACGAGTCATCGTCGGAACCGAAGTGAAGCCGAGCATCATCGGATCGTGCAAGAACCATCCCGGAGGACGGGATATGCTCGATCAGAGACGAGACGACGCGGTTTCGCGTATTGGTTCGGAGAAGGCTCCGAAAAAAATAGATAATAACATAGTTAATCGTTAGCAAGATTTGTCTTCTTTTTTTTTTTATATGGAGTCTTATGTAAAAAACTTCTTGATGTTGTATTATTTAGGAAATAAAAAGACTGTTAGTGTGTATATACGAGTGCGACAAGTTATCAATCACTTTAACTGGGTGTTCAGGAACACAGTAAGAACTATTAACTATTTTAATTGAGTGTTCGGAAACATAGTATGGATAAATTTACTCCCCGGACGGATCAGGCGGGAGAAAACACTTCTCCGGTTAAACAGGCGAGAAGGTGATATGAGTCCGGGGACTGAATGTGAATCTCCTCGGGCGGACCGAGGGATAATTGTAATGGTCCGGAGACTGATAACGATAATACGATAACGTTAGGGCGTCCCCGTAACGTGAAGAAGAACACAGCAAGATGCGTAAACAAAGAAACTTTATTCATCGATAAATGCCGGGGCAAACTCAAAAGTACAAAGAGAAATAACAACTGTAAAAGAAATTAAAGATAAGATAGTACTTGTGATATGACCTTCACAGATAGAAACGCCTCAAGTTAGCGACGTGCCAGCTTCGGGGGATCGGGGTCCCGTTGAGATGTTCAAGTTGATAGGATCCTGAGTCGTGTACAGCAACGACTCGGTAGGGACCTTCCCAAGAAGCGTGCAATTTCCCTTCAGGGGCAGCTTTGCTGGCTGAGTTAAGCCGAAGAACTAAGTCCCCAACATTGAACTGAGTACCTCGGACCCGGAGATTATGATACCGGGCTGCTCGTTGTTTACATCTGGCCTGTTGAATGAATGATTGATCCCGGCGATCTTCGAGCTCATCCAAATTTGTCCGGAGAGCCTCGTCATTACCCTCTAGAACCAATGTAAGGAGACGGGGGCTTGGAACACTGATTTCAGCAGGGATAACGGCTTCAGAACCGTAAGTAAGGCTGTAAGGGGTCTCCCCGGTAGATGTATGCGGTGTTGTGCGATAAGCCCATAAGACTTGTGGGAGATTTTCAGCCCAGAGACCTTTGGCATAATTCAGGCGCTTCTTTATTCCCGTGAGCAGTGTCCGATTGGTGACCTCAACCTGCCCGTTGGCTTGAGGGTGAGCTACCGAAGTGAAAATTTGTTTGATGTGGAGTTCTTCGCACCATGACCGGAATGGATCATTGGCAAACTGTTTACCGTTATCCGAGATGATAGTGCTCGGGATGCCGAAGCGACAAACAATATTGCGCCACACAAATTTCAAGATATTCTGACCAGTAATGGCTGTAAGTGGTTCGGCTTCGACCCACTTAGTGAAGTAGTCCACGGCAACGACCAGGAACTTTAACCCTCCCGGAGCAACAGGGAATGGTCCAACAATATCAATACCCCACTGAATAAATGGCCACGCACTCTGGATTCCCGTGAGTTCGGTCTGTGGCAGATGCTTTACACGGGAGTGCAGTTGGCACTTGCTGCACTTGGACACTAGGTCATGAGCATCGTTGAACAGGGTTGGCCAATAGTATCCCCAGCGGAGAACTTTCTTGGCTAATGTGCGAGAACCGATATGGCTGGCACAGGCCCCTTCGTGAACCTCCCGCAGAACTTGGGTAGCTTCGGCAGGAGCAAGACACCGGAGACTCGGTTGTAGGTATGATCTCCGGTATAAGACTCCATCGTGAAAGGAGTATTTGGGGGCTTTGAGGACAACTTGCCGAGCTCGTAGCTTGTCAATGGGCAGGACTCCATCTCGGAGATATTGGATGATAGGAGTCATCCAATTCGGATTAGTATCGGTCAGTACCGAAACCGTGGCCTCATGAACTGCTGGATGAGATAGATCTTCAACCATGATATCCGGAGATATATTAGTTCGGACCGCGGAGGCCAACTTGCTGAGCGCGTCTGCTCTTGTATTTTGTGCACGCGGTATTTTCTGGATAGTAACTGCATCAAAAGTGGAGATAAGCTTTAGTGTTAAAGCACGATACCTGACCATTGTTTCATCCTTGGCGACATAAGTCCCCTGGATTTGTCTGGACACGACCTCGGAGTCCGTGAAGAGCTTAAGATGACGAACGCCTAAGGATTGAGCGAGCCTCAGCCCGGCGAGAACTGCCTCGTACTCCGCTTCATTATTAGTCACCTTGAACTTGAACCGGATGACGTATTTAACTTCAACCTCCTCGGGGTCGATGAGAAGCAGTCCGGCACCACTTCCTCGAATCGTGGATGCTCCATCCACGAATAGTTGCCACCTCCGGGGTGAAGGAGCGATGGTAACACGGTGATGTGTATCATTGTCTACGGGAGACTCGTGATTGTCTCCTGGGGCTTCAGCCAGAAAATCGGCGAGTGCTTGACCCTTAATTGCTCGACGGGGGAGAAACTGAATGTCATATTCACCTAACTCAATAGCCCACTTGGCGAGGCGCCCCGACAGCTCGGGTTTTACAAGAATCTGGCGTATGGGGTGATTGGTCAGAACTCGTATCTCACGTCCTTGGAAGTATGGCCGAAGACGTCGAGCTGCCATAACAAGGGCCAAAGCGATTTTCTCTAGCACGGAATATCGCGTCTCTACCCCGTGAAGTACTCGGCTTGCGAAGTACACGAGATGCTGAACACCATCGATTTCTCGTACGAGAGCTGCGCTAATAGCTTCCTCGGCGGAAGCCAAATACAGGTAGAGCGGCTCTCCGGGGATAGGAACTGACAAAGTGGGCAGCTGCTGTATATGGCGCTTCAAAGCTTCAAAAGCCTCGGTACACTCCGGGGTCCACTCAAAGGACTTCGCCTGTCTTAGGATTTTAAAGAATGGGAGCTGGCGTTCCGCCGCTTTTGACAAGAACCTATTTAAGGCCGCCAAACCACCTGTGAGGCGTTGAACGTCCCTGAATGTTTTTGGTGGCTGCAAATCTAACACATCACGGAGTTTGGCCGGATTGGCCTGCAGGCCGTTTTGCGAAACCATATAACCGAGAAACTTCCCGGAGCCAACACCGAAAGTGCATTTCGCTGGATTGAGTCGCAAGTTATAGCGCCGCAGAGTGTGCAATGTTTCGGCAATGTCTTGCACACATGAAGGATGAGAGGAGCTTTTGATGACCAGGTCATCGACGTAAACTTCAACGTTACGACCAATCTGGTCGTGAAAAACACAGTCCATGAGACGTTGATAGGTGGCTCCAGCGTTCTTGAGCCCGAAGGGCAATTTCTTAAAAGCGTAGCACCCAAAGGCAGTGATAAATGCCGTTTTGAAGGCATCCTGCGGATCCATAAAAATCTGATGATACCCCTTGTATAGATCTAGGAAGCAAAGTGCCACGTACCCCGTAATGGCTTCGGCCTTTTGGTCGATGGAGGGCAGAGGATAACAGTCTTTCGGACAGTGCTTATTGAGATCGGAGAAGTCGACACACATCCGCCATGCCCCACCGGTTTTTGTCACCATTACCGGATTTCATAGCCAAGAGGGGTAAAATACTTCGAACAAGATGTCCGCATCCAAGAGTTGCTTTACCTCGATTCGAATGGCCTCATTTCGCTCTGGAGCGAACTTCCTCTGTTTTTGCTGGATCGGCTTTACGCTAGGATCAATGTTCAGCTTATGCGTTATTATATCGGGAGAGACCCCGGGCATATCTAGTGGGGACCATGCGAAAACATCGGAATATTCTCGCAAGGTCCGAATTATAGCCTGATGTAACCATGGCACATCCACAGCTCCTACGGTTACAGTCTGCTCCAGCTTGGACGGATCAAGCGGTACTTGAGTGGTGGCATCCCCCAACAAGGTACATTCTTGAGGTTCCAAAGTTGATGATGCTACCTGAAGCTGCTGTTTGGGAGGGGCTTTAGCAGTCTTTTTGAGTGCCACGTACAAACACTCCTTTGAAACCCGCTGACTTCCGCGGATAGCCACTTCGCCATGCGAGGTGGGAAACTTTAGCGCGAGGTGATACGTGGAGCAAATGGCTTTAGCGGGGGTGAGCCAGTCCCGGCCCAGGATCATGTTGTACGGTGATGAAGAATTCACCACATAAAAGTCCACGAAAATAGTTTTTATTTTCGGATAGGTACCCAGAGACGCCGGGAGGGTGATGACACCTTCCGGCTGGACTTCGCCTTGAGTGAAAGTCTGCAGTGGCCCGGGGGCCGGCCGAAGTTGGTCCCGAGAAATCCCCATCCTTTGGAAACAGTCGGCAAATATAACACTCACCGCTGCCCCATTATCCACGAAGACCCGCCTTATTGTTATGTTGGCTACAGTCATGTCGATGACAATAGCGTCTGTGTGAGGTGTTATCTCCGGAACCGGGTCCCTATCCGTGAAGCTGACAGTCTCGGACTGATGGAGGCGTTTATGACGTGGCTCCTCGGGAGGAGGACGTCGAGCTTCTACCTTTAAGGCATGTCGTGAAGCCCCGGTGGGTAGGGCTCCATATATCACGTTTATCACGTGAGGAGGTGCGTTGTCTTCGGGCCCTCCCGGAGGAGGAGGTGGTGGTGGGAGACGTGGTTGCTGGCGATTGCCAGAATCTTGCCGTGCGTAGTTGTTAGGTCCTGGCCGATTATTCTGCCACGGTGGCCGATTTTGTTGAGTGCCCCGGTCATGATAACCCCCGCGGTTGTGGGACGAACCCCCATTGTGGTTTGCCCGAGGTTGGTCATTGGTTCGCGCAACGTATTGCCGCAAGAGACCCTTCTTGAGGCATTCCTCAATCTCCTTGCTAAGTTCCCGGCACTCCTCTGTCTCGTGCCCATGATCTCGGTGGTACGCGCACCACTTTCCACGGTTCCTCTTTTCTGGTGGAGCAGTCATCTGCGGACAAGGTCGCAGATCGTTCTTATGAATAGAAAGGATTTCGGCTCGTGACTTCGTCAACGGAGTCAATTGTGGAATATCACCTCGGGATTCTAAACGCCCCGGAGTCAGGCGGGAAAATGCACTAGGTCGTGTACTGGGCCCGGTTTGTGCTTTGTCGGACTGCCGCTTGCTAGCGTGTTTCTCTCGCTTCTGGCGAGTCTGCTCCTCGGCCTTAGCAAATTTGCACACTGTTTTGAACAATGCTCGAGTTGTGACCGGTGTGTTCCGAGCTAACTCGGTATAAAGTGCTCCGGGGCGGAGTCCATTCATAAATGCGTTGATGACTACGTCGTCGGGGCAATTTCCTACCTTGAGACTTACCGCTGTGAAGCGGTCAAGAAATTGCGTAACGGTTTCACCTTCCCGCTGTTCCATGTTCATAACATCGGCCAGGGTGGCCATGGGCTTCGCCCGTGCTTCGAACCGTGCCCAAAAGTGCTCGGCGAGTTCTCTGAAGGAGGATACGCTGTTGCGTGGGAGAGAATCAAACCAAACCCGAGCTTCATCCTGTAAGTACTCAGGAAAAATCTTGCAGTACTGAAGGGATGTGATGTTATCATGGCTAAGCATGCTGTGCCTAAATGCTCCAAGAAAATTGGCCGGATCTCCGGTGCCATTGTAAGGTGGTATAGCTGGCCGTTTGAACCCTTCGGGAAGGGTGGTGGCCATAATTTCTGAGGAGAACGGCGTGATGATATCTCCATTGGCATCAAGGCCCAGAATTCTGTCCAGTTCAACATTGCGTTGAACATGCTCATACTCTTGAAGATCTAGAGCATGAGGGTTGGCATAGCGAACTCTCTTAGCCGCATTAAGTGGACGGCGGCGATCCACATCAGTAGGTTCCTCATTGCGAGGTCGTGATTCATTAGAACTCCCATGGTCCTCGGAAGAACCAGGTCGTTCCCGTCGTCGATCCTGACGGCCGCGGTGCCCCGGGTCCTGTTGATCATGCGAACGGGGTGGAGGCACCACGGGATTAGCATTATGGCCGGCAGGCCCCGCGGGATGTAGGCGATTAACTGCCCAATCTTGAAGAACATGTGCATGCTCTTGTAAGAAAGCCTGGAGCAATTCTGGGGTGATTTGAATGTTAACCGGGGGTTGAGCAGCAGCAAGATTAGGGTTTTGCAGGTCTTGAGGGGGTGGAGGGTTTTGATTGCCCTGATGATTAGACGTACTCCCTGCCGGCAAATGCCTTGGCGGCAAAACTTGATCCACGGGCGGATCCTGGTTAGATTGATCACCGTGGCGAGATTGATTCAAACGTGTTGTCACCATGATTCTTGAATGCGATGTAAACGTCAGAAATTGTTGGTTAAAGCGTTCCCACAGATGGCGCCAATTGATAAGGCGCAATCCGGTATCCAAGAAACCTTAACAGAAAATTACACAAACAATACGAAAGCACACAGGATTTGCGTGGTTCGATCCGGAGATCTACGTCCACGGGCAGAAAATCACTCTTGCCGAGGTGTTATTTTTCCTTCGAATATTGAGTTTACAGATAGTAATTCAATGTACAGAGTGCGAACCCTAATTCCGAGTTCTCTTCACGTATTTATACTTAACATTCCTAAACCCTAACTGAACTCTAACAAACTTCCTATATTCACGCCTACTTCCCCCAGCATGGCGGTTGTGAACGGATCTTTAGCCTTGATTCGTGGAACAAACTACCCGCTGGGCCAACGCGCGTTCCTGGGCCTACTGGGCCTACGCGTGGTGGACCTTCACGTGCTTGTTGGGCCAATCAGCGGGCTTTAGTATTAGCCCGACCCGAGCTGATCGGGTTATCCCTATCATACTAGTAAATGCTCCCGTGCGATGCACGGGCTATTTTTTTTAAGAGTAAATCAATATTAATACGAACAATACCTTTTATTAAAAATGCATTTTTATTTGATAATATATAACAAAAAAATAAATGGTTGAAATTTGTTACAAAGAAAACTTTTGTGTTCTTTTGTAGTGCTATTCATTCCTTGTCTCTTCCTCCAGAAAATTAGATTTTTCCTCTAATAAAAATACATTTTAATTTTTTCACGAATTTCTTCCTCGTATCTTATTCCAGAGTTTTTTTTTTTTTTTTATTTCATCCTTTTATTTAGCTTCTCTTGTCTATATCAAAACATTCATATTAAATTATAATAAATTTGAATAGATCACACTGATTGATAATAATAAATAAAGTGAACATACATAATCCAGAATCCGATATGATTGAACAGATTGAGAAACAAAAAGTTTCAAATCTAATATCAAACAATTAATCGGATTGAGAAACAAATAATCTTAAGGATTATTCTTATATAAAATATTTTATTAGTTTACGTACAAAACATCTTCTATTAGAAACAACAACAAAAAGAATTAAGGATTATTCTTATATAAAATATTTTATTAGTTTACCTACAAAATAACCTCTATTAGAAATAAATTTTAAGAAAGACATAGAAAAATACAATTTTATTTTAGGATGAATTGAATCTTTATAGTCCATATGATGAGCTGATTCATATAAATAGAGTTGAATTTGGATTTAGAATTTTTAAAGACATAGATGACCTCAAATCTTTCAATTAGCTCATACAAATAAAGTTGGATTTTGATTTAGATAAACATAAATAAAAATTAATGAACTAAACTAATAAAATACTTTATATAGGAATAATCATTAAGAAAATATATTCTTTTCTCAATCTTTGCAAATTTGGATTATATATCTTCGTTGTTTGTTTATTATTGTTAATCAGTATGATCTATTCCAAAATTTATTATAATTTAATATTAAGATTTTGGGAGATAGATGAGAGAAGAAAAAACCCGAATGAAATTAAGTATTTTCGGATTGTAAATTACCAATTTAAATTTATTTTAAAAAAAACGAACATTCTAAATTTCTATTAATTTAGAAATATTCCACCATTTGAAATAAATTTGTTCTAAGATAAATTATTTTGTATTTTTCTGATCGTAATTTAGAATTATTTTTTCCGTAGTTGTAAGGTTTACCTAGTAGTCCCCACATAGGCTATGTACGCAGGCTATGTACGCTCTGTCTAAACGAACCCTTTCTGCCCACAACATAGAGTAATTTCATCAACCATGTTGAATACCGGAGCCATTGTTTCTGTATCAACTGACTTTGTTTGAAAGTAAAATCTTGCGTGTGACAGATATGGATGAAGGGGTCCAGATATTTATAGCCTATATAAAACCCTAGTATACACACGTCTGTAACTACGTTCTGTTAAACATACCGCGTAAAAACATATTTTACTGATTATATAATTCCTGAAATCTCTCAACTACATTTTAAATAATAACTTTAAAAAAAATCATTAGTTTATCTTTTTTTTTTTTTTTTGGGACCGGAAATATAGATCTTATAATGTTTCAATAATATCGTACAAATTTTAAAAAAGATATATGGCGTTTTTATATTCTATGTAAATATTCTTTGATTTATAAATTGAAATATATAATTATAAATTTTTTTAATCAGTGATTATATCCACATTAGTTATTTAAAAATTATTTATATTTATTTCATAAATAAAAAATAGATATAATGTTCTTTAAAAATATAGAATACATATATATACAATTTATTCAATTCCTCAAATATCTCAATTACATATCTAAATTTTATAATATGTTTTTATTATATCTATACTAATGAAATAATTTTAAATTAATTTTATAAGTTGTATTATATACATGCATTGGATATGTGGCAAACATTTTATTTTTAAACAACAGGCTCGCCTTAGTATACACGTATCTAAATATTTATTCTGTTAAACATTAATTTAAAAAATCGGGAGTCGATATATTTATTTAAAGTTTATTTAAAACTCTAAAACTCTAATATACACATGTCTAAATATTTATTCTGTTGATTAAATTAGCGAAATAGTATATTTCAACGAATGTATAATTTCTGAAGTATCTCAACTACATTTTAAACTATATATTAAAATAAATTACATGTCTATTCTTTTGTTTTATTTGGTTCGGATATTTAAATATTCTAATATTCAATTGTATTTTACCCTTTGATTTTAGATATGTATTGCCTTTTTTTATCCTAACTATATATATATATATATATATATATATAAATAAATAAATAAATTCTTTTATTTATAAATTGTATTATATAACTATAAATTTTAAATAGATATGATGTATTTTAAAATTCTAAAAAACATATCTGTAACATATTTTTTAATTTCTAAAACATCTCAACAACATCAACAATTCAAAATTAAATATATACCATGTTGATATGATTTTGACTGGATATTTAGATCGTTTAATATGACAATTAGATTTCCAATTGAAAAGTAAATTAATATATGACCTTTTCAACTCCACGGAATTTTCAATAGAAATATTTTGATTTATAAATATATATTTCTACGTATTTTTCTTTTTAGAATATCTTAACCAAACAACGCTTTTGCCGAGATATTTTAATTTATATATATTTCAATGCTTTTGCCGAGATATTTTAATTTATATATATTTCAATGATTTTATATTGCTTACTAAAACATTATCAGAATTGTGAATAATGTCGATTCAATTGAAGTTGATACATGGATTTATTTAAATAAAAATTATAAAATTGAAATCTACTGCTACAATAGAATCAGATTTGGTCTTCAACATTAGCGATCCTGGAATGTTTAGCGAATCTCTAACCCTTTTCCATTATTTTTCGCGGATTGGTTGTATACATGTAATAAACCAAATTGTTATTTTCTTAGAAAAGTATATTGACAACAATTTAAATAATTCACATAACAGGAAATAAATAAATTTAAACTTTTTATATGATTACATATTATCGTAGAAAAAGATGATGGTAGGTAAATTTGATTTTTGCAATCTTCAAAGCTATTTTCGCCAGAATCATGATTCAGTGTTGCTGATTTTTTCTTATCTTTATTTGCAGGTCGTCCCTTTGGAGCATCCATTATGGTGAAGTATCTATCAAAGTTGACACATAATAATTAAGGAATGTCAGAATAATAGAAATTTGCATCCACAAATGTGAATCCAAAAAACTGTAATAGTTACAAAGTTAAGAAATTGCAAAATGAATAAGAAGTAGAATTACTCAGCAAAATCAAATATGAATCAAATAAACTGAAAATGAATAAGAAATAGAATTACTCAGCAAAATCAAATATGAATCAAATAAACGGAAATAGTGGCGAAATAAAAAAATTGCGAAATGAATAAAAAATAAAAATACCCAGCTGCAAATGTGATTCTCATTTACTGAAGACACTGTATTTATAGGAGCAAATATGTTATCAGATAAGGATTTTTTTAAATTTCAAATTTCAAAATTTTAAATAATATAACGAAATCTGTTTTAAATATCTTTACAGATTTATTTTTGCTCGCTAGATCTCAAAATATAACATGGGATAATTTAAAATTCAAAATTCAAATTTACTTTTATTCTTAGAAAGTAAATAATTGGGCGGGAAAAATATTAACTTACTAATTCTGAATGACTTGACTTATTATATATATATAGATTAGTTCTGCTGCCTTTTGTTTTGATAATGCTGCCGGCTTTTGGCTTGTAGGATGCCCTATATTCTCTTTATCGGCAGCTTCACTGTGAACTCGTGCCACTTCAAGTTCATTCCGAGGAATATTCTATGGTAATCTATATATAGAGATATATATAGAGAGAGAGAGGGGACGAGATATTGTGGGAAAGCGAAAACAGTGAAGAAGATGCCCGCTATGCAAAACCCGAGGCAGGAACAGAATCAAGAGTTCACAAAAGCATAGCATAATCCAGAGGCAGAATCCTTCCATTGGAAGTACTCGATCCAAACATAGAGGCAGCACGCATGCAGAGGCAACAACGAGAGGACATACAGATATAAGCCAAGATGCCTGCACCGAAGTACTTGAAGAGGCTGTCAGAGCTAGGAACCAGGGATTTGTCAATAGCAGCGAAAATGGAGCAAAACGAGATAATTTGGAAGAAAGTGACATGAACTCTGATAATATGACCAACCCTACTACGAAAAGTGGAGGTGGAAACAAAACTCAAGGAAGTTATGAAGTTGAGAAGCAAAGGCAGCCTCCGATCACGAAGGCTTCTCAGTGGACAGAGGAACAGTTGGTTCAACTCTTTGGTGCTGCTGATGATATTTATGATGGCTCCTTATTCTGATAAGCTTTCCATAGGTTATATTTTTGCACAATATTTTACAAAATAACTATACATAAAGAATGTACATCCCCCTCCCCACGCACGCGGACAAAAATAAAAACGGAAATAAAATCCTTTCCAGAAGTGACTTTCGAGTTGATCCTATAAGGTCAGAAGTCACTGGATTTCTTATCTGAAACTTTTTTAGTAAGCTTACGTAATTTAAAGAAGCAGATGAACGTTTGGAGAATTTGTTGAGGAAATTGTTTGCTGCTGGACTTCAGTTTGGTTTTATTACAGTTTTCATCGTGTGTTTTGCATAAATATATGTCACCATGATTAGTTTGTACGTGTGGACCAGCAATAGCAGCCCTTTATGACATTCATATTGAACCTATTGACTTTTTATATTAACATTCCAAAATTGACTTGAATATATAATTGCGCAACTTGAATTACATTATCATTCTGAATATGCAGGCATTAGTCAACGAAATAAATTGCAATAATCTAACACTCAAGTAGTTGTTTTGTCATTGTTTTCTTTGCTGATCATATATTCTTCGTCTTCAACAAATCACGTTTATACCTCTAAAGCTTCTTCAAAAACTCTGAAAATTTGAAACAAGTTAAAAGACTATCCATTGAAAGATCGTGATGGCGGCAGCTTATGCAGCTTTAGTTTCTCTCACCAACGTTCTACACCAGATTCTGCATCCGCCTCCTACTCATCACTTCATTATTCCCCAAGAACAGATCGAGTCTCTGAGCGAAAAAGTCTATTTCTTCATAGATTTTCTTGAACATTATTCCAACAGATGTTGCAGCAAAGAATACGAAAATCTGGTGAGGTGGATCACAGATGCAGCTTATGATGCAGAGGACCTCTTTGAAACTGAAGTGGTGAGACAAATCCGTGCAAAATCCACAGCCTACGGAGAAAAAAGTTGCCAGGTTTTATGTCATGGTATACGAAAGGCCATGACGAAGTTCCATTCCTTTGAGAAAAAGTTGGTGAAGATCAAAGGGAAGAAAGGCATTAAAAGTCTACCACAAGAGATCTCCAATACAACAAGCTCATCCAGACCTTTTCCCAGTAACAAGAATGTCATGGTGGGGTTCGATGAGCACGTTATTCAAATAATGAGCGCACTTGCCTCAGATGAATCCAATCGTCAAATCATCCCTATTGTCGGGATGGGAGGGATAGGTAAGACGACTCTTGCTTCAAATGTTTACAACAATCAATTTGTTATTGAACACTTTTCTGTTCGTGCTTGGATTACAATATCTCAAGACTATACTGTTGACGAGCTTCTTTCAAAGCTTTTGCATCAGATTAATGGACAGATGAGAATGCAGAGTTCAGCGACATTCAGCGTTAACTACGGTCAGAGGAGTGATGATCACCTCGGATTATTACTGCACAAGGAATTGTTTTATAGGAAGTATTTGGTGGTGATGGATGATATCTGGAGTATTCAGGCTTGGGACAAGATAAAAATGTTCTTTCCAAATAATTATAATGGAAGTCGAATCTTGGTAACCACGCGACTATTCAACTTGGTAGCAGATTTTGGATCTTGTACGCCTTATAAAATGGGTCTTCTAGATGAGAAGCAAAGTTGGGCTCTACTACGTGAAAAGGTGCTCTCAGACGAACGTTGCCCGTTTGAATTGGAGGAAATTGGAAAAAGAATTTCTAAAAGATGCGGAGGGCTTCCTTTGGCACTCGTTGTGATTGGTGGGATTCTTGCAAAATCTAGAAGGACGAGAGAACATTGGGAATATGTCGAGGGAAATGTAATTTCAGCCCTCAACTATGAAGATGATGAACACTGCATGAAGATGTTATCATTGAGTTACAATCAATTGCCTATATGTCTAAAGCCTTGTTTCCTTTATCTGGCCATGTTCCCGGAAGATTATGAGATCAATGTGTCTAAGCTTGTTAGACTATGGGTTGCGGAGGGGTTCATTAAACCAACTACCGGTAGAAGTTTAGAAGAGATTGCAAGGGCGTATGTGGAAGATCTTCTTGATAGAAATCTCGTTTTGGTTGGTAAGTGGAGGAGTAGTGGAAAAGTAAAGACAATCATCATGCATGATCTGTTAAGGGACCTATGTTGGAGAAAAGCTCACCAAGACAAGTTTCTACGCTTTGCGAATCTTTCTAACCCCAACATTTCGCCATATCTAAAAGAGGAGCGTCGGCTCTGTATTTATTCTAGCTGGAAAAGAAGGAAGGAGGTATGTAGGGCGTTGCGGTCAGCGACACTCAGTCGCTCTCTGTTGAGCAACTTTAAGTGGAATTCGGAGTGGATTGTTCGTAGTTTTAGTTTACTGAGGGTGTTAGATGTGGTTGATAGATATTCCATTCATGAAATTGTAAAGCTCATTAACTCGAGGTATGTTAATTGTACCTTGTACGGGGATTTTTTGTTTCAAAACCCTTCTATATTACCACTTTGGAATCTGCAAACCTTTGTTTCTGATGGACACAGCTATATACTACTTCATGAAATTTGGCAGATGCCACAACTTAGGCATTTGAAGATTGCAGAAATTAGAATTGGCCGTCCCAGACACGATCAACATATCATAGTTCTAGAAAACCTGCAAACGCTTTCGATAGTCAGAAATTTCGAATGCACCGAGGAAGTACTTAGAAGAATCCCAAATGTGAAGAAGCTAGGAATTGCTTATGGTTTTCTGTCCGGCTCGGGACCTTACTTTCTAACGAATTTGGTCCATCTTCATAAACTCGAATCACTTCGCGTAACAGGTGATCATATATTATGGCGGCCCATCGTGTTTCCAGCTTCGCTTAAAAAGTTGGTCTTAATTAATTGCAAGATACCTTGGGAAGATATGTCGATGATAGGTTCGTTGCCGAACCTAGAAGTTCTAAAACTGTGGAAGGGTGCAAAAGGATCAGAATGGAATCCAGTTGAAGAAGAATTTTGTAGGCTCAAATACTTATCGATTTGTAGGTGCGGGCTGGAGATATGGGGTGTAGAGGATAGTCATTTTCCAAGGCTTGAGCACCTAACACTTGAAGATGTGGGGATGAAAGAGATTCCTATGTGTTTCGCGGAAATACCAACACTTGAAGTGATTGAGATACATCGTATTCACGAGTCCTTTCCAACAGCACCCTTCCTCCTGACATCAGCTAAGAAGATATCAGATCAACGGGAGAGCTTCGGATACGAGGCCCTTAGAATTATCTATTCAGTTAGTTAAGATAACAAGGTAAAAAAAGTGTGTTTTTCCAGCATCTGGTGTTTGTGTATCAGACTCTTTTTTTTTTAAATAAAGAAATACAGCAGTTTCCTTGAAATAAAGCCACATACAAGAGCCTCTGGACATGAAATTATAATTGTTTAAGTTGAAGTCATGGCTTCAAATTGAATTATAAATTCTATTATAATGCATTTGTAATAGCTTCATTATTCCAAATGGAAATCAAATCACCTGGTTTAGAATTGAATTATAACTTCTACTGTGATGCATATCTGAGACAAAAGTGGAGGGCACTATAATAAACGAATAAACATGGGAATCTAGAGCTACAAATAAATGAGCCGTGTCCAATCATCTTACATGACAAAGAGTAAATTTTGTGGGTAACGGTTTTATGTTTGACGAAATATACTCTTACAGGGAAAATTGATATTTTTACAGGAAAATGTGATACTTTTGTAGATAAAAGTGATATATACTTTTACTATAAAAATTGATACATTTTTTTTGTTCAAAAAAGTAATATTTTTACAAATAAACGTAATACTTTTACTACAAAAAATAATACATTTTTTTCATCACACCGTATGATAATCGTGTGAAGATCTCCATGACAAAATGGGGGGAACTGACCTAAACCCTAAACTAAACTAAACTAAACTCTGATCGGGTGGTTTTGGAGAGAGAATCAGGAACGAACATATTTTGTAAAAATACTAAATTACATCTAGATATGTATTTTAAATATTTTTTTATTTTATTTTTATTTTTTTATAAGAATTTCTACGTGTACGTTGATGTGGTAGGATAATACCTCGTCAATAAACGAAACGACGCCGTTTTAGGAACTCCGTCATCCACATCAACAATTAGGGGCTGGAGATGGGTGGTAATTTTGTAATTGAAACAAATTGAAAGGATATGACATAAATTGTTAAGTGTTAAAGGTCGTGCTGCAATTAAAAATAAGATTAAATGTCGTAATTTATTTGACAATTAATCCAATTATATATAAAAAATATATATAGAAAAATATAGCCATTGATTTTGTTCGAAATATATCGGTATATTCACAAGTTGCGTTTGTGGAATTGGATTGGTGAGCGAACAAGTCTTGCTACTGGTTCACAGTTCAACCAGCCAGACCTGTTAAATTGGTGGTTCGATCGTAAATGATAGTTAATTAGATTTTAAAAATATATTATATTATATTTTCATAGAACATAATATATCTTGTATTTTAAAAATAACATAAAGGTTTAAAGGATCAAGAAATATATATGAGTGACACTCATGCGCATAAGATGCACATTAGTGTTATTGTACACTTTGTAGGGCCCACTTGAGATTTTTGCGCGCGTGATATATATATATTAAGGTGTGTTTGGAATCACAAAACAAGCGCTGACTTAGTTGGTAAAGGCGCGACATTGTACTCTTCAGTGCGCGGGTATGTTATTTTCACCAACAGTATATTCAAATTCCGAGCATAGTTTCACCAACAGTATATTCAAATTCCGAGCATAGTATATGTTATTTTCACCAACAGTATATTCAAATTCCGAGCATAGTATATGTTATAAAGCCTGAGAGTATATGAACACCACTTTTTTATTTTTCACCAACAGTATATTCAAATTTCGAGCATAGTATATGTTATAAAGCCTGACAATATATTTAATATTTCGATGTAGTATACGTTATGTTGCATGACAGTATATGTTGTTTTAGTTAAGTTTTGTTTTATACTGCGAAATATTTATTTTTTCCAACTTACAATAAATATTTCGATACAGTATATGTTATGATGCCTGACAGTATACGTTCTTACAATACTCACAGTATATTTAATATTTCGATACAGTATACGTTATGATGCCTGACAGTATACGTTGTTTTAGTTAATTTTTGTTTTATACTGCGATTTTTTTTAATACACTGTACGTTGTGATGCCTGACGGTATATGTTGTTTTAGTTAATTTTTGTTTCATACTGCGATTTTTTTTTTAATACAGTGAACGTTGTGATGCCTGACGGTATATATTGTTTTAGTTAATTTTTGTTTCATACTGCGATTTTTTTTAATACAGTGTACGTTGTGATGCCTGACAGTATATGTTGTTTTAGTTAATTTTTGTTTCATACTGCGATATTATATGTTGTTTTAGTTAATTTTTGTTTCATACTGCGATTTTTTTTAATACAGTGTACGTTGTGATGCCTGACAGTATATGTTGTTTTAGTTAATTTTTGTTTCATACTGCAATTTTTTTTTTAATACAGTGAACGTTGTGATGCCTGACGGTATATATTGTTTTAGTTAATTTTTGTTTCATACTGCGATTTTTTTTAATACAGTGTACGTTGTGATGCCTGACAGTATATGTTGTTTTAGTTAATTTTTGTTTCATACTGCGATATTATATGTTGTTTTAGTTAATTTTTGTTTCATACTGCGATATTTCGATACAGTGTACGTTGTGATGCCTGACAGTATATGTTGTTTTAGTTAATTTTTGTTTCATACTGCGATTTTTTTTTTTCCAACTTACAATACTCACAATATATTTAATATTTCGATACAGTGTACGTTGTGATACCTGACAGTATATGTTGTTTCAGTTAATTGATTTTTTTTTTTTCCAACTTACAATACTCACAGTATATTTAATATTTCGATATATTTAATATTTCGATGATACCTGACAGTATATGTTGTTTCAGTTAATTGATTTTTTTTTTCCAACTTACAATACTCACAGTATATTTAATATTTCGATACAGTGTACGTTGTGATGTCTGACAGTATATGTTGTTTTAGTTAAATTTTGTTTCATACTGCGAAATATTTATTTTTTCCAACTTACAATATTCACAGTATATTTAATATTTAGAATTGAACCCTTGACCTCAAGGTTGAGATATTTAAGACTACATTAAATACTACCAGACCACTTGCTTTTAGTGTTCACAAACAGGCCATTAAGTATATAACACGCGCGCCCGCAAAAGAATAATATAATAATAATTGGCCGGTTCAGAGCGCGTTTTTTTTTTTACTGAACCGGCGGGGCCCACAAGGTGTACAATAACACTATGGTACATCTTATGCACCCAAGTTTTTGCCAATATATATTTATGATAAAGTGGCAGATCATCTATTATTTAGGTCTTTGATCTTGGGTTCGAGTCATCTTGGGGAAAGACACGTTTTTATTTGTTCTTAGATTAGGAGACTAAACAAAAACATCTAATATTGTATAATTATTATTTTAAAAGTTTTAAAATAGAAAACGATTTTTCGGTTCAACCGATCTGGTTTAATTTAATTTTTAGCGTTTTTGAATGATTATGGCCGGTTTTGACCGGTTTAATATTATTTTTTATTTTTTACCTTTTTTAGATTGGGTCAATAGACGATTCGCAGTCGAACCGATCGGTCTGATGCAATTCCACGAACATCGGTCACAAGTCACAATACATTCGCAAGAGGTAAGCAACTATGTGTATAGAATCAGAGACGGAGTCAGGGGGACTGGCGGCGGCCGCCGCCCCTCCCAAATTTTTCGACCAGTGTACTGTATATGTATTATAGTTAAAAAATTAATTTCATTACCCTCAAATTTTCGAAAATGCTTATATATATTTCAAAAGAATTATTTCGTCCCACTCATTAAAGAATCCTGGCTCCGTCCCTGTATAGAATGTCAGTGAAAAAAATACTCACTACATGTGCATATCGTGAGGGGTCTAAGTGAGTCAAGTTAGATTGCAAGCTATTTTGGAGGCTGACTTACAAAAAAATTGAAATTGATTAGAGATAAACGGGGCGAGTTCGAGTTATTCAAATAAAATTCAATTTTAAGTTTGAATTCAGTGATACTTGACTTGATAAATTTGTAAATATAATTAAACTTATGTTAAATTACTAATTTACCTTTTATAGATAAAACTCATTTTATTTCTAGCAATATTTTATAGTATAATGAATCTTTTCATTGAACTCGAGTATTTTGGTCAAATTCGACCCGACAATATTTCGCTTAGCTCGAGTTTTTTAAGGAATATTTGTTTTGGGATGTTATCCGGATGTGGCATGGACCATCCTCAACGTGTTTCACTTTACACCGTATGATTCATCCCTCTACATCCACACCCTATTGCCTACATCAACTTTTTACAATTTTTAACACACCTTTTACAATTTCCAATACATAATTTACAAATTTCAATACACATTTTATCCTATTATACCTTAAACTAAATTGCCTTTTTAAATATCTTAATGTGTCTCATCGAACATGACACATGCTACTACATCTCAAACCGATTCCTGAGTTATGTTGATGAAAGAATTTTCAACTTATAGAAGACCCACCAAAGAATCGTGCCTCGCACTGACATTTCATTTCAAGCTCCTTCTTTCATAAGCTTCACCATTTTAAGTCTTATTTATTACCCAAATTCAAACACCCTTTACAGTCAAACTCACTCTAAGCTACAATGGCGACAAAGGACCTCAAAGTGGACCAACTCCGCGACGAGCTTGCCAAGCGCGGCCTCAGCACCGCCGGAATAAAGCCTACTCTGGTAACATCTGTTCCTTTTTCTGTATTAAGATGGTACATTATACATTAATTTTGAACTGTATATTTGGCTTTGTTTTCCCCCCTTTTCTAATTTGCAGGTTCGGAGACTTGAAGCGGCTATTGGAGATGAAAATGAGAAATCGAAGGATTCAAATGTCCGGAAAAGGCGGAGGGTTTCCAACGCTGAGGATGTGGATTCAGAAGCGCTGCGGAAAGTCAAGGTCGTTGATGAGTTGCATAGTATGACTGTGAAGCAGCTTCGGGAGGAGGCCACGAGTCGAGGAGTTTCTGCTGCTGGAACTAAGCAAGAGCTTCTGGAGAGGCTTTCTGCTGATGATGACATCGCTCCAAATGGCAATGATCAGGGTAACTGAATCACTTTTGCTGAAAATGTCGTGGATTAATTTGCAGTGTAGCACGGGACATAGATATAGATTTTCGGAACTCGCAGGACAGAAAATAGAGAATTTGACGGTCATGTAGCAACATCTATGACAATATTTCATTTTTGTGTACTCTAGCAGACAGATGTAGCTGTCTCATGTATTAGTTACTCTGATAGCAATAGTATTCTATATTTTAAGTCCTGATACGGAATTTAAGTGAATCTTGAGGAATGACTACCGATGCATGTGACATAGTTCGGTGTTGTATTAATCTGTCTTTGAAGACTAATCAAAGACTTATTCTGATTTTATGTGAACTTTCTGCAGTGAAGGAGGAAAACAAGGCGAATATGGACGTCAGTGCACCACAGAAAGTCAAGACCATCGATGAATTGCAACGAATGAATATAAAACAGCTTCGAGAAGAGGCTGCTGAAAGAGGAATTTCTTCCTCTGGCACAAAGAAGGAACTTCTGGACAGGCTTTGCACCGATAGTGACGAAGTTTCCAGCACGAATGATCCAGGTAATTTGGCTGACTTGTTTTCATCTACTTTTCGGAAAATCCTTCTTATATCCACTTTCCATGTTTGTTATGTGGCATATCAGATTCTGGATATTATTGATTGTACACAGTAAAATATTCATTTTCGCAAATGTTTTCTCAGCACTAGTAAATTTGGATTCTCATGTCATATGCAGTTGTTGCATGAGAACGCTCCAAGCGGCAATGATCATGTAACTGAATCACTTCTGCTGAAAGTTGTTGAATTGGATTTGTTGGATTAATTTTCAGTGCAGCACTTAGATGTAGATTTTCCCAACTCACAGTCTGGGAAAATAGAGAATGATAGCCATGTAGCCACTGTAATATGAGACAATATTTCATTTTCATGTAGTCTAGCAGACAGATGCAGCTGTCTCATGTATTAGTTACTCTGGTAACAGTAGTCTTTTATATTTTAAGTCCTGATACGGTATCTCAGTGAATCTTGAGGAATGACTACCAGTGCATGTGACATTGTTCGGTGTTGTATTAAACTGTCTTTCGGGCCTAATTCTGATTTTATGCGAACTCTTTGCAGTGAAGGAGGAAAACAAGGGGAATACGGGATCCGATGCACCACAGAAACTCAAGACCATCGATGAATTGCAAAGGATGAATATAAAACAGCTTCGAGAAGAGGCTACTGAAGTAGGAATTTCTTCCTCTGGCACAAAGAAGGAGCTTCTGGACAGGCTTTGCACTAATAACAAAGTTTCCAGCTCAAATGATCCAGGTAATTTGGATAAATTGTTTTCATCTACTTTTTGAAAAATACTTTTGACATCCACTTTCCATGTTTTTAGTGTGGCATATTAGATATTATTAACTGGTACACGGGAAAATATTCATTTTCAGCACTAACAAATTTGGGGGGTGTTTGCAAACAATTGTGCTTTTAGAAAAGTGATTTAAATTGATTTTGTGGTAAAATTAGAATTTGGTAGTGTTTGGAGAAAAAGTGATTCTAAACAAATAAAAAAAAAATAAAAAATAATTTCATTTGTTTGTAAAAAAAGTCAAAAGCACCCAAAAACTAGGATTTTGGGATTCTCAAAATCACTTCTAGGAAGTGATTATAGTGATGAAATAGGAGTTTGCAAACACTCCTTTAAATTGAAGTGCTTTTCAAAAGTGAAATGTTGATAATGAGTTTGCAAACACCGTCTTGGGATCTCATGTCGTATGAAATTGTTGCATGTGATAAAAACCTATGCCATGTATGACAGCATACCACTCATGCCACTTTAGAATGTAATCTAAAATGCATTTCTGCAATTATTTGGAAAATGTGATAGTAAAAGAGGAAACCAAGGAGGAGAAAATTGTTACAGCTGTGAAAAAAGGTTCTGCTGTCTTGGACAAATATCTGCCTGACGATATCAAGGCTCGGTTTCATGTTCTGCAAGTAGTAAGTCATTCAAGTTCGTTCTCAAAGTTAATAAATACAAGGAGAGAATTATGGTTCTTTAGTTTGATTTTAATTTTCTGATTTTCCATGCAGGGTGATGAAATTTATGATGCCATGTTGAATCAAACAAATATCGGGGAGAACAATAACAAATTCTTTGTCATTCAAGTCCTAGGTTACACCTCAATTCATGTTCTACAGTGATAAAATTCATGTGGCCTCCAACTTAAAATCCTTAAATTCAGTCAATGACAAGCGACCTCTGTGTACAATATGTCTATATTCTAGTTTTGAGTGCGGTCAAAAGTCGGTTCGATATGAATTTATAACATTAAAATGTCATCTTCATAAGGTGTCATCCACTTTATCTAACAAAAACACATATTGTAAAATTATTTTGCTTACATTTCCTAACCTTCTAATCGCAGAATCTGATGATGGTAGCAAATTCATGGTCTACTTCAGATGGGGAAGAGTTGGTTTCAAGGGACAAGATAATTTGTTTGGGCCCTACACACAGGAAGCTGCCATCTCTGAGTTTGAGAAAAAATTCTTTGACAAGACAAAGAACTGTTGGTTCGATAGGAAAAAATTTGTTAGTCATCCACGAAAATATACTTGGTTGGAAATGGACTACAGTGACACAAAAAATGGACTACCAGTAAGTTGTTTAATGCAATTTTTCATCTTAGGATTTCTCTAAGATGAACTCATTTACATACTTCAAGGTCTTCTTCTCTTTTATGTAAGACTTATGTAGCATCACTTAGTTGGTATACGAAAACCAGTGATTACAAGGTTCACCTAAGCTAAAAGAGGAAACATAATATTTCCTAATTATATTGCTTAAAGTGGCTCCTGGAGTTGCTTTCCTAAGGTTTGGGAGCTAATTTGACATCATTTTTAGGTTCAACAGAAGCAGGAATCTACAATGCTACCGACACCTGAAGAATCAAAGCTGGACTCCCGTATTGCAAAGTTCATATCGCTTATTTGCAATATTAGCATGATGAGGCAACAGATGATGGAAATAGGTTCGTATTTTTTTAAAAGAATTTTGGTCATAGGAACTGATGTATCTTTTTTGTATCCTCAGCCTTACCTGTTCATATTACGTTTTTGTAGATTAATTTTGATAAGTAGGACAGTTTTGAATGTGGAACTGAACTCAAGTCCTCTTTACCCTGACATGATTCCACCTATGGTCCCCTGTACTTGTTTGTCTTATTTATTTTCTGAAATTTTGCAAGATTTATATGCAGCTAGAAACTAACCATGATCTGTATCCCTAAAAGTTTGCTGTGAAGTATATTCTGGCTACATATTTTGTAGTGAAACCTGTGATTTTGTTGTTTTAGTATGTACTTTTAACAATTTTGTTGGGTTTAATACTCGTTTTATGTTTTAATAGGATACAATGCTGACAAATTACCATTGGGTAAATTGAGCAAATCGACAATTTTAAAGGTGAGATAGATATTTCTCAGAACCTCAGTATTCTTATTTTGCATGGTCATGGTCAGAAATATTCATTCTGAAACTTATTGATGTGCTAAACTGCTATAGTTAACCAGAAAAGCATGCTAGATGACTGTTGTAATGATATATCCTGGTGAATATGCTTCGTTTTTAATTTGTTGGTTGGTAGGTGCTTTACATCTATAGAGGCCCCAATATTTGTTTCTTTCTGAAATATTTCATATTGTCAAGGCACCATTTATGGTTTGTAGGTTGTAATCATTTTCCTTTGTTGCTTGCAAGTTCTTATACTCCAACTATTCTATCTTTGTTTGATACTCAATTTTCTTTGGCTGATCTCTTTCTCTATTCCCCCCTCCTCCTGCTTTTGATGCCTCAATAAAATTTCCTTGAGAAATCCGAAATAAAGATTTATGTGACGCTTCGCAACCGTTTAAGTAACATCTTGTTCTTGTGTTCATCTGATCAACATAGGGTTATGATGTCCTGAAAAGGATTGCTGATGTGATTGACCAAGCAGATAGGAAGATTCTTGAGCAATTAAGCGGGTGAATATTTCTTTATGTCAATTTTGAATCAAGTTTCTGAGTTATATATTTTGGCATTGACATGCACTACAATATTGCAACTATTTGTTTCTTATAGATATATATTGCAACTGACTTTGTTCTTGATTTAAATTTAGCTCAACTTGACATAATTGTCTAACTTACAGGGAATTTTACACCGTTATCCCCCATGACTTTGGTTTCCGAAAGACAAGTAAGCTGTCTCCCTTCTCATATGAATCTTGGATGTTCTTTGATGATTGATGCATCTTTTAGCTACATTGTCGAACTATATATATGTGTGTGTGTGTGTGAGCTACAGTGTTGAACTATATAGATAAACACACATATGTATAACTATATGCAAATCAGCTCAAACTTGTTTCTTTTATTTGTGATTTTCTGGTGAGTTTTTTTATTAGACTTCTAACTGGCATTATGGCTTATATGTAATGACAGGACTTTTCATCATTGACACCCCTCAAAAGCTAAAGAGCAAATTGCAGATGGTGATTCTTTTTTCTATTCATCAACAATAATTTTTTGTGATACATTCCAGTGATTCCACTGACTTCATGACCTGGAGATACTGGGTGGTTGACCTTTGTTACAAAATTACGTACAACACTCTGCGTGTTCCTAAATGACTTTTTAACTTCTGCATCATTTTTAAATGGGAGAATTTATATATTTACTGACTAAAAAATGATAGGTTGAAGCACTTGGCGAAATTGAGGTTGCAATGAAGTTGATCGAGGATGATACTGATTCGGAGGTACGGCATATCTGTAGCCTAGATGCTTTATATTCCATAAACTTGATGATACAGTTTACCCGAGCAGCTTAATCGCTATTCTAATGGTGACTATGTCAAAGTCAGCATCTCCTCTCTACAACTACCTTTTTATATCATTGCTTCCATGCACTTGAGGATGTGCTATTGATTTTATCATCAGAATCTAGTTTCTTATCTATTATCTATAAATTTTTGTTTGCTGATTATAATTCCCTTAATTTTTTGTTATAGTTCATGTCATTAACTATTTTGATACTGTTGCTGGCTTTTGGCTTTTAGGATCCCTTGTATTCTCATTATCGGCGGCTTCATTGTGAACTAATGCCTCTTGAAGTTCATTCCATGGAGTATTCCATGGTGATCACTCTTCCTGTCCTGCCTTACATATATAATTACACACTCCCATTCCTCGTACCATTTGGTTTCTCTAATGTTAGATAGTCTTTGATTTCTGGCTTTAGTGGATCACTTAAATTATTATGTTGAGGAATAATTTGTTGAGATTGACGTTCAATCTCTTGGAAATTGATTATTTACGATGCCACTCAAGTTGCTGACTCTTTTTTTGACACCCAAACCACAAAAATCTTTGTCTCAGATTGAGAAATACACAAAGAACACTCATGCAAACACGCATTCAGGTTATGAGGTTGACATCGTTCAGATATTTAAGGTGTCAAGAGAAGGTGAATCGAAACGCTTCGACAAGGTGAACATTGCTTAACAACTAACTTTTTTGTATAGTTTTCTGACATTTTAGATTGGTATATGTATTATCTTTAGATCATTCGACATTCAAACGTGATGAGCTTCCCCAAATTATGATTGGCAGTTTTCAGGGACAAAAAACAGAATGCTTCTATGGCATGGCTCACGACTCACAAACTGGGCTGGAATTTTGTCCCAAGGTTAGTCCTTTTGTTCCCTAGGTTCACCTGTCACCAATAATTTCAGTTTGGAACTTACTGGCTCAGTACATGACTAGATTCTCCTCAAAAAAGGGTGCCTTGATAAAAAATGACAATAAAATACGATTGATATGGCGGCGCCCCACATAGTGGGATAAATGCTTAGTTTCTATATTATTAGATTCTCTCACCAAAGTAAAAATTAAAAAATGCCAGGTTTACGCATTGCTCCTCCAGAAGCACCTGTAACGGGTTACATGTTTGGCAAAGGTGTTTATTTTGCTGACATGTTCTCAAAAAGTGCCAACTATTGCTGTTCGACTAAAGGTTCCAATGCTGGGGTGCTGCTTTTATGTGAGGTGATTTACACTGCTCTGTATCTGCATTAATGCTGTTTGAGAATGCAAAGAGTGCATTGTCTTGAAAATTTTCCCCTTTATTCAATATTATATGTAATTGAAATGTTTGTGGTGCTAATTATATGTGCATCGTTGCAGGTAGCTTTGGGGGACATGGCTGAGCTGCTATCAGCTAATTATAGTGCCGATAAGTTGCCGCCTGGGAAGCTTAGGTAAGAGTTATGTTTAATTCTTCTTTTGTATTTTACTATTGAGTTCCTTAGATAGAACTAATTTTTTCAGTGAGGCTGATTGGTACAAGAAGCAAAAGTGCTACCAGTTTTTCACTTTGTTAGTTCTTTAAATATTGTCAATTTTGTCATTTTCGCCTACATGTTAGATAGTCAAAACTAGCTGAGGCCTGTGTCTGTAAGGATCTGAATTCACATATGATTTATAATTGACTCAATCTAGGCCCGAACTTGTAAATGCTACACTCATGATGTACTTATGGAACAATACCCACTGCCTGTCTGTACACATATAAATTGGTGTGTTTGTATTGACAATGGATACTTTACCTGGCGTAGCTTGACCACTGTCATCAAAACCCATTTAGCCTTAAAATTAGCTATATGTATCTTTCACGTTAGATTATTCTAACTTCCTGCCAAATTGATCAGAACTGCACCAAATTAACCAAATTTTGGCAAAACTAGCAACATGTCAAGAACTTTGGATTTGTTTGATTATTAGGTCTTTTCCGTATTTTATCTTCCATATTTCCCTTGTCGGGCGAACACGATTCTCATGAGGAACGCTTGGACAAAATATATGCAGTACAAAAGGAGTTGGAGGGACTGCCCCAGATTTTTCAGAGGCACAAATACTAGAAGATGGTGTTGTTGTTCCCTTAGGAAGACCAAAAGAGCAGCCTGGCCCCAAGGTCAGTCTTTTCGTACTTCATTTTATATATATATTTAGGGAGTGTTTTTAATTGCTTTCACTTTAGCATAACTGATTAAAGAGGTGCTTGCAAAAAATTGTGCTGTCAGAGAAGTGATTAGAATTGTTTTTTTTTTTTTTTGGAAAAATCAAAATTTGATAGTATTTGGAAATAAAGTAATTTTAAAGTTAAAAGCTGGTAGAAGTTGGGTGTTGACAACTTCTAAGAATCAGATTTGAAGTCCTTTTGAGCAGTAATTTTTGGTTCTCAATGTAATGTTGACACACACCAAAATCACTTTTGTCCGAAAAATAAGTGATTTTAAGCAAACAAAGTCGTTTGCAAACACCCCTTGAATTTAGATAGAGTCGAAGTTGTATTGTAAAATGTTTTTAAATAGGAGTCATATGTAAAAGCAAAACAAAACATATGATGACATACTTCCAACTTCTTAAAATAAGTTATTTTGTGTCACTGTTGAAACAAAAGCAGATACTTTAGACACTTAGAATTACTTTTCTTAAGCTGAAAGTCTAAAAGCACTTTTTTCTAGCAATGGCAAAGGCTCCCTTAATCTGTAAAGAGATTTAATCATGTTATTGGTTATATTAAAAACTTGAATGAGACCGTCTCGCGAATACATTTCGTGTGACGAACAAAAGATGATACTTTTCAAGGGAAAGGTAATATTTTGTAAAATATTTCTTATTATTTTTTGGTGAGATGGTATCATAGTAGACATATCTCTACTATATGGCCTAAAATATTTTGCTAAATTTTAGTTTAGAAACACAAACAATATGGGCTTGAATGTTGCGGTGGTGTTGTGTTGCAGGGTAGTTTGCTTTACAATGAGTATATAGTGTACAATGTGGAGCAGATTAGGATGCGATATGTTGTCCATGTCAACTTCAACTTCAAGAGATGAATGGCGGTTTTTGTGTTAATTGATGTATTTAAAATTCAACCAGGCATTGTACTATTTGTGTTGACAGAAGTTTAAATAGTAATGTAATCTCTCATAGGTTCATGGGCTGTATTTTCTGTTTTATTTCTGTTATAATATAATTTTATTGTACATCATATGTATATTAATGTTTTCATGTTGAATGTATAGCCTGAATTATTGATTGCAAGCAAATATTGGATTTGATTAAGAGGGTGTTTAGCTAAGGTAATTTGAAACAACCTATAAGCTCTAATATCTTATTAATCGTTTAAAGAGTTTATAAGTTAATAAAGTGCTTGGATAAAAGAGCTTATAAACTTGCAATTGAATGGAGTGATTTAGCTATGAAGTTGGAAACTAATTTGAAAGCCACTACCAACCTAACTTTGGAGTAATTTGTATATTATTTTAGTGTGGATTTCGTTGTTTATATGTAATTGACTCTAGAACTTGCCTTCAATTTTTGTTAAGAATGTGTCAATGCATGTTGTGACTTAGAAGATTATCTTAGGCAATTTTTTTATCTGTAGCCTATTTTTGAGCTTTAAAATTATTACCAGAATTTGAAAATTGCCCTTAGTTAGTCTACTTGAGCTTTTAGCTTTTTGTTTGATAGCCCGATATTACATGCCGAATACCTTTCGATTTGACCTTTGGCCTTATTTGGACTAATTAAGTTAGAGGGAGCAGGATTGGAAGGTAGTTCGGGTAACATCTTAGGAATGAAGTGGGTTAGTTAATGGGATTTGTGAAATGAATATTTGATAGGCAAATAGGTTGGAAAAGATTAGCCTCTCCTAAAATTTTCGTTGAATTCATAGTTGTGTTTTGGAAAAAAAAAAAAAAAAGAAAGAAAAGAAAAAAATTGGAAAAAAAAACACAAAAGAAAAAGAAAGAGTTAAATGTACATATGTGTTATTCTTGTTGAGGAGAGGCTAGAAATAGAAGTGCTTAATTGATGAATTCGTTCTAAAAAATCGGGTAGTCCCAAAATATGGTACCCAAGTGAAAGCATGAAAATCACTCAGGTTGTAAATACTTTTGTGGGGTGAAGAAGTTATTCTTTGGGATGATTTTTTGAGAATCGGAGAGTGAGAAGTGAGTGATTGTATTGAAGGGTAATTGAGCTAGGAATAACTTGGTTAGTCCAATTTTTAATCATTTTTAGCCAAATTTATCCCACATTACCTAAAGCTTACATTAGAACCGAAAATAAAGATTTTTTTTATTCTTTTCCACACATGTCGAGTACGAGCGCTAATTTAGATGATTGATAAGCATATGGTAGTCATTGCGTATATGTCATATGTGAGTGAAAATATATCCTACTTTATACACTTGAGAGATGAGTGATACACTTGTCCGGTGAGGATCAATAGTTGAAAGTTCCAAGTCTCAAGAGTAATTGGTGTTACTATGTTGTATGTGCTTGTTTTTCTCATATTGCCTTGCTTTTGTGACAAGTTGATTTGAAACTAGAATCGTCACCTAAATCGTCTTAACATGTGTCTTGTTATTTGCTTTGTTTTGATTTGTTCGGGACGAACAAAAGTTTGTGTTTGGGGGATTTTGGTACACGTGTTTATGCATGCATATTAGGTCAATTTAAGTGTCTTTTTAATGACATTTGCATTCATAATTGATTGTGATTGACTTAGTTTCGTATTATTAGACTATTTGATGTTGTGGACTTGCTTTTGAGATTATTCAGGTTATTTAAGGCCAAAACTATGAATTTGGTTAAGAATGGATGAAAGAACGAGTCTTGAGAAGTCCAAAACGGAAGAAAATCGAGCTAAATACGAAAAAGACAGTCACCGCCGCGACAAAAGTGTGCTAAAAATAGCTAAACGGCACTGGAAACTCTGCGCGGCCGCGACCAGCGAATGCAGAGACGAGTGCGGCCGTGACACTTTAAAAGCGGGATTCAAAGCCTTTTTCCACAAGGATTCTGATTTTGAGCCCAATTCAATCCCAATTTGGTCCCAACTATAATTAAAAGTCCCTAGATTCGAAAATAGGACTTGACATTCATCAAAAGATTAAGACTTGCTATCATTTTAACAAACGGCGAATGAACAGTTTTAAACCGTAAACTGATGGTTCTTGGACCGTGATCAGGTCAAACCCGCAAGGTTTTAAAAGGCTGCAACATTTACCAAAAGAACAAGAAAATAGAAAAATAACAAGAAAATAATAATAATAATAATAATACGTCGCCTGAGAGATTCGAACTCTCGCGGGGAAACCCCATGTACTTAGCAGGCACACGCCTTAACCACTCGGCCAAAGCGACGACGTTGTGTTAGCTCATTACTTATTTAAATATAAAATAATGGCTATACTGTACACCCCCCGACACATATGGACTGTCATAATGTCATGCCTCATTATTTTTAATTTTCCTTTTTTAACTATTTTTGAAAAATATTTTTAAATTTAGGCTCTCTAAAATTAATACCATAATACTTGTAATTCCATTTTATGTATATTAATATCATTTGAATAGTAAATCTTAAGCTCTCTTTGTTTAAAATTGCTTTTAAGCGAAAGTAGGCAGTGTTTGCAATAATAAATTATTTATACAAGGAGTAGAAGTTGTATGTTTTAAAAAAAGATATATTTAAATAGAAGTTTAGCGTTGAAGCAGAAAAAACATGTTTCCAGCTCATGCTAAAAAAAAGTCATTTTTTATTACTGTTAAAGTAAAAGGAGACATTAGGAAAACACTCAAAACGATTTTTATAAGTTAAAAGTCTAAAAGTATTTTTTTTAGCAACGATAAATACTACTTAAATATGAGACTAAAATAAAGGGATAAGTTCGGAATATTTGATTAGTTGCTTTGTTTGAATTATAGCATAAAATAATTGCCCATCAAATTTATAGGGTATATAATGCACTGCCTACTATTTTTTTGGTTAAGTCTGACATTTTTCACATTTAAATTTGGTCTCATGAAATTTACTAAAGACCTACATTAAATATCTATATATATTTGTGTTAATTATCATGTGATGCAACACATGAGTGACAAAATCCTTGAAACCCCTCTTTTTGAAACAAAATCCGGTCGCCTATAGACAGTAGTCGTCAATAAATTGCATCGTATTATGCTTGATAGGGTTTTACGATTTTCTCTCGAATTGTACTCCCTCTGTTTTTTTTTAACTGATCTTTTAGCTTCTTAATAATTTTTCGAATTAACTATTTTTTACCATTTCTCTCAATTTTATCCTTATATTAATCCTAAAATATCTCGTATTTTTTAACCTAGATATAAGGGAGAAAGGAGATTGTCTGAATATATTTGAAAAAATCTCAAATTCTTAATTCTTCTACTTTTTGAAACTGAGGGAGTATTAAAAATTTAATGCTTAAAAACTATACTTGATTTCCCCATTTCTTTCTCATCTTTTTTATTTTTGTACTTTCACCATATGAGAAATGTTAGGCTATAATTTTCCCAATAGATTATGCTCATTTGTCTTTTATTTTATTTTATTTTGAAGCATTAAAAGAGAAACAACTGTAACACGGTATAACAGTTTGGTTTATTTTCACTGCCATCACGCCGGAAACATTCAAACGATGCAACCGCGAAAAGCAGGTCGTGGTCGCGACAAAAGTGGCGTCGTTAAGCAGGCGAGAGACTTGACGGAACGCGGTCGCGATAGGATAGGTCACGACCGCGACGGTTGATGCGGGGTTTTACTTGGGCCTCAAGTTGAGGTCAAATTTTAGGTCCATTAAGCGATTATATATAGTTGTTTCCATCGTTGTATCATTGTATCCAAAAATCATCATACAAGAGCTAAGTCTATGGCTAAATATCGCCTCAAACGTAGTTACACATTGTAACGAACTGAGTAACTAAATATGAGTGTTAAATTCTCGTTCTTGTTTTCTTCAATTTCGTGATCGTGTGTGGGTTTAATTCCTAACATTAGGTCTTCCAATTGGTCAATAAATATACAGTAAATTGGCTAAAATAAAATAATCAATATAAAATTAAAATTAAATAAGACGCGACGCATGTTAATTGGATAGAAAATCTGTATTAGAAAAAAGATATTTAATACTTTGATGACAAGTACGTCAAAGGAAAGTGTATTTTGTATTTCAATGAATCTTAATTTTAACTAATAACAAAAAGGCAGTCGTAGCTATAATCAGTTTGATGAAGAGCTTGTATTAGGAATGAGAATGTGAGTAGCAATAAATAAATATTTGACACCTTTCTCTTCTAATGGGCCTCAACAAGACACATCCAAGATACAATTGCATCCAAGATATAATTGCGTAATTCTAAAGTTGTAAACATAATATAAGATTGCAGTGAATTTTGTTCAAATGGGAACTAAAGAAGATCGAAAACATTTTGATATATAAACATTAATAATAAATGTGTGTTTACGCCATCCGGCTCATGACCTCTTCAAGAATGGGTGTGGTATCTTGATAACACGACAATATCTGAGGAACATCCTGATTTCTCACCGCATCTAGAAGCTGACCAACATAAAAATACCATTAGCAATGAAGCTCCAAATTTGAATGAGGTTTGAAATTGAGTTATACCTTTTCAAAGCTGTCAAACAAGCGATTGGCAAGGTCTGTCAATGGCTTCTTATCTTCAGCAGGAGCTGCTGAAATAACCTCATCAAAGTCGAAATACATAAAAGTAGATTTGAGGCGTAAATACCTCCTAACATAATTCCAGGCATCCTGTTGGGCAATCAAGTCCGCCATTGCAATGAGATCAAAAGCATATCTTTTCAACCTGTGTATTCTCCCTTTAGTGCCAATATTGGCTATGTAGATTCCTTTCTTCAAAAAGGAACGCGTCCCCGTTTGTTCATTGTTAATCTCTACAATATATATCATCAAGTCTTATTATGAAGAAACATAAAAGTACAAGAGAGTTGATTAAATACGTACTGTTGATAGCGTATGGCACTGGTATAGGGCCTGTGAGCCAATATCCATTATTGTCAACGAGGGCGTTAGAGTATCCGATACTGGCATTGGCGAAGAGTGCGAGTGAAGCAAGTCCGATTGCAAGTCTTCTAGTAGTAGGCTGGGCTTCAGCGCAAGTAATTATAGAGCTCTTCCATGGCTTGCGAATCAGCATCGCTGGAACTTCATGTATGGCATTTACATTAGGTGGAGGTGGAGCTGCCATCGTATTATCCAACTCAACAAACCTAAGGCTAAGGGCCTTCTGCCAGCTGCTGCTGTCCACCAAACCTATATCCTTACACAGGGATAAACTTGTAATTTCTACACAAAATCTGATTTGGATCTTTGTAATGTAGTATAACTTCTGCTTAGATTACAAAGTATTGTAAGAGTAAAAAAAAAAGAAGCAGAAGCGAATGTGAGAGAGCACACAAGGAATTGAATGCAAACAAAACTTGTCAAGATTAGGTTTCTCCAATCCACACGCTTCACCACGACTTGTTTATATTTTAAATATGGTGGTAATATACATTTTGAACTACCTATTACGCATTTTATTTTAATTCATCTCTCAAGTTTTAGAAAAAAAATTAGTTACTTCCTAAAGCATATTTATTTCAACTAGTCCTTTGATGTTTGTAAATTATTTCAATTACTCCTTAAACTATTATATATTATATAAATCTATCTTAAGATTCCTAGAAAAAAAAATATGCAAAATTTATGAAATAACTAATTTAATTCAAAATGATATTGTAACATAGCTTTAATTAACTAAAGAAATATTATGTAATATTTTATTATGATACTATTACCCCAAACAAAGGTAAATTAAACTGGGTGAAGAAAAGATTGAGAGCAAAATTTTCTCAGGAAATCCATCCCAAGCTAGACCAATACTTTGATTTAATTTGGCTGAAAGCATGCTAATTTGGTTTAGTTACATTGGACTATCACTACAATAAAAAAATCCTTTTATTTTTATATGATTTCCCTCTCATGTTTTAGAGGATTCTCTTGCTTTGACACACTCATAAATGAAACACAAAGTCCTATTTATAGTTGCCTGTTACTAAACTAGATAATTCTAGGATGTTAGACTAGCACTACAATTTGTATATTTGAGAATATACCTCAAGAAAAAACACTTGCTTAATTATCTTGGTTCTAGAAACTTCCAGAAAGTTATGAAATAATCCTTGTTATTCCATAACCTTTCAAAGTCAATGGTAAGTACTACCACCGTTATCTTTTAGTTGTCATTTTAACTTATTTGTTTTGTTTATAAATAATTGTCAATCTAGCTTTTTTATCATTTTCTTTTACAATATTAACCCTATAGTTATGGAAGTAATAGCAATATACAGAAATGTTAAAGGAAAATCAAGGATTTAAGAAAATTAATTGAGGGTTAATTTGTCAACTTTTTAAATTCTTTAATTTTTTTTATTTAAAGATAGGACAACTTAAAAAAACGGAGATAGTAATAATTAATTTATTCAAAAGGAGGACAGAGATTGTACATTTTACCAATTCATTGTCATATGGTTTTCCTTCTTTTCTCATGTATTATCATTTTCCATAATTATGCACACTCTGATTTAATGTTCTAGATCCAACACAACACTATAATATGTATTGGCATGATTTTTAATTGTTACTTCTTCTTTTATATCATGGGTGGTTACTTAGGTTTGATTAAGTAATTAGATCATGCATTTGATTCACCTAAATAATACAACACATTTAATGTTTGAGAAAATAAGTAACCTAATAACATGTAGGTTACAATGATCATGTGTCATTTCTTTTAGTGGTAATGGGGCTGCAGGTCCAAGCAGAAAGTGCAAACTTTTTTTCTGTCACTTTAACTTATAAGTTGTAAAAATACCCATATTACCAAAATTGTCCCCTCTTTTTGTTGGGGAACTTTAACCTCAATTGGCTGTGACATAAGAATGTCGTGTATCATTTTGGACATGATACACGACCAGGTCGTGTATCATTTTAGACATGATACACGACCTGGTGGACATGTCGTGTATCATGTATGTGGTCGTGTATCATGTCCACCAGGTCGTGTATCATGTCGGACGTGATACACGACCTGGTCGTGTATCATGTCCACCAGGTCGTGTATCATGTCCGGACGTGATATACGACCACATACATGATACACGATCTGGTCGTGTATCACTTCCTGTGATCGTGTATCACGTCGGACATGATACACGACCTGGGTGACAGTGAGGGTGAGGGTGAGAATAAATTAAATAAGGGTATAATGGACATCACACTTGAAATGTGGGTAATTTTACAATTTCAAAGTCAAAGTGGCAGAAAAGTGGATTCCCACTTTCTGCGTGGGTACAGTAAATTTTTCCCCTTTCTTTTAACTTTTTTTGTTAAATTTGAAGGAATCTAAATGTGAAGATTCCATGTTTTTTTCTTCTTTTCATTTTCGTAGGAGTTATTGATTGTCAAGCCTTATAAATGTACTACATACATATTAATTGATGTAAAACATTAAATATCGTAATTAATATTTCACTTTA
Source organism: Ajuga chamaepitys (assembly GCA_958295605.1). Classification (NCBI taxonomy): domain Eukaryota; kingdom Viridiplantae; phylum Streptophyta; class Magnoliopsida; order Lamiales; family Lamiaceae; genus Ajuga; species Ajuga chamaepitys. Next base: position 51,080,894 of record OY282507.1, read on the forward strand.
CACACAAACTCTCAATAAATTGTGACACTAATTATTGAAGATCATTAAATATTGTAAATTATTTTTTAATTGAAAATGAAAACTCACAATACATGAGGAGATTAAATTGGTACATCATTAATTACACCTAATACACACTCATTATAGCAAACATTTGAGACTTTTTTTACCGTACCCCGGCCTTTTCGGTGGAAAGGTCGTCTAGCTGGTGGAAATTTATGTGGGCGCTCTGTCTCTCATTAAGGAAAAAGTATTTTTTTGGCAAGTCTCCTCTAATTACATTGCTCTTCCCTTAAATTTTGTTAGACATCATGTTCCGATGGAGTCGTCTTGTTTACTTTGTGACTACCCTTTGGACTCTTGCATGCATGGATTATTTTTTTGTGAGCGTGTAAAGACGTTTTGAAAGAATAGTTGCTTTTGGGTATCTCTTAAACGCATGCATCATTTTGATTTTGTGGAGTGTGGGTTTATGATTCATTCTCTATTTGGGAATGATTTGTTGCGTCTGTTTGTTATGGTTATGCGGAATTCAATTTGTAGATGGATGCATAGTGATGAGAGACAGTGGATTAGTCCCATGTGGGCTGATGCGGAGGCAAAATTGTAGCAATATGATTGAGCTCAAAATCTCTTACATAGTCCAAAGGTGAGGTCGACAGTTGGGTTTAATTTGCGATGGCTACCACCCTCGGTGTGATTTCTTCGATTGGATGAGGATGTAGCAGTGAAATGAGGAGGTTGGGAAGTATGGTGTGGGATTTGTGTTGCATGATCATAGTGGGAGCGTTCTGATGGTAGCTTCCCATGTGATCCAGCGTCCAGTGTCAGTGAAGGCGGCCGAATTGGAGGCAATTTTGAGTGGTATTCGATTCTATTTGGAGTGGGGGTACAATAATTTGGTAGTTTATTCTGATTCTTTGCTCGCCGTGCAAGCAGTTAGGGGGCAAGAAGAGGTGTTTAATAAATGTGGTTCTTTGGTGGAGGAAATTCACGCTTACACAAACGAAGGCAATTTATTTCATATGAGTAGAACTTGTAATAGTGTTGCGCATTATTTGACTAAGTTTTATTTTTCATTTGCATCCCCCAATCCTATTATTTGGATGGGTAGTGATGTTCATATTTGGCTATGAGATCATGTACTTAAAGACCTTTTTTAAGTAATAAGATTCGTGATTTGCTCAAAAAACTAAAAAAAAAAATAAGAGACTGAAACAAATAAAAATAAATGTGATTGTTTTAGTTGTGTTCCATCAACTGAATTTTTTCGGGATAGGAAAGTAATAATGTGTTAAACAAAGAAGAAATTGGACGCCTATCCCTTAACCAAAAGTGCGTGGCACGCCCTGCACACAATTTCCCACTGCTTCATGTGGCGATCTAGCTCTTGCACGCTGACTTTATCCTATGGTCGAAACGAACCAAAGTACAAATCGCTTATAGTTTTTTTTTTTTTTTTTTCTAAGTAAACCGAACCAAATTACAAATCGATTCCAGTTTGTGTAAATAAACCGAACCGATTATCTACACAGGATCGAATCGAAACGAACGGAATCTCTAGGTTCAGGCCAGTTTCTCGATTTCGTAGTTTTGTTTTCCTCACAAAAAAATTACTCACTTTTTTCATATACGCTCTTAATTTATTAAAAACTGCTATTTTTTTTTTTTTTTGCATGATACGTGTAGTGCACATACTATACTCATCCCATAGTCCAACAAATCAATTATTTATATATGTCCTCCCTGTCTTGATAAAAAACATGATAAGTAACGATGAAAAACTTTGAACTTTGTGACTTGAATAATCTAAATAAAACTTGAAAATTTACAATATTCCCCCGAGTATAATGCATTTAATATATTCTACGTCTATAGAATTTTAAATAAACTATTAAAGTTCAACATTATCAATTATATGGATATCTCCCCTAGTTTAACTCCATCTAAATCTTTGACATTGTACGATTTACCATTCGACTAAAACCTAGTACATTTTGAACATTGCAGCTAAAACATATTATACCCTCCGGAAGGTAATATTGCTTGATTTTGTTGGGGTTGGGGGGAGGGGGGGAGGGGGGGTTTCCTCTATTTTTGGAAGATTTGATCATGGTTGCAGAAGGCGGAAAGTGGAGGCGGAGCGGTTTCTGTCCGCCTAGCACCTAGGTGCCGCCCAGGAATTATTATTATTATTATTATTTTTTAAAATTATTTTTTTGCATTTTTTATTAATTATTTAATTAAAAAATTATAATATATATATATATATATATATATATATATATATATATAGAAGATAGTCATGATATAGCACTACAATCAATTTGTTTAATATTTTTAAAAAACTTCTAATTTTTTTGCTACAAAGGATTTGTATTAAAAAAAGAAAATTCAAATACATGAACTTTAGTATAAGAAGCCAACATAAAATTAAAATAAAAAGAGATCAATATAAGTCAATTACTAAGTCCAAAACAATAATGTCAACAAGATATAACAATAAGTCAATAACATAATAAACTAAATGGAAACGACGTAATTTCGAGCCTTTTTTTAAAAATAAAAAATAAAAAGAATTTGAAAAACGCCTTGACCGCCTAGGCGGCGCCCAGGCTAAAAAATGCCCAGAGCAATCGTCCAAGCTTTAATCGGGACGCTAAGCGACCGTTTAGACCGCCTTTTGCATCCATGAATTTGATTAGTTGTTTTTACAAAATAAGAGCATGAAAGTTTGAAATATTTCCTTTCATCTAGGATGAAATACTACGGAAAGGGGCTAATTTAAAACCTCCTGGAAAATAATCATTTGGTAGCTATTATTAGTTAAGAGTGTATTAGCTATCATGAGATAAGTTATGTTGCACATATTGTATTAGCTATCATATCTTGTGTTTGGTAGACTGTATAGTGACTTGGTTATATAGCATATCAGCTGTTTGGTAGAAATTATTTTAGGCCATATTACAGCAAAAAACAAGGTAGATTTCCTAAAATGCCCTTAATTGGGTCTGAACACATTAACCTATCTCGCATTTCAGCTCATTTGTTATGTCCTCATTCCAACTACGAGGAGAAGTTTGAAAGAACAACCCCACTTCCTTGCCGTTCCGACGAGTGGCGTCTTCTGAAAAATTAAACATCGAGACCTTTTAATTTTGGGAGAATCATATTTTATACTGAAAAACATAAGTTTGACTCATTAAAAAAAAACAGTAATAAGTTCTCAAAATTAGTACCAGATAACCTTGGATTGCTCTCGCTCGATGATGCTCCAGGTATGCCGTCTTCTAGCATCGTATTTTGATGGGCGAAACGGATTGTAACGGATCCAAAAAAGAAAAAAAACAAAAGAAGTCAATATCAGGTGTAGAGGCAAAACAATATACGACTAATTTCAGCTAGGAAGATAGAGGATGAAAGATAGCTCACCTTCCTCTGTCGAGCAAGAAGTCCGTCGCTACCAACAGCAATGACTGAGAATGTGGCGGATCTGATATTTTGCACAACAGGGAACTAGGGCTTCGATGAAATGAGTATGGCAATAAAAAGTGAAGTGGGTTGGGTATATTGCGGGTAAAGGGCTGCGGGAATTATTGCTACAGTAGTCCACATATATTATCAGGTCAAATACATATGATTGTATATAGGGGTTAATAAGGCCATTCTACCGGGCCCCCTGTATTTACCCATTTATATTATATTCGGTACCAAACGAACGATTAGACCCGATAGCATATATTATCAGGCCTTATCATGCCTACCAAATGAGCCTAAGAGTAATCCCTACGTACAAGCCTCTCTCTAACCTCATTAATGGTAAATTCTCTCCAAAAAAATATGAAATACTTCTTCATCCCGTTTAATTTTGCACATTTTTCTTTTCGATCTGTCCCATTGAGTTTTGCGCACCCTTAAATAGGAAATTTCTCTTACAATCTCCACCCTCAATCTCTACCTTTAAAAAAGTCAACTAAAAAGCAAAAAAAAAAAAAAAAAAAATTTAATATACGTGCCCGTCCCTACGAGTAAAATTAAGCGGGACGGAGGGAGTAATATATTGTTAGGTGTCAATTAAAGTCTCGCATCAATTAAATACGTGAAATATTGTTGATATATTAGAATGAATATGTTTCTTCAATAGCAAGAGGCATTTTGGAGTAATACCCAAAAACAATTGTCAGATTGGATTCCCGTTGGTTTTGTTGTTGAAAGAATGAAATCTAGTTTTTAAGAAAACTGAAACAATTGAGAATATTATTGAACACCAAATTAATAGAAGATTGGACTCCCCATGATTTTCTTGTTGGAGTGAAATCTATATATATTTTTTCATAAACTACAATAATGTCTAATATTCCTATTCACGAAAGAATGAATAATTATGAACATTATAGAACACCAAATTAATAGACATGTTCGTGCTCGATTTATTGATAAATGAAAACTAAATTAGTAGGCTCATCTGAGCTCGATTTTGGCTTCAAAATTTAAAAATCATTCGGCTGCATTTACTTTAGACCATCTTTATCCATGTCTTCCAATGACAAGGGCATGGGTAGATGACAAAAAGTGGAAAACAAAAATAGCCAATGATTGATGACCTAGGTTGTGGATGGGTTGGTCAACCAACCTACCCAACCCCCTTTCACAACCTGCCACATGTCGGTACCTCATTTATTGTATTAAATTATTTATTAGATATAATTTTAATAATAAATAAATAATATAATTTTTATAAAATAAAAATTCAAAATTCTTATTTTTTTTCTCTCTACAAGTAGAATCTAATGTTGATATATTTTGAATAAAAATTTGAAGCTCTTTATTTTATTCTTTTTATAAATAGTTGACTGGTCTGGACCGGTCCGATGGGCTAAATTTCCGGTGGACCCCAGGCCGATCCGATAATCTTAGTATATTATAGGGAAATATCACGGGCCGGACGAATATATCTAGGACTAACTAAATTTTGGCCCGACCTGGACCGATAAAAAATATGACGTTAGCCCGACAGACCCCACCTGACCGGGTCGCGCCGGCCAAATTTCAGACATGTATTTGTAGCTTAATTTATCTTTTTCGATTTCGTAATTCAACTTTTGCAATTTTAATTTGGTTATTATTTTAGCATGTTATTTTAAACGTACCGGAAAAATAAAATCGACTTATTGTAATTACGGAATTCAAATATTTCAAAATCGACTTATTGTAATTACGGAATTCAAATATTTTTTTATTCTTGAAATATATTAGAAAAAGCGCGAAAAATAATATGCAATTATTAAACCGTATCAAAAATATTAATTTTATTGGAAAATAAGATCTGTATTTGGATAAAAGAAATTAATATATATTAAAATGTTGGGTCGGGTTGGGTTGAGTTGTTGATAAAATGTGAAAATGTATTTTTTAGGGTGTGGAGTAGGTTGTGTATGTGGAAGAGAGATAAATGAATATTTTATTGATAGGTTGAGTTGTGGGAGGTTGTTGATAAAGATGGTCTTGGGTGGAAGGGATATATATATATATATATATATAAATATTTTTAATATAAACATTGTTTACTTTATTTTATAAATTGTGATAACTCGTAAAATTACAACATTGCCCCCAAATTTCACTATTCTTTTTAATCCATCCCCTTCCAGCTTGTTCTTCACACCGTCTTCAACCTTGCCTCTTCGATTTCTTTCACCAGAGTGCCCAAGCAAGATTCACGATTTGGCTCGGACGGGGAAAAATCGAGCAAGAACTGTTTCGTCCCCCTCGTGTCGGCAGCTGTCACCAAAAACTCAAAATTTTGCTGGCCCGCTTCTTTCCACCATCCTCTTCCTCCGACCCGTCCTCCACAACCAGCTCAAATAAGCTTGAATTGGATATGGTCTGACCGTTCCCCCTTCTCATTGGAGCACCCATCAAATTCGGTGATTATTGAGACCCACATTCCTCAATATACCAGAAAACACAAGACAGAGTGCTGATCTATAATTCTTTCTTTTCTTCTTCTTAATTCTGAGCACTACATCTCTTCATCAAAAGAAAGGAGAAAAACATATGCTACAGTAGGGTATAACTGTCGGATAGAGTGGGCGGTTGCAGGGTATAACTGTCGGATAGAGTGGGTCTCGGTTGCCTCGAGCAGGTACCTTTCGAATTGTTTGATTTTTAAATCCAGCAATTGTTTGGTAAATCTGTGCACATGTTAATCTCGCTTTACTAAAATCGAAATGAAGAGTGTTAGTTTCGTTATCTTCCTCTTTTCTCCGAAACACTGCACACCAGGTGTTTGTTGAATTGTTTAATACTTCTCTCTCCTATGTAGCTTCTGTAGTATCTTATATTTCAATCATGAGTTCTCCTCCAGTAATTCAAAATTGATTGGAAGATATACGAATGCTGCGGTGCTGTTTAACACTGCACACTAGGTGTTTGTGAATTGTTTAATACTTTTCTCTCATACGTAACTTCCGTAGAATCTTATATTTCAATCATGAGTTCTCCTCCAGTAATTCAAAATTGATTTACGACACGGGTATTGTGCTGCTGTTTAACTCCACATTCTTGTTGCCTGTTTCGAATTAGTCGTCAAGTCACCCTGCAATTGGTCTGTGTTTATCAATTCATACTAGAATCACGGTTGAGCTTGAGGACAGAAATTATTGTCAGCAACATTCTAGTTTTCGGTTAACTCCATTTTGTACACATTATTCTTTCCAGCATTAAATATTTTTTGCAAGGCATGCTAGGTAATCTGGCTGTCCTCGGATTTTTGCAGTTTGTGTGTTCAGACTACAGGTTAATATGGCAGAAAGACAACATCTTGACCCTCAGCACGGCACTGATACGCAACCACAGTCTACTCCTCCTTCAAAGGAGGACATGATCTCCTATGTGATGGCCTTGGAGGCTGCCCTGTTACCTTGCTTGCCCGCGAGGGAACTTCAAGCAATTGACCGTTCTCCCCATCCCTCTCACCAGAGTGAGTAAGAATTACCTTTTTACTGGTACACAGTTATTGCAAATTTGTATTATCAGTGGAGATATTTAGATGTTGAGAAAGGTATAGCGCGATGCAGAAAGGAAAGTGAATTATGGCATTGACATTGCCTTACATATTCATTACTTGGAATAGCACTCATTAGTTGGTAAGGAGATGTTATCTAGACAAATCATAGGTGAATTAGACTAACTCGAGAAGTACATTGTTATTCTGATATTAGATTTACTGACTTTTGAATCATCGTGAACTTTGGCACTGGAAAAACACATACTAAGTAGGAGGAACTGGAAAAAAATTCAGAACATTTCGATATTATAATTTGACGTTTATTATCAAATTTTGAAGCTAATTAGTATATATATAGAAAACAAATTAGATATCAAGTTACCTTTTTTAGTCTAAAAGTCTTCCTTTATTAAATAGAAAATTGAGAAGGGGCCTAGCCTTTACAGAAGATGAGGATATAGAAAAGAACAGGGGAAAGAAGACCCTTAAAGGTCATATCGACAAAAATAATCCCGGACTAGCCACAATGAGGCAAGCGAACAGGACCAAACTTTTGGTCTCAGAACCTCCAGATGGAAATCCTAGAGAGAAAACCATGTCGAGAGAAAAAAAGTGCCAAACAATTCAGGAAAACCTGATATAATCTTAACAAAATTTACCTTTTTATTGTTTACCGAGAGTTGCAAATCTGTATTACAGTTGAAGGTATTAAGATATGTTGACGGAGGCCCATTGAAAACTCAAGAAGTCGAAAAAAGCACAATTGAACTTGCTCCTTATTTATTATAGATAAGGACAGTAGACAACTTGGCAATTGGAAATGGTTATCTAAACAAATCGTTGAATTACATTCACTTGAAAAAATCATTATACTTGATATGATATTGAACTTTTGTCTGTGGCCTTTCGAAGCATCTTGAACTTTAGATCGCTGCATATTATTTCTCATTTTGTTGGAGTTGAACTTAGGGGGTGTTTGCAATTGATTATGCTTTTGAAAAAGTGATTTGAAATGATATTTGTGGGAAAATTAGAATTAGATAGTACGAGAATATAAGTGATTTTAGCATAGAATCTGCTTGAAGTTGGGTGATAACAGCTTCTTAGAATCAGCTTTTAAGTGGCTCTGATCATCTGTTTTAAGTGTTTACAAACGCTTCAAAATCACTTTTATTGGAGACGGAAGTGATTTTGAGTCCCCAAAAGAGTTTGCGACTTTTCTAAAATGCAAATGAAGATGCCTTCTTTTGAACGAAGAACAATATAAACAATAACTCCCCGGCTTGCTTTCATGCCGCTGGGAGCAATTGGACTCCCTTAAGCAAGAAATTCTGTTTCTTAGTTGATCTTCTATCCTTTTTCGCCAGTTCCATCTCTATTTGTGCCAGTTTTCTATATGCTCAAAAGTTTCTATATTTAGCTAGCCTTTTCATAATAACAAAATTTCATTCTTCCTATAAGTGATCTCAACTTTTATGTATACCTCCAGGTATTCTTGTTAATATACATGTAATTTCACCTCTCTCTAGGGATATGAGAAGAGTTTGTACATGATCTCTTCTTACTTAGCATGCATATAGTTTCAGAATGTATAGTTTCTGTGCTAATTTAGCTGACTATTTAAAGAGGTAACGTATTTTTAATTCCTTAGTTGATGTTGAGAGACATGCTAGAGACTTCATGGAGGCAGCTAAAAAGCTTCAGCTGTATTTTGTTAGTTTGCAACGAGAGGATGTACCTACGAGAGCAGAAACCCTACAGAAGGTAATAAAATCAACATACTCCTTAGCTTACAAACATTTCTCATGTGCTAACGATAGCCTTGCAACTGATGCCATAGGAGATAGCTATGATGGAAGAGGAGTTGAAAGTAAAGACCGAGCTTGTCAAGAAGCAAGAGTTGCTGATTCAGGGATGGAGAACCGAGTTGACAGACCAATTAAACAAGCATAATGTTGAGTTGGAGAGAGTATAATGGCACGGAGACAGCTCTACTCTACAAGCACGCTCTTTGTACTTTACTTCATTAAGCAGATGATTAGAAAATGTTGATGCCTTTGCGTCCATGGGTTTTTTGAGCAACAATGTTTGTTGATGAAGGTGTACTTCAGAATTGGTTTTTAGAAATCTTAACCCTGTTTTCTGTGAATGGAAAATTAGAATGGTTGTACCTGCCTTCAAGCACCACATCTTCGGCCGCTCGATGCCGGCCCACAGGTCCGGTACTTTATGGCATCCTCCTTTTAGGCTTAACGGGACAGGTTAGGTCGGGTATTTGTAACGCCCGGGAAATTTCTTCGTCTATTTATTTATATAATTTGTGAATTTTAATTATCATTCCATTTATATAGGCCGATCCATTTTATATGATTAAATATTTTATATTTGGACTGTTTAGACCAAATAAATTATTTAAAGGCCCATTTATTTTTATTATTATTAGCCCATTTACATACATTACATCTATATTCATGTCTGGCCCAATAATTTATATCCATATGACAATACATGGCCCAGTCAACTGAGCCCAAATCCATTTGAGGATGGATAGAATTTTAGAACCGGCAGTTTTTTTTCCCATTCTGTTTTTTCCCATTCTGTTTTTTTAAGCGTGAATACGTGACTGTGGGGAATGGGAGATCATGGAGAGGTAGTGGAGATAGATCACTGTGGGAATGGGAGATCATGGAGAGGTAGTGGAGAGGTAGTGGAGATAGATAAAACAGCTAGCAATATTTTTTCTTATAAATACAAGAACCTTCTGATCATATTTTTTTTTTTACTGTCTTTTGCAACCAACAGAGAAGGTAATGAATCTTATGTATTCACGTTTATGTATGTCAACCCAGCTTTTCCCTCCCAGAACCAGCCAATTTCCACCGGAAAATTCATCACTATTTCACAAACTCCTTCTTCGAATTACCGACATTCACTACTCCACTAATCCGAGATGAACTTTAGGCCAAATTCATCATGTTTCCCCTCGTCCGAAGCAGGGATCAGAGAGGGAGAGGAAGATAAATTTCTTTATGTAGACTAGAACCATTACCGATTGAGATTGCCATCACTATCCAGTTCTGCACCATCACTGCCGCTGCTCCGGTGCTGCCTCACTGTTCCAGTTTAGCAGCGTGCACAGCCCGTGGCGGCGCCAATCGAGAAGGTGTTGGTCGTTGCTTACCTTACTGTTCTGGAGGATAAAAACACAATGTACCGCCATTGTGAAGTTCGCCGGTGCCTTATGGTGTTGAACCAGTGGAGAAGAAGAAGACGGGATGAAGAAGAGGGGGAGATGGGTTGCACCAGTGGAGAAGAAGAAGACGGGATGAAGAAGAGAGGGAGATGGGTTGCGTGTTTGGCATAGAGGAGAAAAATGGACAATGGCGGAAGAAGAGGGGGAGATGGGTTGCACCAGTGGAGAAGAAGAAGACGGGATGAAGAAGAGAGGGAGATGGGTTGCGTGTTTGGCATAGAGGAGAAAAATGGACAATGGCGGTGGAGGGCGTGTAACAGTGAAGGTGGAGGGCGTGTATCAGTCCGTATGGAAAGGAGGAGGGAGACTATCTAAATCCCAAATTCCATCTTTCTATTTTCCAGCCCACATACTCATCTAAACCCAACTTTCAACACGTTATCTTCAAATTGGGCCAATATTTTTTATCAAGCCCACTGCTTCCAAAAAGAAATCACAACATTCAATATATATTCATGTTTCCTCAACCATACCATTTGTAGCCTTTTCTCACAATCTGATGATGATGTTATTATTATATTATTATTTTCAATCTTTCTTTAATTCTCGTTTCCTTACTTACGTTTTCTTGTTGAGATGAGTTATATACTCATTATTAAAATATTCCTCATTTTTCATTAATTGTAGAATTTGAGAAGTTTCTCCTTTTTCATTAATTGTAGAATTTGAGAAGCGTGTGTACGGGCCTAGGACTTTGGACTAATTCAAGCATTTGCATATCATACATCACACTTTTCCAGGTGGGGGTTTATTGTTTATAGCTTTAATTATATTTACTTGACTGCCTACGTGTGCTATTATTTTCAAGTTGTTACTTGCCAATACAAGTAATTATTCAATTTGCAACTTGCCAATACAAGTTTAGCTCATTGTCATTATGCTACTTGCCAATACAAGTTTAGCCCATTATCAATATGCTACTTGCCAATACAAGTTAGCTCTATGTGTCTTGCCAATACAAGCGCATCATTATAATAATTGCTACATTGTATGCCTTTTTGTTTATATAATTGTTGTGATAAATTGTAATCCTCCACGAGCTGAAGGAAGCTCACCCCAACCCATTATTGAACCTCAGGTAGAAAGGGAATGAGCATTGGAAGCAGAGGTGGAGCCGGAAAGCATATTGTGGTATAAAGTTATAAATTATTTTTTATTTGGACTTAATAATTAAATGTGTGCAATATGGTGTTTATGATTTAGGATTTACATTATTTCAAAAGTATGGTGAAGTTTTGGACTTGTAGTATATGGTAGTTGAGATATTATGAAATTATGGTATGCTAGGAGTTTAAGGTGATTTATATACTTCGTAATTATAATTGAGTATTTGATGAAATTATTATGGCGAATTGATGTGTTAGAGTCATAATTGAGAAATATTTTAATAAGTTTTTACATATTCTAGATACTTAACAAATTATCAGTGATTTATACTAGAATGTTAATTTGATTGAAGGGATGTTTAAATTGTGCCTGGTTTCAACAAATTATATTTTCCGCTGCCAATTACTTAATACTATCATCAAAATTCTTAAAGTATTTAAAATATTTCGTATATTTTCAATATTGATTTTAATATACTTTATTTCATAAAATATTGTGACATTATGTATGATTATGTTAAATTACTATTTTCGTAATGGCTCGATTTTAAAATATAGTATTTAGTTAAATAAATTAAATATCATGGCTTGATTTTGGGGTTTATAATTACTTAAAAATAGTCCAGAAAATCGGGCTGTTACAGTATTAGAGATACCAAACCTGAATAATGCAATTAAACGTCTGACCCGCCCCACCCCTGCCTAATATGCTCCATGTCCTGCCCTCTGCAAGCCAGCCCCGCCCCATATATATCTATATATATATATATATATATATATATATGTATTTTACAGTAGCATGTGACTTAATGACCAATTTCAATTGACTCATATCTATACCCTATTATAAAAGTATGAATGTTTTGTTTCGTCCATTTTTTGTGTTGCCTATTATATCCTTTTCTTTAATGTTTCTCAGGGTTGTTTATGTAATATCTTGAATTTATTGTGTATCTGTAGAAATCTAATCCCATGGATTGTGAAATTCCTCGGACAATATCCTATATAATAGATACTTTCGGTTTCAACCAAAAATCTTTTCGTTGCCTCCCAACATTACTCCGCAGATTGTTTGATCGCTAGGAGAGTTGGGGAAGGAGGAGATTACGTCAGTCTACACCTGACTCGTCCAGTCATTCATTCAAGTGCAGCCATTATTAAGGAAAAAGAATGATATGAGCAATGATCTCCTCTCAGGTTGCGAGGGACATTCTTTTTCTATTTCCTACAAAAGCTCTAAATCTAATCTACTTCCTCTGTCCCGACCCAATTTGCCTATCTTGGTCGGGCACAGAGGTTAAGAAAAAACAAATTTTGTGGAATCTTTAACTTTTTCAAAGGTGGAGATTGAGTGTGGAGATTTTGAGGGTGGAGATTGTGAAAAAAAATTGTCATTTATGGATTGACAAATTAGATTGGGACAAACCAATAAGAAAAGTAGGTAAATTAGAGTGGGACGGAGGGAGTATTACATATTTCTTTGGGGGTATGAAACGGAACCTGAAGTTATTTTCTATTTTGCTTTGGTGAAGGAATCTCTTTATTGTTAGATCAAGGATTTAAAACCCAAGAGCGTTGTATCTTCCATCCATTGTTGAATGATAGGTCAATTGGTAAGAATTATAATTTTAGATAAAATTTGTATCACGTTAGATTCAAGTTATCAAATTCCAATTTACTATTTATTGTATCCCGTTAGATTCAAGTTATCAAATTCCAATTTTATGAAATTCTCAATTATATAAATCTAGGTTCGAAGTACCACATATTTTATCCCGAAGTAACCTTCAATTCAAACAAACAAATCTCTCTGAAAAGTGCCGCGTCCGTGCTATACAGCAATCGAAGGTATGTATTCTTTTTATATGTACTCATGTATTAGTATTAGTGTTAGTTGTTTCATTATATGCAATTCTTTCTTCTATTTTCCTTTTTTCTAGGACATATATTTCCCGCTTTTGTAGTTACAGTTTTGCAATTATTTTTGCGTTAATGTTTGTGCTGCGCGTATCTATAATTTGTTGCCTCTTCTTTTTATCGATTACCACTCTGTTTTTAATTGAGATTTGATGGAATTTTTCTGAGTACAATTTCTGATCGGACTGGGTCGACTTTACATCAATTATGCTAAAAGTTACTTAATTCTTGTTTGATGATATACTGGCGTGCTTCTTACATCATTTGGTTTGTCATGGTTATTGGTTTTTTCAAGGGTAGATTACTAAAACTTCCCCTAAGGTTTGGCATCTTTACAATGAGAACTTGATTATGTAACGGAATTGCATATACTCCCTCGAGGCTTTGTGCCTTATAAATTAGGGAGGACGTTTACGTAAATTACGAACATATTCTGGATTTTTTTCTTTGTAAATATAATTGAACCTCAAGTGTCACGACTGGTAACATTCCTCCATCAAATTCATGAAGACATTATGGTCGGATGAAGTTTGAGGCTAATGTCATCAGTCTTTAATCTTTGATAAACTTTTAGCATATTCGGAGCTATTTGGGAGGGATCTGTGTCTTGATGAATATGAACTTAGGGGAGAAGGCAATTGACCGGGTTACAAGATGCTCTACCAATTGAGCTACAATTGAATTTCAGATTATATTAAGTTACGTGTGTGTACTAAAGATAATTAATTTCACAACCTGTTTTTGATATGCAATATTTGTATTTGAGTTTCCACAACTTCTATCCATAAACAAACGACCTCTAAGGAATCTGGTTGCATATTCTAATTTAATAATGATTTAATGCTTGGAATATTTATATTGATATACATAGACGAGATAAACCATTCAAATATTATTATTATTATTATTATTATTATTATTATTATTATTATTATTATTATTATTATTATTAATCTTTTGTTTTTGTTATTTTTGTTTTTGTCGTTGTTGTTGTTGTTGTTGTTTTTGTCGTTGTTATTGTTGTTGTTTTTGCTATTGTTGTTGTTATCATCTTATTAACTAGGTTATGATGTCTTTTTCTCATGCCATGATTTTGTTGTTACCAATTGAGAATGAATATCTTTTTTTTTTTCAGATGAATAATGCCTATCGAGAAAGAAAGCTTCCTGATCAGAAAAGAAAATATTCAAACCTAAGTTCAGCTGAGAAGAAAGAATATAAAGATAAAGTTGTGGAAAATAACGTTTGAGAGAGATTGCAGGTTCCAAATATTCTAACTTGTGCCTCAGCAAGAAGAAGAAGTATAAAGAGAAGGTTTTGGAAAATAGACGAAAAAGACAAGCTACATGTAATTCAAAAGTACAAAGTATTCTTTCAGATTCAGAAGGTAAAGGGTTTTACCTCTTTTTCATTTTATATTATATACGAATTTATAGTTTTTATTGAAATTTTAATCTGTCTTTCATGAATTTGCACTATCTGAACTTCATGAGCTTAGAAAAGTGCCAGAGTGGCCTCCCACATTTTGTTGTGATAATGGAAAAGTCAAACTAGCTCCTGTCGAAATACCGGAAGAATTATATGAATCATTTACCTCAAACTCCAAAGAGGCTATTGAGTTCAGATTGAATATTCAATCATACAATTCCACATTCTCATCTACTTCATTTGGTGTTAAACTGGATAAGGAGCTTGTAAGAAACAATAATTTAAAGGTAGTAGTTTTTGACTAAAACAACTTAAATATAAGTGATTGTAAGAAACAATAATTTAAAGGCAGTAGATTTTGACTAAAACAACTTAAATATAAGTAGAAGCTGACTTTTGCAACAACTCTTTCAGCTTGTTTAAAATTAAAAATTAAAAAATACTTATTTTAAGCATTTGCAAACACCCATAAAAATGACTCGTTTAGTTGGTTAATTGCCGTTTTGGTATAAAGCGATAGTTCAATTCTCTATTGAGTGCCCTAGCACTTTCACTATTATTGTCCTTATATCTAACAAAAAAATTATTTTATACAATCTTTTTCTTTCTTCTATACTTTTTTAGATTTCAAACATGTTTCAATAACTTTAGTAATCTACTAAACTACATGCAGCAAGATCACAAAATAATGTCACTCAATCAACAATGTGTATAAGGCTTTTGAAAACCTGCCAAAAATTCCCCAACATTCGCTTAAAGGTGTTAAGAGTAGGGTCAGAAGCAACTTACAGACAACCACCGATAAAGATTTAAAAAACAATAATGATGGATGACGAGGTAAGTAGCATGCATCAATTTAATTGTCTCAATTTTATTATATATATTCTAAATAATGATTTACATACTAAATTTAATATCATAGGGTTCTCGAATTGGATTGCTAATGTTTGGTGAGGACATCAAAAGGTTTGAACATGAAATTGTCCTCAACAAAACATATTTCATAAAGGATGCAACGGTAAAACAAGTTAAATCTATGTATACAAGTGTACATTCAGAAATAGAGCTTATACTTAAAAGTTTCAGCACCCTGAAGGAAGCCTCAGAAAGTATAAAAATGAACATCACCTACATTTTTGCAAAGTTCAAAGACGTACCGCAAAAATACAAACGGAACGAAACATTTGGTAAATAAAAGTCCTCAAACCATTACACTAAGATAAAAATTAATGTCCACAAGTGCTTTCAACATCTTAAAATAATGCACATATATCTACAGTATGCTAACAAGGGTAAAGGAATGCATAAAAATTCGTACTCAGAAAAGCGGCCTCAAAGATAAGAGAGAGATTATTATCATGAACAAAGAGTAAGTAAAACTTCAAATTTTTTTACTGTTTATTTATTTAGTTTGTTATGCCTCATATATGCTTAGTAATATTAAAAATTTAAGGATAACTAAATAATTTAAATTTTTAGGTATTTATTTATTTCATCATAAAAGGAATTAACAACACATACATAATGGTATATAATTACTTGGTGCTAGGTAGGTAGCGTGCTTAATATCAACTTATATTTTAAACACCTTATATCTCACAAACATATTAGTATAGAAAAGGTAAGACATCATTGATCAAATTAGATCATAATTCACACGTCTTTTTTAATTATTTGTTTGCCCATAAATATAAATAACTTAAATGTAATTTCAAATATTCAACTGAAAAAACAAACAATATGATGATCAATCCTTTGCCATCAATATATGTTTATGTTCTCTAGCTATTTTTCAAAATGATCACTTCAGCCATGACTTTATTATTTAGGTACAAATTTAAATTAGTTCAAAAATACCAACAATAAACTTAAAGATTATGGACTTTTGATTATATTCGAATGTCAAATTTTGAAAATTCGAAAGTTTGATTTAATTCTTTGTATTTGTGTGTGAGAGAATAACTCAAAGGTAATATCATAAAATTATTATAAAAAGTCTAATTTCTAATAATTGTAATTTTCTTATTGATTTTACAAGTATCAACTCATAAAAGTAAATCTATGGGAAGATATGGCAAAAAATGAAGGACAAACATTAGAGTAAATAGTCAATCAAAAGCCAATGATTGCCCTTGCAAATATTACAACAAACGAATTCAGAGGTAAAAAATAAAAATAAAAAAATTACAAATTTTCAATAAACTGAAATATATTATCATATGTTAGGCGAGCTTCAACTGCAAACAACATCAACTTCAACTCTACAAATTAATCCACCATCCGTAGAGCTTGATGATATGCAACATTGGTAAGAAATATATATATTATTTTTTGGAAACAAATAATATGAGTACCAGTTTTAAAAAATGAATCTGTAAGAATAGTTAACATATTAAATTTATGCAGGTCATGCACCATTCAAGATTCGTGGGATATATGCAGACTGTCAATGGCCCAAAGGATAAAAGCGGGAGAGGAGAAAACAATTGAAGATTTCATAAAACAGAAAGAAGATCTGACTAAGGTAAAAATAACAAAAAAAGTAGTAGATTAACTATAACAAGAAAAAAAAGTAAAAATATAGATTAGCTAAATTCTGATTCAAATAAATAAAAAATCAACAAACTAAATCGCGGTTCTATTAATGGGATACCTACTACTATTTCACCGGAATGGTTGAAGAAATTGAAATGAGGCAAATATATGGTATGATTCCTGCAAATTTTGCACTGGATCGGTTCGCAAAAATGAGACTACTGCAACATGCACCAAGTGTTATCATGAGCCAGCGGAAATAATACCAAGGTAAAAATATATCTACAATATAAACTTCATGATACTTTCATAACCATGTATACTTAACATTACGCGATATTTAATATATTACAGGTACATAATAAAACTAAGCGTTAATCAAGGAAGCTACGATTCAACGATAACTATGTTTGATGAGATAGCAGCAACATATGTTGGATGCTCAGCCCAAGAGTACATTAAGTCAATAGAAAAGGTAATAAATTACTTTGCAGTAATGAAAACTAATAAATTTGAATATTTAAAAATACATTCTTACTATGACAAATATTATACAGGGACAAAACGAATCCAAATATTACAGAAGACTAATCTTACAGAATGCAAATGACGTGATGTTCTTGATCGTAAACAATCAAAATACTCAGGTCGTCGAAGGAAAATTGAACGCAATAGCAGAGGCAATCGAAATTATAGAATTTACAGAGCAAAAAGTAGATCACGAGAGAGATACAACTACAAGAACACTTGAAGATATAACTACAATAGTGGAAGGGAAGAAAAGAAGACGACCATCAAAGAAGAAACAAGAGGATGAAGAAGCTACAAGAATGGAGAGAAGGAAAAATGACGAAACGTTATAGAATTTACAAAGCAAAAAATAGATCATGAGAGAGATACAACTATAAAAATACTTGAGGACAGAAGAAGTACAAAAGTGGAAGGAAAGATAAGAGGAAGACCATCGAAGAAGAAACAAGAGGATGAAGAAGCTACAAGAATGGAAGAGAAGAAGAAACAACAAAACATTATAGAATTTACAGAGCAAAAAGTAGATCAAAAGAGAGATACATATACAAAATACTTAATGATAGAATTACAAAAGTGGAAGGGAAGAAAAGAGGATGACCATCGAAGAAAAAACAAGAGGATGAAGAAGCTACAAGAATGGAAGTGAAGAAGAAATGACAGAACAAGAGAAATACAACTACGAAAACACTTGAGGACAAAACTACAACAGTGGAAGAGAAGAAAATAATGCAAACATCGAAGAAGAAACAAGAAGACAAAGAAGCAAAAAGAATGGAAGAGAAAAAGAAAGACTGCATCCAAATTGAAAGCAATGACGAGCAAGCAGAAACCACGGAAGAAAAATTAGAAGACGTAAATTCAATTCCAGTTTTAAAAGATAAATCTACTGAAGTGGAAAGGAAGAAGAGAATGTCAAAATCAAAAATGAATTTAGAGGAAGAAACTACAATAATGGAAGAGAGGAAGAAAGTAACAAACATAATAAGAACAGAAGAGAAAAATAAAGACGAAAACACGAAGAGAAAAATAGAAGATATACTACTAGAATAATAGTCTATAACTACATTATTTTAGTGACACTTTAAAACAAATGCCTTTATAGATATACTATTAAAATATTAAATTATGAAGTAGCTATTACTACATTACCTAAAACACTATTGAGGCACTATAAAATAAGTGCCTTACAAAATTCAAAATAAGGCAGAAGCTGAGTGCCTTAAAATCTTGTAGACAATATTTAAAAAAAAAGGGAAACTAGTTAAACGATTTAATGAAAAAAAAAACATGTTAAGATAATTGTGGCCCATCCTTTGCTTATTATTTTCCTCTTTCCATTTCTCATACCCAATATCCATGACTCCATAATTAAGTTAAAATTCTAGTCAGCTCACAAAATTGATTTGACCAATCTCCGGCCTATTATCTAGAAAATTAAAATTAAATTTTAAGAAATATTGGTACCCACTTTCCACATTCCAACAACTCCAGCTTTTCCCACAAAACAGAATACTAGCATGGTACTAAAAGAAAAGGCAGCGGGAAACAAAACCCTAGCCCGCGAAAGAGGATTTTTTTTTTTAAAATCGCTAACCTGCGAACGAGGAAGAAAGAGTTGTGGCGTTCTCTAGCAGTTTCCGTCTTTCCCTCTAGAATTGGAAGTATTTTTTGTGGCCTTAGTGATTGATGAGTGCGGCCTGAGGGTCAGGTAATTTTCTTGCTCTCTATCTGGAATTATTTATCCCGCACAAAATCGATGTTTCTTATTGCTGATGGTGGGTAAGATCAGTTTATTTATCTCGCACAAAATCGATGTCTCCAATTGCTGATGGGATAATAGGTTTCTTCCCCTCCCCCACCCCCCACCCCCTTCCTTGGTTGGTTTTCTTTCCCCCTTTCGCGGGTTGGTTAAGACCTGATCATCCCTTCACTAATAGATTGAAAATTATTCGTCACAATTAGGTTATGTAATTATTGAATTGATCTATTTTGATTGAGACACCTTACGTGCCAGTCTTGAATAGGGTTTCAGCTTACTGAAACTGACTGAAACATGGGGTGGGTCTTGTACCTCCATGTAATTAAGGGTTCTACATTGTGGCCTTACAATTCAACAAAAAAAAAAAAAAAAAAATGAATTGTTAATTCAAGCACTCTTTTTCGTGCTTGTTAGTTTTGTACCTTTTCAATCATTATTTTATTTATTATTATAATTATCATCATTTTGTGTCTATATAAATGCATACTTTATTATTATTTAAATGAACTGTTAGATTGCCATTGTTAGAAGAAGCACTTGTTAGGGCAGATTCCAATGTTCCAAATGTCATTTCTTCAATAATTGGTTAATTCTCCAAGACAACGAACTTGAAGAAGGTTAGTGCTTACCACATTTATGGTTCTTTATCACTCTAGTATAAAAAAACTTTTTTAACAATGGGCTAAGGGCAGTTGGGAATGATTGTAGCTCTCAGATTTTTTTTTTTCTTTGTACTTTCACATAAAAACTTAACATTCCTACTCACATAATGAACGAATTATTGGTGATGATTTGTTGACTTTATGATTCATATTCCTCCAAAAAT
This sequence comes from Ajuga chamaepitys, assembly GCA_958295605.1. NCBI lineage: Eukaryota > Viridiplantae > Streptophyta > Magnoliopsida > Lamiales > Lamiaceae > Ajuga > Ajuga chamaepitys. The sequence goes on from OY282507.1 coordinate 51,101,258, forward strand.
ACATTTTTCGGTCTTGTTGCTTTTATTTCTTTGTCGGTCACATTCATTGTATATACCTTTCTATTTACGTAAGGCCTCCTAGTAATCCAAGAACTGTTGCATAATTGCTCTGTAGTTTAACATTTGTAGTATATTACCATGCATTATTTGGGTTTAGCTTTTCGTCTGGCCATACATTGGTACACCTAATTTGCAGTCTCTTTCCTACGACAGTACTCAGAAGTTGAACTTCATGAATAAATGCTTTTCTCAAAGAACAGTCGAAGATATTATAGCAGCTCTTGTAAGATGAGAAACCATCTCATTTTTCACTGGTTGCTTCTTCCCTTGATAAGTTCTAGTTTTGCAGTTTATGATTCTTTTTATTTGTTTTTTTATTATTATTATTTATTTATGTTTGCCTTCACTTTCTAGGAGAGGGAGACTAGTGAGAAGAAGGAAGATATTTTCCACCATTCTATCGTTGAAGAAGGCTTCCCCTATGAGCCTAAAAATTACTCTTGAGATCGGTATGCATGAATAAACATTATAAATTATTTATTGTATCGTCATTTGGCCTTTGGATTCAATTCTCTGACTCGAAGTTTTACTTTTCGAAACGTCTTTGTGACATGACCTTTAATCTCTACAAATGTCCTCGTTACTCTAACTTAGACGAAGTGTATAAATCACATTCTTATAATATTTTTCAACAGTAGTTTGTTATGTACATACCTCCAGATACTATACTACCTCCATGGTAAGCTTAAATATTCTAGTCTCAAATGGAGCTCAGTTACGCGGATGGCAGCCACCCCCCTTTCTCCGCTTCTGTTTGTTTTGATTCGTCAGATGATAAAAAATCCATGCCATAGGCTATTATGTGCTTCTGTTAATTTGGTTTCCGGAATTTCCTAGGATTTTTTTTTTATAATTTTTTAATGATGTTGAATTAATTTTTGGACTCGTTCAGATAAAGTTTTGGTCTAATAGAAGGGCCTGAGACAATACATGAGTTTGTTAAATAACTATCTATGGTGATTAGGATTTAGGAGGCTGGAATTGATTCCATCAGGACTTCCAAACACATTTGAAATTAGCATTTCTTCTTCTTTCACTTTTTGTTCTCTATTTTTAATTCTTATTTGTATGATTTTTTTTTATTTGTATGTCCTGCTAGACCAGATGCATACCAAGCAAAATAGTCTCTTGTTTTTTTAGGGAGTGAGGGGGTGGGATAAACTGTTTGACAACATTTGATCTGCATTTGTTATTTTGAAGATATATCTCTTACTTAAGATAAAGAACTTGAGAATGAGTATTAAACTTTTAAGTGCAAGTTTCATCTTAAAACCTCATGTTTAAGCAGCTGAACCTTAATATAGAAGTTATACCAAGGCGTCTGTTTAAGGCACTGAACTGAGCCTTTTTTCTCTTGAGGAAGTATATAATTTTTTCTTTTAGTGATTCCTTTATGTTACATGTTACACCATGCTCTATATATCTCACTCTAGTTATTAATTTCTTGGAGCTTTCTCGTTTTCTCTTTGTGGGGTTTCTTCTAGTTCATTTTTACCTTGGGATAAAGGTTCTTTTTCCATTTTTCCATCTCAAACTTTAATTTTAGGATTAGAAAAGCCTATTTTTCATGAGTACTGATATGTTATTAAAAGGGAAACATTCTTCATTTGGAGAATAAACTCTTTCAGGATGGTGGATGTCCTTAATTGGTCTATATGGATAAGTGTTCACCATTCTGTGATATTCATAATGTGCTTAATTTACTATGGTCCTATCTGTAGCGTGATGTGATCCTGATTAAATTTTTTTAGATGTTTCACGATTTTATTTAAGTGTGAGCAGCCCATCATACTGAGATTGCAGTTTGTGGCATGTCATTCAAATATTTATTATGGTTATTCTTTGTCTATGCGCTTTAACTTTATTTTTTTTTTAATTTTAATTTCAATTTCATATGAACTCAACCGCTATGCATTCCCCAAGGGATGACATGTATTTATGTGATTGATGACAATAATCTTTAGTTTCTGATGAGTTATGAGTGTATCTTATTTATGCGTGTATGCATATTCTGTTCTAGAAGATCCTGTGGCTGCAGCTAATCAGGCAAATAAGGAAGAAGTTGATTCTTGATCAATTTTTGTTGGCAATGTCAGTTTTTTCTCTATCAAAGTTTTGGTTCTTTACCTCAGTATTGAAATTTTAAATATTTTTGTTGAGTTTCAAATTTTATCTCTGTTATTATATGAAGACTATCCATTAGCTGGTCTAAAGAAAACTGACTATCCATTAGTTGTGCAGTTTGCATGTTCTTTCAGTTTTAGACATGCTCAAACAAGTAGGAATGCTTATTTTGCCCCTCTTTTCCACCTCATAAACTTCACTTTCTTTGCTTCTTATAACTTATGACTTTGTTATGTTGAATATTTATTGTTTCTAGTTTCGATATCTATGACATGCAATACTTTGTTGTTGTTAATATATCATTACATTACATATGCAATTTCTGAAGTTGATTTTTGAAGGTCTAATTTTTCCGATATCAGATTATTTATAGGTACTGTGGCAGGGAATTAGTGCATATGTAAGTTCCTGTGGTAGATGAATTCGATTTTTGTAGTTCAGTTAAGATCCCCTAGTAAGTAACTAAGTTGAGAATTATAATCAAAGTTTCCTTTTAGTGTGTGTGTGTGTGTAGATTTGTGTAAGTAGCGGATGTTTAGGAAAATATGAAGAACTTGTTTTCAGTATGCGATACCCTATGGTATAACTAAGAATTCTTGGTATAATATGGACTGTTGTACGTAAATAGGAATCTATTTTATCTTTACAAACTGAACATCATCTTTGCAGGATATATGTTAGTACATATTTATAGAATATAATCCTGTTTTTATTCGTATACATTGATATACTACATAAATTATGTTCTTTGTAGGTTCTGTTAATTGTTACTTTTATTTTGGTGGTGCTAAACAAACTTAATACTATTACATGATACTCACGACCAAGCTGGTGTAGCCCACAGTGAAGGAATAGTTCCCTTACTGAAGCTCCTCGAGTTAGGAAGTGAATTTCTGCAACATAATGTTGCATTCACTCTAAACGGGCACAGTTGAGGTTTTAGAAAACTTAAAGAGATCAGTTAATTAATTAGTTTAATTATACTCCCTTATTGTCATGTCCTTGTTCTCTACCTTGGGTTCCTTTAGATAATGTTGCAGATGTTGTTAGGTTAGGAGGTATTCAGAGCCTTCAAGATGGTGAATTTATTGCTCAAGTCTATCTTACCTACTTGATTTTCCAATTTATCCTCAAGGGATAGTTTAGTGATGTTATTTTTTGTTACGAGTAAGTGATATAACTCCAGATATTGCTTTTGTTGCAGCCTGCTAGAGAATGTATTGCCAGAACACTTAAAAGGCTCAAAGAGAAAATTTATTGACAGGTGAGTTACCTTTGTTTGCAATCATGCTTTTCCATTCTTTGCACTTGCATTTTATTCTAACTTTACTCAATTATCAGATAACTAAATTAAGCAAAAAATAATGATAGAAGTTGCAGTTTATTTCTTGTACCTCAGAATTTTGAATGACTACAAGCGAAGCTGGTGCAGGACTGGAACGAGATGTCGAGAGTATCTGAAGGTGAAATTATGAAGAACGTGTATATGTATATTGATAAAAAACAGAAAACACTGGATCATGATTAGTCCTTTAAAAGTCATCGTCAAATTTATGTTGCTAATAATGGTGACATCTGCAGGTGTCATGCATCACGAAGAAGCTCATAGGAAATAGAGGCAAGGTTTTGGGATTCTTTTATTGAGCATGGCAATGTGGCACTTCGATTATACAGTCCAGTGCTCGAGTCCTTTTCTTTTCCATAGTGAACTGAATGTTAACATTTGTATTTGATGACATTCTGTTCAACTTATTTTGGGTTCATGAATAGTGCAACATTCGAGGGTTGTAGTCCTTCAGGATTTCAGTAGATTTTTATGTTCACAAATATTAATTATTTATGTAATGACATTTACACTATTTTATTGGCCATGTGTACGTAAGATAGATGAGTCAAACATCGACATAAATTGTATGATAGTAATTTTTTATCGATTGCAACTCCTCTTTGAGGAATGAATATTTTCTTTATATAATAATAATAATAATAAATAAATAAATAAATAAATAATAATAATAATAATAATAATAATAATAATAATAATAATAATAATAATAATAATAATAATAATTGACATCTTATTTACGGGAATTGACAATTGAAATATATATCAAGACACTTTATATTGCATTATAAATTGTCAACAAATTAGGAATGTGTAGAATAAACTAACTTATCATGACATTTAAGAATGCCTCAATAGGTGCTTACCTATAGCTACATTAGAATAGATGGCATTTCTTGTAAATGTCATCTTAGCTTAAATGTATTAACAAGTGACTTTTAAAGACACTTTCCAATGTCTAGAAAGCTTATTTTATTTGTAGTGTATAACAATCAAAGTGAAAGCGACGATGAGCAAACACTCGAACAATTTTTGAAGAGAACACATCAACAAAAATCTTCGGTAATAAGGAAGATCAAGAAGGAGAAACAATAGAAACAAATGAATCCATAAAAATAAATAGTTATGCCATTTTAAATAATTTCCAATATAGATAGTTTTTTTTTTCTTTTTTTTTTCTGTTCATTTTTTTTATTAAAAAACAGGATGAGGTGTTACTTATTATATTTAATATTATCTTTTTAAGGGTTATATTACACAATGTTTTGCATTGAATTTTAATATTGTATTAAAATTATGTACCACGTGCAACGCACGTGTTAATGGCTAGTATATAATAAATATATATATATTTTTTATTTTTTTTCTATTTTGCAGCATGTGTAAAAGAGGAATTTTTGGTTGGGCTATGGTGCTAGTCCGTCCTTGTTGCTGAACTCATATTTTTCCTCTTTGTTTTTTTTCTTTTCCCCATTATTAAATAATATATCATAAATCATTTTGAATATTTTTTGTAGAACGTGGTTCATTTTTAGTAAAATCTAATTATAATATTTTAAATGCCAGCAAGGCAACACTTAAATTTTGAACTTAAATATTTTACTCAAACATGAGGTAAAATATTAAAATTTGGATGCAATAAAAAATATATTTTATTTTAGATTCTGAAAAGCTTAGTTTATAGCGTTAAATAATTCTGTAAAGATATGCATTATTTAAATATTTGATCTTTAGATATTTTATATAGTGATATAAAAAATTAAACTATGCATTCTTATTATGTAATTTTAAACTTGAAAGTCAGTATAATTTAATTATTATAATTCATAGACCGATAAAATTAGAGTTAGATTCACAATCACAATATTGTCAAGCTATATTACATCACGTCTTTCTTAAATCGATTAAACTGAGACTATCACCAAATCAAGGCAATGAAAAGTAGAAAGAAAAAAAAAAAGAGAAGAGATAGTAAGTTTGAAAAGTACTAGTAAATGTTTATCTGTCCTGCAAAACGAGTCATGTTTAAAATTATACAATATTTTATTTTTAGTCAATTTGATAAAAGTACAATTCTTAAAAAATTATTAATATACACTAACACGACTTATTTTAAATTAGGGTAAATTTCAAAAAGCAACCTGAACTATACGGGTTTTTATACTTTGCAACCTAAACTAAATATTTTTTCCGATCACAACCTGTATAATGCGATTTGTTACATTTTACAACTCCGGCCATATTTTCCGACTATATAGGCCATGTGCCCATCACATGACTCCTTTTTTCAGCTTTTTCTGTTTTTTTAATCATTTAATGATATATTATAAATTTAGAATTATTTTTATTCTACTTATCTAAAAAAAGTTAAAAAATTAAAATTTAATTTTAGATTCTTAAAATAAAAAAAAAATCAGAAAAATAATAAAAATAATATCTAAAAAATATATATTTTAGAAAATAAAAAATAACAAAATTGCTGAAAAAATTAACTTTTTTTCAGAATAAAATAAAATATATTTTCATATTTTTATTACAAATATAAAAATTATATAAAACTCTAAATATTTTTTTTAAAACCAAAACTCTATATGATTTTATATAAGAAATAGAAAACTGTAAATAATATAAAAACTCTAAATAATATAAATTCTGATTTTTTTTTAATTTTAAAAATCTGTAATTATATTTTAATTAAAGTTAGTATATTCTCTATAGTTTTAGTTTTATTTTTGAAATCTAAAATTAAATTTCCTATTATTATTTTCTAAAATTTAAAATTATTTTCTTATTCTAAAATTATATTTTTATATATTATTTTCGATTTTTTATTAATTTTTTTTATATATTTTTATTTTTGACAATCTAAAATTGAATTTTAATTAACTTTCCTTTTTTTTTTCAAGAATTTTTCTTTTTTTAATAGTTATTTTCAAATTTTCTTTTTCTTTTTATATGCTATTTTTATTTTTTATTTTTTTATTGTTAGCCACGTGTCACTATCTCATTAGGTCTTTTGGCATGTGCTACGCACATGGCCTATACATGCCGGATTATATGACCGGAGGTTGCAAAGTGCAAAAAAACGTATAATACAGATTGTGATCGGAAAAAATATTTAGTTTAGGTTGCAAAGTATAAAAACCCGTATAGTTCAGGTTGCTTTTTGAAATTAACCCTTTAATTTATGTATTCAATTTTTTACCTAACTAACATGTGAAAATAGTAATTTCAAATTTTTACTTGAAAGTAAAACAAGATGAGGATTTTAAAATATAACTCTTATTTAGAACAATTTTTTTTAATACTACATAGTAACTTTTTTTTTATGAGGTAGAGAGAGAGCGCTAAATTATACTCATCCTTAGGCCCAACCAATATTCATATGGCCTAAATCTTCTCATCCTTGGCCCAAATAATATTCATATGGGCCTAAATGATATTGAGCCCATTCAAGTCAGTGAGCCGCTCTATTCTATAACGCGGCACTACAAAACCCTAATCTTTTCATCACTCCGGCGAGAGCAGGTGCTGAAGCGGCAACCAGTGGAGGAGCAGCCATGGTAACCGCCGTTCTTTCTACTCATCTGCATTCTATCATCTCTCTACTCTCTCTGAATAATGTTTGATTGCTGTAATCCAGGGTATTGATTTAGTCGCCGGAGGTAAGAGCAAGAAGACCAAGCGCACTGCGCCTAAATCCAACGATATTTACCTCAAGCTCCTCGTCAAGGTATCATTTATCTCTCGATTTCACGGTACATTAGCTCAATGTTGATATTATTAACCAAATGATCTATATTTCTGTGTAATTACTTGCAGTTATACCGATTTCTGGTGAGGAGAACTGGGAGCAGATTTAATGCTGTGATTCTGAAGAGGCTATTTATGAGTAGGATTAACAGGCCTCCGCTCTCGCTCTCCCGTCTCAGCAAACTCATGAAGGGAAAGGTAATGATTTGTTCTCTGTATATGAACACTGTTTTTTTGTTTTTTCCGCTTTTACTGTTACTGTAAATTTTCTGTTATATGTTGAGCTTTTCCTGTTTTTATTTTTTCAAAGAGTAGTTTTTTGTTGTCAAGTATAACCGAGAATGAAAATATCGGTTTCTACATAAATATCATGCTGTATTTCTAAAAAGATGCACAAAAATGCATTAAAAATCAGAAAATTTAACATGATATTTACATATTTTTATAACTAACTCAAATACATAATTTTATCTTAAAATTTATACAAATTGACATGTTTAACTAATTTATAAATATTAAAACTATGTAAACTTTGTCTGCCAATCTGAACTTTTCTCCTACAATAAGAACAACTTGTACAAATATGAATGTCTTAGAAATTATATATAAACGTTGTCTGGCAAATATTTTATTCAAATTGACTTTTACAACTAATATTTCCACCGAAAAATTATAAAAAAAAAGGAAAAAAAACCCGAATTTCACTGATATTATAACAAAATGTATATCATATATACTGAAATTGATAATAACTGATATATATATTACTGAAACAGGCTTGCTACATGTTTTTTCGTTTTGGTGCCATGAAAGAAAAGATATTTCGTCGAAATATTGGGGATGTTTCCTGATTTTTCAAACCTTGAGTATAACACTGTTCCTTAAAGATTGAGATTTCTCTTTGAGCTTGAATTATTTTGAAAGCTACATTGAATTTATGGTTTTCTCTCTGCAGGAAGACAAGATTGCGGTGTTAGTGGGAAGTGTGACCGATGATGTTCGTGTTCACGAAATCCCTGCTCTTAAGGTCACGGCTCTGAGGTTCACCGAGACTGCGAGGGCTAGAATTGAGAAGGCTGGTGGAGAATGTTTGACTTTCGACCAGCTTGCTCTTAGGGCTCCACTTGGGCAGAACACGGTAATACTTTTGCATTTTTGCTTAATGTTCATCAATGATTTCAATTTAGGATATGCAATGAACTGTTAAATACTCTATTTACACAATAGATTTTTACACTTAGATGTTTCGGCATGATACTATTTTATGTAAGAATTCATTAATATTGAAATGTAATGTTGAATCGGTTGACTTTGTTTTGGTCGCCATAATTTAATGGGTCTTCCTCACATAAGTTTTTAAGCATGTATGTCAGGCTATTCTGACCAGAATTTTCTATGGAATGGTATTAATGGTAACTGTATGTACAAGTTCTAGTTCTATATTACTCCCAACAGTCCCATAAAAAGAGTCATATTTCAAAACAAATTCTTGTCCGAAAATAGAAGTCCTATTTTAAATGTCAATATCTCGTTTTCTTAGTCCAAGTAAAAAATCTAAACTTTTATTCACGAATCTCTTATATATGGTTAAATATGTCAAATCTAAAAATAAAAAAAAAAAGTACATTTCTCAAACATGACTCTTTATAGGAATGAGGGAGTATAGTTGGATCTTAATAGAGTTTCACGCTTGTGCAAGTCGGTATCACAAGTGTAGTTCTGTTCATGGAATTTGTTTTTATTTAAATCAATTTTATGGGTCGTCATCTACATGGTTCCAGTGTCCGATGCCTAGTATGCTGTGAATTCATGCACAATCTTTTGTGGTTTTGTGGATGGCATTTGTAGGATTAGCCACGAATTCATATATTGAAATGTGTCGTGAATATACCGGGTTACATAGCAGTTCTTTCAGACTCTGTTTGCTAAGCATGATGTTTTACAGGTTCTCCTGAGAGGTTCACGAAATGCTCGTGAAGCTGTGAAGCACTTTGGTCCAGCTCCTGGTGTCCCACACAGCCACACCAAGCCTTATGTTCGATCCAAGGGACGGAAATTTGAGAAAGCTAGAGGAAGAAGAAACAGCAGGGGCTTCAGGGTTTAAGTTATTCATAGTTGCCCAAATTCAGTTGCTGGTTTTATGTTTGTTTTTTGGAATATTTAATCTTCAATATTTTCTTGAATATCGTCGTCTTCTCTTGTTCTTTCGATGTGATTTTTGTCTTCAATACTGCAGACTGTATTCTATAATTATTAAATCTCTTTCAAATTAACTTAATTTGGATTTCCTGCTGCAAGTGGTGCATCATTCACCATTTGCATTCCTATGATCGGATGTTATATATATTGTAGAAAGGTGATGTTGAGCATGATCGGATGTGTTGTATAGATATCAAATCAAATCTATGTTATTAAGGTGTTGGAATTGTAGGTAATAATTGAAATTAATTGCATTTAGTGTATTTCTTTTAACTATATAATAGAAGTGATGTGTAATGATTGAAGATTGGTAATAATTAACAAGTTGAGATTTGTGATTTATAACAGAAATCATGTTAGAAGATGTCTCCCCATTCCTTTAGATACAAGTTTTTTTTAACTAATTCATAACCACTTAATTTACTAGAATGACTTTTTACCGGAATGGCTTTTATACAAAATGTTTGCTAATTAATAACCACTTAGAAAACTACTCCCTAATTTGCTTCCTTTGATCGAGTACGGAGATTTTGTGAAATCTTTGATTTTTTTAAAGATGGAGATTAAAGATAAGATTTTGAGGGTGGAGATTGTGAGAGATTATTATCATTTATGAGCTGACGGAGGTAGTACTTATCTACCTTCGTCCATGTGCTAATCTACCTTAATTCATTCAAACATGTTTACTAATTAATAATCATTAAGTACCTTAATCACCCAATATCTAAGTGTGTATATTTCTTATTTAAATATTAAGTTTTAAGGGTGTACATATGCTTGTATATATCTTTTAAAATAGGCCCGATAGCCAAAAAATAGTCGAACTTTTCTCATTTTTGTAATTCTAGCCAATTCTTTAATCTTGTCAATTTACACAAATTGAATTTGTTACTTAAAAAATAATTTTTTTTTCAAATTAAACTGAATCAAATTGAATTGAACCGTTCCATTATGTAAAATTCTTAATCGAATTATCTCAAAAAATAATATAATTGTAGCGGTTCATCTCAATTTTCGAAGCGATAATAAACTTTTTAGTATGAATAAACATTTTCAAATATTTGATTCATATTGAACCGCGCACACCCCATCTAATCCTGAAAACTAGACTAGCTCCTATTGAATAAGAAAAACTCGTGTTTGATGGGTTACATTGTGGACGGGGTGAAAATTTTAAGTATAACGGGCGACGAGTTTCGGACACCAGAATTCGTTCGTCCGACGGAAAACATTCTCCATCTGCTCTTTGTAAGCCTTTTCCTTCTATTTACGGATATATATTTCAGTAAATACATCTTTGGTTCGCTGTGGAAATTACTGAATATTCAAATCCCTAAGTTTGTCGACAATTAGGTGAAATTGCATAGTTTATCATTCTCTGCTTTTTGTTTATTTTTCTGTATTTTGTTAGGATAAGCTTTTGATAACTACTATTTCTTTGTTTCGTTGAAATCTGACACTGTCATTGAGATTTGAAGAGAACAATTTTGAGTTAATATTTTATAAGAAAAAGAATCTATTTTGACGGCATACACCCAGCGCAGATTCTTGATGCTTGCCTGGTTCGAATATTGAAAAGACGGAAAGTTCTCGCGCTTGCTTCAAATGCAGGAAGCGAACTCTAACCGTCGATAGTTCAACAGGCAATCCGTATTGCTCATCGTGCGGTGTCGTTCAAGAATTCGACAATTTTCAGGCACATTTCGGCGGCATTTCTGGCCCTACTGGTACTAATGCTCACGTCGGCACATCTGGCAGTGGCAGTTTTCACAATGACAAGGAAAAGAAGATTTATCACGGGCAGAAATTGATTGAGGACTTGGAGTTCAAATTAGGGATGTCGGGTCCCAAATCTCTTGAGGTTAAGCATCTGGTTGAGAAAATCACCGATGGAGAGTATGGTCAAGGGAATTGGTTCCCACTTCTTGTTGGGGCTTGTTCTTATGTCGTGATGAGGAAGGATCAGAAGACCTTGCCTATAGTCGAAGTGGCAAATTTAGTTCGTTGTGATATTTATGAATTAGGTTGGATGATTAATCGGGTTGTTGATTTTGTTGGTCTGAAATTGCCGGAGTTTGATATTGTGAATTCTTTTGAGCGTGCAATGACGGTGTCTCCTAGTTTTAGCAGTGTTTCGGAGGATGTGGCTCAGCGAATGCTGGGACAAGGGGTTTTTTTGGTGCAGTGTTTGATCAAGTGGTTTATAACGACGGGAAGACAGCCAATGCCTGTGGTGGCTGCAGTTTTGGTTTTTATCGGGGAATTGAATGAAGTAGATGTGAAGATTGAAGATGTGGCGACGGAGCTGTATGTAGGAGTTTCTACGTGCAGGAAAAGGTATAACGAGCTTCTCGAAAGGCTTGTGGAAGTTGCGCGTATTTTGCCATGGGGGAAGGATGTCACTATGAAGAATATAGTGAAGAATGCTCCATGTGTCATTCAGTACATGGAGATGAAGTCGATGAGAAAAACTAGCGAAGAGAAACAGAGCATTGAGCATTTGCAATGTGATATGGAAGGATTTGTTGAAGACTGTTTGAGTAAAGAGATTGGATGTGGATTTGATAGTTATAACAAGGTCGATTCTAGATCAAACTATTTTGAGGTGGATCGTTTATCAAATTTAACGAATGCTACTCCAGATAAATTCCAGATTTCGTTGGAATCTTTAACCATGGTTTATTCTAATTTCTCGGAGGAAGTTTCGTCGATGAAAGCCAGTATTGAGGCGGAGGCTGGTGTAGTTAATAAAAGGAAAAAGCGAAAGATTTTCGACGTCCAAGCATGTACAGATTGGTGGAGATGCCAATCAGAACTGAGCAAAAAGCTTATTTTAAAGAAGATATTGGAGAAGGATGTGGGATTGGATGCTGTGCCTCCGTCCTTCGACAGAGGATGTAAATCTACGGCGAAAAGGAAAGAAAAGATAAGAGCTGCAAAGTTGCGTATTCAAAAGATTATGAATCCTGGAATTGCTAACTCTGATTGTAGCAATGATCTTCGTCTGTTTGAGCCTGAGAAACCGAAGAAGAAGAGAAAGAGAGTATAAGTCGAAACTGACTGGGAAGATCTCATCATTGAGACTCTTCTCCTTCATGATGTAAAGGAAGAGGATATAGAAACTGGGCATTATAATGCTTTGTTGGCTTTGCATGTTTTTCAGTGAGAACTTCAGAGGCATCAATTGCAGAGAAATTATGACTGTTTTGATGTTATTCACTTGTTCTGAGAGATTCGTCCTAATTATGACTTAACTCAAGCTAGGAAATTTCCGGTAGATGATCCAATTGGAAGACTAAAAGTTTTCGTTTATGATCTTCCTAGCAAATTCAACAAAACGATTTTACAGAGGGACCCGTGATGCCTCAACCATATGTTTGTAGCCGAGATTTACATGCGCCGCTTCCTTCCATCAAGCCCCGTTCGCACACTTAATCCGGAAGAAGCTGACGGGTTTTACGTGCCTTGTCTATACCTCATGTGAGACCTAACGCCCAATGGCCTCCCTTTGCCATTCAAGTCTTATTTCTTCCAACTGGCCTACTGGAATCGGGGCCGATCACTTCTTTATCGTACCCCACGATTTTGGTGCATGTTTTCGCTATCAAATCGTGTTGGTTGGACTTGGGTTTAGTACATATTTAGAATCTGACATCTTGTCTTTTGAAGTTTAGGATATCGGATACATAGAAAGAATACAACATTAGGATTATAAATGCTTACGTGAAGAGAAGTATGAGATGCAAAAAGCATTAGAATTTAGAACCTTAATTCCAAACAATTTACATAAAGAAAATTTCAAGATAGTGAAGAAAAAATTCCTTTTTCCTCTTCGTTTCAATAAATATTGGCATATTATTTCAAGTAAGATGCCAATCAAATTCGCGGTAACAATAGAAACATCTCCTAACATCATTTAAGATAATAACTATTGGCATACTATTATAGAACCTTGGATCAGAAACAGCTACTGATTCCCAGTAACAGGACCATCTCGGCCCTTCTTAAAGTCGTCCCAACCTCTTACCCATGGCTGCCCGAGAGTCGCTCTAGTTTCAGGAGCAGAATGTTTGTCAAGGTTGTTGACAACCTTTTCTTGCAAAGCCACGAAAACCTAGCAAAATATTCCAGCTTCAGAGATAAGCAGCAGAAAAATACAAGAGCAGGAAGCAAGTAGTCTTACAGGGTTTTGGTTCACTGCAGCCGGTGGTTGCTCCTGACAAGTTAGCCATTTCCAAAGATCTGGATTTTCCTGCACATCAGGAAATAACGCGGTCAAAACTGTGATAATCTTCCTATTGGGTTAGTTAATAACAAATGAAATAACAAAATTTGCAACCCCAGCCACATTCTGGTGGTTTTTCTCTGGCATGACTGCTGGGGCTCGACTCTGTCACCACGTTGAATGCCTTTTGGGCAAACAGTTGTGTTTGTTGCCAAGAGTGTCGTATGCTTAAATACAGCATCTATGTCCAACTTGGCGGTAACTTGGCAATGGAGTCGAACTAAGGCAGAAAAACCATTGGAATGTAGCTGGGTGAATGGGATTGCAATTATTTGAGAGTTCATTTAGCACAAAGTTCATATAATTTTACTTTCTAATTAACCCTTGAGCATTCCCTAGCGTGAAACTTGCCACATCATAGTGGAATGCTGCAGACGAGCTGCAGCCCTCACCTTGCATATAAAGTAGGTTTAAAGCTTTATTATCTCCACGAATTATCTTCGCTAAGCCTATGATACCAGTATTCTTACAAATAACTTAGTAACCGATGCAACTATGTTAATAACAACGACATATCCGAACAACTTAAACTGCAGTAACCAAGGTTATAACGCAGGGTTTAGCTCTGTCCTAAGCAGTCATATGAATTGATAATCAACGAGTTAATGAACAAAAAGGGAACACATAAACGCACACGCACATAGCCCCACACACCCCAAGTTACATAATACATACATAATGACAAGTCAGCTAAACTTTTTTTGTCAAGTTACCATGTTCGATGCTTACAAAATATTGGACATACTATTTGAGATAAGGACCTTACATTTCCGGTATAGCTAGAGATATTGTTTGGTTGGACTGCTGAGAATCATTAGCATGATATATACCCTTATCAATATTACTTCTAATTTCATATTAACAAAAGGTTTCAAACCTTTAAAATCATTTGACTATCAACCAGTCCATAAACCACCATACAAAAATTGTAACTTTGGACCGAGCTTCTATGGATAATAAAATTGTGATCACAGAACTACTCATGAGAGTGAGTTCCTAAAATGGCTTAACATCTGACTTAATCTCCAATAACATCTTGGTTCATAGACAATCACAAACAGTGTGAATATATTTCTACACCTTTAAGCAAATTGATTCTAGAAATGAGTTGTTTTGAGGCAGTATCGCACAACCAATCGCGAGAAATTCAGCTAAATCAAGAATTTGAAACATTAATAAGTTATTACCAGGTCAAGTACATGAACAAGGGATCTAATTCGACTTTCATCCATAGAGTGAATATGATCTTCGACCCATTTCCCCAGGACCAAGTCCAGCTCCAGAAAACCCCGTTGTTTGCTCCTGTACAGAAGCCTACAATTTCCAAATCAAAATCAATCTCTCACTACCTTAAACATCATTAAAATCACAGAAATACAAGAAACAGAAACACATTTCGTCAATTTCGGCACTTTTAAATACTAAAATTAATAAACAAAATAACAGGAGAACAAGTATTAGAAAAAAAAATCCAAATATGCCTCAAGTTACATTTATATAATTAGATAGAAAACCTGTTAAACAAGCGCCTCTTGCTTTCTTCGTTGGAGAGATCGATATCTATCGATTGATTGCTTTGATTCGTGGAATAGGAACTCGAGAAGGAGCCCAATACAGGTCTATAAAACCCAATAAATCATATTACTAAATCATAATATATATTCATGATTGCTATCTCTAACGAAATTTCATGAATACAGACCGAAATTATCTGAAACCTGACCTGGGAAAACTACCAGAGGAGGTTCGACTGGCGCTGAGAATACGAGAGACGTTGGCTACGAGAACTCTTCTGAAATTCGCCATAGTAGTTTAGTGAGAAAGGAAATGGAATCCCGGTGGAGTGGAAACTGATAATCGATGGCTAAATTTCGATGGAACCTGAATTTTGGAAGCTATAAATTTGGGAATTTGGATCCTCTCCCTTAACTTCTCTGTAAATTTTGTGCAGTTGGGTTAATATGAGCCATTAGCTAAATAGTGGGAAACAAAATGCCACGACAACACTCTTGACGCATTACTCTTTCAATTTTCTTTTTCCTTAAAGCTATCAGTTAATCAAATTAAGCAGTGAGCACATATATAAGTTTCCTCTACAGTAATTACAAGAATTAAGTATAGTAAAGCAGGGAAGGATAAAAGAAAAGGAGAAAGAGAGAGCTGATAAACAAGCTTTCATCGATGACCTACCAAGAGGGCGGTCGAGGAGGAGAATGCGGCGGCGCGGCTCTGGTGTGTGTGACGCCGGCGCGCTCGGTTAATTGAAAGAGAATGACTAAAGACGGAAAGAAAATGGAAAAAAAAAAAAAAAAGAATGGAAAGGTCAAAAATTGGACGGCGTCATTTAATTCTACTGCACAAAGATGTACTCCATCCATACCGTTCTAATTTGTCTACTTTTTTCTCGATTTGTCTCAATTTATCAATTCATAAATATCACATTTCTCAAATAATCTACACCCTCAAAATCTCCACATTTGAAAAAGTCAAAGATTTCATAAAATCTGTTTTTTATTAACTTCCGTGTCTGATTAAAATAAATAAATTGCACCGAGACGAAGGAGTACTTACCGTATTTGTGAAACCGAATCGGTCAACGAATCAATGTTTATATCGGTCTGATCGGTTTATCCATTGCTCGGTAAAAAATAATAATTAATTAAATTTTAAAATTATATAATATAATATTTTCTTAGAACATAATATACACTATCTTCGTTTTTTTAAATGTTTTTTTAACTTTTGTGTTTTGTTTATAATTAAATTTTCACTTACTTTTTTTTCACAATTTTTCCAACACTACTCATTGTTTCCGAAAAATCTCTCATTATGTAACCTATCATATAATTAGATAACAACATTAAGGGGATAATTGGATTGTGATGTAGTGGCATGTACCACGTCCTATGAAGCACATCCACGAACGGGACATCCAAAAAGGTATGTTAGTTTAAGGGTATAGTAGGGTAGGATATGTGTATTGAAAATTGTAAAAGGTGTATTGAAAATTGTAAAAGGTGCGTTGAAAATTGTAAAAAGTGATGTAGCTAATAGGGTGCGGATGTGGAGGGATGGGCCATCCTGTGTAAAATGAAATACGTAGAGGATGTCCCATGCCACATCCGGATGGGGACATCCCAGTCCAATTATCCCCTAAGGAAATGTGGCGAAAAATAAGGAGGTGTTCGGTTTAGGCTTAAGTGGGGAAATCCTAACTTTGAAATCCTAAGATATAAAAATAAAAGTAAATAGTGACTATGTATGTTTGTTTGAAATTGTATAGCGTAGAATTATACTGTAGATGTCAAATCAATGTTATATGTTTTACAGGATATGATTGTATTAGGTGGAATATTTTGAGTTTAAATCTTAAAACAAATGAGGATTGTATTTTAACATCCAAAATCGTCTGTGCTGAGTTAGAAACAAACATACGGATTTAAGGGAAGAGAGAAATCTAAAGAGTGATTTATTTGTCTGTTCTTCATATCTCTTAACTTTTTTGTCCAAATCTAAAAGAACATCTAAAAAGGGAGATAATATTGTATTTGAAAAATGACAAAAAAATTAAAGGACCAGAAATATATTTTATAATAAACAAATATATGAACTAAAAAATATTTAATATCGAATAATTATTATTTTAATAATAGATTTTAAAAGTTTTTAAAGTAGAAAATGATTTTTCTGGTTCAACTGATCCGTATTTATTCGGTGTTTAGCGGTTTTGACCGTTTAACACTATTTCCGATTTCGTACCCCTACAATACTGAATCAGTGGCCATTCACAGTCGAACAGATTAAACTGACCGATTTGATCCGGGTCCACAAACATGTTCTATTAAAGCAAGGTTGAGAAAAGAAAAAGTACTGCTATCTGAATGATAATACAAAGGATTAAATGGAATAAAAAATATACAGAAAGATTTATTGCAAGGACAAATGTTACTAAAACAAAAACTAAAGAAAATGAAAAGGGAACAACATAATACTCCCTCTGTTTAAAAAAGAATGTCAATATAACTATTTTTGGAGAAATTAAGAATTGGTATTTAATTGGTATGTTTTGTGAAATACGGAAATAATCAACTAAATTGAGTAAATTGTTTAAGATAATATTGAAAGATTTGTAGTTTTTTTTGGTAAAGTGACACTTATTGTAAAATATTTCAAAATGTGTAAAATGTCATTCTTTATAAAATGGAAATAAGCAGTTTGGGGAAATAAATGGAACGAAAAGTAACAAAATAAAAGAAAAACTAAAGGGGTCTACTGCACTTGTGCAGAACATTTGTTGCTGCACTGAGGGGGTGTTTGGCTAAACTTATTTAAAACATCTTATAAGCTCTCACATCTTTTAAGATGTTTTTAGAGCTTATAAGTTGTATGGTCTTATTTTAAAATAAGTTGTAGAAGTGTTTGGATCAAATAACTTATAAGATCTTATAAGATATTGATGTGTTTGGTATATAAGAACTTTTTATAAGTATAATTACCAAAAAAGATGTATTTAAAAAGAGCTTATGAAAAAAAGGTGGGGTAGTGGTACTTTTTTAAAAAGAGCTTATAAGCTCTTAAGGAGCTTAATTATACATCTTATAAGCTCCTTTTAAAAAAATTAGCCAAACAAATTTTGAGAGCTTATAAGCTCTTAAACATCTTATAAGATGTTTTATAGAGCTTATAAGCTCTACCAAACACCCTCTGAATCCGCATCCCTTCCATTACTGTCTTTGGAACAACTAGAGGATAGATCACATTAAAATTACTCGTATTAACAGCATAATGACTTACTAGGAAAAATAACACGAAAATCAAACGAACAAGGCGGGACCTTCGCTAAGTCGGAAGAGTCCATTAACTCGGGCCCGAAAAAATTATAAATTTTAGGAGTCCGAACTTATTTTATGTAATTATTTGGTATATATATATATATATAATTACTTTTGTGTAAAACACACGAGTGTTACTTTGTCATGGATTGTGTGCTTGTATTACAACCAATTAAGCTGGATCGACTATATAGAAATAGTTATATGGTTCCTACATAGTTGTTGTACAATATCTTTTATTTATTATTTATTAGCAAACACAATAGTTTTTTTATTTATTTACTTTGTGTAACCCCGTAAATTATTTAATCATTATTATATTTCAATATCAATTTTTGTCCAATGAGAATTATTTATTTTCCGTAAATTATTAAAATTATTTTAAGTTATGGATAAAATTATATTCCATATTATTAGACTTTTAAATATTTAATTTGGATACTAGCCTAATGCATTAGTTAGGCCCAAGCTAGCCCATGATTTTTACTTAGGGAACAAGAAAATACTTTCCTAGTATAATTAGGAGTTCTAAACCCTAGAAATATAATCTATAAATAAAGAATTCATGTCATAAATTAAAATCACAATCGAAATCATCTATTTTTATTAAAAGCTTCGTGCATAAGCCCTAGAAGTCCTTTCGAGAGCCGCCAACCTCGTTTTCCTCTTTCACCCTATTTTCAGTTATCTTCTTTATAAAATTCGAAATTCATATCAATACATATTATTTTTTAATGAATTTTTAGTATGTTCTTTCACCCTATTTTCAGTTATCTTCTTTATAAAATTTGAAATTTATATCAATACATATTATTTTTTAATGAATTTTTAGTATGTTATTCCGTGGCATGTTTTAAAATTCCAGTAAAAATTTTAACCCCATATGAGTTGTATTTTATTTTATATTAATTTTCTATCTCTGCTGATCTAGATTTTAAATATTCAGGTTCTTCATTTAGAAAATTCATAATATATAGTAAAAAGTTCTAACATCTTATGATTTTTGAATATGTTGTTCCTCAGTATGTTATTTATATTATGTAAAAGTTTCAAATCCATCCAAATTATTTTTTATTTTATATAATCTTTCTATTATGACTGCACATGATCTGAAATATTCTGCTTTCTGATTTAAAAAATTCGAAAAATATATTTATACATGTTGAAAATTTCTTATTTTTGGATATGTACTACATATACATGTGTTCTATTGTTATATAAATTTTCAAAGTGAGCCTTCTAATAATTTTCGAGTTATTAAGGTTTTTCTACCGCTGTGCAAAATTTACAGTTTCAACTTATTCGGTTTCAAAAATTCAAAACCCATAGTTAAACTTCTTGGAAAATCCTGAAATTTTATTATGATACTTTCACGTAATTTTATTTCCTACTGTAAAAATTTTAAAGTTTTATCCCTTATCATTTATGAAAAATAAATTATTCATTCGCTGATGAGCAGCAAGTTTTCTACCTCTTCTAAAAAATTTCCTAAATCATCAACCAAACCCTAAATTCCAAACTTCCAAATCCCATATATTTAGGGCCCGCTTGGTTGCAAATCATCAATGACAATGACAATGGGTATGAATGAGGGTCAATCATATTGTGGAATGAAATGAGGAAAATTGTTAATAAAATGGGGTAGTGATTAACTTATTTATTATGTACTAAGCACCATAAATGGGAATGAATTTTCATTCATTTTCATTCCTTACCCATAAACCTCCCAACTAAGCGGGTCTTTAATTGAAGACCAAGATAGAGTCATGCATGCTTAAGTAGGAAGGAGACGAGACTACTGAGTGCTACAAGACAGTTGCATCTACATTCCGAGTTGCATCACAATTTAGGTGGAGGTTTACTATTTATTATGATTATATGCTTAATTAATTGTATGATTATAACTGTTATATTCACAAGTTTCAAGTGTATATTCAATTTATTTGGATATACAAATTCCGTGAGTATATGGATTACAAGTTACAAGGTTATATTTAATTTATTGAATATAATATTCAAATTGCAAGTTTACAAGTTACAAGTATACTTTATGCTTTTAATATTTTTGTATGTAATTATTATAAATTGTGATATTCCACGAGTTAAAGGAAGCTCACCCCAACCCACTATTGAGCCTTTGGATGGAGTAAGAGGCGGGACCGAGAGTATATGACATATTAGGACGTAATTATATTTCTAAAGTATTTGATTGTTGAAATATTAATGTTCATTTATGTCAGTCGACTAGTTAGTTTTGAATTATGTTATCATTGTACTTTAGTTTAAATTCAATAATTTCTTTTCATTATGGAAAGTACTGGTATATATTTAAATTATTTGTTGACTTGTACATGAATTTAACTAAGGATAACCATGTTAATCTAGTGGCATGATTAGGAGATGTAATCGACTTTATGAATAATATGATAATTTGAATTTTCATGTGGTACTGTGCGAATAACGTAGAAGTATTTTGGTGAAATATGTTATGTTTAAAAAGTATAATTTTTTTGTGAGCATGTGATTTGTTTTCACCAAAATATGTTATGTTTAAAAAGTATAATTTTTTTGTGAGCATGTGATTTGTTTTCATGGATAAGAATGATTTATATTTAAGTTACGATGAATTAATAAGTTCAATTAGAAAATTATTTCTTATTTTCCGCTGCTACAAAAATTAAGGTTTATGAAATTGGATGTTATGATTTTTGTTTTGCTTGTGTGGAAAAATGATTATTTTGTATATTTGTTATGAAATTATCTATGCTCAAAATTTTACTAACGGCCTAATTTATGAATAATCTTATATTAAAACAAGAAATTTGATAAATGTTATTTGTTTTATGAAAATGGCGTTGTTACACTTTGTTTTTCTTCTGTCACTTTTCGACTACATATTACTACAAAATATGCCATTTTCTAACTCGTATAATTTATCTTATTTGCTATTTGTTAATATATTCTACCAAGTAGGTTTACTACTCGTATAATATCTTTTTGTCTATTTTTTAACATTTAAAAATATAGTTTTTTATTTATTTCGTTTTTAGTTCTTTCCCCACAATAAAATATATTTTGGTTATTTTCTTTTCCACATTGATAGGAAAGCCTTTTTTTCTTATTTCAAAATTAACTGAATATAAAGATATAAAGATAAAAATGACAGGTGATTTAACACTTTAACAAAATAATGAGACAAAAGACTACTAATTGTGGTTGGAAAAAAAAAATTAATTTTAAATTCAAATTGTAAGGTGAATGTATTAAGCAACCAGTTTCACCTTATTTATCTTTTAAGTTTTTATGATAATATAAATATGTATTATTAAAAGTGCTTCAAAGAAGATCGTTTTTAAATTTGTAAGTCGTGAAAATTCAAGGGTGCAATGTGAAATCTCGACTTTTAAGCTGCGAAAATTCAAGGACATAATGTGAAATCTCGACTCAGGCCCAAGTCCGGCCTCAGCCCTATAAACGGTAAGATGACTTTCACTTAAATTATTCTTTTTGGAACAACTAAAGGGTAGATCACATTAACGTTACTCTTATTAACTGCTCCCTCCGTTCCGCTCTAATTTGCATATTTTCCTTTTCGGTTTATCTCAATCTAATTTGTTTGCCCATAAATGACAAATTTCTCTCATAATCTCCACATTCAATTTCCACTTTAGAAAAAGTAAGATTCCAAAAAAATTATTTTTTCTTAATTTCCGTGTCCGATCAAGGTAGGCAAATTAAATCGAAATAGAGGAAATACTATTTTGCATTGTATAAAAAAAAAAAAAAAACTCATTATTCGCCCCACCAATTTGGTAAGTTTGAAGAATGAAATTATTCAAACTCTCCTGTAATAAAGTTTGGAATTCTCAAACTTCATAATTTTTCAAGTCTTTCTCACACAAACTGAGGAATGTAATCATTCTTTTAGCCAAAATGGTTTTCTTTCTCTCTAACCTTCTTACACATGTTTTCTCAATTTCTCTACTCTCTATTTTCTATCTTAGAGGATCGTCATCTATTTATATTACTCAATGTTAGGTTCTAACAAAAACATTTTAATGTATCACTCAACTAGAACTTGCCATCTTTCACCTTAATGGTGTGACAGAGATTTCATCCATCAATTTTTAGAAAATACTCTTTTAGAAATGAACTCTAGAGAATGTATCCATCACTTTCTAGAAAAAAAATGGGCTATTCGAAAATTTGATTAAATATAATTACAATAGACTTCCCATTATTATAGGAATAGGGCAACAATATTTAGCTTTCTTTTATGTGCTATGACAGTTTATTTCAAACATTTTATAATCATCAAGATTTTATAAATTATTTCAAGAGTTTAGATGGTATAATTTCTCAAGAGCTTTCTAAGTTAATAAAATATTTAGGTAAAAGACCTTATAAGCTTGCTGTGAATGCAGTGACTCGGCTATGAATTTAAGGACTACTTTAAAAATAAGAGAACTTATTCTTCTCGGAGCTTATAAGTCCTTAATTTTTTTTTCTTTTACATCTTTTTACTTGTTTAAAATCTTATTTTGCCAGTTAAACAGTAAAAACAAAAGAACAAAACAAAACATATTAATTTACTAAATACATTTAAAGAGACTATAATTTCTCAAACACTTTAGAAGATGCTTTAAGGAGTGTATAAGCTAGTCAAACACCATCGAAATCTGCTCTCACTTTAACCTGGGCATAAGCCATCATTATATACATATATATATGTTTCGTAATATATATGTGTGTTCATGTATGTGTGCATATATATATAAACCTGGTAAAAGATATTCAAATATCGCATGATCAAGAACAAAATAAATATTCTAATAATCATTTTTGACGAAAAAAAGTAAAACGAGATAATCTTTGACAAATCACATGAAACTAGCTACTCTAGTGAAATAACAATAGGGATGAACCAATATCCTTAAAAATGTCCGTGCAAAAGATACCATTATCCTCAATATAATCAGAAAATCTCATTAAACGATGAAGGGGAATAACTAAGCTATCTGCAATAAACATAGCCTTACCAGTTGTCTACAATCAAAATCGACCGCGTGCTCCTGATTTTGATCCGATAAATGAAGAGACTTGTTTCAGTCAGTTTAGACATAACATGTTTAGACAGAACTAGGCATAAGAAAATTCATAAAGTTTCTAGAAATATGTGATAAAATATCAGAGAATGTAGCTTCTTCTACCAAGTAATTACACTAAGAATACACTGCTACAAATTGGGATCCTTACCCTGGCTCGGTCCAATAGAAAAATTCGACCAATTCATTCTCAGCAGAGAGCACATCAGAACTTCGGTTACTTCTTTGCATAGGTGATCAGCATAGGATAGTCCTCGGTTATCTTGAATCCCTGAAGGCCCTGCATAGCATAGGTAGACTGCATCTCGTTTTCATATTCCACGAAAGCAATTCCAGGCTTTGCTTCCACCATCCTAACTTCTTTGAATCCAGCGCACTGATTAAAAAGCATTTGCAGCATTATAGAAGTTGTTTGGTGGGGAAGATTCTGGATGAACAGGATGTTGTTTGGTGGGGCCGGTGCCTCTGGGACGGCTCTACCACCCGCATATGGTATTTGAGATAACTGCATCACATAGAGAGAATTACAATTAGGATGCTTTGTAAACAAACAAAAGTTACAAGGGCCTAATTCAAATAAAATTAGAATGACCAAATACAATTTTTTTTGCAGCAAAAAGAAGAAAAAAGCACTTCCAAATCAACGGTAAAACCATATATCAGGAGGTGAGTTAGAAGACTGGAAAATTCATTGGCACCACGATTTCAACAGAAGTATGATGCTGATTAAATTCTTATTGAAATTTCAAAAGAGGTTGTTGTCCTTGTTGAAGAACTTACCGGAGGGGCTGCACCATAAGCACCAGCATATGCAGGTGCTGCGCCTTGGTTAGCATCATGGTGCTCCTTTTTCTTTTTACCTGTATTACAAGCACAAAGACCAAGGCAGAGATCAAGAAAGAGTATGACGAACAATGAGCGCATCAGATATAATCAGGGCCTTGCTTCTCCATCTGCTATCATATACAAGAAGAGCACGGGCGAACAAATGGTTGCTAGGTGTAGATTCATTGATACACAATTACATGAGGCATACAATCACATGCTATAACTATATTTATGAGTTCTCCTCTTTTGGTTATAGTGTCACTTGAGACTTCCTATCAAGAGTTTGAAAATTTTATCGCAGTTCATTACCGAGCAATTAAGAAATACAGACATTATATTGCTATTATTTTTTTCACTTCCAAAGGTTTACTTCGTTTAAAAGTCAAGTTGCTCAATTGCTATACACAGTAGCATATATATATGCAGTTCTATTTTTTTTTTTTTTGTTTTTTAATGTAGTTCATTAGAAAGCACATACATGATTCACTGCAAGTATCTGATTCCAGTGGCATATATTACTCGATTCAACCTCGATTGTATTTAATGTGGTTGCACTAGTAATATTCACACAGAAGTGTATCACAGTTCATAAGACAAAATGCAAAAATAGACAGATTGTATTGCCATTATTATTCTAGTCTGTACTACTGCAGTATTTCCCAATGCAAATGGGGTAATTGGTGAGAGTTTACATTAGTTATGGACACAAAGAGTCATTTTGCAATAAATGATAAAGTTTTGATTGGTTGACTCATCTCATGGACATGCATATACAATATGAAAGAAGGCACCATTTTCCTCTTTTAATACGTCAAATGCAACATAAGAGAGAGATGGCATACCTCTGTCATCATGCTTCTTTCTTTTTTCTCGAGGTACAAAAGTACCATCTGCCTTTGCTATGATATCAGATTTTGTTTTTGCATATTGAATTCGCTGCAAATAAGCATTATGTAATTCATTTTGAACCCAATAATTGAGGTGGCATTACTTAACAAGGAAAATGGAAGATGTAATATTTCAGAAATCTGCAAGTTACCCGCCGCCACCACCAACACAAACACCAACAACAATAATAAAATTAATTGAGTAAGAAACAAAAGTTTGAAGTCCTAACTTTCTCGTCACTCACCCTTCCTAACTTTCTCGTCACTCACCCTCATTGCCTGCTAAAGGCTTTAACCTACAATAAGTGACCCACCAGCACGTAATTACAGAGGAAAAACTCACACACATCTAGGAAATGCCATATACGCATAGGGGGTGAAGGTGGATTCAAGATACAAATTCATAATATATTGACATTGCACTGCATAAAGAAAAGACTTCCCATAAATACAAAATAGATTGCCTGTACACCAAATATTTGATAATTATTACTTCAAAAAGCTTTTGTATTACACCTTGGATTCCATCTTGTACTTCAAAAATGATGTTAACACATATGGTGTTCGGTGTTAATTAATGGTGTCACTTAATACATAGGCACACATATTCTTCCTCCAATCTTTATCGTTCAACAAGAATTTTCTACTGCTCATTGTGGAGTAGATTGAGTGGTGCTGTTCTTAAATCAACCATGGGATTCCGCTCTGTCTCCGTCCTCTAGTACAGAGACGATAATTTGGATAACATGCCCCAGGTCCAATGAAGAGCTTCTAACTTAAAATTATTACTTCAGACTTGCCAACTCATCTATCATATCGAGACCCTAATATTTCAATTTTAATCTAGAGATTGTCAAACTCACCACCATCCTCTATTATAAAGCAGGACTTCCATGTTACTCAAAACAAACAGTAAATTTGGAAGGCAGTCGTACCAAAAATTCCTGTGCTGTCATAACCCTCCAGATGTCTAGCATATCATGTGTCCTTGTTATGTAAAACGAGAATCTTTTCTGCCTTAACTAAAACATAGTGGGCAACTAAATCTAAGAGCTGCTATCAGAAGGCCTCTCAAATTTCCCAGCATCTTCCGTAACAAAGCAACTAAAGAAAATAAAATCCGTCATATAAACACATAAATAAATTTTAATGGGCATATTCTCATAGGAACAGCTTGTCCTTGCATCTTTGCCTACTACAGATGGACTCACACAACCATACCGAAATTTGAAAATAAAATACACAACTAGAAGTTAGAACATCAAATACACAGCTAATAATAATCGGACATAATAGGGAACCCATTTAGACAGCACCAGACACAAAAATAACACAGTGCATAATCTAGATTATGGCATGGTAAATCCGTAAAACTAAAAATACATAAAGCGACCAACAAAATACAGAAATTGGTACCATATCCTTGTCGTAAAACGGAAAGCCCTGCATTTGACGAAGCGCACTGGTGGCCGAAGAAACCTCCTCAAAAACAACCCAAGCTTGGCCCTTGTGCTTTAGGGTTTTGAATGCCAAGACCTCCAGTATTTTCCCGAACTGCGAAAACACCGCGTGAAGCGATTTCTTCAATTCTAGCAACAGAAGATAAACCAAAACCAGAAATCAGTCCGTTACCATTCAGACTCAAGCAATTGCAGCATTTGTCGAAAAGTCAGATAGCCATTAGATAAATACCGTCGAGCTTGATTTTCTCGTTAAGATTATTAATGTAAATTGTCTTGTTGGGAGCGATCTCTGAGCCGCCGCCTCCGCCTCCTCCGCCAGTAGGTGGTGTCTCCTCCATGGATACTGCTGGCTAATTTTTCCGGCAACTGAGCAGCAACAGAACGTCGAAATACGAAATTGGGATTTGGGAGTGAGAAACTGCTGCTTGCTGGGTTTAGATTTTTGGGGTTTAAGTTTCTGGGCTCAATTTATTGGGCTTTTGTTCACAAACAATTTTAATTATAGTCCTGAGCTGGATGGGCCAGAGCCCATGTATATAGGTGTGGCAATTCGGTACATTGCGCTAACACCACAAGATCAAATCGGTCGGAAATTCTGAGCAAAAAGTTGTTGAGTATTCCCAACCAATTAAAATCGAGTCTCCTGCTTGGAGTGTAAAAGTTTCTCTCTCTAGAGAACTTCCCTGTCCCCTTTTTGGAGGCAACTAAAAAAGGAAAAAATATTCAAATTTTCAAACTTCTTCAAACCCACCTTCCTTGTATGCTAACCAGATCTCTTGCCAACACTCCACTAGCAGTCCATTACATCATAACATTAGTTTCAGCAATGCATTTGGTTGAAATCATTAACTCCTTCATGCATTTATGGTTTTTTACTGCATTTATGTGCGAATTACCTACAAAATCAATCTAAAGAGAAGTCTCCCACCATTTTCTGCTACCAGAATTTAACTCCTACTCCTTTGCTCTGGTGCAATTTTCTTCTCCCATCATTTTTGCATTTATAATTCGTCCTGGTAGATCTATCTTCTGCTTTCTGTTTTGTGCTCACCTTTGTTTGTTGTCCTGACTCTCTCGCTTCTACAGGCTGAACCAAGGCTTCCTTTCTTTATTGACAGACCGGTACTCCGAGGGCAAGATGAGTTCAGATATTGTGGAAAAACTTCAGAAATTTGCTTTGTCAGAAGTTGAAGCTAAAGGAGTGGAACTTATTAATGAGGATGTTAATAAGAGTACAGAGGAATGTAGCAGGAGTTTGATGGGTCAGATTTGGGGGTCAAAGAAAGCTAACTTCACTGGGCTTAAAAAAACCATGCTGAGTATTTGGCCAATTCAACAATAGTTTGTGATGAGGGAAATAGACTTTAATGGCTTTCAGTTCGTTTTCAGGGACAATGAAGATAAGGAAGCAGTCCTTAAGGGTTCTAACTGGTCCTTTGAGAATCAATATCTCATATTGAAGGACTGGAACGAAGATCTAAGTGTCCAAGATGACTGCTTTAAGGTGGTAGACCTATGGATCCAAGTATGGAACCTACCAAATCACTGGTTCACGGTTGAGACAGGGCTGAAAATAGGGAAACTCTTTCACAAAGTTAAAGACGTTATCATTCCAGAAACAGGAAGTACCAGAGGTCGACACATTAAAATCCTCGTCTCAGTGCGAATGGACGAACCTCTCTTAAGAGGAACTATGATAAACTTAGGACTCAAGTCTTGCTGGATTGACTTAAAGTATGAACATCTATTGGGAATATGCTACTATTGTGGTGTGATTGGGCATATAGAAAAAAATTGTGAGACAAGGCAAAAAGACGTTGGCTGTGGAAAATGCAATGAAGGACAATTCGGGGACTGGATTCGAGCTATGGATTACCACGCTTTGACAAAGAATCCTAAGCAGGCTGAAAATCTAAGCAAAGAGAAAAATCAGAGGGAAGCTAACAAAGTTGTCCCAGAATTTCAGAGAAGGGTGATTGTCGAGAAGCAACTAATAATCAAAGCTTTAGAGGGAAGTAAAGAGAAGGATGAGGGGAATAATATAGGTGCTAGAGAGTGTAAGAAGGCTGATGGTGATGCTGGGAGAGGGAAAGATAAGGAAGATAAAGAAGAGGGAGATGATCATTTCTTTATGGAGATAAGTGGAGAGGGCTTAAAGGAACCGGAGATTGCCTTGAATGACTCACTGATGGAGATGGAACCGAATCTGTTGGTCAACGTCCCTATCGTAATGAAAAGCACCAGAATTCCACTAGACGAAATCCATCCGAACAAGCAACAGGTTAGAGGTATTAGTTCCAAAGCCCTACCCAACAAGAGGAAACAAAGCTATACAAAACAGAGGACAGACAAGGTGAATACAGTGGTAGAAATGGGAGTTGGAAGTGTCGGGCAGAAAAGAAACATTTGTTTACTCGACGAGAATGGTTTGGATCCAGAGGAGCTTCAACAGAAGGAAAAAAAACAGTGTACCTTGGAAGAACCAAGCTCAACAGTGTCGAAGGTGGAGGTAGCCTACCTAGAAGGGCCCCAAGGTTATCCATGAGAGTAGCGGCGTGGAATGTTAGAGGTTTGGGTGGGCCCTCTACCATTCCCCAACTGAAAGAGTCAATGAGGCTCTTCCATCCGGAAATGGTCTTTCTTTCTGAAACTAAGAAGAAGAGAAAATTTGTTAATACAGTGAGCAAGAAGTTGAAAATGGGAGATAGATGGAAATACGTTGATCCAATTGGTAAAAGCGGGGGTATGTTATTTTTCTGGTCCGAGGAGATTGACATTCTTGGAGTTTGGAATAATGGTTTTTGCTTCGAAGTAGAATTCAGAAGCTCGGATAAGAACACCACTGCTTGGGCTATTTTTGTGTATGCTAGTACTGATGACCGGATTCGAGAGCAACAATGGGAATATTTAGTGCAAGCAAAAGATAGGTGGGGAGATTCATGGTTTATTGGGGGAGACTTTAATGATATACGGGCAAATGAAGAGAAACAGGGAGGACGAAAGAGGCCAGATACCAGCTTCCAAAGGTTCCAGAATTTTGTTAGAAACATGGGTATGGAGGAAATTCAGTTCAGTGGAAGACCCTATACTTGGGTCAACAATAGACAAGGTTTCAATTTTGTTGAGGAAAGATTGGATAGGTTTTTTGCCTCTCCAAATTGGATTTTGTCTCATCCAACAGCAAAAGTCGAACATATCCAACGGCAAGCATCGGATCACGACCTCCTTATTTTGAGCGATCAAACTGATATTCCCAAAAGGAAAAACAGGTTTCAATTTGATAGAAGGTGGATAGAAATGGAGGGTGTTAATCGAGTCATTGAAGAAGCTTGGAATGAACCTCAATCTGGAACACCAATGTTCCAAGTTCAGCAGAGAATAAAAAGATGCAGAGTGGCTTTACTCAAGTGGTCTGCAGGAAGAAACATGAATTCAGCGAAGAAGATAAAAATGATCAAGGATAAGTTGGACGAAATGAGGGATGAGGGGGGTCGAAGAGACTGGAGAGAATGGCATCATCTCAAGAATGAGCTAAATGAAGCGTATAAAATGGAAGAATCATATTGGGCACAGAAGGCAAGAAATCAGTGGCTGCAAGAGGGTGATAAAAACACTAAATTTTTTCACGCCTCTACTATGCAACGCAGAAGGAGAAATGCTATCAGAAGCTTGGCTCGAGGGGATGGGTCACAGTGTGAGACTGAGGAAGATATTGAGATGGAAATTTCTAAATTTTATCATGAGTTGTTCAGTTCATCTTGCCCCCAGCTTGATCTGTCCTGCCTCAACGGAATACCGGAATCTGTCAATCAAGCAATGAAAAGCAAATTGGTTCGGCAAGTGGAAGATAATGAAATAAAAAATGCTTTCTTTGACTTCAACCCAAACAAGGCCCCGGGGCCGGACGGTATGACCCCAATCTTTTTTCAACAGTTTTGGAACATCATTCATGGAGATATTTGCTATGCTATAAAAAGTTTTTTTGCTTCAGGTCGTCTCTTAAAAGCAATGAACCATACAATCATTGCTTTAATTCCAAAAACTGCAACACCTACCTCAGTAGCACAATATCGTCCAATCAGCTTATGTAATGTTATCTACAAAGCTATCACTAAGATCATAGCTAATCGATTCAAAGAATGCCTTCATGATTGTATTAGTGATTCACAATCTGCTTTCATAGCCGGGAGACAAATCTTGGATAATGTGGTAGTAGCACATGAATGTATGCACTTTCTAAACAATACTAGGAAGGGGAAGAAGTGTTATATGGCTCTTAAATTGGATATGGCTAAAGCATACGATAGAGTCGAGTGGAACTTTCTAGAATGCATTCTTAGGAAAATGGGATTTCCGTCGTTATTCATTAAATGGATTATTGCATGCATTAGTTCGGCTTCATTCTCATTTTGCATTAATGGCAAGATTTCTGGTTATGTCATTCATTCTAGAGGTATAAGACAAGGAGATCCAATATCCCCATATCTCTTCCTTATCATTTCTGAAGCTTTTTCCAACCTTATTAAACAATCCCAACATCACCATATTTACAAAGGTCTGAAAATCTGCAGAAACGGGCCTCCCATTTCACATCTTCTTTTTGCGGACGACTCTTTGCTCTTTAGTGAGGCTTCAAGTGAACAAGCTTTTGTTATTAAAAAAATCATTGATACCTTTTGTTTTTCCTCAGGGCAAGCTGTTAACTTTGAAAAATCTTCAGTGTTCTTCAGTAAAAATTCATCCCAGGTCATTAAGGACGACATCCAGAATACTCTTCGTGGACTTAAAGAGAAGAAGAGCTGCAAGTACCTGGGTCTCCCTTTCGGCATTGGCAAGTCAAAGAAGGAGACCTTTAAATATACAATTGAAGCTACTGTCAGTAGGATCTCCAATTGGAAGAATGTCTTTCTTAGCACAGCGGGTAAAGAAACCATGATCAAATCGGTCCTGGATGCATTGCCTATTTATGTTATGTCATGTTTTTTATTACCTGTAGGGACTAGTCAGGAGATAGGTAGAAAGATTGCAAATTTTTGGTGGGGATGTAAGGAGGAAGGCGATCGTAAAATTCACTGGAGAAGCTGGGAGAAATTATCTCGGCCAAAGGAGGAAGGGGGGTTAGGCTTTAAGGAGTTGATACCGCTTAATAAGGCGTTGATTACCAAACAGTTATGGCGTCTTATTACTCAACCCAACAGCTTGGTGAGTAAAGTGCTGAAAGCAAAATATTTTGCTAAAGGAGGTTTAGGCTCTGTGACTGCAAAAACATCAGATTCTTGGCTTTGGAAAGGTTGGATTAAGTGCATCCCAGTACTCAAATTGGGAGCCAGATATCAGGTGGGGGATGGGAAGTCGATTCGAGTGTGGGAGGTCCCATGGCTCCCTAAACCACCAGTTTTCAAGCCGGAGTACAAAGATGTTGGTGGAAGTCGTGTTACGTGGGCGAGAGAGCTGATGAATGAGAAGGGGAACGAGTGGGATATCGATCGGGTTAAGGAACAATTTACACAGCAAGATACTGATATTATCTTGCATACTCCCATCAGTAGTACAGGTAACCGGGATAGAC
Source organism: Ajuga chamaepitys (assembly GCA_958295605.1). Lineage (NCBI taxonomy): Eukaryota > Viridiplantae > Streptophyta > Magnoliopsida > Lamiales > Lamiaceae > Ajuga > Ajuga chamaepitys. The sequence continues at coordinate 51,133,708 of OY282507.1, forward strand.
TGGTATGGCATCCTACTTCTAATGGCCTTTTTACAGTTAATTCCGCATTTCGTATTCTTCAAAAGGATTTGGCAAGTAAGCGAGACCTCCCAGAATGTAGCAATGAGAAAGAAATTCATACGAAAATGTGGAAGAACTTGTGGACGCTTGATCTGAAAAACAAGATAAAACACTTTATTTGGAAATGTCTTCAAGGTATTCTTCCTACTAACAGTGTTTTAATTAAGAAAGGAGTACATGTCGACCCAATTTGTGGTTCTTGTGGTCAAAGTGTGGAAACACAAAGTCATCTCTTTTTTACTTGTGTTCGAGCCGAGAGGTGCTGGAAGTTAGCACCAGTTCAGTGGAGGAAGCTACCTAGGGATGATTCTTTGTTTGAAGTTTGGTTTAAGGAGGTTGGGGATATGAGCAGCAAAGGTACGGGTAAGGACAGAGCTTTGATTTCGTGTTATCTTCTCTGGTCAATTTGGAAAACAAGGAACTCCTGGAAATTTCAGAAAGTGTGGATAAGTGAGAAGGATACAGTTGAAAGGTCAACGAATGAGTGGATGGAGTGGAGATCAAGACACAATTATCAACCTTCGGTGTCAACGAAAGGTTCAGGTACTCAGTAACCTATTGTTACTAACCCAAGTATAAGTTTTGTAGGATGTTTTTCCATTTACATCAGTGCAAATTATAAAAGGGAAGGTAGAGGTGGGATTGGAGTTGTTGTTTGGGATGGTTGTGATCGTTTCGTCAAAGCTTGGGCTATACCGAGGACCAACTGTCAAAAGGCGGATGGACTATCCCTCGATGCCGTTCGTCTTGCTATGATTCAAGCTTATAAGTTTGGGTGGAAGAAAGTTTGTTTCAAGATTGATGATAAGGATATGATTAAGAGATTGAGCATCAACCAAAGTTTCAGAGCTCAAATCATGACCATAGCCGAGGACATCAACAAATTGAAACTTAAGTTTGATCATATCTCCTTTTGTTTTGTTGAAAGTGAGGATATTAGTTTAGCTTCTTATCTTGCAATTGTTGCATGTGGGTTACCTTCCTTGAAGGAATGGGTTATCCAACCCCTCATTAGATAGTTTTGTTTTCTGTCTAATAGGGATGTTGCACAGCCAGTGGGCTGTCCTCTGTAAAAACTTTATTTTGATGAGTATTTATAAAAGCCTATCGTTTCAGAAAAAAAAAAAAAAAAAAAAGTATTCCCAACCAATTCATTTAAATATATTATGATTTTCGGACTGATTTATAGCCCGTCGATCTTTTAGCCCATCTAGTCGGATTTATTGGACCCAATAGTAATTTGAACCTACATTGACTCAATTCATCTAAAATATCGAGCGAACTGGACCAATCCATTGTACTGGGTCTTTTGCCAGCTCTACGGATACCTAATAGATTCCAAGGCATTTAGAGTTGGAAATCAAAGCAAATATCAAATAAATAAAACAAGGAAGTTCGGACATATTTGGAACATTTAGACCCGAGTTGAGTCGAACTTTGAGTTGTTCGAGTAATGTTTGTTAAGTTTTGAAATAAACTAGCTCAAATCAAACTTGTTAATTCGGTAGTTGTTAATGTTCGTGAACATTAATGAACATCAAATTTTAAATAGTTTGTGTTCGTGAGCGTGGATATTCAAGATCACTATAATTTTGTGAGAAAAATAATAATATTCGAGGTTTAATTATAAACAAGAAGTTATTGTACATTTTAAGATAAATGAGTTGTATATATAACATATGAACATTATAATTTTTATTATTTTTATGTACGAGATGATCGAACATGTTAACGAGTCAGTAACAAACTAATTAGAGAAAGACATCCCATTTGCATCTGAAACTGGAGGCAATAGCAATACACATAGCTACAACAAATTATGGCCGAACTTGTACGGTATATTGGCTCAAGACAGCGTTGAGTGGGACTCAAAATGATTCAAACTCAAACTATGTTGACGTGGATAAAATTACATATTTTTCAGACTTGATAAAGTAGAGAATTGGAGCGAAAATACAAAGCTGAAGAATACAAAGTTATAATTATGGAAGTCTCCAAAATAACTTTTTCACTCTCGGGGTAAAATAAGTATGAATACCCACCCCCTCAAAGACACACATACATTCACTATTCACTATTCACTATTCACAACCCAGGACTCATTTTTTTTTACTTTTTCTCTCCCTATTTTGTCTCCTCTATTTCTCTCTTCTGCCACCAGCCATTTTTTCTGACTTTGGCATCGGAGGTTTCTTCACTAGAAATCCTTTCGGTAATTTTGCAGGAATTATTACGGCTATTTCGACTCGAAGTATAATGATTAAGAACATTCTTCATTTTTAGTCATCTATTTTCTGATTTTTGCCCTTTAGAGGGTGTTTGGCTGAGCTTATAAGCTCCTAAAAATATCTTATAAGATGTTTAGGAGCTTATAAGATGTTTAGGAGCTTATAAGCTCTTGCAAAGTGTTTGGCAAAATAAGATGTTTAGGAGCTTATAAGATCAAAAAATAAGCTCTAAGAGCTTATAAGATCTAAAAAAAATAAGTTGCTATACCCCAACTTATTTCCATCTTATTTTTTAAGATCTTAATTATTACACTCAAATTTCACACACTTACACACTCTACACACATTACACACATTTCACACACTTCACACACTTCACACACTACACACACTACACACATTTCACATACTACACGCACAACACACACTTCACACACTACACACATTTCACACACTATACACACTTCACACACTACATACATTTCACACACTAATCAAAATGTGCATTTAATATTAATTTTTAAATTAGATCCCAAATTTATAGCTAAAATCACTATATTCAATTGCAAGCTTATAAGCTCTTTTATCCAAACACTTTGTTAACTTATAAGCTCCTTAAAAATGACATCTTATAAGCTCTTGAAACAACTTATAAGATGTTGGAGCTTATAAGATGTTTAAAATAAGCTTAGCCAAACACCCTCTTAGTTCCAACTTTACTCCTTTAAAAATTTCTTGATTATGAACTAAATCCTTAACTCATTTCATGTGTAATTACCAAAAAGGAACACAATTTTTTAATTATTCCACAAATCCTAGTCGACTCCAAGAGCGAATCACGATGTTTCGCACACAAACCATGTGACGGTGAGAAAGGATCAAAATTATGTAATTACCGCAAAGGTCAATACTCACGTATCTATAAATATTAACCTTTCATTTTACATCTATACGGATAATATCTGGAGACAGGTAGAATTAACAAAAAGTAAAAGAAGAATATAAAGAAGCTAATTGAAACTTGACCCATACTTTAATTTTTTTATTTTACTTTTTCTTGTAATTTTTTCTCTATTTTTTATACATGTCAATAAAACTCGCAAAGATATTGATGATGTGTCCTCCACATTGCAGGGTATGTGGCATATTTAAAGAGTGTTTGCTAAATGAGGTGTCAAATAGGATTAGCATAAATGTTGAGGTGTGTGTTGATCACCCACCTAAAAATTGGTAGATCCTACATCAGGCATAATACACTTATGAGTAAGTTTTTGTTTGTGACAGTCATACAAATTTTATTATGTGTAGCAAATTTTTATTTATCCAAACAAAGAAGAAGAAGGTGGAGCCTCATTTACCCATTTCCTTTTACTATACTTAAGTTGACCCATCACACGAAATGAGATCTGTATAACTACCACATACAAGTTTTTCTCCACACAATACTGTGTTATTTATCACACATTGTCACATAATTTCATATTGATATATGCAAGATATATAAAATAAATAAATAAATATATATATGACACTCACTGTATGATAGGTATGAGCGAATGATAGGGCCAGTGTCGAAGATATGTGACAAGTGCCGTCGAAAATAGGGTTTCCGGGCGTGGGGCCCCAATTTTTTTCTATATGTGTGTGTATATATAATTATGTAATATTACAGTATATCGAATTCACGAGAGGAACTCTGCTCGTAATTTGTGTTGCTAATAAGTTTCTTCATTTATCAATTCATATTCGTGACATTATAATGTGTTCTCCTTTTTATTAAAATTATCAAAATATTAAATTACTACTTCTCAAAATATAAAAAACCGCCACCCATCAATTCGTCCATTTAGTTTTCTCATTTTCTTGGTTAAAATTGGCAAATACTAAATTACTCATTCTCTAAATATAATAAAACCACTATATATAAGGTCATCCATTTAGTTTTCATAACTAGCCATAATTAGAAAAAAAAATAAAAAAATAAAAATACATTCTCTCATTTTAAGTAGACAACCAGCAGCAGAAAAATATAAAACAAAATCTATTTTGAACTACTTCTTTAAGTTTTATTTAATCACTTGATGGATTTGGAAACGTTTATATTAAAACATAATATTTTTTTTTATTATTTTATTTCTATATAACATGTCCAGTTAATAAAATTGTTCATATATATATAAATTAATTTAAAAATTCCTTACAAATAAGGGCCCAAATTTATTTTCGCACGGTGCCTCTCGGAGTGTTGAACCAACCCTGATAAATGAGATAATGCATGAACGAAATCAATTTAGAAATGAAGTGAGGATGCGAAATGAATACTATGGTTATAACAATCCAAAGATTGGTATGTTCAAAGAATGACAAGGATAAAAAATTATTATTGTCATCATAATTATAGTGAACAAATAAGATTGATAATAAAGACAACAATAACATTAAAATGTGGTAATCTAGGTTGTCCGGCTCGATCAGTTGTGTCGAGCCAATGTCATATGTTAAGTCGGGCGGGTCGGACCGAAAATCGGCAAGCACAGCTCATCCCTCTCAAATCCACTTCGATTATCAAGTCGGTACATCTTCTGTGAGGCAGTCATTGAACCATTAGGTTAAATATATTGGGCCTGATTATACTTTGGGCTAAAAAATTTATGATACGACTGCCTAAAATGTCAAGCGAATAGGTCAGACCAACCCATTAATCCGAGGCGACTTTGTCACCTCAACATAGCATTTTCCAAGTATTATGAATTATTAATACCATGAGAGTTGGAAGGAGTTGATCTCATAGATAGGGGAATACTGATTCCATTAGGCACGGTGATTCCCGATATAAAATCATAATCCCTCCGTTCTACAAAAATATGTCACTTACTATATAAACATATTATTAATTGTTTGTTTCCATATTTATCATTAATTAATGTGTCTTAACATTATCCATATCAATTAAATATATTTATACAATAGATGAGATGTACGCGTATAAAAGAAAAATAAATATAAAATTTAATGTTTTAACTATATTAACTTATACTTTTTAATTTGTGTAAAAATAACTGTAAGCATATTTTTGTGGGACGGATGAGTAACAATCATAAAAATTGGAATGAATATACATTTGGTCATTCTTTTCCTACTTCTTTATCTCATATCAATCATGTCACTAGAGTAAGCATGAATCGACCAATAAAAATGTAGAGCCACCCAAATTACACCTTTAAGCAAATCTTCTGGGGATATTGTTGGTTTTGCCTATAATAAATTGACCAATAAAAATGTAGAGCCTCCCAAATTACACCTTCAAGCAAATATTCGGGGGATATTGTTGGTTTTGCCTATAATAAACGTACATATATATACCCTAAAAAAAGAAGACAAAAACCAAAATAAGAAAAACATACATATAGACTGTGTTTATTTATGGCTGGAAGAGGTTAGAGTACTGTAGACTGGGAGAAATAAAGTAGAAAGAGAAAATTGAGTTAAACAAATGGGCGTTTGGTTTTGTTGGTTGGGGATTGAATTGAGATATGTTTTTAGTGTAAAATTTGATAAAAAATGTGATGTGTTGTTAGTAAATATATTAACAGTAACTCTAAAGAAAATACGGTTCGGCTAACCAAAACCTCAATGAATTGAGTCAAATTATAAGTAAACGTATCCAGTGTGTTAATCGTTAATTTATGATACATCATTCGTAACTGCCATAAAACTCATATTTATTTCCTTAATAGCTCCCACACTCCACCAAACCAAACTCGTTATTACTAAATACATGTTTAGGAAAGATTTTGATATAAATTGGAAATGTTTTCAGTTTATAAATATTAAATAATATAAGCAGTATCTGATAATATATTAATACACATTTTGAAGTTTTTTCATATATCATTATCACTTGTTATTACCAAAATAATGATCTATGAGGCTCAATGAAGCCCGTGCTCCATTTTTTAGTTCGCAATATTGGTATTGGTTTATTGCATTAAAAGGTCCAATAATATCTTTAGCTCAAAAGAGGGTCCACTGCATATCATGTCAACCATTTAAAAAAATTAATAATATCCGAAATTTCACCGAAATTTTCGAAAATATCCAGAAATTTTACCGAAAAATTTCGGTGGAATTTCCATGAAATTACAAAAAATTGTGCCTAGAGACAATCGAAATCTAAAATTTTGAAAATTTTGTCTAAATTGCCCCAAAATTCAAACAGAAATTTATTACATCTCAATTTCATTTTGAAATCGTCAAAAAACGAAAATTTTAGAAAAATTTCGACGAAATTCCCCGATATTTTAACCGCCAATCCCATCATATATATATATATATATATATATATTTCTTTGCTAAAACATGAGCAATCTTGTCATCTAACAAAACAAACATGACTTCTACGAAATTGACTTAAAACAACTTCACAACTATGAAAAATATAATCAATTTCTGAAGAGTGGGATTTAAGTACGTCAAGTGCACAATAATGTTCACTACAAGAAAATTGTCAAATTTCAATGAAAAAAATTTGACGGGACACATACCTAATGGAACTATAAAATTTCCAACGGCAAAAAGAATTGTTGGAAATAATTTCAATGACTTTTGCCGTTGGAAAAAAATTCCAACGAAATCTCTTGCTGTTGGAATCATTTTTTCGTTGGAATTTTATTATTGGAATAAAAATTTCAACAGTCACTTTTCCAACGGCTCAAACACCGTTAGAATTGCCGTTGGAATTGAAATTCCAACAGAAATTTACTATATTCCAACGGCAATTCTAACGGTTTTTGAGCCGTTGGAAAAGTGACCGTTGAAATTTTTATTCCAATCCTAAAAAACCCTAAAACCCTAAAAACCCGCAAAGTTTCGAAAAAACCCCTGAACCCTAAAATCCCAAATCCTAAAAGCTCTTAAAAACCTCCAAGTGTGCATGCAAGTTTTTGCCATTTCTGAAATATTACATGCTTCAACACCAACTGTAATTGCATCCATATATCAAATATCACATTTAACAGGCTTCAACAATCTCTTTCAACTACATCAAAATGTAGAATTCTGCACGCAACAAAGTCAGGAATATCATTTCTCGAAACTAAACCAACACCAATTTTGTTTGAATCCCTAACAAATGTTGCATCAGTATTACATTTACAGAAATTAGTGGATTTCACGTGAATTCTTGAATTGGAGATTTCGCCCATTTAATGCATGTGGCCTGCATTGGAGCAATCTATATGCGATAGGATGAACTTGCATATAAAAAATGCAAAAAAAAAAATAAAAAAAAAAAAAAAAAAACAAGAAAAAATACGAAGAATTCCAAAGTAAAATATATAAATTCCAGACAATACAGATTTTTTCTAAAAAAGAATATTTAAAAAATAAAATATACAAATGCCATAAAATACTAAAAACAAATACTCCTTCAGTCGCATAATATGTGTCATGCTTGAAACTGTATAATTTTTTTATTTTTCGTCAATTTAGAAAAAGTACAACTCTCCTAAAATTATTAATACACACTCACATGATTTTTTTTTAACTTATTCAATTATATTACACTCATTTGTCAAAATTAATTTTTATAATTTTTATAAGAACTCTAGAAGAAGAAAGAAATCTTCACAGAAAAAAAATCCCAAAAAATAAATTGTAACGCCCCAAACTTTCTCATTTGCCTTTCGATTAATTTTCTACAAAGGGTTATTTCGAGTTTATTTTAAGAATTTTTAAAGTTAAATTATATTTTATTTAAATGTTGAGGCTAATGAATCTTCAAGAGACGTTTTTACTTAATGTTACAGGAAGAACTATCAAGAAGACCGAGTCACTTGTATACTCATCCGGCATAAGAAAGGTACTATAGATAAGAGATACTTAAAGGTATTTTTTTAATTTTGTTTAGTATACGTGTAGAATTTACTTTAGAAATTACAAGTAGAATATTACTTTGTAACTATCAATGTATCTAAAGTACTATGTACGGCTATGTTAATGTGGCCTATATGTGATTAGAAAAATAAGTATATGTACACATGTTTAGTATTTATATGTATGAAATAAGATGAGGATTTAGAATGAGTTATGACAAAAAAAAGAGAAGAATAATGAGGAAGTTATAAGACTAAAGGTTTCAAATCGGCGAATGTAGTACGAGTTGGATCGGACGACCTTGGAGTTTCTTCAAAGATATTCAATTAAAGAACGTCCACATTAGTCAATTAAAGTCTACACAAAGGTGGGTTAACTTCCACTCTATCTAATGAGTTTAAACATTCTCATGTTATGATTGTCATGGTTAAGATGTATTTATGTGATTTACATGTGATGTATATATGACATGGTATGCTATAGATATGCAGACAACTTTTGTTCTATCATGACGGGCATGTTCTGCTCTGTGTCGGGACAACCCTCTCGTTGTGGGTTTGCTCACTCGTGATGGATTTATCTTGTCCCGCTCAGATACGTGAACCGTCCTGTCATGATGGGTATACTCTTCGAACATACACCTCCCTATCATGGTGGGTGTGTTCTGTCCCCAGCCAGGAATAGATCTGCAAATTGGAACTACTCAATTGTGTTAGATTTATCCTGCCTTAGGCCAGATGTACACACCGTCCTATCATGATGGGTATGATCGACAGACATACATCGTCCTATATTGACGGGTAAACTCTGGTATGGGTCTGGTCAAACTTACCATATAGGTATAGCACCTTCATATGTTAGGTTTGTCTTGCCCTATGGTGAATATGCTTCGCCCTATTGTCGAGTTCACCCAAATATACGATGCCCACGTTGAGTTTACTCCGGGGGGTATCACGCTGCTATGGCTATGGTCAGGTTCGCTCGAATATACGATGTCCACGTTGAGTTTACTGCAGGGGACACCACACATATGTTTGATGCTTTAGTTTTTATGTGCTATATGTCATGCTATGATGAGTTACAAGAAGCCTTTCAGCTTAAACAATCATGAGGTTACTCCCCGGGGTGCTTTTCAAGCACTCGCCCCCACCATTTTTAGATTGTTTTGTAGGTCAAATGACTTAAGTAAAAGGTTTGGAGTTTGAAGTGGAATAGCGATGATGGATGCGTGGGGCCCTGATCCTTTATGAGTTTAGTCTATATTACTTAGTCTCAAAGTCTTATCATAATTTTAGATTGTTACTTTACTACCAAACTCTTTTGTGAGTACAAATTACGTCCTTGTCATAACTCTAGGTCTGTTTATTGATATGTATCTCTGAATGATTTTGACTTGGTCATTCAAGTTGATCGCTTTCGTTGTGCTAAAAGTATTTTAGGTCAGTCTGTATCACATTATTTTTTCTATGTATCTTTTAGTTGTATTCCGAACCAATACTATACAATACAACCCACAATAAATGGTAAACTCTAACTCAAATATAAAAAATAAATAATCTAATATTTTAAATTGAATATATTATTATAATATATGTGATATGGATGCTAAATGAAACATGGCCAAAATAGGATTAATTTGATGTATTATACTTAGGAAATAAATTAGAAATGGAATAAGGTATTTGCAACTTTTAAAAGTAAAATAAATTTTGATTTTTACTAAGTGTGACAACAACTTACTAGATATATCCAAAATTTTAGGCTGAAAAATGTTAATTGCGGAATTGCCCCTAATGTGACTTTTACACACATATATATATACACAATAACAATAACGATATGGAAGGTTTTCTTATAGAGCCCATATGTTATGTGTTCTGCCACCTCACACTCACACCACTAACTAAAACACGCTATATATATTTTTTATTCCTTTCCTGTATCTTACTCTAAAAATAATTTTTTCCTCCGCTAACAAAAATATGCTACATTCATTTTTCATTTTTTACTGATTCCTTTATCGTATTCTACTAAAAAAAAAAAAAAAATCAGTTTTTCCACTATACAAGATTTTTTCTTCCCAAAATATTTTATCAATTTTATTTCTTCTCTCTAGAAAATCAATTTTTTTCACTATACCATATTCTTTTCTTCCCAAAATAATTATCCATATCATTATTTCCAAAATAATTATTCATATCATTATTGAGTTTTCATCGGCTCACGCTCACCCACTAACAACAAAAACGCTATATATATTTCTTATTCATTCTTAGGCTCTTACTTCAGAAAATCTTTTTTTTTTTTTTTCAATAACAAAAACATGCTACATATATGTTTTATTTTTTTCACATATTTCTTCCTCGTATCTTATTCTAGAAAATTATTTTGCCCGTTTCTTTTACTTCTCTCATCTCTACCAAAATCTTTATATTAAATTATACCAAAATTTTCATATTAAATTATTATAAATTTTGAATTGATCACACTGATTCAATAAAGAGCAGATATATAATGCAATATCATTTAGTAGGATTGAGAAACAAAAAAAAATTCAAAATCCAATATCATTAATAGGATTGAAAAACAAAAAATTTCTTAAGGATTATTCTTATATAAAACATTTTATTAATTTATCTACAAAATTCCTCTATTATACATAAATTTTAAGAAAGATATAGAAAATACATTTTTATTTTAGGATTAATTGAATATGCATAGTCCATATGATAAGCTCATTGATATAAATAGACTTGGATTTAGAAATTTAATAGACATAGATGAACTCAAAACTTTCAAATTTTTATCGAATAATCTCCAATATTTCATATGATGAGCTCATTGATATAAATAAAGTTGAATTTGGATTTAGATCTTAATAGACATAAAAAAAATCAATGAACTAAACAAATAAAATATTTTATATAAGAATAATCCTCCAGAAAATATTTCTTTTCTCAATCTTATTCAATTATATTGGAATTCTGGATTACGTATTTCTATTGTTTATTGTTAGGTGGCGACTATTCGCAGCCCACCAAATTTCTTAGTGTAGTCCACTTCTCAATGTAGACCACTTATAATTAAAAATAATTGTAAATTTCTTAATACAATCCACTTAATACCGATTTTACCCTCTTATTAAATTATATTATTTAAATAATTTATTATAAATAAAAATAGTTTGAACATTAAAAGGTCTGGCTTTCCTTCTTCACCACAATTTCCCCTTCTGTTGTTTCTTCTTCTTCCCCATTTCCCCCTTTCTTTTTTCTGGAGTAAGCACTTAACCTCAACATTCTATTCTATGTTATTAGAAAGAAAACAACCTCGATCATTTAATGTATTAATTTCTTTATGTATAACAAGCCCCGATAAAGGTGTTTTAAATTGTTTCTTATATTTACTAGTAATATTCCCGTGCGATGCACGAAAGTTTATTTAAAAACTAATAATTATAATTAAATATGATTAATCTAATATTTAAATATGTGATAGTTTTATCCTAATAAAATATATATTTTTTAAAATATAGGATAAAACATAAATAAAATTATAAGTGTAAATATAAGTTTCTCGCATGTTATATATGAATTTAATATAACTTACTTTATATATAGGCATATATAAATTATAGATTTTAAGATAAATATTTAATATAAAAAAATATTTTTCAAAATGATCATTTCTTATCTTTGAAATCCAAACACACGTTTAGTGTGTCTGCAACATTCTTCACCTATGTGCATAATCTCTTAATTAATTATTATGAATGTTAAAACAAACATAAATATCTAACTATCAACTAATATTATTAAATAAAATAAACTGGATAATGTCATAAGAATTTTATTTTTCTTTAATATTTTTCATTTTACTTTAAATATTTAAAGTTATCTAAATAAAATTTAAAATTTTAACTATAACTATTTCCTCTTAAAAAACTTATTTGCAAGTTTTAGTACTTTACTTGGTAATTTCGATATATAAAAAATAACAAATTAACAAAATAAAATTCAAAAGTTATTCAATAGTTTGAATAACAAAATAATTCAATAGTTGGAATAACAAAATAAAACATATGAGTGCTCCAATATTTCTTAATACTTTCATATATATATGTTGAAAAGTTTCAATTAAATTATAAATTTATATTGTAAATATTAGATTCATTTAAAGATATACATTGGTTAATGTAAAAAAAAAAAAAAATGCTTAGGTTACCAAATGTGATAAAAGAAAAGCAAAGAAGACATAATTGAGATTGGTTAATGTGACTCAGTATTGTTTAGGTTGCAAAGTCTAAAAACATATAGTTCTAGTTGGTTAATTTTGCTTATTTAAAAGAAGTTTAGTTGCAACTTTTATAATATCATAGTATAGGTTGCAAATTGTAATTATTTATAGAAAAATAAAATTAACATATCTACAATATAAAAAATTAATAAAAAAATTTCTAAGATTAATTATCATATATAAAGTTATATATATGAGCGGAAAGATCATAGTTTTGTGATTTATCAACAAAAATAATTAGTATATCAAATAAGCATTAGCAAATTCAATAATTTAATAAGCTGATTATAAATCAAATATTAATTTGAGACAATTCATGTCAGATAAAACAAACTGATTAGGTGTGGTTTTAATTTGTAAAATAGAATTATTTGAATGATTTTTAATTGTATTCCAAATCAATACTATATTGTTTGTACAACCCACAATAAACACTGAAATCTTACGTAAATAATCAACGAACGAATAATATAATATTTTAAATATAATATCGTATTATTATATATAACAAATGAATATCAAATCAAACATCGTCAAAAGATGATTGGGTGATTCTAATTGCAGCCCCCAATTTTCTCCATACAACCACAGTATATTTGAATTTTCAATTTTGCCCAAACACCACAATCTCCAACCCTTTCTTCCTGCCACAGCCAGCAAACGGTCCAAACCTGCGATTCTTTTAATCTTTCACAGCAACCAATCCACGTCACAAAATTTTCTCTTTTCTTTTGTTATCATGTAAATTTTATAAATAAATGATCAGTTAAAAAAAGAAAAATCCAACAATATTGCAATAGATTAACACTACAATTTTTATTTTTTTAGAGACAATTAAATTTAAATATAAAAAAAACAACCCCCGCCCACAAGAAGAAGAAGATGAAACTCCAAAGACCATGGGTGTGAATAAATAGAAGGAAAGAAAGAAAATTAATTCAAGAGTCCGTGTTTGTTTGACAGTTAAGATCGACGGTCATGACTGTGAAAACTGGGGAATAAAGAAAGAAAAAGAAAAAGAAAACGTTGAATCTGTCGTATGAAAAATTACACTGTCGTTGTTCATAGAAAAAGAATCAGGCGAACTTCGAGTTTGAAATAGATTATTGAAATTTAAGTTTGTCCATGGAGATTGGAGCGGAGAAAAATAAACAGGCTGAGTTTGTAATATGTTGTTAATTTTAAGGATATAATAGGTAATCTATATTCATAGTGGCAGTGAGGAGAAATTTGATGGTTGCAAATAGAATTACCCAAGATGATTAATGTGATAGAGTATACATAATAAATATATTAGAAATGAAAAAAAGATATTTGCAACTTTAGAAAGTAAATAAATTTTGATTCATACCAAATGTGACAACAACTTACCAATCACAGTCTAAAATTTTAGGCTGAAAAATGTTACTTATAGAATTGTCAATACTATGTTATATATATAGATAGAGATTTTTTAAATTTATAAAATAATTAAATTATAATTATAAATAATTAAAAATAACCATAAATATATAATAAAAGGAACAACGATATTTTATTCGGATCATATATAATGTAAAGTTTAATAATTTTCTCATTATGTCTGTGCTTTTATTTTATATTTAACTTTTAATTTATCTAAATAAACTTTTAAGTTCTAATTATAAATATTTATTTTTTTCTTTATAACATTGAATTTTCATTTGCAACTTTTAACATTTCATTTGGTGATTTCAAAACATACTTAAATAATTTTATTTAATAAAATCTTATTTTAACAAAATAGAATTCAAAATTTATTTATTGATTCGAATAACAAATTAAAGTCTTTGGTTTCTTCAAAATATTTGAATATTTTCTTATTTTATTTAGTATTGTAAATTATTTATATAAATGTTATATCCTTCTCATAAATAATTTATATATTTGAAGATAAAAATTGATTAATGCGAACAAATTTATTTAGATTGTTAAGAGTAAAAAGGTATTTTTTAGCTTAGAAAGGGTAAAAACATATAATTGAAGTTTTAGTAAAAGTAGAAAATTTAAAAGATTGCCAAATGTAATAAAAGTCATAATTTAGGCTACAAAGAGTAAATTTGTTTAAAAGAGTAATTTTAACAAAATATTCATTATTAAAAATATAAATAGGTAATTAAAAATAATTTCAGTAACTATTTTAAGACATAATTATATATATGCTCAAAGTCGTGATAAGAAGATATTTTAGCAGATTTGATGATTTAATAAATTGATTATAAAATAGATATTGTTGTTTTAGCTTTTGATTTAATAAAGTAGGACTTTCATTATTTAAACGATGGGTTTCTCCCCGACTTAAATAAAATATATATATATATATATATATTGAAAAATTCATGTCAAATAAAATAAATTGATTAGATGTATTTTTATAAAAAAAAAAAATACTCATATTTTTTTGTAAAGAAATTATTTTACAAATTCTAGTTGCAACTAAAACCAAAATATTATAAGTTCAATTCACAATAAATTCTAGCACAAATAATTAACCAACAAACAATTTGTTTATTCAAATCAAATATCTCAATATAATATGTGTAATATGGATGTCGAATCGAAGATCGTGAAAAGATGAATAATTTGGTATATTATGCATAAAAATCGGATTAAAAATGAAAAAGTTATTTGTGTTTTAGAAAAGTAAAAGAAAGTTATGAACTTACCAAAAATAAGAAAAAAGTTACCAATTTTAGTCTAAAATTTTTGGAGGGAAAGTTAAAATTACATTAATGCCCTTCATTTTGCTTTTATATATATATAGATATAGATGGATCCTTTCATATATTAAATACCATTCAACAATCGTAAGGAAACAGACTTTTCCAGCGGTTTCACAGTTCCTGTAACAAAATCTTTATATGTTCTTGCACCAATCAATCCTCTGAGAAAAGAGAGTGGTATTTCTTCAGCCTCAAAGATCGGAAGTATCTGACCCGGCTTCGGATGTACCAGGCAACCGGCGCCGGTTGTCAAAGCAATAAAAAGATATCGAGAAGTGTAATCAAGCGAACCGTGTTACAAAAAGTGCATAATAACAATAGAAGTGACGAATACAAGTAAATGAAAGAACTTTGTCTAATTGATCCATCATTGTTAAAAAGGTCCTCCATTAATCAAACTAGGGTTTATGGAAGAAGAAGTCAATGATTTAATTAAAGATAATACAGATAAGAAATTTTAGATTTTTAGTTTTTCTTTTTTAATATTATGTATGATATTTTTAATTATTTATGTTTTATTATCATTAAGGGTAATTTAGCTATTTTATAATAGTATTTTAATTTATTAAATTAGTGGGCTGTGTTAAGAAATTTTGTGGGCTGCGAATAGTCGTCGTCTTATTGTTATCCATCCGTGTAATTTATTCCAAATTTATTAAAATTTAATATTAATATTTTGGGAGAGACATGAGAGAAGAAGAAAAAAATGGATGAAAAAATATTTTGGGAAGAAAACAATCTGGCATAGTAGAAATTTTTCATTTTCTAGAGAGAAGAAATAATTGATAAAATAAATTTTGGGAAAAAAAAAACTTGCATAGTGGAAAAAACTGATTTTTAGTAGAATATCAAATAAAAATAAATGTACCGTATTTTACTTAGTGGTGTGAGTGTGAGGTGACAGAACACATCAACAGGTGGGCTCTATAAAAGAAACTCATGGGTTCCATATCATTATTATATATATATATATATATATATATATATATATATATATATATATATATATAAATTAGTTTATGAAAAATAAATTTTCAACTCTAACCATAAATAGTTAAAAATAATCATGAAATATATAATAAAGGAAGCATTAATAATTTAGTTGGATACTTCAGATGTAATGTAAAATTTTATACTTTTTTTCCTACTTTTGTTTTATATTTTAGTTATACATATTTAAAATTTTCTTGTTAAAGTTAGATTCTCGTTTGCAACTTTTAACATTTCACTTGGCGATTTCAAATATATAAAATTACTTCTTATTTTTCAATAAATCAATATTTTACTAAAAATAAAGTCTAAAAATTATTTAATAATTCAAAAAAATAAATTAAAGTCCGTGAGTTCTTCAAAATATTTTCATATTTTAATTGATGTTGTAATTTATTTATATAAATATTATATTTTCTTATAAATAGTTTATTTATTTAAAGATAAAAAATGATCAATGCGAATAAAGTTCTTAGGTTGTTAAGAGTAAAAAAGACATAGTTGAGGTTAGTTAGTGCGACAAAATATTGTTTATGTTACAAAGAAACATACTTGAGATTTAGGTAACGTAAAAAAAAAAAAAAAAAAAAAAAAGTGTAACAAAAATATCATAATTTCAATTGCAAAAAGTAAATTTCCTTAAAAAAGTGATTCTAACAAAATATATATTATAAAAAATATTAATAAGTAATTAAAAATAGTTTCAATAACATTGTCAATACATAATCATACATATGCTTAAAATTCTCATACTCTCATGATAAAATAGTATTAGCAGACTTGATGATTTAATAAACTGAGTATATTTTTGGCTTTTTGATTTAATAAAGTAGAATCCATTATTTAATCAATGATATCTCTCTCGCTAAATTATTTGAAAATTCATGTCAAATAAAATAAATTGATTAGCTGTATTTTTATTTAAAAAACCCTCAATTAATATTTTTATTTGAGAATTATTTTACTAATTTTAGTTGCATCCAATTCACAATAAACACTCAAATTTAACATAAACAATTAACCACAAAAAAAAAAAAAATCTACTTTTTCAAATAAAATATCTCATTATAATATATGTGATATGGATGTCAAATTGAAGATTGTGAAAAAATGAATAATTTGATATATTATGCATAAAAAAAAAGTTATTTGCATTTTCAAAAATTGAAAGAAAATTATTACTTACCAAAAGCGACTAAAACTTATCATTTATGACCTAAAAATTTGGGCGGGAAAGATAGAATTACATAAAAGCCCTTCATTTGACTTTTATATATACTAGTATCGCTCCCGTGCGATGCACGAAAATTTATTTAAAAAATAATTATTTTATTAAATATAATATTATCTAATATAAAAAAAATATTATATTATATTTTAACTAAATGAATATTTGATTAATCATTTTTTCTTTTTTTACGATCAACCTGAACTTTATGATTTCCCACCTTTATAATCTTTCGTAGCAATTTTCGGAGAGAAAAGAAATTGTTTAAAATAATAAAAATGTTTAGAAAATACAATATTTATTTTTAAATCATAAAAAATTATTTAAAATATCATAAACTTAACTGAAAAAAATATAGAAATTATTTTAATAAAAAATTAATTTTCATAAAAAAAGATCGAGTAATTTTGATATTATTTCAAATAACTTTAAATATTTTTAAAAGGGTTTATTTTTTCAAAAAATAATTAAAAAGATACTTATATCATAAAATTTGACTTTTCATATATACTTTCACATGTCTTAAACGAAATTTATTAGATTCTATAAATAATTTTTCAAGATAACTTTCAAATAGTTTAAATAAATTTTTTGAGTTTAAAAGATAATTTTCAGAAATTTATAATAGCTTTATGATTTAAATTTTTTTTTTTATTTTTCTTGCTTAAAATGATTTGATTTGAACCTTTTTATAAAAAAAACTCAAATTTTTAATATGTTTTCAACATGTTTAAGTTAATTTTCTAGTATTTTAAATGAGGTTTAGAATTTAAAAAATATTTTTTAGATTTTTTTAAAAAATTATGTTATTAAAATATTTTCTAATATTATTTTATTTTTCGCACTTAAATTGCTGGCAGATGTTGCAAACATGAAAAAACGTATAGTTCAGGTTGTGATTGAAAAAAAAAAAAAAAAACTGAAAAACGCTCATACTACATGTTGCAAAATGATATAAACCCAAAATATAAATAATGTAAAGATCAATTTCTGCCAAGTGATATATGAATTTAATATGACTTACATTTTATAAATATATTATTTTATAAATTTATATTAAGATAAAATATCCAATGTAAAAAATAAATTGTATCTACTGTTAAGAATGAATATCTCCTAATATTGAAACTCAAACATATATTTAGTGTATGTATGTGTGTGCATCCACCTTAACCTATGCGAACACCGCAATAGCTTAATTGATAATGAATATTAGAACAAACACAAATACATAAATATCACACGACACACCAAAATATATCAAATAAAATAAATTGAATTGTATTATAAGAAAATGAGTGTTTTCTTTTATTTTATTTTTTTATTTTTTTTAATATTTTGATTTATCCAAATAATTTTTCAAATTTTAACTATAACTATTTACTTTATTTTAAGAAAAATTAATTTTAAAGTTTTAATATTTTACATGGTGGTTTAATATACTCAAATACTTTTTAGATTTTAAATAAATCTTGATATTAATAAAATAAAATTCAATGATTATTCTATAGTTGGACTAACAAAATAAAGCATATGAATTCTTCAATATATCTAAATAATATATGTATATATTGAAATTTATTTAAATATACAATTAATATATATATATATATATATATATATATATATATATGTATATATATCTGTATATTTTGCTAAGGTTGCAAAATATGAAAAAAATGCGACAAAGTATTGTTTATATTGAGAACTCTAAAAAACCTAGTTAGCTCAAGCATGTTAATTTTATTTTTTAGATAGAAATATAGATTGTAGCACATGTAAAATCTCATAGTTTAGATTGCAAAGTGTAATTATTATTTATAAAGAAATAATATTAATAAATAGAAAATATGAATATGTAATAAAAAATAATTTCAAGATTAATTATCATATATAAATATATGTGAAAGTCATAGTCCCATGATTAATTTTAACAAATTAATATTTGTAAATATAATAATTTAATTATTCAATCATTAAATTATACATTGACTTTTACTTTTAATTTAATAAAGTATATATTCATTTATTAAGGAAGACAATACTTAATATTGTATTAATTTGAAGAAAAAAATATAATTAATGTCTTAGAAGAAATTAAAAATGCATTAAAGATATATTTTAGGCGGAAAAAGATAATTTACAGTAATAACCCTCATTTTACTTTTATATATATATATATATATATATAGATATATAGATTTTTCCATCACACCACTTGGATGTATGTGATCCCTAATCAAGACATTTTCCTAATGAAAACATTTTATTTTTTTTTGGCTAAAATGACATTGAAATTGCTCAATATTTAAGTTACAAGACTTAAATTGCAAAATCCTAATCGAACTGAAAGTAAAATGTACACGTAGTTAGAGAACTAAGAATATTTTTTTTCCTGCCGTTCGATTCATTTTATATTCTTCCAGAGCTCAAACATCAGAGCTTTGTCTAATTACACTTGCAAAACATTTTTTACCTCGGAAGAGTGTGCCTTGTGAAATAAGTGATCTCGACATTCTTAGTCCATTCTATGATAATCTATAAATGGTCACGGGCTACTTAAAGAGGTGGTGACGAGGGACAATGGTGCATTTTGGAAGTTGTGAAATTGGGCCAACATCCTATCATTAGTTGTTAGTGGCTAGATCCAAACGAGGAGGCCCATTGTAGGCCTAAGCCTAAGGGTGTCCAATTGATGTGAGATGACCATAATGCCCCCGGGTATAAACTCTTATATATATTAACTCTACCAAGAAAAAGGTAAGTCATATAACATCTTCTCCACCTCTTCCATTACAACTATGATATCATGTTGAATATATCATAACTTTCGACTGGATCGACCTCTTCCATTACAACTATGATATCATGTTGAATATATCATAACTTTCAACTAGATCGGAATATACTTGAGAGTCGGAGTCCCCACGTCAAGGTCTTCCCTGACGTGGTATTTGCAGGTCCAACGAGTTTTGTAGGCCATGCACTGATTATACGAAATAGAGAAGATGGAGCTCGGAGAATGAATAAAGACAAGTTGTCCATCAATTAATTAGGGATCCTAGTGTATCTAGGAATTACTTTTATTTTTTAGATTTAGGATTTACATATTCTTGTTTCGTTTTAAAATTAGGATTTGCTTATCCTAGTACCTTCTTAATCCTTATTAGTTTAGGATTTATCTTTCTTTAGATTTAGATTTATCTTACTTTAGAATCTTTCCTAATTTTATTAATTTAGGATTTATCTTCCTTTGGATATAGGGATTTGTCTAGTTATATAAATGCCTTGTCTAGGCTTTTGATTTTTCATTCATCAATTAATAAATTTGTCTCTTTCTCATTCTAGTTCTCTAGAATATTGTATTCTTGTGATGTATGTTTGTCTTTCAAGTATTCATCATGTGTCAGTTGGTATCAAGAGCCTAAGTTTCTCCTCGGCGATGGCTAACGACAAAGAACCTTCTCTTTCTGATGTGTTCAAAGAGATAAAAAAGATAACAACAACGCTTCAAACCCTATATGTGCATGTCGAACGGAGGGAGAAGGGGTTGCAAGCAACGCAGGCTATCCAGGGTGATGCAGTTGGCGAAGATGGAGTTAGGAGAGTCGCTCAGACGCCTCAAGCCAACCCTGTTACTCCAACAACCTCGATGGACTCAAACCTACGAAGATGATTCATTTGGTGAAGAGGTTGCAGATGCGCTAGGCAGAAATCCTAACTGTAGAACCGGACCGGAGGAGAAAACCGATTGATCATTTAATCATAAACCGGTAGTTAAGATTTGGAAGCTGTTCCTATCAAAGATAGGGGTGGGAAAAAAATACCGAAATGCCGAAATACTGCACATATCGTATCGAAAAATTACCGAAATTTTCGGTATACCGAATTTTCGGTACGGTATGATACCATACCGAAAATTTTCGGTACGGTAACGATATGATAATCTAAAATTTTTGGTATTTCGGTATATACCGAAATACCGGAAAAAGTTCGATATTTTCGGTATTGTCGGTATACGGAATTTTTTCGGTATACCGAATTTCTAACGGTATACCGTAAATTTTCAGTATACCAAAATCAACGGTATGGATCAGTATATACCGATACCGATACAAAATTCGCTATACCAAATTTTCGGTACGATATCGGTATTTACCGATATCATGCCGAATTTTCGATATGCCGAATTTCGGTATACCGAAATTTTCGGTACGGTAACGGTATGGATTTTTGGCGTACCGAAAATTTTGGTACGGTAATGGTATGAGCGATTGGGTACGGTATACCGTACCAAACCACTCCTAAATTGCATGTATTTTCAACGTATATAAATGTGTTATTCTTATGGTGTGTGTGTGTGTATATATATTGGTAGATATATATGTTTGTGTAGGCTGTGCGTATATTGTTATACCCAAAGGATTCACAAACAATGAAAACCACACAATTCGTTCGACCACTCTTCTGGAAATACAGGTCGAACACTTAGACAATAATCGAACACAAAACTCAATCAATTACAAAGAATACAACTGAATTGCATACAACCTAAACCAGAACCCTAATTTGCCACTTCAACCCTAATTTGCAATTCGACAATTAAAGTGAATAATACAGAGGGAAAACTTGATAATCTTGTTCTACAATTCAATACGAGTTTACTGCTATATAACTTGTATCTCGAATCTTCCAGAAACGCCACCAAATTGAAGAAGAAAGCTTGGCAGTTGTTTTTGAACAGACAAATATTGTCTAAGTGTTCGACCTGTAATTCCAGAAGAGTGGTCGAACGAATTGTGTGGTTTTCATTGTTTGTGAATCCTTTGGGTATAGCAATATACCACAACCTACACAAACATATATATCTACCAATATATATATATATACACACACACACACACCCCATAAGAATAACACATATTGATATACGTTGTAAATACATGCAATTTAGGTCGATCTAAGTATACATTTTATAGCATTTGCATGCACAATTGGTCAATAATTGCTCATATTTCATATCTTGGACCAATTGGCGTGTTTTGACTTGTTTTGAAGATTTTTATGTGTTTTTAGGCCAAAAAATCGTATTCTAAGGAGTATGGACGAAGGAACAAGTCAAGAGGAGATAAAATCGGACCGAACCGGCCTAGATTCAAGCTTAAACCGATGTGACCACGCCATCATTCAACCCGACTGCGCTAAAAGATGGTTAGATTGGATATCAAATATGACTGGCTCAACGCGACCGCATCATGGTTGGATGCGGTCTCGCCAAAATCGATCGCCTTAAGCAAGTTTGGGTTAGGTTTGATGCGACTGCGCCATGCATGTGCGCCATTTTAGGTGATTTGTTTTCTTATTCGATTTCTAATTGAATTTTGATCCAATATCTCCCAAGATTCGTCCTCAATCTATATAAAGGCTTCTCATGCTCGATATTTAGGAGACTTGCGCATAAAATATCATACTTAAAAATATGGGAATACTAGGAAGCAAGGATCAAAGAGCAAGACATAACACGACAAACATCAGAGATCTAAGATTCGAGTTTATTTATTTATTTCTTTCTTGTATTCTTTTGTTTATGGCATTTGTGAATGAATGTTTTATGAATTTGAATATAGTTATGAGTAGCTAAACACGTATTGTGTTCTAGGGTTAAAAAGTAGGTTATGAACGAATATGTTTTGATTTTCTCTTTAATTCTAGACTCCAATTTTATGTTTGTTTCCTTCATATGATTTAATTAAATTGATCACTTGAATACATCTACACGTCTAGCAATTTCGCTTCGGGAGGAGAGAATTGTTAATAGATATACAACACATAGCGTAGTTCTCGAAACTGTCCGAAAGGAGTGAGATGGTTGCGTAGGCTTTGGTTTAGAGACTTTTGGGAGTCTTTAGGATTGGTTGACTCGGGAGAGTGAGTAGTCTTAATTGATCAACAGTTTAATCACTTCGGGAGAAAGATTAGATTTACATAAGTGTCGTCTAGTAAACAACATAATTGATTTAAAAGTCTAGAATTTTAGGTTAATCTTACATAGGAGCTTATAATTGAAATCTATACCCTAGAATACAGTTTTACTCATCTGAGTCTTCTTTACTATTCGATTACTTATTTTCCAAGCATCTTTTGTTAACTAGTTATTTTCATGCTATTAGTCTAGTTATTACATTAAAATTCTCCAAACTGAAAAGCCTCATTACTATTCTAAGAAAAAAGGACAAAAATCTGTGAGTGGCCCCACACAAAATAGATCTGTACAATTCGGGTCATGGATCGAAACATATTACTCCCTCCGTCTCACCCTAATTTGCACATTTTCCTTTTCCGGTCGTTCCACCCTATTTTGCACACCCTTAAAATGGAAAGGAATCTTTCAATCTTCACCCTTAAAATCTCCACCTTTAAAAAAGTCAAAGATTCCACAAAATCTGTTTTTTCTTAATATACGCGCCGGAGCAGGTGTGCAAATTAAGCTGGGACGGAGGGAGTACTATTTATGCTTAAAGGGTTATATAATTTGAATAAATGTATCATGGTTAAAATTATCACGAATTAAACTTAAAATATTATTTATTCTAAATAAAAATATTAAAATATCTTTAACTAACATAAATAAGTATAAATCATAATATTCATATTGAATTGCACCGTGCAACTGGTGTAAACTTTGCTTTTTCCTTTAAGAGCCGTAATCTTGTTACTATAATCATTGACTTGACATAACTTTTGACCTTTATGATGTGGTCCCACCAATAATAGCTCTACTTGCATTCTCGTATGGTCCAATTAGAAATTACAATTACAATGATATAAATTGCAATTGAGATCTCGTGTTGTATTTTATAAATATATGCTTTGATAGAGACCTTTGACTCTTTGACTTTATATTCCATCACAAAATTCCAAAAACAGGCCATCGCCAACATGGATTCCTTACATCGCATCCACACACAAATATATGTATAGTCAAATTAAACACCCAACCTGTAACGTACTTCCACATTCAAAATACGTCCCCCTACAATCAATCCGGATGTTATACACCCACTGCAGTAAGGGTTCGTTTACTTAAAATTAAAGAGTGCTGGGCCAAATTTGGTTGAATAAGTTAATGAGTGTGCTTTAATGAAATTTGATCCTCTAAATCTACTGAGTTCAATCTTAAACAAACGGACCCTAAGGGTTCGTTTTCTTAAGATTTGATTCAGTAGATTTAGAGAATCGACTCTTAATAAAATATATTCATTAATTTCCTCAGTCAGATTTGATCCAGCATTCCCCAATCTTAAGCAAACATTTTTACGTTGCTTTTCAGAACATAAAATTATTTAAAAAAGTTATCAGTTTAACAAGAAAGTTATAATTCTTTTAATTTTATCACAAACAATCTATTTAATTTCGTTGGCTATATTTTTTTTTCACAAAACATATCGCTTCGCCCACCTTTAATTTTAAAAAAAAATCTAAACCGACACTTTTTTTCAAACGGGGGGAGTATGTGATAGTTACCAACACAATTGTTGTAGGAAATATACTACTAGATGTAGATGTATGAAATTTGGATTGACCTAAAATATTTGTTAGATATTAGTGTGTAAGGATGGTGTTGACCAATGTTTAAACAGTTTTAACTTTGTGGTTTGTTGGATAAAAATTGAATTAATTTGTAAATTTGTAACCTAGTAGATGAATTTAATGTATTCATATTCTCAAATCTAATTTCGAGTGGATGGATAATTTAATGTGTAAAGTTAGCAATGTAAACATGGAAATAATTTAAGTGTGGAAAATGAATGAAAAGTTTTATTCCACACTGTGTTTACTTAAAGTTGAGGAGTGCTGAGTTAAACTTGATTAAGAAGTAAATGAGTATGTTTTATTAAAATTTGATCGTCTCAATGAATTGAGAGAAGGGGAACCATAAGTAAACACAGAGAGGTAAGTTGAAACTCTTATTTAGAGGATCAGTTACTAATCAAGTGTGTTCCACTATTCTCTATGTGGATTAATACAATAAATGACATATTATTGTGTTCAGACAAATATGGAAAGTAAATATATTTTTATGGATAGAAGGAATATTTATTAATAGAAAGTAAATATATTTTTATCGAATAAAAGGAATATTTATTAATTTGAGGATAGGAGTATTTTCCTTTTTTATAAAAAAAATTCTCCTAATCTAGAAATAAAGAAAAAATTCTGCTATTTTATCTCAAGTGACTCGAACCCATAATCAAAAGTCTAAATAGTGAATGTTCTGCCATTTGAATTATCCAATTTTAATTTTTTTTCTTTTTTAGCTAAGGGGCGGAGTATTTGATCTACCTGCGTAAATCTGGAAGACAAATTAGTTTTCATTAAAGACGATATATTTAAAAACAGGATCTCCCATCAATTCTTCCTCTTTTATCGTAAAAACATAACGAACAATAATTAAATATAATTTTGAGAAAAGAAATATAAAGGGATAATGGTGATCTACAATTCCTCGGATTACGCTTTTGATTAATTTATTTAATATCCTAATTAATAGGAGCAGTATTTTATTCAGTTTTCACACAGAAACACACACATTGTTTGCATGTGTGAACAAACGGCGAAAGTAACCTACAAAGAATCTGCTGAATCTTTGGTATTCAAATTTCCAGTCAACACTCTCCTATCCATCCCTATATATT
Organism: Ajuga chamaepitys; assembly: GCA_958295605.1. NCBI lineage: Eukaryota > Viridiplantae > Streptophyta > Magnoliopsida > Lamiales > Lamiaceae > Ajuga > Ajuga chamaepitys. Next base: position 51,159,821 of record OY282507.1, read on the forward strand.
TTGGTAAAAGCCTTCTTCTTTCTCTATCTATTTTCAGCCCTTGAAATCCTAATTATTGCGGTATTGTTCTTGCTTTCTGTATTCGAGAATTTGATGATTATTATGTTTAATGATGTTATCTGTGTATGTCTGATTTTCTCCATCATCTCTGCATAAATTTCTCAGTTCTTGATTTGCGTTTCTCCAGTTGGTGAAGAGTTGACTTTTATGTTAATTGATGCTATCCTTATGTCATTAATGGAATTCCCCCTTTTTTGGGATGTAAAATGTTGTCTTTTCTGTATGAATTTGTATTTGTAAATACTAATATTTCAAATGTCTGCTTATATATGATATTTCATTTTCAGTTTCTGTAGAGGAGAAACAATGGATACCAATGATACAGGCGTTGTCTCAACTCCAACCAGGGTTGAGGTTTGTGTTGTGTCTTAATTTGTGTGTGTCTGTGTGTGTTTGTGCCTAAACTTTCTACATTCTCTCTCTTGATGAAATTTCAGGGGAAGTTGAAGGCAATTGTTGTTTGTTGGTTTCTGGGGCTTGGATCTCTTGTCTCATGGAATAGTATGCTGACAATAGCAGATTATTACTATCAAGTTTTTCCCGTATGTATACTTGAATTTCCTTCGTTTCTTTAAGTGATTTTTTGTTGTTCTGTAAAAAAATTATGTTTCTGTTTCTTGATCTTGTATATTATATAGGAGATACACACATGTTAGTTCAATTGACGGGTGAATTGGATGGCTCCGCTTCCAATCCGTGATACATTCGGATTGATTCTACATATGCTCAATTTTCTATATGCAACGAAAAATTTGCCTCATATGTCTATGTTGTTACTTGTTTAGTACATGATACCAATTTCATTGGTTATTCTTATTACCTGATTAGATGCAAAGAAAACTTGATAAATATATATATGTTGATGAAATTTTCCACCATTTGATAAATATTTTGTTACATATCTGTATTCGCAGAGTTACCATCCTTCCAGGGTACTTACCCTTGTTTACCAACCATTTGCCCTTGGAACAATGTTGTTGTTGTCTTACTACGAGGCAAAGGTCAATACAAGGAAACGGAACCTATACGGATATGTCCTTTTCTCGTTAAGTACATTTGGGCTTCTGCTGGTAATTTTTGCTACTGACCACTTATTTAATGATATTGTTTTTCTTTATAAGCTACAATGATCGACATTTGAGATCGAGTATCTGCTTTTGACAGATAGATTTAGGCACATCGGGAAAAGGAGGAGTTGCAAATTATATCGGCCTATGTTCGTTTGTAGCTGCGTTTGGGGTTGCAGATGCTCATGTACAAGGTGGAATGGTTGGAGATCTGTCTTTCATGTGTCCTGAGTTCATGCAAGTATAAAACTCTTTCTCCAGTTGGCATTTCATTTTCGGTATTTGATAAAGCTTATCGCTCTGGGCATTAAGACGGGACCCATGTAGTGGGGTATTTTAGCTTGTTGGTTGATAAAGCAGATCCTTGTATGAGTAAGTGGTTTTTTTCATGCTACACCTGGTGGACACAAGATACCGTTGAGTTGAAAGACGAATGGTCAATTAGTTAAATAACAATTGGTTAAATATGATCAATACAGTCGACATGGCTGACCATATTTAACACATATTTGACTCATTGAACTATCTGTCTTAGTGTGAGACAGTCTTGTCAGTATCTTCGTTTTACTATGCAAAAATGCATAATCACAAATCCACGTGTATTTGTGAATATATCTGCGACACCAGGTGTAGTATCTACAAGACCTATTTATGTTTACAATTGTGTTTTGTCTGAAATGCAGTCGTTCTTTGCTGGCGTGGCTGCCTCGGGGGCCTTGACTTCAGTTTTGAGGCTAGTTACGAAAGCTGTTTTTGATAAAACTAATCATGGTCTTCGCAAGGGAGTTCGTAAGCTACTCTTCTCACTTTACAACGCGTATTTCACTTATGTTAAATGGAGTAATATTTTAGGAGTAATTCAAGTTTTCTAGGTGACTGTATTCTTGGATATTACAAGTTCCGGCATTCCTTTACTTTCTAATAATATCATTTGGTTACTATTTTCTATTTTTTTATCTTTGCAGTCATGTTTCTCGCCATTGCAACATTCTTTGAGTTTTTATGTATATTCCTATACGCATTCGTCTTCGGAAAACTACCTATTGTGAAGCACTATCGTAAGAAGGCTGCTACAGAGGGCTCAAAAACAGTTTCAGCTGATCTTGCTGCTGCTGGCATCCAGCCCACAAACAATGAAAACGTAAGAAGAAATATGTCCTATTTGACAATTTATAGTTTAAGTCATTATATTTCAGTCCATGAAAATTTAGCTTTGTTGTTACAGGTCAACAGTGCTAAAGTTGATCGGTTAAGCAACAAACAGTTGTTAGTACAGAACATAGATTACTGCTTGGATATATGGTTGGTTTATGTTCTCACATTATCTATTTTCCCGGGATTCTTGTACGAAAACACTGGCCACCACCGTCTAGGCTCTTGGTAAGTTCATGTGACAACCTTCTCTCTCTCTTTCACTCTCTCCCTGTCTCTCAGATGAAATCCTTTTTGGGTCTGCAGGTATGCGGTTGTCCTTGTAGCAATGTACAACGTGTTGGATTTGATTGGGAGATATGTTCCTCTTATCAAATGCATTAAATTGGAATCCCGGAAAGGCCTCACGATTGCAGCATTGTCACGTGTCTTGTTTGTCCCGTGCTTCTACTTTACAGCTAAGTATGGAGACGCGGGGTGGATGATAATGCTAGTGTCATTTCTTGGAATAACAAACGGCTATCTCACTGTCTGCATACTCACCGTTGCTCCCAGGGGGTATAAGGTGATTTCTTGATCCCATTTGTTTGTGTGTGTGTGTGTATATGCGTAATACTGATGAGGGTTTTGTCTTTGTAGGCACCGGAGCAGAATGCGTTGGGTAATTTGTTAGTAGTGTTTCTTCTTGGTGGTATATTTGCCGGAGTTGTTCTTGACTGGCTGTGGCTCATTGGCAACGGCCCTTTTTTCTGAAAACGGCGTATTTCGAGGTCCAAATGGGAGCTCTTATGAAGATGAAAATGGCAACAATTAATTATTTTCAGTTATGATTTTCTTGTGTGTTCTGGTAATTTCTTTTTTTGTATATATAGAATCATCGGTTTAGAAGTTGATTATGGAAATTGTTTGGACCCAATTTGATAAGTGCTCCAAAATTGAGCATTTTTATTATGTCTATTTTAGTGTATTTAATGAAACCTATTTTAGAAAAATAGATTGAGATATTATAGGCAATATCTTTGTTTGCTAAAACAATTATGGGGTGAAAATGGATAATGGGTTCGATCTTATCTAAAGAACTCATTTTATGTACTTATTTAATCAAGCTGATCCTTCTGTCCCGAATGAACTTACACTGGCACTTAAGGAAAAAATATTTTTTGAGTTATGTTCACTTTTCAAACCTATCTCTCTGGTATGTAAGTTCATTCGGGACCGAGAGGGTATTTTGCAAGCCCCATAACTCAACCAAGTAGTGAATTATTGTAATCAATTTTCACATGCAATCAAGGATTAAAATCTCTCTGATATCTACCTAAGTTACTTCGATATTTTCTTTTTAGCATGTTCACTATTGATTAAAGGGGGACAACTCATATTTCTAAATGCCAGCTTCGAACATCCAAATCATGAAAGTGTTAAATTGATTTTTCAAAAAATAATTGGATTACGTGTTAAATTCGTCAAAATTAGATAGGATTATCAGTAAATATCAAAATAATATTGAGAAAATATCGGAAGTAACAAAAAATATCAAAGCAATATCGGTAAGGTATTGGAAAATATTGAGAAAATTACACTTTAAATTTTACAATTTGATTCTCTATGAAATAAAAAATTATAAAAAATTATATATTTCTTTTGAGATGAAAAAAATTATATATATTAGCTATAATTCTATGGATATAAGGAATGTTATATGGATTTATCTCATATAACGACTATCATCTTGCTTTAAGTTATTTTGAGCTCTTATTATAAAGATAGGGAACACTATATAGAGTATTATTTATACATATGTAGTTATAATATATTTTTCAAATGAAAGTAAATTTTCAAAATTTTAGTAAATCCTTTCTATAAAATCAGTGTTGTACTGATATTGATATCAATATCAATATATTCATCGATATTTTTGTGAAATTAAGTTATCAATACCAATATTTTCGTCTGACGTGCTCTGCTCTTCCTTTAAAATGTGAGATCTACGAGCAAACAAAGTAAGATGAATAAAACCTTGATCAGTATTTCGATATCAATATTGTTATGTAGATGTTGATCTCTAATTATCTAACGTGTATTATTCTTATTTCACAGGCTCAACCATCCAAAGGCAAATTAGTGTTGCAGATGTTTTTGTTCTGTGTTGTTTATTGGCATATAGATCAATGTAGTCAAACACAAAATAAAATGAAAATGAGATTCCTGAAAATCTACCGTTGTTTTCAGTAGCTAAAGTTTGTATTGTATTTGGTAAATAAAATTAGTAAGACCTTGATAATCAAATAGTACTTAATTTTGACATAAACAACTTTTATTAGCTTAATCATTACATGTTTTGTGTTTAAGTATCACTAAAAAAACTGATATTATTGTTGTGTCATAGCTGACGTGGAATATCCTTACCAGTTCAAATGCACATAACTGATAACTTCGGAGATGATGTAACCTAGATAGGGTTAAATATAGCTAGGTATTAGGGGCTATCACGACCCCTAATGCCTACCTGAGTGGCTAGGAATGCTAGATGTCTTCACTATAATAGGAACTTTGAATGCTCATTGAAGGGATTCAAATTTTCTCTCAACTACCGCAAATAAAATAGCTCCAACAAATGTAACTAAGATGAATTGCCCTACATGTTTTTACATACTAGAGAATATCAATAAAACGACAAAGTTGAAGTCACTTAGCTTATTTTTCTTACCTCGTCTTGCTTGACTTATGTTTCTGACCTTATCATATTATCTTTTTGTGCTTTATCAACTGATGTGGCAAAAAATTATTGACCCGAACATAATAAAACTGACCTCAACAAATATATCGATTGAAAAATTGATACCAAACATATCTAAAAAAAGAAACATATATTTCTTTCTCTTTTTAGAGGTTAAGATGGTGTACCGAAGCCAGTTACCTACCAATAACTAAATATCCACTTAAAAAATATAAAAAACCTAACATATCGTAATCTTTTTAGTTGTTCTAGTTTGTTTAAAATCTAATAAGTACCACTCAAAGTGTAGATTAAAAGTATGGACATTAACTTAGGAACATGAAAAAAGTGGGCAAATTTCGTTTTTATTGGGGAACTACTGAAAATTAGGTGGGAAATTGTGTTGCACAAACGTACAAACTGCTGCTTATAGAATTTGTGGTTCATCGGATTATCGGATATTGTTCGATTTCGAGCCGATGCAAGTTATATATTAAAAAATATTTGAAACATATAAATATTATAATTTAAGATATATTGTTAGTTTTGGATTGTTTCAGAAAAAAATTAAGTTAATTGATCGATGTCGATTAGTTTCGAATTTTTCACAGTAAATTTATATCGAATTGAGTCAGCACAATCAGGATAATTTAGGGATTCCCACCCTAGTAGCGGCGACCCCCATGCCTGGACACCAAAAAATAGGGGGTGTTGTGTGTGGATGCATACTCTAGACAAAAATGTGCAACGAGAAATACAGTACCCCGCAGAGAGAGGAAAAATCTTTTTTTATACTTTAACTTTTTAATTGGCAAAATATTCATATTTGAAATGTGATGCCTCTTATACCCTTCATTTAATGTAATTTCACATTCAGCATTATCCATTTCGTACACAATATTGTGTACACATCGTGTATACAATTTTTTAGATATACGATATCGTGTAAGTAATTTTTAGATATACGATATTGTGTAAGACTTTTATACGATATCGTGTACATAATATTTTAGATACATGATATCGTGTAGGTCTTCTACACGATATTGTGATCGTGTATCTAAAAAATTATGGACATGATGTGTACATGATATCGAGTATCGTGTACGCATCGTGTACATCCTCGTGAATCACAACTTAATTCACTTTAGTAGTTTTCCCATTAAAGTGAGTATAATGGGTAGAATCGAAGTTTAAAAGTTAAAGTGATATAAAAGAATTAAAGAATTTTACACTCTCTGACAGGACTGCTACCCATATTACCACATGTGCAAGTTACAAATCTTGGAAAGAATCCCTACTCCGAGGTGCCGCAGATTCTAAATCTGTGTGTATTTTGGGGGTGGGGGTACTGAAATAGTATTATTTGGACATAAAATTTTCCTCTATTCACCGTAATATATATTTATGTGTCTGTTGTTGATGTGTAAATATCGAGTCCAACTTTAGTGCCAATGTGGTATCAATACCACTATAAAATTTCAGCCGTTAGATTCAAATAAAATTACCTCCATCGTTGATCTCGTCTGAATTAATGAAAAAGCCCCAAGGATATTATTGTCAAAATACTTTTATCAACTACCTGACACTTTTACCTTTTCAATAGCACTTATGAGTTGCAATTAATTACAGTACATATTTCTAGAATCAATTACTCATCTTCTTCTCCCTCATTTGTAACGTCTTTCTTCCTTCACTCTTCCAGCCTCTTTTTCTCGTTTAGCTTCGATTTTTTTAACGAGGAATTCCAGATGTCTGTTGATGGCAACTCATTCTCCGACAGCATCGGGAGGAGCCGATTTCAGGTAAACCGACTGCGTGCGGATGTTCCATGGTTTAGAGGCCCTAAACTTGATTACGAGGAAGAAGAGCGCATCTGTTGGTGTCGACCCCCTCTCAGGGCTGCGATGTGGTATTCCTGGAGCATCAGTAACCAGGTCGTCGATTTTTCACGTGTCAAAAACAACAGGTAAATCGTAGTCCAAAATATGTATATATATGTATATATATATATAGGGTTTAGGTTTTTTTGTGCATCAAATCCTAAAATTGCACTCATTTCCGTCCAGAATCCAAGATATTGTTTATGTTTTGGAAGTTTTATGGTTGATTGATGTTCACCCTAGCCCTAAAAAATGATTTATGTATGAAGTTACATTATCCTGCTTTCTCTCAAATTCATGCATTGTATTACCATTAAGTGAATTAGTATTTGGAGGACGATTTTACGATATTAATGAACCTAATTAACGTATATTTGAATTTACCTTGAGTATAATGACATTATACTGATCGATATCCTTATAGCCGAAGACATTGCATTTCGATTTAATGAATGTTGTCAACAGTTATTGGGTGTATTTTTTACCAATAAATCATGTTTCATGAAATTAGAGGTGGCAATTTAGGCGGCCTGACCCGGCCGGTCCCGTCGGGCCAACGTCATATTTCTAATCGAACCTAAAATTAGTCGGTCCAGCCCGACCCGGGTATTCCCTTATAAAATACTAAGATTATCGAGCTGGCCTGGTACTTCGGACGTATTTTTTTATGATCCGGCCCATCTAAACTATCAGGCTGATTTTGCCTCCTCTGCTTGAAATCTGTCAGAAGATTTAATGTTGATTTGTATTTGTAGTCCAATTCAACTAGATAAAATTATCAATATGTATAACTAAGAATGCCATATTCTCTTGTTTCATACTAATTTTTAAAGTTAAAGTCAGGTTCTGACTTTAGTTTTCTCGTCTAACTTGTCATCAACAATGGAATCCTTTTACTTTTATCCAAGTTGGTTTGGCTTAGTATTGAATTAACACTTCTACATTCCTTTTTGTTTTGAAAATGATTAGTTCAGTTATCCCTAAAACGGGTTTGAAGTACATTATATCTTATACTATTGGTCTCAATTTCAGAGTGAGCAGTGCAAATATTATGAATGGTTCGATGATCCGCTTTGTGCCCGTGCTGTTGTTCTCATTAACGGGCTGAAGAACGAAAGAAATTTCATAAGGAATGAGCTACGACGTTACATTGATTACGGGTGTGATTACTGCAGAACACGAACAATAAGGCAGCAAGAGACGATTAATTCCCTTCGGATTGGTTTGGATGAAAAAAATGTTCTCCTCTCGCATATTAAAAGGAAGTGTGATATACTTAGGATATCTCTGATTGGTTCTTGGATCTTGTTTGGTCTTGTTATGTGGTTGATTACCCGTTTCTAGTATTCATAATTTCTCTTGTCTGTTATGCGTTGTCACTCAATTCTGTTTCTAAGTAGATTAACTTCTGAGACGTATTGTATTTTGCCTTATCTAGTATGAAACTGTAGTTGATTAATTAAGACTTTTTTGTTAGCAACTACCTTTTTTTTTTTTTGCATTTTTCCTCAACTTTTCTGTTGATGTTTGGGTTAAAATGTAGTTCAAGTATGTTTTGAATGTATGTCATTACAGGTGTCTTCATTCATTTTGAAACTGGAACTTGTATTAATTCTTTTAAGCAATATTGTTACAAGTTCAAATGATTGTGATAAATGCTCCAGATACAAATTTTACAAGTTCCATCTGTACCTAAAATCAATTAGCTAAAAAAATATAGATTTTGTAATTAAGAATTTCTTTCACATTTAATTTTGTTTAACCGATCTGAAAAAATATAAATTGATAAATGTTGTCTTTAAGTTTTACTAATTTACAAATTTAATTTTGGAGTCAAACACTGAAATTGGTTAGCTAAACAAGAAATCAATAAGATAGTTATTTTGCTCAAACGTATTCCATCACACTGGAAGAATGCAATGTTCCAACATATCTTTAGTCCATGCACATAAAATTACAAAATTCCAATTGCAAACCTGTAGAAATGTTTTTAGCCCGCAATCATTTTGACTTGTATCTTACACGAATAAATTGTCGTCATCACTTGCATCTTCACTTATGTCATCTTTTTTATTAAGTTTTGATCCATCTATTTTTCCTTCCTGTTGTTGTTTGAGCATCGGACAATTTGATTTGTAGTGTCCGGTTTCCTTGCACTTCCCACATTTTCTTTTCTTCCCCTTTTCCGTTTTTTTCTCGGATTGTGATCCCTTTGTCTTTACAATCTCCGGGTCCCTTATAATATTAGTGGATATGCCATCCACTCTAGCACGTTTTCGTTCATTGCAATCCGTCTCTGTTGTTACACTTCCAATATTTGGTAGTGTCGGAATCGTAGAATCGAAGAGCGACATGACACGGTCATACGCTTCCTGACTTGTTGAAGCCAAATGGCATAATTGATGTGCCTTAGATAGCAAAGAGCCATACCGGAATTCGTTTGGACTTGATAAACTCATCTCATTTGAGTATAGTTTCTCGACTTTGGGCGATTTTGCCCATCTGTTCTTCAACATCGCTGCAGGTATTTCTCCTAAGTTCACGGCCTTCATGACACAGAACATGTGTCTACAAGGCCACCACACCGATTCGAACCTTCCACAAGCGCACAAAAGACTATTATCTTTTTCATAGATCGAAACAATGGTCTCCCTTTCCATCTTGTCCCCATATTTTTTTAAGACAAATATCCTACACCCATCTTCGACTGTCATGCCAACAGAGCTGTATCTGGACTCCTTTTGGATCTCCTCGCGCACCTACTCCAAAAAGGGTGTTTCAACAAGATTATCATATCCATAAAATATTTTAAGTGTATATTGAAAAATAAGAATTTACCTTGAGGAACACTCCTCGGGTGTAATAACAAGCAGCCGATCTTTCCAGTAACTTCAAGTGCGTCTGTAGTAGTATATCAGACTGGTAGTCCTTAAAGTCGTTAACATGTACATTCTCTCTCAACCTGCTCATTGCCCTATTATACTGTCTTACAAACTTGTACAAGCTAAGATCGCAATTGAGGAATCTATTCATGTACGCGTTGGTGCTTTCACAGCGTTGGTTAGTAGTCATCCCACCAAAAAATATCCCCTTACAGAATGCTTCTGCCCACTTCTCTTTTCTATTATATAAATCATCTAACCACTCCTTGTTCACCTTAGGGTATGACTTTTTAAATTCTGACCAACCCTCCTCAAACGAATCCTTTGTTTGGTGGTGCAACATACACCTTCTAAAGTCACTTAAGAAATTAGTGTCGTGCGAAACAACACGTGCGTTGCGCATTAAATGCCAGGAACACAGTCTATGACTCGCTTGATGCATGATCGAACCCAAACCTGACGCAATAGCCCTATCCCCATCAGTAATAACAGATATCGGTTGCCTACCGTGCATCGCATGCAAGAAACTCTCAAAACACCAAACATATGTACTAATACTTTCATCAGAAATTAATGCAGATCCGAAAACAACAGTACTTCGGTGATTATTAATTCCAACAAATTCAACTAATGGCATTTTAAAGGAATTAGTTTTGTATGTTGAATCAATAACTAATACATCACCGAAATTACCGTAATCGAATCGAGACCGAGAGTCTGCCCAAAAAATACTATTCAGTCTATCCTCGTCATCAACACCGTACTTGACATATAAGCCAGGATCCTTTTCCGCTAGTGCGCTGAAATATGCAATAGTAGCTTCTGCATCGGTACTCAATCTCCTTGTTCTCTCATTGTCACTGCTTATGAAATTGTAAAGATCCTTTGTGGTGAAACCGACTCTTTGGTAACCACCCAATGTGGTCACCATAAAGTCCATGATTTGACAAGTCTTAATTCCGGCATCTTTCATCGTTCTAATTTCCATTGCTTGTCCCGTTGTAATATTTCTATTGCTTCTAAAAAAATGAACGTGCATTGGAGATGCAACATTGTGATTGTGTTCTGTTTTAAATGTGGTGATCTTGTAGAATCCATCAGTCGGCTTTCGACGGACGATCATTGAGGCTTTGCAACCACACCGAGTAATGCAACGGGGTTCTCTTTTCCTATCACCTCTCTGTAAAAAAATTTCAGATCTACTTCCTTCTCTGCTGCAAACCCACCGACGCATTTTAATAGTTCCACCAGTGGATTCTCGTTCTTGATTGTCTCGACGGAAGCCGAATCCTACTCGTCCGGAATAAAACTTGTAAAAAGCCTCGACAGCGGGAATGCTATGAAAACTTTTTCCAATTATATCTTCATGTCTCCAAACTGTTATATCACGAGTTAGCAATTCATCATTCTCGTCTAACTCTGCGAATAAGCTAAGAAGATAGTCTTTGTCCGATACACCGCCATTTAAGTTGTATGAAACTTCTTCATCAACCTCGTTCTCATCCGAAACAGAATAGTGCGAAAACTGATTTTCGACGAATAGACTATCGGAATGGTTAGCCATTGAGAATTTCTGTTTTTCTTCGATCTGGGACGGGATAAGCTGTAAAGTGAAAATGATGAATATGGCTTGATGAAAGTCTCTTTAAACTTTAATTCACATAGTTGCAATTGGGTAAATAATCGGCAGTAATTAAATGGATGATACTTTTGATGAGTATTGAGAAACGAAATCATGCTAAGTATTTAATGTGTATCACACATTTAACAAAATTTCCACCGTTTCCGTCAATATTGTCGTTGGAAGTAATTTTCGGAGGACGGGTCAATTAGGCCGGACATAACTAATCGGTCGATATGGTCGGGATAAACGGGTCAATTAGACCCGTTCGGTCAAATTGACCCATTTTGAACAAAGTAGAATCTTTGTCGGAAAAAACGGGTCAATTACAACCCGATATGCGCAATTTGTCGGTCCGGTGAGGGTAAATGGTCAAGTCGACCCATACGGTCAAATTGACCCATTTTTGAAACAAATAGATAATTAAGTTGATCCAACGGGTCAATTAGGCCGGACATAACTAATCGGTCGATATGGTCGGGATAAACGGGTCAATTAGACCCGTTCGGTCAAATTGACCCATTTTGAACAAAGTAGAATCTTTGTCGGACAAAACGGGTCAATTACAACCCGATATGCGCAATTTGTCGGTCCGGTGAGGGTAAATGGTCAAGTCGACCCATACGGTCAAATTGACCCATTTTGAACAACTGATATAATTAAGTTGATCAAACGGGTCAATTAGGCCGGACATAACTAATCGGTCGATATGGTCGGGATAAACGGGTCAATTAGACCCGTTCGGTCAAAGTGACCCATTTTGAACAAAGTAGAATCTTTGTCGGACAAAACGGGTCAATTACAACCCAATATGCGCAATTTGTCGGTCCGGTGAGGGTAAATGGTCAAGTCGACCCATACGGTCAAATTGACCCATTTTTGAAACAAATAGATAATTAAGTTGATCCAACGGGTCAATTAGGCCGGACATAACTAATCGGTCGATATGGTCGGGATAAACGGGTCAATTAGACCCGTTCGGTCAAATTGATCCATTTTGAACAAAGTAGAATCTTTGTCGGACAAAACGGGTCAATTACAACCCGATATGCGCAATTTGTCGGTCCGGTGAGGGTAAATGGTCAAGTCGACCCATACGGTCAAATTGATCCATATTTGAAACAAATAGATAATTAAGTTGATCCAACGGGTCAATTAGGCCGGACATAACTAATCGGTCGATATGGTCGGGATAAACGGGTCAATTAGACCCGTTCGGTCAAATTGATCCATTTTGAACAAAGTACAATCTTTGTCGGACAAAACGGGTCAATTACAACCCGATATGCGCAATTTGTCGGTCCGGTGAGGGTAAATGGTCAAGTCGACCCATACGGTCAAATTGACCCATTTTTGAAACAAATAGATAATTAAGTTGATCCAACGGGTCAATTAGGCCGGACATAACTAATCGGTCGATATGGTCGGGATAAACGGGTCAATTAGACCCGTTCGGTCAAATTGATCCATTTTGAACAAAGTAGAATCTTTGTCGGACAAAACGGGTCAATTACAACCCGATATGCGCAATTTGTCTGTCCGGTGAGGGTAAATGGTCAAGTCGACCCATACGGTCAAATTGACCCATTTTGAACAACTGATACACCCATAATAACACCACCAATATATAACTGATAAATGGTCAGGTCGACCCATACGGTCAAGTCGATGTGGGTAGTTAGTTAGTCGGATCAAATGAGTTTCATATATTTTGTCATTGAATCGAGTTCATAAGTGTATCTTCATTTTTAAAGTCAATAACCCATAATAACACCACCAATATTCGTCACCATTGAATTTCCTTCGCTTTAAAACTTTTTAGAGACTATTGTAGAATTAACGAAAAATAAATTCCAAAAACTCTTTCGTCTAATATAAAAAAAAAAAAAAAAAGATAACACTCATTAACATACATAACCAAATATTACTAAAACATCTTAAACTGGAAAGTTAAGAAGAACAGATAAATAGTCTTAGACAAATGCTAATAATCGGAGGACGTGGATCTGTTGCTCGTAAAAACGCTGTAGACACGCAAGGTCATTTGCAAGCTGAAGGTAGTAGTTGTAATTTGCATTTAGTTCGAGCATCAGGTTGAAGTCGTATGGGTTCAGTGCTCGTAGACACCCACCAATCCTCACGAAAATTTCCGAGTGTTTCAAATTCGTTTCTGTAAGCATCATCTGGTCATAAATTTCGTGAACTATAAGCATTTTCTGCTTGAATAACTGACAGCGTTGCTATGAGTGAATTAAAAAAAAAAAAAAGATTAGTAGAAAATAATAGAAAAAGGAAAAGAAAAGAAAATAAAAGAAAAGAAAAGAAAAATAATGACTGAAAACTCACCTGCTGGAAGTGTTGCATATTTTTCCATTCAGTGTCCGTTTCCATCATCACTTGCATGATTTTGTCCATTTCGAAGGTGGTTGTAGTTAAACCATGCAGGAAGAATCACATGTAAATGGTTGCTTTATAGCATAGTAGACAAACAAATGGAATTAAAAGATAGGCAGATCAAACATCGCAGCTATTAATGCTTATTTTAAAAAATGGACTTAAAGAACCTAATTAAATAGTGCATTATAGATTCTGTCGGCCTTCAACATTCCAATCCTGTGGTAAACTTAAACTCACATAGGGTAATTAGTTAAAATAATAAATGATGGGATCATGCGCTCATTTAATTAAAACGGCTCTGCAGAAAGCTCTTATGTTACCAATGAAACAATTAAATGTAGTGCTTATCCACTAAATTTAAATTTTGAAAAAATAAAATATACCTCACTAATCAGATAAACGGACGTTTCAAATCATTTTTTACAATTTTATACTATTAACTTTTTCAATAAAATTGCAATTAATAATACTCATTAATTGTATAAGATACTTAAAATTACAATTTTCTTCTATTAACCAAGATATCCTGCAGTAGACATTCGTAATTAATGCCCTGATATGTTGGGTACAAATTTAAGAGAGACATTAATCGTTATTTGTCCTGTAGTTTAACCAGAGTAATATAAATACAAATTCTTCTTCTGTATTAAGTTATCAAATCCAGTGACGTCTATTATGGAACGCAAACCTTCTCATTCAAACATTATTTACCCAAATATGGAGGAAGAATTCAAGTCCGTATTTTCCAGTTTAGTTAATGATGCAGGAGAGCAGTCAGACTCAATATACGACATTGTAACGGACAGTGACGCCACAGAGATGGAGAAAAAGGAAGTAAGTAACATATTTCATATAGTGAAAAATAATACCAATTACACGAATGTTTTAAATATCATTTATTGATCATATTTTATTTATCGTTGATTAGGAACATGCTGACAAGGTGGAGGCTGGAACCAAAGACAGGGAGATGGCAACGACATCAAAGAGACGTAGACTAATGTTCGATAACAAGATTCCAGAAGGGATGACAACAACAGAGATCTCTGATGCAGAGCAAGATATTAATGAGTTTAGTTCTAGTATAAATTCTAGGATATCACTTGGCCGTTTTAGTGGAACAGTGGGATTACTTAACGAGAGTCGGAGAGAAATGATTCGTTCTATTGGGTTTGGTGGCACACTTAGCCTTGTAGGTTGCGAGTTGTTTAGACCACTGGTACATGAATTAGTGATGGGATTTGACACTGAAACTTTGACGTTGAATATAGGTGGAAATAGACACCACGTAAATGCAACAGATTTCAGCCTAGTAATGGGAGTCCCAGAAGGGGTGGAGGATATTTGTTTTAAAGGTGATTATGAGACTGTTGATGACATGAGGTCAATGTTCCTTAGTATAGTGGGAGACCGTTCAGTTATTAAAACTAAGAGATTAGAGCTTCTAATAAAATCGAACGAAAATGTTGACCTAGACTTTGTTAGGGCCTATGTCCTATATACAATTGCAACAGTTATGGGAACTGCGAGCACCAACTATATAAACCAGAATTACATATTTAGTGTTCTTGAGCTAAGCACAATTGCTAAGAAAAAATGGGCCACACACTTCTTTAATAAGATGGTAGAGGGGATAGTAAAATACAAAAAGAGAAAGAGACCCAACACCTACCTCAAAGGTTGTTCACTTTTCCTACAGGTAAAATTATTGGTATCCTAATCTTAATAAAATATAACACTGTATTAGAGTCCTTAATTCTACTTGTATTACACATGTTTAGAATGCTAATTCCTAATGTTTTTTTATGTCTAGAACTATTACCTGAAACTAATTCTACCTAAAGGGCCGATAAATTGTAAGGAGCTTTATTCCGTTGGTGTTTCTGGTGTACAATCTCAAAAAAAACTTGCAAGAAAGATCAACGGAAACAGCTGGTGTAATAGCTTATTGGTGAGTAGTAATTTAATTATGCATTTAGCAAACATAGTACTTTAGTTAATAAAATTAAATTTTGTATATTAAAAGCTTACCTTACCGCTTCTATTTAGTTGAACGGAAAGCTTGAAGGAGATTCATCAGAAACTAAAAAAGGCAAATACGAAAAGGAAAGGGAGCCTTCCGAGGGAAGCGAAAATGATATGAGTCGGTTGATGGAAAGTGTTGTAAGTGAAATTAAACTGCTACGCCAATCACAAGTTAATATGGCGACCATGCTGAAAGACACCTTAGTAGGACTTGTAAGGAATGTACATTGTGGCCAACAATCATTGACGTTAGAATTAAGGTTGAAGGAGCTAACCGATGTTGTCAAAGTCTTCAATGACAATTTAGGGAAAACTAGCCTACCGAGTAGGCTATTAGAAGCCGAGGAGGGTAACCATGTTTCCATACCAAGCAGCCAACTCACTCCGAGGATACCTAAAATGTTCTCAACCCCAGATGGAAGCGGTACGAGCAGGTGTAGTCTTAAAGAAAAAAAGATTGAATCGACAATTGTCATCGATGGAGAAATTGAGCAAATTGATTTAGAGAAAGGAAGCAAGTTGGCTCCAGAAGATATAACTAAGGTACAAATTCCATATATATTGTACAAATTGTTATACCCATCCAATTGATCCTTTAGATGTAACAGTAGTTAAATATTATTAAATATTCAGAGTTCGCAAAATGTAAGTCCCAAAAAAATAAAGTCAATCCTGAAGAAAATGAAGCCCTCTACGAGCTACAATGTTTTGACACAAGAATATAACCTAACACAGCAAGAAAGCTCCGGGTCGTGGCGGCAGTACATTTTACTAGGATACCCGTACACCGAGTCCAAGATGTTGAAAGATGAAGGGCTAATGAAACTAGTCATGTTCCTAACAGATGGGAATCTAGAAGAGAGGTACTTACACTTAAAATTACTACTGATGTGACATTATGTTTGAAGTAAATATTAACCCAACAACTAAATTTTTGTTTTTCTTTTTTATTGTGACAACTTGATCTTAATGCTATGCAGGGCTATTGTATCAGAGACAAGAAATACCTATCTGCACAGACATGAATTGATGACTTTGTTGCCGAAGCGATGGGTCACGTCAGCGGTAAAATAATATCATTTATGTAACTAAGAAAACTGCAGAACTTCTATTTAATAGGTTTATCATCGAGATATGTTTTATTCGTAATAAATGTTAATCGACATTGAAATAGGTTCTGAACACCGCTGCTGACCTACTTAACTTTGATGAAGAAAAGAAAACAGGGATGCTTGTTTGGTTCTTCCCGGTCTTCTTAGTGGTAATATAATATTTCAGATAAGATTTACTTGGTTATAAAAGGGGCAATATGGAAAATTGTTGGTAGATTCAATAGTTTTTTAACAAAAAAACTAGTGCTGAGTTGTATTATGTTGCAGTCAGGGCCATCTGTCGATGCTAATAACTTCCAAACACAATTTAATCAGAGGAAGATAAAGGAAGGTTTTTTGAATGTTGACATTCGAGCTGTTAAATTGGTGTGTAAGAAATGTCTTGAAATTTTTTAATTACAACAGATTTTCAGCCTGTACTAAACTATGTCTTTATCGATCACATATTCCTACAGATTTTCATACCATTGCATTTTGATAATCCTGGACACTTCAAGCTGGTGGTGATTGACCTGTGCTCTAATAAAGTGTTGCTATTCGACTCTAAACCCGATGTATTGGCTATGGATGACTCAACGAAGCGCAGTATCCAAACTATTGTAAGATTATTTTTCTATAATATTTATTGTGGTCTATTAGTCCTTTTACAAGAAAATTATAAACCTAAGGGAATAGTCATAATTGTGAAATAAACTGAAATATTACACAAATTCAACGTGTCTAGTTGGGTGTGCTGCAAGGAGTTTACGATATGGACCTTATGGAAAACGGGATAGATGACTTAACCAGTTACTCAATCGAGGAACGTATTCAAGGACAAAAGCAGCTAAATTCGTAAGTTTCAAATTATATAAACAATAAAAAGACCAGTTGAGTGCATACTACTTATTTTATTAATTGAAAAATGTAGCTATGACTGTGGGATTTACGTCATAAACTACATGAGAAACGCAAGAAAAGTAGTGGAGGGAAGGTCTACAACTGAGATGGACCAAATAAATGAGGTAGTCTATTCTGCAATGTCTAGTGAAATCATTTTGCTTATAAACTAACTAACTTTCTAATGTAGAAGGACAGCGACCACATGAGGGTCAAAGTCCTCTTGTGGATTGGGAAGCACGAAAGCAACCTACTCACTAAAAGGATGATGGATGATGCAACTGTATGGTTTGATTCAACAAAACATGGTGGGAATGTTTTGGCTTCAGAGAAAATGAATCTGACTAAAGGAAAAGGATCTGCTTCTCCTCCTGTTTTTCGGAGCAACAAGAGGATCACGAGATGAAAATATTTTTTTTCTGTCCGTTTTTTAATGCATGCATATCTTGTCGTACAAAACAAAAGTTCCTAGTTGAACTTGCTTCTAATTGCTTAGACTTTTGAAAGCAATATTTGCTTTTACTTATTTGGTGTCTGGCTAGAATTATTGAAGAGCAAATTAAGTTTTTTTGTTATGGCAATGATATCTCATAATGGCTATGAAGAATGGAATTTTTAGTAATTTTTACTCATAATTTATCTTCAATTTGTGAGTAACACAGTTTAGATCACATAACGAAAAAGAACCGAGAACATACAATAATTGACAAGTCAGCAATAACAAAGCCATTAGTCTGACTAAAAACCATCCTAGTTCAATAAAATATCACACTGATTGATCTATACGTTAAAAAAATAACATAAAATATTAATATTCAACTAATTCTACTTATCGACTCGTAATTTATCTTCAATTTGTGAATAACACAGCTTAGATGACACAAAAAAAATCGAGAACATACAATAACTGACAAGTCAGCAATAACAAAGCCATTAGTCGACTAAAAACCATCTTAGTTTAATAAAATATCACACTGATTGATCTATACGTTAAAAAACTGACAGAAAATATTAAGTATTCAACTAATTCTACTTATCGGATTCAACCCGTATACCAAATAAAATAATCTAACAATCTAGGTGCAGTTACAATGAACATACACAAGACAACAAGACACAGTCAGGCCAATACGTGCTAGTAAATTCAATCATAGACAGAAAAAAAAAAAAAAAAACCAAAAAAAAAAACAAAAAACAAACCTTTTTGACAATATGGATGATCCTTGTTTGGGTAAGGGTCATTACCAACTACACTGGAGAACGAAGGTGTTCAAACCGGCTCATGTTTATTCACTTTCCTGCGGAAGTATTGTCTGAATAAACAATGAATAATGGAGGCAAATTAGAAATAATACTAACAAATTACTTTATCATGTAGAGCACAAATTAGGATCAAAGATTAAAACCAAAACAGGCAATTTCTAAATTTTAAAATGAAATAAAAACAAGGATACCCACTAAAAGCTCGAAAAATTTACGAATGTTATAAAATCAATCTTAAACAACTATGATAACTCATTGAATGCAAATCGGCCGGCCCAATATTTTATATGAACCGGGCCATAGAAATATAGATTCGAAGTACTATTTGGCCCGACCAAACCGATACGACAATCTTATGATATTTTAGGGGAATAATCCGGGACGGGCCGACAAATTTTATGCCCGACCAAATTTTGCACCGACCCGACCCGGAATATGGTGTTGGCCCGTCCCGGTCAAATCGGGACGGGCCGCCCGAATTGCCACATATGCGCATCAACTACCAAGATGAAGATACTTTCACCATACAAGTTAAGAGAAAAAATTCACGAATGGGTAAGATTTGAATTGGGTAAATTATTGAAAAAAAAATAAAGGGGTAAAGAATTGCTTTAACTGACATTAATTAAAAATCTATATTACAGTCCGAAGACTTTAAAAAAGGAACTAGATATAAGATATGCACAATCAGACTATTAACAACTGAGTCGATTCGATTTACAAAGATGAAATTTATGGGCTATAAAAAAACAACAATATTCATAAAGAAATTACGGAAACAAATTAATGAAAGAACATGCAGGATTAAAAAAACTTAACTTCTGATCCACGATCCACAACCCTAGACGTCTGGCCGGATGACGGAACAACTTCCGCTACAAAACCCTTTTTCCAGCAGCAGCAGAATTCGGATCGGAGGACTGCTCATCCCTAATTTTGATAAAATCAAATACAATAAAATAAGAAAATCTCGTATTAAAAAATAAGAGGATGGATGAAGAGGATATCTGAATCTTAAAAAAAAAATTGAGGATGGATGAAGAATGGGGGAATTTCTGGTTCTTTAAATTTTTGCAGAGTAGATGCCCCTCCTTCCCCCAAATTTCGTCAAACACACTAAAGAAAGAGAAGGAGAGGGTGAAAAGAGAAATTTGATTTGGGTCAATGTCTATGTCTACTAGCACTAAATTCAGAAACGCATTGATGGCCCTATTAAATGCTTTAATAAAAAAAAAAATATTCAAACTTACTAAATACTGTAGATAATGTTGAATACCAAAATTATCCCCATTGGTATTGGTACCACATTGGTACCATAGAATTTCCCGTAAATATCTCGTTTTTAGATTTGGATACATTGATTAATTTCTCTTTAGAAAATTATGATACATCAATTAGTTGCACATTAACATGTCCCTACGGTGAGTAGGGAACCAGACTAATTGCAGCAAGAGTCTTGAGTGCCAAATAAAATTGATGGTGCTAGTGGTTTATTGAATGACTGTTGATTGTCGTGTATACGAAGGTCTAGTGCTCGATGGTACGCGGTTGTCGTGTGTCGCTACCAAATTAATATGTATAAAGTTATACTAACCTTATCAACTATTCTAACTAGTAGAATGGTAAATAAGGGTCGATCCCACAGGGAACGGCCGAACAGTTTTGATTCCGATGCCAGGCAATTTATAATTAAATATGCGAGAAATAAATACTTAAGAAAGAAATAAAGGTTGAGGGACTTGATAATGGACAAACAATCTACTAGTAACAAATAAAGACAACTAAACGAAATTAAAAGCATTTAACATTCGAATTTAAAGAAACAAATAATCAAAGACAATAAAAGAGATTTTCTCGGTTTTTGGTTTTTAAGTAATAAAACGATCCACCCTTGATCATGCTTCCCCTTGGTCTTAGACGATTCATGCAACTATGTTAATGCAAGACTAAATTGTGATTCAAGCCCTTATCTCAAGGCTATTAACAAGCTCTAATAGCCTTGTTGTCCCTTAATCTTAGTTAATCAAAATAAGTTCTTCGACTAACCCTATTCAATTTAATCGAATCCTCGAACAAGCTCTCTTAGATTCAATAACCAAATGCATTAAACATTAAGACAACGAGATAAATTCAACATAAAACTCGCAAGCTCGGTTTTAGTGGTTGAACTTTGTGTTATCACCAATAAATAAATCTATTGTTTGCTACACGGGAATCGAAAATCCTACAATTGCGGATAGTAATTTCCTATTCTAGCAACACATTCACAAATCCCTTAAAGGGTGATCAATCCAATAATCAATTCATAAATGTGACTCAATAACAACAAATAACACAAAACACTTGAATACACAATATTTTCGGTAACATTAACCGCAATAATCACATCAATGTCTTCAACTCAAGGTTCCACAATGATCAAGGGTGAACTAAGGGTGCTAGCCACCCATTACACCTAATACAATAAGGAAATTACAGAAAACACAAGAATTCATAAAGATAAAGTGATAAAACCAAAGGATGATCAATGGGGAAGATGATGTGTCTTCTTCTTGCCCCTTCTCTCCTCCTTGGATGTGATGGTGGCTGAATAGTGCTTCCAAAAGTATCAAAAAGTTAGGTTAAATTCAAATGGGATGATTTATATATAAGGGGAGAAAGTGCTAGTAAAAAATAGGCAAAAACGCATTCAGGATTTCAAAACAGAGTAATGAATCTCGGCCGAGACGAAAGTGTGTCTCGGCCGAGACGTGAAAAAGAGATTTCCAGATTGGTGGGTCGAAGGCTGATCTCGGCCGAGATTCAACTTCATCTCGACCGAGACGTAAAAAGGGGAAAATGGGGCTGGCTAGGGCTTGACTCATCTCGGCCGAGATCTTGGTCCTTTGAAAAGCCTTGAAATTCTCCGGAAATACATCTCGGCCGAGATGCGTTGTTTTTCTCGGCCGAGATCTTCAGTTTTTTCAATTCTTTATGAATACCCTGGAGACTCATCTCGGCCGAGCCGAGATGTTCATCCTGTCTCGGCCGAGATCTTCAGTTAGCCCTTCTTTTTGTTGCCTCGGTCGATCCCTCGACTCTGCGGTCATTTGATGTTCTTTTTCGATCCTTTTTTCACCTGTCTTAACACAAAAACAGCACAAAAGCATTATTTTGTCCATGAGAGTATAAAAGCACTAAATACACGTGGTTATGCACATTATTGACACTAAAATGACACTAAAAGTGTCCTAAAGTGCGTGCACGGAACACGTGTGCCACTCGACTCACTTCTAGTATATTTAACTCGAATATCTAGTAGTTTCGATTTCTCTCTTTGTCTAATGAAAAAAATTCCTCCTTCTTATAAGAAACAAAATCAAATATCAAACACACATAATGCCAAATGAAATTGATGAGGATAGTGGTTATTGAAAGATTGTTGAGTGTCTTGTATACGAAGGTCTAGAATTTGACTCGCGTCTAGACATTTAATTCGAAGTTCGAGCAATTATATTCCTCTCTTTCCCAAATAAAAGATATGGTCTTGTAATTTATATTCCCCTCTCCCAAAAATATGTTTTCTTTTATAAGGAACAAAATCAAACAACCTTATATAAGAACCAAATTTAAACACCAAATACATATGGTCCCGGCGGGGCTCGAACCCGCGACCTTCGGCTCATAAGACCAACGCTCTAACCAACTGAGCTACGGGACCTACATCTTTATTAAGATCGAAACACTTCCTCTATTAAAAAAGAAGAAAATAATTTGGTGAGAATACCCCGTAACTTTACAATATTTATAATAATAGTCAATGATTTTTTACCTTTGTAAAAGTATTTTGTAACTTAAAACAAAAATTGTAAAAATACACTGTGACTTTCTACTGCAAGCAAACCAACATGTTAAGTGGTGATGTGGCAAATTAAATGTTGATGTGGTGTCCATATGACGATCTTTTTTCTTATGTGTTGTTAATAATTTTTTTAAACTAATAATTGGATTATAAAAATGAATATTCAAAATAAAATTGATAAATAGTTTAAATATATTATTGAAAAAAATTGTTTCAAAATCTGTAAATTATGTTAAAAAAAAGTTATAAATTTACACATTATTTTATATATCTCGATTTATTTTCAAAATTCTTAGAAATTAATTTTAGAAGCAAAAAAAAATAATAAATAAATAAAAGAATTACAAAAGAAAATAAAATAAAAGTGACATAACAATAATAAAGACATCATTTCCAAAGGAGTCTTGATATCACATAGATGCCCAAACGGTTCATGTTTTGGAACCGCAGACCATAGGAACTGAAATCAAATCGTCATATAGGCAGTTACGATTTGTAACTGGGATTAAACCGGCGGTCCGGTTCTTAATGGTTGGTTCCTCAAGTTTTTTTTTTAATTATTTATTGTTTAGATCAGTTTATTAAAAAGAAGCTAAGAATTTTGTATTATAAATTGAAATTGAGAAGTTAACAATAAAAATTATACCCCTTTATTAATAAAAATCATCATCACAATTCACATATTTGATATTACAAATTTACAAATTGATATTACTAGATTATAATATAACTAAGAAAAAAATTTACAAAAACAATCAATAATTATTCAATCACAAATTTTACAATTATAACTCTACTTTACATATTAAAATTTATAAGTTATAAAACAACTCAAATTCTCAAATTTTACAAGTTACAACTTTTAATTATGTAAAATTTAAAAAGGAAATGAGAGAGAAAAAAAAAGACTTGAGTTTTATTCGAAGTTAATAATTCTACGTATCCTTGAACTTACAGATTAATTAAGGTGAAGGAATCAAAACCCACGTAATTCTCTTACCTTACTTACCTTTCGGAATTGAGGTCAGTTCCCTTCGTTTGATGACCAATCGCTTCCTTAAGAAGTGGGTGTGCCGGCGCCGGAGGAAGAGGTTGTTGTCGTATCATAGTTAAGTAGATCACCCCCTTCATCTTCTTTAAAGTCAACTATCAATCTCTTTTTTCGGTCTTGGTCCAATTTTCAAGGAAGAGTTGGTTTTCTAAATTTTCAATAGTCAATTTAGATCTTCGATCATCCAATGTGAAGTCACCAACACTAAATGTTTGCTCGATGGAAACAGTTGAAGCGGGGCAAGAAAAAACCTTCTTTGCAATAGTAGATAGAATGAGAAAGGTCTTTGCTCTTCTTGACCACCACATCAAAAGGTCGTAGGAGTTTTGGGATCGAGCTCCTCAAATGCGGTATTAAATATTTTCCAACCTCCCCATAGGGTTAGCGGACGAAGAACCCTTTGCACGTTCCAGAAAACCAGCCATTCCGATTCTGAATAGCTGGTTTCGTCCAACGGCTCCTCCATTTCGACCGTCGATTTTAAACGACCACTAAATCCTAGCCTTTACATGTACGTCCTAGTTCAAATTAAAATTTAAAAAGAAAAAAAAAAATATGATGAAAATCGTCGGTTTAACCGGCTGTTTACGGTTTGGGGATATCAGGAACTGGAACAGAACCTAACATATACCGGTTTCGAACCAAAACCGGATTCAAACTGTGACGATATTCGGTTCCCGACTCAAATGGGCACCTCTATCGCATCTCATTAATATCACTGCTAACATATGATGGCGGCGTGGCCGACTGTAGTGGTGGGCGAAAGTCGGAGAAGACAACAATGTCTTTCTTCTTCTTTTTTCTTTATGGTTTCAAATGTAATTGAATCTGGAAAAGGAAAAACAATTTTTTATATACTAATTTATTAATATTAAAAAAATCAAAGTGTTCATAAAAAGACTGAAGGAATAATTAAGTTTACATCAATTGTATCTCCGTGCAATACACAGTTTGTAAATGTAAATGAATAAATAGTAAGAATTTAATATATTTATATAATTATAATACAATAAAATATTACAATCAAACATATAAATATGTAGCAAGCGATGAAAAATTATATGTTAATGAACAAAAAATGCAACGAAATTGTTAAAATTAGCAATATATAAAGTTGAGCAAATTATAAAATATTCGTATTTGTTTTTCTTAATGTATGAATATCTCTAGCAACCTTGCATTGAGGTCATGTTGATCATCTTGTAAAATCCATATTTCTGTGAGGGGCGTAAATATGTAAATTTATAATTTTATGATAAATGTTTGTATTTAAAAAATAATAATTATTTTTTATTTTATTTTTCAAATATATAGTCCAAGAATTTTCAAAAGATTTTAGCGAGTACCAATACATTACATTTTAATTTTATTAATAATGTATCTGAACTAAATAATCAATATTTATTTGTATTTAATACAAATAGTTGAACCCACAATAGACACTAATAATTAACACACATAATCAACCGACGAACAATTATTTGTCTTTATTCTATTTTATTTTAATATAATACAATATGGTGTCAAACTAAAGATTGTCAAAATAGGACTAATTTAATTTATTATACATGAAAATCAAATTAGAAATTAAAAAAGTTATTTGTATTTAAAAAAAAAATTAAATAAAATGTTGATAATTGTAAACCGACGAAAAAGCACAACTATCAGCATTTCGCCAATCTATTGTGTGTTTTCTCTAGCACATATGAATGCACATTCAGTTCACAGTGCGCATGTTTTACACGAATTTTATAATTATTTCCCTCAATATAAATAATTCACGGGCAAGAAAATCTATTCCGATTTCGATTTGGTACGATTTTCCTTCATTATATAGTATGGTTTTTCTATTTGTTCTTGTTTTTCTTCTTAAGAGAATTTCCGAAATATATTTTATGGATTTAGAAGTTAAAATTCTTGGAATTCTTTTATTCGTGGAGATTTCTTTTGTTATCTATATAGAATATAAATATAGATATGCAGATAAGTATAGCAATGGTTATAGCTAATATCATTACAAATGTAGCTAATATATGATTGGAGATTTTTTTTTTTTAATATGGGTGTGAATTTTGTCAGATTATAGCCGAGTCAATTTTAGTAAAATATCATTATAAATGTAGCTAATGTATTTTCTGGAGATGCTTTTCTCAATACGGGAGTATATTTTGCAAGAATATAATTATAAATGTAGTTAATATGATTGAAGATCGATTTTTCTCAATATGAAAGATCTTACCGTAAAATTATTATTTCTAGATTAAGTAATAATATTTGGGTGGAAAAATACATATATTGCTATTTATAGACAACTCCATTATATTAAGTAAGACTTTTTCACCTTTTATAGTAAGTTTCAGATTTGGGCATGATATTATCATTGTTATTATTTGCAACAAAAATTAATAAACATTATAATGTTCATAAATAATATGCAGACTTTTTAAGAAAACATATTCAAGATTTATTTTAAATTTTAATATTTATTTATATGATATTTACATTAATTTGTTAGTATGCTAGTATTTAATTCCAAACCAACTATAGAAAGGAAATGCTTACAACAGAGAGAAAATTGTGCCACAACAACTCATATCAGTAATGCAACCTGCAATAGTACGTAACTGAATATTTTTACCAACTTTCTACAAAATTACAAGGTATTTTCATAAAAATTAAAAGTTACTGGTCATTTTCATAAATAATGCAAAGTTACAACAAACAAGGCATTTTTGCACATAAAAAGTTGGCAAAAATGCACGGTAACCTACTATTGTAGGTTGCATTACTGATTTGAGTTGATGCGGCACAACTTTTCCCTATGTTGGACTAATTATTTCTTTTTTATAGTTGATTTGGATTCAAAAAATATACTTTCAAATAAATATAAATATCATCTAATGAATATAAAAGTAAAAAATAAATCTTGAATATTGTTTTTAAAATCTGAGAAATGTTTATGAAGATTATAATTATTAATTTTTGTTACATATAATAATAATTATTATTATTACTATTTACCAAAATTGGAAATTATTAATAAATCACTATCTACGAAAATTTAATCACATTTGAAAAAAAAAAAAAATAATAACTTTGACTTCTCCGATATTTATCCACCACTACGACACAGCCCGCTACCGCCGCCACCATATGTTGGTAATGATATCAGTGTATGGATAATAGTGGGGTAGGTTTAAATTCGAATTCGAATGAAATCCGGTCTTGGTCAAACCCAGTAAAAATTCGATCAAAAGAATTTTATCGGGTAAAGAGATTTTCTAAGTCCGACTCTAATCCGACCCGCGTATATCAAATATATAAATATTTTTTAATTTTATAAATACATAATACCAAGTAAGCTATTTTAACTAGTCCACATCCTCTCCCACTTAGGTGATGATACTTTGTTTTAATATTATTATTTTTAGGATATTTTGTATGATTTATGAGATATTTATATATTTATGTATGCCTTTATGTATAATTTTCGAGTAAATGAACAATGAATGTGATTATTCGGCACTCCGTGTGACCGTGTCTTTATTTATAAGTTAAGTTGTTTATTTGATATTTAATTTAAGAGGCATATGTAAAATATTTTAATATTTAATTTAATTTTATTATACTATGGGACGAGGCAAATAACCCGATGGAGTGAAGCGGGTTATAGGTTTATGGATTTTTTTAGAGCAAAACCCGCCCCCATTGCCTCATTGAGATGCGACATTAGGTCTTCTTTGTCGACATGGGTGCGTTTATTTTAGGGTGAGCACGGTCCGGAGCGGTTCGGAGATATGGAAATCTCCAGAACCGAACCAAACCTCGGAGATATTCGGAGATTTCCAAAATTAAATCTCCAGAACCGCTCCGTTGATCGGTTCAGTTCCTTCCGGAGATCGGTTCTTTCGATCCGGTTATTCGGAGCTGTTCGGAGTTTTTCCTTTAATATTTTTAGCAAAATGCACGAAAGAATTATAGTGTTGTCTTTACAATAATATCATATTGTCAAAGAAAAAGTGTAATTAAACAACTTATAAGTTATATATTAAGACAAGTTTCAAAATCATAACTTATAAAAAATAATTACAGGTTACTGAAGTAGTTATCTCGTCAAAAGAAGAGTAGCACTAAATTATAAAGTTATTGGCTATCGATAACCTCTTTGGACATTTACCGATTATTTTTCATTGATAAAGCTCTAGTCGTATACATTGTCAATAAGTAAAGGTAAACTTAATATGACTAACTACAGTAAAATTAAAGTTTTCAAGAGAAAAAGGTGTGTGCACGAGAAAGATGGAGAATCAAAGAAGAAGGGAACAAGAAACGAGCCACTACTTAAAATTCAGGCGTAGGATAGTAACTATGTGCAGTGAGTTCAGGTCTAGAATTTTGACCTTTATATGTGAAAATAATTAAATATTAGATATAATAATAAATTTTAGTAATTGGATTAAAGAAATGTAGAATTGAATTATCATAGTAATGTATTTCTTTATATAAACTATAAACATATTCACTGTTCATATATTTATAATTAATAGATATATGTTTATTATGAAAACGATTTATTATAAATATTGTACTCTATTATTAATTACTAAATCTTTTATAAAATACTAAAACAGTAGTTATATCATTGTTAAAATTTACTAAAATTCATAATGGTTCAATATTATAGTATAAAAGAAATTAATTAAATGATATAAAAAAATTCCATAGTTGATTACTTAGAATCGGTTCTACTCGGTTCTATTTCGGTTTTTCGGTTTGGATCGGTTCGGATTTACAACAAAAAAATTCGGTTTGGTTCGGTTCGGATAAAGTCAAATAGTCAACGGATATTATCGGTTCGGAGTGCTTTCGGTCCGGGGTTCGATGCGGAGCGGATTATCTCCGAGACCCGTGCTCACCCTTAGTTTATTTAAGACTGGGGAGTGCTGAATTATTGTTGGCTGATGGAGTTAATGAGTGTGATTTATTGAGATTTGGTCCCCTCAATTTCCAAAATAAACACCCTATGTCATTATTATTGTTTTTTCATTTTAATTATTTTCTATTATAATTATTTTTTGTTTTTGTTTCTTTTTCTTTTTTCTAAAATTTATTTCAAAGAATAATAATTTGAGATTTATAAATTTATAACTTTTTTTAACTTAATTTACATATTTTAAAACAATTTTTCAATAATATCTTCCACATATATTTAAATTATTTTTAAACTTTATTTTTGAATATTCATTTTTATAATCCAAACTATAAGTTTCAAAATGTAATTAATGACATGTAAGAAAATGTCGCCACATGGACACCACACAATCTCCTAATTTGCCACATCCCCACCTGACATGTCGGTTTACTTGCAATAGCAAGTCAGTGCATTTCAACCAAATAAATTAAGTTACGAACTGTTTTTACAAAGATGAAAAGTTATTGATTATTTTTACAAACAGTATAGAGTTACAGCGCATTTTCATCGATTTTTCCTATATTTTTAATAGAGAAAGTGTTTTGATATTTTTACTAGAGGTGTTGGTCCCGTAGCTCAGTTGGTTAGAGCGTTGGTCTTATGAGCCGAAGGTCGCGGGTTCGAGCCCCGCCGGGACCATGTTTGGTTTTTATATTTTGTTTTATTTCTTATAAAAAAATATATTTTCAATAGAGAAAGGAAACACAAATTACTAGATATTCAAAGTAAATGTATAAAAATCATGTTTATTTGAGAAAAAGAGGAGTAAAAATTACTAGGCCTTCGAATTAAATGTACTAGAGGTGAGTTGAACACTAGATCTTTGCATGCAAGGCACTAAACAATCTTTAATAACAACTAGCACCATCAATTTCATTTGGCATCATGTGTGTTGTAGGTTTGATTTTGTTTCTTATAAGAAGAAGGATATTTTAATAAACAAAAAGAGAAAAGCGAGTCGAGCACTATACCTCAGTGTCCACGACATGCAATAGGCTTTCAAGAACAACTAGCACCATCAATTTTACTTGGCATATAGTAATGTATATATTTGAACATATATTCAGTTATTTATGTGTCAAGTTAAAAAAATTGGGCACATTTCCCGACGGGTAGCGCTGTGTGGTTGCACTTCTCGCACGCTCCCACAGCCGTCGATGTATATTAGTAGTTCGAGTTTGAGAGCGTTTCCCCCCTCTAATATCTTACTACATAGTGTTTCAAAATATTATGAAGTATCCCAAATAAATTAAGAAACTTATTTAGTAGCTATGGTTATTATTTACTTTATATTTTTTTGTTCCACTATGTCAAACTTGTGGGTGATTCTATGGCACCACTGCGAGATAAAAATGAAATTATATAATTTAGTGAGTCCCTCATATTTAAATACATATGTATCCTTCTCTTACAGTGGTATTGGTACCACAGTAATAGCGAAGTTGGACTCCAAACTTGTTATAATTTTCTTGAGAATATGTTATGTTAACATGTTTGAATTGCAAAATGGGTATATCTAATCAAATCCATTGTTAATATTTACTTCAATTTTAAAATATTTGCAATTTGTTAAGCAGATGGATGTGTAAGTGCAACTGTTCATTGTTTGCAACAGTTGTTTGGCTGTGGATTTGATTCGTTGTTTCTGCTGCAAACAATACTATGTCAGTGATCCACATACAGACAGATTTGGAATCTGCGGCGCGAACTGTCGGTTCTCGAATCGGAATCGAAATTGAACCGTGATATACATGGTTTCAATTACAGTTTGAATCCATCCCTAAATCGTCGGTTTTCCTTCATTTTCTGCAGCATTTTGTTAGAAAAAAGTATAGAAAAATAAATTGCAAATACAATTCATATAAAAATCGAGACAAGTTTTATATAAATCGTTATTATAAATTAGTTGCAGACTTACAATTCTAAAATTACAATTACAAAATGAGTATACTAAAGATATTCGTCTTTAAAATAGTAAAATGTAACACTAACTAAGTAAAAATTGTTAGATTTATGTTCCTCTGATCACATCCATTAATTGCAACAAGAACCTTGGAATCACCCTAAATAAGTTCTAAATCTCAGTCACAGTGTAGCAATCTCTGTTATAGGGTGATCTATGGTGTTTCATGTTTTTCGGCTAGTGCGGAAGGATTTCGCATCCTTACGAAATTTAATTTGCGAGCTTTAATTTTATACGGATATTAATTTGATCCGTAATAAAGTTGAGCCTGATATCTCATCTGATATCCATTTATTCCGGTGATCGGTGAATTTTGGTTAAACATATGATGCATTTAGGAGAAAGTTTGTTACTTTGATTCTGGATCTCTAATTTTTTTCATTTTAAACGCTAGCCGACAACCTTCAGCTCTTTTTTTGTTTTTCTTTTTTCTGAGAATTTACAATTGCAAGATATTGAGTTGTATCAATTCAATAGTTGCATCATAGTAAAATCTATTATTTATTATAATATTAATATTGTCTCAAAATTGCAAAAGTTTCTCATGGTGGTATGAAGATTTCTTGGACCTCAAAGTTGCAAAAGGTAGTTGCACTGTCCATCATAAAGGCGGAGTACGTAGCCGTGACAGAGGCGAGTAAGGAGATGGTGTGGTTGTAAAGTTTTCTGGGTGAACTTGGGAAGGAGCGTGAAAATAGTGTACTCTACAGTGATAGTCAGAGTGCAATTTTCTTGGCGAGTAATCCGGCATTTCATTCGAGAACAAAGCACATTGAATTGAAGTATCATTTCATCCAACACCTATTGGGAAAGAAAGTCTTGCGACTTGTGAAAATTCTCGGGAGTGAGAATCCGGCTGACATCTTTACTAAGGTTATAACCTTAGAGAAATTGAAGTTGTGCATAACTTCAATTGGCCTTGGAACGTGAAGAAGAAGAGGAGATGGTGATACCAAGTGGAAATGGGAAGGAGAAAAGAGGAGGATGTTTGCTTTGAAGGTGTTTTAGTATCTAAGTTGTAGATTTGTTGAGTATGGAGCTTAAAGCACGACTGGAGTGCCGCGGCCGCGACGAGTTTGACGAAGCTGAGGTGTTTCACGCTGGGGAGTCAGCTCGGCCGAGACAGGGTCATGATCCCTTTGCGCTCGCGGCTCGTCACGCGGAGGATTGGTGCTGGAAGGCGGGGGCGGCCGAGACATTTTTAAAGAGTCCGGTCGCGGCCGCGGCCTGTTACACGGACATGATGCGTGGGCCTTAAGCTGAATCCGATTTTGGGGCC
The DNA here is from genome assembly GCA_958295605.1 of Ajuga chamaepitys. Classification (NCBI taxonomy): domain Eukaryota; kingdom Viridiplantae; phylum Streptophyta; class Magnoliopsida; order Lamiales; family Lamiaceae; genus Ajuga; species Ajuga chamaepitys. Next base: position 51,191,984 of record OY282507.1, read on the forward strand.
CATAGAGCTATTATAAATAGTTGTTTAATTCCTTCATTGCTTAATGTATTCCGAAAATTCATCATATTAGTGCATATTCTGGCTTGGTATCGCCCCCAGACGTAGTTACACATTGTAACAAACTGGGTAATCAAATAGTTGTGTTATTAGTGTGTGAATTATTGCTTTCTTTCTTTCGATTATCTTGTCGTATCGTGGGTTAAATTCCCAACATTAATAATATATAAATTTGAAAGGTATTACACCCTTCCGTCCTATAATAAAGTCTTGTTTGAAAATGTACAACTTTTATTTTTTAATAATTTGAAGTACAACTCTAAAAAATAATTAATATGTACTTATACAACTTATTTTTATTCCTTATTTGACTTATTCAATCGTATCAAGTTAATTTATGAAATTATTTATTTTATTTTATCTCTTACTTGAACGGTAAATACGAGACATAGATATTTGAAATATAACTCTTATTTTAAAACAATAACTTTTTTTTTTTTATAAAATGACTCTTATTATGAGACATAGAAAATATCACTTTGTTAAGAATTTGTATTTAAATCTCAGTTTATTAATTTTTAAAATAGTAGCAAATGTAATTATAAGTTTAACACAAGTAAAACTTCCTCTCTTTAAAATAGTCATGTTGGTATAAATATTTTTTTAGTTATACAAACACGTATAATTTTATGGGACGAAAATTAAAACTGAAAGTAGTTTAACATATACTCCCTCCATTCCGACTAACTTTTCACAGTTGATCGGGCACGGAAGTTAAGAAAAAACATATTTTAATTTTTTTTAAATTTTTTTTAAAGGTGAAGATTGAGTGTAAAGATTTTGAGGGTGAAGATTATGAGAAAAAATTTCTTTTTAATGATGTGAAAAGTTAAGTGAGACGAATCGAAATGAAAAACAAAAAAAGTTAACAGGGACGGAGGGAGTAGACACAATTCACCAGCTGGTATTATTGGTGCACCACAAAAAATAATGCATAATTGGACCCCTACCCATTGCCACTCACCCACTCCTACATAATACACACGACAACAATAACATGAAGAGGTACTGCAGTAATACCTCCAACATCTAGATACCATATGTATTGTTGTGTTCCCTAGCTGATATGTCCGCCAGCTCATATGCACATAAAATAAGGCATGTATGGAATAAGTTGGCATCAGAACTGAATCTAGTCATGTCGTGTCATGAGTCGAGTTTTTATAATGAACTCACCCATCAAGTTGATTTATCTGTAATTTTTCTACCAGAGTATTTTGTTCATAACGGCGCTGAGAAGATTTTCTACTTGGGTGGACTGACCTAATTTTTGTTCGAACGTTGTAGATATGATAACCTACCTGGATCTAGCTGATCTGATTGTATTTCAACCTGACCCGAACCAAGGCCACACTTAGTTAGGCAATGAGATTAGTTTGTGAATCCAGTTATGTCTGGCTCAATGTTCATATATTAAATGAGAAAACAGACAGATATACTCTAAACGTGATTAAATCGCCAGACCAAATCAATCTTACAGAAATGACATAGCCGACCAGATCCCATAAAGCGCTCTTAATAAGTCATCTACCATGAATCCCATAATTATAGGTATGTTGTAACCACGATAGGATGAAATATAGGTATCAGGGGCAATCACCATCCCTAAGGCCTACCTGAACCGGCTAGGAATGCCAGATCTTTTCACTATAAACAGGAGCTTTGAATGCTCATTCAAGGGATCCTGATTTTCTCTCGACTATCACAAGCAAATTGTAGCAAAATGTAATCAAGGTGAATTGTCCTACCTGATTTTACATTAAAACGAATATCAATAAAATAAAAAAATTGAAGTCACTTAGCTTATCTTCCTTACCTCGTCTTACTTGACTTATGTTTCTGCCCATATCATATTTTCTTTTTATGCTTTGCCAATTGATGTTGTTGGCCCTTTCCCACGTCAAAAAACTAATGTCTACAGGTATATTAATTAAAAAAAAGATATCATCTCTATCTAAAAAAATCTACTTCTGTGTTTTTTTATTTCCTTTTAGGTTTGAATAAGAAAATTAAGGAGTATGTAGACGGATAAATAAACTCTCAAATAAATTTATAAATATGATAGGTTAGAAAATTTTTTTTTTTTTTTCTAGGAATAATTATAGGAGTAGTAATGAAAAAAAAAAGTACAAAAGTTAAAATGACATATTAAAAAAACGAAAGTAATATTTTAGAGGTTAGGTTGGAATGTCAAACATCAGGTGAGTCGAAGTTACTAAACTACCGATAACCACATACCTACTTAAAAAGTATAAAAAACGCAACACAAAATTAATTATTTTTAGTTGCCCTACTTTATTTAAAATATAAAAAGTACCTCTCCAGGTGTAGATTAGAGGTGTGGACATGAGCTTAGGAATGTGAAAAAAGAGGGCAAATTTCGTTTTTATTGGGGAACTATGGTAAATTAGGTGGGAAGTTGAGTTGCCCAAAAAGTACAAATGTGTGGTTCATATTTATGAAATTTTTGGGTATTGCCTCCATTTTCTTTTTCTTTTTTCTTTTTTATATTTGGATGCGAAATCTAGAAATAGGAGTATATAAAATGAACAAATAAATTTCGGGGAAGGTGTTTTGTGTACCAATTATAGGAATTTTAGATCCATGCAATTTGGATCATGTGTTAAAATATATTACTCCCTCCGTCCGCGGAAGTTTGCACGGTTGGCCAGGCACATATATTAAGAAAAAATTGTTTTTGCTGTTTGGTTGACTTTTTTAAAGGTGAAAATTGAGGGTAGAGATTTTAAGGGCGGAGATTGTGAGAGAACTTTCCTTTTTAATGGTATATAAATTGATGTGAGACATATCAAAAAGGAAAGTGCGCAAATTCGGGTGGGACGGATCGGAGGGAGTACTATTTTTGTGTGGTTAATACCTTTAAGTATAAATGGTGAAACCCAACCTGAATTGCACCGTGCTACTAGTGCACATGAGACTTTGTGTAAATTTCTATCTATTTTTCTCCTCTGTTCTTAAACTCCTAAATTTTCTCTCTCCTTTCTTTACACTCCCTCCGTCCCATAAAAAAATCATATTTGAAAATATGTAGTTTTTGTTTTAATAAAGGTACAAATCTCCAAAGATCATCAATCACATGACTTATTTTAATTTTCTAGTTGACTTGTTCAATCATATCTAACTAACATACAAAATAAAAAAATAAAAAAACACTTAAACTAGTAAAACAAGACATTAATTTCTGAAATCGGACTCTTCTTTGGGACAAAAAATTCTTCAATACAGGACTTGTTTATATATATTATCTCTATGTCCAATAATTTTATTAATTAGATATGATAGGTTGGAAACTCGAAAATTTATTTGGAATAGTGATAAAAGTAGTCTTAGATAAAAAGAAAACGAAAAATTAAAAAGACAAATATTTATAAATATCTCATAAAAATTAAAGGAGATTGTATATACCAAATTCTCACAATTGTAATAGTGTAATTAATAAATGCGTATACACTGTCCATTTAAACAAGAAAATTGTATGATATCACCATGCATATTCGAATTTAAATAGAAAGTGTAATCTTGATTCATACAACACTGATTTGGTTATGGTATTTACAGATGGATGTAAGGGTAAATTTAGATTTTATTATGAGCAACCGATATAATTAAATACTCTATCCGTTATGAAGTAAAATTCACGTTTAAAACTAAGTTGAATAGTTCAAGTGGCGAGGCTATTCACTATCTAAATCTTTGATCCTGATTTCTAGTCATCTTTTGGGGAGAGGAGATTTTTTTCTTTATTTTTAGATTATGAGAAAATAAAACAAAATAAAATTCATGTTTAAAATTTATGCATCTATTTTAAAATAAGAGCGGTGTTTAAAATTTAAAGTTTCGTTTTATTAATAAGAGTAAAAAACGAAAAAATTACTTTCATGAATAAGTTATGTGTGATAAATATGTCAAATCAATAATAATAATAAAAGCGATGTACAGTAAAAGTGATCTGACTGTTATCAAATTGTTTTACATTCAACTAATTGAGTAAATATAAATAAAAATTGTACATTCTCGGATACAACTCATATTTTGGGACCGTTTCTAATAAGATATTTGTTTGTGAACTTCGTCGACTCGAACGAGAGATGGAATGATTTAACTCAAATAATTTTATTAATTTTTTATCACTTTTTAAAGAATGATTTGATAAATCTTCACCACATGTTATCTCAACAAATGTTAGGTCTAGTTTTTTTAGAATTAATTTTTATGCCCAAATTTGTGACCCCCTGTCCATAAATAAACACTCATTATTGGATGCATGCATAGATAGATGTTAGGGTAGTTTAAATTTAAATTTTAAAATTTAAAACAAACAAAGATTTGGATATTTTAGCAGTCGAAATTCATCCATACCGAATAGAAAACAAACACCTCCTAACGAAGTATAATCTAAAATTTTAAAGGTATTATTTTTTCGACCAACTTCAGCTTAAACCAAACATCCCGCGGGACGTGGTCTCGTGGACAGTATGATTGGGCTAAATTTGCGGTCACCCAACCTGAGGTCAGAAATAAGATTCTTTCTCCAACTTTTGCATGCGCTGCGGCCACAGAAATATTTTATACGCCCAGTGTTCCCCGCCCATAAAAAAATATTATCATAAAGATGTATTTTAGCTAATTTAATATAATTTACTTAAATAAAAGAAATAAATTTATTATTTAATTTTAAATAATTGGGGTGGGGCACTCAAATAATTGGGGTGGATTTTAGCATTTCCATCCTCTGTGTCATAAAAGATCGAAATATGATCGGGTGGGATCAATCAAGGTTAATGGGGTCGGGGCAGGATCGAGTATCTCCACTAAATTAATTTTTTCTTAAAATAATATTTTAATGTATTATTTTATAATTTAACTAATTATTATTTACATTTATGTTAAGTTTTATGTTTTGTATTTAATAATGCACTAAAAATTTATACAATGTTGATAAGTAAAATATCTTTTTAAATAATAAATTTTTACATACATATTTAATATAAATATAAATATAATGCATATATATATATAATTAGAGAATCGAGGCAGGGATTCCCCACCCGGTTCGGGGCGGGGTGGGGTTATTCATTTGGGTTTGGGGCATTTTGCCATCTTTGAAACAATTGTCATCACAAAAAACATACCACAAAAATCATTATTCATTGTAGTACCTCCTTAGGATGTGCCCCCTACTTGATATAAAATTTGTGTCCTAATTTTAGAGTATAATTAGAAGAATTTATCTCCGTGAAACAAACTCCTAATTTACCAATTTTTTTATACACGTTAATACTCCCCCCGTTTAAAGAAAAATGTCATTTTAGCTACTATTTTTGAAGAAATTAATGATTGGTATTTAATATTAATTGGTATATTTTGTGAAATAAGAAAATAATCAACTAAATTAAGTAGGTTGTTTAAGATAATATTGGAGGAATTGTAATTTTTTTGGTAAAATAACACTTATTGTGAAATTTTTCAGAGCGTCTAAAATGACATTCTTTTTAAACGGAGGGAGTATTTTTTAATATGTCCCGATATTCTCTATATTTCCTAATATTTGCCCATATTTTCTAATTTCACTGATAATTTTGCAACATTTCTCAGTATTTCTTCAATATTTCACCAATTTCTGACTAGTCTATATATATATAAAAACAAAATGGATTTATACTACAATTTGAAAATAGTATTTTTCCCGCCCAAATTGCTTACTATATATGGTAATAAAAAATATTTTTTTAATTAAAAAAAAAAACACAATATATGCCTAAAATATGTCTGAATCTGGTACATATATATGGAATGATAATGTTTTCGCAAAATTAGGGAAGTTGTTGCCGAATTTATTGGAATGAGTTTTTTTGTCCCTAAATATAAGTAATAATTAGTTGTATCCAGATTTACTTTACAAAATTATCAAATCGTAAGATACAAATCAATCTTTAACCATAATATTTTAGATAGAATCTTTACCAATATTATTTATGTTACAATAACTAAATAAATCAGCTAATTCTTTTATCGAAATTGCTATGCAAATGAATCTACAAATTTATTTTATCGCATAAAATTAGGGTTAAAAATACTAATTACAAACCCTATATTCCAACTATCTAAAAAATGTAGTATTTTTATACCTAGAAATAAAGCATTTCATCCCCCTGTCTCCTCCCCCCCCCCCCCCCCCCAACTTATATACTTATTTGGGAAATAAAAAATTATTTTATTTATTTGACTATAAATTTTAATTTATGATTGGCCCACTTACCTACCTTTTTTCCTCCGATAAATTAGGAAACGGTTTCCTTAACTAGCTAATTTGGTAAAAAATAAATCAAATCACTTTTTTTTTTTTGTGGAAGTTATGTATCCTTCCCTAAAAATCTATATATATATAATAAGTCAAGTCATCCGAAATTAGTAAGTTGAAACTTTTTCCGCCCCATTTTAATAGTTACCATAAATAGATGTGAATTTGAATTTTGAAATTTGAAAAATCCAATGATATTATGTTTTCGAATATTTTTTCCGTCTAAAATTCAGCAATAACAAATCTATACATATATGTATAACAGAATTTGTTGCACATTTTTTAAAATTTTGAAATTCGAATTTAAAAAAAAAAAAATTATCCAATAACATTATTGCTCCTATAAATACGTAAGGTCTTCAGTAAATGAGAATCACTTTTGCAGCTGGTATTTCTATTTTTTATTCATTTCGCAATTTACATTTTTTACTTCAAATTTCTATAATTCCTTCATTCCTTCATTATTATGTGTCAACTTTGATAGTTCATTTCGCAATTTACATTTTTTACTGCAAATTTGTATAATTCCTTCCTTCCTTGATTATCATGGGTCAACTTTGATAGGTACTTCACAATGGATGCTCCAAAAGTACTACATGCAAATCAAGATAAGAAAATATCAGCAACACTGAATCTTGATTATGGCGAAAACAAGTTTGATACCATCATCGTTTTCTACAGTAATCTGTAATCATATAAAAATTCAACCTATATTTTTAATTTTTGTTATGTGAATTATTTATATTATTGTCCATATATTGTGCTTAGAGGTGGGGAAAAATACCGAAATGCCGAAATACCGCACATACCGTATCGAAAAATTACCGAAAATATCGAAATTTTCGGTATACCGAATTTTCGGTACGGTATGATACCGTACCGGAAATTTTTGGTACGGTAACGGTATGATAATTTAAAATTTTCGGTATTTCGGTATATACCGAATACCGAAAAAAGTTCGGTATTTTCGGTATATATCGGTATACCGAATTTTTTTTCGGTATTTTGGTAGTTCGGTATTTCGGTATACCAAATTCCTAATGGTATACCGTAAATTTTCGGTATACCAAAATTTCGGTATACCAAAATCAACGGTATGGATCGGTGTATACCGATACCGATACACAATTCGGTATACCGAATTTTCGTGACGGTATCGGTATTTACCGATATCATACCGAATTTTCGGTATGTCGAATTTCGGTATGCCGAATTTCGGTATACCGAAATTTTCGGTACGGTAACGGTATGGATTTTCGGCGTACCGAAAATTTCGGTACGGTAACGGTATGGGCAATTCGGTACGGTATACCGTACCGAACCATCCCTAATTGTGCTAAACTTTACATTTTGTTTATAACATGTACAGTCTCAATCCGTTCAAAATATTGGCAAAAGATTAGAGACAATCAACTCGATCAGCTGAAATTGAAGACTAATTTTAATTTTATTGTAGCAGAATTCAATTTTTTAATTTCTGCAAAAATAAGTTCATGTATCAACTTCAATTGAAATTCTAATTTTGTGGCAGTATTTCATTTTTGTCATTACAATATGTTTACAATTAAACTTCGATAAAACTCAGTCGAAAACGTTTACTATACGCTAGACTTTTAAGAAGAAATATCCCATTTAACAACTATCATGAACTATTGCAGAAAATTTTCCAAAATATTATCTTATAAACAAAATAAATTTAATATACATATTGGTTGATAACAACTATAAAATGATATCATATATAAATTTAGAACTATCACATAATTGGAATGATTAGCGAAATCAATGCTCATTATAGACCGGATTTTTATTTTAATATAAATTATAATTATGATGTGTATATTAATATATGAATTACCATATGTAATCTTTAATTGAAGATATCTGATAACAGAATGTCCAAATCATTCCAAATCTTTCAGATATGATTTTTTATTTTCCAAATCTTTCAGATATGATTTCTGATTTTCTATACTCCTATAAAAAGGGCAAAAGGATGGCCGCTTGCTTGATCTCAAGAATTTCTAAATTGTAAAAATCAATGTATCAAACTATATATATATTATTGTATATCAATAATGATATGCAACCACCAGTGAGTTTTCTTATAGAGACCACCCTGAAGTGTTCGGTCAGCTAACATACTCCACCAAAAAGCTAACACACTCCACCAAAAAAAACACGCTAAATATATTTAACACACTCCACCAAAAAAAACATCGCTAAATATATTTTTGATTCCTTCCTCGCCTCTTATTCCACAAAATCAGTTTTTTTAGTTTTTTTCCATAGTACAATATTATTTTTTCCCAAAATTATTTTATCTGTAAAGTATTTTATCTGTTTTTTTCCACAGTACAATATTATTTTTTCTCAAAATTAGTTTATCTGTAAAGTATTTTATCCGTTTTATTTCTTCTCTCGAAAATAATTTCATTTGTTTTTTTTCTTCTCTCATCTCTATTCCAAAATCTTAATATTAAATTATAATAAGTTTTGCAATAGATCATACTGATTAATAATAATAAACAAACAACCAAGATATACAATCCAGAATTGCAATACAATTTAATAAGATTGATAAAAGAATATGTTTTCTTAATGATTATTCTTATATAAAGTATTTTATTAGTTTAATCCATTAATTTTCTAAATTAAAATCCAACTTTATTTATATTAATGAGCTCATCTTATGGACATAGGAGATTATTGGATAAAAAAATTGAAAGATTTGAAGTCATCTATGTCTTTTAAAATTCTAAATCCAAATCCAACTCTATTTATATGAATGAGCTCATTATATGGACTATGAAGATTCAGTTCATCCTAAATAAAATTGTATTTTCTATGTCTTTCTTAAAAATTATTTCTGATAGAGGATATTTTGTAGGTAAACGAATAAAATATTTTATATAAGAATAATCCTTAAAAGAAAATTATGTTTGTTTCTAATAGAAGATGTTTTGTACGTAAACTAATAAAATATTTTATATAAGAATAATCCTTAACATTATTTGTTTCTCAATTCTATTAACTGATATCGGATTCTGGATTATGTATGTTCTCTTTATTTATTATTACCAATCAGTGTAGTCTATTCAAAATTTATCATAATTTAATATTCATGTTTTGATAGAGACAAGATATAAAAATAAAAATAAAATTAAAATTAAAAAAAAAAAAAAAACTGGAACAAGATACGAGTAAGAAATTCGTGAAAAAATTAAAATGTGTTTTTATTAGTGGAAATTACTGATTTTCCGGAGTAAGAGGCAATGAATGAATAACACTGCAAAAGAACACAAAAGTTTTCTTTGTAAATTTTTTTAACCATTTCCTTTTTTATTATATATTATCAAATAAAAATGTGTTTTTAATAAAAAGTATTGTTCATGTTAATATTGATTTACTTCTTAAAAAAATAGCCCGTGCATCACTAGAATGACAACTAAAAAAAACGGAGGTAGTACTAAATTAATTAATTAGTGTATGGAGAAAAAAAAAATCTTATGGAAATTCCCCACGTTGACTACCTACTTCTTAATTTTTTTATTTTTTTTTTGGTTGATTATTGCTAGGGAGAAATCTATTCTCCACTATATAAGTAATAGCAATATCCTGATTTACTTCACATTTATAGTTCATGTATGAGTTTCAGAAATTGAAGATCTTGCAAGCAATTACTTTCTTCTATGAGGATAATTAAAGAAATATTTCTAGGTTTATGATGTAGATTTTGGTGGATCCTTTTGCAAACTCCCCACTGATGAACAATTTGTAGATTATATTCTCTTACTTTTCTGCAAAAGTTTCAAATGACAAACATTTTCTTGATAGATTTCTTATTATTTTCTATAGTAGTTAGTTCCTAATGGGGAAAATTGTATACCGACTTTTTCTTTCTTTTCCGATGTTATTTTCAATATTTTCAAGACTATATGTTCAAAAGTGGGAGTTTGTGATACTACTGGAATTGACGATATATACTAATTGATGGTACAACTTGATATTTTCGCAATCAGGTTAGAATTGCTCTTTAGTAAGCCTATCTTCTATCGTAGTATATTCTTAGTTGTTTTTAGAGTTACGAATCAAGAATAATTGAAGATTTTGATATTTTATGGGAAAGCTACTATAGGTTCGTGTATAAATAAGTATTTCAAAATTCGTTAACATTTATGTCTTTTTAGAAACTTGAATGATCTATATTAGTTTTTTCCAGTGATTTTTTGTTATAGTATGTTGATACTAAACCTTTTGTGTTTTTGCATGATGTTTTTTTTTAAGAAAACCTACTAATTTCGAATTATTTGAATTCCTGTTGTTTATTTATGATGAATTTTGATGTTATTATATTTGTTATTGAGGATATATTTATAAGAGTAAAAATGACAATTAAAACATTCCTAACAAGAACACACGCACACACAAAAGTTACATATTCAAATTCCAACATGTTACACTTTTAGCACTAAATTGAATGATATTTTTGTATATAAAAAAATATTAATTTAAACTCTTTCCCGTGCATCGCACGGGATAACTACTAGTGTAACATATAATCCGATAATTGTTATCAATACTAATTTGATATTTTGAGTTTTTTGCATGTTCTAAATTGACATACAAAAATACGGATTATCACTTCTGTATCAATATCGGGCATGTAAAAAATAAGAAAAAAGAAAAAAACGAAAATATCAGTGAATATCGAAGATATTTCATCCTTTGTGTTCTAAAAGCCTTATATTTTTGACAAGTATAAAGTAGACTTCTAAAAAGTGCTTTTTTAGGAAATAGAGACTTTTCTTTGATTTTGTGTTAAGGGTCCATGAGACTAGAAAAAAGCAGGAGTGATTGACTGAGATGGACTAAACCTGGTCACGGAAACTCCGCCGCCTCCGAATCCGAATAACACGTGGCGTAACAGACGTCGTCGATTGGCCAGGAGACAGAATAGTGGCCGTTGGATTTTGGTCGTTGGAAAGTTCTTCACGAGTGCCCACTTGATTGATTGATTCGTGAAGGAAATCGTTTACTCAATCACCACGACCCTGTCCTCATTGGATCATCGTGTTGACCCGTTAAACAACCCATATTTTGTTTTTATCTTAGGCGTTGTTTGGTTGGAATCTTCCGGAGTCCGGACAAATTTGAACATTCCCCCTGGCTTCTTTTTGTTTGCGTTAATAAATGGACGTAATATCTTGGGAAAAATTGCGGGCGGATAATTTCCGGCACGATCGAATTCAATTAAGAGTTAGGATTGTTCCTAATAAATTTGGGTTAGAAAGGGTTTGATCTGAATGATCGACAGAAAAATAGTCGGGTGGTCGATCCGTTTTAGAAAGTATAAAAATTAGGATATTTTAAGTTGGACAATTTCGTTTTAGAAAGTATAAAAATTAGGATACTTTTAAAGTTGGACAATTTTGTAATACTTTTTGGTGTTGGATTGGTATTTTATTATTTTATATTTTATATTTCAAATTCTCAAGTTGTTTTATGAATATGTGTAGTGTGTATTTTTTGTTGTTGGATTGTAGTTATAATAGTCTATGTTAATTTTTTGGGACATGAATATAGATTTGCAATCCTTTAAATGCAATTTGAAATTTTAAATATGTACATATTGTTATGTTTTCTGATTTTGAGTTTGTAACGATTTCAAGTTTTTATGGAACCGTATAAATTGATGATTCATTTTATTTTACGTTTTTCAGTTCAGGTTGGTAGGTTAATTTTCGAGTTGAACGTGTCGAGTTCGGGTTGACGGCTCGATTGAATTTTTTTCCGCAATAATCAGGTCTCAACCCGATCCATTTACCACCTCTAGACAACTATATATTTAGGTTAAACACGATTGGTTATTTAAGAATATTTTATAAAATTCCTCAATTATGATAATCATTGTAGATGTTGCTCAGTTATCTTAAAATATTTCATGAGATTTTGCATTTATTAAAATTATTTGTAAATGTCACTCATTTATTGGAAATGTTTGTGAGTATCTCATTAAATGACGGTAGATTTTGATACTCTTTTGTAAAAGGAGTTGTGGAAATATATTTTTGATAATTGAGATATCTATACAAATATTTTTATAATTGAGAAACGTTTTAAAATATTTGTTTGATAACTGAGAAACTTTTACAATTTTTATAATTAAAGAACCATTTAAAAATATTCATAAATAACCGAAGGACCTTAATATACATTTTGTCTTTATTATGAAGAAAGATTGAGAGAACAAATAGGAAGAGTATGCTTCTATCGTTGATTTATGTCACCTCAAGTACTTAGAGTATGTTTGATTTAAGCTTCACAATAATGGATTTCTTATATAAAAATATTCAATATATGTTTCTTTTGAAATGTAATGTTGGATTTCTTGATCGAATAAAATTATACCATATTATGTTATTTTCATATTCTTTTATTTTCCAATAACCTTATTCATTATTTATTTACTTTTTCCATTTCTCAATAACTCGAACAAATCATTATTTAATTACCCATTAGATGATCAATCCCTCCATCTTGTTGATGGATTGATTTTTTTAAATGGAAAGAAAAAAAACAACTAACCAATCTCTATAGATTTAATATTAGAATCATCTATAATTTCCAACATTGCTATAACATTTACAATATAATCTTTACCTATTAGATCTCAAAACAAACATACAATCTCACTATTCATCAGGATTTATCGATTATAGAATTTCAAAGACAAAATTTTGTCTTACCATTTCATTCTAATCCTAACACACCCTAATTTTCTTAGTTATCGTGAACTACATTGCCCAAGTTATTTTGCAAGGTATTACTTGTTCTTGATTTATTACGACTATAATATTAGAGATAACATTATCGTCACTTTTTAGTCGTCTCAATAATCCGGTCGCGAATAATATTATCTTGTCATTTCAATGCAAATCAAATCTTTTTTTTGCAACAATTATTTATCTCTAGAAGAAGTTAAAAATTGAGTCAAATAATTTGTAAAACATTTTATGACCATAAGTTATCACATATATTTATTATTAGAGACTATAATTGTTGTCTAAAAAATGTGCCACCAAAGATTTTTTTGTTATAGTTATCACTTTAAGGATTATTCTTGTCATACACATTACTTTGTAACCTGATAATTATGCAATATATTAGCCTATAAAATTTATTATTAGAATTAATTATTAGTCAATCATATATTACAAGGCAATGCAATTTGCAATAATAATTTTGTTCCCCATTATCTCAAAAAATACTAAGGGGATAATTGGATTGACATGTCTCAATTCGGATGTAGTATTGGTCATCCTCAACGTATTTCATGTTACATCAGATGGTGAATTCCTCCACATCCACACCCTATTACATACATCATCTTTTACAATTTTCAACGCACCATTTTGCAAATTTCAATACACCTTTTACAATTTACAATACACATCCTACTCTACTATACTCTTACATTAAAATACCTTTTTGAATATCCCGTTCATAAATATATTCCATCGAACGTGGTAAATGTCACTACATCCTAAACTAGGTATCCCCTAATTAACTCCTATATGAAAATCTAGTGACTGGTCATTACTTATCATAAAATAATTTACTTACTTAAATGTTGTCACTAGTGATATTGTCAAATGTCAACCATTTGTTATTTTGAAATATGAATCAAGTGGATATATAAAATAAGAAACCCACTAAAAATGAACTCTTTTAATAATTTAAGATCATGCTTTATTGAGGTCATTTTATCAACCTGACTAGGGGTCAGATTGAAAGGTCAAGGACTTCTAAGGCCTATCTATAGACCTGAACAAATATCTTTTAATATGCAACTCTTGTATTTTTTTTATATATTGCCAACAAAAGAAAATACTTATTTCAGCTTGTTTTATTTTTGATTGTGTTGCCAAAATTGTCATCCAACTGATCTGATTTTTAACCAATTTAAGTTTGACAAGTGTATGGTGATTATTCACTCGTCATGTATCTAAGTAGGTATTTGTGTTTAGAGATGACAATTAAAGTAGTTCGACCCAATACATCGTGTCAATGTCATATGTTGGGTCAGGTTGAGCCACCCAATATTCTATTGGACTAAAAATTAGTGACTCCATCGCAGCCCAACATACCTCTCTAAAATATACTAAGATTTTCAGTCCAAGTCCACGCCGGTCAAACCATTAACCCATAGGTTTAGTTTATTGGATTCGATAATACTACTGACAAAATTTTAAAGGGGTAGTTACCAAAATTACGACTTTTGGTCCAATTTTCAATTGCAATATGATTTTTAAAACTTATGAATGTTTATCACAAACTATGTTTTTTTCAATTATAGCATCGTCTTAATGTTTTGAAATTTGATTGTGTCGTCTTGCCACTGTTAAATGCGCCTGGATTAGACATTCATTTGCCATCGACCAATTTTACAATCTGTCATTTTCATTGCTGCTAATCGGTGATTAACACTATTATATTACTTCTTCAACTCCAAATTAACGACAATAAAAATTGCGAAATTGGTCGAGAGTAAATGAATGTTCAATCAAGATAGACACAACCAGATGTCAAAACATATAGTTGATTTTGTAAATAAACAAAAAAGAAATAGTTGATAATCAACATTAATAAATTTTAAAAGTTATGTTAATTAAAAATTAGATTAAAAGTCGTGACTATTCTCGTAATTTACCTAATTTTAAATAATCCAACCTGTTTAAAATAGAAGGTGAGTTGAACCGATCCATTGAACTGAGCCGACTCTACAACGTCCACTTGTGGTAACCATTGGAATGGAGCGGCCGCTGGTTTCCTATGTTGGTGTGCCAGGTGTCAATGAACACGAGAAGCCAATAGCGTACAATAACAATCAACGCGGCGGCCCAATTATCACTGCACCTTAACATTTTCGATTTTTCCCCTTTCTTCTTTTCACCTATAAATATGGCGGCCTCTCCCCTCCATTCTTCACTCTCAAGTCTCAACCCTAAACCCTCCTTTGATTATTTATTATTTTCTCACTTTTCTCGAATCATCCAATGGCTCGCTCTTTCTCCAGTGTCAAAAATGTCTCTGCTCTCATCGTTAATGAAATCTCCGTCGCCGCTTCCAGGTTTGTACAATCTCAGAGTTTCGAATTCCTATTTTTACCAACGTAGAGAAACGTAGGCGATGAATTTGACTCTAGATTCTAAGTACAGATCGAGATCATTAGGAGGTAGTTGGAGTTTTTTTGTAACAGGCATTTTTACTTGAAGTTTCATTGGATTTTTAATTTTTCTTTTGAACTGATCGGAACTAAGCAGAGATTAATAGGAGTTTTTGTAACAGACATTTCTAGTCGTAACAACAAACAGAGTTTTAATGGATTTTGAATTGTTGTTTTTATTGTTTACTGATCGGTTTTGTAATTATGAATACAGGAGGGGATACTCTGCTGCTACGCAGGGAGCTGTTTCGAGCAGCGTGAGACTCGGAGCTCCGAATGTGATGTTGAAGAAAGGATCCGAAGAGAAACCAAAGACTACATGGGTGCCCGACCCGGTTACTGGATACTACAGACCCGAGAAACAGGGGGAGGAAATCGACCCGGCCGAGCTCAGGGAGATGCTCCTTAAGAACAAAATTAGACGACACTAAGTGCAAAGACTTTCATGATATGGGCTTTGAACCCGAAACCCGGTGACCCGCTATTAGATCCGAATTCGTGGGACTTGAGAATTCTTTTAGCAGAAATAGTAGATTTCTGCCATTCTTTCTGATGTTAGATGGCGAAACTATTTTTGTTATTATTGTCTTACAATTGAAATTGAATATTGCATTATAATTTGGTATTTTTACTACTACTTTTCAATTTGTAATTTGGTTAATTATAGGTTAGTTAAACTAATAAATACACTTTATTTTTGTTGATATCTAACATATTTCACTCGTCGATGGGATTTGAAAATCAAATCAAACTACTAATATTTGTTTGAGATTATTGTGGGAACCAAATACCAAATCACCCTTTATTAGCACAAATCATCCTCAATGAACTGGGTTAAAGATTCATAAAAACAAGTTTTATAGGGTACTTTGGACTAGTCCTAGTGTCGAGTCCCAGTGCAATCGGTCGGTCCAGTTTGGTTTTGATAATAATTGTTTGAACTATCTTTAATTAAAAATATCAAACGATCAGCGATCGTTTTGATAATAGTGGTTTGAAGTATCTTTGATTAAAAATATCACACAATTTGATAATAGTGGTTTGAACTATCTTTAATTAAAAATATCAAACAATTTCAATATACTTTTGATAAAATTCAAAATATCTTTGATTAAAAATATCAAATAAATTTGAACTTATAGCTTATTCAAAATGCTTAATAATCAAATGAATTACTCCCTCCGTCCCGGCTTAAGTTTCCTACTTTGACCGGGAGGTTAAGAAAAAACAGATTTTGTAGAATTTTTGACTTTTTTAAAGGTGGAGATTGAGGGTGAAGATTTTGAGGGTGGAGATTGAGAGAGAAGTTTGTCATTTATGGGCTGGAAAGTTAAGTTGGGACAAACCAAAAAGGAAAGTAAGAAAGTAAAGTTAAGTTGGGACAAACCAAAAAAGAAAGTAGGAAAGTTAGAGTGGGACGGAGGTAATATTAACAAACTTTTAATGTAATATTTGAATTAATAGTAGCTCCACAAAATGAACAACAATACTATTAACTCGATTAGACTCGATTCATTTACAACTTTGTTGATTGAGGAGTAAATATAAGGAAATAAATGCTCCTACCACGGATGCTTAGAATCCTACTCTTACATTAAAAGCCAGATTTTAAGAGTAATGACATCAATTACTTTCAGATTTTCAGGGTAATGAAATTAATTACTCCCTTCGTTTCATAAAGAATGTCATTTTAGACACTTTAAAAAATTTCATAATAAATGTCACCTTACCAAAAAAATTACAATTTTTTCAATATTATCTTAAATAACCTACTTAATTTAGTTAATTATTTCCTTATTTCGCAAAACATACCAAATAAAAATACCAATCCTTAATTTCTCCAAAAATAGGTAAAATGACATTTTTTATGAAACGGATGGAGTAATTAATTTCATTACCCTTAATTTTTTCAATTGTTTTTTTTTTTGTCTTTTTTTTTGAGGAAGTTTGCATAAAATATTCTTTTTGCTTCTAATCATTAGAAAAAATAAAATAAAATAATTAAATAAGTTAGATTGAATTATTATTTTTAAGTACAATAACTTTTCTTAGTAAATAACACGTTTTATTCCATAAAAATATTATTTATTTTATTTATTTATTATCCAAATCTAATACATATCGATCATTTACAATGAATATTTAAATCTAAATTCAATAATGAAGCCATAAACAATTGTTCACCATACTCTCCATTTTGGTAAAGATGATTTACCCTAGCTTTAGTTGCCGAATTTCACGAGAAGAACTTCATTGATCAAGAATTTTATTTTACAAAAGTATTTTAAAATTATATTTCAGATGAATATAATCGTTATAGTATCAAATTAAATATTAAGAAAAAAATGATTGATTTTTATTTATTGTAAATAAACAACGAACTACAAAAAATTATAATGAGATTTAAATAGATCAATACACTCAGGGGCAGAATTAAGAATTTTAGTTAAAAAGGCAATATAATTTCATTTAACAATATTAAATTTTCGTTTCTTATATAAAATAAATTATTGTATTTAGAAATTATGAGAAGGGATATCGGTCATATTTCAGAATTTTTGGAGAGTAAAACTCAATTTTTTTTAATACTGTACTCTATAGTCTATATATATATATTCTCTGAAATCTTTTAAAAATTAAGGGGCGTGACTGCCCCCACCCGCTCCCTTGATTCTGTCCCTGAATGCACTTCTATGTGGAAGGAAAATTTCTTGGCTGGGCCCACAAGATTCTTGATTTAATGAGAAATTAAATTAATCAACCAAATACTTTTCTAATTAAAGTAAACCTCTAGTAATCCACTAATCATATCGAGATCGTGTTTTTCACTCCCTCCGTTTCATAAAGAATGTCATTTTAGTTATTTTTGGAGAAATTAAGGATTGATATTTAATTGGTATGTTTTGTGAAATAAGGAAATAATCAACTAAATTAAGTAGGTTGTTTAAGATAATATTGGAAGAATTGTAGTATTTTTTGGTAAAGTAATATTTATTGTAAATTTTTTTCAGAGTGTCTAAAATGACATTCTTTATGAAACGGAGAGAGTATTTTTTTACCTTCCTTTTAATGTTTTCGACAGTAAAACATTAATCTGATCCCATCTTTTTAATAATTTTCCTAAACAATTTGTTTACATGAATAACAATAACATCATATTTTTGTTTACTTAAAATAACAACATATTTTAATGTGAATAGCATTTGTTATTACCTTTATTAGTACTCAATTGATCAGGTTATCATGTTTTTCACCCTAACCTCAAAGATAATAGTCGAATAGGATTAGATGTATAGATGCAAAACTAAACATTAATATTATTTAATTTACATCTGTGCACAAATATAATGCTAATATGTATTGATGAACAATAGAATCAAGAACAAAATTGTCGGATATTATTTTGGGTTGAGTCACGTACTAGGTCGTTTTTTTTAAGACGATTCGCGACTTTGCCCAAATTGTGCAAGCAGTATCTAGCCCCGTCGTCCCCAAAATAAAACAGCCCAAAAAACTCTGTCTCAGAACCCTTCTGCACGGGAATCCGGAACCCTTCTGCACCGGAAAGGCACCGGAATACCTACTCTCTCTATTCCTTGGTATACTGATAAAATATAAAATACTTAAAAAAAATTGATTCTCAGTATTCTTTCTTCTCTATCTCGCCCTCTCTTAAATAATGTAGGAGAGAGGTTTTATTAACGTTCTCGCCCTCTCTTAAATAATGAAGGAGAGGTTTTATTAACGTTAGTTAGTAGGAGAAGAATAAGGGAAGAACGGGCTTAATGAACTGACTAAGATAAACTAAATTTTTTAATGAAAATTCACAACTCTAACAATGTGTAACATATTCGGGTATTATCTACCGTGTAGAGTTGAATTAGCCGGTCATTAATCTACGATTAAAAATTGAGGGACGTTGGGGCCTTATTACGTGACAACGTTGATATCATGTGATTATTTCTTGTGAGCAAAATTAGCATATTCTCATTAAAAATAAAGCACTAGATTTAAAATACAATAGAGAGCAAAAATGTCAGGCGCATGTTTTATTGTATAGATTTGTCAAGTTGATGAAACTTAAAAATTATGATTGCGTATATTAATGTCCAAGTTTTAAAACTTGTTTTAGCAGTCATTACCAAAAGTCATACATCACTTCAAGAGATAAAAAAGCCATTTCTCTGTTCAAAGTCAAAGGATCACTTCAAGAACACTTAAACTTAATTTATTGATAAGGGTTAATTAGAACACCCCACTAAACTATTAGTGTTTTTTACATAAATCATTAAACTTTTTTTTGGCACCGATACGAACAACGTATACGGATTAACAAAATGCATTATTAATATGTTTGACAGCCTATGATACGTGGAACTATTCTCATCCTATTGCAGTTCACTTAGAATAAATACAGATGTGTCGATTATTGTAATGAAAATGAAAGGGATTTTTTTTTTTTTTTCTCAGTTTAGTATAGGAATAACAATGAATCGGGTTGAAATCTGAATCCGCACAAAATCCGCTTTATTTGAGACGAGTAAAAACTCGGTCAAACGGGTTACGGGGCGGGTTCAAACCAAGTCAAACGGGTATTGCCGGGTTTAAATCGAGTTGTGAATTTTGCTAAACCCGCCCCGAATATATTATTTATATTAATATTATATAATTTTTTTTTTTTATTATAGTTATGTATTCCATTTACTACTAATAATTATTATCAAGATACTCATTTTTTTTAGCTTTTTTATTATGTTTGACTTAATTTGAGAACTAATTTCGTTATTTTGGTGAATAATTTTTTTATACAATAATGTATATATTATATTATATTCAGTTTTGGAATCATTATACTAAAAATTAGTCGTAACAATATTGTACATACTGAAAAAAAAAAAGAAAAGAAAAAAAAAACATGATGGGGCAAGGCGGGTAAACCCGTTGGGTTAGTGAAGCAAAGCGGGGGCGGGTCGAGTTGGGTTTTCTGATAAAACAGGGCGAAGCGAGTTACGAATCCAATTTTATTCATATGGATCGGATCTTGGGGAAAGGCCAAGCCTGCCCATTCCTAGTTTAGTCTCACTTAATAGTGTTCCTAATCTTTTAATATTTTCACAGGAATAGCAATTTCCTCAACAAACATATAAACATACAAAAATGGAGATTGAAAGGCTCAATATAACTAAACAAAAGTACAGAAGCTCAATAGAATAAATTATAATACTTTCAGAACTTGATAATACATTTTCCCTTCATAGTTCCACAAGCAAAAAGAACATCTCCGACCCCACATAATGGGCCCTAAAAGTAACCGGTAAGAACATCTCCGACCCCACATAATATATTGTAAGAATGTTTACACATTATACTTCTTTTTATACAGAAAGAATAATTAACTTTTCTATTACTTATATCTGATTATTTAAATTTTACTTATTATAAAAAAGTTTAAACTTTTTATTTTAAATAAATTTTATTAACTGTAACATTTGAAAATCTATATTAGAATTTTAAACAATAATAATTTCATATTATAAATTTCGTTAAAATCGAATGACTGTTTCCTCAAAATTAAATTTGATAAAGTATTAAATACCTAATGTAATTAAAGTTGAATTTAGAGGTCCTTTTGAGGATAAAATGTAAAAATAAAATATGTCTTTCGACATAAATTTGTATGTGGCGGCCACATGGATGTCATTCCATGTGGCAGGTGCTTTGCCTTTTCCCCATGGGGCAGGTGCTTTGCCTTTTCCCCCTTGATTTAAGTAAACAGGCCTCTGCTATACAAAATAAGATTCGTGTGGCCATCAGTCATAATTTCTAAGGTGAAAATTCCCGTCTAGCTCCAACTTACTTTATTAGGTGCTAGACTGTCCTAAGGCCTCGCCGCATAACCATACTCAGACTCGATTAACCCGCCTAAAACTCAATTGGCACAAGACCTAGTTTACCCCTCGACTAACGCCTAAAGTCTTTTATAACACTGATCATGGCCAAGAGTGCAATATTACAATTCATAGACATGGCAAAGGATAAACTGAATTAGCTGAAAGCAGAATCAAGGTATCCACTGCCACCAGGGGAAGTAGCCATAACACATGGTGCTTCAGAACAATTGGCAGATGGATCACTGAGGCTCGGCAAAATGACGGGCCGGGCCTTATTTTGCTAGAACTATCCACCTCTTAAGCTACATCTTATCTACACAGATTCAAGTATCTGTCAAACCTTTGCAGCAGCTTATTCAACAAAATACTTGGAGTTACTGGAGGAAGATGAAGAAATCTACAAGGGTTGCGCTTGGATTAAGAAACTAGAAGAATATATTCGAAATCCATCAAAACAAATCCGTTACTGTTTGGACGAGTACATTCTATAATGGATTTTGAGTGGCCGTGCTGGTTAAATGGCCAAATGAGATATATGGAGATCCGAATGAACTCTAATTCTTTTGTAGCTAGCACCTTCCATGTTTTGAACCAAATCCGTTTTTCAGAATTTGTTTGTTCTATATCTCCAGAAAACTTTCTTTCTCAACTCTTTCCTCCATAACAGAACCAAACATTCACGTCGCGATGCATTTCCTTACAGATAACCAAATATATCCTATGATCTTCTTTCCTAATTTATACTTCTAGTGTCTAACCAACTCCGTAAATGGAACTGAAAGATCAAGAAAGAAATCTACAATCAATCCATTTATAGGCATCAACAATTCTTCGATTAGAGAAAAACTTTCTTTGCTTATACTAATCATTGCTTGTGTGTATTTAGTAGCACTGACCATTCTTTTGGTATTAGCTCGACCATACCCTATGGAACGGCAATTTCTTCTTTCTTACATGCCACTTTCAAGGAGCTCCGGCACCTAGAATTTTCGAAACCTCTCATCTTCTTACTTTCTATTCTCATCCAACACTATCCCAGTATGTAACTACACAATCCACAGACTTAACTTGTTATGTGCTATACCTCGATAATGACCAGAGTCATCACCATTAGTTTACGTACTTACATTGCAAATGTTGATAAACATGAGCAAAGAGCATAAGTTCAGAAGGCAATAACAGAGTAGATGAGCTGAAAGACAACCTCAATTACATCAAATTTGGTCCGATTGTCAATGGCAATCAAAGAATCACAGTCGCACAACAACACATGATAAAATCTACCATTTTATGAGACATCGGCTCATCAATATTGAACACTAAGAGTTAAAGAAGACGAATAATAGCCTGTGTATCTTCAAACAAACCAATTAAACAATTACTTTTGCATTATAACCTTTGTTGCAAAAATCTCCGCGCCTAGCATTAGACTCCAATGAACCAACTATGTTTTTTTTCCGATTCCTTCCGTCTAACCACACCTAACTATGTCCAGCGTAGCCACTAGGCCCTAATTTACCATTCGACTAACGCCTTTTCAACACTGTATATCCATGTAAAACAAGCATATATTGCAGAAGCTCAACAACAAGAAACTAATGATAACATAAGTGAAATATAAGAAATTGTTATAAACAGAAACGAAATAGACAATACAGTACTAAAAAATCAAATAACAAACTTAGAAATCCACAAAACAATACAAAAAAGGAAAATTTTAACTCAACTAAAAAGAAGAAAGTAAAGGATTCGTCCTAAGATTTTCCTTTTCCAAATCCTCATCCAAACTATTGCAATTCAATCCACATCCACATTGGGGACAAACAAAAAAGTTATCCAACGAAAATTCAGCCGAAGCAATCCCCACAGAAAACTCTAGATTATCCCCCTTTCTCCTCACCTCCACAATATTCAACCACAGGAACAGCACTTTAACTTTGACACCAGACAAACTAGTCAACTTGTTATTATAGATGTAGCCGCTGATTCTAGAATCGTACCTTAGCTGATACGACCCCTCCAAGGAGAAACTGCACGAACCGTTCAGATAGGCGTTGAATTTTCCGGTTGTCACGTCGAGATCATAGTGAGTTACGCCTTGTGGGAGGATTCCCATAGGAAAATTGTAGGATTCGATTACTTCGTACGCCGTGAGAGCGGCGGCGGAGGCGGCTGAGATGAATAGAAGGGAGAGGAAGACGGCGGCGACGGATGTTTGACTGTTTGGCTGCATTGTTGGTTGATCTTCGGATTGATTTTCGGGATGAGAGGATCAAGGAGACGAAGAGCGAAGATTGTGGCAAGCGCAAACTGAATTTGGGATTGTTTTTCTTATATTGATATTGTTTTTTGGATTGGGAATTTGGTTTGAAGGGGAATTTGTTAAGGAAATTGAGTTGAAGAAGGATGCCAGCCAAATTTGGGAATATTTGGTTTGCTCTCTCATAATTTTGTATATTTATTTATTTTATTTTTATTATTATATTATTATGTTATTTTAGAGATAATAATAATAATAATATTTGTTATTATTATTATTATTATAGAGATATTATATGAACCAATCGGATTGGTACCCACCCGGCCATCAAAACGTCTTTTTTAAGTAGGACAATTAATTGGGTTATAAATTGCTCTACAATCCTCCACCATTAAAACGTCTTTAATTGGTGTATGCACTTTATTTTTGTCCATTGTTATCTAAACTAATATTTTACGATAAAAAATAAACTAAAATTGCAGTTAAGATCAAAATTTAGTATTACTTTTATTTTTACTCCTAAAATATGAAAATACTAAACTAATTTGAGTGTGCAACGGAAGTTTGGGACATTGAGTATCGGAATATCCTCAACAAATGATCTTTTGTAAGACTTGATTTTGAAGACTTTAAATAGGTTAATACAGTACTCGTCAAGTACTCTATATTTTTCCATTAGTTTAGAATTTTAACATTTTGCGGGTGAAAATAAAAACTATATTAAATTTTGATCTCAATTATAATTTATTAGGTGAAATTATTTCGACTCAAGGATTTTGAGTTTATCTATAAGATAGTTTCAAAAATTTTGGAACCATCCATAGGAGACAATGCGCATGTAGTTGACAGATGCGCAAATTCGTTTTCATGTATATTCTCTATCTAGATTTCATGTTGTTTACGAATTTCTATACAAATATTTAGAATTTTATTATTCGATTTTTTCCATCTAATTACACCTATACATTCATCAGCAGTCAGTAGAGTCGTCTTCAGAAAGGCAGCGCGGTCGCACCGAGCCCCGCCGGCTAGGGCTTATTATTTTTATTTTTCCATATATACATATTGATTATTTGTGTGTAAAATGTGTATTTGGACTATCTACACACTAAAAAATACTCCATTCGTCCCGATCTAATTTGTCTACTTGATCGGGCACAGAAGTTAAGAAAAGTAAATTTTGTGGAATCTTTGACTTTTTCAAATGTGTAGATTGAGAGTGGAGATTTTGAGGGTGGAGATTGTGAGAGAAATTTATCATTTATGAACTGACAAATTAAATTGGGACAAAAAAAAAAAAAAAGAAATAGGCAAATTAGAGCGGGATGACGGTAGTATTGTTTTTGGAAAACTTAGATTCTAATTTAGAACTTGATAGTTAAAAATAAAAAATTACTTTAAGCAAAATTGACTCTCTTTGTGTATAATTTGCTCTAAAAAAAATTTAAAATACAATTTTAAATTGGTATAAATTCTACAATTCGTGTTACATGTTTTTTTATTATTAAAAAGGAATATAAATCAATTCTATAAAATTGTTAAACTCCTACGCAAAATCGTAAACTCGTAATATCGCATGACCAAACTCGAGAGTTTACTCTGATTTTATCAAATCTCGATTTTGTCACGAGTTCACTTTTTTATGGAGAAATAACTCGTAAATTCGTAGAATCATAAGAGTTAACTCAAAATTTTGACAACATTGACTAGACGGCTAGATCCCAGTATACCGTTCGAAACTAATCATTAAACCCCAATATACTAAATTTCACAATATTTCTGATAGGATTGAGCATTCAGCTAAATTGAACTGAAACGAATCGAAAATTCGGTTAACCAAAATTTCGATTTGCTATTTTAGGGAACAAAAAATCGAACCAAACTACAACGATTCGATTAAAATCGAAATTTTTAATTTTTTTTCGGTTCCGGTTTCGGTTAACTCTTTCTTTCCCTTTTGTGTCAATTAAATTTCAGTTCTAATGTTGAAATTGTCATTTCTTATTCCTGAAATGGAAATCAACAATGAAACAGGCTGTATAGCTACATACTGTTCTTTGTTAAGGTTTTTTCAAGAATCAAGATTGGATAACAGGTTCATAACAATCCATAACATGATCTAATATATTCTTTTTAATGTTGTCTTTAAGTGAAACCTTCACACTGTAATGACTTAACACACTGTCTCATTGAAGTTTGAGAGCTTCCATTAGTAAGGAAAGAAGTAGAAAATAGAAGAGAAATAAGGATAAATATAACTTTAATTCTGTACAAAGAGAAAAATATAAATAATAAAAAAAAATTATATTCATTTTCGGTTCGGATCGGTTAACTAAACTCAACAGAATCGAAAACAGAAACTCACTAAAACTAATAATCCAAAACCAAACCGAAAATTTAGGCATGGTTTTCAATTCCAACCGAATCGTCGGTTTTGGATCGGTCGATTAACCGTTTCGTGCACACTCCTAATTTCTGACATGTTTCTTTTATTTTTTCTACCGAACACATCCCATCTCATCTGAACCATGCCTAAATTTTAACAAAACACTTAGGGAATGTTTGCAAATAATTGTACTCTTAGAATTTTGATTTGAATAGATTTTTGTGAAAAAATTAAAATTTGGTAATATTTGGAAATAAAGTAATTTTACAACCAAAATATTGGTAGAAGTTGGATATTGACAGGTGATTTTAAAGGTAAAAGTTGTTAGAAACCGAGTGCTGACAACTTCTCAGAATCAGCTTTTAAGTACTTTTAAAAATAATTTTTTAAATTGCAATAGAATATTTCGAACACACTAAAATTGTTTTTATTTAAAAAATAAGTGATTTATGCAAACAAAGTCCTTAAGCCGGATCTAATCCGGTGCTGTAACTACACCAGTACAGTAATCTTACTCTCTATCTCTCTCAAATACACATACAATACTATCTGACACACTACATACTCTCTCTTTCTCTTACCGGTGCAATAATATTATTTTCTATTTCTCTCACGTACATACACAATATTATCTGACACACACTTCATACTCTCTCTTTCTCTCACACACACAATGTACTGTTCTCTCACACACAGTGTACAGGATCCGTTGCAGTTGCACCACCGAATCCAAATCCCATTAAGCCTTAACCTGCCCAACTGTTGCCTTCTACAATATGTTTGCTACTTTTGTGTTTTAGTTGTCTTTGCAACCTCGTATATTTTTATTTTTAGCTTACGGAAATAAGTATTTAGATATTGGGCTATCTTTGCCTGTATCGACATATGTGTTGAATCCCGAATTTAACATCAAATAAGCTGACCATGGTTTATCCTCATTTATATTTAACTCAATATGTGGGCACTTAAGAGGCAGGTTCGGACACCCGACCCAACTCTTGCAGTGTTTACACGATTAGATCAGGGTTTTTTTAATCCGGCAAGTTTTGGGTTGTACCAAAACCCAATCCGCATCTCTAGAGTTTAAATTGGATCGGGGTTTAGAATTATCTGACTTTTTACGGTGCTCTAGTTTGATGAAATTAACCATAATCTACAGATCTTTCAACAATTTTAAAGAAGCAAAACATATTCAATCCTAGAAAAGTAGCTTCGAGAATAACCCGACTCGCGAGAGAGGGTACCTGCAAGATTAGGAGGAAGATCAGATACGTTTATTGGGTACCCAATGTGGCAGGTCTTTAACCCGACAACCCAAAAACCGCAAAACTCGAGTTGAACTCACCCCTAACTGAACACCAGGGTCACAATTCTCAATATAAACACCAAAGTCACAATACATTCCTCAAAATGAAAAATCAAAATTTGAGTAACTTATTTCAAGTCATCTATGATATACGAATATGTAAAGATGACCACTTGACAAAATCGTCTATAAACAACTTGCTCTGTGTACAAGGCAAGACCATTTCACCCTCTTTTCATGTGGATTATAAGGAAAAGGTGAAGTGAATCCATCCACCAATTGCTAGCTAGTAACCCTTGTTTCCGCGGATTCGAGCTCTCATATCGACCTGCAGCGGGAGGTCGAAGAAGAATGAGACGATTGTGACAAGGTTTGAGAGAATCAATAAACTTAAAAAGAGTCTCAAAACCAAAACCGAAAGAACAATTCCATTGAAGAATGAACTGATCAGAAATTGCACAAGATGTCATACGCGATTAGCATCAAGGAGGAAGATTCAATGACAGAATCAAGAACACATAATTGGCCCGAAAAGTGAACAGTGTAAAAAGTAAGGTTGATGATAAGGATATCACAACTTCCACTTGATTGGGTTTAAAAAAATGAGTTGAACATACCTTAGTTAGTTAGTAGACTCCATGTATAATCTACTTTCGCATATTACTTCATTTTAATCTTTTGGGGAAAGCAAGCAAGAAAAGTATAAGTCGGTGTGAGGCTCAGTATCTTATTCGCAATTTAAACGAAATTTTATGCAAGAGGTTGAAGGAATGACATGATGACAAGGAGGATGATTCAATGGCAGAATCAAGCGATAAAACATAATTGGCCCGAAAACTGAACAGTGTATGATGACAAGGATATCAAAACTTCCGCTTGATTGGTTTTAACAATTTAGTTAAATGTACCTTAGTTAGCAGACTCCATGTGTAATCTACTTAGTCAAGAAGGATATAAGTCGGTGCCATGCTTAGTATCTTATCGGCAATTCAAACAAAATTTTATGCAAGAGGTTGTAGTAATGACATCGTGTTTGGACAAATTGCTGAGTCATAATGATGAGGTGTATTTCTGTAGAAAAATATGTACTGATGAACTATTCCTTGACAAACATTCACGACAGATCTTTTCATAAAGTATTCTCTGTGATACCAACATATATCATGGGGACAGAGGTTCCAGAAATAAGATAAATCATCTGGAGAATAAAAAGTATATCGCTGCATAAACTTGCCAAAATGCTTGGGTAAATTCCTCAGGACATTTTTAAGTCGGGCTATCCTATTAGAACTTGAAGAGTATTATTTAATAATGCAATAAATCCAGAGGTTCTATTTCATAGTTAACATATTATCAAAGGACACAAAACCAACTAATTTATTGGTCCAAAAATAAGTAAAAACAAAACAAGCTCCCTCTACTTCATATAAACACGTGAAAAGCAAGTCATCTCATAAAATTGCTTCACAACTTTAACATGCATACAACTGTCAATAAAAAAAAGGAAAACAAGTAGTAGTAGCAAAAAATTATTCTCAACTAAAACTTACCGAACAAAGTCTTTAGTCATAACAAAAAGGTACAACTAACTTTTTCCTTTTCCATTTCGAATGAAGAGCTATATAATCATTGAAATTAATTAATGGAGATCAGAGAAAATAACAAACACGTACCTGTCCTCTCTTGCAGTTGAAATACGTTTCTCTTAGCCCCACACACTCGCTGGAAATTTTTGGGCACTTCTCTTTAGCACACTCTCTATATGGTCGGTTCTCCACCTAAAGAAACAAATAATTCCACAGCTAAATTACTTTGGTGATCCAAAACACGCCGAATCTATCACTGAAGAATCCCAAGACATAATAACGCATCCATAACACACAGAAAATGAGTTCAAATCTTAGTGAAAAATTTCCATGGGACATTCTTACTAGGGAACCTGCAATGCTGAAATAACAAACGGAGAACGGCTAAAACTGGTAAAAAGAAACTGAAGGGTACCTTAACGCAATCAGATTCACTCAGGCATTTGACGAGTTCCGTAGCCAGACCTTTACAAGATTTCGCCATTTCTGAGTCTCTCCTCTTTAACTTTCTACTAAGGCACTATCTGTGTATCACACGGGAATAATTGTAAGAAATATAGATATTTCCAAACAATGTACTTATGATTATGAGTAAGAGGGAAGATATAATACTAACAATATGAGCAGTCACTCAAATTTAACTTTGCTCATTTACTCAAATTTTGTATGATTCAATTTTTTTCTACGTAACGTGTGTGTATATATATCATACATATACAGTTATACTTATTCATTTTAGTAAATCTCTGTATCACAAAGGTAAAGGCCTTGTGAAAATCAACTAGAAGAGTTAATTAATTGCATAGTGTCGGGAGAAAAAGGTATATCAAATGCAACAATTGATCGTCATCTCAATTCTCTTCAAGTTTGAAAGTTTTGCACCTTCTCACAATTCCTCTATGTTACTCATAATTGCAAGAGAAGATATACTATTAAACTACCTGTAAAGAAATGAAAAAACTAAAAATGTCAAGCACTGAAGGAAGACAGTCATCAATGGTCATAACTCTCTGATAGAACCAGTCTAGAACACAGACAATATCATAAACGAAGAATGGTTTTACCACAACCATCATCTCAAACCATATTTAAGATAGGTATTAGACTGAATGAAGCTATATTATCTGCAATTTCTGCCTCATCTATCCAAAGAAGTGATACAAGCATCAAATATCGATGAAATCATGAGTTGCAGAATTCCAATTTTTAATACCTTCTAATCATATTAGTATGGTGATCAAAAGAATTTAAACAACATAAAGTAAAACTACACGAATAAGTAGACACATTATTCCCTACATATTATAGGTCTCCATTTGATCGATATAATACAGATTACATGTATACATAAATTGCACTTTTTTTTGGAATTACAAACAATAATTTCAGGCTAAATATGCAAAGTTTCTACAGTATTCTAACCTTAGCACGTCCAAGGAAGTCGCCGGAGCGATGAAATCTAGGTCGGGAAACCCGTCGCAGTAGCCTTTTCGAATCGATTGATGACAGAGATGGTGAAAATGGGGATTTAGGGTTTAACAAATAGGCGAAAATAGCAGATTTCACTTTCGATAAATCGTGTTGCTGCTAAACATAGCAATTGGGTTGGTGCTATGCAGAAACGGCACCGTTTTAAACTGGCTTCTTTTAAACAAGACGGCAGTTAGTGACACCACAAATATAATTAAATATGAGTAGTTCGATTTAACTAACCAATTTTTTTTTTGGTTAAGCGTCGAACCGAATTATAAATCGGTTCTAATATTTATAGGGATGGCAAAATTTCCGCAAGGAATCATCCTTGTTGAGACCCGAGGTTATTGGGAAAGGAATTCACCGATAATAGAAGGATGGGAGCGGGGATGGGGATTCCTCACTTCTCCTAAGCGAGAATGATATGGGACGGGACATATGCTCCCGCTCCATCCCCATCCCACTTTCCGTTTTCCCACTTATTTTACCGATAATAGTAGGATGGGAGTGGGCGTGGGGATGGGGATTCCTCACTTCTCCTAAGCGAGAATGATATGGGACGGGACACATGCTCCCGCTCGATCCCCATTCCACTTTCCGTTTCCCCACTTATTTTAGTCATTTTGGAGATGGAGACTCTTGTTAGTGTATTTCTAAATTATCTTCTATCAATGAATTAACGCGCATAATTCTTATCTATTTTCGTATAAAAAATCAAACATATTTTTAATTTTTAAATAAATTGAAAGAACATATAAGTTGCGTGTTGTTGATTTATTATAAGGAATACTTGATTCAATAAAATTCTAAAGTTAATAGAAATTAATATTTACTAGTAAATAGTATAAAAAAAAAATATGGGGAACCCTTATCCCACGGGAGATTTGTTCCTTGAATGGGGAATCCCCATCCCCAACCCAGATTTCTTAAGTGAAAAGTTTTGCGGGAATGATATTTAAGACGTGAAGTAGGGATGGAAATGAATGCTCGATACCAACCCCGAAACCCACCTTCATCATCCCTAAATATTTGAACCGAATCACTCAGTTTGAATTAATCTTCTATTTTGTTTCGATTTTGCTCACCTTAACTTCTTAATACACCACCCTTTACTAAAAACAATCACATAAAAATAATTTGAATACTTATATTTTTTTTTTTGTCATCACATTAACTTTTTGTTTTACCGCTACACTAATAATAATAATAATAATAATAATAATAATAATAATAATAATAATAATAAAAAAAGTAAGACAATTGGTTAAGATTATGTCATATTTATTGCAACTAGAGAATTCATCAGCAAACCCATGTCTTGTGTTGTTCCAATCTCCATGGTAAAGAATAAGCCAAGGCAACAACATCTTTGTGGCGACGACATTGAGTCTTTAGATCAGTTACTGATTCATTGTCGTATCACAGAGTCCATATGGAAACTGTTGGAGTTATTTTTTTATAAATTGAGGTCTTATCTTTAAACAAAAATAACATATTTATTTTTTAAATTAAGACCCCGTCAGTACTTTTAACTAATAGATCCCGTATTTCCATTTTCTTCTTTCACGTTCTTAATGTTAAAACCTTATTCTTCTATTATTTAAGTTAGATGCCAGTAGGGGAGAAGATATACAAAGAATAAAAAATTCTTTACGTATTATAAATTTTATCAGTGTTTCAAACACTAGAGAGAGTTAGTATTCTGGTCCCTTTTCAGTGTAGAAGGGTTCCGAGACAGAGAGATTTTTGGGTTGTTTTATCCTAGGGACGACGCGGCTGGTACTACTTTCGCAATTTGGGCAGAGCCGCGAATCGTCTTAAAGAGAGCGACCTAGTACACGACTCAACCCAAAAATCCGATAATATTGTTCTTGATTTTATTGTGCACCAATAATTATAAGACGAATATCTCTACCAAGACCACCGAAATTGATTCCGTCTCCATTGATCTCAACAAACCCTTTCGTTTTGAGGGTCTCCATTTTAAAAGATGGACATAAAATGTTGTTTTCTCTCACCACCAGAAAAGTCTCATCCGTTCTCACCTCTGAAAAATCTACTTTACCCACTTTACCGGATAAGCCTTCCGATGAACAAATTAAGCAACAACAAGAATGACAGGAAAACTGAGTTCTTGTGCAATAATTTCATTCTGAATGGTTTGGCCGACGATCTGTATGACTACTACTCTTCTAAAGAGTTTGCCAAAGAGGTCTGTGATGCACTACAGAAGAAGTATGACACTGAGGAGGCTAGAGCAAGGAAATACGCGGTGAGCCGGTATCTCAAGTACCAAATGACTAATGACAAATCCGTGGAGGTACAATCACATGAACTACAAAAAATTGCTCAGAGATCATCTCAGGATGTATGACTTTAGATGAACAATTTCAAGTTGTTGTTTTAATTGATAAATTACCCCCTAGTTAGAAAGATTTCAAAAATATTCTCAAGTACAAAACCAAAGAACTTTCACTGGAAAGTCTAATCACCCGCCTTCGTAGTGAGGAAGAAGCCCGAAAACAAGATCAGAAGGAAGAAATCCGGTTGTGTCTTACAACAAAAATACTCAGAAGTACTCCACCTTTGATGTTCTAAACCCAAAACCTAAAAACATGAAGAATCAAAATCGTCCTAATTTTCAGAACCAGAATGCTCTTCAGTTTCAGAATAGGAACAATCAACGCCCCACTACAATCAACGCCCCACTTTAAGAAATGGCCCCCCAGTAAAAAATGATGTGGTACATACGGGTGTCACAGTGGGAGAATTTAAATGTTGGAATTGTTATATGACAAGGAATTATCGTAAAGGGACTCAACGTGTGACACCACAAGCTAATCTTACTGAGGAGCCATTTATTGCTATGATTATTGAAATCCATTTAGTTGGAGGATCCGAAGGGTGGTGGATAGACACCGGCACTTCTCGTCATGTCTGCTATAATCGAACTATGTTCAAATCTTATCCTGAAATTGAGAATAAAAATGTACTTTTGGGTACTTTCTTTGCCGGGACTAGTGAGGTGGAATTGAAGTTTACCTCTGAAAAGATATTGGTTATCAAAGATGTTCTGCTTACACCAAAGATGAGGAAGAATCTTGTTTCGCGCTACCTTCTCAATGAGGCGGGGTTTACTCAGACTATAGGAGTTGATGTTTATACTTTGGCGAAACAATGTTTTTGTTGTGAAGGACTATGCTACTGATGGAATGTTTAAATTGAATGTTGACGTGAGTACAATTTCTCTTTATGTTTATATTTGTTATTTTAATATTTGGCATTCTAGATTATTTCATGTCAACAAACGTATTACTCCCTCTGTTCCACCCTATATGCACATATGAAGGGGCACGTATATTAAGAAAAAACAGTTTTTTTTGCTTTAGTTGACTTTTTCAAAGATGGAGATTGAGGGTGGAGATTTTGAGGGTCGAGATTGTGAGAGAATTTCATTTTTAAGGGTCTGCAAATTCTTGTGGGATGTACCAATAAGAAAGGTGTGCAAATTAGGGTGGGATAGAGAAAATATTAAAAATATGAGTAATTTAAGCCTTATTCCCAAATTGTCTATAAATGATTTTGAAAAATGTGAATTGATTGTTCTGTCAAGGCACGAAAAATTAATATACTTAATTTTTTCCTTCTTTTAATTAGTAGAAGTGGTAAGTGATGGTTGATCCCACAAGGAGTAGTCTGATTTATCGTGTTTTATGTATTAATTAAACAAAACAAACAAGAATATAAAAGGGGGAAGTTTGATTTGATTTTACTAAATAGAGTATTAATCTCAAAGATGAATTGCAAATAAGCAATAAAAGTAATTTGAATCAAATAAATAAAAGATCCACCCCCTAATCTAGTTATCCCCTAGTCTGATTAACCCGTGATTAATACAACTACCCTTTTCTTAATCCTAGAACTTCTACCCCTAAATCAACAATAACCTTTGTGGATCGAATTATCCCTTAATTTTAATTAACCAAAATAAACTCTTTGATTAATTAATCTAATCAAACAATCTAGAACAAGTTCCCTAGATCTAATTGGCCTAGACACTTAAAGAATTAGGATAATAGGGTAGACAAAGTGTTGGACTCACAAGTTTGGTCCAATTAACCCTGATTTATGTTACCTAGCGAATTAATTCACCATTCGCTATCAATGGGTATAAAGTCACAACAATTACGTATTAGAAAATACCCGCTGTTAATACATGGTCAATTAAGTAGGTGATCAATCTAAATTAACAAGTCTACATATAAAAACAATTAAATTGAATAACATAAAAATTTCCTAAATATAATCCAAAAGCAATCACCGTAAGAATTACAAGTCAATCAAACTAGGGTTCAAATATCAATTAGGGACTGAATTTAAACTACTAGCCACACATATCGACGTTCAAAACATAAATAACATATCCAATATTAATCTAAAAATTAAAATTAAAGAACCGAAACGTTGGCTTCCATGCCTACCAAGTCTGTTCCTTTTTCCATCACTTTTATAATACTCAATGTGGCTTCTCTTCAAATAAACTTCCCATGGGCCTCTTTTAATCATAAAGGATGTCGTCTTTTCCTATCTTTTCTCCAAACAAAAGCCCATGTGAACCTTTTACTTAATCCCATCAATTATGTGCCTCGGCTCCCTCTCTCTTTAATACCCAAAGCCATCAAACATAAATTAGTCAAGGCCCATCTTCACTTCGGCAATCTTGATATGGTTGGGCTTGACACCAAGTCGTCCAACGTCAGGCCCAACTCAATACGTGTCCCTTCTTCTTGATCCAAAAAATCCTCAATTCTATAAAAATACACATTAAAAGAGCAATCAAGTAATTTGGACCAAGAAAATCACATAGGTAGAAAAATGATTTGTGCAATAGCTAATACTTAAATAAAAATGCAATCTTAACATCTAAATTAATATACATTTTCCTACCTATCATGAATTTTGCAGTCAAGCAAAATTTACTAAAACTCCTCACAAATCAGTAACACAAAAAGAAATTGAGTCACTTGATTTAATCCATTATGATATATGTGAATTAGATGGTGTGTTGACTAGAAATCAAAAGCGGTATTTTATTACATACAGAAATCTTTGCTCATGTTGTTAAGTTTCTCACTGTACGCATTATGCTTACATTAGTTGCTCATTTTGATTGGGAATTGAAACAGTTAGATGTTAAAACTACTTTCTTGTATGGTGACCTTGACAAAAAGATTTATATGAGACAACCTGATGGTTTTGTTGACCCAAAAAAGTCTGATCATGTATGCTTGTTGAGTAAATCTTTGTATGAGTTAAAACAATCACCAAGACAAAGGAATAAGAAATTTGACATGTGCATGGTGTCTTTAAAGTCTAAGAGAAGTTGTTATGATAATTGCTTGTACTTTAAAGAAAATCCATCTATGCTTATCTTCTTGTTTATCTATGTCGATGATATGCTCTTAGTGAGTCCATGTTTATAGTTGATTCAATATGTTCAAAAATGCCTTAGTGAGAATTTTGAAATGAAGTATCTTGGTGATGCTAAAAGAATCCTAGGGATGAACATTAAAAGAGATAGGAAGAATCAAACTTTACTTTTGAATCAGATTTCCTATGTGGAAAATATTTTGAGTAAATTTGCTATGTCTAATGCTAAACCTGCTTCTGTGCCTCTTGCTCACCACTGTGTGTTAAGTAAGGATCAATCCCCAAAGACTGATTCTGAACCTAAAGTGTCTTATTCCAATGCTATAGGCTCAGTAATGTATTTGATGATTAGCAGTAGACCAGACATTGCATACACTGTCAGTTGTCTGAGTAGGTATATGTCTAACCTGATATGCTCCATTGGGATGTTGTGAAAGGGTTACTCAGGTACCTTAGAGGGTCTTTGTAACGACCCAATTTTCATAAAAAAAATATTAAAGCATTTTCAATTAGAAATAAGTAATTGTTTTTTTTTTTTTT
The DNA here is from genome assembly GCA_958295605.1 of Ajuga chamaepitys. Classification (NCBI taxonomy): domain Eukaryota; kingdom Viridiplantae; phylum Streptophyta; class Magnoliopsida; order Lamiales; family Lamiaceae; genus Ajuga; species Ajuga chamaepitys. The sequence continues at coordinate 51,228,464 of OY282507.1, forward strand.
CCTTTTTATATATATCTATAAAAGACAATACTAGACAGGCCGTTAAAAGAATCAAATAATAATGCATGTGAATTTATTTAACCAGTAATATTAAATTAGAAATTAAATCCCGATTAATATCCAATGCCATCTAACAACACTTTGCACTTGAAAATTATAAAACTTCATATCGCATGTAACATCGAAACAAATAGATAATTACTAGTCAAACCCATATTATTTATTAGAAAATAAGTGATCATGGAGAATTAAATTATACTAAAATAATAAAATAGAACTGTTCCCAAAGATTAACCTGACCAATCAGCTTCACATAATAATCACGATTTTATCAAAGACACCTTTCATAATATTAACTATTAAAAATATTCGAATAATTACTAGCCACATCTACGACGTATTACATCAGCACAATTTAATCAAAATCAAACAACTAAACAATATTTTAGTCAATACTTTAATACTAAAATCAGTTGCACTTTTGGATAATTCAGATAAGACAATTAAGCATCCATACGATACTAGGAAAATATTTCAAATAAGCTTGTATTATCCCCAAAAGAAATACCCTTATTAAACATATTTCACTCACTAGTTATACACATGCTAACTGTATCAAATTTATTTGAGAACACAATTATCTTCAATACACAACCTAGATTGTAGCGAAAGTTTAAACATATTTCACTCACTAGTTATACACATGCTAACTGTATCAAATTTATTTGAGAACACAATTATCTTCAATACACAACCTAGATTGTAGCGAAAGTGAAAACAAAATACACAACCTAGATTGTAGCGAAAGTGAAAACAATCGTACCAACATAGATACAAGTAAAGTTTATAATTAAAGCATGCTTGAGAGTTTGCAAATCAGCAACTAAGTTATCACGAAATAATTTATTTATTAGTTAAACTATAGGAACATAATATTAATAAACATGTCACAAATAAGATTATTAAGATAAACTTATCGCACCTCTAATAGAAATATAATTTAATCATTACATCTAATCATGCTTATAATATAATTAATTATCAACACATAATATAACATTGGACATATGGAAAGAGACCCATACGAGTGTACTTATATTGACGTATAGAAGGAGACCCATACGAGTGTATTTACATAGACCCTATGGACTCGTACTTACATTGACCCTATGGAAGGAGACCCATACGAGTGTACTTACATTGACCGTATGGAAGGAGACCTATACGAGTGTACTTTAATTTATCCTATTAAATATAAGTGTTCGTGTGTGTGAATGTACAAGCACACCTGACGTACAAGTTTATATAAAATGCAAATCAAATCCAGGTACAATTAAGTCATAGTACAAGCACATAAGCATATTACTTATTTCATTTCAATAAGAGATCATATAATAATCCACTCATGCATTGTCACACAATATTTGAAGGCCAATAATTTATGTAAATATCACATATTTCGAAGATAGTTAAATAAATAGCCATTTAACTTTATTAATATTTACCCATTAATCTAGCCACAATAAGTCATTTCAATATTCAACATAAATCAAATAGCTACATATAAATGGTCAATTATTTACTAAAATTTCAGTGACTATCATATGCTACGAGCCCCGCCTCAACTCCACCGACCCACACCGAGATAACCTGAAAGGATCAATATTGGGTTGGGGTGAGCCTTTCAGTATTGGGTTGGGGTGAGCTTCCTTTAGCTCGTGGAGGATTACAATTTATCACAACAATTATATAAACAAAAAGGCATACAATGTAGCAATTATTATAATGATGCGCTTGTATTGGCAAGACACATAGAGCTAACTTATATTGACAAGTAGCATACTGATAATGGGCTAAACTTGTATTGGCAAGTAGCATAATGACAATAAGCTAAACTTGTATTGGCAAGTAGCAAATTGAATAGTCACTTGTATTGGCAAGTAACAACTTGAAGAATAAGTGCACATGTATACAGTCAAGTAAAAATAATTAAAGCGATAAACAATAAACCCCCACCTGAATTGTTTTTGAATAAAACTGAATTGTCTTTGAATAAAACTGATGAAATGACATACAATGTTAAGCCCTTGGTCCAGATTCCATACAACCTACACGTATTGTTATTAAATCTTAATTAGATAGAATAGATACACATCTCAAATAAAAAGATTTGAGCTTATTTGGTGAAATAATTGAGGTTGGGGTCAAAGTAAAGTTAAGGAAATCAGAAGAAAAAGAAAGTGGGATATCCTATGAAATTATTGAATATGCACAGATTAACTAAAACATGGGTATTGGGATTAAAGTATAGGAGTTGGGAATTAATTTCCCTCAAATCCATGTCAGCCTCCCTCTCTCATTATAATTCCAAATTCTTCAACATCTCTGCACCCATACGCACATAATCTAACACACCCTACTACACTCCCACGCACATACACCTATACATGCACCACACAATATTTTCGTCCTCTCTTTTGCCTTCCTCTTCTTTTCAAACACAATCTGACACACACATACACAACCTGCACAAACACACGCACACAATAGCACACACTATTTCACATACACACAACACATGCATAAACACACACACATGCACCACCATATCACACACATCATCGCGCACACACACTAACCCATCAGCATATACACCCACGACAATATACACACACCTTTCCCCTTTTACCCTCAAAACTGATTAGACGGAACGGTTCGAGGAGTTGAATTTCTTACTTGAACTTGAGAGTGGAATGGGCGACGACGATGCCGACTCTACGTGAATCTAAAATTGAGGCTTGGCGTTGAGTTTCTAGGCAGAGATTGGTAAATAACCGTGAAATAGGTTTTCCGGGTTGGTTGGCGGCGGCAAAAGAGATGGAGCAGTCAACACAAAAATATACATTTTGTTTTCTTTTGCCTGCGTATTCATCTATGTGGTAGTGTAAATGCGTAGGGTTAGGAGTATTGACTTTGTTGATAAGGCTTGTTAGTGTACAACTCATATCTTGTGGGTGTGGGATATCTATTTTCAGTTATCTAGAATTTGGATTCTTCGGGCTCAAGACATGGGCCCTTTAACAAATTAATGCATTAGGCTTGAGTCTTGGGCTCGAAAGCTTGGGTTTAATAATATGATGACATATGCATATAATGGACTATAATAAAGTGAATGATTTTCCCCTACTAAATATTATGTCTAAAATTAATAAATGGATATATGACAACTAAAATGACTTGAAAATAGTTAGCCAATGGTTCCCAATATGGCCTGAAAATATTAAATGAACCATGTTCATGGACTTAGCTTGGGCTCAAGAGTTTAGGCTTAATGATAAAATGAACAATGAATGTTATGCCTAAATTATAATGAATGATTTTCCTATTGAGACGTTGAGCTTAAAATGAATTAAATAAATAGAGTGCAAACAAATGGACTTGCAAGTAATTGAACAGTTACTCTCAATATAATTGGGCATTTAAAAATATTAAACGGACTAAATTGGCTTGGGTTAGGCTCTAGGCCCAACTTTGAATTGAAATTATATTGGTTTGACCCAATTTAATAAATCAATGACCGAATAAATACATTGGAAATTAAATGAAATGAGATTTCCTAATGAGACATGAAGTGGTTCACACAATATGATTTGGGCAAAGGCTTGGACATTAATTCGAGACCTGGGCTCTCGACTAGTTTTGGAGCAACGACTTCGGCAAGAACAACTACATAAATTGATTTGTACCAACTAATATAATTATTCTCATAAGTATATTTCTACTAATTTAATAGTAAGTACCTAAGTCTAACGTGAATTATGCATCAAATCTAACTATACTAGATTTTAATTTAAAATAATAATATTTTTGTTTTCATTTTAGTATTACAAATAAATATCAAGGAACAACTTTTAGAAAGACGTAATAAATAATATAATATCTAATTATTTATACAAGCGCGTAAAATAATATTTTAGAATTAAATAATAGACTAAAATTTTGGGATATTACAGTCTTTGAATGTTAGCCTATAATTTGCTAAATCTGCTCAAGGTGTGATTTTGATTGACTATGTTGACTCTAATTATGCAAACGATAAAGATAATAGGAAGTCCACTACCTCCTATGTGTTCACTTTGTGTGGCTCCTGCATAAGTTGGAAATCTCAGTTACAACATGTTGTTGCATTATCGACTACTGAATCTGAATATATTGCTATCAGTGAAGCCTTGAAAGAGGCTATTCGGTTGAAAGATGTATTGTCTGAAATTGGTTTTCTAGACGATAAAGTAGTGGTATATTCTGATAGTCAGTCTGGGATTCAGTTGTGCAAAAATCCTGTATTTCATGACAGAACTAAGCATATCGATGTTAGGTTTCACTTTATTCGTGAAATTAATATTTCGTTTTAAAAGCTCCTTGAAGTATTGACTTTTGTTTTAAAGAAGTCCTCAAAGTATCACTTATGTTCAAAGGTCCTTAAAGTATTAAAAATAATATCATAAAGTTCTTTCGTGAATAATGTTCACTTTTACGTTAACTAAAATAGACATAGTCTAAAATAACAAGTCAAATTAGCATGTTTCCAACTAAAATTAAATCAAAGTATTTTTTGACCTTGGATGCATTTCTTAAAAATTTCTTATCTTAAACTATTGTTCATATCCATATTCTCGTTTAGTTTACCTTTATTTGGGGGTAGTAGTATCATAATAAATATTACACAATATTTTTTTAATGAAAAATATATTATAGTATCATTTTGAAGTAAATCTGTAATTTTATATATTTTATGTATTTTTTTTTCTAGGGGTCTTAAGATAAATTTTTGTAATAGTTTAAGGCATAATTGAAATAATTTTAAAACATTAGGGACAAGTTGAGACAAAAAATACTTTAGGGACCAATTTAAACAAAATTTTAAAACTTCAGGGATCAATTAAAACAAAACGATGCTTTAAAGACCAATTGAAACAAACCTTACTTTAGAGACCTTAAGATGTATATTGCCAAGAAAATATTACCCCGATTAATATTTAGTGGTACATTTGTAATTTTATTGGAGATACAAATTTCTTTTTAGAATACATAGTAAATTTTTTTTTCTTTTTTTTTTTTTTTTTTTTTTTTTAAAGTGAGAGTACAACTATACCCTAAGCCCTTAATACATCTGCCACTGCCTCCACCACGACCCCACGGGCCTGGAACTTCTGGTGATAATAAAGCCTCCACCACGTCCCCACCGTGGGGCCTGGAACTTTTGGTGATAATAAAGACGTCAACAACTTTACCACACCTTCAATTCAACCAGCTGACACTAAGGATCCGGAAACTAGCCAAAGATTTTGAAATATATATACATATATTGTTGACAATATAAATTTATGTCCAATTAAATGATGTCACAAAATATACATATTGTGGACAAATTAATTTTATGTCTAATTAAATGATGCCACTTATATGGAATATTAATTTTAATGTTATATATCTATGTTTCAAAATTAAACTAAATTAATTTCTAAAGTACATAGATAAAATAATTCATATTTCAATATTATTATTTTCACCAAATCAAATATTGTTAAGCAACCTACTCATATCTCTTGACAATCAAGATGCAAATCATGCAGTCTTACGTACACCGAAGTAAATTACTGTATAACATAGATAGGCACCCATTATTTGTTATTTCAAGTGTATCTTTACATACAACACACATAATTATTTCTATTTTTCTTCTCAAGCTGCTACAATTCTACTTCGATAGGATCTGGTAAACGAAATTCATGCTTTACAACTGGAAGAAAAACCAATTTAAATGGATCCAAGAAAACAGCTGAAATAAATTCTGGAAAACTTGCTGCGCTGGGAAAGACAACAGTTTTTAACAATGACCGTTGCACTTGATAGTTAGAACAGAATTTAACAGCTTTTGTAACTGCTCTTCAATCCAGCTCCAAGACTACATTTTCCAGTCCAATTCTGATCCGAATCAGTTTCCAATCTATTCTGAGTGTATCCAAGTCACAAAGCACCACACCCAGCAAACGTGCAATCATATTTACTAATAGAATAACAAAACGTACAAACAGAAAATGGATTTAATAAAAGCTGATGATGATATCATGTTTTAACATTTAATTTATCAATACGGATGAAAAATGGAAGAGGTTGGAAAGTTTATAACAAAAAGAACTGAAAAAAAAGAAGAACTAAATGTGAAACTTAACCTATCAGCAGCCTTTCTGTTCAAGAAGAGCCATCTAATTCCGTAGCCATAAATTGAGAGTATTGCTCTGATTGTGTTAATTATTTCACTATCCTTCATGAATTATGTTTGTTGTTGTATCCGTATCTAAGTGAGTTACAAATTAATTATGGTGGTGTTGATACAATATTTGGTTATGTGGCAAGTGCAAGCTTTTGTCTCGGATACACCGATTAAATCTACAAACGAACACTTGGTAGCTTCATTTTGATTTGTTTTATTGTTCTTGAAAAGAAGTGCATAGTGCAAGCTTTTGTCTCGGATACACCTATCTTTTTCTTTTTTACTTGTTTCTTCATTAGATCTTTATCTCTTCCTGAGGCTTGCTTATATTGTTATCATAATTATTCTTCAATTGTTATTTTATATTTGGATATAGAATTTTCTATATTTTGGATGCCCATAAGTTCTATATTTAGTTTCTGTCTTTCTTAAGGTGGAAAATTTGTTCTCTTCCTTCCCTTTGGTTCCTTGGTGTCGCCCTTTTCTTGTAATTGCTAATTCTAGTTTAGTTCTAAATGGCAGTTCTATTAGGCTATGGACACTTAGTGGGGAACTTCTATTCGAGATGGTTGGTCATACATCCATTGTCTATTTGGTTGATGCTCACGTGTCTGGACTTATAGTGAGTGCTAGCGACGACTGTTCAGCAAAGATATGGAAAGATACTCCCTCATGTTTTGAATGAATTCTATTCTTTTTTCTTTCTTGGGTGGTATGCTTGCATCCTATGCGTTAGTTACCTATGATATTGCTAATGTGTTTCTTTGCTGTGTTTATGCCTGTTGAAATTGGTCAAGATATGTTGAGGATAATCCTTTCTGAAGGAAAACTGTAGATACACTGATGTATCACATCTGATACTGTATGCTCAAAAATCAGTTATATTAAGTCCGCTGGTTTATATAATCTTGTAAATGTCTTTTTGATATCTGTTGGTCTCTGGAATCATTATAAGGAAAAATGACATGAACATGGTTGACTTCGTTAGTTTCTGTTGCAGCTGAGGGAGCTTGTATTTGTTGAAGCTGCTAGTTTTTTCGTTATTTATTTGATTAAGATTTTATTTATTTTTTTATTAGGATACACGTAATGTCGTGATCTGAGCTTCCATGTTGGTATGAAAAGAATGTTTGTTGCAGATGGAGTTTGTGTGCAGACCATAGAGCATCCTGGTTGTGTTTGGGATGCCAAATTCTAGGAAAAATGGTGATATAGTAACAGCTTGCTCTGATGGTATCGTGCGTATTTGGACCATAGATCACAATAATATTGCTGAGGCCACAGAACTTGATTCATTTGCTGCCCAACTATCTCAAGACAAGATTAGTAGGTATTGATCCATCTTTCTGTGTCACTTTGGTCAATTAATATAAGTTAAGATTGCTCTTTATATTTTTGAAGTTACGTCATAAAGCATACTTTTGTGGCTATCCTTTTTTACAATTTTCTGCTCGAACAAGATGGTGGCCTGTTTCATATAAACAGATGACATTGTCGACAATATGACATGATTTCCCTTCACCTTGTTCCGTTTTTTTGTTGAACTACAATTTATTGCTTTGTATGGTTTGGGATTTGTAACTGTTGATGGATAAGATTCTGGACCTTTTATAATCTAGGGAACAGCTTATCTAACCACTTGGAAGTAGTATCTTTGTTCCATTTTTTATGGATGATGTGTATGTATCTAATGCAGCATGTAATTCATATAAATAGATGCCAATGATCTACATTTACCTCCTAGTAGACTCAGTGTGCTGTGTAACCTTTGCAAAAAATCTTGGCAGGAGGAAATTACTTGTGGGTAAGGAGGAGATAAGTGAAGTATGTGGGGGAAAAAAAAAGGAACGTTCGGTGGGTGCTCACCGAACATTTGACGAATGTTCGGTGGGCACAAGCCGAACATTTGATAAATGTTCGGTGGATGTCCACCGAACACTTGACATATGTTCGGTGGGTACTTGCCGAACATTTGACAAATGTTCGGTGGATACTCGCCGAACATATTGAAATATGCATGTTCAAGTTTGGATGAGCATAACGTGTGATGTAGAAATTGAAATAAGGTGATTCTTAGTTCTTTGGAAAGCTAAGACGGATATCTACAACTTTTCCGTTGACAACATTTCCTAGTTCATACAAAAAATTCACACAAAACGCCAACGAAGTGAAAGCAGTGCACTTGTAGGTCCCCCCGACACCTCTCTAGTATTTTGATCATATCTCGACCTGCGCATATCAGATCATGGTGGCATTAGAGGCATAGGAAAGCTGACCTAGAGGGATACAATTTTTCTGTTTACAACATTTCCCGATTCAAACAAAAAATGTTCACAAATCGCCAAGAAACTGAAAGTAGTGCACTTGTGGGTCCATCCCGACACACCTCTACTATTTTGATCATATCCTTGGATACACATATCAAGTCATGGTGCAATCAGAGTCATAGGACAGCTCACCTGAAGGGCTACAACTTTTTTGTTGACAACATTTCCCTATTCGTACAAAAAACGTGCACAAATCGCCGAGGAAGTGAAAGTAGTGCACTTGTATATTGATTTGCTTCACTGGTTTGGTTCGCTTGCAGGTTAAAAGATACAAGGTGATTTGGATGCACAGATGATGGCATAAGTCTAAGCTTCTGAAGTGACAGCATCTGCAGATTAGTTTCAAGAACCTCGTGAACCTGGATTAGTTCCACTTCTAAGCGTTGAAGTCCACTGCGAGACAAAGGGGTTCGGCTATTTGTTCAGGAAATTTTTTATTTCCAGCAAACCGATGCCGAGAATTTTAGAAATTATCCTGCAACGTATAATCGACTAGAGCGGAAACTTGCGCAATTTGCCTTATTGCGTGAATTCATTTGTTGCAGCTCTGGTACCACTCAAGGGAAGCCAAACTATGTACGTTTCAACGATGAATTGGTCGGAAGCACCATGCAGATATACAAGACTATTAGGTTTCAGATTCAGTTTCAGTTCAAAACTATTAGCTGTCAACTTTCATGTTAGGTTTCAGATTCAGTTTCCTATATTTGCAATCTGAAAAATCGTTATTGTATGCATATGTACCAATTTTCTAGTTTTTTCTGATCTTCAAATAAAATTAGAAATAAACCGAGCTCCTTTACACCTAAAGGTGAATTTTCAGGTGCTAACGCAGAAACAGAGAATTTTTTAGTTAGATGCCCTGTAATTACCAAGTAAATAAACGGATTCGGTAGGGTTTCTTGTTATTCTGATTACCTAATTAAGCCTCCATAACTATATACTAACAGAAAATTTATATGAAAGTAGCTCAACCACTACTATCTTCTCATGCTAGACTGATTAATCCTATGATAAATAACTTGTTAACGATTAATCCTATGAAAGCTTTCATTCTCAAGAGTCGCGACTTATTTTCTGGTCCCTACCCCTTGACAGCAGCTTCCTCAAGGGCCGATTGTTGTTCAGTGATGTGGCCTACCTTCACAAAGTAGTTAGACTCAAGTTCAACAAAAGAAGCTCTCTCTGCAGATCCCCAAACTCGGGAGATGGATCCAACAATATCCATGACATCAGAATTAAGTGAAATAACAGACTTAACTTCAATGCTGCATCCAGAATGTTTACTTTCTTTGTTCTTCAATCTCCCAATGAGCTTGCAATTTCCATTTGAAGGTTACCGTCCTTCTTGTCCTTTGAAGTTTTACCAGAGAAAGAGACCGATATCAATAAGTCGGATTATCAGAATCAAAAGAAGCAGGTAGGATCAAGTCTTGGACAGGAACGGTACAGATGCAACAGCATTGCTCTCTTCTTGGCTGCTTCTTGCAATTTCTTCATCATCTTCCATCGCTTTCTCTCTTCCTTCATCTGCTCATCATTATAAGCCTTCCTTTGTAGTTTACTAAGCTTCTCCGGTTGAGCTTCAGTCAATGATTTGAATGGAGGTAATTCATCATATTCAGATTCTTTGTCAGACTCTGAGCTATCGTCCAGATCATCATCTAAACCATCATCATCAAACTGGTCTGATGGAAGTTTAACTTCACCTCTTGATTGGAGAGGAGATGAAAGAATAAAGGGTAAAGGAGGTGATCTTGTTTGAGGAGCAAAAGGCCTTCCAGGAATAGTATCTTGTCCAGCCGCATATCCAGCAGCCATATGTCAGTCAAGTAAATAAACTGTTAGCAACTGGGAATTCTTGATTTCCGGGTTTTGTCAATTTCGTCAACAACCTCAGGTTCACCATCCCCGTTTGTTGATGGTTTAGCAATCTTTGCCAAGTAGGTTGCAGCGAAAAACAGTTGCCGAGATTCTAGAAAATGAATGGTTTGGGATAGATTACGAGCCATCGTACTATGAGCAGGAAGAGGATGTCTTCAATGACTCTGAGGTGAGCATGCCAAGTTCATATAATCCTGCTACAGTATTTTCTGTTGAAAAAGTAAAAAATAAGCTAAATTCGGCCAAGTACGTACATTCTAGATGTCAGGGTTTTCAGTCTCGAAAATCTATTCAACAAGCAGATGGTATACCAGTTGAGTTGTTCTTTCTTGTCCTCCTTACGGTAGTTGCTGGTTATACATGCTTCGTAAGTAAAAGTGATAAATATAGTGAAAGTGCTAGTGTAAAACTTACACTATCTGCTTGGACGACTTCTTGTGAGAACCAGGATAGAGGTGTGTCGGTCCGGATGGCTAAACTTACCACAGAGGAAATCAAAATCAAGCATCCGCTGAATCTGGAGTTGCTTGTAGTTATAAAACAGTGCTTGAGTGGTTTTTGAGAAGATTTGTCCAGTTGCCATTGTGCGTCAGATTGAACCCTCCTCATGTACACAAATAAGAACCCCAGAAGAAAAATTCCCTATTATCGAACCATTTTACTGAAATCTTCTAGCTGATCCTAGAAAAACTAGTTCTAAGCTCTTTGTGAACATCTCAGCTCATTGGGAAGAAAGGGGCAAGATGGTGTGAGCGAGATGATCTCACTAAATGATTGGTTTTGCCTCCTGGATAGCTTTACTTAGGATTGTTAAAATCAACACGGTTCATTTTGTAAAACTCCGGCTCAATGAGCATCAGCTGCTATACTTTGCCTCGACTCGTTATTCGTGCCATTTACTTGATGAAACTGATCGAGCTGATGATATAGAAGATACAATATTCTGCTTAGAAGGATTCAAAAATCAAGGGATTAGATAATTGGATTTCAATCACCAAAAATCAGAGTGGATTTGACAGCAGAAACCATTTACGGGTTGCAGTAACTGCATAATTCTATCATCAAGGAGTTGTATTGTTGTATGTCAAATTGGACACGAACAATACAACTCCTGATATGTGCTTCAAGTCGCAGCAGTCCACTTTTCATCCCAGTTCTTTGCCAGTTATGCAAACTGTTGTTGCTCCCTGATAATATAACTTGTCTTTTATGTGGTGCTTACTTAGCATCACCTTTTACGTCTTAAATGCAAGTTGTATGTGAGAAATATTTTCCCCTCGTTCTATATTATACTCCATATAGTTTCTTCATCTTTCCAATCCCTGCTCGCTGGAGGGAGGTTCTACCTGTGCCAGCTGATTCTGTTTCACCATCTCTGTCAGAGGTTTTGCTGGCGTCTCTTTTCATTTTTTACCTTTAGAAAGTTCTGTTCCAATTTTTCGCTCTTGCTTATACAATACAAACTAGAAAAGCCATTACAGCAAAGGGTATGCAAGTGCTTGAGCACGTCGGAAAAGAAACAATGGATCTTTTGATCTCTGAAACTGGGATTCTACTTGAGAGAAAATCTGATGGAAGTGTGGATGAAGATCAATTGTTAGAAGAAATTTCGTCTGACAGATGCTTTTACATCTATGGAGGTCCGGAGCAGTCGGAGGTATCTTCTAACTTTGACGTGTTCGTCAGTCAGATATGCATAATTCTTATTAAACTGTTTTTAATGCTTATGTGATCATGCCTTGTAGGAGTTGGGGGCATTGTCCAGCCATAATGCACTATTATATAACCGAAGAAACGCTAAACTGTCTTCTGAACCAAAATCTGCTAATTAGCTGAAAGAAGTCCAACACATATTTGACTTGGGTGCTGAACTTGATGGAAATGTAACGTACTCAGAAAAAGGGAAGAAAAAAGAGGTTGGAGGTGATGAGAACACAAATGAATTGAAAAAGTTACACGATATATTCCAATGTCCGTAAGGCTGCTGAATTGGTTGCAGGGTAAGTTTGCCTCGAGATTCTTCTGTTGGTATAAAAATATTTAGTTTGCTGCAGATGATAGGTTTCACAATTTTACACTACAAACTTAATTTTTACAGAAGTCAGCAGTTTATTGTGGAATTCATGGTGCTGTTATCTATTTACCTAAAGATTTGAAATGGCATTTTGACTTCCTAGTTGAACAACTTCTGCAGTTGCACAAGGAACCACAAGTCAGAAGGATACACAGGTAATGGCAGGCTGGATGTTGATGCTACTGATAGTGTTTTCCAAGATACATTTGTGACAGATGTTGTGATGTCACTTGCTTCTTTTAACTATGAACCAAAACCTTCTTCTTCCCCGGAGTTTCAAGGTTCAGATTCTTGTGGAGCAAAATCCTTTGCACCAAGAAGCAGAAAACCAGGACGTTATACAGCTGGGAAGAGCATGTAATTAGTTCAGATAGTATTCTACTCTTCGTTCCAGCATGCATTGGAGTTTTTAGCATGTTATATCAACCAATCCATCGACTAGAACTATCATATTGCTAATTGATCTTCCTGATGTGCAGAATAAGATCTTGGTGAGGATAGACAAATGCAGTTGAGATCATTAAGTTCTTCTCTTAATCTAGCAGAGATTGAAGGTTATTTCCTTGTACCAGAAATATTTCATAACATTTATATGGTGATCATGTAATCCGATCCCATTTCCGCTTCACGAACCAGTGCAACTTATGTCTCTATTGATTCTTTTGCAGGTTTGCTAGAAGAACAATCTACAGAACTTGGTGGTAACAGTAATGATAGTCTCTATTTCATAACATTTATATGGTGATCATTCTCAAGAGCGCGACTTATTTTCTGGTCCCTACCCCTTGACAGCAGCTTCCTCAAGGGCCGATTGTTATTCAGTGATGTGGCCTACCTTCACAAAGTAGTTAGACTCAAGTTCAACAAACGAAGCTCTCTTTGCAGATCCCCGAACTCGGGAGATGGATCCAAGAATATCCATGACATCAGATTTAAATGAAATAACAGACTTAACTTCAATGCTGCATCCAGAATGTTTACTTTCTTTGTTCTTCAATCTCCCAATGAGCTTGCAATTTCCATTTGAAGATTAGCGTCCTTCTTGTCCTTTGAAGTTTTACCAGAGAAAGAGACCGATATCGATAAGTCGGATTATCAGAATCAAAAGAAGCAGGTGGGATCAAGTGTTGAACAGGAACGGTACAGATGCAACAGCATTGCTCTCTTCTTGGCTGCTTCCTGCAATTTCTTCGTCATCTTCCATCGCTTTCTCTCTTCCTTCATCTGCTCATCATTATAAGCCTTCCTTTGTAGTTTACTAAGCTTCTCCGGTTGAGCTTTAGTCAATGATTTGAATGGAGGTAATTCATCATATTCAGATTCTTTGTCAGACTCCGTCCAGATCATCATCTTAACCATCATCATCAAACTGGTCTGATGGAAGTTTAACTTCACCTCTTAATTGGAGAGGAGATGACAGAATAAAGGGTAAAGGGGGTGATCTTGTTCGAGGAGCAAAAGGCCTTCCAGGAATAGTATCTTGTCCAGCCGCATATCTAGCACCACATTGTCCATTGCCACATCACTCATACTGCTGGAAATTAAGAAACTCAATTTTTTTTCTGTCATAAATTTGAAATAAAATGAAATTAGAACTAAAAGTTGCAGCACTGTATAATGGCCCAGTAGTAATTGTTGGGTTTTGAAACCCAGCTGAAGATCTGTATCCATAACAATGCATCTGGACCAAATTTTTTTTTTAGCTGCCAGAAAGGCCCAAACACAAGTGGATGACCCAAGCTTAGAAAGCCCATCAAAACCCTAAGCCCAAACAATGAGCTTAAATTAGAGATTTAGTCAATTCAGTTTTGGGGTAACATTCCCACCATTTTGGCTCTTTTTTTTTTTTTTCTATCTCATCAACAATTACATGGGGTTGCGGGACTTGGAGGGCGGCCAACGGGGCGGAAGGTGGCGAAATGGTGGTTCCGGCGGAAGAGGGGTTCTGGGTTTAGTTTCAAACACTGTTTTTCTAATCTGATTTTTTTTTATATAGAGAGTTCTTATATTCTGATTTTTATAATAAATTCGTTCAGTTTCACAAATAAATTCCTCAAATGATCTCATTGTGTGTTTGTTTATCCGCATGGAAGCAAATGGCGTCTTAACATCCCCTTTCCAGCACCAGTTTAATCGAGCCCCCGCGCGCCCTCCTTCTGAGCAGCAACAGTGCACCAACCCTCTCCCTGCACCTATTGGTAGTTACTGGCGCAACTATGATTTGCAGAGTGTAAGTAGATGGTTCCATTTCATTATGATTAATTGAATGGATTTTTAACTATGTTTTCATATTTTACAATTCGACTTGAAATAGTTCTGATATTCATGGATTTAACTTTTGTGTTGTTTCCTAAATTAGAGAGGACAAGGTAAGACTATCATTTACTGTCTTATTTCCTGACGCTAGTTTTACAACTCATGAGATCTGTTTTTGCCTTTCGAATTAGAGATAACAAGATGCTGTAGAATTTTTTATTAGTGAGACATAAAAACATATCCCTCTATGATTCGCAATTTCTCTCTGTTGCTCAGAATAAGTTGCCCCCTAAACAGGTTTTTAGTGGTTGACAAATCTTATTATCACCGTGTCTTTTCAGTTTGCATAAACCAGCTTTGTTTGTTTTGTAGGTGCTAGCAGCCAACATAAATAAAATATCTACTTTAAAAGGCTTCCACACTTACCAGCACTTGAGGTCACTTGAGCTAATATCCCACTTGTGTCTATGTGTCTTTGTAAAGAAAACAAATAATTAGCTTTACTTCTTGTGTTTGCATACACAAGAGTCTCTTGTTGATTGTTTAACTGCAAATTGGAACTAGTAGGAGTCTCGAAAATATATGAAGGAAATCTTTTCTATGTATATCAATTCAGGTTCATTGTCTTTATTCGATAGATGCTTTACTTAAAATTGTCTTAACATCCCAAACACCAAGTGCCTGGGCATTGCTTACTTTTTTAACTATCAAGATGTCTCATCTTGAAGCAGCTTCATTTTGCTTGTTGGTCCAACCTTGAAGAAATTCAATGATTGAGGTAGGTCTAAATGTTGTTAAAAAAATCAGTGTCATCTTCCCTGTTGCTTTCTCACTTTTTTAATTACTCACTTTTTTAATTACTCTGTTTGCGCCTGCCACATTTTTCTGCAAAGTTGTTTAATTATGTCATGCTGTTTTTCTTCTTTGATTGGTAGTGTATTTGCCTATTTGGTGTATATTGCATACTTCCTTTTAAGCGCTAAGTTTAAATCTTTTCTTCTTTACTGTTCACCTTTTCAAAGTCGTTACAGATCTTTCCCATGAGCAGATAGCAAATGTTTTGGGTAATAAAATAAAATAAAATCATATGGTCTTAGCAAATGAGATAAGTATTATCAAATCACTGTTCGGATTTGCGCCTTGAATCTTATTTTGGTTTGAATTGACGTTCGTATCGAGGTAGATGATTGAATTTGAAAGCTGTTGGAATGGATCGCGTCGGCGGACTCACGGCCGCGGCAAGAAGTGTCGGCCGCGGCAAGAAGTGGGAATTCTCTGGTTTGATTTGGGATCCTTCCCTTTTGGTCGTAGACGTAGCTAACAAGTTGTTAGCGAACCACGTTAATTCTTGGTGTCTTTTATTTTGTTTCTTGCACGGTTATAGTTTGTTTGTTCGTTTGGATTGTTCGTTTATTTCCCAACAATCACCACTATTCTACTTCTCACGGCCATTATTTTAATAAAACAAAAAAAGTAATACTTTCTCCGTTTCATAATAATTAACGTTCTAGCTACTTTTTTTTTTCTAATTAATTAGACGTTTCAGATACTTTTCATAAATTTTGGTCCTGGTTCGAGTCACGGAGAGGGGATGGTTTTTTCTGGTTTTTTCTTTGTTCTTAGATTAGGAGAAAAAAATAAAGTCATTTAGTTAGGGATGAAAAAATTGTCGTGAATTCGCTAAGACTTGGTTTTTTTGAGTTACCAAAATGAAATTAGGATTATGATGTGTTTCTATAAAATTTTTTTGGTGATATTCTAATAAAAAATCGGTGAAATTTCAGCAAACATTGATTTATGTTGGAAGGTGTGCACTTTGGGTTGCTTATAAGTTCATGTTGTTGGATACTAATTTTTTTTTTCTTTTAAATTTTAGTTTTGAGGATTTGATATTTTTAGTTCCAATCAGGTTTTATAGAAATTCATCAATTTTTTTTTTCTTTTCCAAAAGGGTGGAAAATTATAAAATTATGAAGAGACTAAGGTTCGCATGGTTGAAAATAATTGTATATATTGAGTCTCGTTCGACATGTAATAGTCCCACCCATTCAGAGTTATTCGATGAACTATATCTATGATATTTCATGGCAATAGTTTCGTGAACTAATTTCGATGAACTATATCTATGATATTTGATGGCAATAGTTTCGTGAACTAATTTTGTGGCAGATATGTATATATATAAAGTTTGATTTCGTAGCAAATTGAATAGTTTTCATCTCAATAAATTTATAGCAAACTACATTGCATAAAAAAATGTCTTAGTGGCGAACTACATTTAATAACAAAATCCATTAGAGACAAATTGCATTTCGTAAATAAATAGATTTATGCCAAATTACACTTCCTAACAACATATATCCCTGGAAAAGAAAAACTTTCATTGCAAGTCAAGAAAGTATGTGAAATAAGTTATAGCTATACTAATACAAAGAAATGTTAAATTTATACATAGTTACAATGTACTTTAAATTATCCTAAAACTTACAAAAAATATTATTTCTACCTTTCTCCTTTTTTCTAGACAATTAATCATCCACTTTATATAAAAGCAAAATAGTCCGTTGATGTGTTTTCTTTAGAGTAGTTATAAATTGTTTTCTTTTAAAAACAATGAAAAAATTAATCGTTCACCCGTACGATAGAATCAGATTTTCTGTTGACTTTAATGTTAATAAAGTAATATGCTGGACCGACATAAGAAAATTAAATGTAAATAATCACTCACAGTAATTACATATACTATAAAAGGATGTTAGGTAAAAATATTATACAATATTTTATTTATTAAGTAGTGACACAAAATAAATTACACGTTTTGGAATAGTTATTTGTATACAACATTAATAGTTGTATTCATATGTTTATTCTCCTCAACACAAAATCATGACTTTAATTCATTTTGATTCGTGACTCTAGAAAATACAACGTATAGTTGTCAATAATTAAAGACGGGCTTACGCAACATGTCCATTACATAATCGACGACTTGGATTGATGTTCCTCAATATAATATAACATGTTCCAACCTTCAACTTCAACTCATGGTTTGATTATGTTTTCTATGTAATTAATGTAAACAAAAACCATTAATGATATTAAAAAAAATTGATAAAATAATTTTCTTATATAAAAAGGTTTGGTATTAGAAAATATTTTGTCACATTTGAGAGTTGCAACTAGTGCCCGCATCTAATAAAAATGTATATTTAAAAATAAATATGAATCAAATTGTAAGATATTTTAACTAAATACATATTCAATTGATGTATACATACCAATTTTTTTTTTTTATTTTATAAATTTGTTGGAGCCCACTGATGGTAATAAAATGTTGGAGCCCAGCATCTAAACATGTCCCCAATTTAATTAATTTTGTATACAAATACAGTACAATGTAGAGTATTAATTGGGCCCTCGACTAACAGGTCTAGATAAATAAACAAAGGGTAATTCTATACACAGCCACTGAATTACTCATTACAGTCATATACATACATAAATTTTCTGTATTGCCCTTAAAAATTGCAAATCCATATTTTGCTTACAGCCCCAACTGCACGGCTGTTTTTTTTTCTTTTTTCAAAACGATCATGCTACAAGAGTTTGAGCGTGATGGGAATTGCAGCGCTGTAACATATATGTGAAGCATCAATTATAATTTTATACACACCTTAATTTACTTTTTCCCTCTTCTTGTTAGGCGACAAAGAAAATTGTGAAACCTAATCAACAACATAATTGCAAGTACAAATTCGTCAATTAACCTGAGTTTAGAATCTAGTGGTGCTTGCAATTACAAAAAATTCTTCACATTAATTTGTTGAACATCTCTCCTGGTTTTTGTGTCCAAGTAACAATCTAAAACTCCAAATGATCGTTCTATGTGTGTATTCTCTTGGATAAATTTTTCAACATTTTTTTCTGGAAATTATCACGAGATTGTTGAAATCACCGGATATTTATGATGATATATTTGCACTAGGAAAGAATATTGAACGGATTTTATCACTTAATTATGATATTAATAATGATGATGAATTAATTTCGATTGCTGATGGAAGAAGTGGCCATGGAAAAAGGAAAATAAACAACAGCAGAGGTCCGGTGGCTTTATGGGGGAAAGAGAAAAAAAAAGAAGTTAGTAAGTTTCGAGGGTACTATGGAGAATTCCGTTTAGGGTGGCTGTAATGAGTAAATGGGTGATTGTAAATAAAATCACCCGTAAACAAATTACTAATTACTAAGGCCCATATTTCAGCCCAAATTAATTAGAACCCATATATTAGCAGTGATAGAAAATAACGCACGCAATAATCACGAAAGCAAATAAAAGAACACATGAAAATTATTGACCCAATTCGTTACGATGTGTAACTACGTTTGGAGGAGATGCCAAGTCAGAGATTTGTTCGTTACAATGTGTAACTACATCTGAGGGAGATGTCAAGCCTTTCGGATACAATATACAATGGGAGCACGGCTATTTATAATAACGTAATTAAGTCCTAATTCTAATTACACTAGGATTACACAACTGGACCTAAAATTGGACTGTACGAATGGCCCAAAATGCCCCTGAGCTGCCTTGCTGCAACCCTCGCCAATCCATCGGCGAGTTGGATCGCTGTTATCGCGCTAAAGTGTTCAGTACCTTCCGACTCTATACTCCAACAAGCAGAAACATCTAAATATGTATTTAATAACTGAGTATTCTTAAAAACCTAGAAAAAATCAATTGTGTTTTGTGCGAGGTAGATCTCAAACAAATCCAATATTGCAACATGTAAATTTTAATTTTTTCTTGTGCTATTTTATAGTCAGCACCGACTATGTTGCAACAGAAAAACTGGCGAAAAAAAGAAAATGAAAAAACGAACATCAAAATAAATCGCCCCTAACACGTGACCTTTTGTTTTTCTTCTTTGTTTTAAATTGTTCGGGATGAACAAAGGTTTAAATTTGGGGAATTTTGGTACACATGTTTATGCATGCAATAAAAATATTTTCTCTCTATAAGGAAGTAAAGAGAATTACTTTAGGTTTGAGGTGATAAGGACTTGCTTCTACCGAGGGCCGATGAACAGAGGTGTTCCAAGACTCTTTCTAAGGACTACACTCATAGGTGATTAAATCTCTATTTCTTTTTCTCCCTCTCTACTATTTGAATGGAGGAAGGTGAATTGAAAAAAAAAAAAAGAAATCACTATGCAAGTATATTTATAAAGGGGTGAAAAATTACTATAGAACAAATATTTTCAATATGATATGTGATACTATACTGTGGTAATTTCTGCTTCACACATCTAATACTTCTTAAGTGTATCATAGACTTTTGCACTCAAGAAGTGGGGCCAAGTAATGAGGCATAATTCTGTTATTATATATTTGGACATGTGGCAGCAAAAGATTGTGACACATGTATTACAAGTTGACATAACTCGAAGATATCATCCAACGTCTCCTAGTATATAGTGATAAACTCGAAAGATATCATTCGAAGTGTTGGGCCAGAGTCGCTGTCCAAGGCCTCTAAATAGACCTCGACCAAGGAAAGGTCAGGATAAGTAACTACTAACAAACACCAAGCAATCATTTGTCCTATCCTCGCAAAATCGTCATCAGAAGAAAACTTAAGCATTGGAGGCTTAACCACTGAGGACAATCCCAGGTTCTCTTCTACAGGTCAACACGACGTTCAGTCAATCTCGAAAATCTCAAGCGTCACCAAACCTCAAATCTGACATTTTCAATTTCTGACATCATCAAGTTCCAATCAAGTCTTACGGGTATCCATCAATTTTTTCCTTTCAAACAAGCAAAAAATTCTTGGAGTTTCAACAAAATTGCACTTAAACACAGGAAGCTCCAGCGGCAATAAAATTATTGGACGGGCTAAGCTTCGCTCGTTCAACATGTAACAGCCGCAGACACTCAAAGTTGTCCGATGAACTATATTAAGGTATTTCATGGCAATAGTTTCATAATAAATAATTTCATATTTTTTGGAGATACGAATTTTGTGGGAGATAACACATTTCTAAAAAGTATGATTTGTGGCAAATTGATAGATATATTCGTGACAGACTACTTCCGTGGCAAAAAATATTTGTGAAAATATATTCGTACCAAACTAATTTCGTAACAAAACACATTCGTGACAAACGACTTTCGTAGCAAGTCAAGAAAGTATGTCAAAAAAGTTATAACTGTTATGAGTCACACGGGTGACCCATGTATTTTGTGGACACCATAACCTTTCGCTTATCTTGGAAGTGGGATCGAAGCACGACAATGCTAGAAGCACGACAGTGCGGAAGCACGACAATGCAAGCACGAGAGTGCGGAAGGACGTCATTGCAAGCACGAGAGTGCGGAATCACGTCACTGCAAGCACGACAGTGCGGAAGCACGTCACTGCAAGCACGACGATGTTTTTGTAAATTTTTCTATAAATAGGGCTCATATGTTGAATGAAAGATTTACGGTTTCCTCAGAGAATCTCTAGTTTCACTTATGTTCAAATTCTGTTACGAATAATTTATAACACGTTATCAGCACGAGTCTTGCTCAAGAAGGTAGGAAAAACTGAATTGATATTCGTTTTCCCACTTCTCTTCTTCCCTGAAGGAAATGACGGGTATTGAAAATAAAAAAGTTTCAAATCCTCGATATTATCGACAATAATTATTTAACATGGTGTGTTGATGGTAAACTACACCTTCGAGGTACGTCACTTATTGAAAGCTTCAATGATACAGATATAGAACATGCAAACAAAAGAGACGAGGCAAATGCGTTGATATTCATTTTCCACCATCTTTCTGAGTAACTTAAAAATGAGTATGTCCAAATTGAAAGGCCGGGGGAAAGGCTCAAAGAGAGATCCGACCACATCAGAAGTGTGATACTGCCACAAGCGCAGTATGAATGGCAACAATTGAGGTTACAAGATTATGTTTCTGTTGCTGATTACAACTCAAAGTTGTTCAATATTGAATCTCGACTTGCTCTTCTGGTGTGGTCGAATCTCTCTTTGAGCCTTTACCCTGGCCTTTCAATTTGGACATACTCATTTTTAAGATCCTCAGAAAGATGATGGCGAATGAATATCAACGTATTTGCCTCGTCTCTTTTGTTTGCATGTTCTATATCTGTATCATTGAAGCTTTCAATAAGTGACGTACCTCGAAGGTGTAGTTTAACATCAACACCCCATGTTAAATAATTACTGTCGGTAATATCGAGGATTTGAAACTTTTTTATTTTCAATACCCGTCATTTCCTTCAGGGAAGAATAGAAGTGGGAAAACGAATATCAATTCAGTTTTTCCTACCTTCTTGAGCAAGACTCGTGCTGATAACGTGTTATAAATTATTCGTAACAGAACTTGAACATAAGTGAAACTACAGATTCTCTGAGGAAACCGCAAATCTTTCATTCAACATATGAGCCCTATTTATAAAAAAATTTACAAAAACATCATCGTGCTTGCAGTGACGTGCTTGCAGTGTCGTGCTTGCAGTGACGTGCTTCCGCACTGTCGTGCTTGGAGTGACGTGCTTCCGCACTGTCGTGCTTCTAGCATTGTCGTGCTTCGATCTACTTCCAAGATAAGCGATAGGTTATGGTGTCCACAAAATACATGGGTCACCCGTGTGACTCATAACACTATACTTATACAAAGAAACGTTAAATTTATACTAAGCTACAATGTAGTGTAAATTATACCAAGAGTAACAAAAAAATATTATTTCCAACTATTCCCTTTTTTGGATGATGTGCATATATTATTACATATTTTATATCCATATTTTCTTATTTTCGGTTGATTATTATTCTTTATTGATGTTAATTAATTATCTTTTCATGTAGGAGAATAATAATTGGACTTGGAGCAAAATTTGACTTAAATTAATGTTTTGGCCTGAAAAGTGAAGAAGCAGGTCGAGATAGAGAGAAGACGGGCTTGAATTTGTTAAAGTCTTCAATTTTATGGGGAAGCCCATCAAGAGCTTTATTTAATTAAGCTTACTATTTCTTTTACGTAATTATCTATATATTATTTAGGTACTAGTATCGCTTCCGTGCGATGCACGGAAAATTATCTAAAAAGTAATTATTTTATCAAATTAAATATAATTTATCTAATATTAAAAAATAGAATTATTATATTCTAACTAAATGAATATTTGAATAATCATTTTTTCTTTTTTACGATCAACTAAACTTCGCGGTTTCCCATCTTTGCAATCTTTGATAGCAATTTTCGGAGAGAAAAAAAACTATTTAAAAATAATAAAATGTTTAGAAAATACAATATTTATTTTTAAATTCTAAAAAATTATTTAAAATATCATAAACTTAACTGAAAAAATGTAGAAATTATTTTAATAAAAAATCAATTTTCATAAAAAAAGATCGAATAATTTTGATATTACTTCAAATAATTTTAAATATTTTTAAAAGAATTTATTTTTTCAAAAAAATAATTTATAAGATACTTATATCATGAAATTAGACTTTTCATAGATACTTCCACATGTCTTAAACGAAATTTTAGAAATTTTAAAATGATTTTTCAAGATGACTTTCAAATAGTTTAAATAAATTTTTAGAGTTTAAAAGATAGTTTTCAGAAATTTATAATAGTTTTATGATTTAAAAAAAAAAGTAATACTTTTTATTTTTCTTGCTTAAAATTATTTGATTTGAACTTTTTTATAAAAAAAAACTCAAATTTTTAATATATTTTCAACATGTTTAAGTTATTTTTTTGGTATTTTAAATGAAGTTTAGAATTTAAAGATTTTTTAACAATTTATGTTATTTAAATATTTTCTAATATTCTTTTATTTTTCGCACTGAAATTGCTGGCAGAATTTGCAAGTGTGAAAAAACGTGTAGTTCAGGTTGTGATTGAAAAACAAAAAAGAAACTGAAAGACGCGCATACTACATGTTGCAAAATAATATAAACCCAAAATATAAATAATGTAAATATCAATTTCTCCCAAGTGATATATGGATTTAATATAACTTACATTTTATAAATATAATATTTTATAAATTTACATTAAGATAAATTATTAAATGTAAAAAATAAATTATACCTATTTTTAAGAATGAATATCTCCTAATATTGAAACTCAAATATATATTTAGTGTGTGTGTATCCACCTTAACCCCTATGCGAACACCGCAATAGCTTAATTAACAATGAATATTAAAACAAACACAAATACATAAGTATCACACGACACACCAAAATATATCAAATAAAATAAATTGAATTGTATTATAAGAAAATTAGTGTTTTCTTTTATTTTTTTTCACTCTTTTGATTCATCCAAATAATTTTTCAAATTTTAACTATAACTATTTACTTTATTTTAAGAAAAATTAATTTTAATTTTCAAGTTTTAATATTTTACATGGTGGTTTAATATACTCAAATACTTTTTAGATTTTAAATAAACATTGATATTAATAAAATAAAATAAAATGATTATTCTATAGTTGGACTAACAAAATATAGCATATGAATTCTTCAATATATCTGAGTAATATATGTATATGTTGAAATTTATTTAAATATACAATATATATATATATATATATATATATATATATGTCTGTATATTTTGCTTGGGTTGCAAAATATGAAAAAATGCAACAAAGTATTGTTTATATTGAAAACTCTAAAAAACCTAGTTAGCTCAAGCATGTTAATTTTATTTTTAAAATAGAAATATAGATTGTAGCACATATAAACTCTCATAGTTTAGATTGCAAAGTGTAATTATTATTTATAAAGAAATAATATTAATAAATAGAAAAAATGAATATGTAATAAAAAATAATTTCAAGATTAATTATCATATATAAATATATGTAAAAGTCGTAGTCCCATGATTAATTATAACAATTTAATATTTGTAAATACAATAATTTAATTAGTCAATCATTAAATTATACATTAACTTTTACTTTTAATTTAATAAAGTATATATTCATTTATTAATGAAGGTAATACTTAATATTGTATTGATTTGAAGAAAAAATTATAATTAATGCCTTAAAAGAAATTAAGAATGTATTAAAGATATATTTTTGGCGGGAAGAGGTACTTTACAATAATAACCCTCATTTTACTTTTATATATATATATATAGAGATATAGATTTCCTTTTTAGAGGAGATTGGATATTATTAAGATTTAATTACTAGTAGGAATAGGAATTTTTATTCCTAGCGTGATTTTAAGAGGAGGGAGACGCGCACAGTCCAGTCCAATACGCGTTCTCTCTCTCATCTTCCCAAATTATCCACGCCATTTCTCTCCCCAAATTAAGGTTATTGGTTCAAGGGTTGATTCAATTATGTTATTGTGAGGCAATGTGTTTTAATCGTTCTTGTTTAATTCTTGTAGATTCAAACTTATTTATATAGGAATTTTTTATTTGATTGAATTGACAACTCAATTGATTATTCAATTTCTTACTGCTATTCATGAATTCATGAGCCGTTATTATTATTAAGGATTGGCCCTAGTAGAAATAAGTTGAATTAGTTGTGCTATCATAATTAATTTAACCTAATTGAATCTACAAACTAATTATTAATAATTGCAGCTATCTCGACTATTAGAAATTAGGTTTAACTATTTTCATAAATCGTTATGCTATCATTAATTGGTATGGAACGCTATCGTGCCAACTCGTTAATGATAAGTGTTGATCGGTTGTTGGAATTGGTCAATTAATTTAGGAAAACACAAGATTTATTATGGATATCCTAATAAATCTTTGGTTAAAGTATTTGAATTGCAAGAAAATCTATTTATGCGTCTATGATCTATAATGTAATTGAATATCAATACCCTTGGATCAGAGTCAGGTAGTACTTGAATCGTCTTTATATTTTAATTAATTTATTTGCATGTTTTAGTTAATTATTAGGATTTTAGTTTAGTTAGATAACTCAAATCCAAAATCCCCCTGTTTATTTCTTATTTTCCCTCAAAAGAAAGTAATCCCCGTTCCCCGTGGATTTGACCCTCTACTTGCCATTATACTCGTTATTCTGAAAGTAGGTTATTTATTTGGCGGTTTGACACCCATCAGTGGATAATTAATCATTCACATAAATAAAGAAACATCACAAAAAGAGCTAGTAATTGACACGTCGGTTTCTAACCTAGTGTTCCGCAAGTGTACGGATGCAGGTGTAGTAGCAGTAGTCAAGGTCGATCCCACAAGTAATAATTTTAGGTAGTTCGATACCTCGATATTATAGGATTCTCCTAACTAGATACTAAGTATCAATGGGTTGGTTTGACTAAAAATAACGAAATTTAACTAATTACTCAATTACTATGATTTCAAACTTGGTAAACACAAAGAATTAACAATCAAGGATAAAAGGTATCCTAGGGTGTCGATTTCAGGATATTTATTTCAATGACGATTAGATTTAACTTATTGATTTTTAAACCGATCTAGTGTTTATTAAGCGGCGCAACATTAACCTAACCCTCCTCTCGAAGCGGTTAAATCGTTGATTAACTAAGACAATTATCCTCTCGAGTCAATTAATCCTAATAACTTCCAAAAGCTCATGAACCTATGCCTACACAATCATAGACAACTGCGCTCTATATCGTGCGTCTGATAACAAACCCCTCCTCTCGAAGCAGATTTGTTAAACGAGATTTCTCTTAACGGATGGACTTTTGACACGACCTTGTCGATCAAGTGACAGGGTCGTGTTGCTTGTAAAATCTTCTTTTCTACGCACGATTTGACACGGTCATGTTGCAAGTCTGACGCGGCTGTGTTGCTCCCACAGAGTAAAATTGATGTTTGCACAACACTTTTGATGCAGCCGTGTTGCTTATGTGACACGGCCGTGTCGGTTCTTGTCCTGTTTTGCTCCTGGACCGGTTCTTGGACGGTTCGGACCGTTTTTCACTGTTTTGGACCGATTTTCACTCTGTTCCAACTTGTTTTCTCGTCCGGTAGTCGTAAATCACGACTTTAAATCCTGAAAATGCTCAAAAACACCTTAAACAAGCCGAATATGTTACTTGGTCGCTTATATAACATTATATCCAATTCTTGACCATCTATGCACATAATTCCTATAAAATAGTATCATAAATCGACCTAATTACATGCACAATTAACGTGTATCAAAGCCCCCCAAACTTAAGCTGTTGTTCGTCCCGAACAACATAATAAAAAATGATTCATGTACTTAGGGCGATTAGATGATGAATTAGTTTCAGAATGATTTTTCCAAAAGTTAGACACCACAATATGAATGAGCATATGTGATAGTGCAAAAATTAACTACTTTCGAGACTTAATCATTCGAAGCATTTGATCCTCACAAGGTAAAAATTGTCATTTCGCTCAAATTGGACTATATGCTCAGTTTTACCATAGGCTTGCCAATTGTCTAAGTTGGATGCACTACAGTGGCATACGTGACAAAGAATCAAGTAGGACTTTTATTAGGTTGTAATATTGGCTTAAGGTAAGGTGGGACATATTTGGATATAAGTGACTATGTATTGGACAATCAAGTTATTCCTAACCCAACAACCCCTCAATACAATCACTCAATCTCACTCTAGTCTTCTCAACAAATCACCCCTCAAGGTGACTTCTTCACCTTACCAACAGTGTTTTTCAACCAAGTGTTTTTTTTTTTTTAATTATTTGGGTACCACATCATGGGACTACCCATTTTTTTTTTCAACACAATCTAACACTTCTTCTTCTAACCTTTCATTATTATACTTAAACAATAAAACCTTTATTTACAGCTGGCTCTTTCTTTTACTTTTTTTTTCTTGACGAAATTTAATCATGAAATTGAATTTTTTTCCTAGGAGAGGTTATATTTGCTTGTTTTGCACTTTAACACTTCAAACACGTTTTACACTTTTATTTATCCATACTTCCGCCCGTTTTGTTCCAAAATCCAATCTACCTCCCTCTTACTCAATTAATCCAATATAAGGCCAAAGACTAAAATTAAAAGGTTTTTGGCTTGTAACATATAAGGTTATAAACAAAAAGCTAAAAGCTCAAGTGGGTTTACTACGGATATTTTGCACAAAATTCTTGGTAAAAAGGTTAATTCTTAGTAGGCTCACTAATCGAGTACAAAACAAGGAATGCCTATATCACTTTCTAAGTCACATTACACTTTTGACATATTCTCAACAAAGGCTCAAGGCAAGTTCTAGAAACCAAGACATATATCCAATCAAAATTACACCGAAAGAAAATATATTACTCCATAAATAGTTGTCACATTTTAGGCTCAATTTCTCACACGGGCTATTTTGATCAAAAGTTCTAGGTTTAACTCAATTTCGTCTCAAATTGCCTATCATGTGTCAATTCTTTTCAAGTTCATGCACAAAATCGTATCATCATTAACACATCATCATCCATCGATTCCCTAAATTCGCAACAATTACAACTCGGGTTTGCATTCTTTTTCCTATAAATTTAACCAAAAATAAGACTTTAGACTCCTAAAACTCAATCATGGACACACAAGAACAATAAAAACTGGGTTCACAGACCCAACCACACCAATGAACTAGATAAATGGGCTCACAAACCCAATACTCTAAACCCATAGCAAATTGATTGAGCACAAAATTAAAGCAACAATTATACAAAGGGCTCACAGACCCGACATCTGAACTTAAGTACAAGTCAGCCGACACTCAAACGATCAATTACAAAACCAAATATCCAACATGACCTCTTTCAAAGTAGAAATAGCAACAAAATAATAAATATAGCGGCCAAGACGTCCACGGTTCACCCCCTCCCTCAAACTTGGCTAAAAGTCAATGTTTGGAGGAAAAGAGTGGTACACCTTGGTGCTAACTTACAAATCACTGAGGTGGAGGCGGGGGTTGGAACCCATATTGGCTCCAAAATTGTGTAATCGTCTCCCATTGAGTCTGTTGCTGCTGTCTCCACATGCGTTCTTCATCACTTCTTTGAAGAGGTGTGTTAAGTACTCCTCTTTGATCATGTAATTCGGAATGAATTGTTTGAAGAGATCCCCGGACCTCTGTTCGGTGCCTCTCCATCGAAGTGCGAAAGGCCTGCATCGACTCATTATGGAGATGAACATCATCCCGGAGAGAAGTAATGATGTCAACCATGTCTTCATTTAACTCCGATTGGTAGGCAACTGTCGCGGCTGCTCGTTTCTTCCTAGTTTGTCTCGGAGTGTGGCTGCTTTGTTCAGCTGGTGGCCCGGACTGGAACACCTCGGAGTCCGGTGGTTGGGATAGCCGGAGATGGTCTTCAGTAGAAAGTGATAGATTTGCTGTATCATGTACATCTGTGACCGTTGTCCCAATCTCATAAGGCAAGCGAAGGTAAGGTCCAACATTTTGATACACATATGGGACGGTCCCATCATCACCTAAGACCAGAACTTGCATTAATTCGAGCAAGTCCCACGTGAATTGGTTCACCTCTTACCAGCTCCATATCAGTAAGGTCGATGTCATCAAAAGCTGCTGCAATCGGAGCGATCAGTCCTCCAATCATACTGTTATCCTTCTGCCTCTGGATGACATTTTCAAAGTGCTCTATCAATATCTTTGTAGTCATGCAGGATGTTCCACAACATGTGGAGTTCGCTCTGTCTCACAGCTCCCACTTCTCGCCGGGCAAAAAGAGTGTAGGCAAGCAGCTTTTGTACGTAGCGAATAACTGAATTACGGATCCACAAAGCTTTGGCTGCGTTGGAGATATACTGTTATGCTGCTACAATCGGCGGTGCAGCTGTCAACAAAGCCCAAAATGTGTGTGGGTCAAATATCTCCGAGTGCTTCTCCCTAAAAAATGTCAGGAAAGCCATATATCGTATCTAGCTCACTGTAGGTCAATGATCTAGCTTTTCCCATTAATTGGAAGGTGATTCCGTCCGGTCGGGTGGAGTGAAGTGAAGTGGCTGCAATGATGCTAAATGTGCTCAGGAACTCTATAGTGATTCGCCTGTACGTCTGCTGCACTCTCATAAACAGAAGTAGCTCGACTCGGTTGAGAAGAGTACGGACATTATCATGAATGCCCATTGCCCGAGTGTGACGGTCGCTACCAAATCTCGTTGGGATAACAGTGCGATGACGAAGCTCCCCGAACCGAGCCTTATGTTCAGCCTCTGTCAAAGAAAACCCGAAAAGAGTCTAACTGTCATTTGGGTTGACAGTCGGGGTTTCTTCGACCATGACTTGCTTTTCTTTGCTACGGCTAGAGCTCCCTTTCGGTGGTGCCATTTTAGTGCTTTGTACACACTCAACACCACTCAAATCAATAGTTACACAATCCTTAGTGTAGCACAAGTACTGACGAAAAACGAAATATTCCAAATAATACAACGAGACATTCATATGCTAGTAACACCCCCTATCTCATGCTCAACTTCTCCGGTAAGTGAAGTTAATCCATATTTGTTTGCTTCCAATTATTTCTTATGCTTAATTAGTATTGCTCAACTTCTCCGGTAAGTGAAGTTAATCCATATTTGTTTGCTTCCAATTATTTCTTATGCTTAATTAGTATTGGGGGTGTTACTAGCATATGAATGTCTCATTGTATTATTTGAAATATTTTGTTTTTCGTCAGTACTTATGCTAAACTAAGGATTGTGTAAATACTGATTTGAATGGTGTTGAGTGTGTATACAGGGCACTAAAATGGCACCACTGAAAGGGAGCTCTAGACGTAGCAAAGGAAAGCAAGTCATGGTCGAAGAAACCCCGACTGTCAACCTTAATGACAGTTAGACTCTTTTCGAGTTTTCTTTGCCAGAGCTTGAACATAAGGCTCGGTTCGGGAAGCTTCGTCATCGCACTGTTATCCCAACGAGATTTGGTAGCGACAATCTGACTCGGGCAATGGGCATTCATGATAATGTACGTACTCTTTTCAACCGAGTCGGGTTACTTCAGTTTATGAGAGTGCAGCAGACATACAGGCGAATCACTATCGAGTTCCTGAGAACATTTAGCATTATTGCAGCCAGTTCACTTCACTCCACCCGACCGGATGGAATCACCTTCCAATTAATGGGAAAAGCTAAATCATTGACCTACAGTGAGCTAGATACGATATATGGCTTTCCGACATTTTTTAGGGAGAAGCCCCCGGAGGTATTTGACCCACACACATTTTGGGCTTTGTTGACAGTTGCATCGCCGATTGTAGCAGCACAGCAGTATATCTCTAAGGCAGCCAAAGCTTCGTGGATTCGTATCCAGTTATTCGATACATACAGAAGCTGCTTGCCTACACTCTTTTTGCTCGGCGGGAAGTGAGAGTTGTGAGACAGAGCGAACTCCACATGTTGTGGAACATCCTGCATGGCTACAAAGTGGATTATGCAAAGATATTGATGAAGCACTTTGAGAATGTCATCCGGAGGTAGAAGGATAGCATTATGATTGGAGGACTGATCACTCCGATTGCAGCAACTTTGGATGACAGCGACCTTACTGATATGGAGCCGGTAAGAGGTGAAGTCCAATTCACGTGGGACTTGCTCGAATTAATGCAAGTTCTGGTCTTAGGTGATGATGGGACCGTCCCATATGTGTACCAAAATGTTGGACCTTACCTTCGCTTGCCTTATGAGATTGGGACAGCGGTCACAGATGTACATGATACAGCAACTCTGTTGCTTTCTACTGAAGACCATCTCCAGCTATCCCAACCACCAGACTCCGAGGTGTTCCAGTCCGGGCCACCAACTGAACAAAGCAGCCACACTCCGAGACAAACTAGGAAGAAACGAGCAGCCGCGACAGTTGCCTACCAATCGGAGTTAAATGAAGACATGGTCGGCATCATTACTTCTTTCCGGGATGATGTTCGTCTCCATAATGAGTCGATGCAGTCCTTTCGCACTTCGATGGAGAGGCACCGAACAAAGGTCCGGGGATCTCTTCAAACAATTCATTCCGAATTACATGATCAAAGAGGAGTACTTAACACACTTCTTCAAAGAAGTGATGAAGAACGCATGTGGAGACAGCAGCAACAGACTCAATGGGAGACGATTACACAATTTTGGAGCCAATATGGGTTCCAACCCCCGCCTCCACCTCAGTGATTTGTAAGTTAGCACTAAGGCGTACCACTCTTTTCCTCCAAACATTGACTTCTAGCCAAGTTTGGGGGAGGGAGGTGAACCGTGGACGTCTTGGCCGCTATATTTATTATTTTGTTGCTATTTCTACTTTGAAAGAGGTCATGTTGGATATTTGGTTTTGTAATTGATCGTTTGAGTGTCGGCTGACTTGTACTTAAGTTCAGATGTCGGGTCTGTGAGCCCTTTGTATAATTGTTGCTTTAATTTTGTGCTCAATCAATTTGCTATGTGTTTAGAGTATTGGGTTTGTGAGCCCATTTATCTAGTTCATTGGTGTGGTTGGGTCTGTGAACCCAGTTTTTATTATTCTTGTGTGTCCATGATTGAGTTTTAGGAGTCTAGAGTCTTATTTTTGGTTAAATTTATAGGAAAAAAAAATACAAACCCGAATTGTAATTGTTGCGAATTTAGGGAACCGATGGATGATGATGTGTTAATGATGATACGATTTTGTGCATGAACTTAAAAAGAATTGACACATAATAGAGCATGATAGGCAATTTGAGACGAAATTGAGTTAAACCTAGAACTTTGATCAAAATAACCCGTGTGAGAAATTGAGCCTAAAATGTGACTCTTATTTATGGAGTAATATATTTTCTTTCGATGTGATTTTGATTGGATATATGTCTTGACTTCTAGAACTTGCCTTGAGACTTTCTTGAGAATATGTCAAAAGTGTAATGTAACTTAGAAAGTGATATAGGCATTCCTTGTTTTGTACCCGATTAGTGAGTCTACTAAGAATTAACCCTTTTACCAAGAATTTTGTGCAAAATATCCGTAGTAAGCCAACTTGAGCTTTTAGCTTTTTGTTCATAACCTTATACATTACAAGCCAAAAACCTTTTAATTTTAGCCTTTGACCCTATATTGGACTAATTGAGTAAGGAGGGAGGTAGATTGAATTTTAGGGAACAAAACGGGCGGAAGTATGGATAAATAAAAGGGTAAAAAGTATTTGAAGTGTTAAAGTACAAAAACAAGCAAATATAACCTCTCATAGGAAAAAAATTCAATTTCATGATTAAATTTCGTCAAGAAAAAAAAGTAGCAAAAGAAAGAGTCAACTGTAAATAAATGTTTTATTGTTTATTATAATAAAAAGAGGTTAGAAAAAGAAGTGTTAGCTTGAGTTGAAAAAAAATTGGTAGTCCCATCATGTGGTACCCAAATAATTAAAAAAAAAATACTTGGTTGAAAAGCACTGTTGGTAAGGTGAAGAAGTCACCTTGAGGGTTGATTTGTTGAGAAGGAAAGAGTGAGATTGAGTGATTGTATTGAAGGGTAGTTGTGTTAGGAATAACTTGATTAGTCCAATACATAGTCATTTATATCCAAATATGTCCCACCTTATAATAAAAGTCCCACTTGATTCTTTGTCACGTATGCCACTGTACTACAACCAACTTAGACAATTGGCAAGCCTATGGTAAAACAGAGCATATAGTCCAATCTGAGCGAAATGACAATTTTTAGCCATAAACACTTGAGAGATGAGAGAAACACTTACCTGGTGAGAATCAAATGCTTCGAATGCTTAAGTCTCGAAAATAGTTAATTTTTGCACTATCACATATGCTTATTCATACTGTGGTGTCTAGCTTTTGGAAAAATCATTTTGAAACTAATTCATCATCTAATTGCCCTAAGTACATGAATCATTTTTTTTTGTCCCGAACAACAGCTTAAGTTTGGCACGTTAATTATGCATGTAATTAGGACGATTTATGATACTATTTTATAGGAATTATGTGCATAGATGGTCAAGAATTGGATAAAATGTCATATAAGTGACCAAGTAACGTATTCGACTTGTTTTAAGGTGTTTTTAAGTATTTTCAGGATTAAAAATCGTGATTTACGACTACCGGACGAGAAAACAAGTTGGAACAGCGTGAAAACCGACCCAAAACAGTGAAAACCGGTCCGAACCGTCCAAGAACCGGTTCAAACCGGTCTGTAACGGTCCACACCAGCTTGAACCGGTCCAGGAGAAAAACAGGACAAGAACCGACACGGCCGTGTCACATAAGCAACACGGTCGCGTCAAAAGTGTTGCGCAAACATCAATTTGACTCTGTGGGAGCAACACGACCGCATCAGACTTGCAACACAACCGTGTCAAATTGTGCGTAGAAAAGAAATTTTACAAGCAACACGGCCGTGTCACTTGATCGACACGGCCATGTCAAAAGTCCATCCGTTAAGAGAAATCCTGTTTTAAAGAGGATTTGATTCCTAATTCAACCGGGGTTTGTCCAAACTCTATATAAAAGATCCAAGCTCGTTTTTCAAGGGAGACACACATAATATCCGAGTTTTACATGCGATAGACGACTTGGACAACAACGAAGATTCAATCAACGGAACGATTTACTCGGATTTAGTGATTCTTCTTAGTTTTGATTCTTTATAATGTTTTGTTTAGAATATTGTATTGGATTGAACCTAGGCATGGGTAGCTAAGTTATTCGTGTCCTAGGGTTAGAAAGTAGGGATTTTTTTTATGACAATGTCTTGATTTATATTTTAACTTATTGATTTCGTTCTTCCACGTGTTTATCTTTATATTTATTTTTATAACTAAATTTAGACTGGTCATCTAGGTTTAGTAATCTCGTTTAACAAATCTGCTTCGAGAAGAGGAGTTTGTTATCAGACATACGACATAGAGCGCAGTTGTCTATGACTGTGTAGGCATAGGTTTATGAGCTTCTGGAAATTACTAGGATTAATTGACTCGAGAGGGTAATTGTCTTAGTTAATCAACGATTTAACCGCTTCGAGAGGAAGGTTAGGTTAATATTGCGCCGCTTAATAAACACTAGATCGGTTTAAAAAATCAATAAGTTAAATCTAATCATCATTGAAATAAATATCCTGAAATCGACATCCTAGGATACCTTTTATCCTTGATTGTTAATTCTTTGTGTTTACCAAGTTTGAAATCATAGTAATGAGTAATTAGTTAAATTTCGTTAGTTTTAGTCAAATCAACTCATTGATACTTAGTATCTAGTTAGGAGAATCCTATAATATCGAGGTATCGAACTACCTAAAACTATTCCTTGTGGGACCGACCGTAACTACCGCTACTACACCTACATCCATATATTTGCGAAACACTAGGTTAGAAACCGACGTGTCAAGTTTTTGGCGCCGTTGCCGGGGAATAGGATTTAGCGCTTAGTTTTTATCTTGAAAAATAGGAGGAAACTAAACTAGATTTTATTTTTTTTCGTAGTTATTATTTAATTTTAGTTATTACGCGGTATTTGCTGTTTTTGGTGTTTTCAGGCTTCCTATGCACACCAGATCAAAAGGGAAATAAACTCTTTTTCCTTTCGATCCAAAAATTGAAGCAACAGCACGTAGATACCGAACAAGAAAGAATCCAGTTTTTGAGATAGAAAACGTACCACAACATCCGAATCCAGATGAAGCTTTAAATAAAGTGCTGACGTATTTGGCACGTTTGGAAGATCGAGTTACTAACATACAGCAGCAGATATCTCCACAGCAGCCACAGCTGCCACAGCAGCACGGACCAATTCAGATAGAACCAGATGCGGGAGATGAAGATGATACTCCCATCAATTACTGTTTAAAGCCTAATCCAAATCAACAGGCAGGAGGAGTACGACCCCCACCACTTAATGCTAACAGTTTCGAGCTGAAGCCTGCACTAATCAACATAGTGCAGCAAAACCAGTATGGGGGAAGTGCGTTAGAGGACCGAACACTCACCTGATAAAGTTCCGAAGACTGACAGATACCATCAAAATAAACCATGTGCCACATGAGCAGGTTAAACTGAGACTGTTTCCCTTTTCGTTGAAAGATAGAGCCCTCCAATGGTTCAATTCATTGGAAGATATCACAAGCTAGGAAGACTTGAGTACTTCGTTTCTGTTGAAGTATTTTCCACCGAGCAAGATGCTCGACCTGCAGAATCAGATTAATCAGTTCAAGCAAATGGATCAGGAGCCGTTTGGAGAAGCTTGGGAGCGATTCCGGGATCCTATCCGGAGTTGCCCTCAACATGATTTTATGAAAAAACAGCAGGTATGTAAGTTTTATAATGATTTACTTGCTCCAACTAGAAACCAGGTGGATGCAACTGCAGGTGGTAGTTTGATGGAGACATCAGTAAAGACAGCTTTCTCGATTTTGGATGCTATGACCAGAACAAGTTATCGGTGGCCAAATGAAAGGAACCAGCCACGGAGGGTAGCGAATGTTATGGAAGTAGAGACAATCAGCAATGAGCCACTTGAAAAACTCACATCACAGCTGATAGCCCTGACGAGTCAGGTAAATCTGCTAACTAGTCTGACGTTAGCACAACAGACAGGGGGTCAGGAAGAAGTTGAAGAGGTTAATTTTCTAAATCAAAGGAACTTCAACAACTTCAAAAACAACCAGCCTAGGTACAATCAATACCCACAAAATCGGAATCACCAAAATTTCTCATATGGGAATTTCAAGAATACACTCAATCCACCGCCTGGGTTTGTTGTTTCAAATGGTATGATCCATGACGGTAAGAAGCCATTACAAAAAGAGATTGCCCAGTCACAGTTTGAAAAGTATGATGATAAGTTAGTTCAGTTGGAGAAGGGGCAGACATCAAGAGGCTTGAGAACACGATGGTTCAGACTCAAGCAAGCATTGGTGAGTTGTCTTCTAATATGAGCCAATTAATTAAGATTTTTGGGGCCCAACACAAGCAGGGCCAATATCCGAGTGATACGGTGGTGAATCCAAGAGAGCAATGTCAAGCCATTCAGCTGAGGAGTGATACTGAGTACGAGGGACCCCAGTTGCCAGTTGATAAAGAGAAAGTAGTGGAAAAGGAGCAATTGGAAGAAAAGCAAGATCAGTCGGGCAAAAAGAGGACAGTGAAGCAAAGCGAAGGAAAGGAAATCAAAGCAGATATCCCACCTTATGTCCCGGCTGTCCCATTCCCATAGGCCTTGAGAAAGAAGAAGATTGATGAGCAGTTCGCGAAGTTTTTGGATGTGCTAAAGATGATCCAAATTAACATTCCCTTTGTTGAAGCACTACAACAAATGTCGAACTACGCTAATTTTTTGAAGGAAGTGATCTCAAAGAAAAAGAAGTGGGAAGAATACGAGACAGTCAACTTGACTGAAGAGTACAGTGCTGTAATCCAAAGGAAGCTACTGCTCAAGCGAAAAGATGCAGGTAGTTTTACTATTACATGTCAAACAGGTAATGTTATATTTGATAAATTACTGTGTGATCTAGGGGCTAGTATTAATTTGATGTCATTGTCTATTTATGAGAAATTAAATCCATGAAACCCACTACAATTGCCCTACAAATGGCTGATCGGTCTATGACTTGGCCAAGGGGGATTATAGAGGATGTTTTGTTACGTGTTGGGAAGTTTATAATACCTGCTGATTTTGTAGTCTTGGATATGATAGAGGATAGAGATATCCCTTTGATTTTAGGTCGCCCGTTTCTAGCAACGGAAAAGGCAATAATAGATGTTCAAAAGGGTGAATTGACATTAAGGGTAGATAAAGAGTAAGTTACTTTTTCATCTATAAGGCTAAACAACATCAGGATCGTGAAGATGTAGCTCAATTAGAAACATGTAGTTTTATTAATGCTGCATTTTGTAGGAAACTAACCTCACCTAGTGATAGTGATCCCCTTGAAACATGCATCACAAATTCTATTTATAATGTTAATCTCCATAACCCTATTGACCTTGATCTTGCCGAAAGCGTTTAGTGCATTAAATGCTTTGCAGGAGGCTCCTAAAGAGAGCTCGACTCAAGAAAACATCAACAAGAAAGTGGTTGAAGAAGGGCAAAATCAACGTAGGCTTAACCCAATGATGCAAGAAGTAGTTAGGAAAGAAGTACTTAAGTGGTTGGATGCTGGGATAATCTTTCCTATTTCTGATAGTAAGTTGGTGAGTCCAACTCATGTAGTGTCAAAGAAAGGAGGGATGACTGTAGTAAAGAGTGATCTTGATGAGGTCATAGCCACTAGGGTGATTACAGGCTGGCGTGTATGTATAGATTATAGGAAACTTAATGCAGCTAATCGTAAAGACCATTTTCCCCTTCCCTTTCTAGATCAGATGCTTGACAGGTTAACAGGATATGAGTATTATTGTTTTCGCGATGGTTATTCGGGGTACAATCAGATTATAATTGCTTCGGAGTATCAAGAAAAACTACTTTTGTATGACCTTATGGTATCTTTGCTTTTCGTAGAATGCCATTTGGGTTTTGTAATGCGCCTTCTACTTTTTAACGTTGTATGATGGCAATTTTTTGGGGTTTGGTAGAAAATATTATGGAGGTATTTATGGACGATTTCTCTGTGTTCGGTTCGTCCTTTGATAATTGTCTAGATAACTTAGCTCAGGTGCTTAAAAGGTGTAAAGATACCAATCTAGTCTTTAACTAGGAAAAATGTCATTTCATGATAAAAGTGGGATAGTCTTAGGGCATAGGATTTCATCAAAAGGATTAGAAGTTGATAGGGCTAAGGTAGTGGCAATAGAGAAATTACCACCTCTTAAGAAAGAAAAAGGGGTTAGAAGCTTTTTAGGACATGCAGAGTTTTATAGAAGGTTCATAAAGGATTTCTCTAAAATTGCTAAACCTTTATCTCGTTTGTTAGAAAAAGATACTCCTTTTGTTTTCGATGATGCATGCATACAGGCCTTTGAGACACTGAAGAAGGCATTGATCACCGCTCCAGTACTGATTACACGACTGGTCACAACCATTCGAGGTTATGTGTGACGCGAGAGACATGGCTGTGGGAGTTGCATTGGGTCAAAAGAGGGAAAAGATTTTTAGAGTCATATACTATGCCAGCAAGACTTTCGACCCGGCTCAAGCAAATTATACTACCACATAGAAGGAACTTTTAGTTGTTGTTTATGCTTGTGATAACTTTCGTTCATATCTTGTACACGCTAAAACAATAGTTTATACTGATCATACTGCTCTTAAGTATTTGTTTGCTAAACAGGATTCCAAGCCCAGACTAATTAGATGGATACTGCTTTTACAAGAATTTGACTTGGAAATCAAAGATAGGAAGGACTGCGAAAATGTAGTAGCTGACCACTTGTCTCGAATTGAGAATGAGGCGGATGCAAGGGGCCAACAAACAGCCATTAGTGATATCTTTCTAGACGAGCATGTGATGGTTGTGGAGAATGGCCCATGGTATAATGGCATTGCAAATTTTATAGCGAGTGGGATTGTTCCGGACTTCCCTCATTATAAGAAGAAGATATTTTTCCATGATGTGAAGTTCTACATATAGGATTATCCCTATCTCTATAGGAGATGCGCAGATACAATCATTAGACGGTGTGTTCCTCAAGATGAAGTAAAGGATATCATAACTCATTGTCACTCATCCCAACTGGGGGACATTTTGCATCAACACGAACAGCAGCGAAGGTGCTTCAAAGTGGCTTTTATTGGCTAACAATTCACAAAGACTGCCATGCATTCATTCTGTAATGGGATAAGTGCCAAAGAACAGGAGGACTAACACGGAAGCACGAGATGCCTCTCACCACAATTCTTGAGGTTGAGTTGTTCGACGTATGGGGTATTGATTTTATGGGACCCTTTCCATCCTCGAATGAGTTCCAATACATCTTGGTGGCAGTGGAGTATGTTTCAAGATGGGTGGAAGTTGTTCCTACCTAAACAAATGATGCCAAGATGGTGCTCAAATTTCTCCAAAGGAATATCTTGACAAGGTATGGCACTCCAAGAGCCTTGATTAGTGATGGGGGCTCCCATTTTTGCAATAGATGGATGACAGCATTATTGGCTAAGTATAGGGTAAATCATTGTGTGACTACTCCATATCATCCTCAAACCAATGGACAAGTAGAACTAGCAAATCGAGAAATCAAGCAAATACTAGAGAAGTCGGTAAATGAAAACCGAAAAGACTGGGCAATGAAATTAGATGATGCACTTTGGGCATATAGGACGGCATATAAAATTCCTTTGGGGCTTTTGCCGTAAC
Source organism: Ajuga chamaepitys (assembly GCA_958295605.1). Taxonomy (NCBI): domain Eukaryota; kingdom Viridiplantae; phylum Streptophyta; class Magnoliopsida; order Lamiales; family Lamiaceae; genus Ajuga; species Ajuga chamaepitys. The sequence goes on from OY282507.1 coordinate 51,268,530, forward strand.
AATTGGTTTTTGGAAAGGCATGTCATCTACCGGTTGAATTGGAGCATAGAGCATATTGGGCAGTAAGAAGCTGAATTTCGACTTTAAAGCTGCTGGAAAAAAGCGACTCTTAAAGCTCAATGAATTGGAGGAATTTAGAAATCAAGCATTCGAGAACTCCAGTTTGTACAAAGAGCGGGTCAAGAGGTTTCACGACCGAATGATCAAGAATCGCACATTTGAAACCGGTGAACAAGTTCTCTTGTTCAATTCAAGTCTAAGACTTTTTCCGGGCAAGTTAAAATCTCGATGGTCGGGTCCATTCACAATCCAAACCGTTAGAGCATCCGGTGTAGTTGAGTTGTCAAATCAAGACGGGAGCACATTTCTCGTAAATGGACAACGAATCAAGAAATATTACAAGTCCGACCAAATACAAACCGTAGATGAAGTGCGGTTGAAAGAACCAAATTAGAATAAAAAAGGTCGTCAAGCTTGAGACGTAAAACGAAGCGCTTGTCGGGAGGCAACCCGATGTTTATTGTTTTATATACTTTATTTAATCATTTAAGTATTATATATATATATATATATATATATATTAAGTAATTGTGTTTTTAGTTTTTTGTATTTTTAGGAATCAATATGGACGAGTAGTGCAAGAACGGGGGTCGAAAAGACGAAAAAATCGCGTAGAAGGAAAAACAGAGCAACACGGCCACGTCAAAAAAGGAGTACAAAGTGTGCTGAGATCTGGAACGCAACACGGCCGCGTCACATGTAGATCGCGGCCGCGTCAAATTTGGTTCCGAAACAACACGGCCATGTCATTTAAATGACACGGCCGCGTCAAAAGACAGCTCAAAACGCGAAAACAGTTTTGTGGGACCAACACGGCCGTGTCACATACTGGACGCGGTCGTATAAAAGACGCCCATAAAATCAATTTTGGTTCAAAATGAACACGACCGTGTCAATACATAACACGGCCATGTCACACCTCCTGCAGGTTAAAAAACGCGGAACAGGTTCAAATTCTTCTCCTTTTCTCTCTTTTGCACTTCACACAGTAATAACTGTAAAAAGGGAGCGTGCGCTGAATCACTGAAATCACATGAGGAGTTCCATAAAATTTTGAATCCATATAGGGACCTACACCAAATGATGAAACCACAAATGTGTGGTACAATTTACCCTGTGGCTTTTACTCCTTTCCTCGTATGCCCCTAACGTACCAATCAAGTCATTTTTCCACAGCTAATTAATCAACGAGTCATTTATAATATACTAGTACACTAGAAATAAACCTAAACAACTGCTATATGCCCAACAATATTGGTTAGCTCCATTGACAATACGATGAATATTTTGGAACATTTGCAATTTGGATGGAGGATTGGAATGGGAGCACTCTCTAGTCGGGATTTAGCGGGATCGAGCCGAGAAATAGCAGTAGCAGTCTAAGGGCAACCTAGTGTCTGTTTAGGGCTATTACAACACTCAGCAACTGCACAAGCTCATGGTCAATTCCGTTGAAAGCACATATAAAGCTAAAATCAGAAAACTACCAGTTTATCATTATCATTACCAACTAAAAAGTTCAATGATGGACACACAATTTCATCTATAACCACAATTCTCAGTTTTAATATAGCAGCTCTAGCATCAGACACTTCTAACAGTAGTAACACTAGATTTTCCATTTTTTGTCGTGCTAAGCTCTCATTGATTCCTTCCCGCCTAACCATTCATATGCCTAATTTAACCCCGCCCTCGATTAGGCACTAGAACCTGCTCGACTAGTGCCTAGCGAGTTTTATAACATTGAATTCAAAACATAAATTCCAGTATATGCAAGGTTTCTTAGCAAAACATATCCCAATTTATATATTTTAACCTAGAAATTACAACAAGAAGGTGAACTTCAATTGCAAATCATACTCCGATTCCCAGACGGCTACGTGTTACTCATATACACAATTTGCAATCAAAGAACCTACTGCTTCCAACAAATCAAACTTGAGCTCGTGAAGCAATTTAAGCAACTGTAAACGTACCTGCAATCATACTTCAAGCAGAGACAAAAGCTTTGTGAAGCTGAATTTCTCATTACGTTTTCCCCGATTCACACAGTCAAATCCACAACCACATTGCGGACTCTCGTAAAAGCTATCCACCGGAAAATCAGCCGACGCAATCCCCACCGAAAGTTCGAGATTGCCGCTATCCTTAGTGACCTCAACAATATTCACCCAAAACAGCAGAATTTTAACTTGAATACCGGTTAGGTTTTTTATCTTCCCCGTCGAAATCGTGCCGGTGATTGTGGTTTTGTACTTGAGGTCATAGCCTTGGATGGTGAAGCTGCAGGATGAGTTCAATTGGACGGAGAATTTTCCGGTGGTGGAGTCGATGTTGTAGATCGTTATGCCTTTCGGTAGAAGGCCCGGTGGGAAACCATACGATTCGAGGACATTGTAGACCGTCGGGGGCGAGTGCGCCGTGGAAACGGAGATGAAGGCGAGAGTAACGGCGAGGAGGAGGGAGCGGAGTAACGACATTGGCGGCGATTGCTAGGAGATTCTGGTCTGAAGAAAGTGAAGGTTGAAGTCTTGAGTAGTCACGGGGGAAGGTCCGTGCTGTCGAAAACTAGGACACGGATCCTTCGTAAATTGCCTTGGGATATATATCAATTTTAGTTTGAGTTATTATTAAAACCAGAATTTTTCCACTTCATGATTTAAAATATATTTATTTTATTAAAAAAAAAATTAATTTAGTTATTTACAATTTAAATTTAATATAAATAATTTAATTCATAATAATTATTTTATTTTAAGCTCAATAATGAATCAACAAATCACAACTTACCTAAATTTAAAACTATTTTTTTTGCTTGAAATTACCTATTTTAACAAGTACATTGGGCGAAGAAATGCATTGGTTTCCTCTTACAGAGAGGAACCCTTTTATTACATAGTACTTCCTCCGTCCCGAATGAACTTGCACTGGCCCCAGTACACATATTAAGAAAAGTTATTTTTTGATTAATGTTGACTTAGTCAAATCTGTTTTTACCTTTATGTGATGACATATTTGTAATTATGTGATTCATGTGGGGTAGAGATGTAAAGTTTTATTTTCTAAAATGAAAAGTGTGCAAAAGGGGTGGGACACCCCCATTAGGGAAGTATGCAAGTTCATTGGGGACGGAGGAAGTAAGATTTTAGGAGAACAAAATCTAATTAATCAATATTAATTACAAGACTTTCAACTCAATTATGAAAATTAGGACTTATTCATATAATCGAATTGACTAAATATTATCCACGAGAAATCTGATAACATTAAGACCTGATTTTTACCTCATAACTGAATGCTCATCAAGCAACGAATCAGAAAAGCAAAAACAACGATTCGAAAAAAGCACGAACAACTATCTTTGACTCTGAATCAAGATCATCAATCTCCATTAAACTTCATCTCAGACGCTTATCAATCACAACAACATTCAAAGTTGAAAGATCCATAAAAGACCGAAGATCAAAGGTCGCACAAAGCGTGGAAAGACGCACAAAGGAATTGAGAAATCTCACAAAGACAAATCCTAAGAGGAAGGAAAAAAAAAATAATAACGAAACCAAACAAAAAAAAATTAAAATAGATAATATTATAAGTATTCAACATCCTCTTGATTGGAGGATGAGGGAAAAAAGAGAAGGAATCTAAATTTTCAAAAGATGGAGATGAGGGAGGAAGAAGGAGCTTAGGACTTATTATTAATATTATTATGGATGTTTCTATTTACACCACAATTTACTCTCTTCACACCATAGGGGGAAAAAAAGATATGAGTGAAATGAATCGTTTGTAGTTCAGTTGGTAAAGCATCATGTAACCCAGATTAGTGGCTAGGGATCGATTCTCACCAACCCCACCTCGATCAAGATTGTACTAAAAGACTACCTTTGCATCATAAATTCTCAAGCATAGAAACCGATTCTCACCAACCCCACTCCAATAAAGAACACAATAAAAAAATCGCATAAACTCCCAAGCATCTTTACCCTAACATATTTACCCTTACAGCATAAATTCCCAAGCATATTTACATTTACAACATAAATTCCTAAGTATATTTAGGTGTTTGCTGCGAACGACGCTAAATCTAAGAACCATTACTTAAGGGTTTAATATTTTTAAGCTATTTCTCTTTGATTTTGGTTATTGTAGTTTAGTGGTTGATGTGTATAATGGGCGTCGTGGAAGAATAAACTAGAAAAAGAGTTTCCTTGACAAGCTATGGAGTTTGATTTTGCTATCTTGCACTAGAATGTTGTTTGGCTTCAGGCAGAAGCTCAAAGTTCGGGAGGAGAAATAGACTAACTACTATTGCCGAAAATATCTTCACCGTTGCCGAAAATTCGATCTTAAGTGAATAAAAACAGTGGAGGGGTGCTCTTCAAGAAAGACAAAAATGAAATATAGATATTTGGGAATTTAGGGTTAAGGGCGATTTTGATATTTTCATTATCCTTTTCTTTTTTTCGTTTTTTCTTGTAGTGCGAAGAGATTAAATTGTGGTGTAAATAAAACACTCAATTTTTATATGAATCATAAATACTATATACTACCTCTAATTCAAATATATACATATACTAATTGTTTGTGGAGTCAGACTGTACAGTTCAGCAATGAACTTGCTATTGGTCCAATTTGATAAAGGTACAAAATGGAGAATGTTGTTAAACCGATCAAAACCGACTAGAATAAAAACCGCTAAAAAATAGGATAAAACTATCAATTGAACCGGAAAAATCATTTTCTACTCTAAAACTTTTAAAATTTTATTTTGAAAATAATAATAATAATTATATAATATTAGATATTTTGTTTCGTCTCATATCTCTGATTATTATATGTATAATTTTTTCGATCCTTCGAATTTTTATCTCATTTTTCATATACAATATATGTTATGTTCTATGAAAATATAATATAATATAATTTTAAAATCTAATTAATTATCATCTACAGATGAACCACTAGTTGAATCTGGTTAGACCGTGAACAATAGTATGGTCGGTTCGTTTACTGATCCAATTCCACAAATACTATTACTACCTTATTTTAGTTATTGTTTTAACTTATAATAGAAAAATTAGGGGGTTTTCTACCTACATTGTAGGCATTACAAGCATGGTTAATATAATTTTAAAATCTAATTAGTTATCAACCACTAGTTGAATGAGGTTAGATCGTGAATAATAGTATGATCGATTCGTTTACTGATCCAATTCCACAAATACTATTGCTACCTTATTTTAGTTATTGTTTTAACTTATAATAGAAAAATTAGGGGGTTTTCTAAGTAGGTATTACAAGCATGGTTATACACAACTCATAAAACAATATTAAGATTAAAAAAAAAAAACAATTTGTATTTTATAACATGAGTCCACCATAAATAACTCAATTTATCATTTACTAAGCTGATAGTAGGGGTGTTCATGGTTCAATTTTAACTAAAATTTAATAACTTAATCAATAAAGTCGGTTTCTAAATATCTCAAACTTCAACCAAACCAATTAAAACAAAAAATATCCAAATCAAAGTTATCGAATTCGGTTTGAATTGAGTCGGTTTGACTAATAAATAAAACATCAATAATTGATAATACAAAAATATAGCAAATATCATTTAATCAATTAATCGATGCCAAATAAGAACATAAAAATCATTCAAGAAATAGACAAATAATTCATAATTTCAGCTTAATCATAAAATAAAGAATGAATTACATAACAACAAAGTGGATTCTTTTGTAAACATGGAGCCCCTAGATGCCTTCATTTGATTATCGTCGCTACCTGACTTCGAGCTAAAGATTTTATGCATAGATAGTCGTTGTTGAATGCCTTCGACTATGGTACTACCGGGGCCAATATTAAATACTAATGAATATTAACTTAATCTTTGAAATTAAATAGGAAAAAAATTATAGCCTAATCAAAGTCATATCTTTCTTTTAGATAAAGATAGTAGTATCATTTGTATACATTTATTTATAATTATAATATATAAACAAAATTATATCTATAATTATACACCATATATATATATATTATATCGATTTGGATTGATTTTAATGAATCTTATTTTTGTAATCCATAATCAAACCAATTGTTCGGTCTATAAAATATTGTAATCCATAATTATCCATAAACTAATACGAATCATGGTTCTCGGATTGGATTAGATTGGTTTGGTTTAATTGATTTGATTATATTTTGAACAGCCCTAACTAATAGTGTGGAACTACATTCCGAATTGATACTTGATAAATTAATAATCTATTCAGTAATAAATTTCTCTGCTCCCAACTCGAGACCTATAAGTAACCAATATTTCAGTAGCATATAAAATTAACGGTAGAAAATACAAAAAAAAAATCTATACTATTATATGATCCCAATGATCATGATATTATAAATTAATAATGTAATAATATTACAGTGAGAATTTTACGTACTATAAAATTTAGGGTCATTCTAGTATGCAATGGTTGCATAGGTGCAACCATGGGTTATAATAGTCTTTTTCTCATATTTAGTGTAACCTAGGTTAATATTTTGAGAAGCTTGGGGTAATCTTTGCCATAATTTTGCCATCAATTTGTAGGTTGGGGTAATCTTTACTGATTTTGCCATCAATTCATTTTTTCCACTCCAAATATCCAGACCCAGCAAGGGGCAGATTTTCACTCCCAAATTCGTTTTTCGTTTTGCATGCTTGTAAGAAATTTTCATATTTCCTATTAATTTGACGATGAAGAGAGAGTTTGGAAATCGGGACATTATGTGTCAACATTTTCATTGGCGAATGCCGAATCTTTTGAGGCGGATTAAATTTGAAAGTTCAGGCTAGATTATTGGTAAGGTCTTCCATTTCCGTTTTTTATTATTATAATTGTTCGGCGTAATAATTTGTTGTTGAGGGATGTACTGGGTTGTATTGTGTGGCGATTGGAAGCGTAATCGTGTATTCTCCGTTGAACAAGGAATCGAAGAAACGGGGATTGTTGTGGGTTGTATTGTGTGGCGATTGGAAGCATAATCGTGTCACGACGTCTTCGATTTGGGGTCCTTTCGGTTGAACTCTCAACGTTTATCAGATCGAATGTATCGCCGAATCTCAAAGGTAAGTTTCATTTCCATTGTATATGAGTAATCTTGGTTTTTTTTTTTTTTTAAGATACTCAAACGTTACTATTTTTTTATCTTGCTCCTGAAAGTTTTTGGACAAGGCCTATTGATGATGAAAAATCTTTGTGAACGTCTTCCATGTTAATTGATTGTCCAATTTTGTTTGAATTACAATTAGCAGCCCTATTTTAATTTATAGTGCTCCCCATATTGTGAGTGTTTGCGGAATGGTTAAATAATGCAGAAGCCCGCTTATATCTTTAAAACTAATTCTATTATTTAGTAACGTAGAGATTCCATATGCTATGCTCTTACGAATTAAGCGGATTAGTGTCTTCACTGTTGTTTTCGTTAAGATAATTCGTCATGGGTAATAGGTTTTTATTTCTAGTTTTCTCGTTTGCTTCGAGTAGTGCTTTAGTTTCCATCCAATAACCTGTAATCCGATTGTAATTACAGGTAGTATGTAAATTTTACATGTCAATGCTCTTGAGTTTTGATTCAAGGGTTTGGCATCACACTTGCAATATTATATCGTCGTCTCTGGTTCGGTGGTGGTGCTTATTTTGTGATTTACGTTTCATCGAAAAGTCATTGGGATTATTTTAGTCAGGTTGATGTTATTTGTTTGCAATGTTTTATCTTCTTGTTGAGGTCTCGAGTTTTTGCCGTGTCGATTCAACAGGTGGTATTCGAATTCAAGTAGCACCGTAAGAATGGAGAAATGAAAAGATTACCATCACAGCCGGTGACTGTGATGGGTTTTTATGGTCGTCGTTTGGTCACCGTAATTGCGTTGCTAATTAATAGAACTTGGGTCATTGTAGTTGAGCCTTTTGGCGGTAGTCTGAGCAAGTCCGTTTTACAATCGTTCATATTTGTTTTCTCCCCGTCGATTATGTTTATTGTTATTTTTGTTCTGAAGACTTTATTTTTCCGTTTTCTAAATTTGGTCATGTATGTTTCCAGATAGCGCGTAATGACATTGAAGAATTCTGCATTAATTTTTGATAGAGTCCCAGCATTGCGGTAGGTAATTGGAGATGTTCCATCAATGGTTTTATTTTTTTTCTTGCTGTACATGTTGATAGAAATGACCCTAAATCTATACAACCTTTCTCGGATCTGTTATGTTAATTGCTTATGAATTTGTTATTTTCCATCTATTGCCAAGAAAGAAGTTATAGAGGGAAGTGTTGTTTACCCTTCCTTTAAAACATACCACCTGCAAGTAATGATAATACTTGATCTGTGTAGTATGCCTCATCGATAATTAAATTTGAAGACTCATATTGACTTTAAAATTATTTCATTATTCAAAATTCTCTGCTACATGAGCTTAACGTTGTGTTTACTTTAATTTTGTCATTCTTATTGCTAGATCAGTCAGTTTTTGTTGATAACCTTTGTTGCTAGGTTTTTCTTCTTAAGATTTGTGTCTTGCAGATATATTGTATAGTTGTGCTAGTCGAAATAGATTCTTATTTCCAGATTTTCCCATCAAACTTTAAAAGGTGTTCCCTAATTTATTTTTGACAATATTACTGATAATACTTGTTTGTTTCGTTTGTAGCATAATGAATGATTAACCCAAAACGGACGATCCGGTTGGTTACCTCTGAAGATTATATTGTACTTTACCATTTCAGTATTGTACTTTGATGGTGGTTGTAGGCGTTGTTTTAATTGTGGTTATTTTTTTAATTAGTCTGACTACATTAGATAGCCAGTGCTTGAGATTGACAGTATTGCTATGGTTATCATCTACATTTACTGTTATATCCAAAATAAGAGTTGTGAAATCTGTATTATTAAATCTTTTAAGTGTTTGTTTCTCTTATTTTCAGTTTATGATAGTACCATTTATAATGCCGCTGTGCCTTTTTTTTTTTTTTTCCTTTTAATTAAATTTATTTTACTTTTTATCACGCGTGTTTTATGTAATGCTGTAGGGTTATTCCATCATTTATTTATGTATTCATTCTGCAGAGATTGTTCACCTTATTTACATCATCATCATTGTCAACGAGATCGAACATTATTGTTATTCCCCGGATTATCGCCGTCAACAGCACATTTATCCCAAACAAATTGCTTTAAGGTCTAGCGCTTCATATGTAGATGATTTTTTTTAAGTTTATTATCCTTTCCTGCATGCATATACTGCTTCTCCCAACCCAGATCTTACTTCAAAAAAGTCAAACGGTCACAAATATACTTACAGTTGGTTTACAATAAAAATAGTAGGACTGGGGAACTCTAATTGCGTTTGTCATGCACACGAGCTTGAATGAGATTTAGAAGCAACCACTTGTGTAGCATTAGGCGTTCGCATAATTAAATCTATTTCATTAAAAGGCATGTTTTGGTCCATCATGCCTTTCGATTGTTGTATTTAATAATTTCTATCCAAACGTATTTTCCGATTGTTTAATCGTTTTTGTGGTTCTACTCCTTCATTTCGCGTTTTTTTTCATGCCTGATGCAACCGAGTAATTTAATAAATGAGTAATATGTCAACAAATAGTAAAAATAATAAACAAACATCATCACCTTCACAATTAAAAAATAGGGCAATACGAGGCTGGAAGGGGAATTCCTTATTTATGGTTCTGACAATAGAATGATCTTTAAAAGTTTTTTCATAGAGTGGGAATCACTAAGAATTGAAAAATCAATCAAGATTAAACATTTACATTTAATTTTTCAAATAACAAATTTGAAAAGAGTGGATTTTGGTAAACTCGTCAATGACCACACGGACCGGACGCTCCAATATCATCCTAATTAGCGCATCGCTACCTTGACCGACAATTCAAAGCAAGGTGACATAGTAATATCAAACATTAGTGTAAGTGATTTCTTTGGAAATTCTGGGAGGCATTTTTAGAACAAAATATGAAGTAAAAAAATGGAATTTTAAGTATTGGGTTAATTTAAAATTCATGTCAAATTATATCAACATCTGTAGTGCAATACAAAATACAGCCACTATTTAATATATGTACCAGCAAGCACTTACCGAAATAAAACCCATAAACCTCTAGATGGTAGCTCTTGTCTTATTTTACCAAACGATTAAAAACGATGATTCAAATGCAATAAACTTGATGAAATGAATGGTTTAAAAGCAATAAATTACTCTTGCACGTGTTGTGAATGGAGAACTCTATTTTGTTTGTTAATTTGACAAAGTAAATTTTGGATTATTTTAGCATTTCTATTATTTGCTAATTATTATTGTTGTTTAAATTTTTGTTTTTGATTACCACATCTATGTTCCACCCGTTCGTGGTTGTTACCTTGGTTCGGAGCCTATTAATTTGGAAGCTCTTTTTAGTATGTTTTGAGCTACAAACTTGGTGATTAGTTTAAATTAATACACCTACAACAAAACATCAAATTTTTTGGATTGCTTACATAGTATGATTACGGCTATTAGAGTCGGTAGATTAGCCCTGAACACCTACGCTTCTATCACTCCAAAACAAATCATCAATTAAACATTAATTAAAGATTTGAACTTAGAGCGCAACCAATTACAAAACGATTTGAGTGTTTGATTTTGGTGATAGAGTATTTTCTTTTGGGAATTTGTAAGTAAGAAAATCACTAAACACCTGGGTTTGAACGAACTCTCGCGCCGTACAGTTTAGTTTTCTCACCAACAATTTAAAGGACAGTAGCCGCTCTAATAAGTCAGTCAGATGGATAATTATTTATATTGGTACAGTTAAAACCTGGTAGTTTAATCCTTACTTTTTCTTTCTAAACTATTACTTCGTCTGGGTATGACTATTGGTATTACATTTTTTCTTTCGAAACTATTTCTTCGTCTGGATTTGACAATTGGTCTTACATGGACACATCCAACCAGTTTTATATGGAATGTCGATGACGATTTTGCGTTGGAAGAATGGTGGCACCTACCCTTAAATACGTATAATAAAAGTATTGAGATTATATAGTCGTAAATAAAAGTTTGGAGATTAAACGGCCCCACATGCCAATTACAAAAAGCCTCCCAAAAAAATAAAATCCACATCAGGTTTCAAACAAAAAAATGCTCGTATTCAATCTATCAAGATTTATGAACATTATATCTGTCGTGTAGTTTTCTTGTTGCCCCTGAGAACCGGTACCGAAGCCCATCCTTTCCCCTCCTTCGGTTGTTTGCACTTTTTTCCAGACTTTCCCTTTAGGTTTTGTTCAAACCATTCGGCAGAGTCATGCTCCATCCTTACTTTCATTGTGTTGCATTCATGCAAGACAATCCACAACAGCACTCTCAATCTCATGTCCTGGCTAGCACCCTGCATGTTCACAAATTTTTGGAACAATTAAGAGTGTCAATACCAAATTACGGAAAACATGAAATTTGGCAGCTAAAAATTTCTTTATTGTCACCTCTATCTCGAATTCTCGATGGTCACCAACCTCGTTTCTTCCGGTACTTGTTATCTTTCTACAAGTCTTCATATTTTTAATAACGTACAGGCAACAATCGCAACTGCGTTTATTTCGTTTAGACCAATTTAATGGTTAGTGTTGTTATCAAACTCGCTGCATGTGAAACTAGATTGGAGTGAAGCATGCTTACGAATTGAATTGCTTCGCCCCGCCGATGATGGGACAAACTCTGTAAGTCCTGAAATCACCAAGCACGTTGTTCTCTGTTTCAATTTGGTACTGCTCCTGCAATACACTCAACTATACCATACAAATGTCACAATCTATTAAATAAGTGAATATCTAGGAAACACGAAATTTAGTGATAACATTGGATTGCTCACAAAAATCTTCGCAATTTCCTTTGTTGAGTCGTCCACGGTGTTCACACCCGGGAACGAATCCTGAACTTGGACTTCTTTCAGAAGTAGGTCAACAACAAGAAGTTTGAAAAATCCTCGATTGGAAAGAAGCAGCGGTATCATGATCTGTGACAAATAAGAAAACAAATACGCATATAAGGTGGAGAGAAAATAGATTACTTAGTAATGAGGCGGACCATGTTTTCTATTGAACTGAGTGCAACTACTAGTCTACTAAAATGAGTTGACATACACTAACCTTTGAGGTTGCCCGGATATCCCCACTTAAAAATCGCCCCTTTATCTTCATCTTATCAAATTGGGTACGGATGTCTTCAGCTTTTCCAAAATTCTCACCCTAAGTGAAGGTTCATAAAGAATCATCGGCTTTATCACTAATTCCAAAGTACATAGTTCGTCATCTGACGTGTACATTACACTACACCACAATGTCTACACTTACCAACGTGAACACGGGAAAGAACCATACAGGCATACCAGGTTTGCGCTCCTCCTCATAGTTTAGTATGTCACAAGACGTATTTAGCACCTGCAGAGCACGGATATTTTACGATTCATTCATAACTAATGTCCTTACACGTAAAACATACAAATAGTTTACACGTATTTAGTATACTATTTCCAAGGTTATGATTTACCGCAGCCGACACCCACTTGTTCAGTAGCAATGTCATTATTTCTTCACGATCCACGTATGTGCTTCTAGTCTCAGAAATAATGTCCCTACAATAAATCAATTGAGTGATATACTTATAATTTAATTGAGCAGTATTAAGAATCCGAAGAAAACGTCACCTAGAATATATTCCTACCTTGGTGGTAGGTTATTGTCCACTGCATACATCACTATTTTCATCAACCTTTCCTCCTTCAACATCTTCGCCTGTGAGAATGGATAACCCAATAACACATAACATCTCCAAGTCGACATGGTCATGAGGTCCGATTCGCCTTTACCCTGCGTAGAATCTTGTTGGCTCGGCGAGACTGCATTACTTTTTAAAATTGACTTCGGTCTTTTGTTTCCAGAATCGTCGGCACTCTATGGGGAACGAGTAACAAAATTAATCAAACGGTAATGAAATTCGTAACAAATTCAAAAATAATCCAAGCGAACAGGTCAAACAATAATTGGTCACAAACATTATAATACCTTGGATTGATGGACCTTTGGAGGTACGGACGCCTGTGCTTCAGCGCAGTCGTCCTCCAAATTTGAGGCCAGAGTCGTTTCGGACTTGTCCGAATAGCAAGCCCTTTTTCTCGAAGAAGAACCATCGGGGGTCGTAAATTGTACATTCTCGACGGGGACTGGCCCTTCGCCCACGATACTGTCCTTGCTTAACTCAATGCACACCTTATTTCCTTTATCAATCACGCTGTCACTGTGGCTCATTTTTCCCATCGTTTGAACTACCGCACTTAAGTCATTCAATGTTTTCTCCATGTTTCCTAAAATATTTGATTGGACATTAACGGGGTTGTCTTGTTTATTATTTCCAACTGAGTCTTTCATAACCGTTAAAACCATTTCCTGTGATTCCCTCAACAATCGGAGCTCGTTGACAACTTTATACAGTAAGGACTCTCCCTCAATGTTTAGTGCCCGTGATTCTAAATTACATCTAACAGACCCCGGAGACTCTGTCCTTACGTCGAATGTCGCATTTGCTCTACCATCATTGGCACTTAACCCTACAGGATCTTTTCCCAACCTTCTGCTTGAACCCCATCCGTACGCCCTCTTCGAACCTGGTGTCGCCATTTCCGCAATCTTTTCCTGTATACATGCCAAAATATAAAAATACGGTTTATAATAGAGCTAACCCTTATGCAATAAATTTTTAGCAACACCAAATTTAAGAAAACGAACCATATTTAACAAGGAATGGGGCAAAAGAGATTGACAAACATTGAGGAATCTTGGTACAAACTATTTAAGGGACACGCAACTAGTTGTTCAACTGGGCCAAAACTCAATTTTTTAATAATATGTTGCAAAACTAATCAAACTCCTGAGTTATTTAAGTTCAGATATCAGATTAATCGATTGGTTGAAAGAATTGATCAATATTCGATGAGCAGTTTGTTTTTTTTTTTTTTCAAAATAATTTTAAAATTTACACCAAGGCTATGCAAGAATGCAACCAACAATGAAGTAATGAAGAACAATCCAAACCACTGCGGACAGTACAAGCATATTTCGTTCTAACAAGGAGTACAAGTTCCGACTTCCTGTAAAAATCATTTAAATTGAAAAACCAAATTTGTTCGCCTACAAAGATCGCGGATTTAAAACTATGTAAAATTCGTACTAGGTGGAAATTATTAAAAAAAATTACATTTCGTACGACGATTAGAACGGTCCAAGAGTCCCGCACATGAAACATAAAATTTTACGGAATATTATCTTTTAAAAAAGAGATGCCTCAATATGTGGTTATGCATATTGAGGGGCTTACTTAAATTAAAAGTATGTGGTTTTGGAGTTACATTATATTAATGTATTTTAGTAGTTCCATTTTGACTTTAAATGAATTAAAAAACTAATTTTGACCACTATAGTTTCAATTTGACTCTATCTTAAGTAAAATGCAGACTAGAAATATATACTTATGCATTTGGGAAGTTTCATTTTGACCTTACCTGAACTAATAAACTATTGTGTATTGAAATAATTTCCTTCTCGTATGTAAACTTCATAATATAGTCTCCATACAAGCAGAAACTAACATTTGATAAAATTGTGGATATCTATTTATGTTCACAATTCAGAGTCATTATGTTGTTACGATATAAAGTACATAAAATAAAATTTACAACGACGGTGAATTTTTTTTTCTTCCTAAATCCGCTACTTTACAGTTTAAATCTAGTTTTGTATTTTAGTAGTTTCGTTTTGACTTTACATGGAGGAATAAACGATTGTTTACTTTAGCAGGTTTACTTTAACTTTATATGAATTAAATTTTAGAGTTAAAATATAGTTATGTATTTTGGTTGATACGAGAAGCCTTTATATAAATTAACAAACTATTGGTTATTGCAGTGATTTTCTTCACCGACGGACACTTATTGTTTTACGAAATAAGGTAAAAATTACTGACTGTTCATTTTAATTTTTTTTTTATATGGTTGACAAAAAATTAAAGTACAGTTAAAATATAGTTTTTCTTATTTTAGACTGATAGTTTCTTTATGACTGTTAATGAAATAATAAACTACAGGAGGTTCAAATAGATTTCATTTTACCTTTATATGGTAAAATATTTAGAGATAAAATAAAGTAATATAATTTGTTAGTTTCATTTTGACTTTGAAAGAATTAATAAACTATGGTTTATTACAATATTTTCCTTCTCGTATGGAGACTCATTACAAAAGTTTCAATTTGTGGAAAAACTAAGTGTTCGTTTGCTTAAGACTGTGGAGTTTTCGGCCAACCATGACAGAGGAGACTAATAAGTGTGATTTATCGGGATTCGATCCTTTAAATCCACTACTCACAATCTACAACAAACGAACCGTACATTCGAGATAAATGATAGGGTTCATTTTTTAATGTTCACAATTTAGTATCACTATTGTTCAGATTATCATTGTGGTTGTTATTATTATTGTTGTATTATTATTATTACTATTTTGGCGGTATCTGAATTTTTTTAAAAAAATTTCATCCCATATCAGACTCAACAGATTAGAAAATGAGGAGGAAAAAATATATAAGGGTAATCCATTCACTAAATTAAATAAAAAAAAACCACGCATAGTTTTGTAGTTAAGGATATAATGCATTAAGAGTAAGCAATTACATTAAGCTGCTGAGTGACCCTTGTAAACTAGTGCTATTTCTAGTAAAAAATTAAAAACATATATAATTTCAGCATAATTTCGTAATGCAGGGCCTACAGGCGTTTAAAAAAAATTAAAAAATGAAGGGGTAATATGGCTATGTATGCTGTGAGGTCAAACTTATCCCCGATATTCGGGTTACCAATAATACACATTTAGTAATTTGCCTATCTTCAAACTTATAAGAATTACAGGTTTAGCAAAGGCTAAATGAACGACTATAATTTGTTTATAACAAATTAAAATAAAATGTCTATCCTAGAATAATATATATAGATATATATATATATATATATATATATTAATATATAAATATATATGATTTCTAGATCCAAAATACTAGTAGCGTCTAGTTTGACATCTCAAGCTCTAGGGATTTTAGTCATAGTTAGATTGAGGAAGGCCTTTTTTTAAGACGATTTGAAAAGAACGGTTGACTAAGTACTAGTCATGCTAACCTTCAGAATATAAATAATTATAATAAAAATACTCGCAACGACACTAAGATTAACCCTTTGGGCCACAAAGCCTATCCCATGAATTGCACCCAATCATATAAACAACGTAGTGTCATTGATTCGAATCACCTAAATTATGCAACAAGTTGGAATACATATAGCAAGCAACACTATGCACACAAGTACGAACACGAAACGGAAAGTACAGCCTTACTCACAAAAAAATAAAGACATTTAAACAACTAACCAATGTTTTCAGACACCATTTGTTGTTGTTTATCGAAGTAGCGAGTTTCCTGCAAACATCATAGTCAGCCAGCCCGACCCCACGAAGATCGTCAACAATAACCGGACCTTGAGGCAACACCAACCGTAAATAAAAAACCTGTCGAGCAATGGGAATAATATTACAATCCATGTGGGATATGTGTGAGGTGCAACTGGATAGAAAAAGTAAGGTTACTCATGTTAAATTTATTTCATTCGACAACAAAGTGGGACATTATGTAGTTACTTGAAAAATTGATTGTTGGTTACCATTTGACAACTAGGGTTACCTGTAGGAAAAAAGCACATCCGGTTAAAAAGGTGTAAGGCCTCCGATTTCGCTTGTACTTGACTACGCCATCAACCATCTTATTCAGAAAATGACTGGCCCAATTTCTCTTGTGGATCATTTCTACATCTAACACGTTGTAAATGTAATTTTGGTTTATCTCGTTCGCAGTAGTTGTCCCAAGCACAGTAGCGGTCACAAACAACACGAAGGATCGAAGAAAATCTAGATTTGGTTCTTGGGATGAACTCAGTATTTGTTCTAATCGTTGAGTCTTTATTACGGTCCTGTCAATTTGATGTGAAATGTACTTTGATCGTATGTTCTCCGCCAATCCTAAGTCACCATGGAATACTAAATCTAACCCCCCCTCCGGAACTCCCATTAGTTTGCCAAAAATCTCAACGGTTATAGCGTATTGTTTCCCAAATAGACTTAATTTTAAAGTTACGGGGTCAAAAGCTAATATTAGTGCATGTACTAAGTCCCTATACAACTCACAACCCGCAAAATCTAGACAACCCCCGAAGCCAATAGACTCAATTGCCGATTTCTTATGAACACCGAACTGTGAAATCCTATCTCCATAACGCCTCAACGCTATTCGCGTTTTCAGCATAGGACCATCGACATCATTATGTAAATTACTTCCCCATTTTTCAGTATCCTCACTTGGAGGATACCCACCGGCATCAACATCCATCCTACTTTCCCTGCGCATTGAGCTGAGCAAACCATCGGACATGAACAATCCACGCCGAGCACCTCTCCTGTCCCCGTCAACAGTTTCATTTTCAGAATCAGCTGTCAAATCCTAGAACAAAAGAAAGGGATAAGTTCATGAGTACTAATACACAGCTACGGCGTTCAACAGAGAATTGAAAAAATGGACTCAATTTTAGAAATCCATAAAATCTCACCACGCAATCATCTATTTCCTGAGATTTAGACGAAGTGAGGAGATCGAAAAAACTCCTATGAGCATCAGGAGCATCTTCGACGCTTTTGTAGAACACGGCATTGAACTCTTCCTCCATATTTGTTAACTGTTTTTGCATATTCTACAAACAAGACATGTTGGCTATTTATAAGGTGGGCAATGAGAACAAATGTGAGGGTTTGTGGCCATGCAACCCTAGTGGCGGTTCCCAAATAATAATTTTTTAATTGTGCATTTTGTTAGCCAAACTAGCCGCCTAACCTACTTAAATATTTAATTAATATTCAAGGTCCCACATGTATAGATTGAACCATCTAGAACCACTAGTAATTGGATATTAGGAAAATCTATTCACTAATGTCAGTAGGCGTAACTCAATTTTTTGTTGCCCTCTGAGACCAAAACCAACAGGAATCGAGTAAATATGAATTGAAATAGTTGAGAATATTTTGTACATGCCTAAACAGATATTCGGTTATAGATTTTAAAGTTAATTAATTCTTAAAACAACGGAGTTACTATTTATTATTGTTGCATAAATAATTTAGGAGAAAATGCCACAGAAAAGTGACGACGTTGATTATCGAGCTAAATGTATCGTTATATCACTTAACGTAATATTTATTTTTCATAGTAGTTTCTGTTTCATCACCAACATTATTAACTAAACTAATCGTGTGGAAGGCACGCTAAACCTGAGTTCAAGTACAGTAAAAATAGAGAAAATATATAAGAGGCAATGATTACAATCTAGATTTGCAAGCAAAATCTTTATTGTTGAATACCTACCTAGGGTTTGTCCCCCTAGGCTACCATAGGCAATGATAACTATAGCAAGCAACTTGCACATATATTTTTTCAAAAATGCCCTCTATCTAGAGTTGTTTTCATTAATATTTCATGAATGCCACTGTACCATAAATTAGGGGAGTATCATTACTACTTTTGGAAGCCAATCATATAAATACAAGGACATCAAAGCATTTACTATATAAAATATATCCACTGATAGATAAGTGCAATACGTGTCAATCGTTGATCCACAAAATTGAAGTAGGGAAAAAATATTCGCCGGACGAGGAGGGCCCAACTCTTGAAATAGTTACCCTCGGTAATGGGTATTAAGTTGAACAGAATATATCTGTAACAAGTCATCTCCAAGTCGAAATTTTCCGTCGGAAATGAAATTACTGAACCTTCTACTTCAATGTTGGCCATGTTATACACAATTTAAAAGAAAAAAAAAAAAAAAAAGAAGGGAGTTGGGACAAAAGGCAAAACGTAGTTTGATGGCTAAATTTGCAAGTAAAAAATTTAAATATTTAACCTAGGAAGGGTATGCCTTCCTAGACTACCATAGGTAACGAGATCTATTGCATGCAACTTATACATTTTTTTATTAACAAAGCCCTCTAAGTGCTGATTCCAGCGAATATCATTAATGCCACCACGCAATAAAAATTAATCATTAAAATGATTACCTTTTGTTAGAGTGCCAACATACAGAACGCACGAAAATGAGCTCTCAGAGAATTGCTTACATCTAAATAATTTAAAATTCTGCTTCCACAATAACGAAACCATAATGAGAGAAAAAGACTTAAAATTCTTGTTTAGTAAATTAAAATTCATCCGACAAATATGTGCCACTGTCAGTTTTTTTACCTGCGATTTATGTAAAGATTAAACGGACTCGTTTTCCGGATCCTTTCGTAAAGGTTAAAAAATAAAACATTACTACTCTTGGGGTATGTTAATAATTGTTTTTTTTTCTTCGTAAGACGTTAACGGTGAAATGATTAGGCTTTTTTTTTTTTTTTTTCGTGGATATTTGTCCAATTCTTTTTGAAGGGTCTAGCCACGAATCTACGGATTTAGTCATGACATGACCCTTTTTTTCTTTTCTTTCTCTTGAGTCGGAAACAAAATTTTGCGTAACGCCAATCAATCCCGGACTGATATTTCTATCAGTATTCGGCTAACTGGAAACAAAACAATCGTACCACTGGGATACTTGGGATTTCAATTCCATCTATCACAGTTAGCACCACTGTACATTCATCATACTATCGATAGGTGTAATCGGGGAATCAACAGATGACTACTTTATTTGATTTATTTAAACTCCTAATCAGTTGAATTATTCCCGCCGAAGGTAATAAGCATTTGGTAGTGGTGCTCCAAACACTAATACGGACATACTAATGAATTGTCACGGTTTAAAACTTCAGTTTTGAGACAAAATGAGGTTCTACCGTGAAATGTAGACGAATGTCAAATCCACCCTGTTTTTAAAAAAAAAAAATTATTTGAGCAGAGTTTAAAAAACAGTTTACTAATCTTATTTTTCTGGACGTAGCGGATACTGAATAATATCTACATTTATATCTACATTCTCTATTTGACATCACAACACTATCCTTAAATTTTTATTAGACAATTAAGTTCAACCTAAAACTACATCCGAACTTGGTAAGTTATTAAGCTAGGTTAGCTGCGCAGCCCTCGCCGGCAGATAGCCATTAACAAAAGCACGTCACGAGATACTCAATTCCTCGATAAAGTTAATTATAACAAGTTTTGAGGCGAATATTTTTAAGTTACTCGTTCGATCTCAAGGCATTTGCACAAATCTTCAATCTACTAATGTCCGCTTTTGTGGATACGGGTCGATTTATATTCGGAATAACTTTAAACTTCAGAATATATGAATTGGACGATGTGCGAGCCAAATTGACTGAGGGGTGGAAATTAGAAAATAAATCTTGGTCATATAAGTTAAACTAGTGTAGCTAATACATTAAAAACGATTATACATATTCTAAATTTTTGGTTTAAGAAGATTTGCTGAAGTTATGACTTTTACAAACTTACAACCTTCCCAAAATAAGAAGTTTACATCTTTCAAATAATACTTCGATTTTTTTTAAAAGAATTAATTACGGCGTATACGTGCAACCATCAATGAATTGGTACTTACACAACTCATCAAACCACTGTTGCTTTCCAGCCCATTTACTACACGTTTTACTGAATACGTAGTAGGATCCATATATATGTAGTTACCGTCGGATCTACTTTATAGGAATACGTTCAAATTCGTGCAGAACCCCGCAGAGAGCTCTAATCAGAACAAGTGAAATTATCCGCATTCCATAGATTTTTAATAGGGTGAATTGCGTTCTGCAAACTGAGTTGCAGTGCCTTTTAGCCATTTTTAACATACACTAATAGGTTTGTGACTGAAGGCAACCTAAAACTCGTAAAGGCGAAGCTTTTCGGGGCCAACCAAACTAAAAGAAAATATAAAACAACCAAAATACAAAATAAAAAAACAATTGAAAATTATAAAGTTCACTTGAAATGCTAGAAAGCTAACTTTAGCTTTTATATATAATCTTCAAAAAAATGAAGTTTTGCGCAGAGGAAATTTATATACATTTTAAGATGACACCATCCATCTTTTTTTAGACAAAGGAAAAACTAAAACAGGGACGCCATTTAATAATCCAGATATTTTTATGTTTGAATATAAATGCTTTAAAATAATAGGAAGTTCCGTGGGAAACAAAAAAATACAAACCATTATGAATAATTCTGAAATATTTCGCTTTCTCTTAATTTAATTAATTTTGGGAGTGTTTTCATTAAATTTAAGAAATGTTAATGAAGTGTAGAAGAGTAGCACCAACCATTGTTACGAGACACATGCAATCCAACTTTTTTAAGTGCAATATTTAAATCGCCAAATAAAAGCCCAAAAAAAAGGGGGAATTACCTCTAACCATTCTCGATCATTTCGACTATACTCATGCTTCCGCTTCGGCGACTCCACCCTGGAGAATTAAAATATTTTATAGTTTCACTATTTGTCTTTCTTTCATTAACTACGAGCAATTAAATGGAGACAAAACAATATTTAATTTCAAGCAACATACGAAATGAACCATTCATTGTTTTTTTTTTTTTTTTTTTATATTTCCCTACGTCCAACTATTGAAATAGGGGCCCAAAGATTTTGTTAGGGATTGTAAATAACCTTTTTAATGGCCTTAAAAATAATGCCCTGAATTTTCTCGGCAAATCTTTACAAGTTTTGTGATGCTTCTTGGACAAGATTAGTAATATTATGGAGAAAAAAATAAAGGAAAAACTCAAAAAAAGGTGCAATGATTACTAGCAAGATTTTGCAAGCAAAAGATTTAATTATATTACCTAGGTAGGGTATGTTCCCCTAGGTTCTAGTAGGTAATGATTGCTAATGTGGGCAACTTGGCTATATTTTATTCCTAATGCCCATTTTAAATTAATTTCCCTCAATTTTCTTCAATGCCATGCCACACCAATTGCAGCAAACCTGAACTCCTAAATTTGGACGAGTTGTCCCAACTTCCCTGCAGGTTAGTTAGAGTTAATGAAATGCCAATAATGCAATTCATTCCATTATGCTCATAAATTAAATCCAACAACAATGGAAAGACATAAAATAATTATACTGATGATATGTAATTTCAGAACAATGATGAGCCAATAAATGTTTGAATCGAGAAAAACTAGCACAACCAAATTCACAGTAGTGTATCGTTGATGTCGCGAAATTTGATTAATGTGTTCGTAAAGGCTACTAGCATTCTTTTTCTATCAATCATGTTTTATTCTTTGGTATATTTTTTCTCGCAAAATATTACTAATTCCATAAGATTTAATATATGTAGGTAGAAAAAATGAATAAAATGTTAACCTCAACCTATCAAAAAAACGTAAATATGTATTGAACCTCAGCGAATCAAAAAGATCCAACAGAGTTAGGACCAACAAATTAGCTGTTGTTGCTTCCAATTAGAATCTTGATTATCGTCACTACTCAAAGCGAACGAAGACTTTGGTAACTACGTTCTCAGTTACCAGCTGAGGTAAGCCCTACTAGAATGTGGTAGGGCCAGACGTGACATTACTAAATAGGCTGTGACGGAATTTAATTTAAATACATGTATATATATATGTATGTACATACATAAATATAAAAATATAAAATTAAAATATGCTACATCAACGTGTCATTACAGTCTATAGGGCAAAATTTTGTTTTTAGTCCTGTAAGTTAGTCTTTGTCTAATTAAAGTCCTGTTTGTTAAAGAAATACAACCTTTATCCTGTTTGTTCAAAAAATTGTCCAATTTAGGGACACTGACCATCACCGACGATCATTTTAACTGGAATACGGTTAATAATACCTTATGGCTTCCGAGTGCTAATAAATTATGTGTCAAGTACTTGTTCATATAACAAGTTAAATCATTAAATTACTTTGGTATTAACTGCTACCAAAAAGAATTAAAAAATTAAACCCTAATTCCCATATGTGCGGGCATTTCATTACATTTTTTATTTTTGTTTTTTTATTTCTTCCTCTTTCTCAAACTTATTAATCACGTGAGTTGCACGTGATTAATTGCGTAGTAATTAGCCATTTGTGATGGTCAATGTCCTTAAACTAGACAATTTTTTAAACAAACAGGACTAACACACAAGATTTTTACTGGACAAACCCTACTATACGGGGTATGTTAATAATTTTCCCCTAGTCACTAGCCACCGTTTTTCCTTCCATGAAACAATGTTCTCCGTGAAAAAAAAAAAATGGGCAATACCAATTTTTTTGGAGGTTTGATATTTAGCATAACTTTTGGAAGAAGAAGCTTCCATGTCCTTCTCGGCTGAATCAAAATTCTCTCAAAGGAATTGCAAATTTGTCTCATCTTGCATGCTTTATCCGGTTTTCGAAGAGTAGCCCATGGGATGCTAAAAAGTTTACACCCCCTTTTAGACACACTCTAGAGAAGACAATGATGGCCACTTTTGGGAGAAAAGGAACCCTAAAGTTATTCAAGTTCACTCACTCTCCCCCCATATACATATATATATATATATGGGTGCCATCCTCCGCATTCTTACCATTCCAAATCCCACTCGGCAGAAACACATACCTGAAATACAGATTCAAGGGCTATGGATAATCTCGTCCAAACGATGCTTCATGCGGACTACGAGTACCTGACTTTCACCTCCTCTCAGCAGGTTAAAGATACCTCAATCTTTTTATGAAATCTATTCCTTTAAAACACGATGCTGCATGGGTGAATAAGCGATTACAGCTAAATGTCGATCTTCCATATTCTACAGGAACGGGTCAAGAAATTTAAAGAGAAGATGGTTATTCTCCAATACTTGTTTGATCATATTGTTAGCGTGGAACTCAATGTGCATCACTTGGTATCTCTCGTCAATATTGGTGTTTGTCTTCAAGAACTAGATCCCTTCGATTCAAATCTGAATCAGGAGGTCAACAACAACTACTACTATTGGATGCATGCCATGAATGAACTAAGCTGCTGCTGGAGGATGTATGTGGAGAACCTGCAGCTGTTAAGTTATATGTGAATGACCACGTCTGTTGGCTTTTTTTGTGGGGTTCATCTCATGAATTTTAAAAGTGGGTGGACGGATACATGCTGCAACTCTAGTGCTAATGATTGGGATGAATCCTTTGTTTTTGAGTTTGTATGATGGACAACAGAATGGGCATTTCAAAGGGCCTGTTTTCTTTAAATGATGGCCCTTTTTTTTGTTACCCAAATGATTCAGTTTTTTGATATGCGTCTGTTGTTGCAATATTTAAGAAATCGAACGCCGTTCTGCACATGAATTGTTAGTTTGCTGCCCTGCCTTATGATTACATTCCTGCGTGTTTTCGTTTTCCATTTCATAGGGTATTGGTTTCTTCACTGTTTCATCAATAACTCTTACTAATATAGGAGGGATACTACGGGTTATAAAAAATGTAATCATTTTTATACAATGAAGCCCGTGGAACTGACTCAACAAATATTTTTACAATCTGCTTGCTAATTAAAAGAAATTGTTTGACGGTCTCTCCGAACCCTAAAAACCACAATAAAATTTGGGCCAAAATTTACTAGGTACTGTCATCTAATAATCAACGACCTTCCTTTTTTTTTTTTTTTACAGGCAAGAAAAATCGGGGGTACTCATTGTATTGTGGGTTTTATAAATAGAGGCTTTTTTGTTTCATGGCAAAACAGTCACATTTTTTATTAGTCTGTAATTCAAGAAATAAACAGAAACATTTTTACAGAACGATAATACATATTTGTATCCTAGTGGCAACGGAGGGCTTGGTAATTTAAGAAAAGGGGTACGACGAGGTCAGTAAATCCACTAGGAAATAATCTAAATTATGAGTTTTGGGTTTAAAAAAATTTAAAGCAATGCAATATTTGGACGACAGATTTTTGTTGCGAGAATTCATTCATTAAGTTGTGGACTAAAATTGAGGGACACCTATGAGTCAGTCAACCGGGTTGGCTTAAGCAGGTTTGAAAACGAATGGAATTAGCAGGGATATTGGAAGTATCTAAAGTTTAGGGTGAGAATCATCAGTTGCTACTTTTTTGGTTTTTTAGGTTAAGTAAAACTTACTACTCTTAATTTAGTTAATTTTATGTCAGTTTCAATAGTATAATGTCGGAAGTCAGGTTTTTTGCATTAATAAATTAAATTCAGTTAGGAGAACTAATTTCTACAAAAAACTAATTCCGCCTTTTGTTAGATGGTGACTGTGCTTATTGGACCGTAAATGATTGTAAAATACCATATTAATTTTATTGTAATGGTAGAAAGGTATGTGGTTAGCAGCCTTTTACTAATAGGCCATGCACTACAAGTGACTACGGTATGGATTCGACAAATTAAAAAATAAAATACACGGATTTATGGCTACAATTACTCGTAGCGTAAATTACGATTGTCATACACAGTTTAGTAAGTAATTGATTGGTGTCTTAAATATAGCACGTTACGGGTACAATCTTTTTATAGACCTTGTGCCTAAACTAGATCAATGATAGTAGTGACAAAAGGTAATTAAACATATTTTGCAAAATTTGACGGACAAAATATCTAACTTCATTTGGAATCACCAAGATGTGGAGTGCAAGACGTGCGAAACTCTTTGAGAAAGGGGGATAATAATTTTATCAAAAAAAAAAATTAATAATTACATTCTACTTGTGTAGCTTGTAGACATTTTATTCGTGTTCAGTGAATTCCCTAATATCTGGGTTAAAAATGGTTTCGTAATTCTTTATTTATAAAGTTTGAGCTCCGAATAAACCGCAAAACAAATGGTGTCAAATTCACTCCATGTGTTTGGATAAAATACTAAATGAGCGGATTTGCACTCCCAGATTTTTAAATCAACCCATTTAGAAACCCGGGATTTGCCGTTCTCCAATTAACACTATATCTAGGTGGATTTCAAATCCTTTCACAAAGGTAGTCATTTTCAAATCTCTCATCACTCACACTTCTCCCTCTCTCTCTCTCTCCCTCTCTTTTTCTTCCGCTCATCCTCTCTCTCTCTCTCTCTCTCTCCTGCACCGCTCTCTCTCTTCTTCTCTTCTCCCCATCGCATGTTCTCCAATAAAATGATCCTAATATATTTTTAATTCTTTTTTTTATTATTTTTATTTTATCTCCAATAAAATTCTCCCAATAATTTTTTGGGATATAAAATACATAATATGTAGAAATAATAAATTGGAAAAAAAAAATTGTTCGATTAATTTAGATGTAGATAATTTTTATTTTATTTAATAAAAAATATAAATTGTTAGTTTAATCGTCAAAGGAAAAAAATTAGAATTTACAATTATGGTATCATTTTTGGCCAAATAATGGATTTCAATATTCTCTCACAAATTCACCATAAATCCAAACAAGGAATTTCAAGTCCATGGATTTCAAATCTACGAATTTTGAAATCTACTCATTTTAATTCCCTTGACAAATCAAATCCCTCAATCAAAATGGCCATAGAGAATTTGTTAAAAATATTACTATATGCGAATTAAAGACATTTAAAAATTAATATTTTCAAATAAAATGGGATATTTTAATTGAACTGTACAAATTACAAACTTCTTTTTGAAATGTCTCAGACATTTTTAGGATTTTAAGAAATTTTTAAATTTTTTTACTTTTTGGTCCGGCAGAATTCTTCGATGGAGAGATCCGTAGGGTGATATCTAATACATAACCTGATCTAGGACTAAAACAGTAATAACCCCCACAGTTTAGGATGCAAATCACCTCAGCGAAATTAAGGTTTGCAATTTATTCGTTACGAAGGTAATTTACTAACAAATGACTTTAAGGAACGCTTAAAAAAAAAAAAAACTTTAATGCGAAAAAATCCAATAACTAGCATGTTACCCACATTGCTGGGTCGACGGCTCACGCCTCGCTAATTTTGGTATTTTAAGTGAATCTTATTGATCTACGTTTTAGTATGTACGAGACAATAAGGGGAGTCACATCAACCTCTAAATTCAATCAAGAAAAGAAATTAGTATAGGGAAACTTTTCAACCTACGTATTAAAACTGAAATCGGGCACCTTCACTTGTGAAGGGGACTAGAAATGAGCAAACTCATTTATTAAAAAAAAAAATTGGCTTCAAAGTATTCGGAGAATCATAGGAGTCTTCTGAGACAAGATCAGTAAATTGGTGGATGAAAAGTATAAAAAAAAAGGACCTATAAAAGGCGCAATGATTACAAGCAAGATTTGCAAGCAAAATATTTAATTATATTACGAAGGTAGAGTTTGTTCCCCTAGGTTGTTGTCGGTAATGATTGGTAGTGTATGCAAATTGGCCCTATTTTATTAATATTACCCTATTGAATTGGGTTCCTTCTAATTTGTTTAATGCAATTTCACAATAATTGAAGCAATTATCATTCCGAAATTTGGAAATGTACCTCCATCGTCATTGCCACCTAGTTAAATTTAAAGAAGTGCCTACATCCGTAATTCGCACAAGAATGAGCAATCATTACTTCCAAAAAAAATATGCAGAAAGATTACCCAATCAAATGCATTTTTTTTTAATTTCATCACTTAGATGAGACAAGAAATGATCCAAGAAAGGAATGCCAGGCTGAACAACGTTCTATGTTAAAGGTTCGGTAATGTCGTAAACAATTATAAACATGTTCGTAAACAGTTGTGGGGGAGGTTTTCTCTCAATGTTGGTTGACATTTAATTTTTTTTCCCTTTTTTTTGGTTCGGTACGTACCAGTCAGCCAGTGTTCACCACTCGTGTTTTATTTTAATTTTTAGTAACCTTTTTCCTTATGTTTAACATACCTATCAATGGTTTTCAGTGTAAATTTAATCCCGTATCTACTGAAGAAACTAGAATAAATAAAATAAAATAATTAAAAAAAAAATTAGGATCAATAAAATGGAGAACGAGATGGAGGGATGCGATAGGGAGGAGAGAAAAAGATACGGGTTGAGAGAGGAGGGTAGAGAGAAGTTTGAGTGACGAGGGTTTTGTAAATGACTAACATGCCCAAAGAGACGGGTTGAAATCCACCATAATATAGTGAAAAATAGAGAATTTCAATTGGGGTATATTCTAAATGGGTTGTTTCAAAAAACTGCATTTACAAATCCACTGATTTAACTTTTTGGCCAAAACACATGGAGTTGATTTGACAATGGATTTATAAATCTGTCGCACGAATCTAAAGAATAATTATATATATATTTATATGTATATGTATATATATACATAAAATATAAAATTAATATTTAATATAAAACTATATTAAATTTCGATAATAGTTAAAATTTTATAGTCTTATATTCTATTCTTAATAATTATTTTAATACTACTAAAAATATTGTTCTGAAATAAGTCAAAATATAAAATATATAAAAAATGCAAAATAAATGTAGAATTATTAAGAAACAAAAATAGATATAGATATATGATTAATAAGATCTTTAATATTAATTTATTTTTGTTTTATTTTATCTGTTAAATCAGTACAGTTACCGTGGTAACTGTTCGAGCACCGTGAGAAATTCAAAATTTCAATGCTATCATTATTCACTCCCAAAAATTACTACTACGTATTCCTTGTTAACCTATCGATTTAAACAATTGATGTGCGCACCGTGCTCAGCAACAGTCCTTTGTTTCGTTTCTTATAGACTGTTAAAGTTTTTAGTATTTCGCCATACTTTATTTTCGAATGTATTGAATCCGGAAATAAGTACAATTTTGTAAGTTTGCCCAACAAACAAAAACTCCGGAAGGAAATAACATTTTTACATCGATGAATCCGGCTTGGTAGACATAAATTAAGCATCGTAACTATTTATTGATCGCCGGCCTAAGATACATCGGATTCGAAGAGCGACAAAAAGTAATCTTCCTTTACTGAATATCGGTAGATTGATTACTCGATATTTGTGGAGACCAAAGACCTAGAAAAGTTTTGCTGTATATTGTGTCCATTAGTTGCAGACGGATTTCCTGTACACTAAATTTAGTTTGAACTACAGGAAACCTTTCCAGCTACGATTTTCAAGCCCAGGAATTTATCAATAGAGCTAGTAGGAGCACTGCAGAAACACTATAAATGAGATTGATTAACTTGATTTTTCTCTCAATCTTGTCGAGATGTTGATGCATTTTGTCGAGCTTCATTGAAATATCATTAAGTTCTGCCTTCAACTCGACCGCTACTGAATTAGATCCTGCATTCCTCAGAGGGTCGATCCACTGAAAAAAAGAACATCCACCTGACTGGGGCAATGGGGAAACTAGTAAACACAAATTTAAAGAAAAAATAAAAATCTATCGTAATTATAACCTGAGCATAGATCAATTCAATTTAACTTTCTTCCTAAATCCGCTACATTGCATGCAATGCAAGGTCGGTGAAATCTTACACTCCAATTTCTACATCCGTAAAACCTCCTGCCGCGATGTGGTTCTTTCTTGGAAGTTTGGATCACTGCTCGTAGACCGCAATCGCAGACCCGAAACCCAGCGGGAGAATCATAGGATGAAGACATATTTGGAAGCCAATGTTCCGGTTATTGTAACTCGAAAGTGAATAGTGTTTAAAAAGAATGTTTGTTTCTTCAAAATTTTATGTGCCTCCTGCAAGCTAATATGGATAACACATCCAGGGAATCTATATATAAAAGTCTTACAGGGCCCCCTTCTCAGTGGACGGGTTACCTTTGGGCTTCAGTTACCGAAGCTTTATGCTCTTATAAAAAATAAAGTAATCATTTAAGTGGATCGATAAACAAAGTTAGAATATCTCTTAAATATGGTAACTTGCAAGAACTGCTCGTGTTCAACGCCCCTTGTTTGTTAACTGAGAAATTAGCTAAAATCGAAATTGAATAATAGTTGGGATTGAACCTTACTAATAAAATTAATCCAGCAAGAAAAGACAGTATATAAAATTCAGTCTAAATTTTTTTCCCAGTGTAGGACCAGTATGTGGTTTTGGCCAATGTTCTTAGTTTAATTTTCTTTTTTTTTTTATTATTATAATAAAGAAAACGATGTACATTGAGCTCCCTGATTGTACTACATACCGTAACAGATGAACTTAGTTGTATGTCCTTAAAAAAACATTCCTAATCAGTTGAATTATTTATAAAGGAAGCAATATTATTGGGCCTCAAATTCCATCCAATGGGTAAAAGATATTGTAAATCTTTTGGAGTGTAGGTTTCCACTTTATCTTGGGATTTGAATTGTTTAGGACATTCTGCAAACCAATCATTCTCCTAAACTATTTAATTAACAATAAAGAATTTTTTAATATTCTGGGTAGTGAGTTATAAAATTGGACATACAAGTATAACCAATAAACCACAATTACAGATAAAACTTTAAAGAATCCTAAGGATACTACGGGGAATAATGCTTGTTGCCACTACAGTATATTGTTGCCCATAATGAGAGATTTGACAATCCTCACAGTTTAGTAACTACATATTGATGATTGTTTGCTATAGGGTAGTTACTAACACTTAATATTCTAAATGATTTTTGGCAACTACTGGGTTGTTACCGTTGTCTCCGGTAACTAGACTTTCAACAACTTTTGGCTTACCAATATGTTTCCAACTAAAGGTTTTGGTAAAATGCCTTGACAAAATATTTCAGAATGTGGTTTAAATTGCATGAAATACTAATTGGACCACTATTAATTATCAATGATCTTTTATCATTACTAAATAAAATAAAGGTTGTTTTACATGATTGGACCACTTATAGTAGCCAATCAAATAAGGCCTATGACACTAGCCTAACCCTCTCCCCAATTAAACATTTTCTAAAAGAAGGAATTCTATTGGACCTCAATCTTCATCCAATGGTCACAAGGCATTGTAGATTTTTGGAGTGTAAGTTACTCAACATACTTGGGAAATTGGAATGAATTAGCTCCATTTGCACGCATACAATCTTACAAACCTCCACATCCACCAATAAACTATTTTTTTTAAAAATAATTAAAAGGAAAAGTTGAGGTTTTTCATTGGGCCAACTACAATAACCATTCAACTAAGTCCACATGTAATCATTGATATCTTGAAGGAGTGTTACTTGATTGGACCTATTACAAACACCAATCATAGTAGGGGTATTTTT
This sequence comes from Ajuga chamaepitys, assembly GCA_958295605.1. Taxonomy (NCBI): domain Eukaryota; kingdom Viridiplantae; phylum Streptophyta; class Magnoliopsida; order Lamiales; family Lamiaceae; genus Ajuga; species Ajuga chamaepitys. The sequence goes on from OY282507.1 coordinate 51,299,909, forward strand.
CTCTCTTTTTTTTTTTTTTTTGTTAAGAAAAGGGCTATTATAACATCACTAAAATGCACTCCAATTGGACCACCTCCTTCACCCAATCAATACAAGATATGGGAGATCTTTGTAATAAACCTTGGAAATTGTGGACTTGTAAATCGGACTAGGCATAGTATAAGATTGTTGTGTAAGAGGATTGTGGTGTACTCTGAGTCGTTATTATCTGGCTCGCATATGATTGAGATGCACGTTCTAAATAGCGGCCTTCTTCTTTACTGTTCCTTTTAAACTGATGTTAAGATACAGCTGCAGTTGTTGTATCTAAACGAAACATGTCATCAGTTTGGGATATTTCAGGGACGAATTGTTCGCACCACATTGGGCCCAAAACTGTCAGATTTTTAGTACGGGATGGTGAAGCTACGGACACATCAAGTGAGGAGGATTGCATTGGTTTTAAAAAAGAAAGAATGGTCCGTCAATTTAAATATGAAATAAAATACCATAGTTGTTGTGGTCACAAGGTGGTCAATGTAGGTGCTGACCACCCCTGTTCGAGAAATGCCCGTAAAGGCCGTGAATGTAATGAGGCCGCTGAATTAAAAAAACAAAGGGGGAAACGTCGGTTGAAACAAAGTTATCATCCGGAATCTGATGGAGTAATCGGTAAATACCGGGGAATTCGCCTTCGGTATTGGGGTAAGTGGTGTGCTCAAATTCGCGATCCAACATCAAATAAACGTCTGTGGCTAGGCACCTTCCGATCCCCGGAGGAGGCAGCTATGGCGTACGACAGGGAGGCCATAAGGATACGCGGTAAAGACACTTTCACGAACTTCCCTTACTCATTCTATCAAAACGAAGAGAGTGGTATCGAAAGAAAGTCGCAAGTAATCGACAAAGACAATGTTCCTGCCATTGAGGCTGCTACGACACTGCCCGCTTCACCTCGAAATCAAGTCATTTCATCAAACCAAGAGTATGACGATACTTATTCACTGTTCGATGAAGTTGGTTTATCACCATTGTGGAACAAAAATAACCCCGCAGGCTCTAGCCATTGGCCGTCTGATTATATGTTTGAAGACTTAAACATTTGGTGCTCAGACGCTGAACTAAGTAATGATTTTATTAATCCTGAGGAACCAAACTATCTTGAACCGGATAGCATACGTGGTGGGTTAAGTTGGTTTGACTTCAGCAAAGATAATTTTCTCGATGGTGAAAGTGGTTCGTGCGGTTGATATTTTTGGGTTAATTGATGTATTCACTGTAACTTAGTTTAAAAATTGAAGAATGTATTGGTATTGCTTATATGTAATTTTCATAGCGTTTCATGTTTGTTCTGCTAGCCTTTGATCAGCACAACTTCCTTCGTTCATTATATCAAATTTGTGGGCCTTGTTTAATTTTTCGCCTTTTTTTATTTTTTTTAACATCTTGACTACTTCATTGTAATTAGGCATAGTTGAAGGCGCTTATATTGTTTTTTTTTTTTTTTTGCCACTAGTTTTATGCAACTACAAAGTGTGTACTTAAAATAAACACGTTCGTAAATAATACTAATAACATAAAATATTTCATACAATTTTAACGAATTGTCTTAAAATAAGACACGCTCTTTTGTAACTACTTGAAGATACAAATATATTAGTAACTGCCTTGTAGTCGAAAAAATTAGTTACAGATACATTTGTTACTAAAAAGTAGTTATATAATTTTTTTTTTTCGTATTATTATAAGTGACTACCTTATAGTAAATACATGTAGGTGTTTAGTTACTGAAGATAATTTTGCACCTACTCCAGTCATTTTTGTAACTACTAATTTTAGTGGCAAACGGCATTTTTTCTATTAGTGATTTAATACACTTGATGGGGAATTTCTGTAGATTACTAGCTGGAATAATTGGCTCAGAAATTTCATTCAGTTAATTATCCGTTGTAGTTTGATATACATCTCTAAAAAATATTCCGGTTGTGAGTCTTAGCGTTTGAGTAAATGGCAATGTTGCACTTTAATAAAAATGTATTAAAATAAGAGCTATATATATATACATATAAAAATCAAATATAAAATTTAATTTCGTTTATTTGCGAATTTAGGATTAGTAGGTTAAATCGCAACTACTTAATATGAACCTTTCGAGGACATCGACTTAGTTCAAAAAAACAATTTGTTATTTTCAGACGTACGGAAGGATGTTTTGAAAAATATATTATTAAGTGAAAAAGAAAAACAACGTGGACAAAATCAGTACAGAGCTGGGGAAACAAACAAGGTGCTATAATTCCCTCCAATACAAGTTGGCTAGCACATTGTAACCCTACTTATAATAAGTAGAACGATTGACAACGTTAGCATCCACCAGCGCTCAAATTCATATTCCTCAATATTTATTATTTATGTCGTGAGTCTCTTAGCTGTAACCTTACCAGCATAACTACCACGGCCAAAATGAGCGGAGGTTCTTCAGAATACTTTATGGAAAATCTAATTCCTGCGTTGCAAACTCCTACTACGCCAGATGTTTCATGCGAAGCATCGAGTAATGAAGGGCGGGATGCCGACTCCAGTGCGGACGTTTTCACCTACTTTGTAAACGTTGACAGGGACGATGCCTTATTCTCAAAGGAGATCGTAGATTGGATGCCGGAAGATGTTGTTGGAAAGTGTTTCGGGAGTGTGTCTTCAGCAGAAGGATTTTATCGATTTTATGCTAAGAAACTGGGTTTCGGATTTCGACGCAATAATCAGGAAAGAGATCGGCTGTCCGGAATAGTTACAATGAAGAGATGGGTTTGCAGTCGGGAAGGTCTTAGAGATCGTAGAAGAAAGACGACGGAGGATCCGAAAAGAGAACCTCGACCTGTCACTAGGTGTTGCTGCCAAGCTGCGTTTATAATTAGACGTACGGAGGAGGACGGTGTCTACAGAGTTACCCAGTTCAGAACGATTCATAACCATGAACTTGCTAACCCACATCTGGTTCATTTTTTCCGTTGCAACCGGGGGATAACGACAGGACATGCAATGGAAATTCGTACAATGAAGGAGTCCGGCATAAAGACATGTCAAATTATGGATTTCATGGTAACAAGTCTTGGTGGCTTTCATAACGTGGGGTTCATAGCTAAGGACCTATACAATTTTATATCTATTGACAACGAAAGGACAAGAAGGCTATGTACTGACGCTGAGGCTACTCTTGCTTACTTCAATGCATTGGTGGAGACGGACCCCGGTTTGTTTGTCAAGTATTCGGTGAGCGAAGAGAATAGGCTGCATAATATTTTATGGTGTGATTCCAGGTCCCGGTTGGACTACGCGAATTTTGGTGATGTCCTCGTTATCGATTCCACGTACAAAACTAATTATTTTAAAATGCCTCTGGTGGAGTTTGTTGGCATCAACAATCATCGCAGTACAGTTGTGTTTGCATTGGCACTGGTAATGATGAAACGGTTGATTCACTTGTTTTTTACAGGCAATGGAGGGGCACCAACCGGTTTCTGTGATTACGGATGGAGATAAGGCCATTGCGGCCGCCATAAAGAAAGTCATGCCATCTTCTAGGCATAGATTGTGTTCTTGGCATCTTATGCGTAACGCGAGGGTGGTTTCACATGAAGCTACTTTTCTTACTGATTTCCGGAAATGCATGATGCGTGCTCAGTCGGAGGATTCATTTGAAGAGTCTTGGCAACAATTTCAAAGCAAGTATTCGCATGTAAACCGGCAGTGGTTGGAGGAAATGTACGAGAAGAAGGATAAGTGGGCTGAAGCTTTCTTCCGGGGAATCTTTTTTGGCAGGATGACCACCAACCAGAGGTGCGAGAGCACGAATGCGTACATGAACCGATTCTTGAATAGTGACCTGAGCTTGTACAAATTTGTCAAGCAATATTCGAGGGCTATGGGAAGGTTGCGTGAGAATGTCATGCGTAATGAGTTCACTAATCAACAATCTGAGATGATCCCGCAGACTCATCTGCAATCCCTTGAGAGGTCCGCTACTTTCTTCTACGCCAGAGCAGTATTTGTGAAGGTTTGTTTACTCTTCTTAGCAAGAATCTGAAGTCTGTTACTTCTGTACATCTTGCAACCGTCTGGTCCAATAAATGTAGGATGCCCTTTTTTTTTGTTAGGTTCGAGAAGAAATTTCGAAAGAGTCATCGTATACACCGATTGCGGTGAGCCATGCCGGACATCAGAACAAATTTGTCTTAACAAAATTTGGGGGTGCTAGTGAAAAAGCCACGGTTGTTGCATTTAATTTCGAAAACAGTAGTTGGATATGTGATTGTGGTCATTTCGAGTCCGTCAGATGGTCTTGTAGGCATATGTTTTGTGGCATGAAGGCTATGAACATGGAAGAGATACCTAAAGCCACGTTGTGCAGTAGGTGGGCGAAGTTAGTACCGGCCACGTTCCACGTGCTGACTAACAAAGTGGCTACTACCACAATTGAGCTGCGTTACGGATCCCTGATTTCGAAGGCGTACCAATTGTGCCATCTAGCCTCGTCCAGCGACGAGCGGTATCGCCATATTATGTCAGTGATGGAGTCTAAGATTTTGGAGATGCCGCTGGATGTGTCGGAATCCCCAAGTGGGTCTGGGAACACGCGAAAACAAAAACGTGACAGGACCGACGACGAGAACATTGTCAGAGACCCAGAGATTGTAAGAACTAAAGGCACACAGCCGGACAAGAAAGGTGACAAGGGGAAGAGGCGACGATGTGGATGGTGTAAGGAAACGGGACACTATATATCCAGTTGTCCTAATTTGATTTCCAAAAGGGGAAAAAACAGGAGGGGAACTTGGGAGGGATAGGTTGCCAGTCATGGGATGATTCATTCGAAGAGGAAATATTTCTGTAATTCACGTCTAATCCATCTATCGGATTGATTTTAGTGGCTGAGCCTAAAAATTTGAAATTATTTATTAATATAGATACAATGTTTGTAGTAGGTTATTAATGTATGGTTCAGTTTGACTTGAAATACTTGACCAGTTTTCTTCCCATTTTCAGTTCTATCTTTGCCGAAGAATTAATTTTTTTTTAAAACTGGTTTATGAAGTTCTTCCTGTGTAGACCGTTGGTTCCGCAATGCTAATGCATGCCCACGGCATGTATCCAAGTATGGATTGACAACTCACATTGGGAAACTTCGTTACGTGTATTGTATCTGGTAGCTGGGAAGGAGCCAACTCAGCGGAAAAAGAGGCAGTTCCAGCTATAAAAAAAAATTATGGGTACAAGATGTAAATGAACGATTACTAGTTAAAGAAAACATGTAAAATTAAATTTAAAGAAAAATTAATTTTAGAAAGCATAGTATAAAAAATAATATAAATGGGGCACAGTGTACCCTCTGTGGGTCAGCTTCTTACAAGAGCTTTAATGTGCCCAGGAAAGGTATAATGGACTGAAGGACGCCAAAGGACAAACAACTTAGACGAGTACGACCTCCTTTTGCGTATGGAGTTGTCGTTAGATAATGACGGGGAAATTAGGAGGTAGCGAGAACAGACAATAACCCATTGATTTAAATTTTACTTCGCTGCTTAGGTTCCTCATACTACTGTTACTTTGTTATATAAAACAATGCTGGTTTTTGTTCATTCCATTAAATTATTACAGTGCGTATGGAAATTTAAAACTTTTTAATTTGTTTCACCGGATATTGATGATGGCGTGAACTGGAAGGAATAAATTAAATAAGATACATCCAATTAGTAACAGTTAGATTTAAAACGTTATGATGAAAATTTAATAATGAATAAAAGATGAAATAAGGCAGAGTCGTGCTAAGTTGACAATTTAACGTATTTATGTAATTGTTCATTAGTATCTTACTTAACGTGATATCAAATTCGATCGCCCAGAAGCAGTTATTTAATATATAAATATATAGATTTTTTAAAAAATACCTTGTTGATTTATTCAAATGCTTAAAGAAATTGAGTGTAAACTGCATGGATTCGCTCCTGTGTGGGGCAGTAGGGGATACGTGAGCGTTAAAACTCTAAACGATGTCGTAACTGGACACTTGTGATCCATATCTATTACAAAGCATTTCCTCAAAATGTTAAGGGGAACCGTCGGTACACCCATGCACCATGTTGTGTCCGCAAGTGAATGGGTGGAAGGTCTCTTGGCTCCCTGAGTTTACCAGGGGAAAAGAAAAAAAAAAAAAATTACTCTCAATTCACTTTTTCTTATCTCTAAATCTCAAACCCAGACGTAGAATGCTCACACTAATAACTTTTTTATTTATGAAAGTGGAACGACAAATAAAAATCTAAATATATGAATACTATAAAATAAAATAAATAAGAATAATGCTATAAAACATCTAGTTTCCTTAATCTTTCTTTTCTACATTATAAATTTTAATTTCTTTAAATATAGCTTAAAATTCTAACTAGTACTATTCCGTTGTGGACAATTATCGGTTGCAATTTCAATACTTTTCAAATTTTTATGTACGTAATTAACAAAAAAGACTGAAAATATATTTAGTTCACATCTATTTGGGTGGCGCATTTAAAAGAAAGTTAGCTTGCTAAGTGTAATTCTGTAGTTAAAATTACTATTATTAATTGTAAAGTTTGAAGAATAATAATTGGAGCTAATTATCACATACATGCGCTAAAGTCGGAGTACAGTGGTAAATTGTACCGAAAACACTAGCATAACAAATAGATATGAGCAAATTATATAGTTTAATTAATCGATTATAAATCAAATATTAAACCTCAATTATATTCAATAATAGCGTCTGTCAAAAATATTTGCCACTTTAACTTCTAAGATCACAAACTTCATTATTGACAAATGTGACAACTTACCAGTTAAAATCCATAATTTTAGACTTGGTTGATACTTGAGGAATTTCCCGTACTCTATATATATTTAATTTATGAAAATAATAGTAAAGCTGCAACTATAAAAAAGTAAAAATTATCCTGAAAATTATGATTAAAGACGTTAATATTTTGCTTAGGATATTGCCCGTGTAATGTATAATTTTTTCTCTGAGTTCTTACGCTGTTTTTATCTGTATAAAATTTATCGAAACAAAAAAAAAAAAAAAAAAAAAAACAAATCTAATCCTGAATACTTAAAATATTCTTTCAAATTTATGTATCCTTCATTTGCGATTTTTATTATTTCACGCTGCGATTTTCTGTACACTGTTAAACTTTATTTTTGTGAATGAATCTGTCCTTCAGCAAATTAAGTTCCGTACGTTCTATGATAATTCGAAATTCAAATAAAGTCTGGTAAATCTTGTAAATATTTGAATATTTACATTTTTTATTGGGTACTTAAAGAATTTTATTTAAAGTATAGTATATTTTTCTTATAAAAATAATATTATAGTGAAGGAACAAATTGATTAGTACAAACAAAATTAGATAGGTTGTATAGTGCAATTAAATTAGTCCATTTTTACTTGGTTTGAAACAGTATTGTGTAGGTTACAAACTGTAAAAAAAAAAAAAAAAAAAAATTGTAGTTTTGCTAAAAATACAAAATATTAAAAAAAAGAAAAAAGTACTTCAATGCAGAGGTTTAATTATCGTTGAAAAAGAAAAAAAGATCTCATAGTTTAACGGAAGTCCTAATTAAGGCTGCAAAGGGTAATATCTCTTACAGAGGCAATTTTTTTAAAAAATCCAATATAAATATCAAATTATGTATATAAAAATATTTTGAATAACAATGTCAGTTCAAAATTAAAAGAATTACAGTAAGGCTCCATTTTTATTTGATACAATAAGTGAATCAGCACATTTGCTAATTAAATGATTTAAAATAGATATTAGCATTGGGCTTGTTTTTAATACAACATGAATTTCATTACCTAAAACAATTATGCATCTTCCCGTGTAACTTCGATAACGTAAATTTTTCAGAAAATACTACTTAGATAAAATAAAATAATTAGCTGTTTCTCCAATTACTAATATACTGCATTATCGATTTTATTATAAAATTGATTAACTAATGTGTAGATGAAACTAAAGCCAATGTGTCATTGATCAATTTACAGTTAATACTCAAACATGAAATAAATATTTTCCCCCAAGTAACCTATTATCTTAAGTCAAATAACTCATTTTAATAAATGCGATATTGTCACTCAAATTGAAGATCATGAAAACTTGAATAATTTGATATATTATGCATGAAAAATGGAGTATAAGTAAATACATTATTATAAATAATTAACTAAAAGAAAGAAAGCTATTACTTCAGCAAAAAAATGATAAGGTTACCAATTGTGGTTTAAAATTTAGGAAGGACAACGCAAACTACATAAATAACCTTCCTCCAAATTTTATGTGTATATATATATATATATATATATATATATTAATATATATATAATTGACAAAGGATGGGCCATTAATATTTCGAAAAACTATTCTTGGCTAATGGTCCTTTTGTATTCTATGACAGTTGTAACGTAGAGATTATCTTTGCAGACTTTAGGCTTGACATTGGAGGGAAATTTAGGAAAAAAAAAACTTTGGTAGACAAAAATTTAAGGACTGAACTAGGAATCGAAACCCAGACCTATTGCTCACAGCCAATCTTTCAACACCGCTTTACCATGTTATCCTCATTGAACAGTGGACTCTCCCTAATTTACTTAAACCTGTTTATTTAGTAGGTTGAGCCCGCCATTTAGGAAAAGGTTGTTTCGCTATTTGAATTAGAAACCCACCCATAGGTTTTTTCTACGAGTACCATCTCTTTCGCTACCCAAGAGATTAGGGCATTCAAATTAGCAGGCGAAGCCGTGGTGTACCGTTCAACCGTCGGTTTATTTCGCCATCGAGTAGGACTTTCACCCACCGGAAGTGCTGTTACCAATTAAGTTGTGGGAGGCCGCCATCAATCACCCAATGGCAGAGGTCGATGGTTCGTCTGGAAACGAAGGTACACCATTCTGTTTTTTTCCAAGTTAGTGTTGATAATTCACAGTGCATTCACGAGACAATTGCTAGCTTTACCCTAGTGGGGATAAAATTGGATGTCCCCCTTATATTTTTCTCGAATTAGTGAAGATATGTCGGCATACATGAGCCATTTGGGCAGGGGGGGCAGGGGAGAATGAGTGGGGTGGGGGGGGGGGGTGGGGGGAATTTGGTCGGTCGTAGTGTATGTCATGCTTTAAAATTGTTTGATAAGAGATTGTGATTTAAATGGTGAACTGCAATTCAGTAGAGTACGAGTCATTTCCAGCATTATGAGTTTGGCTTTTGGGTGTTGGATTTAACATGAACCCGAACAGTATGGCTTGACTGTGTTCGAATGAATTGGTATCCTACAGTTTTCGTTGATTTGAGATTGCATTTCACTTCAAAAGGCATTTAATTCAGAGCTGTTGTTTCACTGATTATTCTCACCTTGCTGTGATTTGTGTAGCTGAAACGGGAAACTCAGGAAGCCATCCAATGCATTTCTTCAGGTTTATTTTGGATGCATCTATGGAAGAAATGGTTAGTCCTTGCTACCCTAATATGATCACTATTTGCTGTTTGATTTCACCAATGTTTTGTTTACTGAATATGTTTATTCATGTAATGTGGAACAATTCCATTGTTGTTATGAATACTAAAGTTTGTGAACTTGAACAAAAAGGATCTAGCTCTGTATACCAAATGGGTTATAGGTAAATGTTTAGGAATATAACTAATGTACCACTGAATTTATCTCTTTTTAACATACAAGCAATTGTCCTCCTGCCCCCTTAACTACGTTGGTTCAATCATATTCCAGAACCCCCCAACACAATATTTTCTCTTAAAACGAGCGAGAAAAGGCATGACCTTGGTCTTAGTACGAAATATACATTACAACAGCTTTGGAAAATGATAATGTAAAGTGTTTATTGTTTAGAGCGGAATTAACTTCGCTACGCGTAAGTTCTTGACAGTTTGGTATTTTCTATATTAAGTTGGGAGGATCTGTAAATTCAGAAGGGGTGTAATATAAAAGGTGGTGTTTCAGGTTTTGCCACCCGAAGCCTCTCGTAGATTAGCTGGTCAGAAAATTGATCATGCTACCTTACATACACCCTTTGGATGTTGGGATACCCGGGTGAGGAGGGATGTTTCGGGAAGCATCAGTTTTGGGGAAGGGTGGTCCAGGTTCATACAGGAGGCCGGGATTTCCGTTGGAGACATGCTGAGCTTTGAACACGTGGAGGGCATGGAGTTTAGTGTCCGCAAATTTGATACGAGTGCATGCGAGGTCCGGTCGAGAGAGAAAACACCTCGGACAACCGTGGTTAACATTGACAGCTCGGACAGTAAGATGGAACCGAAGCATGTGCTGTATATTTATGATTCGTGAAGCATTAACGAGTTGGAATAGAGAATGTTGAACACTTCTTCTTTGTAATGTGCAGGTGAGGGCCATGCCGACGGGGCTTCTGAATTCACCACCGACAGCCCAAATTTCAGGATCACGGTGCAGCCTTACCATTGTAATCCGACATGCAGGCCCGTAAGTGCTCAAGTGCTTCAGCCTTGGACAGGAATGACTATTAACACATATACGATCCAGTCTAGTGTTTCCTTTTGCACGAGTTGAGACAATTTTTTTATATATGACAAAGATGTTAAGGTCTAATTACCACTAGTGGTGACAGTAAGCTGTAGAACACTTTGAATTGCTCCCCGCTGTTGTCCTATTTGCAAAAATTCAATGTGTATCGGCTAACCTCCTTAAGTGACCAAATTTTTGCAGACTATCCCCGGAGAGTTCGTAAAGGCAAACAACCTCAATTGCAACTTATCAGAGGCGGCTCTCAAAGACCCTACGGGACGCGTGACCAACGTGAACGTTGGGTGCGACGGACCAGTGCGGCGTTTTCGGCTAAGAATAAAAAATGGATGGAATACATTTTTCATGGCCAATAAGCTGGCAATTGGAGATATCTGCATATTCGAAATGGGAGCAGGGTCGGTGTCCGGAACGAGGGTCTCGTTTGATGTACACATCTTCCGTAAGTTGTAGTATGAGAGAATTGACTGAATGTTTGATTGGACAGTATGTTGTAGGACGCAAGCTGCTTTTATCAAGGGTTTGAAATGTACACTTTATCATATTTTTATGCTAGTTTATGTATGTTAGTGCGGTTGTCGTTATTTTGGAATTAACAATTATCGAAATGATCGGGGGATGGTGTTTTGATTCCTCTAATAACTGTTAAATATGAATTTATAAAACTTAATTCCCAAAATATCCATTCTGATTAAATTTTAGATCGAGGAAATAATTTCAAAATTATGTTGTCTATTGTCCACCCTAGGACAATAGCAGTAGCAAGTTTTTTCCGATTGCTTTATGTTTCGACGTTCGAAACGGTAAAATTATACAAATGGTAAATCGAAAGAGAAATTAAAAAAATTACAGTAATGTATGTATCTTATACATAAATATATCTAGAATATAGATTTTTTATGATGTCCATATAATTAAAAAAAGAATTCGAGTTTATAATGTCTAGACTATATTAAAGCTGCACATAGTAGGAGTCTACCAATAGATGTAGGTTGTCGGTGACTTCCTAGTTTCATATCTCTAAAAGTTATGATCAAACAGGTGGTAAAAAGTAATTGAAAATTATAGCCTATTGATTACGGTATTAATTTTAATTAATAAATTATAAATTTAGATATTTAAAAAAAAAAACTCAACAAAATGTTAGTCGGGATAATGATCTAGTTACTGTGTTACAATCTAAACGAATTTTTTTTCTTATTGTTGGGTAAATTTGTTCTGTAAATTAAATTTTATTAAAAAAATACAAATTTAATATATCCATACAGTTGAATAATAATCGGGGTAATATTTTCAAAATTAGACGTACTTCTAAAACCATTGAACTCTATCAACAACTATAGGTAGTCGGGTACTTTGTACCTGGATATAATAATAAAAAGAAAATTATACTTGTATGAAGGCTAAAGGAACGAGAAAAAGAAAAGTATTTATTTCGTAAAGTAATTTATATTGTGAACTAGTTATTTTACCATATTTAGCTACGTATATGCTAATCGAGATAACGTTTTCGACAGTATACAACGTTCATCTGCTTTGTTCTCGAACGATAGCTATGAGTTTTCACATTTAATTTCAATATTGAAAAATTTAAACATCTGCTACTGATAAACTAAAAAAAGAGAATCAAAAGACCTGACCATTATGAAATTATTTAAGTTATAATTAAATATAGATAATAGATTTTTTGATACAACCATATCACAAAATATTAATCGGAAAAATTAATTTCAGAATTATTAGGCCATTTGGCAACATGACTAGCTCAAGCACTTTTTTGGGAAGTTATTTTGTATTTCGACATCCTAAGAGGGATTGTTAAGCTTATATCAAAATTTGGAAAGTTAAAGACGAAGTTGGATAGCTCAATTGGAAGCGCATATACCACCTAGACCTTTTGGTCCTGGGTTCGAGTCCTCGTGGGGGATGTGAGAATGGGTTCGAGTCCTCGTGGGGGAGGGGAGAATTTTTCCTTTGGTCTTAGATTAATACTAAACCATAAAATAAAAAAATTATGGAAATATTAAAAAGGTAAAAAAACATGTAATTATTTAATTTATAAATATTACTAGATGAAGTAAGATATTATAAGATAGATGAAGAATAACTGGTAATAGAGACCCCCCTCTTTTTTTTTTTTTTTTTTTTTTCCAATTATATTGTCATTTTTTACCATTAGGATTATCAATAGCTATATGTTGTCTATGACCTTCTACTTAAATCCTAAACCCTAAGCCCTAAAACCTGAACACTAACATTTAAGATAAATGTAGTCATTTTATTTATAAAATGTATTGCATGTTATATGTGTTAAGATATCAGTTTAAAGAAATGTCAACGGAGTTAATAAATTCAAAATTAATAAATTATATGACTCTGACGATAGTTAGACTAGTAGTTAGTGACTACTAGTATATCCTAAAAGCTGAAAACAAACTTATGATAAAAGCTAATTAAAAATATTGATATTTAATTATGTGAGGGAGTCCAAAAGCTATTTGTCGTAAAATACGCTGAAAGGTTTAATCTGGTCTTTTAAAATTAAATCGCCTTTAATTCTTGAGTTCCCTAAATATTTTTCTCAAAAAAAGAATGTGAAGTATATACAAATATATGTATGCTAAGCATTGACTCGGAAAATTAGCAGCACAGTGTACAGGAACAATTCATGAAACCAACCATTTTATTATTCTTCTGGTGGGAAACACTGATGATTGAGCACATTTAATCAACAGTAATAAGTACCAAATATCTAAATTTTATTTTCATTATTTGGTATCTCAGTTGATCGGTGCCCTCCGGTAAAAAAAAAAAAACATTGTCTATGTGCTGAACGAAGACTCAACAACGTCAAGTTAAAAGGTAAAAACCAAAAAAAAAAGCAAAACTCTAGTCGATTGCCATCTAATAACGCCATATATTGAGGCGAAAACCAAAGAACAATCTTCAGTGAACTCCGAAAATATTTGATACAACGGTAATTATGGGTTATTCGCAAAAATTCCATTCTTCAAATCATCCTTTTCTGTAAAATAGCCTACAGAGCAGTAACATGTCCAGAAACTGTTCCTCCTTCGGGACCCTGCATACAAGTGTTGAATTCAGACGTGACGTAACATAGTGTTTTCTAGATATCTGTTCTGCTATGTAAATATATGCACTTACACTTAATATATCACCAACTCAATAACAATTTGTTGCTTCTCTGATTCATCTTCGAGCACAAGAGTGTCTGACGCACATCTTGACACGTCGGCTGGATGATAAAAAGATGCATATCAATTAAAGTGCTTAATCAAATTAATTTAGTTTTACGTGGCCTGTATGTTCCTTTACCACACACATTAAGTACATTTAGTTGAGAGCTTTTGTTACTCTCCCTACTTCATCTTATGATACATTGGGCTGCAAAACAGCATTAAAAAATTGTCGGCCTCAACTCTACGATGTATAAAAGGGAGACACAAAAAAAAAAGGGTATGGACATGACTTCCCTTTGAGACATCATATAGAGGAATGTAATTAGATTAAAAAAATATTGATACACTGCCCTCAACCTCACATCAACAAATAATTAAAAGAAAATTGAAGAGAATTTTTATGCATATATACCATGCCTGATTGTATAGTTTTTATATAAGCAGGAGAATTATTCAGTGCATCAAAACCATAAGCCTAATAATCAAGCACCCACACAATGCATTCCATCGTAGCAATTTATTTACTGAGATCTTGTGCTGGCTCAAATGCAATATAATCAACCGTACGAAAGTCACAAAAATTCAGGTAAAGATGGACACAACGCCATAACAGAAACATTAAAACAATGGAGAAGAAAAAGCAAACTATTATCAGCCTTTCGTACCTGAACACATGAAAACCTATCAATCAACTGTTAACAAGTTCATGGACCAGGCAAAGAGCACACAATGTTCAGTAATTAAAGCATTGGAAAAATCATTTAGGTCGGAAACTTTGTACCTCATTCTCCGTCAGCAACTGGCCCAGTACATTTGGCAGATAAGTAAATATTGAAGGCCCCAAAGTCTCCACCATGCAATGAATGAAAGAAATGACCTAGAGAATCAAATTGTCGTTAGGCAGAGCCTGAGACACGGCAACCACGAGAAAATCTCTTGAATTAGATACCTTGCTCCGCAGGGATTCTACTTTTGGGAAGACATCAAGTATTTGGAGGAGAAAGCATAAAATCTACATCAATAAATCAAGTCACATGTCCTCATCAGAATGGAAGAGAGTAATACAAGTGAAGATTCTAACAAGGAAAAGGACAAAAAGAGCTCACTACCAGCTTTCTCTCTATATATCTAACAATAGGAAATCTAGATTTGGTATCTTTGCTGAATAATGTTCACTAGCACATAAAGAGGGAAGATAAGAGCAAAGAAGAATGCAGATAGGTTCCCATAAATATAAGAAACATAAAGTAAAGTTTGAAACAAAACAGAACAAAGGTATGCAAGAATATATGGGCAGTTAAGACTTCACAGCAACAATTACAAAAACTTTGTAGAGCAAGGTCAGAGACGTGTAGGGGGGACGTGCTAGGTAAACTACGATTGAGATTACTGTGAGTCTCAAATCCAACCCAGTGGACATATTTAGAGGTATTGAGAGCCAGAGAAGTCAAAAAATCCTGAAACTGGAAATATGATAATAATTCTAACTAAGCAAATGCTATTCTAATCATGACAAATGATGATTTCGCACTTGGGGGGGGGGGGGGCTCTATCTATATTCTCTTTCCAATAAATCATTTCTCTCCGATATCTACCTCAGCTCTGCTCAGTCTTTGCAGGCTTGCACGAAACAAAATCAAACAAAGAAGTACACCTCAGCTCATAAGACAAGTTCCTGTCAATTAGTATTGATTTATTTATATGTCCCCTATCATCATCTTCTTGATCTGTTTCAATTAATTGGGTACAAGTTCTTCCATATTTCCAGATTTTACCACCAGTTAGCAATTAGCTTGAATAAACCCCATAAAAAATCATAAATTCTAATTAAAGAAAAGCTTTTCAGCAATCCATAATATCTAATTCAAGATTGATGCAAACAAACATCGGGAGATTGAATCGGGACTATATAATTTTAAATTCATTAAAATTGATTTACAGAAGAAAAATTAAAATCATAACCTAGTAATTGCAGAATGTACGAGCATATGGGGCGGACTGGCTATAGTCAAGAACACTCTGCCAGGAAGGGGCGAGGGCCGCTGTCCACAATGGCAGTCGGCGAGAAACTTCTCCGAGGAGAGTGTAGGAAGTCGAGCAAGGCCTTTGGACTTCATTCAGCGGAGGCGTTTTCCTGCATCAAAGGGTGGGTAAACTGAGGAATAGCAGTGCAACCTTCCTGCGGAAGAAATTCCAACAGAAACAGTCCACCGCATGAATGCCGGAGATGAGAAACGAGATAGAGAGGGCTTGGATTGAGAATAAGGATTTTAACCTTCAAAGGAAAAGAAATATTATCCTTCAGTAAAAATTTCAAGTTACAAAATAGTAGAATTACAGTTATATCCTTCATAATTTTTTAATTGAAAAGTAAAAAGTTAACGGTGGAGATTGGATGGAGGATGATCTAATGGCTGACATGCTATGGTTGCACAAGTGCAACCATTGCACAAAAGTAAGTCTCTGAAATTTATGTGTAACTATTTTTTCTTAAAATTTTAAGCTAATTGAGAGGCAGCAAAATTTATCATTTTTGTACATCAAAGTTTTAGAGTTAATTTCTTACTTTAAATATTTCATTTCCCGAAAAATCTATGCATGGTGTTATATATTCTCTTGTTATAATTAATTAATTGTGTATAGTATATGACTACAATAATTAAATTTAATCGATTTAATAAAAATAAAAACATCTAATAAATTATTGATTTTTCAATTTTCTCTACTTATTTACCACAACCTAATTCCATTACACAACTTTGAGATGTCGGATATGACCTATGAGATTATCTGTTACATTTCCGTATTTCATCTTGTATTTAATCATATTCTTCACAAATCACGGCGTGCATTGAATAATATCACAAATTAATATATATCAAATAGTAAATTAGTATGATAGAGAATTAAACATTATTGTAATAAAGGATCCGAATTGCCAATGAGAATGGTAATAATTGATTAATTCCTAAACGACTTCTCATTTGCAACCAAAAAAAATCTTGTAGAAGTCGCTAACACCCGATCAAACGAAAGACAAACTTAAACGTAGCCCGAGAAAGAAAAGTTTTAGGTATCTGAGCGAAATTTTTATTTTTTCAGAGATTCTGAAACGAAAAGAGAAGAGTAATAAAATTCCAATTAATAATGTTATATAAAGAAATTTAGAATGTATATCATATTATCATACATCATTTAATTATATGATATTTAAAATTTGATATAAACATATCATTTAATTATATGATATTTAAAATTTGATATAAACATATCAATTGTATCAAATCTTTCCCTAAACATGTGTAGTTAAATTAGTTATAACAATTCGTAAAATATCAGCTTGAATTCTTGAATTTTAATATATTCTTTTATTTTTTTAAACTGCACGTATACTTCCATTAATACCAATGTATCACTAAAATATTGATAAAATTAAAATATCAATATTTCCGTAAAATCTCTCTTCCTTGAAAATAGCTAATCAAGGTATAACAGTTGTTAGAAAAAAAAAAAAAACATAGACGATCAATTAAAATATAATACCTAGTGATCAATGAATATATAACACCTAGTGATCAATGAATATCGAGAGAAAAAATTAAGAAATAAACATAGATAGTCACGAGTCATGGTCGAAATTTTTACTTTTGAGTGATGTTATTAAACTCCCAGACTCATCAAAATGCACATCTCTACACATGCAAATTTTTCCCACCCATATCGACATTGTCTCCGTCCCTTTAGATTCACGCGTGTAAAAGGAATAGCTAGTTCTATCTTTTTGTTCATTTATTGTCCGTCTAATGAAATGCAGACAATACCAATAGAGGTCGGAAAGAACTCGGCCAACAGCCACATTCAATTTCTTTTCTCTTCAAGGAAAAAAAAGTGAAATTACAAAAATAAAAACCTCCAAATGAAAAAACACATCAAGAAGAAGACAACCTCTCCTTCACTCCATCGTCCCCTTCCCCACAACTCAACCCACAACCACACTGCGGACACTCCTCAAAATTCTCCACCGGAAAATCCGCCGACGTAAACCCCACAGAAAATTCCAGCTTCTCCCCCTTCCTTCTAACTTCAACAATGTTAAGCCACATCACCACCACTTTGACACTAACGCCGCTCAGCTTCTGCAGCCGGCCTTCCGATATCAGCCCTTTGATCAGCGGCTGATACCGGAGCTGGTACGAGTTCTCCAATGTGAAGCTGCATGTGCCGTTCAAGTGCGCCGTGAACTCGCCGGTGGCGGCGTCGAGGGTGTAGCTGGTGGCGCCTTTTGGGAGGAGGCCTGCCGGAAAGTTGTAGCGCTGCAGAGCTTCGTAGGCGGAAGGGGGGTTTGTGTGGGAGGAGACGGTGAGGAGTGTGGAGAGGATGATAATGAGGAGGATTGTGTAAGCCATTGTTTGTCTCTCTGGATTAATTGATCTCTCTGTGTGTAAATATGAGGAGAGACGGTGGGGTGGACAGGTGTTTTGTCCACGTGGTGATAGATTGTGTTCTCCATTTTTGTGTTGGCAAGTTTCTGGATTCACCATGTTTGGGGTATTTTGCTTGGGGTGGCATTCGGATTATTCATTCGTATTTAATTTCAGAGCGATTTGTGTTATAAATTTAAAAATTATTTAAAACTCCGAGTAGTGGTTACCTCGTAGGGCCTCGACCCGTCTACTCGGGTCTTTATGGATATGCAGGAAGGGGTGCATATAATTATTAGCTTCGACTCAAATTTAAGTTAATCAATTCGTTGTCATGAACTGGGAAGAATACTGTTAAAATATGTTAACTGTTATGTTGCTCATTACTGTTACTGTTTCCTTTTCTTTTATTTCTGAAATCGCATTCCACTTAGTTAAACGTGGGACGATTATTAGTAATAGGAGGGAGAGAAGACGACGTCGTTTTGATTAGCTGAGTTGGTTAAATACTGCAGTGTACCATGAGGAGTGCATGCGTGATTTGTTACAACTCATTCTGCTCTGCAATACAATTCTCTTTCTCTTTCTGTTATCTTTCTCTGCTATCTTCTCTCTCTCTCTCTTCACAATATACGTATGCAATTCTCTCTCTCTTGTTCCAGATATAACATTTGGTAATCAGAGCAACTCGATCCTACATTCTTCGTCATGGCTAAATCAACGACAAATCGAGTGGAAGCATTGGAGGAACAAGTAGCGGGACTCACTCAAGGCCAAGCTGCGATTATGCAAGGTCCGAACGAACTCACGAAGAGGATGGACGGTTTTGGGGAGCTTATTCGGTCGCAAATAATCGAAGCATTTAAGGAAATGGGTCCGCACAGAGGGAAGGAACCAGTTACGTCTGCTGCTGGTGCAGGATCCAGTGTCTTGGGACGAAACGATGCTGGTATTCTCTCTCCCACCCCAAACACTAGAATGAACGAACCACTGATTACTCATAGAGCACCTAAGTTTGATTTTCCGAAATTTAATGGAGAAAATCCGCGGTCATGGCTTAGAAAATGCCATCGCTAGTTCACTTTTAATCAAATGACTGATTATGAGAAGATAATGCTAGCAGCTATGCATTTGGAGGGGTTGGCTGATCAATGGTATGTGGATTATGTGGAGGGTAAGGAGAATATGGCCTGGGAGAAATTTTCTAGTATGATTTTAGGTAGGTTTCTTAACGGTGAAGGCATAGGGATTGTGGCACAATTCAACAAATTAAGACAGAAGGGAGATGTGCAATCCTACATACTAGAATTTGAGGAACTGAAGGCTTTTATGGTAGAGAAAAACAAATCACTGAGCGAAGATTATTTCATAGAAAGCTTTATCAGTGGGTTGAAGGAGGATATAGGTAAGTTGGTGGAGATCATGAATCCAACTACCCTGTTAGCTGCCATGCAGTTGGCCATTAAACAGGAACAAATGATACACTTGTTGTTCAAGGGGCAAAAGGAAACTGCAAAGCCAGCTAATAATCCCCAAAACAACAATAATTGGAAGAACGAGGGTGGGAATTTTCAAAAAAGGGCAAATACGGTTCCACCTGTGAAAAGGCTAAGTCAAGAGGAGATGGATGCAAGAAGGCGAAAGAACTTATGTTTCAACTGTGATGAAGTATATCATGTGGGGCATAGATGTAAGAAGATGTTTGTAATTATGGGGGAAGATGATGGTGAAGATCCACCTGATACTCTAGTGTTAGAAGAGCTAGAGGAAGAAGGAGAAAAAGAACTGAGGGTCTCACTAAATGCCTTATCTGGAAATACTTATCCTGACACAATCAAATTTGAAGGAGTGGCCAAGGGAAGGAAAGTGATAATTCTGTTGGATACAGGAAGCACTCATAGCTTCTTGGATCCCTCAATCGCTGAAGAAACGGGCTGCCTAATAGAGTATACTACCCCCATGGTAGTTACTGTTGCTGATGGAGGGAAAATGGAGTGTAATGCCAAGTGCTCGCAGTTTGATTGGGAGATGGGCAAATGCAAATTCAGTTCAGCAATAAGATTGTTGAAGTTGGGGGGATGTGATATGGTGATGGGAGTAGATATGTTGAATCAGTTAGGCCCAATTACCCTTGATTTCAAGAAGTACTTGGTGCAATTTGACAATAAGGGAAAAAGGGTGACATTGCAAGCCATTAAACCAGAAATTAGAGTGAATCTGGTTACAGCCAAACAGATGAAAAAATCTATCAGAAAAGCCAAGGGTGTTGTGCAGGCATACTTATGTTCTGTAGTGGGAAGAACACAGGAGAAGGAAGATGCAGGAGCCATAGAGATTCAATCCGTACTTTATAAATATAGAGAAGTATTTGAAACACCAAAAGAACTCCCACCTGAGAGAAAGTGGGATCACAAGATTATCATTAAAGCTGGGACAGAGCCTATTAAGCAAAAGCCTTACAGATACCCTTTTCTACAAAGGCTGGAAATCGAGAAATTAGTGGAGGAAATGTTGAAGAGTGGGATTATTCAACCAAGCAATAGTCCTTATTCCTCTCCTGTACTTTTAGTCAAGAAGAAAGACGGCAGTTGGAGATTTTGTGTGGATTATAGGAAATTGAATGCTGTGACGGTGAAGGATAGTTATCCCATACCATTGGTCGAGGACTTGTTGGACGAATTGGGTGGTGCCAAAATATTTTCAAAAATTGATCTGAGGGCTGGTTACCACCAGATTAGAGTGGCCACGGAGGATGTCTATAAAACAGCCTTTGTTACTGCCTCTGGACTCTATGAGTTTAGAGTAATGCCTTTTGGCCTTACTAATGCCCCTGCAACTTTCCAAACGGTGATGAATCAGGTGTTTCATTCCTTCTTGAAGGAATTTGTCCTAGTATTTTTTGATGACATTTTAATATACAGTTCCTCCATAGAACAACATGTGGAACATTTGGACAAAGTGTTTCAAGTTCTGAGGCAAAACCAGTTATATGCTAAGAAGTCCAAGTGCATCTTTGGGCAAACTCAAGTGGATTACTTAGGACACATAATCAGTGGGAATGGAGTGAGTGCAGACCCAGAAAAGGTGAAAGTAATGGCAAATTGGCCATACCCCAAAACTGTAAAGGCATTAAGGAGTTTTTTGGGGTTAACCGGATACTACAGGAAGTTTGTCAAGAACTATGGAGTTTTGGCCAAACCTCTGACCACACTTACCAAGAAAGGACAGTTCCAATGGGATGAAAGAGCAGGAGAAGCATTTAATGCACTAAAAGAGGCTATGGTTTCAGCACCAGTACTTGGCTTACCTGATTTCACTAAGTCCTTTGTAGTAGAGACGGATGCATGCTATGGTGTCATTGGAGCTGTGTTAATGCAAGATCAACATCCACTGGCTTATCTCAGCAAAGCTCTAGGAGTGAAGAGCTTGGGCCTGTCCATATATGAGAAAGAATTCTTAGCTATTCTGTTAGCTGTAGAAAAATGGAGGCATTACTTGATTCATGTCACTTTCATTATCAGAACTGACCAAAGAAGTCTAAAATACCTGTTGGAACAGAAGATCTCTACCCCACTGCAGCACAAGTATATGACAAAACTCTTGGGATTTGACTATACGATTGAGTACAAAAAGGGTGCTGAAAATAAAGCCGCTGATGCACTGTCGAGGTTGGAAGAAGGAACTTGTAATGCCATATCCATTTTAAAACCTGCTTGGGTGGAGGAAATTCAGAATAGCTACGAGGGAGATGAGGAAGTTCAGAACAGGATCATGGAATGTTTGGTTGAACCTTATAGTGTATCATATTTCTCTTACAAAACTGGTCTGTTGAGGTACAAAGGGAAATTATATGTAGGGAAATGCGGAGATCTCAAACAGAAAATATTGGAATATTTGCACGCTTCTGCAGAAGGAGGACACGCAGGCGAAATAGCAACTTTTAATAGAATTAAAAGTCTATTTTGGTGGCCAGAATTAAGAAGATCAGTGCATGACTACATCTTAGTATGCCACCAATGCAAGATCAGCAAGCACGAAAACCTTAAATCCCCTGGTCTTTTACAGCCTTTACCTACTCCAGACCAAGCTTGGAGGCACATCACCATGGATTTTATAGAGCAATTACCAAACTCAGCGGGGCAGGACACCATATGGGTCATAGTTGACAGGTGCACCAAATATAGCCATTTCATTGCATTGGCTCACCCTTTCACAGCCTCTAAATTAGCAAGTGTATTCTTGGACACTATTTACAAGTTACATGGATTACCAGAAAGTGTGGTCTCGGATAGGGACAAGATTTTCACTAGCCAGTTTTGGCAGCAACTCTTTCAACTGTTGGGAGTTCAACAGAGCATGAGTTCGGTTTATCACCCTCAATCAGATGGACAATCAGAAAGAGTGAATCAATGTCTGGAGAGTTATTTGAGGTGCATGTGTGGAGTCAGTCCTAAAAAATGGTCTGCTTGGCTGTCATTAGCAGAGTTTTGGTATAACACTAATTATCATAATGCTATTAAAATGACTCCCTTTGAAGCATTGTATGGATTCACCCCAATTCCTTTGACATTTGGAAGCTTAATACAGAGCTCAGTGATAGGTGTTGAAGCCTCACTTCAAGAGAAGAAAGACATCCAGCTGCAGCTAAAGGATTGTCTTAAGAAAGCCCAGGAGAGAATGAAGATTTATGCAGACAAGAACAGAAGTGAAAGGAATTTTGAAGTGGGAGACTGGGTATACCTCAAGCTCAAACCATAAAAACAGAAGTCTTTACATAAAGGAAGAGTGTGGAAGCTGAGTCCCAAATATGCGGGGCCTTTCCAAATAATCCAGAAGGTGGGACAAGTCGCTTACAAGTTACTTTTACCTGACGGCGCTAAGATCCATCCAGTATTTCATGTCTCACTACTCAAAAGAAAAGCGGGGGGTGCTGCTTCAGTAACGGCAGAGTTACCATTGTTTGATGATGAGGGAAAGGTGGTGCTACAACCAACCAAGGTCCTAGCTCGGAGATTGATCAAACAGGGGAATAAACCAGCTACCCAACTTCTCATTCAGTGGGCTCATTTACCAGAAGAAGAGGCCACTTGGGAGGATTATATTCCATTCATTCAGAAATTTCCGGAGATGATGATGTCTTGAGGTCAAGACATTTTTATGGAGGGGCAAATGTCATGAACTGGGAAGAATGCTGTTAAAATATGTTAATTGTTATGCTGCTCATTACTGTTACTGTTTCCTTTTCTTTTATTTCTGAAATCGCATTCCACTTAGTTAAACGTGGGACGATTATTAGTAATAGGAGGGAGAGAAGACGACGTCGTTTTGATTAGCTGAGTTGGTTAAATACTGCAGTGTACCATGAGGAGTGCATGCGTGATTTGTTACAGCTCATTCTGCTCTGCAATACAATTCTCTTTCTCTTTCTGTTATCTTTCTCTGCTATCTTCTCTCTCTCTCTCTTCACAATATACGTATGCAATTCTCTATCTCTTGTTCCAGATATAACATTCGTATTAAATTGATTACAAATTTCTCTTAATAAATTTGTATCGATTGAATCGGATTAGTCAGACGTGGAACAAATTAAGGACTTTCACTCCTAATATTTAGTGAATTGTAGCTTAAAATCACTTGTGGATTAACAAGCGTCTTTTTATGTATTTGTAAGTTGTAACATTATATTATGACCTAATAATTACTTTTCAACAGCACTTCTGATTTCAGAGGCAGTTCAATGTTTTAAGGGGTTTCATGTGCAGGGAAAAGTGTCTTTTGCTTTGTATAAGTAAAATAACTTAAAGTAAATTTGCTTCCGATGAAAATATAAATATTTTTCATCGAATTGAAAGCATAAATTTTCATATTATAATACATAATTTTTACTAATTAAATTAAAATAACAAAAAATTCTAAAAGAGAATATCCAACAAAACAATTTGATATGGTACTTAAGCGAAAATACAAACCCTCATATCATAATACATAATTTTTCTTGATAAAAATTTTACGAGTAAAATTAAATTGTAATAAAAAGAGTAAGGGTGTGTTTGATTATGATTTCTCTCAGGGGATTGAGGACGATAAATCTCAATAAAACATACTCATTTACTTCCTCAATCAAATTTGACTGAACACTCCCTAACTTGAAGTAAATACACGACTGGTTTGCATTTGCTCATCTGACGCAAACAGAAAAAGAATAACTGTTTTCCAGTAAAAAGATATTAGAAACAATGATTTAGCAAACACTCAACTTATCAGTTTATTATACTTTACTTTTCTTTTAAACACAATCCACTTTTAACTTTAAGTAATTTTACAAGAGCATCATGTTATTCTATACGGTTACATATCAATAACAATGTACAGAAAGCGAGAATAATACCATCATCACAGCATATAATTATGATATGATTGATATGCAAAACATAATAATAATGCGATTCAGTTTTACCTTCAAATTTCAAATTGAGCATTGGACATGCACAGCTAACTAAATCAACGAACTATCATGAACTTACAACTTGTGAGACCTTTTTCTGTCTCCCCAAATTATTATACAAGAAAATAGACTGTGAGACAGAAATAAGGGTATGTAATGATTGAAGAAAAAAATAACTAAATTAACAAGCAAATAAAATAGATAGTCAATTCAACAATGTAGAACCCTCTCTCTCCCAAAATTCAGTATTACTAAGAAGGCGTTTGTAATTACTTCTACTCAGAAATTATTCTAAGAAGCAATAATTTATATCTTTCACCTTTTAGCCTTAATCAACTTAAATTGAAGCAAAACATCTTATTTGCAAATATTACTTTTAGCTTATATAAAGTTAAAAGCTCAAAAATACTTACTTTAAACATTTACAAACATCCTTTAAGTTCGTCCCTTCTATGTCACCACCCTTCTATTCATTGATGAAACCCATAATCATATTATCCTAATAAATGTTTGTACTTTGTCACATAGACGCACTCTTCATATCTTCACCAGAGTTTACAAACCCTAAGTACTTGGTTTACGAATATGTTAATTATCCCATAGTTGTTTGATATTTTAGTTAAAAGCTCAGGAAGGACAATGGGGTCGGTCCAAAATTAAGCTTATCCTTAATAGTTCGGACAATTTGTCTCAGACCAATATGGTAATTTATCTATTTGATCCCACTTTGTTGCTACAGTATTAATCCTACCTCATTTTATACATACTAATAATAATAATGAACAGTTAAATCCTACCCTAGTTTATCTAGTTTACCTATCCCAACTATAAAACCAAACAAATAAAACAAGGAGTAAAAGTATACTTCAAAAGATGTACGGAGGAGCAGAAATAGAATATCCAGTCATCACCAATGTTGGGAAGACAATGGGCATTACTCGAGCGGCAAATTAGGAAGTAGCGCCTAATTTAAGACAAGGGCGGAGTCGGGAAAGAAAAGGAGGCTGCCAAAAGAAGCCGGACTCAGCATAGCTAGGCAGGAATTCTTGCAACAATCGTCTTCACAATACATAGATGGGGTAAGAGATGCAGTAAATCAATGCCTCTAGACAAACAATCTTCACTGTAAGACAATAATAACTAAACCCATCTGCACTTGATCAAATTTCCTACATAAATTTTAACTTTGACAGAGGAACAAACAATAGTTTCATTAACAAATTCCCGAAGAGCTGAATACAACAAACATGTTAAAAATGACATTATACGTACAAGAATAGGTTCAAATTATTAAAGTGAAAATGATTCAAATGCAGGTAAAGAAAAGCATGATACATGGAACTTACAGTAAGGGAATGATTTCAGTTCGCGTCCTTCAGTCTTTTTATCAATGTGTCCAGAGATTTCTTCTTAGGATTCGGCTTTGCCCCCCTCGTTCCAAACGAACCAAATAACCGATCTGATTGATCCTTTAATTTCTCTGAAATCGTAACCACTTTTCTGTAATCCAGCGCATTGTAACTTCTCTCTCTAATCACTGGATTCAAGAAGTTCTCTGGATGATTGCTCAGAAGCAAATTCACCATTTGCCTCGACTCAACAAGGGCCGATTTCAACTGATAAGCATCAGTTTCAGACAAAAGAGAGGCTTGGTTCTCTGCAAATGATTCCAATAGTCGAACATCAACATCAAGACCCATAATTGCATTAACATTGAACCTTTTAACCGATTCTCCAAGTAAAGCCCCGATTATCATCTCCGAGATGTGAGAGAGAACATCTTGCAAGATTCGCCTCAGAACCTGAACTGGTAAGATCTGCTGAGCTGTCGACACCAAAGTTTCCAAGAAAATAACCACCTCATTCGCGTATTCATTCCCACCCTGAACAGGATCATCAGTGACCCAATTCACATTTTCAATCAAGGACAAAAACCCATCAACCTTTTGCTTTAGCATCCCAG
The DNA here is from genome assembly GCA_958295605.1 of Ajuga chamaepitys. NCBI lineage: Eukaryota > Viridiplantae > Streptophyta > Magnoliopsida > Lamiales > Lamiaceae > Ajuga > Ajuga chamaepitys. The sequence goes on from OY282507.1 coordinate 51,326,516, forward strand.
AAAGTGTATCCTCAGCTGCATCACGGGCTTTGATAAGAGGAAACTGCCTCTTTCCTCTCTCAGCTATCCTTAATGGAATACCCGAGAGCTGTGCAGCATGTCGAAAGAAGAAATCACAAGCACGTTCGAACACTGCCATGTTTGCTGCCATCTGCATAGCCTGAGTTACTCCACCTATTGAAGTGTTGATAACTTTCACTAAAGCTCCATCCAAGACCTCAGTCAATAGCCTGTCCAAGTACTTCTTGACCACATCATAGAACTCAAGTTGCCCACCGTAAGACATGAAACTCACAGAATCCTCAATAAACGAACGCACAATTCTACAACAATCAGGTACTGTAGATGAAAATGGTGCAATGTATGGAAATGCAGGCATGATATTTGAAGTCTGGATCTGAAAAGAAAGCACATTCATGGAATACTCATACTCTTTCTTCATGTACATCTGCTCAAACTTATCAGCTGCAAGAGCCTCAGCTATCTGCTTACGACAATCAGACAATAATAACTCATGATACTTGTCTCTGTGCTTGCTGAGCACATCGAGCAAAGCATCAATGGGGTACCCGAATCTACGCAGTGTAACTCCAAGCAAACTAACATAATCCTTAATCAACAACAAATGATTTGCTGTTTGCATCCTAGAAAATTGATCCTCTAACACAGAACACATCTTAGTAACAGCAGTATCCCACAAATTTTCCACTTCCATCTTCAATATCAACCCTCCCCCTGTTCTTAAAACCCGATCTTCAACTATGAAAAAACCAGCAATTTGTGCAAAAAATGTCTGATGAGACTCAAGAAAAGGAGTCATCGACGATACCTGGAAATCAGAAGTAAGCTGCAACTTCCTGTTCTCAAAATAATACTGCCTAAACCTATCTTCAAGGCCCAGAGTTTGATGGATGTGATACGCCCTATATAACGGCGTCAAATCAAACCCTAACATCCCATTACCTTCATTATTGCCACCAATAACTCCGTCAATTTCATCGTCGTCTTCTTCTTCAAGAGCATAAACACAGTCTCTCAAGCTAAGCCGGCTCTGCTCCTCAGCTTGGCGCTGTTTAATCCTCAATTCCTCTTCCCTCTGGCGCGCAGCCGAAGCTTGTCCAATGGCGAGCTGACCTAAATTCCGGCTCACAGTTCGGATATCCACAAGCCAATCTCCAAATTCCTTGTTGACTTGTCTCTCAATGTGAGCCCTAATGGCCGGGATCTGCTTCTCCACCATTCTCTTCAACGTAGACGACGGCACTTTGTCCTGAAAACTCGATTCAATCGAGTCTAAACACTTCAACGCCATGTAGAAATTGTTCTTCTTCAGATGGAAGTTCGCGCGTGAGCAAATCTCCATGAGGTTCACACACGTGTTAAGTGAATCAATCGCGAGAGCGATGTTAGAGCATTTGTTCCTTGCTTCCACGTACGAATCGAGGGAGGTGAGGAGCGGAACAGCGACGTGTTGGAGCTTGGAGTTGGAGTTGGAAAGTGAGGATTTGAGCGAATCGACGTCGGAGAGAAGAGATCGGAGATCATCAACGGCGGTGATGAAGTCCTGGTAGTGAGCGCGGCACACGTCTTCGATCTCAGATTCCTTAGATTTGCTGAAACGTTTCAGGTGTTGGAGTAGGGTTTCAGGTTTGCCGGAGGCGAATGCTTTCCGAACGAAGGGGCCGATATCTTCGCCGTTGCAGATGGCAGCGGAGATGAGGAGCTGGTCCTGCTTATCGGCCGTATCTCCGTTCTCCGCCGCCGGAACTACTTTCCGGCGAGTCTTCGCTGAATTCATCGTTTTCTGACAGTAACTGCTAATGTGAACGGGGCCGTTGAACACGGAGAGGATTTAGAGAAATGGTTCCGAAAAATGGAAATGCGATTAGAGAAATAATATTAAAATAATATATATGAATTGACTAATATGCCACTCGAATTTGGTGTATCCTGTACAAGCTACTGTTAATTGTTCAGTAAATTTCTCAATACAGAGGGCTAAATAAGGATATATGAGAATAATTAAAATAATTGGTATTGTGTCTAATAAATAATCCGGATTTAGTTCTTTTGTTTCTTGAACTCTCTTTACAGCTAGGGAAAATATATTGAACATGGTCTTTTTTCCTTTTGAAGCACATTGAATATTGTCTTAGGTTTATTTTATACTACATTTTAGACATTAATTTAATGCAAATTATACTAGGAATTAAAAAAAATGATAATATTTCGATCAAACATAAATCCAATCTGCGTTGAATAGTTCGTGGCAAATGATATTATGGTTGAAGTTGAATTTTAAAATTAATGGAACATGCTTAAGAAAATTATTAGGTGTGATTTGGCAGGGAAGATGAAAAGTGAATATAGTAGTGAGACAACAGAAAGGGAAATTAACATAAGCAGAATAAAGGAAAAAAACTCATTTGAGTTACAAATATAGTTAATTTTGTATTTTGGATTTGAAGGTCAAAATTACTCTTTTTTTTAGTACAAATTCTGATTGGGGTGAGATTTATGGGAATCAGTTTCAGGTCAGTACAATAATAATTAAGAATTCATGTGATGAAATAATATATCGGTTCATGCAACCATCTTTTTTTTTTTCCCCTCCAACAAAGAGAAAGAGAATCAATTAATCAAATGAGAGAATAATTAATTTATGTAATAATAAAATTAAGAGAATTTTTGTTGGGATATATTTAAGGGCAATATTGGAAGGATGTTTGAATAAATTATTTTTAGGTAGAAATAACTTTTTTAAAATAATTTTTTTAGGAAAGGATGGGCAAATTTAATTAAGTGTTGTACTATTCACAACAACATTAATATTATAAGTGGGAATTTATTTATTTACCAAATTAAGTGAACTCGCCTGTGCCACAGGCGAGTTCACGAAATTCTGACAGTCCTGTTCAATGTCGCCCCTGCCAGGGGCGACTTCAATTAAAACTTTTTTTTTTTTTTTTTGGGATGACGCCTATGCTATAGGTGATTTCAACTTTTCTTTTTTTTTTTTTTTAGTTACAAGTTTGATAATAATCATAATAATAACGATAATAATAATAAACACGTAATAATTAGGGGTGTGAATCGGATATTTGAAAATATCTAAATCCATATCAAATTTCGGCTATTTAAAATTTGAGTATATATCACCGATCCAAAAAATCGGGACGGTACGGTGCGATTATTTATTTTTTTCGGGATAGTTCGGTTCAGAAATTTCGGACCTAACGGTTCAGAAATTTCGGTTCAGTTAATCGTTCCGTTAGGTCCGAAATTTCTGAACCGAACTATCCCGATTTCTGAAAATAATAATAACAATAATAACAATAACGGAACGATTAACTGAACCGAAATTTCTGAACCGTTAGGTCCGAAATTTCTGAACCGAACTATCCCGAAAAAAATAAATAATCACACTGTACCGTCCCGATTTTTTGGATCGGTGATAGATACTCAAATTTTAAATAGCCGAAATTTGATATGGATTTAGATATTTTCAAATATCCGATTCACATCGTACCGTGCACACCCCTAATTGTTACGTGTTTATTATTATTATTGTTATTATTATTATTATTATCAAACTTGTAATTAAAATAAAATAAAAAATAAAAAAGAAAAAGAAAAATTGAAATCGCCTATAGCATAGGCGTCATCCCCAAAAAAAAAAAAAAAAAAAAAGTTTTAATTGAAGTCGCCCCTGGCAGGGGCGACATTGAACAGGACTGTCAAATTTCAGTAGGGAGATATGTCCTCCCCCGAAAGAGGATTTAAATAAAATTTCCACTTATAATATTAATGTTGTTGTGAACAGTACACCACTTAATTAAATTTGCCGAAAGGATGGGAGATAAAACTGTAGACTGAAGACTTAAGGACTTAGACCCTATTTGACCCACAAAATTTGATTGAGGACATAGATTTAGGGGTGAACATTCGGTCGGTTCAGCCGAAAACTTAAAAATCGAAATGTCATGATTTTAGTAACATAACCTAATCCATTATCACAACCAAACCTAACCGAACCCATTTCCGGTTATCAGTTTTGGAGTTTTTATGTTAGACCTTCAAATTTGAACTTTTTAACCAAAAAATAAAATTTTAATACTTAAACAGATAAGTGATAAGTCTTTTTTTTTTTTAGTCTTTACCATTGTGTGTATAAAGCAAATAACAAAGATATCATATATATGCTGAAATTTAAAACAACTAGTATGGTAATTCGGTTCAATACGAGTATCCGTTTTTTAAAAATGGTAACCAAATCAGACTGAAAAAATACTCGATTTTATGATATTCAATCGAACTGTGCAGACTTGGGCTCCCTCGCAGCAGCATACCAGGAGCATGCTAGGATCAAAGGTTTTAGTATAATGTGTGGGGAGTTTCAAAAGGTGGGTATTGTCGACTGACGTGCGAGAGAGAGGGGGCGGGGGGACTCGGTGGTACACGTAATTATGCGTGTATAATAGGTCAATTTGAGTGTTCATTTAGTGACATTTGCATGCGTAAATGACTGTGTACTTCTCGTATTTGCATTATTGGACAATTTGATGTTTGTGACTTGTTTTGAAGTTATTTGGGTGAATTTAGACAAAAAAAATCGAACTCGACTAGAGATGGATGTTGCAAACAAGTTCTACAAGTAAAAAATCGAGGAAAATCGAGCCAAAGCTTCAGGAAATTGGTCTCGGCCGAGACAGAAGGTCAGAGAAAACCAACAAATTTGGTTGCTGAGGGATCTCGGCCGAGACGCGAGGCAGCCTAGTTTAGATTTGTTTGCGGATTCTCCTTTTCCAACCCAAATTGAGTCTAATTCATCCTAACTATAAATAGAAGATCCCAAGTTTACATCAATTTTGGAGAGCACGGACTTGGGAATTATGAAGAGCACGAAGAATCAAGATTCGGCAACTCGAGTTTTTCTAATTTTATGTTTTTCTTTATTAGTTAGTTCTTAGCCACCGCTATGATCGGCTAAGTTATTTATTTCCGTCTTTAACTATGTTGAACCTTAGGAAGATGTTTTTGTGATTATTCAGGTGATTGTTTGACTTAATTATGTTCTGAAATTATTTATGTTATTTGTTTTCTTCATATCTTTTATATGTATGTTATTTGGACTGATCACCCGGGTAGTGGCATATAATTGTTGTTAGGCCATGAATTCATGATCCGTAATTGTTATGCGTTTATGTCTAAAAGTAGCAAATAGTGATTTATTCGCTAGGATAACATAAGTCGCGGTCACTTATGCTGAGCTTGCGAGTACAACACCGTACCTGTTCCGTTGCCCTAATTCTTTGTGTATTCGATTAACGGTGTTCTAGCAATCGTATCTTATGACTACTTAATTGGATATGATTAATTACTAAGCGAACTTGTGATTAATTATACTTAAGGGGTAACAAAGATTAGCCAAGCGTATCAGTTAATTCTTTGGATAGGGATTTTAGAACTAGTTTGTCAAACGATTGCAATAGTTACAAGAATCATTCGGACTAGGGGGATACTGGTTAAAAGCGGAAATACCTTTCATTCATACTTTAATTTCTCTTAGTTGGTTAGTTTAGTTGTTAATTGTTTAATTAATTAGTTCTCATAAAAACTCCCCCATATTATATTTATTTATATAAATTGGTCTAATACGATAATTCAATTAATTTCTATGTTCTCTGTGAGATCGACCCTGACTTGCTATATCTGCTATTAGAAAAGGAAGTTAGGTAAAAATAACTAATTTGACGTGCCTCGACAATTCGATCACTCGGGAAAAATCAAAATAAATCGAAAAGAATTGACTGCAAGGCCTGCCTCAATGCTAAGAGGCTGGTTGATAGGGAAAGATTGCAAGTGACAACTGAAAATAGTTTTTGACGTATGCGGATTTTCTCAGATTCGATGGAAGCTGTGCAAGCAGTCACCTCCTCCAACGATTTCCTTGATCAGACAGGGTTTTGGTTACCAGAGATTCACCATTTTATGAAAATGTGTCAAATGTATACGGTAGCTCATTGTCGTCGTTTAGCGAATAGAGTGGCTCATGCTTTGCCTTTTTATGCTTCTTCTTCCTCAACTCCGTTCTATTGGAAGGTTGAAGATTTCCCAGACTGGGTAATTAGGCTTGTAGCTTTGGATTGTAATATCTGAAGTTATTAGTTCTTCTTAAATATATATATTTTTTTTTATCATTTTACTGTCAGAATTCTGTCTCAAAGTAATATTTTTTAATTTAAGACATAATTTTCTCTAACATTTCAATACCACACATATACTAAATGAGTATTGGAAATATAAAAAAATTGTAATAAAATAGCGAAAGACATAACATTTAAAAAAGACAATATAAAAGAATAGCATGAGTTATTTCGTAGGTTCCTTAATATGTGTTAGATTTTCTAAAACAATAATTATTTTAGGTGGAGAGAGTAATCTCTTATTTACGGCTAATTCGGATAACATAATTTTATTCAAATTATCATTCACTCATGTTTTAGAAATCTCTCATTGAACTTCATTATAATTTTTTTGAGAAATAACAAAGTATTCTGAATTTATTAAATTCTTCTTTAATTGTTTGCAAATTATATAAAAGCTCACTTTGTTGATGAAAATTTATTTTCGCGCCTTTTATAAATATTTGATGATTATTATCAGAATCATTTTTAAGTTAATTATTAGAAGCAACCTGCGTCAAAATGTTTGATTTTTGGGGTTTTATTAATAATTTGTAAAAAGACATTTAACTATTAAAAAAAGAAGTGGAAATAATTAATGTTGCAAAAGTCGGTTAGGCGCTAGTTAGGCAGTCGACTGAGACCTAGCGACTAGTGAGGGCCTAAACAGCGCTAAGCGAGTTGACTGGGATCTAACGACTAGTGAAGGCCTAAACAGCGCTAAGCGAGACATAGACGTAATTAGGTGGGGAGGAATCGAAAATAAAGGCAGACGATAATGAGAGCCTAGCGCCTAAGTGGGGATTAATCGGAGTTAGTCGGGGAGTATTGTTGACAGATAAAAGAATAACTTCTAAATATCTAATTATAAGGGCCCAAATCAAGTTACACCTCCTCAAAAGTATATAGTCCAATGAACTAATACTCACGGTCAGGCCCAATAATTGTATGGGCTTAAACATGGGCCTAAATTGATACTGAGCTGACAATTTCAGGGTTCACCATTCAACATTATAACTCACTACAAAACCCTAGACTCATTTCATTACTCTTGAGAGTAGGTGCAGAAGCGGCTAGCGACACCAGCAGCGCGGCAGCCATGGTACGCCGCCGTTCATGCAACTCATCGGCATTCTTTATCTCTCCCCCGTCTCTGACAAATGTTTGATTGTTGTAATCTAGGGTATTGATTTAGTCGCCGGAGGTAAGAGCAAGAAGACCAAGCGCACTGCGCCTAAATCCAATGATATTTACCTCAAGCTCCTCGTCAAGGTATCATTTATCTCTCATTTCACGGTAGATTAGCTAAATGTTGAGATTATAAAATCAATTGATCTATATCTGTGTACTTACTTGCAGTTGTACCGGTTTCTGGTGAGGAGAACTGGAAGCAGATTTAATGCTGTGATACTGAAGAGGCTGTTTATGAGTAGGATTAACAGGCCTCCGCTCTCGCTTTCCCGTCTCAGCAAACTCATGAAAGGAAAGGTAATGATTTATTTTTTGTATACTAATGCTGTTGCTATTTTTATTGCTTGTAACGTTATTATAATTTTTCTGTTTTGCGTTAATTTTTTGTTAATTTATGTTCATGATTGAAATTTCTCCCCTAAAATGTTGAAAAATCTTATGCTGTTAATATGAACATAGTTTAAACAGTTTATGTTGAAGCAGGAGTGGTTATTAATTGTCGAGCTTCTTATAACAATGAATAACAGACTGTAATGTTCCTTAAAGATCGAGATTGCTGTTTGGGAGATAAACTTAATTTATGGATTATGGTCTGCAGGAGGACAAGATTGCGGTGCTAGTTGGAAGTGTTACGGATGATGTTCGTGTTCATGAAATCCCTGCTCTTAAAGTCACAGCTCTGAGATTCACTGAGACTGCGAGGGCTAGAATTGAGAAGGCTGGTGGAGAATGTTTGACTTTTGACCAGCTCGCACTTAGGGCTCCACTTGGCCAGAACACGGTAAAACTTCTGAATTTTGCTTAATGTATATAATGCTTTCAATTTAGGCTTTGCAATGACTGTTAAATGCTCTATCTTGCACATTGGAGTTTGATACACTTGACGTTGCAGCATGATACCATTTTATGTTAGAATGCAGTAGGCATAAGTGTTAACTGTAATGTTGTGTCAAATAACATACTTTTGGTACACGTAATTTTTATTAATCTTTATTACAATGGACAGTAAGCATGTATGCTAGATATTCAGACTGGAATATTTGATGTTTTATTATGAATTATAACCGTATGTACAAGTTTTAGCTCTATACTAGTATACACTCAGTTAGATGGATCACTGGTTGGCTCTGAGTAGAAAACAGGAACTTAGGGTAAAAAAGTTAATTTTCTTGAAAATTGATCTTGATATAGTTGCACGGCTCTGCATCCTGGTATTGGAGTGCAATTTTGTTCTTGAAATTTGTTAATTTACTTTGATTTTATGGGACATCATCTTCGTGGTCCCTTGCGTCCTATTTCCAGTATGTCACAGATTCAGCGTATGGTTTCTTGGAAGGTATAGGATTGACCACAAGTTCATGTATTATTATAAGCACCAGTTACTATCTATGCCCTGACATGTGTGTTGTAATTGTTGTGAACTTTGTGATGTATTTCCACACAATGAATGCACCGGGTGTAGGGTGGATCACATTAAGTGAACCCAAGTCCTAGAAATTCCTTTAGAGTGTAAGTTCTCTTAACACGTTTTTGAACAGGTTCTGTTGAGGGGTTCACGAAATGCTCGTGAAGCTGTGAAGCACTTTGGTCCAGCTCCTGGTGTCCCACACAGCCACACTAAGCCTTATGTTCGATCCAAGGGACGGAAATTTGAGAAAGCTAGAGGAAGAAGAAACAGCAGGGGCTTCAGGGTTTAAGTTATTCATAGTTTGGCAAATTCAATTGCTGGTTTTATGCGTGTTGAGACTATGCTAGTTATGACATGTTTGACTTCTTTGAGCACGTCATTTTTCAAGAGATATGTTGGACACACCTCGTTATCTGTATCGGGTTTCTCTGTGCTGTGCCCTTGGAAAATTTTGACTAAATTTGTTCTCTGGTTAATATTCTGTTCTATGTGGTTTTTATCTTCGAAATCCAGTTGAGTCACCAATTCCCCTGTTCTCTGTAATGGTGAAATCGCAATTTTTTTGTCGCTGCAAGTGGTGCATCATCTTCTATTGCAATTGTAGACGCTTCATAATTTGTTCAACATCATTAATGCTTTTCAATAATCATCTGTCATGGATTGCTTCTGTTGTAACACTAGTTGTTGCATAATTTGTAGTGATGGTTATTTAACTTGGCTCTTTTTTGGACCTTTTCTACCCGAAATTCCCCCGAAATGTGACGATTTTCAAAGAACTTGGCTAATTTGTTTAGGTTTAATAGTTCTTGTTCTTATATATCTAAAATGTCAAATAATTGGGATGTTATTATTCTTCACTTTGTATCTGTTTCTCCTCAGACCACCACAGAGGTCAAGCTTGCTTCCGTGGTAAATTTTATGCTACTTTTAAGGATAACGCTCGGTGACAATCTTCAACCTGACTCGAAGAACACAATGGACCTGACTCAACTCAAACCGACCTGAATTAATTGAGTGTAGCCCACAATCAATTCGGCACGAACCGATTAACTTTAATTGACCGAAAATTAATAATTTTACAATTTAACAATTATAAAATTTAAAATTATTTTTAATAAATAATTTGAGTTGATCCGAAACTGAACATGAACTCGACTTGATTGTCCGTGTTGTCACCCCTTTATGTGACATGTTGCACACTTTAAAAAGTTATAAAATATCGATTGAGCATATCTGATTGAGCATTATGATCTATTTTAACGAATGAATAGTAAAAAATAATATTTGTATTGGAATAAACTATTATAGGATTATAAAGTAGAAGTAAAATCAATATGAGCACTTGTATTGGTAAAAAGTGATGTTTGTATTGAAATTAATTATGCTATGATTGTATTGTCGATGTAAAATTAATGAGTGAAGTAGAGTGAGATGTGTAATGTAAATTTCAAATCAACAACTATGAAGGTGGTAAACAATGATTTAAAAAATATTGAAATTGATGGTATTAACTACAATGTGACTGTGATTAATAGGTTAGTATTATTATATTATAAAATTTATATATATTGATTGATAATGGGTAAAGTTATAGAATTGAAAAATGCTATTGAAAAATGCGTAAGAGGGGATTAGGTTATTCCGACGTGTCCCTTTGACACAAAACACATCCTTTGGTTAGTGGGACTGTCGTATTTTCATGTAGTAGAACATTTTTCATAACTTGATATGTAATGATTGATAATGGGTTAAATTATAGAACTGAAAAATGCTATTGATATGTGTAAAAGAGGATTAGGTTATTCGGACGTGTCCCTTTGACACAAAACACAACCTTCGGTTATTAGGGCCGTCGTATTTTCATGCAGTGGAAAATTTTCCATGCAGCCACACAGATACCCGAACCTTTGTTCATCATTTTATCTTCATCGAGTCTCATGATGTTCCGTTACTTGGTTATCGCACACCGTGCACATTAGCATTGGCATTGGCATTGGAATACATCCCTACTTCTCACATTGTGCAGGATTCTTGACTTGACTATCCTCAATAACCACCTTTGTCGAGGGCTGTTGTATGATACACTTTGCGTGTCTCGTCTTTGCCATCACCTAGCTATCACACTAGCTACGCATTGCTGACGATATCAGGTCCATTCAAACACTCGTTGAGGGTCGCTCGGTGTCCTTAGCTTCCATGCACCCTTTTATCGATGCATCACGCATCCCCGCTGTAATTCATTGCGGCCTTGAGGAGTTCTGTCTTGTTATTTTGGTTGTGTAGGTGGCTCAGGGTTTAGGGCTACTTATTGCGAAGGTATTTGGTCTATGCCGAATCCCCCAATTACAGGGTTATGGCGTTCTCCTAAGCCTGCCCTCTTCTAGTTATGTTATCCTCACTCATCAATTGCGCGCTCGGCCGTGAACATCGTGCACTTACACGGTTCTGTTGCATTGATATGATACACATACGCCGTTTTGACTCGTGAATACGCTGCATCATATCCATTTATGTTGCCTCTCACGATGAGTCCCCATGTTTAAGGTCTGTTTTTACTACTGCATTCTTGCAACTAATGATTTTTACGAACCTCGTACGGTATGCACCTATCGGATTATATCTCCCAATGGTAGTCTGCTTTTCACTGTCCCCATCAGCATGACTTAGCATGATATTCTCTAGCCGTTTCCTACGGTAGTCTAGTCAGATACTTCACCAAAGGCAGTTCCTTAGTACTTTCAGCAGCAATCGTGTTGCATCGTTCTTGACCCCTCTCCAATGGCAGTCCTGTCGGATATCTGCTACGGCATGGAGTTTTTCACATTTTTTGCTTCTTCGGGCACACTCTGATTTGTTTGTTCCTGAGCTAATGACTCGAGATCATCCTAAGAATTTTGGACTCACATGTTTATGCAGAACATTGACATTCCCCCATGTTTGAGTTTCCTTATAACAGGGCAAGGACGCTTCATTTTTGTAGCATGTTCTATGCAAGCTATGTTGATTTAATTATCTTGGTGACATGTACTTGTTTCTACGCCAGTGTATTCAAAGTTGCTTATAACTCGGCCTGGATAGTCTTGCTTATTTACGTTGTGCATCGTGTTATTTTACTTGCTTTACTAGTCTTGTAGATTTTATGCACCCCTTTACATCTCGGATTGTGGCATGGAAATAGTTTAGTATGCTTACTTTTAAATGACCAGTCTATAGTCTCCACAATTTCCTTATTTCCCTTATGTTTTCTCGTTTATTAATAGAAACACCTACATAATTTTATCACGCTTATTGGATCTATTTTAAAATTTGAATGAATTTAAGATTTGGTACTTAATAGAAAATTTTAAAATTTAATTTGAGTTCGGGTATTTTGCTAAGGTACGATTATTAAAACTTTTATTTTCTCTAAATCCATTCCTAAAAACTCAGTTTCCTTTTAATGTTTAGATGATATCGACCACAAACTTTTAAAAGTGAGCAATCGAACATCTTAAAACATATTCGACTAATATGACCAAAATTATTATATTTGTTTGCATAAAGTAATTGAACAGTCCTTTGAGGAAATGTAGCATAACCTACATTGCAAATGTCCTCGACTAGATCTGACTAGTCCCGTCTAAGGATGTATATGAAGTGAATCGAATCAAATATTAGTATACTCAATTTCTGTTCGCAAAGTTTAAGGAGTATTCGGGTTCTCATTCTAATTGTCTTCCAATATTATGCCTACTTTGTATGCGGTTCGCTAAAGATATTTGAATAATTTAAATAGTTCAAATAATCATATACAAACAAATAATACATGTCTTTATTTTTTAAAGTAGTACTCATGCCTGTTCGAGATGTGAACCATAGTGTTCATTCCTATAAAAATAGGAAATAAGAAACAAGAGATACCATTTCGCGAAAAGGACAAATGAGGGTTTAATTCCGAAAAAAGCACTTCATGAAGCCTCACGAAATTTAATTGATTTATTTATTCTCTTTTTATATACAAAAGAAGAAAATTTACGCTTTGATAGGGATGACCCGATCAGTTCGGGTCGGGCTGATACTAAAGCCCACATATCGGCCCAGCACGCGCAGTCCCAGCAAACACGTGAAGGCCCACTACGCGGAGGCCCAGCAGGCTCAGGAACGCGCGTTGGTCCAATGGGCAGTTTGTTCCGCGAATCAAGGCTAAAGATCCGTTGACAACCGCCATACTGCGGAAAGTAGGCGTGGATATAGGAAGTTTGTTAGAGCTCAGTTAGGGTTTAGGAATGTTAAGTATAAATATGAGAAAAGAACTCTGAATTAGGGTTCGCACTCTGAATACTGAATTACGACTTGTAAACTCAACATTCTAGAAAAGAAAACACCTCGGCAAGAGTGATTTTCTGCCCGTGGACGTAGATCTCCGGATCGAACCACGTAAATCTTGTATTTCTATATTCTGTTTGTGTAGATTATCGATATAGTTCTTGGATACCGGATTGTGCTTTATCACGCTTAGAGGACAATCAACACACAACACCTTTGTGCCTCTTACTTTTTATATAAGTTCTAAGTTAAACCCGAATAAAGAAGAGTACTTAAAGAAATTTTAATAAATGCAAATATTTGTATTCTAATTCCATAAAATAAATTGATATATAATATTATACATCTACTTAACTTTACATATCAAAATATGAATTATATATATAATTCAAATGGAATACATAAATATTTGTATTCAAATTATACATGAATAATAAAATTGATTCATATTCTGACAAATTATTGTTCTCAAAATCTGAATCGGACTATTTGAACTCGATTCGAATAAAAAGAGCTTGCTTCGTATACATTTTTAGGACTCCCCCTATGAGCAAGGTTCTTATCTCCGCCTATGATTTATTTTTCAATTTCTAACAGTCTAACTACACATATATCTCGCCTAGGTCTGGTTACATATTAGATCGATTTTCTCCGTCTAACTACGCTTATGTTCTGCCTAAGTCCCTTAGACGCTAGACTCTGATTTTTTCCTTTCTAACAAATCTATGTTCCACCTAAATTCAGCTAGACGTTAGACAATGGTTTGTGGAGCCGGACCGGATCGGCCGGTTCGATTAGTTCAATCGGGAACCGGTTCGGTAGCGCTAAAAAATCGAAAATGATATAAAATCGTTGAAAATCGGTGAGAATCTGTTTGATTGTCGAACCGGTAGAACCGGCCTTATATTTAATTTTTTTAAAAATAAAGTTGTGTTTGAGCCTGTTTTAAGTAAAAAAAAAAACGGGATTTTCACTTTTATTTTCATTTGCCCTTATTTTTTTCGTCTTATTTTAAATTTGACACTAAGTTGTTATTAAAAAAATTAGAGTTTGAAGTATCTTTGGATTAATTGATATTGATATATGTTGATTTTTTTTTTTTAAAGTTAAACTTTAGTATCAAATTAGATTGTATTACACATAAGGAACTATTGAAATTCAAAAGTCAACAAGTTGACTTTGATCGATTGAATCGATGATTGAATCGGTAGCTTGTCCGATTCAACCACCAATTAGATCCCACAAACACTGAATTAGATCACATGTTAGTGTCGAACTAGCGAATAACAACTTTTATAACATTTAATACAACCTATTGCCAAGAAATGAATCATTATTGGTCACAAAAGTCAAAACCCAGAAAAGAAAACCATCGGCTAGCGGTCTCCTAAAACCTCACAAACTCAACATTTCTAATAGATTAGAAAAGACACAATCAATAATGGAGAAAATCCAACACAAGAATATCCAAACCAACGGCATAAACATCCACGTGGCAGAGATCGGCGACGGCCCCGCCGTCTTATTCCTCCATGGCTTCCCCGAGCTCTGGTACTCATGGCGCCACCAGATGCTATCTCTATCATCTAAAGGCTACCGTGCAATCGCCCCCGACCTGCGCGGCTTCGGCGACTCCGACGCGCCGCCGTCCGCCTCCAGCTACACCGCCTTCCATATTATTGGGGATTTGGTCGGCGTATTGGATGCTTTGGGCCTGGACCGGGTTTTCTTAGTGGGCCACGATTGGGGCGCTGTTATGGCGTGGTATTTTTGCTTGCTCCGGCCCGATAGGATTAGGGCTTTGGTTAATATGAGCGTTGTTTTTCAGCCCAGGAATCCCAAGAGGAAGCCTATTGAATCTATGCGAGCGATTCTTGGGGATGATTATTATATCTGCAGATTTCAGGTATTGTGCAAGTTTGATTTTTGGTTGATAACTGTGAAGAATTAGAGGGAGCTTGGGTGTTTGTAAATGCTTAACTTTAAGTGCTTTCGGGCTTTTAGCTTAAGATAAGCTGAAAAGAGTGTTTACAAACGAGAGCTTCTGCTTAAATTTAAGTTGATTTGAGCTAAAAGCTAAAAATTAATATTTTTCAAAAATTACTTATTTTAATCATTTCTCCAAAAGTAGTAGCAATTGCAGACACTCGTATAAGTTCAAACATCTTATGGTAGTGTTTGGTTTGCTTTGTTATAAGCAAATTTGTGCTTTTGGTTTAAGTTCAAATAAAAACAGTGTTTGCATTTTTCTGCTGAAATGTGACACATTTATGGTAAATTATTAAAACAGGGATATGCTGCTTCGAATTGCTTTTTAGTGAAATTTGTGAAAAAATGATTATTTGGCAAGTACTACAACGTATGAGTTTACTATAATTATTTTTTCGTGAACTATCCATTTTTAAATTATAAGCGATATTTCAATAATTTATAATTTTAATCATTTTTTCAAAAGTAAAAATAATTGCAAACACTATATATCGTTTCAAGAGCTTAATGTAGTATTCATTTCTTTAAAAGTAAAAACAATCGCAAACGCTCACTCCCTATATATTGTAATACCGCAAGAGCTTATAAGGAAATATATTGTTCAGATAATAAAGCTTAAAAACATGCATTTGGCAGAATGAGTTTAGATATGGACGTGACAAACGAATAAGAAATCCATCACCAAACACAAATTTAGTTAGTGCGCGGGGTGTTTGTGTAGTGTCTAGTGTGTGTAGACCGTGTATAGCGCGTGGAGGAAGTGTGTGTGTTGGTGTGTAGTTTATATTTTGTGTGTAGTGTATGACCGTATGCAATATGTGTAATTTGAGTGAGACTTGTACGATCTTAATAAAATAAGATCCTCTAAATTTCATTTATAACCTCTTAAGCTTACTTTTGCATTTTATAAGTTATTTAACATTTTATTTTGACAAAACATATTTTAAGAGCTCATAGGCTTAGCCGAACACGCTCTTAATTTAATTTTGTAGCATAATTTTTAATTTACAAACCATTTATTTTTCGGCTCAAAATAAGTGGTGTTTTAGCACAAATATCTTTTAAGTGTTGCATGAAGAATCGAACGCATAATTTCTTAATCTGTGTAAAGAAATTTACAGCGACTATCTTAGGACTAAAGGAGAAGCTGAAAGTGGATTCTTGGGAGGTGTTTGCAAACAAAACTAATTGTGAAAAAGTGATTAAAATTGATTGTTGTAGTAAAATAAAAATTTGGTAGTGTTTGGAAAAAAGTGATTTTAAGAATTGATTCACAGAAGCTGCTCTCTCATTGATTCTTAAAAGCAGCTTAAAAGTACTTTACATAATTGATTATGAAAAAGTAACATGAGTTTGCAAACAAAACTGATTGTTATAACAACTTTGTTTTGAAAATTGATTTTGGGGGTGTTGTTGAGTTTGCAAACACCCCTTTGGTCTGTTTTATAACAACTTTGAATCATCTATTTGTTTGCTTTATGTGATTGAATTACGGGTGTAGCTAATCCAAGCTATTCGTAAACTATTTGGATTTCGATTGGAAAAAATATTCGTTTAGAATCGTTCGCTAATTTAAACGAGCCGAGCTCGACCCTAATTTCGAGCCGAATTCGAGCATATTAGTCTTTGTTTTGTTAGCTCGCAATCTAGTTTGCGAACTCCGGCTTCCAGACAGTTGGGATTATATACAACTTTAAACTATTGAATTAAGTTGTTCGGCTTGTTTCGTTGTTATAAGATAGTTCATATTTTTTTAATTAACATGTATCTTCTCATTTTTAAAGAACTCGAGCATGTCTATAAAAGCTTGAGCCGAACTCAAGTCTATTGAAAACTCCAATGAGCTGAACTTGAACCTACACTGTAAGACTCGATTCGATTCATTTATATCCCTAAATGAATGCAATAACGTTTACATCCCTAGATTGAATGAATGCAATAAATTGAGGCAAAAAATGAGACTGCGCAAATGCTTCGATTTACTCGGATTTCTTCCGTTGCATCGATTTTATTTGGATTCGGAAAGATTTTTCTGCATTGATTGAACAAAAGATCATAAATGTAGGAACCTGGAGAGGCTGAGGAAGAATTTGCTCGCGTCGACACAGCAAGATTGATCAAGAAATTTCTAACATCGCGGAATCCTGCTCCTCTTCGTGTTCCTAAAGCTGTTGGATTTGGGGGCTCGTCTAAAAAACCAGTTGCAATGCCATCGTGGTTGTCAGAAGGCGATGTTCAGTACTATGCTAGCAAATATACGCAGAGAGGCTTCACCGGTGGATTAAATTACTACCGAGCTATGGATCTGTAAGCTTTTTTACGCCGTCATTGCTTTGATTCTTTCTTTACTTTAAAGAATTGTTGTCTATGCGTTTATAGTTTGCATATAGGCGTATACGTACGTTTAGAATTTTGATATGGAGCCCAACGATGAATTGTTTAAGGAGCCGACTTGCTGACGTGGCAAACAAACTACACAGAGAGGGCCTAATTGAGTTTGATAGAGGTTGCTCCTGCTTGCCACAGTAGTCGGCTCCTTATTTATTACCGTTGGACTCCATACGAAAAACACTCTCTTTAAGGAACTTAGACCAAATAGGTAGGGGTGGGATTGAGTCGGTTCCCGGTTGTCAGGTACACGATATAAATAACCTGCATAGTTGCCCAATCTTGTGGGCCTAAATTTGGTAAATGTCTTAATTAGGGCCTGAATTTTGAAGGTTCTCAATTTTGGGCTTGAATTTCTAGTTTTCTCAAATAGGGGCCTAAATTTTGAATTTATTCTCAATTCAGGACTTAAGTCTAGGCCCCTAATTGAGATATTTTCCAAAATTTAGGTCTTCTTGTGGAATTTTCTCATTATTAAAATTGTTTCTTATGTTTTTCCCCCTAAAGTCGGGTAATTGAATACCCGACCAGATAAAAAACCTATAGATGCGGGTAGGGTGCGGATATAACTGAGCACCGTGGGACTTTTAAAATGCCCAACCAGATTGGGAAAAACCTGGAGGCACCCGAACCCGACTGTAAAAAGCCTACCCTTACAAATATTTAGCTCATTATTGATTCCCTTTTTACATCATCTGGTTGATGTAGAAATTGGGAGCTGACTGCAGCATGGACAAATACGCAGATAAAAGTTCCGGTGAAGTTCATTGTTGGAGATCTTGATCTTACTTATAACACCCCTGGTGTTAAGGATTTCATTCACAACGGTGGTTTCAAGAAACACGTCCCCTTTTTGCAAGAACTAGTTGTCATGGAAGGAGTCGCTCACTTTCTCAACGAAGAGAAACCGGACGAAATCAGTGAACATATCTACGACTTCATTCGGAGGTTTTGATCTGTTTATGGTCGGACTCAAGTAGACCGTGTTAGATTTTGTTGTTTTCTCTTCCAAAATAACACGTAGTGAGGCGTGGTTAGGCAGGGAGTCGATGAAGGGGGTGTAATCTTGTACTTGGTGGGGGTACACGTGATGTAGCGCCTAGTGTTTCCACGCATGAGTTTGTGTATAAATGGACACTTGATGTCACCGGAGGATTTAGATCAAGTGTTGTGGATGTTGTGCAACATTTCATGCTGTCCATCAAAACGGAACTCAGAACTGTTAAAACAATGTTGTTCTGAATTTTCAGCCAAAATTACGTTGTTTTGGCGTACAACATGAAATGCTATGCTGCAGAAATTTGCTACATGAGATCCTCAAATATTTATATTTATTTAGCAGTTAAAACTTTGGTCCACTCAACTAGATTAAAAGTGGCATTTGGAAGGAAATATTTGGTTTCTGGACTTGAATATAAATGAAAATATATAATATATTTTTCAAGGTTTTGAGTTCCTTTCCAAACAATATCAGCTGTTAGTTATGGTCTAAAATCTATTGATTAATCTACTTTTTTGTTAGACTTACATATTGAGAATCGGGGTGAAATGATAGAAAATCTAATAGGGACGAAAAACGAAGAACATAGATTTGCTAATTCCGTCCGTCAAGAATGACTATGTCGGAAGCACTACCAAGTCAGAAGATTTATTAATATTTCGGGTGATCACAAATAAAATGAATCAGAGATTATTTAAAATTCAAATTAGGCCCTAGTTCTAAAAGTCAATTCAACTCTGATACGACTTTAAAGGGGTCATGAAGGAGTCACTCAGCTCCATAATCCTACTATAATTCAAACTGATTTTGTATATTGAATGAAATAAAGGAGTATGCATCAATCATCATACTGTAATAAGACCTTATATAATCTTTCATATACTTTTCTTCCTTTTCATCTTCATTGAGCAATTTTATAGTTGATTTTGCGAGAACACTGCAGATAAATGAGGATGAAGGTAAATTTGTGGCCCTATCGTACAAGGAAAAAAAAAACAGAGAATGAAAATTAAAAGTTATGCGTTCTCAAGAAAATGAATATGTCCACTTAGGGCCCGTCTAGTTTGGGTTTTTTATTTTCCCAACAACTTCAACCGTCTAATTTAGGTGTTTCATTTTTTCAACAAATTCAAATCTAAGAGATCAAGAATTCTAATTCAAATGACTAAATCAGTTCTAGGGAGAAGCGGGAGTGGGTTCAATAATCAGCCCAATAGTCCCAAATTGTACACATAATCTCGTATGTGAGATTGATCCGTTTTGAAAAATCAAGAAAGTAAACATTGATTTATGTGAGATAAATAGTCACAATCATACTCAATTTGCCAAAATAAACATGCCCTAAAAATATAAGAACTTTTGAATAGAAATGAAAAGTTGATACGTTTGATATCTATATATATATATATATAAAAGTAAAATGAAGGTTAGTTTAGTAATTTTAGTTTTTCCACCTAAACTTTAAGATCGTAGTTGGTAAGTTTTTATCAGTTTTGGAAGTGCATAATTTTCTTATAAATATTTTAAATACAAATAAGTTTTTCATTTCTAATCCATTTTTTATGCATATTATATCAAATTATTCATGATTTCACGATCTTTAATTTGACATACATATCACATATATTATACATAGATACTTGATGTAAATAATAGATTGTTTATTGATTAATTGTTTAGGTTAGATTTGCGTGTTTATTATGAATTGGATTATAATATTGAAGTTAAGTTGCAATAAAAAATTCGTAAATAATTCCTTTATAAAAAAATATTGATGGATTTTTTTATAAACATACAAATAATCAATTTATTTTATTTGATATGAACTTTCAAATATTTTCTTTATTTAAATTAATCCCGGGTGAAAATTCATTGTTTAAATAATGAAACTCCTAATTTATTCAATTAAAGGTAAAAAGTTAATATTTTATTTTTATAATCAGTTTATTGAACTACTCCCTCCGTCCCACCTTATCTTGCACACTTTCCTTAAATGACCGTCCCACCTTATCTTGCACAGCCTAAAAAAAGAAAGTTAAAACATAATCTCCACCCTCAAAATCTTCACTCTCAATCTCCACCCTCAATTTACCTTTGAAAAGTCAACAAACAACCAAAAAGCAACTTTTCTTAATACCCGTGCCGACCCCCCCTATGCAAGATAAGCCGGGACGGAGGGAGTATTATATATGCTGATATTTTTTTTTTTAATTACAATGTTTGTTTGATTAGTTGGGTAGTTACAGGAGCTTTGAGCATGTATTTTTTATATCACAATGTTTTTCATAATTATAATGAAAATATATTTTTAGAACTTACTCACATTTTTATATAATGTAAAGAAATTAAGGAAATTTACACATTGCAATCTAAATTATGACATTTGCTAGACTTTACAATTTTATTTTTTTTCAATAATGAACCTCAATTATATTTTTTTTACACTTTGCAACCAATATAATAATTTGTTGCATTATGTCTTTTTCAACGGCTAAATTTTGGACCATAATTTGGTAATTAAGTTGTTGTAACTTTAGAAATTTAAAACTATTTTCAAAAAATTTAAACTAATAATTTTTTTTGTTTCTAATCCGTTTTTATGTAATATATATTATTTTAATGGCTTTTAACGATCTTTAATTTAATATTCATGTCACACATATTATAATGAAACATTCAATATGAAAAGTCATATTATTTCTGGCCTGATTATTTGTATTAAATATCAATGTCTATTCTGTAAACTAAAATCAGTTAAATAGTTTTTTTTTTATAAAAAAAATTAATTAATTTATTCATAAAAATACAATTAATCGATATGTTTCATTTACATAAAATAAATTAATTTATTCACCTGCTTCATTTATATAAATAAAATTAATAAAGAGAATATTTATGTAAATTTATTTTTCCACTAATATTTTTACAGAAGGTTTGTTAACTTTTCATTTATTTTATTTTTTGATGAGTCCTCTCCAAAATTTTAGAATTTCAAATAGTCTGTTGTTTCCAATTCATTTTTACGCATAATGTATCAAATTTATCATCTTTATATGATTTTTAATTGAATATACATATAAGATATATAAACTAAGATATTATATGTAAAAAAGAAATTGACTATTGTTAGATATTTCGGGTTAAATTTGAGTTTATTTATTGTGGTTGAATTATTTGTATTGAATTTGAATTATAAATCAAAGAAATTAGTTAAAAAAATCTTACAGATAAATATATTAAATTATTAAAAAAGTATGATTGATATTTTTTTTTTTATAATCTCAATTTTGTTGAAAAAATAAAGGGGAACTATTCCAAGCAACCCAATCAACATAAAAAATTGGCTATATAGATTTGACTTAAGCCCGTATTTTATATTCAATTACTAAAGTGAAATAGATGTTAAGAATTACTATAAATATTTTTTATTTTCTCTACTATCTTTTGAATCTGGACATCACTTAACTTTTATTCATATATGAATTCTAGAACAAAGTTTATGATGTTACCATTCTATAAGGTTTTTTTTAAATATTTTTTCTAATTTTTTACGATCGTTAATTTGAACCATGGATTGAATATATTAAAATTGATACGGACCACATGCGTGAATTTCAAACAAGACTAAATAAATTATAAAATTAGATTTTATAATGCTTACGATATATCATATATCCAATTCAAAATGATCAAATAATTATTTTATTAAACATTGGTTACAACTAATTAGATAATTGGATCACATAAGATATATAAATAGGCTTCCGTGCATCGCACGGAGTAAATGCTAGTAATATGAAAAGAAAACTCATTTCTAATTCGACTTTATTAGCTGACCAGAATCTGGCCTACTACAATTTTTTTCTTTTGAAAAATAATTTATAAGTTGATAAATGTATAAAAAGACATTAATGATAAATTATTTGTGAAGACGGTAATTCAAATTTTAACATTAATATTCGATTTTGGTAAAAAAGAATACAAAAGACCGCTAATTTTTTAGAATGCGTCAAAATGATAATTAACATCTAATTTTATTTTATGATAGTTATTAATTATATTTATAATTTTATTTAGAAGATGATCGGAAAAGAAATATTATTTTAACAATTTTTTATTTCTGTCCAGTCATAATCTGGACAATTAGGACTATTTGTTAAAAAATAGGGGCGTTAGATCTCTCGACTCATTGACATAGGATCAGTCAATTCTATTTCTTAATGGAGACGGGGAAGGAATATTCTTCCTCCGTTCCATCCGAATTTGTACATTTTTATTTTTGATACATTTAATATTAATTTGAACATTCTTAAAATGGAAAGTTCTCTGATAATTTTCACCCTTAAGATCTCCATCTTTGAAAAAATTAACCAAAAAGTAAAAATAATTTTTTCTTAATATAATGTGCTGAGTCAACCGTGTAAATTCTCGTGAGAAAGAAGGAGTAACTTAGGGTAGAGTGTTACCCTAAATTGAAAATGTGTTTTTATCAGGTGATCCGTGCTTTTGAATAACAATATAATATGAAAAATAATGTCCGAGCAGATTTTTTTTTTTAAATTCAATTTTTCTTTTTAAAAAAATCAATTTTTTTACAAATGTATTAAGTCCTTTAATTTTCTTATCCAAACTCAGAATAACAACTAAAAGAAATGGAGGTAGTATTACCGTAGAAGATATTAGTTGTTAGTTTTCCTGTTTATCTAATACTATCTCCGTCCCGGCTAATCTTGTATAGGGGAGGTTGAAACAATTATTAAAAAAAGTTGTTTTTTAAGTGTTTGTTGACTTTTCAAATGTGGATTGAAGGTGAAAATTATGTCATAATTTTCCTTTTAAGAAGTACTCCCTCCGTCCCGGTTAACTTGTCACAGTTGACCTGGCACGGATGTTAATAAAAGACAGATTTTGTAGAATCTTTGACTTTTTTAAAGATGGAGATTGAATGTGGATATTTTAAGGGATGGAGATTGTTGCCTTTAATTGTCATTTATGGGTGTGACAAGTTAAGTGGGACAGACTGAAATGGAAAGTAGGACAAGTTAACTGGGACGGATGGAGTATGTAAGATTAGTTGGAACGGACGAAAACGAGAAGTGTACAAAAATTAGATGGGACGGAAGTAATAGGTATTAGCCGTTTACCTAAAATGTATTAATTGACTATCTAAAAATATTACCAGTGCCCAAAACAATTACTACTCCCTCCGTTCCGACTGAGTTTGCACACTTTCCTTTTCGGGACGTTCCATCTAAGTTTGCACACCCTTAAAAAGGAAAGTTTTCTCACAATCTCCACCCTTAAAATCTCCACTTTCAATCTCCACCTTTAAAAAAGTCAACCAAAAAGCAAAAAACAGTTTTTCTTAATATACGTGCCGGCTCACATGTGCAAACTCAGCCGGGACGGAGGGAGTACTTACTATCCTTCCAGATTAACGTTTGGCAAGTACTTTTTTCTTTCCCCCTCCTTTTTGGTATGTACATTTGATAGGGTATTATGGTTCTACATATAACAGACACTCATGAATATTAATTAATTTAATGCCATATATACAATGTAATGCCAGCTCAAATATAAGAGATTTTGGAATTTGAATTGCTACATGATTGTGACTAGCTTCCACTGATATCATAAATAAAGTTAGTTCAACAACACTGAAAAATTTAGAATATTTTCCATGGAGTGTACAATGAATCGAGTTGAGTCGAGCTTACAAGTGGTTCATATTTGATTTATATATATTTAATTGAACTCGAGTCGAATCGAGTAATGTTTGAGAGTGTTTGAATTTGTCCATGAACGAGTTTAATATTTGTGCTCGTGAACAATTAATTACGTTGTTCACAAATACTCCATCTGTCTCACCCTAATTTGCACATTTTTCTTTTCGGTCCGTCCCACACTAATTTGCACAATCCTAAAAATGAAATTTCTCTTACAATCTTCATCCTTAAAATCTTCACCCTCAATCTTCACATTTGAAAAAGTCAACTAAAAACAAAAATCAATTTTTCTTAATATACGCGTCGAAGCAGGTGTACAAATTAGGTCGGGACAGAGGACATATCAAATAAGTACACGTTTTTCTAAATCTCCATATAAATAAACGAATTTAACCAAATGCTCATTATAATAAGAGGTAATATAAGATTATCATATCATATGTAGTATAAATATTATCATCTTTGTTTTTTTGTTATCATCGCTATTATTATGAATTGGGTTTCAGACAAGCTTGTTCACAGACTATTAATGAACGAGCTAATCGTATTGAAGCTCTATTTGTTTGTAATACGAGTTCAAAAATTGTTTCGTCTATTTAAATAAACTAGTCCGTAAATAGACTGTTCAACGAAAGCTCGACTCATTAACGGTCCTACACCATGTCTAGCTTTGGGTCCAGCAACTTGAAACCCTTTCCACGAAAACGGATAGGCTCGCACATTGTTTTAGCAATATTCTCCTTCACTTTTCCACTCAATATCTGGAAAAAAGTTTAATAATAATAATGGGCTAACAAGAATCAAATATTCTCCACTGTTCTTTAAATAAACAAAAATATATAATACATACTTGATTTGTGTATGACCTATCACGTACTCCCTCCGTTTCAAAAAAATATCATTTTAGTTTATTTTGAGAAAATAAAAAATGAGTGTAAAAGACAAATATATTCATACAAAATTTATTTAATATATAAACTTTTTGTGGAAAATGAAATATTAAACTAGATAAAGTAGGTTGTTTAGAGTAAAATTGGAAGGATTGAGATATTTTTCTAAATCGACACTTATTTGGAAATATTCTACGTTGTTTAGAATGATACTTATTTTGAAACGAAGGGAGTAGTTGTTTCTTTAATCTATTAAATTTCATCTTTTTTATTTAAGGATATTAATTTTGACTATTTCGATTTTAGTTCTTTAAATTATGAATTCAATAAAATTGATCATTTAACTTTCGAGAGCAAGTAATATAAAAATAATTAATTTGTCGAATTTAAAAATTAAAGGACCAAAATCGAAATAACAAAAAATAATAATCTTAAACAAGAAATGGTAAAATTTAATGGACTAGAAGAACTATTTGCTATATTATTTAAAAAATCATATTTATTTCAATTTTTTCCTAAAACTATAAAAAATACATTAACCCAAGGAAAAAAGAATATAACGTATTTATTGCTGGGTTAATGGACATTAATTAATTTCGAGTTACTCTTTCTTTAATTAGGGAAATAAGTTCACTAATTTGATTACATTAAATAATTTTCAGAAAAGCTTTTTTTTTTTTTTTTTTTTTTTTTAATATGTAAAGAGATTTATATGTAGATGAAGAGACAATCAATAAATAATTTCTAATGTTTATCCATCAATAATACTCTCTCCGTTCACAAATAAGTGTCATTTTAGAAAAAAATAATTTTTCACAAAAGAGTGTCATTTTAGCATTTTTTGCATGTTTATTCTAATATTGTTCTTAGCTAAATTTAAGGAAATTTCCATATAAATATTTATAATATTAAATAAAGAATGTTTGGACAAATTTATAATTTTTTTTTCTCCTAATCTAAGAACAAAGAAAAAATGCTCCCCTCCTCCCACGATGACTCAAACCCAAGGCCAAAAGTTTAGGTAGTAGATGCTCTGCCACTTGAGCTATCAAACTTCGTTAGGTTTGGACAAATTTATGATAATAAAGAAAATGATGGAGAGAAAATTGAAGGGGTGTTCTTGTACATCCCATAATTTCATAAATTTCACCTGAAAATATAAAGTGACACTTATTTATAAACGGGGAGAGTATATTATAAACCCAAGTAACTAACCTAGTTTTATTTAATAATCGTTCTTTGAGAACTGATTTAACTACAAGTATATCAAACTAAACAAATTCGATATATCCATATGCTTAATAGCATTGTGTTCGATCCTAAATACTAGTCGATTTAGAATTCAAAATATCTCAACAGATCTTTCTAAAGAATCTTATAATTTTGTGATTTCTTCCTAAGAATCACTATATCCATATACATGTATAGTATTTCATTCAATCAATCCTAAATACTACTACCTCCGTTTTCAGATGTGTTTTAGATTTGGATAAGAAAATTAAGGAATATAAAAAAAGGGACAAATAAACTCAACTACATTATATAGGTAGGATATATTAGAGATTTTTATGAATAATTATAGGAGTAGTATTGCAAAAAATGTGAAAAAGCTAAAAAAATTATTTATAATTAGAGCACAAAAGTTAAAATGACATCTGAAAAACGGAAGCAGTACTTGTTTTAAAGAAATTGGAAATATCCAATAAATCTTTATCCTAATAAATCTCCCGAGAAATTGGAAATATCCCAATAAATTTTACTCTCTCTGTCCCGGCTTATCTTGCACTGGAGGGTCGGCACGGATATTAAAAAAAATTATTTTCTGGTTATTTGTTGACTTTTCAAATGTACATTAAAGGTGGAGATTTTGAGGGTAGAGATTATGTTATAACTTTTCTTTTCTAGGTTGTGCAAGATAATGTGAGACGATCGTTTAAGAAAAATGTGTAAAATAAGATTGGACGATCGTTTAAGAAAAATGTGCAACATAAGGTGGGACAGAGAGTATATCCTATTAAATCTTCCTAAAAAATGTTCTAATTTTGTGATTCCAAAAATAAATCTCCCTAAAAATCTTCCAAATTTTTTATTTCTTAAAATGAATTTAGGATGACAGAAATGATTATGTAGAATTATTAATTTCTTTTTGCAAAATTTGAAATAAGATAGGGTACAATATAGGTCCGTTTTACTAAGAAATGTTGGATCAAATATAACTGAGAAAGTTAATGAATATGCTTTATTAACATTTTTTCATCTAAATTTACAGAACTCAAAATATCCTGTGTTAAATAGGATTGCAAGATCCCTCATCCAAATAATAAATAATAAATATAAACCGAGAAAAAGAAAGGAGAATCCATTACGGAAATGAGAATCCTTTCCGCCATTTATATATAACCTAACTTCTCACACCAACATTAAATCTCTTTCTGCAAATTTCAATTACAATGGATGAGAAAAATCAAGATTCAATGGGTTACGCCTTCAAGGGCAGAATCATGATTTCATCCGTCGTCTTACTCTTCATCGCCTGTTTAGTCATAGTCCTCTTTCACGTCTACCGAAGTTGCACCCGCCGCCGCCTCCACCACCACTCCCGCCGCCGTCTCCACCGCAGCACCGCTGCTACTGTAATCACCTCTCGCGGTCTCGATCTCGCCGCCATAAACTCTCTGCCGTATTTCGTTTACGAATCCAAAAATCGAGACTCGCCGCTAGAGTGCGCCGTGTGCTTATCGGAGTTTGAAGACGACGAAGCGGGTCGGGTTTTGCCCGGATGCGGCCACGGGTTTCACGTTGATTGTATAGATATGTGGCTTCAGTCTCACTGCGACTGCCCGCTTTGTAGATGCAGGGTTACGGGTCGACCCGGTGGAAGTCGGGCGCAGACCGTTGGAGACCCGGTTGAAGGTGTGGTAACGATTGTGGTACCTGAGGATGTGTTATCCGGGTCGGATCCTGGATTGGATAGGGTTCCTGAGGGGATTCGTTTGGGTGGTGGTTCAAGGGAATTGACAGCTCCGGTGGAGCAGTATCCGACCAAAACGGGGGAGGACCCGGATCCGATTCCGGGTGAGAGTGGGTCGGATCTTGAATCAGGATCCAGACCATCGGGGAGGTCGGCCCGGGTTTTGAAGATACTGTTTAGTACGTAGGGAGTGTTTTGTAATTGCTTCTCCTTTATAAAAGGTGATTAAATTTAGAAATTGAAATTGAAGTGACAAGTAAATATAAAAATAAAGAAGTTAAATTAAAGCTAAGACGTTATGAATTTTGGCTTTAAACTAATTTATTAAAGCCAAAATTAAATTTTGTAAATATCCCAGATAGACTTTTTCCAACTAAAAGCAGATATAAGTGCTTTTAAAGAACTCTTGCAAATAATGCTGTAGTGGGAGCGTCAGGGGCAGTATTTCAGCTCAGCTGAGTTGGTAATTCGGGCGTCCGGTACGATTGTGCCAACACTATATTTCAGATCGGATCGTGTTGGCTCAAAATTTAATTGGACCTAAAATTAGTCGGCTCGGCCGGAGTATTCCTTATAATATACTTAGATTTTTGGATCGGTCTGGGTCTGTTGGGCTTTTGGACCATCGAATCGGTCCGATCGAATCAAATAGAACTTCGGATCTACATTTCTATGACCGACCAATCTAAAATATCGGGTAAACTGAGCCGGTCCGTCCCGCCTCTAATTCTCAGATCATAAATTATGTTATAATCCAACATTGCCCTATATGTCACAAGCTTATTTGGTTAGCGGGTACATTTAAAATTATGCTATTTTGCTAGTTTCTGTATTAATGTAGAATATATTATATGTAATTGATTATATTGATAAACAGTCTCTTTCTGTGATTTTTCGTTCGGCCTATTTTTGCTGTCATACCCAATCTTGAGCTCGACTTCTATTGCTTGAATAATACTCGTTTAATATGTTGCTAAGTTTTCGATGAATTATTCGCATATTTAATATTTACAAGAAGAACTGAATTTGAGGTGAACTCGAATTCATTGAAAAGTCAAAATCGAGTTAAACTCGAATCCATTAAAAAGTTAAATAAACCAAACTCCTCTACTGATAGATTCAATTCAATCCATTCACATCCTTAATTAATTAGGCCTTTAGATTTAGTAAAGAATTAGCATAAACACAACTTTTACTCTTTGTCCAAACTCAGGCTACTGATTGATTCAATCCAGTCCATTTACATTCTTCATTAATTGCGCCTTCAGATATAGTGAAAAATTAGGATAAACACAACTTTTACTTTTTGTCCAAAATTATATCTAGATATTCTGTTTGAAGCAAAAACACTATTCCCTCCATGTTTTTTTTTTTCAAGATCTCAATCTTAATCGGTTAATAACAAGTTACACTTCATAAAGTTCACTATCAACAAAAGACATAAATTCACCAAACTCGTGTTCTGCATCTCCAAAATACTTCTAGTGAATTGTTAGCAACTCATCTTTTCCTATTCTCAAAATACTTTTAGCAGATTATTAACCTTCTCTCGAAAATCGTCGAGGCTAAACGAGTTCAACGAACTTTTGAACAACTCATTTCCTCTCCCAAACCACCTATCGAGTACACCACACTCGGCTTCTCCCATCGTGAAAGCAATTCTAATGAATTGTTAGCAACAAGAATTTATGCACAATTGAAATAATTCTCCATCTCTACATAACAACAACAAAAAAAAAAAATTTATTTTCCCTCCAAAAAAAAAAAACCTAGATTACATACGTAAACATAATAAAAACCAATTATCTCTCTGCCTCACTCATGTGCGGCCCACAATTCAATGAAAGGTCACATGTAAATATAGTACATGTTCAAGATGGATGTCCAATCTAAAAATAAAAAATAAAAGAAATAAGAAAGAAGAAGGAAAATATTTATTACTAGTACATTCTATAGTAAACATATAAAATCTAACAACATTTTCAATTAATATAAAAATAGCACATTCTTACTATCCTCCTACGCGCTCCTACCTCTTTCTCATCACATGTAAGACATTTTCTCTCTCATCCTCCTCGTTCTCTTTCCAATTTCAACTCTCACTCTCTAATGGAGGAACTCAAAATCTCTCTTTCTTTCTGTAATTGTAAACCTCTACCAAAAAATATATAGATCTCAAAATCTTTCTCATTTCATTTCTCAAAACTTCATTCACAGTGATTTTTTTGAAAGATGGAGATATCACTTGGTGGTCGGGATAACAGGTCTACTCAGACGGTGACAGATCTGTCCAGACGGCGACGGATCTGGTCCTAAAACGAGGGAATAAAGAGTTGGTGGAGTTTTGGACATGGGAAACCATCTCCATCGCTGTTGCAAGACTGCAACTTCTATGGCTCAACGAAGAAGTAGTTTATGTATTTTAGTAGGCACGAGTTAGTGTATCGTGACATGCTGTATATTTTATTATGACACAAGGTATATTTATCATGACATGAGTACACAAAAAAATTTCTACGCGTGCCCTCATATCAAGTACTACCTCCGTCCCAGCTTAACCTGCCTACTTGCCATTTTAGTTTGTCCCACCTTAACCTGCCTACCCCATAAATAGCAAATTTCTCTCACAATCTCCACCCTCAAAATCTCCACACTCAATCTCCACCTTTAAAAAAGTCAAAGATTCCACAAAATCTGTTTTTTCTTAATCCCCGTGCCCGGTTAACCTAGGCAGGTTAAGCCGGGACGGAGGGAGTAATATAATATTCTCACGTCGTACCAAGGTATTTACCATGGCCCGAGGTATATTTTTTATGGCACAAAGTATTTTTATCATGGCAGGAGTGCACATTATCATTTCTACGCATGCCTACTAAAATCTCGCAATATAATATTTTGACATCGTCCCGATTGTGCCATGTTAAAAACGTCGTGCCATAACTTAATCTCAATCCATACCAAAGAAAGAGGTATTAAGAGAGAGAATTGAAAGAAAAACAATGAAAGCTTGAAAATGAAAATGGTGTCTCTGTAAAAGGAAGAGAGAGAGAGAGAGTGTAAAAAGTATAAAGACGGGTGGGGGACTATGAAGTTGCAGAGGAGAGAGAAAAAAATGGGAATCTATGAAATTGCAAAGGGGAGAGGGGGTGCGCTTGAAAGAGGTTACAAGAAGACAAAAAATGCTAGAATCTATTTGTTTTTACAAAATTGCTACTTTTTATATGTTCAATACAAAATGTGTTACATTTGGGGATTTTCACAAAGATGAATATGAATGTGATTTCTACGGTACTTGTTAATGATCTTGTTACTTACAAGTATAATTGTTGATTCTCTGTTTCACACACATATATTTAAATAAAAGGTTCAAAGTATTTTGATAAATTAACATAAGTCACAACTAATCTTTTAAGTAATTTGTCTAAGTTCTTTCTTTTGAATTTGGTATAGTGTAAGTTGTAACATCTGAAGAGTAACGTATGATTTGAAAAGATATATATGATAACATAAAGTTTAATATGTTTATCCATATAATATCATGCATTACCTATATAGTTTTACACATATAATATTATGTATTACCTATATAGTTTAAAACGAAACGTCAAAATACTTCGATACCAAAGTAATCCATTTCAGCTTTACATATATAGAACAAGTATGTTAAGATTTATTCCAATATAAAACATGTTTGCGCCAAATAATGAGATGTGCACGCCTAATAACATGTTCTCTTACGCAACTTGATGATACCTTATTAAAAAACTTCTTCCAAATAAATCATATGTGCTATTGAAAGAATGGATATTTTTATTGTAAATCACAGAAGACTTCTTCGAAAATAATACCTATGTACTACCTCCGTCCCAACTTAATCTGCCTACTTGTCATTTTAGTTTGTTCCACCTTAACTTGCCTACCCCATAAATAGGAAATTTCTCTCACAATCTCCACCCTCAAAATCTCTATTCTCAATCTCCACCTTTAAAAAAGTCAAAGATTCCACAAAATCTGCTTTTTCTTAATCCCCGTGCCCGATCAACCTAGGCAGGTTAAGCCGGGACGGAGGGAGTAATACATAGTGAGTATTGTGTGACAGTTCTACGAATCTCATTTCATATGACGTAGTCTATTTACACAAAAATAAAGCGAAGTCCTGATGCCTCATTTACCCACTTTTCTTTTCATTATACTTAAATTAACTCGTCACAAAGAATGAAATATGTCTCATTCCATGTGATCGTCAAATACAAATTTTTCTCGTGTAACATATACTTAGTTGTTAAAAATTTCCGTTTAGTTCGAAATAGTATCTAACTAGGCACTAGACTTCTGTTATCCGCCTATATCTTCTTCCCGATTCTACCCCCTAACCACATCATATGGCACATGCATGACTAAATCAGACTAAAATCACTTTACGTCTCATAACTATCCATTCGTTTGACTTTCGTTTCAAAATTTGTTACTTTTCGAATTTCGTCCAATAATTAAAGAAATTGTCGCATTTTGACCAATTTCCGTCGCTTGATGAGCAAATTGACCTAAAAAGCGCACATGACTGTCACATAAAATCACTTTTCGTCCCATAACTTTTCGCTCGTCCGAGTTTTCGTCCCAAAAAAATGTCAGTGTCGGTATCACGACAATTAAATCAGCCAGAAGTTTGATGTGATGTAACAATCACGTTTGCTTCTCTGGAAAATTTGCTCATAGGCAACATAAATTGGTCAAATGCGATCAATTTCTTTTATTATGAGACAAAATTAAAAAATGAATTTTTGAACAAAAATCGAACGAATATAAAGTTATGGGACGAAAAATAATTTTAGTCCACTAAAAACTAGTAACCATATTTATCTTGACTTCAATTACTTTACCACATATCGTACATTTAATGAAGTTAAGGTACTGCTCATAGATTTTCCGAAGAGTAGACATTTTAAGGATTGTTGCTTAATCACCTCTAATTGCCATGCAAGTATATTACTTGAACGCAAGTACCTCTCTTCAAAGTGGATATCATGGCCTAATGAGTCAAACTCTGAATTAATAATTTTCATTTATATTCTTAATATGTAAGAATTCGTTAAGAAATTATTCATATTCTTAATATGTAAGAGTTCATTATTCTTACTTTTTTAAAGTTCATCTCTCGTAATAAAATTTAGTCACAATACTTTAAAATATAGTTAAAAAATTTCGCAGGCTTCCTTGAAACAAAATTATAAATCCGACCCTACCAGCATACATAAACTAAAATACAAGATTAAGCAGATTTGGAAAAATGACAAACTACATTAAATTAGGCCCAAAAACAATAACGGTTGAAGCTTAGAGAAACACAACTTTTACTTTTTGTCAAAGTCATATCTAAAGAAATATCTATTCCTTTTCAAGCAGAAATATTATATAATCTTATTATTTTTCTTAAGATTTTAATTTTTAATGAGTTCTCTGAAATAAATAGTTGCACGGCCCCTATTCGGGCCTCATCTCCACATTGTTATGATATTGTTCGTTTTGGGTCAAATCCGCATAAATTTGTTCTTGGGCTAACTCCAGTCCTATTAAACCCCTTGATCTTCCCATGTATATCCAATGTGGGACTTTGTTGGACATCCTAACAATCCTCTCCTTCAAACAAAGGACCACCGAACCTCCCCTCAAACGAACCACCGAGGCATGTCTGCTCCATCCAGTCGATTAGCCAACTCCACCGCATCTGGGAAAATTTACGTGGAGTCCATGGCTTACCGCCGCTGGAGAGCCAGCCTCTACCCAGGTGCACCTAGCCTGGTTTCAGCACCCGGTTCATAGAGTCGGACCTTTAATCTTTGCTGAGGAGCTCTACCCAGGTGCACCTCACCTAGTCCACCTGGTCCGTAGAGCCTTGTCGTGATCTCTTTGGGCTTTGTTTGGCACTCCGATGATCTCCACCACATGGATTCAGTTTGAGACCGCTCTGATACCACTTGTAGGGCTCCTACCTGAGCCTCATCTCCACATTGGTATGATATTGTCCGCTTTGGGCCAAGCCTGCACGGATTTGTTCTTGGGGTAACTCTAGCTTTTGTTTCTTCAGGGCCTTGTCACTCCTCGAGAAACTCACGCGCTTTTGTTTCCCGAAGACACAGTCTTCACGCAGACCAACTTCCATAGTTTGTAAGCCAACCAGTCTACCCTTCGAACATATCAGTTTCATCCCTTTTTCGCTCATGTGATCCAGTCGACAGTTTCACAAATCCACGTCGCCATTACCATTGGCAAGGTCAAGGGAACCTTGCGAATTACTAGTCATGTACGTTCCTTCCTTCTTACCCCGAGCTACCACCATAGCTTCCTTGGTAATTTTCCAATTGCTACAGCCGAATGTCACCACATAACCTTCCTTGTCATACCGTCCAACTGAAAGTAAAATTCTCTTCAATCCAGGGATATGTCTTACTCCATTCGACATCAATTTTGATCCGTTTGATGTCTCAACCTTTACGTTTTCCTTTCCCATGATTTTCAGGGCTGATCGTCAGCCAGATATACCTGTCCAAAATTGCCAGAAACGTAATCTTGCATAATACGAATATTACCGCAAAAATGGAATGATGCGCCGGAATCCAAGACCCAAGACTCCATGGGACTGCACACACTTAAGACCAACGCATCACCATCATCTTCATCCGTGGCTGCATTTGTTGTCTTCCTATTTGCATGTTCCCTCTTGTTCTTCTTCGACGCCTTGCATTGGTACTTGAAGTGACCAACCTCGTCACAGTTCCAGCACTTCACAGAACTCCCGTCCTTCTTTGTCTGACTCTTCCCTCTGGATTTCGACCTCCCCCTAAACTGTCTTCCCTTCGGTCTGTCTCTGTTCTCGGTATTCAGCGCTGACCCTAAGGACAATCCTGATCCTGATTCGTTCCTACGAATCTCTTCCCCGATCATCAAATCCCTCACCTTGTCAAACTTTAGCTTAGCATCTGTAGCACTAACGACTGTCATTGTACCGACCCAACTGTCTGGCAGAGAAGATAGCATAATTAGGGCCCGAATCTCATCATCAAATTTAATATCCACCGAATCCAACTGTGAGGTTAGCATGTTGAATTCATTCAGGTGTTGCTGTACTAGTGTTCCCTCCGCCATCCTCAGATTTAAACAGCCGTCTAATCAGATAGACTTTGTTCGCCGTCGATGGTTTTTTATACATCTCCTGCTAGGTTTTAGCATCTCCCTTGTAGATTTTGCGCTTGTGGTATGGTAAGCTACTTCCTTGGACAACGAGAGGCGCACTGCGCTCATCGCTTTCATGTCCATTAACTCCCACTCCTCCGCAGTCATCTTCTTGGGTTTCTCCTTGAGGGGCTTGTGCAAATCCTTACGTAAAGGTGATCTTCAATTTGCATCCTCCAAAAGCCATAATCAGTCCCATCGAACCTCTCCACCGAAATCTTTCCGTCTTTCATAGTGAATTCTCCTAGCGAACAATCGAAACGAACAAACAAACTATAACTGTGCAAGAAATAAATAAAAGCACACCGAGAATTAACGTGGTTCACTAACAACTTGTTAGCTACGTCCATGGCCAAAAGGGAGAGATCCCAAATCAAATTCAAACAAAGTGAGTTCAAACAAAGACCAATAGTCGAGTATCTATCAGTTGATACTCGACCCAAACAAATTCCAACGCTCGAACAATCACGCCAAATTCAAAGCCAAAACAAAATATTAAAAACTCCAATAGGACCTATATATAAGCCCCCAAAACCTAATCCTACACAAGAAAGGAATCAACTTGGGCCTAATTCGCGTAGGCCCATGAAACTGCTCTGCTGGGCCTGCCTCGGCCGCAGCCAACTCGCCACGGCCACGTCTGCTCTCCTGATGCGACCGCGTCGCTTCATTCTGTCGCGCCCGTGTTCAACCAGTGATGCGATCACGTTACCAGATGATGTGATCGCGTCGTATCATTTTGGGGCGCCCGCGTTCCAACAATGATGCGACCGCGTCGATTCCTGACGCGACCGCATCGTTCTTCCAGCTTTAATTTCCAATTCCTCCACCTCGATACGAACGTAAATTCAACCCCAATAAAATTCAAGGCATAAATCCCAACAAATAATTTAACCTCAAATCTACTACCAAAAGAACATGTTTTTTTTTTTTTTTTTTTTCTTTTGTATTATGAAGTATTTGAGTTCTATAATTACCATAATTGAAAAGAGAAAAACTAAATAAGTAACTGACAACAACAACAATAAGTCATAATATACATAATAGCTACATATAAAATTACATGTAGAGTTTGGGGGTGGGGGTTGGTTTGGTGGAGGATAATTTTCTATAGGAGTAATTTGCAGAAGTGTGAATTTTGTATGTGACGGTTACACGTGTGACGGAATATATTTTTATAGAAAAAATTGATACTTTTACAGGAAAAAGTGATATTTTTACAGATAAAAGTGATACTTTTACTACATTGATACTTATACAGATAAATGTGATACTTTTGCAATAAAAAATTGATTTTTTTTTTTTTTAAAAAAGTGATACTTTTACAGATAAACGTGATACTTTTACCATAAAAAATGATATTTTTTTCCCGTCACACCGTGTGATGACCGTGCGACGGTCTCATATAAGTTTTTGCCTTTACAGAAAGTTTGGGGGCAGTGGGACCCACTACCCTTCCTAGTCCCATGTTTATTTTGCATTACAAGTCTCATGTGCACTAGTTGCACGGTGCAATTTATGTTGTGTATCATCATTTATGCTTAAAGATATCACATGTGCTGGATAAAGATACTACAGTACATTTACACAGAACGTGTAATACATTTAAGTATAAATGGTAATACCTTTTTACCGTGATATCTTTACGCATCACATGTAATACCTTTAGACATAAATAATAATATCTTTTGACCCATGATCCGGACTGCACATATTTAACTAACGCACAAGGCTTCCCCTTACATGTATGTTGTTTTTAGTTATTTTTAATATTATCAATATTCTTATAATCTACAACTGATATATAATCAAAAAATATAAAAGTTGAATAAGAAGTTAGTTTTTTTTTTTTTTAGAACCAAGAAGTTAGTTTGTTAAAACATATATAATAAATGAAAAAAATTATTTATAGTTGTGTATGTTAGGACCTGTCCATAATTTTTTTTATATGTTTTGAAAATTCAATTTTAGTTCGCTATATTTCGAAAATATTCAATTTACGGACACCAAATGTCCGCGACCACTAATTGTGCCGGAATATGCGCATGTGACCCAAAAAGGGGAATTCAGGTCAAAACGCTAACGTAACAGTTATGAATCCATGTGTATATGTCAAGTAATTAAATCAACACACCAATTTAAAAATACGAAATCTAAATCAACATCAACGTTAAATCAACTCGTCGTTTTGGATTTGTTTGATTAATTACATATACACCTGAATTCATAACTGTCACAATAGCCATAACCGAAAACCCCCAATTTATTGGGTCACATGCGGCACAATTAGTGGCCGCCGGGTGGTGTCCTTAAATTGAACATTTTTCGAAATACAGTGGCCTAAAATTGAAATTTAGGAACATACACGATTTTTTTCCGGACAAGTCCTAACATACTAGACTAAAAATGATTTTTTTCCCATAAATAGAATAAATTATACTCCCTTCGTTCTATATAAATTGACGTTTTCGAATGAAAGGAACTAATTAAGGATTGGATATTTTAACAGATATACCCTTAGCTAAAGATTTGACTAAATAAAATTATGATAACAATTTTTAGATTTATAAATCATTCATATATTTATTAAATAAATTGCAGCTCTTTTCCCTCCCAAACATGATTCTATTCTTCCAACGGCTAACCATAATCCCCTCTATATGACAAGTTACCCATTAATCATGGACACCATACAATTATCAGCCATTAATTTCTCAACCAAAAAAATGAACAATTTAACCTCTTTATCTTATTCAAATCTCTCATTTTCATCGTTGGATAGCAGAAAAAGGAAAAAGATATTTTCAATTTAAAAGAGGAGAAAGAGCAATTGAAAATCTAGCAATGTTGCTCAAGTTGATTTTCGTTTTGGCCCTCCTCTTTGGCGTCAGTGCCGCCCCGATCACCGCCTCGCGCCCCCGCCTCGGACTCCATCTCCACCGCGGAACGAAAATATCGGCACTTTCCGGTGAACCTCTGATCCAAGCGGCGTGCAAGGGCATCGGTGAGGATGTGACGGAATGTGTATCTACCCTACAATCTGCGTCGGAATATGAGAAGGCTGATGCTAATAGACTCGCCTACTTCACCCTCAGGTACAAATAGGATCACGAGGAAGTCATGTGTGTGACACTCGTACGACAGAGATAAATTTTATTTATTGAATAAACCCGTCATACAGAATAAGTTTGTGTGATCGTCACATATAAGTTTTTGTCTAGAATTATATAGATCATATTAATAACTTGAAATCAATGTCTAATAGCGCAATTTAAAAATGTCTTGAAATTCGCGACTAGTAATTCAATGCGCGAATTTCATGACATTTTTGAAAAAATTGCGTAACCAACCATATTTCCAAATTCAGAATTTTTTGTGGCATTTTCACCTTCTTTTCCCTTAATTTTCAATGAAAACCTACTTAGATAAATTGTTACAATTAAGCTGTTAGTGAATTGAGACGAACGTACTGTTATTCAAGCTTATTTAAAATATTAATATTAATTGAGCCAAGCATGAGTCGAGCTTAGTAGTTTGACATTTTACATTTGTTTCAACATTTTTTTTTATTTATGGAGCTCGAGGTTTATTATCAAACGTAACATAAATATTCAAACTTGTTTGATATCTTTAATCGAACACAATTCAAAGGAGTTTTAAACGAACAATCTCCAATCGAGTAGCTCGGTTTGATTCTCAGACTTAATTACAACTAACAGATCAAAAAATCTAAAAAAACACACAGACATGGAGTAGGATCATCTTATCATCATCTGTTGATCTGATTCCATATTTTGGACAGATTCGTGGAAACTCACGCAGAAAACATCACAGCAGGGATCAAGGACCTCATGCAAGTTCCTGATGTTGCTCCAATGCTTCAGTCGGCCATACACGACTGCTTGGAACAATACAACTCCATTGACGATCTAATTGAGAATGCAGAACAGGCAGTCGAAGCCAACAACTACGCCGACGCGCAGCAGTTCATCTTCGCCGCCATTTCCAACATTGAGCTCTGCGATTCCGTGCTCAGGGACAGCAATTCGGAGGAGAACTTGGAGGGCAAGACGGGCGAAACCGTCGACATGGGAAAGGATTTGAAGGAGTATAATCTGCATCACAAGAACTTGTTGGCTGCTGCTTTGAACATTCTTACAGTGGATTGAATTAAGGGGAAAATGCAATTCGAGTCGTCCTTTATGTTTGAGCTAGTTGCATTTTGAGTCCTCTTTAATTAGCCTTTTGCAGCTTTAATCATCTAACATTTATTTTTTTGCGATTCCTGAACTTTTTCTACTGGAATTTATTGGCCTCGCCGGAGTAACGCATGTGCTCTTCACAAATTCCGGCGAGACAAATTTTCTGATGGAAAAAAGTCTTTAAATCGCGAAAAATGAAATGTTAGAGGATTAAAATTGTAAAAAACTAATTAGAGAGGACCAAATACGTAACTAGCCCAAACGTAAACTAAAATATCATTTGGTTTGTGGGTTTGATGTGGGTAGGAAATAGTAGTTGATTGTAAAGGTATTGAATTTCAAGAGAAACTTAACTAAGTATAGTGTTGTTTGTATTTTGAGGATTTGTGATTATAACATCATATTCCATTTTTAATTAGAGGATTTCTGCTCTGGTGTTTTTGCAATCAGAGCATGTATGAAATGAAATTTTGTTGATTTTAATTATCTAATACTACCTACGTCCCACTTAATTTTGCGTGGTTGATCAAACACGAATGTTAAGAAAAAACAGATATTGAAATATTTTTGACTTTTCCAAAGGTGGAGATTGAGGATGGGGATTGTGAGAGAAATTTCCTTTTAAAGGGTGTGTAAAGTTAAGTGGGGCGGATCGAAAAGGGAAGTATGCAAATTTAAGTGGGACGGATGGAGTATTTTTTTTGAAAAAATAAAATTGAATAAAAAAATATTTAGGTCGATTTAGAAGAGAATTTGATAGCATTTGAATGTATAATGGGTCGATTTGTGTTCATATTCGTTATATTGTGTCAGATGATGTGTTTGCTCGTGTGTAAAGGTTATTTAAGTAAACTTAGGCCAAAAAGATCTTTTTGGACGAGGTTTGGATAAGAAACGAGCAAGATGGTGGGAATAAACGAAGAAAAGACGAGTTAGAGATAGAACGAGTTGACTCGGACGAGGCCAGAAATTGACTCGATCGAGTCGAAATATGTAGTTTTATAACCATTACACAGAATAGGCCAATTAGGTCAAGGCGAATTGTTGCCTCTGTCGAGTCACTTGATTTGGTCAAGGCAGAATAGTGCCTCGATCGAGGCGATAAGACGGTAATTATATTCTTCGCACACTTTGGCCTAGTTTCAGCCCCTTTGAGTCCCAATCTATCCCACACCATAAATACACGGTTTCAAGTCCGAAAATACACATCATATACCATCGTAAAACACTCGGAAGATTGCAAAGAGTCGAGATTGAGATTCCGGATTTTGTTTGCTTTCATTTATTTTTATAAATCAACAATATTTGTCTATACATTATGTTGGTTTTTAGCTTTAGACATGGGTAACTAAACACCATTGTGTTCTAGGGTTAGAAAATAGGTTATTATCGACTATGTTTTGATTACTTCCGTTTAATTCTAGACACCATTCTTATTTGATTATCTATATGCTTGTTTGTGTCAACTTGATCACTTGATATTTATCTATTTGATTAACAATTCCGAGAGGAGAGTTTTGTTAATAGGTTTATAAATATATAGCGTAGACACCAATAGTCATATGAGAGGAGTGAAATCTTGCATAGACATCGATTTTGGGAACCTTTGGGAGTTTTTTATGTGATAGTTAACTCGAGAGGGTGATTGTCCTTAATTGATCTACTCGTTAACATTGTCCGAGAGGAGGACTAAGCGTAGTGCCGACTAATAACAATTAAAATCGGTTTGAAAATTAAGTCTAAATTAATAGGATAATCAAACATATAAGATAATAACTGAAATCGAATCCCAAATATACGTCTTTTATCTGATTGAGCTCTTCGTGATTGTTTAATTCTTCCCGCACTTGTTTCTTTCCTTTGTTTTATGCAATTTAGTTTTAGGATAAAAAA
Source organism: Ajuga chamaepitys (assembly GCA_958295605.1). Lineage (NCBI taxonomy): Eukaryota > Viridiplantae > Streptophyta > Magnoliopsida > Lamiales > Lamiaceae > Ajuga > Ajuga chamaepitys. Next base: position 51,367,894 of record OY282507.1, read on the forward strand.
CAAACCACTTATTCGAAAGTCTAGATAGAGTAAACTTATTAAGATTAGGGTATAAAACTAAACATAGGAAATAATCGTCGTCGAATCGACCTTGTTATGCCACTCGATGTATTAGCAGCGTACACTTACTACTTACAAAGTTAGAATTTAGTCCATCAGTAACAACAAACAATTAATATTAGAATAATTTTTACAACCAACATCAATAAACTAGGAGAAACATAACTATAAAAACAAAATAACAATTACCTTCTTTTATGATATTGACGTTTTGAAAATGGAACATTTCTCATGTTTGTGGAAAAATATAAAATTCTATTAACATTGACTTTAATTGACTCTAAAACAAATAGTGAGAAACAGTAGTGTAATACTATACAGGAAATATTATCGCTACTACAATTAAGACTTTTTATCACTATAAAATATAGTTATAAAAAATGAAAAGTAGTCATAAAAATATTTTTAGTAACTAAATATATAAACATGGTTACTATAGGATAGCCACTTATAGTAAGATGCAAAAAAATTTTTTGCAACTACTTTGTAGTTACTAATGTATTTGTAACTATTTTTTGTAACTACTTTGTAGTTTCAAATGAATTTGTAATTACAAATAGTTGCAAAAGAGCTTGTCATATTATAGCAAATGTGGTTAAAATTGTATGAAATACTTTATGTAACTATTAATAGTTACAAAATGAATTATTTTTAATAATCATTTTTTTAGTTGCAAAAAGAGTAGCGGCAAATACTTTTTTCTTGTAGGGTATATTTTGATTTTTGGTGATACTATTTGTTTATGATTTGTTTGAGTAGTTATTTAAATAATAATAACAATAAACTGGATGATGATCCAATAACATCCACAAGCTGTTTATTTAAATTGACTGAACAAACAATTAGAACAATCTCGTTTCTGAGAAGGAACAAAATGAAATAATTCTACACATGCACAATAGTATTCATCAATCACAACAGTAATTCTCTTTTACACCAGCTGCACAGATTTTAAATCTGTACAGTTTAGATCATGGACGGATCCGCATGAAAATGTCACTTATTATGAAAAAATTATAATACCGAGAATGTATTAGTGTTTTTGCTGAAATGTATTACTTGTTATGCGAAAAACATATTATATACGCTGACAATAACAATATACTACCTCCGTCCCAGCTAACTTTGCACGGTTGACCTGATACGGATGTTAAGAAAAAGCAGATTTTGGGGAATCTTTGACTTTTTTAAAGGTGGAGATTGAGGGTGGAGATTTCGAGGGTGGAGATTGTGAGAGAGATTTCCTTTTTAAGGATATGCAAAGTTAGGTGGGACGGACCGAAAAGAAAAGTATGCAAAGTTAGCTGGGACGGAGGGAGTATTTCTTTAAAACAAGTAATAACTTTTTGTATAAACAGTGATGCCCTTTTATAAGAAGCTCTGCACAACCACAGATCAGCCCACAACATGAATTGCACATATCTAAGATCCGTGCAGTTGGTGTACATGAGAATTTGCCCAATCACAACAATCCTGGTGCATAATCAATCCCTGTTTGGGGAATCCATTGATCTCCCTGTATGAAAGCAGAAACAGTGAAATTAGCAGCATCAGTCGAATTGATAACGCGAAACCCGGGCCATGTCACTCTCTGGCTCGTATCCGAACCTGGCCCGGTATTATTAAACTCGGCGTAATACGAAGTGTTCAAAGCAAAATCCCCCGACCAAACACTCCAGCCCGAAGGATGAATCGAACTATCCATAAACGATTGCATATAAACAGTCCTCGAGTACTCTTTCCAGGGCCTACCAAGATAAGTCCGGATCGTGACATTACTGTTGGCCAAATCATCAGCGGCCTGAATCGTGCAATTATGAATGGAAATTCCGGTGTTTTGGTTTGGGTCGGTTCTGCCCTGAGCTGTGATTGCGTTGAACTGGTTGGCCATCGGTAGGCGAGGGTATAGGTTGCAGTTTTGGAAAACGACGGCTGCATTGCCGAAGATGAAGTCTACTGTGCCGTAAATGTCGCATTCGTAGTAGAATTGTCGAAGGGAGTGGACGTAGAGAGTGTCTTGGTATGCTTCGAAGCTGCAGCTGTAGAATGTGGATAAGTCTGCGCTGTTGCGGACGGCGACTGCTTGGTGCTTGATCGGTCCGGCTGTGTTACGGAAGGTTATTCCGACTGCGAAGAACCCCGTCCCGACGACAGCTGTATGTAAGATCATATAAGTTTCTCCCTTCGTCTCATATAAGAAACAAGATTTCAAGATCACATATTTTAGTTTTGATCAATAAGATAAAAGTATAAATTTCTAAAAAAATCATAATTGTCACTTTCGGTTTGCATAATATTAACAAATGTAACTTATTTATTACTCCCTCCGTTCCAAAATAGATGATGTTTTAGCTTCTTAAACAAATTCCAAAATAATTGATGTTCTAGGTTTTTTTTACCATTTCTCTCTATTTTACTCCTATGTAAATCCAAAAATATCTTTGACTTTTCAACCTCCCACTCACATTTGATATCATTAAATCTTATCTGCACAAATTTTAGGGGGTTATATTTGGTAATATATTTGTTTCTTAATTATTCTGTTTTTTTCTAAAACATCATCTATTTCGGAACGGAGGGAGTAGTAAAGTAGAAAAACTTTTTTTTTTTTTTACTTTGAATAATAAATCAAAACTAGCACTACTTAAGAAAAACATTTATTAACAACTCTAAAGATAACGGACTTACGTATTTTATGTTGTCTTATACAGTTTTGAACGATTCAGAAAAACCGTTGTCTATTACTTGACAATGTAATGCATTAATAGACAACAGTTTCACCGTTGTCTTTCAATGTCACTTTTCGTTGATAAATAATACTTTAACAACGCTTTCCAAGACTGTATATCTCCAAAAATATTGTTAGTATAACGACAGTTTTACAAGGGGTATTGAAGTCACTGTCTATTGGAATAAAAAATATTTATATACATCACTCTTGTTTTAAGATGAATAGGAGTATTTTATGATAAAAAGTAGCAGAAATCCCTAGATGCCCTGTTTGAGTCGAAAAGTCAACACCCATGCATGTTCTAAACAATTTATAAATCATTTTAAAGAACTTATAAAGTCGGCCAAACAATACGTAGAAGTTACGTTAATTAGGTGGTACTCACAAAAAGTTCCGGAACTGAAGGTCGTCCATCCATCAACAACGCTACGATTTCCGGTAATAATCGTCTGGTTGATGCCTTCTCCGAGCATCATCAAGTACTTCTTGTTCTGTGGAATGGTGACATATTCTTCATAAACACCGGCAGTAACATATATCATAAAATACCCATTGGTAGCATTAATGGTGTTATTGGGAGCAGCATTTACAGCATCATTTATGGAAGTGAAATTCCAGGCCCCATCTTGGCTAACAACAACAATGCCACTCACAACAACCTGATCACTACTTTTGGTATCATTTCCCTGAGGTAGTATCCTCCTATGGCTGCTCACCGCTCGATAAATTGCCTCGTTTTCAGCCGACATCTTGAGGTTCAACCGCCCGTCTCCTAGCTTCAGATGCTTTCTGTTAACAAGATTGGTTTTTGTTCTTCCATTAGGCCGTACCAATCCTTGGTTGAACAGGGCTAGTGCAACGCTAGAAAGGCGAGCGTTGTAAGAAAGGGAGGACGTTAGGATGCTGTTTTCGAGGCTTTCAAGTGAATCAATGCACGTTTGGGTGTTGGTGAGTGTTGCACTGAGAAGTGTTTGTATGTCTTCGATTTCAAAAGTAGCTTCGTAGAGGGATTGGATAGAAGTTTTGAGGTTATCGACGTTCAATTCTGCTAATAAGTTGCAGTCCTGGAGACCGCGGACTGTCGAGGGGGATAAGTTGTTGGATGAAGTAAGCATTTGGATTAGGGAGGCGAGATTTTGAGCTTGGGGGAGCGATTGTTGGAGTACAAATTGGACGTAATCGAAGTTAGAGAAGGCGGGGTTGGTGGTGGGAAGCACAGTTTGACAGAAAGAAGGGAATGGGGTGAGATTGCAGATCGTTGAAGGAGAGAGAAGGGTTATTTGAGAGTAAGTTTGTGATAAGAGAAGCGAGAGAAAGAGAAGAAACAGTGTCTTTGCCATTAGCGTAGACAGTTGATAACAGTCTAGCGCTTAGGCAGAGACCTGGGCTTTAGAAAAGAGGGAGGGAAGATGGATTGAATGAAAGAATTTTGTGTGGGATTGATTGTGATATAAGTGTTGATATTTATAAACGTGCATGCATGTTCATATATTATATATATATATATATTTTTTTTTATTTTGTTTGTTTTTGAGAAAAAAAGATTGAACACGTTGGTAATCATATTACGTGGAATCAACTTACTTTGCTTGATACTTAAAGCGCGTAATATCTCGATCGAAGTTTTATAAATTGCCATGTGGACGGTGAGGTTTTGTGAAATTTACGAACAATCCCCTCAACCACGATTCGGATTTTCTGGTACACTACGCGTTGCATTTTACATTATATAATTTTTAACACAAGATTCGTATTAATTAGTGATATCATTAAACACATGTATTGTGAGAAAATAAAATATAATTAAGATGAAATACATAAATAAAACATGTGATCTCATGACTTCATTGATCGAATTTCCAATGAGCAATTGTGTTGAACAAATACATTATGCTCAAAATGTGATAGTGATGCATCACATTATGCACTTTCGTTATGCATCACTGGCTTGAGGCCATGTAGAACTAAACAAATGACTAAAATACCAATTTATTTCGATTTTTGAGTGAGACACAAATGAGATATGATGAAAATGAATTAGAGGATCCAAGTACCTAAATAAGAGATTAAACCTTGATATTTTATTTTGAAAGAAAATGCACCTTAACCATGTATTTCGGGATCATTACACGTTTGTTAGTAAATGTGATGATAAGAAAACGTGGAATTTATTTTAGGGTAGGTATTTTAAAGTAAGGCGTATTGAACTGATTAATTTTTCTAGGAATCGAAAGGGTTTGTTTGCAATTGTTTTTCCCAAGTGATTTTCAGTTTATAGTTTGTGAAGATCTATTTTGGAATGTTTAGAAAAATAGCTTCAACTTTAATAAAAATGATTTTACGTCAAACTTGAAAGTAGAAAATAGTTGTTTTTTTTCAACTTCTTGGTATTTTGGTAAATAAATATTCCCTCCGTCCCGGCTTAAGTTTCCTACTTTGACCGGGCACGGAGGTTAAGAAAAAGTAGATTTTTGTGGAATCTTTGATTTTTTTAAAGGTGGAGATTGAGTGTGGAGATTTTGAAGGTGGGGATTGTGAGAGAAATTTGTCATTTATAGACTGGAAAGTTATGTTGGGACAAACTAAAAAGGAAAGTAGGAAAGTTAGAGCGGGACGGAGGTAGTAGAAGTTATTAATTCTCTCCCTCACGCTAAAAGTTGTTTTAAGTATCAAGCACTCCAACTTTTATATTTATCCAAAATCACTTTTATTCTCAAACACTACCTACTTTTAATTTTAAGTAATTAACACAATCTTTACTTTTAATCACTTTCTTCAAAAGTTAAGCAAATGAAAACATCCCAAAAGTCTTCTCATTATTAGCCTTCATATATACTACTAAATAAAGTACACAAAAATTTATATAAGACCATCTTATAATAAGACCGTTCCGTAAAAAATAATATTTTTGGGAGGAAGATGATTTGCTTTTTGGAAAAGAAATAAGGTTTGTACTCTGAATTATCAGCTTTTTTTTTTAAAAAAAAAATAACTTTGGCAACACAAAAAAATGACATTTTCAAAAGGGAAAAACATTATACTTTTCGAATGTAAGGTGATGTGATCCAAAGAGAATGTTTCATAAAAGTGTAATTAATTGATCCAAAATAAATTTTAAGAGGATATCCCAAAATAAAATGTTAATTGATGATTGCCTCATGGGCCACTACAAGAAATATCACTAATAGTGACTGATTTTAGTGACGGACAATTTCCGTCACAATCTAATTACGGACTAGTGACGGAATAAAGACGGATATGGACTACAAGAGTGTTTGAGTATTAGCAACGACTTAGTGACGGAATTATGGCGGAATTTAGAGACGGAAAAAAAATCCGTCATTAAACCGTAGTTACGAAGGGCGCTAAAAATGTGCGAATAAAATATTTTAAGGTTGTGACGGAAATATTCCGTCATTAATCTTATATCGATGGATTAATGACGGAATTTTAGCCGTTGCTATGTAGTGACGGAAAATATTCCGTCATTAATCTTGTATCGACGGAATAGTGACGGAATTTTAGTCGTTGCTATGTAGTGACGGAAATATTCCGTCATTAATCTTATATTGACGGATTAGTGACGGAATTTTAGCCGTTGCTATGTAGTGACGGAAAATATTCCGTCAATAATCTTGTATTGACGGAATAGTGACGGAATTTTAACCGTTGCTATGTAGTGACGGAAAAAATTCCGTCATTAATCTTGTATTGACGAATTAGTGGCGGAATTTTTTTCCATTGCTATGTAGTGACGGAAAATATTCCGTCATTACTTAATGCCCATGTAAATGACGTTTACTTAATGACCTGAAACTATAGTCATAAATTTCAAGAATAAATCGCAAGTTATATATTGAAAGTGATAATTTCGTTAATATCGCGACATTTCACGCTGTAAATTGGTTTAGTCTATTTGAAACAAATAAACATAAATTTAATTAGAAAAAATAAGTAACTAAAAAAAATTAATGTATTTAAACCCGATTGATGAGGCGAAAATTTTCCATTTTATTTCCCAAATAAAATTTGTATCACGAATTACTAATAATGCTAAATAATACCCGTATCCATATTTTATTACTATGCTCAAAACGACATCATTTTGGTTGGTAATGACGGAAAGATTCCGTCATTATACTTGAAAACTCGCGCTTATAAAAAATGTGTTGGTAGAGACTCGAACTTGGACCTAGGAGAATTATATCAAGTTACTTACCACTAGGCCAGTTCTTGTTATTAGTGAATATTTGCATTTAGCTTTTACTTATTTAGTTATTTGACTTTCAGAATTTTTACTTAGCTAGGGTTCAATCAAAATTAACTCAGAGTAACTTTTCAATACACTATTCATCTTCCTCTTCCCCCAATTCCGACGGCCTCTCCACCCTAATTCCGACGACCACCTCCATATTCCGACGTATACAGTCGCAGCCGCCTCCACCGCCGCAACATTCATCTTTGCTTCCAACAGTACAATTCGTAATGGCAGCTATGAAAGCGACAGCCAGTACGAGAATGCTCGCGGGATCAGGACTGCACTCCCAACTATCAACTCGTTTCTTCCGCAAAGCGTTGCCGGCCGTTGGTTTCGGTGAGGCAGACCGGCCAGCTTTCAATGGACACGGCGCTGCGCGTTTCGCCACGAAATCGGGTGGCGGACAGAAGTCTCCGTCGCGGCTTGCTAAGGTTCACCGACTCTTATATCAAGCGGAGGAGCGTTACGGGACAGGAGGCAGCCTTGAGCCCATCCCCAAGATAACCCTAGGTAAAAATTCGTCTGTTCGAGTTATTCATTATTTTAGGTGTTTTGAATCCAGTCTCTGAATTTCATTGTCGTTATTGTCAGATTGAGAATGTGAATATATTTTGGAGGCTGAACAGTTAATGGTGTGTATTATGAGTTAAAGATTCAGGTCTGAAGTTTTGTACTCTTGTGGAGTTGATGTTAAATGATTTTATGGTGCTCTAATCGCTGCTGAATGAACTTAAATGGCCTTCTTACTAGTTAATTTCATTAACCAGCCTTTAGGGGTCAAATATTTCATTGTGAATGGAGTAACCAGATATTTGAACTGAAGTTTTGATTCATATTGCCTGTATTTGTATTTGTATTGTTATTATATTGAGAACTGTTCTCACAATATACGTTAATCCCAGATTCCTCAATGCCTAATCTTGCTTAGACCCACGTAGCACCGTCCAACCCGCACTAAGCGTTAGATCTTAATTTCCCGCCCATTAGAGCCTACTGTCTTTTAGAACATTGACCTCGAAGTCATGGAGGTTAAATTCAAAAATTTAATCAGTGTTTAACATGTTTGGGAGAGTGATAGTAGTTACCATACATGAACTCATTACTTTGTGGACAAGATATGTTTGTAGCTCTCGTCCACTGTAGAGCTGCTCAATTTATTTCAGACAAAATAATCGAAGGACTTTAAAATAATTTCTTGTTGTAATAATCAAGAGTCTTGGCTAACTACGTAATGTTTCTGGAATCATTGGATTTGAATGGAGTTGCTGGGCATTCTCTGCCATAGCTTCTGTGGAAGGTATAAATCAGATAGTCACCGGAGATTTGATCGCACTTTCGGAGCAAGAACTTGTCGACTGTGATCGATCATACAACGAAGGGTGCAATGGTGGCCTTATGGACTATGCATTTGAGTTCATCATTAAGAACGGCGGCATCGACTCTGAGGAGGATTATCCTTACACTGGCAGGGATGGAAGATGTGATCAAAACAGGGTTAATTTCTCTCTTTTTATCTGTCTCTCTCTCTCTCTCTCAGAGAGCAGATGTTTTGACTATGTTACTTGTTGATTTGTTATGCAGAAAAATGCACGAGTTGTATCTATCGATACCTATGAGGATGTTCCACCGTACGACGAGGAGGCGCTGAAGAAGGCAGCTGCAGCTCAACCAGTGAGCGTCGCCATTGAAGCCGCTGGGATGGACTTTCAGTTATATGATTCAGTAAGTCACTATGTTTTCCTTGTTGATTCTGAGAACCAATTGGTTTTACTTTTCTGTAACTGCTCTTATATTCAGGGTATATTCAGTGGGAAGTGTGGCTTGGACTTAGACCACGGTGTGGCCGTGGTCGGGTACGGCACTGAAAAGGGTGTGGATTATTGGATAGTGAGGAACTCGTGGGGAGCAAGCTGGGGGGAGGGTGGCTACCTCAGAATGCAGCGGAACGTAGAGTCGAAAGCGGGCCTATGCGGGATAGCCGTAGAGCCCGCTTACCCTATCAAGACGGGTGACAACCCGCCCAATCCTGGCCCGTCTCCTCCATCTCCGGTAAAGCCTCCGTCTGTTTGTGATGACTACTACGCCTGCCCAGAAAGCACCACTTGCTGCTGCACCTTTGAGTTTTATGGTTACTGCTTTGAGTGGGGGTGCTGCCCCCTTGAGGGGGCCTCCTGCTGTGAAGACCATTACAGCTGCTGCCCTCATGATTACCCGGTTTGCAATGTTCGCGCTGGGACCTGCTCATTGGTGAGTGGTCTTTGATTATGGTTTCTAAATATCTTCGTTGTGCTTGTGCATCAATTCTGATCTTAATGTCATGTTTACTTGAAATACAGAGCAAGAATAGCCCACTGGGGGTGAAGGCAATGCAGCGAATTAGTGCCAAACCAATTACAAGCAGTTGAGAAAGTTTGAAGGGCGACATCAATGAAGAAACTATATATTATGGTGATGGTTTCTTCATTGTACAAGTATTGAGAACATCAAAATTATCAATGGAAAATAAACATGCTGTAGACATTTTCAGGATCTTTGTGCAGTATCAAGGTCATGGTTGTCACAGTGCTTCGGCTCATATTAGGTGGTAATTTTTGTTGTTGCTTGCCTAACACTTCTTTCCTTCTCCAACAACTGTGGAATCTGCTTTGCAAGCCTTGCCCGCCGTAGAAAGAGCACAAGTTGCACTAGCAACTGAAGAGGCTGAAGTTCGTTATGATCCAAATATCTTGACCCACAACCAGATCATGGAAGCTGTAGAATATACTGGATTTGAGGCTATCCTCATCAGCACTGGAGAGGAAAGGAGCAAAATACATCTCCAAGTTGAAGGAGTTCGGACAGAAAGTTCGATGAGGATACTCGGGAATTCTCTTGAAGCACTGCCAGGAGTTCAAGATATAGACTTTGGTCCGGAGCTCAATAAGCTGTCACTTTCTTATCAATCTGATTTAACGGGACCTAGACATTTTATTGAGGTTATTGAGTCAACTGGATCGGGGCGCTACAAGGCAAAAAAATTTCCTGATGGAGCGTCGAGAGGAGCTCACAGAGAGGATGAAATAAAAAGGTACTATAAATCTTTCCTGTGGAGTCTAGTCTTTACTATACCCGTCTTCTTACTGTCGATGATCTTTATTCCTGGCATCAAGCATGGTCTGGAAACTAAAATAGTGAACATATTTCCTGGAAAAAAGTTGTTTAAAAAAACTCAATATTACTTTCACATTTTATGCAAGTAATATGGCTGAATTCCACAATTTATTGCCAAATTGAATTGGGATGTTACTTTACCTGGAAAACAATGTTGTGTTGGCAGTATGGACCAGAAAATGAAATGAGCCCAACAAGAAATACATATTGTGCTGGAACATTAATGACTGATGCTTCAATTTTACATGCAGCAGCCCATGCAGCTTCAAATGCCTGCATTTTCACCACACAAATAATAACGTGTGTATCTGCTGATTAGCCTTTTGTTTTGGCTATTTTTTGACAGGTTGAAAAAGCTCACAATGCTGACCTTCATTGTGTTGATTGGACTCTAAGGCTGCCCAAAAATCCTATTGGAAATTTGATTTATGTGGTGAAGCTGCTCCTGAGCAGCTTGGATTCGCCCCAGTCCAGCCCGATTTAGCTCGATCCGAGAGCTGCCGTCCAGCTCTTAAATCGGCCTGCTTGAAGTGATTTGTTGTTCTTGGAATAAAAATGGTGATTTATGTTTAGATTAGTGGTCTGATTGGTTTAGCTTTAGTTATGTTTGTTGGTATTTTATGATAAAAAATAGAATTCATGGTGGCTAACAATATTTAGTAATGGAATATGTTTTTGTTTGTTCATGTCCAATTATAAAGTTCAATTAATGATTGCTAATGGGGAATTTGTACATGTAATTGCAAATAGCTTGTTCATTTTTACAGGTTAAGAAAGAACATTTTTTTCTTAAATAATGACATTAATCAGATAGCATAGTGACGGAATAAAGACGGATTTTTTTTTTTGTAACAGAATAATTCCGTTACTAATATAGGCAAGATAGTGACAGAAATATTCCGTCATTAATTTGTGACGGAAATATTCCGTCATTAATTCTAAAGTGACGGACTAGTGACGGAATTTTAGTCGTTGACATTTAGTGACGGAAATATTCCGTCATAATTTTATGACGGATTTTTTTAGAATTGTGACAGAATTTCCGTCACTAAACTAGTGACGGAATAAAAAATCCGTCATTATCGGTTTAGTGACAAAGGTTTTCGTAACAAAACATTTCCGTCACTAATCCGTCACTATTCATTCATTGTGACGGAATTTTTCAGTTTAGTGACGGAAATTTCCGTCGCAGTCAATTATTTTTCTTGTAGTGGGCCTTGACACAAACATTAGGGAAAAATTGATATTTTTATCATAAATAAATTTCTATCCAACTTTTTTAGCAACTCAGTACATGAATATTACTATCTTCGTTTTTTATTAGCTGTTATTCTATTTTTTTTGTATGAAAATTAAGGGACTAAGGAGTTGACAAAACAACCCAACTAATTTCCTCAAGTCCTTTAAATTTTTTAATCATTTCTATAAATTGTTAACACTTTCTATAATTATACGGTTAATATTATAAAAAAAGGTGGCTAAAAAGCTAGAGTGATGATTATTTTCAAACAAAGCAAATAAGGTAGAATGATAACTAAAAAAACGGGGGTGGTATAAATTAATGTACCAATGAAACCAAGTTGATATATATCTTAGCATGTGACTTAAGGAACTGCAATTATATATCTATATTTCGATTTTATTGTGAAACATGACCGAGATAAATCACTTCTTGTTTAGTACGTTACTCAACAAGTGGAATCTTAGGATGTTTGCTTGGGGTTTGTCAAACCCATAATCAGTTTGGCCAACCCCAAGTGATGTTTGTTTGGGCTGGTTTGGCCAAGCCACGATATTAGGGTTTGGTGGGGGGACATCAATCACAAATCAAAAAATTATTTTAATTATTCTCCCAATCATTAATAACTACCTCTTACTCATATTACATCACATTTCACAATTAATAATTAAATTTCCCACCCAACCAAACATCACTCTTTAACATCCCAAGCCATTAACTCCAGCCACTTCCCCCAGCCCAGCTACCCCAGCCCCAAGCAAACATCCCCTTATTGAAGTTTCATTTACTTTAGCACAACTTGGACTTATTATATTATTATTATCAATCTAAACGTCGTTAGGCGTCAGTCAAATAGTAGATAGGGGCTTGGATCTAAGTAGGATTGATTAGATAGGGAAAATTTGAGAATAAAGTACAGTAAAACCTCCATAATATAATACTTGATAAATTAATAATCTCTATAAAACTAATAATTTGTTTGGTCCCAACTTGGGACCAATTCAAATTTGGACACCAATCAATTAAATAATAAGATAATATTTTTTTTTGGAAATCCTAATATATATTTAAGGTCCCCACGAAACTATAAATTAATAATTATTAAAAAATTCTCAGATATATATATGTTATCCACTTGAACATTCTAAAATAATTTAGTAAAATATGAATCTATTGTTACTTGTTTTTTCTTGAACTTCAAATCTGCATTTATCTCATCTTTAATTTCTCAAGCCAACCTTGCGAAAGGTGATGCTCTGAAGGATTCTCAAGATGTAAAAGTTTCAGCGCCTCAATCGCCTTCTCCAAGATTAGCTCTCCGGTTATATTCACACATTCTTGATGTTGGAGAAACCACTCACAAACAACCTTCTCCATGTTCAGATACTTGATTGGGTTTTTACGCATAGAAGAACTGCATTTCTCAAAGTCAGTCGATAGAATCTCCATTGATCGCTTGAGAGTGTTTGATATTGTTGCTTGATCACTAACTTTCAGATTGAAACTTTTTTCAACCCATTGTACCAAGTCATTCCGAGTGAACCGGGGTTGATCTCTCTTATACACATAATATTTTTCGTTGTTGGTTGGTCATGGTTGATTTTTGAACGCCTTTTGGATGAGAAGCCATTGTTGTGTATGGTTTAAAAACAATACAATAGATCATTATATATTGATCTATTTCTACACAATATATACGTAAGTCCATGAACCATTCTTTTACTTTGACAAAAAACAATGAATAAAATCATTCAAACTTCCAATTAACATGATTATGTGAGTATACATTCTTTGAATGGTAATTAAAACTTGTGTTTCAATTTATTTGTCATCAATAACTAATGTACATTGTAAGTGGATTATACAACCCCGGAATTTTGAAGGTTAGTTATGTATATACGTTAAAGCCTCTCTAAATAAATAAATTATTAATTTATCGATTATATAATATATCTCTAAATTAATAAAAAAAATTCGGTCCCAACAATATTAATTTATATAGGTTATACTGTATAAGCAGCAAATAAAAACCTAACACCTACGGAAGGACTAGTTGGAGCTAGTTGAATTTTTTACAACCACGAGAGAATATTTTATGCGTCAGTTATAGTAGCGGAGATATACATGATAGAACAACATGATCGATCTCGTGATCAAGTTAACTTCTCTTGCAAGTACCATTTGCTCCATCTTAGAGAAATTTGCACTTTTGTTCCAGGACATGCACCTGTTTCAAAATGGTCCCAGCCCTGGTTCTTTTGACCCCATTGGTTACAAAAGTTGCACAATTGGTCCCAATGCATTTTTTTCTTGCAAAATCAGTCCCACACCGTCTAAGGCAAACGTTTTAGGTCATGTGCAGCTCACATGCTCGTTAGTGACGTAATAAAACGATGAGAATGCCTATGGATGACGTATGAAATCGTTTTTATCAAACAAAGACAGGTTATTAAATGTGTTTTAATGGCTAACTTGATTAATCAAAGTTTGAAATTAAGCCTCAAATTCGTAACCCTATAATTGGAGTTCAAACTGAAAATTCCTTGAATCAAAACCTAAACTCGACCTGCATTGTTTCAATTACTTCACGAAAAGTTTTCTAAACTGGAGTGAGATCAAATAGTGATGCGACGCAAATGGATGGCGCACTACCCTGTGCTAGATTATGAAAAATGTAAGTTCCTTCTTTACTCAATCTTGTGTATTATTTCTGAATTGCTTGACCTGATGAGCTTTACTCGTTATTCATGGGCTATTTATACTGTTAATCCCCCATATTGTCCACTAGGGTGTCTTTTTTAGTTGTATAATGTGTGTGATTATTGAGGGGTGGGAGAATGTGTAGTAAAATAGTAGAGATTTTGTTTTTGCTGATGTGTGGTCAAAGCCCATGTGTTGTTGTCCTCCAGTATGTACAGTCTGTCCCCTACATTTTGTATTTTAGCCATTACTTGTGTCCACTTTCGATTTTCTTTGTTTTTGTACCAATTTCTTAATCCGAGTGGGGTCTGAAAAGTGCTTATTTAATGTTTGGTAGGTGTGAAGGAGTACTGGTACACATTGAAGTGAAAGCATGGGGGCTGGTGGTAAAGGATGTAGGTGGTCTAGCCTGGATTGAAAGAACCTTGTCAGCATTTGATTGTGTTGATTCAAGGAACCTAGACATAAGGTATATCAAAGGCTTGGCTGAGCAGTTAGGCTACATGGAGAACAAGAGGTTTTATGGTGTCATATAAGGTCTTGGCTTGAAGAAAGTAGAGAGTGAGTATGACATGTGGATGGTCCTATAGAGCTCTAAAGGAAGGGAGTTCACCCTATTTCTAGAAGGGAAACTATAGTTCCTGATGAGAATGAAGAACATGTGGAGGAGATTGAGTGGGTTGAACCAGAAGATACAGTTGAAGCCTTGGTAGATAACCTACAGGTCAACTTGTCCACTAAGGCTGATGTAAAGTCAAAACACGGGCATAAGGCTAAAGAGACAGTCCCAAGGCAACAAAATGTTGAAGATGAGGGCCAGTGTAAGGAGATTATTATGGTTGAAGTTGAGGATGTTGATGATAACACTAATGAGGACTTTGTTGGGAAAGAAGGCAACTGTGATGAGTTGCTTCATGACATAATATTTGATGAATCTGTTGACTTGGATGCAGAGTGGGCTGGTCCAAAGACTGCCAAGCAGATCCATGATGAAGAAAGCTCAGAGAGTGATGGAGAATGTGATGATGAGCATAGTAATGAGAGTGACTTTGACTCAGTAGGGATAGATGAAGAAGCTGAAGAGAGGAGAGATGTCATTGTTTTTAGAGCATCAACAACATTAAATCCAGAGTTCAGACTGCAACAATTTTTTTGTAACAAGACTCTATTCAAACAAGCAGTGAATAGCTACTCTGTTAAAGCTGGTCATCCTACAAGGTTTACAAAGAATAATGCAAGGAGAATATATGCAAGATGTAAAACTAAAGGCTGTGATTGGCATATAAATGCTCTCAAGGTAAAAGATGAAGAATCTTTTCAAATAAGGGAGATGGATTTAACACATACTTGTCCAAGACAACATGTTGTGGACAATGCAAATTCCAGATGGTTCGCAGAAAGGTATGAGAAAGCATTCAGGGCTGACCCCAACAGAAGTGTGAGGGGATGGAGAAGAGAGGCAACAAAGGAGCTTGGTGTTTACATTTCACCTTTGCAAGCATATAGGGCTAAACAGAAAGCCCTGAAACTGATTGAAGGTGACAGTATTGACCAATATGCAAAGCTATAGGATTATATAGAGGCATTACTGCTGAAGAACCTAGGTTCCACAGTCATATTAGACGTGGATAATACACCTCAGGGTAACAAGTTTAGAAGAATATACATTTGTCTATATGCGTTAAAAGTTGGTTTTAAATCTGGATATAGACCATGGATAGGGGTGGATGGGTGTCACTTGAGGGGACCAACCCCAGGAGTGTTGTTGACAGCTGTGTGTATGGAGCCTAACAATGATCCATATCCACTTGCTTATGCAGTGGTTGGGGTTGAGAATGGGGTAAATTGGAAGCGGTTTTTAAATCTGTTGAAGGAGGATTTAGTGGGGGAAAGGGAAGATGCATATGTTATAATGTCAGACAAGCAAAAAAGGTTGATATTTGCTTTTGAAAAGGTAATGCCAGGTGTTGAAAATCACTTTTGTGTAAGGAACTTACATGGGAACATGAAAAGAGCAGGGTACAGGGGGGAATGAATTCAAAAGGTTACTTTGGAAAGCAGCAAAAGCCACTACTGTGCCGGCTTTTAACAGGGCAATGGAACAGCTGAGAGAGCTTGATGAGAGATATATAGCTTGGTTGGAAGTTTAGCACCCCTCCCAATGGTCTAGATCTCATTTTAATACTTTTGGTAAATGTAATACACTGGTTAATAATATGTGTGAGTAGTGGAATGCTGCTTTGCTTAAGGAAGGTGCAAAGGGAAACTGCTAATAATGCATTCCCTGGTTCATCAAGTTCTTCTGCTGCAAATATTGAAGCTCCTCAATATTCAGTAAGTCTAACAATCTTTAAATTGATAAATGTTTTTTTCTATTGAAAAGGACAGGGCCTAACGATTTTTTTTTTTTTTTTTTTTTTTTTTTGTCTATTAGTCACACAATGATGAGTCTACATGTGATGTACATGTTCAGGAAGAAATAGAGGCGGAAGAAGAATATCCACCTCTCACACAAGAAGAGGAAGCTGCACTGCAAGAGATGGAAAGGGTATGGGTGGCTTTAAATCACACAATACTCTATTCACTTGTATAGAAATTCCATATTTATCTTTTTTTTTTCTTTTTTTATTTTTCTGACTATAGGCAGCAGCATAAGAGGCAAGAAATCCAAAACCAACTACAAGAACTAGTAGAAAAAGACTTGTAAGCAAATGCTTTGACTTCTTCTAACTTCATTGGAGTGTCCTCCACCACAGAAAAGGGGTGTGAATATCAGAATTCCACCTCCAATGTCATTCCAACCGAACTCATTTCTAGGAAATTCAAACACACCAGTGGTCAATGAAAAGGGAAAAGATAAGTTAAAGGTCATAAACATGGGAGGTAAGAAGTTTGTGACACTTTCTAGTCTTAAATCTGCTGCTAAGCAAGGTTCAAAGGGAAAGGAGAAGGCTTAGTTTAGAGTCTTGGTAAATGCTAATGCACTGAACCAAATGGATTCTATCATTTCATGGCCTTAGATTACATAGGTCAAATTCTGTCTTTTGTGAACCTATGTCAGTAGCCATCGTGATATATGACCATTTGGTTTTATTTTGAATTATATTATTGTTTGCTTATTTGTTTCTGGTGATTTTATTACTATTTTGCTTAATTTGGTTGATAAGAGTATTGCTAGTAAATGACATTAGAATGTAAGACAAAAGTAGATTGCATTAGTTGTTGATTACAAGGAAAATGAGCCCTTAGGCACTACATAGCATACATTTTCTGTTTAGCTCATTACATTATTATCCTAGACACAAGTGCCAAAGCTACACCCAAAATGAAAAACAATGTCATCTTCAGCATCCTCTTCAGCTCAGCAACTTCTGCTGCCATCCTCCTCACCTCCTCCCTAACCTCGGTTGCAATATTTTCTACACTTTGAACCACATGTGCTGTTTCTCTCTCCCACTGTCATAATATACGTTCAAGCTCAACCAGAATGGGATACCTTCTCATAGCCCTCTCAGCAGCATTGCCACCTCTAGAAACATGAGGTGCATTTTGTGCCTCGTCTTGCCAAACAAAGAGGTTACATACCTAGCGTTCCAATCGGGATATTTGTAGAACAAACGTCCTATGTTGTGGGGTCTCGATGACACGTAAGTACGAGTGCCCCTTCCACAATGGCAAACGACACCATGTTGTGGGTAGGGATATACCCTCTACGTATTTGAAGATGATGAGGACATTTTTTTTGTTTTTTTGTTTTTGCTATCTTCACATATATTTAGTTTTCTTACATGTATTACTGTTGTGTATTTATAGAGAGTGTATGGGGAATGAGAATATACTGTTAGTTGCAAGTTTTTTGGCTCCAAAATGGAGCTATTTTTCCTCCAAAACGCAGCTATTCCCTCTTTTTTTTTTTTTTCTTTTTTTAAACTGAATTTGAAGAGCAAGAGAATAAAAAATTAGGACTGAACCTGCTTAGTAAACTTAACGGTTTCAGTCACGGTGGGATCAATTGTGCAACTTTTTGTAACTAATGGGGTCAAAAGTGCCAGGGCTGAGACCATTTTGAACAAGTGCGTGTTCTGTGAGACCAAAAGTGCAAATTTCTCCTCTTTCTTAAGTAGGGATCGCAATTTTGATCTGACATGTCCTGACTCGACCGTATCGGCTGCCCCATCTTGTGATCTGTAGTAAGGCGGGTATTGATTATACAATCGCCCCATGATGTCCCTCTCCGCTCTGTACCACTTGTACAGGGGCCAAGTATGTGGGATCAGCTGCAATGTCTGTTGGGAAATCTATCTAGCTAGCCAAAAATTAATTTTAAGGTTCGTCCTCCCATGGTTGATACTCCTTTACCAGGAGGTTGCAGCTACACTCCAAGTAGCCGCCGTCACTGCACAGTTATGGAGAGTGGAAAAAGTACGTGCACATAAATGAAAAGCCCAAACAAGCTGAAAAGAAAAAAGAAAAAGGGCTAGGAAGAAGTGAATATTATAGTAAAGGGATAAATGTTAGGGCAATTATTTGTTTTGGAATGTCCCCTATCCGGATGAGGTATGGGTCATTCTCAACGTATTTCATTTTATATCGGATGGCCCACCCCTCTACATTCACACAATATTACCTACATCACCTTTTACAATTTTCAACAAACATTTTATAATCTCCATTACACCTTTTACAATTTTCCATACACATCCAACAATTATTCTGTTTTAATTCAATTTCATTCTAAAAATCGAGTCATACAATATAAATCGTGAACTTTGAACACATGAATCATGAACCTTAAACTATGATCTATTGAATCATAAATACTAAACCATTAAATCATGAACCAGGAACTGTGAATCGTGACATCGTAAGTTTACAATAGAAAATATACCCTAATCCAAGAAAGTTGAACCCTAAACTTTAAACGTGAAATCTAAACATGAATCCTGAACCTAAATAATGAACTTTAAATTCATAAATCAACAAAAAAAAAAAAAAATACAATTGGCTCGATTTTAAAGTGGGACACGAATGAAACAAGCTAAAAGTGGACTAAAGATCCTAAGTGAACAAGGACGAGCATCTACAGGGCCATCTTTTCAGGCGCAAGATCACTTTTATGAAAAGCTCCACGGAATTCACGGATTCGTGCATTTAGTGTACATGAGAATTTGTCCAATCACAACAATCCTGGTGCATAATCAATCCCTGTTTGGGGAATCCATTGATCTCCCTGTATGAAAGCAGATACAGTGAAATTAGCAGCATCGGTCGAATTGATAACACGAAAACCGGGCCATGTCACTCTCTGGCTCGTATTTGATCCAGGTCCGGTATTATTAAACTCGGCATAATACGAAGTGTTCAACGCAAAATCCCCCGACCAAACACTCCAGCCCGAAGGATGAATCAAACTATCCATAAACGATTGCATATAAACAGTCCTCGAATATTCTTTCCAGGGCCTACCAAGATAAGTCCGGATCGTGACATTACTGTTGGCTAAATCATCAGCGGCCCGAATCGTGCAATTGTGGAACGAAATTCCAGTGTTTTGGTTCGGGTCGGTTCTGCCCTGAGCTGTGATTGCGTTGAACTGGTTGGACATCGGTCGGCGAGGATACAGGTTACAGTTTTGGAAAACGACGGCTGCATTGCCGAAAATGAAGTCTACTGTGCCGTAAATGTCACATTCGGAGTAGAATTGTCGGAGGGAGTGGACGTAGAGAGTGTCTTGGTATGCTTCGAAGCTACAGCTGTAGAATGTGGTTAAGTCTGCACTGTTGCGGACGGCTACCGCTTGATGCTTGATCGATCCGGCTGTGTTTCGGAAGGTTATTCCGACTGCGAAGAACCCCGTTCCCATGACAGCTGCATGTAAGAGCTTATAAGTTTCTCCCTCCGTCTCATATAAGAAACAACTTTTAAGAACACATATTTCTATTTTTTATTTTTAACAATTAGGTAGAAGTATAACTTTCTGAAAATCATAAGTGTAACCTATGCAGCTTTTGTATTCGTGATTTAACTAATATTAACAAATATAACTTATTTATGAGATTAAAATTATTTTTTTTGTGTTACTTTGAGTAATAAATTAAAGTTCACTACCAGAAAAATGTAGATTAACAACACTTAGACAACGGTCTTATGTATTTTCTGTAGTCTTATACAGAAAACGGTTGGAAAACACTGGTGTATTAAATGGGCAACATAATGCATTAATAGACAACGGTTACTCAATACTGTTGTCTCTCATTTAACTTTGGGTTTATAATAAACACATAAACAACGGTTACCGAGACTGTTGTATATCATCGAAAAAAATTGTTAGTAAAATGACAGTATTTACAAGGGGTATTGAAGTCATTTCCTATTGGAATAAAAAATATTTTTAATACATGACTCTTATTTTAAGATCGATAGGATTATTTTATGATAAAGAGTAGCAGAATCCAAGTTGGTGATATGAAATACCCAGTGGCCCTAAATGCCCTGCTTGACTCGCAAACTCAACACGCATGTTCTAAACAATTTATAAATTATTTTAAAAAGCTTATAAACTCAGCCAAACAATATTTAGAAGTTACGAAAAGGTGGTACTTACTAAAAGTTCCGGAATTGAAGGTCGTCCATCCATCAACAACGCTATGATTTCCGGTAATAATCGTCTGGTTGATGCCTTCTCCGAGCATCATCAAGTACTTCTTGTTCTTAGGAATGGTGACATATTCTTCATACACACCGGCAGTAACATATATCATAAAATATCCATTGGTAGCATTAATGGTATTATTGGGAGCAGCATTTACAGCATCGTTTATGGAAGTGAAATTCCATGCCCCATCTTGGCTAACAACAACAATGTTACTCACAAGAACTTGATCAGTACTGTTTGTATCATTTCCCTGCAGGAGTATCCTCCTGCGGCTGCTCACCGCGCGATAAATGGCCTCGTTTCCAGCCGACATCTTGAGGTTCAAGCGCCCGTCTCCTAGCTTCAGATTCTTTCTCTTAACAAGATTGGTTTTTGTTCTTCCATTAGGCAGAACCCATCCTTTGGTGAAGAGGGCTAGTGAGACGCTAGAAAAGCGAGCGTTGTTAGAAAGGGGGGCCGTTAAGATGATGTTTTCGAGGCTTTCAAGTGAATCAATGCACGTTTGGGTGTTGGTGAGTGTTGCACTGAGAAGTGTTTGTATGTCTTCGACTTGTGAAGTAGTTGTATCGAGTGATTGAGTTGAAGTTACGATGTTATCAACGTTGGATTCTGCTAAGAAGTTGCAGTCCTGGAGAGCACGGATTACTGAGATGGATAAGTTGGATGAACGAAGAAGTGTTCGGATCTGGGAGAGGAGATCTCGAGAGGAGGAGAGCGATTTTTGGAGGGAAAGTCGGGAGTAATCGCGGATAGTGGAGGAGGGGTTGGTGATGGGAAGCACAGTTCGGCAGAAAGAAGGGAACGGTGTGAGGTTGCAGATTGTTGAAGGAGAGAGTGAGGTTTGAGCGAAAGAATTTGATGAGAAAAGTGAGAGAAAGAGAAGAGAAAAGATTAGTGCCTTTGCCATTGACGTAGACAGTCGATGACAGTTTAGTGCCGGAACACTAACAGTTATAAGAAGGGAGATGGATTGAAATGAATTTTGTGTGGGAATTGATTGTGATATGTGTCGATATTTATAAACGTGCATGCATGTTCATATATATATAATACATATTTTGACATAAAGAGATTGACCAAGTTGATGATCAAATTACGTGGAGTCAACTCACTTTGATTAATATTGAAAGCGCGTAAGATCTCGATCGAGGGTTTATAAATTGACAAGTAGACTATGAGGGCGATACGGACGGTGCGGGCAGTTACTAAAACGTTGGTTCAGTCCAGCTCTAATCTTGTTCATAATTTGCTAATAGTATAAATCGAAGTAGTTCTCATAGCTTCATTTTTCAGCTTTCATAAAACATAAATACATAATATACAACTCTACAAGATCATATATAAAGCTGTCAGCGAATTGGCAAGGCGGGCTGGGCCGGACCATCTCACAGGTTAAAGCCCATTTTGACAGCTCTAGCTACTATAAGGTTTTAGGAGAATTGCAAATCCGAATTTTTTTTAATATTTGGTTGGTATGTCGTTCATCAAAAACTAATGGTATAAAAAGTGTTTTTGCCTTCACGATTTTTAATTTTTTTTAGTTCAATAACCAAAATAATCCGTTACTAATTTCAATCTTTTAATGTGTTTGTTATGAAACGGATTGTAAATTCAATAAGCAACTTAAATAGTACCCAAAAATGTCACAAACTCCAAAAATATCAAATACGACAAAAACATTAGAATGTAACAAATGATCTTACGTACGTGCATAGTCTACATGCTGGTGTGCAGCCAACTAGAAATAAATAAACGGCAAAAGTACCATTTTGCCTCTCTAAATATTAGGTTTAAGGTCAATTACCCTTTTGATATTTTATTTAAATACAAATGGACCTTAACCATTTATTTTGGGGTCAATTACAAATCTGTAGGAACCCAAAGTCTTCTTATTAGCCTTCATATATACCACACAATTAAGGTGCACTAAAACTTTTGTAAAATCGTCTTACTTGAGAAGATTAAAAACAATA
The DNA here is from genome assembly GCA_958295605.1 of Ajuga chamaepitys. Taxonomy (NCBI): domain Eukaryota; kingdom Viridiplantae; phylum Streptophyta; class Magnoliopsida; order Lamiales; family Lamiaceae; genus Ajuga; species Ajuga chamaepitys. The sequence goes on from OY282507.1 coordinate 51,390,661, forward strand.
CTCCCTCCGTTTTTTTTTATCTGTCCGATTTTATCCATTCACATAAATTAATTTTTTTATTAATTAAGATATCAAAACACATCTCAAAATACATCCTCAACCTTTTAGTCACTCCGAACTCATTAATTTTATCAAATTCACAATTTTTTGTTCATTTATTATGGTTATTGATGGAAAAGAGATGGTAAAATGATATCAATAATGAAAATGAGACATATAAAAAGGAACGATGTTTTGCATAAAATGGAGGTTCAGTGTAGTTTAGTTTAGTTTAGTTTTAGTTTAGTTTATGATAAAGCGCAATCCGGTAACCACAAAATCTAAAGATAATCTACACAAACAGAATATAAAAACACAAGATTTACGTGGTTCGATCCGGAGATCTACGTCCACGGGCAAAAAATCACTCTTGCCGAGGTGTTTCCTTTACTAGAACGTTGAGTCTACAGGTAGTAATTCAGTATACAGAGTGCGAACCCTAATTCAGAGTTCTTTTCACGTATTTATACTTAGCTTTCCTCAACCCTAACTGAACCCTAACAAACTTCCTATATTCACGCCCACTTCCAGCTGCATGGCGGTTGGGAACGAACCTTCAGCCTTGATTCGCGGAACAAACCACTCGCTGGGCCAACGCGCGTTCCTGGGCCTGCTGGGCCTACGCGTGGTGGGCCTTCACGTGCTTGCTGGGCCTGCACGTGCTGGACCGATAAGTGGGCTTTGGTATTAGCCCGACCCGAGGTGATCGGGTTATCCCTATCAGATGCCCCCCCCCCCCCAGCCGAAGCGAGGTAGGAGCTTTGGTTGTCATCAGAGTGGAACCGTAAGTAAGAAGGACCGGGGTCGCTGGCTGGCCGAAGTGTTTACGGATGACTGAACTAGGCCGAAGTGCATAAGACATTTATCGAGATATCGAGTTTCCCAGAAGCAAGAAACGCGTTTGGAGTTTATAACAACCTGGCCGAGGTGGGGGTACACCGGAGTGAGTTGTCTGGCCAAAATGGAGGGAGCACCGGAGTGGGGTAGTATGACCGAGGTGGAGTGTACACCGGGGTGTAGTTTGAATCTTCCTGACGAAGGGTGAGGCTGATGTGATTGGCGGCGCCATCATGAGAGAGAGGGATGTGAAGTGACACGCTCTGCAATTTCCAAGAAACCTGTTCCCCACGCGCCTCGGGAACTATAAAGCGCGTGAAGAGCACGCTTAAATCCCCATCACTGAATTTGAATAGCCTGCATCGAAGCCGTTGGTTTTTTTCGTATATAATTGTAGTAACTGCACAGTAACCTTTCATCTTCTTCATTACGATTCATCAGTTTAGAAAGCGGGAAAAAGAGGAAATCTGCATTCGTGATTCATCTCAGATCAAAAACTTCTCAAATCAACCTTCTCAAATTCCACCCAAGTAAGTATGTCTTCCTCTTCGTCTTCTTCATCTTCTGCCTCATCTTCTGGCTCGATTGAAGAATTAGGGACTTCGAATACCCCGTTAGACATCCCCCCCCTATCATATCTCATTCCGGAGAGGAATGAGGTTAGGACCATAGACAGGGTCGACGGCTGGGAATGCAACGTTATGATGGTTGCATTCTATCCGTGCGCGGAGGAGGGTCGGGAGGTGTCCTCCGTGGCACCACGGATGTCGCGAGAGCAAATTGAGAGGGAGCTCCCGTCATTTTACCTTCCCTTCAACCTCGAGTACATAATCCCTAACCCCGAGGATAGGGCCTGTTGCCCACCGCAGGGGTTTATTAGTGTATATATAGATTCCCTTAGAGTAGGCCTGAGACTGCTGCTGTGGGACATTGTCATCCAATTGCTGAAGTATTACGGTATTGCCCTCTGTCAATTAGCGCCGAACGCGGTGAGGCAGGTGGTGGGATTCACCGTGGTCTGTAAACAGGCCGGATTAGAACCAACTGTAGAGCTTTTTAGGTTCTTCTTCCAACTAAAAAACTTCGGGAAGTCCAAGGGGTAGTATTCCTTTAGTCCCCGAGCCCGAGGTGGGTTCAAGGTTCAGAACCCGAGTAAGGTAGAGGGTTGGAAGGAGAGGTTTATATTCATTAGGAATAAAGTAGCTCTGCCGAAGTGGAGGACTGATGAGGTTCTTGACACCGCTCCTGTGGAGAGCCCGGGGGCCGAAGTGATACACACATTCCGGACAGTGGGGACTTTCAAAACCCTCTGTTCCGAGGAGGAATTGGAGGAGGCAGGGCTGAGTCCGTATTATTCGGGCAATGCAGGGACTGAAGAGGGTAGGAATTCTTTTTCTTGCAGTTTAAACTGTTGTTTTGCGCAGGACTAACCACAACCTTTGTATGCAGTGGGACGCTTCGGAAAGGAGCCTGCTGGGAGCCCTGCAGCGCCAGCGGCGGCAAAAAAGAAAGGGAAAGCCACTGAGGTGTCTCCCCGGGGGAAGATGCCACCGAGTGCACGACCGTCGACGGGGTCGGAAGAACGGGTGACGCCGGCGGGGTCTCCTCCCGTATCAAAGAAGAGGCCGGAGCCTACTGGGACTCCGCAAGCGCCATCCAAAAGACCCCGGGTAGGGGAGAGCTCACAGGTAAACTTAAAATGCTGATCGTATTCTATGTGCCTGAAGTGTCTGTTATGAAGGCTGCGGATGACCTTATTTGTCGTGTAACTGTCCAGGTTGAACAGGTGACCCCGAGTCTTCTGGGGTTGGAGGGCGCGGATGCCGAAGAACTCCTGCGCCTGGCGCGAGGTATCCTAGACCTCGGCCGTAAGAGCGAGAAGGAGGGAAAGGAGAAGCTGGCCGAGGTGGTCAGGGAACTGCGGGCGCGCAACGACCGGCTGGCCCACGATATGACCGAGGCACGCCAGAGGGCTGCCTTGGTCGAAACCGAGGTCGCGCGTCTGCGCGGGGTGGAAGCGAGAACCACGCTCTCCGAGGTGAACTGTTTCAGCTGCGGTAGAGATGGAAGCTAAGGAAGCTGCCGTAGTCGAGGGGCAGGGAGCATTGCTGAAAGCCTTCGCCGACAAGCTCTTCAAAACCACTACGTTCCTCGACTTCCAGACGGAGTTTGTGGCTATTGGGGACCAGGCCACTCGATCCGCGCTGCTGGAGCAAGTGAAGGAGGTCTACCCGAATGTGGACGTATATCGTCAAGAATCCGGGTATGACTTTGAGTCAGTGGCTGGAGTGGAGAAGGCCTACTATGCGGCGCTAGCAAATCTGCCGGAGTGGCCCCTGGTGAAAGCTCTCGGGGAGAAAAAGCAACTTCTGACGGCCGCGGAAGTGGCAAACTGCGAGGTGGACCAGGACAAAGAATTCCTGGCATTCTGCCGAGGTGAGCTGGTCACCGCTCCCCGGAGCATTGAGCCCCCTCCACGGATGGAGGTCGAAGCCCCAGCTGCGATCGAGGCCGTCGCAGCAACTGAAGAGACTGAGGGGTTGCCTGAAGAGACCGAGGCAGCTGAGCGGGAGGTCAGTCGATCCCTGCAAATTTAAAGTTGTACATTTTTAGGAATGTTAGGAATGATGTACTGATTGAAACAGTTGTACTTTTGAGATGTGAAATATAATTTCTGTTTCTCAGACTCTTGCACTTCTCTTTTTACTTGCATGATCAATTGATGTCTGTTGTCGAACTGAATTCCAACTTGTACATGCTTGAGAGTAATTGATCTGGTTGACTCTTATTATCTGTTTAGAACGCCGCGGAGCTACACGAAACAATAAAGAAGCTAATGCAATCACTTGAGTGGTTCCGCGGAGAAAAGAATCATTTGCAAATGCATGTAGTGCCAAAGCTGGAGAATAAGGTAGCCTCGGCAGAGAGGAAAGTAGTTGAGGCCGAGGAGAAAGCCAAAGACTTCGAGATGAAATATCGGTCTACCGCTGCCGAGATGAGCCGGGTCCTTGTTCATCAGAGGGAGTATGACCGGATACTCTCGGAGTTCGGTCTTCTGACCTTTGAAGAAGTGGAGGAGCGGGTCGTTGAGATCCAGAGCGAAATCTTGGCGCTGACAGCCACTAACCCCGCGGATGCCTCGGAGCTCGTAAGGAAGCGAGAAGTTCTCGAGCTGCTTCTGAGCATGTATGAAGGGCTCAAGGGCCGAGGCAGATGGAGGCCCTCTGCCGAGGAGTTTATTGCCAGTACAAGCCAGAGGCAAGGTACCCCGAAAGCGCCTCGGAAGGACAAGAAGAAACCCTCCGGACAGAGCAAAGGCATAGTTATCCGAGAGCCAGCTCCGGTGACCATAATTGAAGAAGAACCCCCGGCGGTTGCCGAGGAGGTAGTCGAGGAGCTGGCCCGGGAAATCGAAGTGATGGCTCCGGAGGAGTGGGACCCTGAGCAGTAGGCTCAAACCCCGAGGTCCGCGCCACAACAAAGTAGCCGAGCGCGGACCAGAAACGAAGTCCCTAGGCAAGCGCCCAGAGCCAGTCCTCGGCGTAGGGAAGCTCGAGGGGATGACAGAGCCGGAGCCCGAGGCCGAAGAACTTCAGGGTCCCGGAGGACGCAACGAAGATCAAGAAGCAGGCAGCAACGCCGGAGCGCCGAGTATTGGCTCGGGGGCCAGAGATAATGGCTTTCCTCCTTCTTGTTGTTGTGTTTTTGTTTTGTTTTTTTTTTTTTTATGTTTGAAGTCTTATGTAAAAAAATTTATGATGTTTGTAATATTCAAAAGATAATAAAACTGTTGTAGTGTGTACAAACGGGTTTAATGAAAGCAACAGGTTATAAACTATTTTAATCGGGTGTCCGGGTACACGACAGGAAAAATTATTAATTGTGTTAATTGAGTGCTCGGGAACACAGTATGGATAAATCCAATCTCCCCGGACGGATCAGGCGGGAGTAACACCTCCCCGGACGGATCAGGCGGGAGTAAACACTTCTCCGGTTAAACAGACGAGAAAGTGATAGGAGTCCGGGGACTAAAATGCGAATCTCCTCGGACGGACCGAGAGAAAGAGTTTTAATTGTCCGGAGACTAGTAATGATAATATGAGTGCGTTAGGGCGTCCCCGTAACGTAAAGGATAACACAGTAAGATATGCAAAGAAAGAATTTTTATTCAATGATAAGTGCCGGAGCAAACTCAAAAGTACAAAGAGAGATAACAACTATAAAAGAAATTAAAGGTAAGATGGTACTTGAGATGTGGCCTTCACAGATAGAAACGCCTTAAGTTAGTGACGTGCCAGCTTCGGGGAATCGGGGTCCCGTTGAGATGTTCAAGCTGATAGGATCCAGAGTCGTGTGCGGCAACGACTCGGTAGGGACCTTCCCAAGAAGCGTGTAATTTCCCTTCGGGGGCAGCTTTGCTGGCTGAGTTGAGCCGAAGAACTAAGTCCCCAACATTGAATTGAGTGCTTCGGACCCGGAGGTCATGATACCTGGCTGCTCGTTGTTTACATCTGGCCTGTTGAATGAATGATTGGTCACGGCGATCTTCAAGCTCATCCAAATTTGCCCGGAGAGCCTCGTCATTATTCTCTGGAACCAATGTGAGGAGGCGAGGACTCGGCACACTGATTTCAGCAGGGATAACGGCTTCGGAACCGTAAGTAAGGCTGTAAGGAGTCTCCCCGGTAGAAGTATGCGGTGTTGTGCGATAAGCCCATAGGACTTGTGGAAGATTTTCAGCCCAGAGTCCTCTGGCATTATCCAGGCGCTTCTTTATTCCCGTGAGTAGTGTCCGATTGGTTACTTCAACCTGCCCGTTGGCTTGAGGGTGAGCAACCGAAGTAAAAATCTGTTTGATGTGGAGCTCGTCACACCATGACCGAAATGGATCGTTGGCAAACTGTTTACCATTGTCCGAGATGATAGTGCTCGGGATGCCGAAGCGACAAACAATATTACGCCACACAAATTTCAAGATATTCTGACCAGTAATGGCTGTAAGTGGTTCGGCTTCGACCCACTTAGTGAAGTAGTCTACGGCAACAACCAGGAACTTCAATCCTCCCGGAGCAACGGGGAATGGACCAACAATGTCGATACCCACTGAATAAACGGCCACGCGGATTCCAGTGAGCTCGGTCTGTGGCAGATGCTTTACACGGGAGTGCAGCTGGCACTTGCTGCATTTGGTCACCAAGTCGTGAGCATCGTTGAACAGTGTTGGCCAATAGTATCCCCAGCGGAGAACTTTCTTGGCTAATGTCCGGGAGCCGATATGGCTGGCACAGGCCCCTTCGTGAACCTCCCGCGGAACTTGGGTAGCTTCGGCAGGAGCGAGACATCGGAGACTCGGTTGTAGGTATGACCGCCAGTATAAGACTCCATCATGAAAGGAGTATTTGGGAGCTTTGAGGACAACCTGCCGAGCTCGTAGCTTGTCAGTGGGCAGGACTCCATCTCGGAGATATTGGATGATAGGAGTCATCCAACTCGGATCACTATTGGCCAGTACCGAAACTGTGGCCTCCTGAATTGCTGGATGAGATAGGTCTTCGACCATGATATCCGGAGATATATTTGTTTGGACCGCGGAGGCCAATTTGCTGAGTGCGTCTGCTCTTGTATTTTGAGCACGCGGTATTTTCTAGATAATAACTGCATCAAAAGTTGACATGAGCTTGAGTGTTAGAGCACGATACCTGATCATTGTCTCATCCTTGGCGACATAGGTCCCCTGAATTTGTTTGGACACGATCTCGGAGTCTGTGAAGAGTTCAAGATGTCGAACGCCCAAGGATTGAGCGAGCCGGAGCCCGGCGAGAACTGCCTCATACTCCACTTCATTATTAGTCACCTTGAACTTGAAACGGATGACGTATTTTACTTAAACCTCCTCGGGGTCAATGAGGAGTACCCGTATTTTACTTAAACCTCCTCGGGGTCAATGAGGAGTATCCCGGCACCACTTCCCCGAGTTGTGGAGGCTCCATCTACATATAGCTGTCATTTCATATGTGCGGGTCCGTGGGTAGCGGAGTGATGTGTATCACTGTCTGTCGGAGACTGGGGAACGTCTCCCGGGGTTTCAGCCAGAAAGTCGGCAAGTGCTTGTCCCTTGATTGCTCGTCGGGGAAGATATTGAATATCATATTCGCCTAACTCGATGGCCCACTTTGCGAGGCGCCCAGACACCTCGGGTTTGACAAGAATTTGGCGGATAGGATGATTGGTCAGAACCCGTATTTCACGTCCTTGGAAATATGGCCGTAGACGCCGGGCTGCCATAACAATTGCCAAAGCAGTTTTTTCTAACACGGAGTATCGTGTCTCTGCTCCGTGGAGAACACGACTTGCAAAATACACGGGATGCTGAACCCCATTGACTTCTCGTACAAGTGCAGCGCTAATGGCTTCCTCGGAGGAAGCCAAATATAAGTAAAGCGGCTCTCCGGGGAGAGGAACTGACAAAGTAGGCAGCTGCTGTATGTGACATTTCAAAGCCTCGAAGGCCTCGGTGCACTCCGGTGTCCACTCAAAGGACTTGGCCTGCCTCAAGACTTTGAAGAATGGGAGCTGTCGCTCCGCCGCTTTAGATAAAAACCGATTCAAGGCCGCCAAACCACCTGTGAGGCGCTGAACATCCCTGAATGTCTTGGGTGGCTGCAGTTCTAGCACATCCCGAAGTTTGGCCGGGTTGGCCTGCAAACCTTGTTGTGAAACCATATATCCCAGAAACTTGCCGGAGCCGACGCCAAAAGTGCATTTCGCCGGGTTAAGGCGCAAATTGTAGTTGCGTAGGGTGCGCAACGTTTCGGCGATATCTTGCACACAAGAAGAATGGGAGATACTCTTTATAACAAGGTCATCCACGTAAACCTCAACGTTGCGGCCAATCTGGCCGTGGAAAACCCGATCCATGAGGCGCTGGTATGTGGCTCCGGCGTTCTTGAGCCCGAAGGGCATTTTCTTAAAAGCATAGCACCCAAAAGCAGTGATGAATGCTGTCTTGATGGCATCTTGCGGATCCATAAATATCTGGTGGTATCCCTTGTACAGATCTAAGAAACACAGGGCCTCATACCCAGTGATGGCCTCGGCCTTTTGATCTATGGAAGGTAGGGGATAACAATCCTTCGGACAATGTTTGTTGAGGTCGGAGAAGTCGACGCACATCCGCCATGCCCCACTGGATTTAACCACCATTACTGGATTCGATAACCAGGAGGGGTAATATACTTCGAACAGGATGTCTGCATCCAAGAGTTGCTTTACCTCGATTCGAATGGCCTCATTTCGCTCCGGAGCGAATTTCCTCTGCTTCTGCTGGATTGGCTTTATGCTGGGATCGATATTTAGCTTGTGCGTTATTATATCGGGAGAGACCCCGGGCATATCCAGAGGAGACCATGCGAAGACATCGGAATACTCTCGCAAGGTCTGAATTATAGTCTGGTGTAGCCATGGCACATCCACGGCTCCTACGGTTACTGTCTGTTCCGGCTTGGACGGATCAAGCGGGACTTGTGCAGTGGCATCCCCCAACGAGGTACATTCCCGAGGTTCCAGAACCGACGATGCCACCTGAAGCTGCTGTTTGGGTGGAACCTTGGCAGTCTTTTTGAGTGCCACATACATACATTCTTTTGAAACCCGCTGACTCCCGCGGATAGCCACTTCGCCATGCGAGGTGGGAAACTTCAGTGCGAGGTGATACGTGGAGCAAATGGCTTTGGCGGGGGTAAGCCAGTCCCGGCCCAATATCATGTTGTACGGTGACGGGGAATTCACCACATAAAAATCCACGAAGATGGTTTTTATCTTCGGATAAGTCCCCAAAGATGCTGGGAGAGTGATGACACCTTCTGGCTGGACTTCACCTTGAGTGAAAGTCTGCAGTGGCCCGGGAGCCGGTCGAAGTTGATCCCGTGAAATCCCCATCCTTTGGAAACAGTCGGCAAATATAACACTCACCGCGGCCCCATTATCCACGAAGACCCGCCTTACTGTTATGTTGTCTACAGTCATGTCGATTGACTGCCCAATCTTGAAGAACATGTGCATGCTCTTGTAAGAAGGCCTGGAGCAGTTCTGGGGTAATTTGAATGTTAACCGGTGGTTGAGCAGCAGCAAGATTAGGGTTTTGCAGGTCTTGAGGGGGTGGAGGGTTTTGATTGCCCTGATGATTAGACGTACTCCCAGCCGGCAATTGCCTCGGCGGCAAAACTTGATCCACGGGTGGATCCTGGTTAGATTGATCACCGTGGCGAGATTGATTCAAACGTGTTGTCACCATGATTCTTGAATGCGATGTAAACGTCAAAAATTGTTAGATCAAGCGTTCCCACAGACGGCGCCAATTGATAAAGCGCAATCCGGTAACCACAAAATCTAAAGATAATCTACACAAACAGAATATAAAAACACAAGATTTACGTGGTTCGATCCGGAGATCTACGTCCACGGGCAAAAAATCACTCTTGCCGAGGTGCTTCCTTTACTAGAACGTTGAGTCTACAGGTAGTAATTCAGTATACAGAGTGCGAACCCTAATTCAGAGTTCTTTTCACGTATTTATACTTAGCTTTCCTCAACCCTAACTGAACCCTAACAAACTTCCTATATTCACGCCCACTTCCAGCTGCATGGCGGTTGGGAACGAACCTTCAGCCTTGATTCGCGGAACAAACCACTCGCTGGGCCAACGCGCGTTCCTGGGCCTGCTGGGCCTACGCGTGGTGGGCCTTCACGTGCTTGCTGGGCCTGCACGTGCTGGGCCGATCAGTGGGCTTTGGTATTAGCCCGACCCGAGGTGATCGGGTTATCCCTATCAGTTTAGTTTAGTTTAGTTTAGTCTAGTCTAGTCTAGTTTAGTCTAGTCTAGTCTAGTTTAGTTTAGTTTAATTTAGTTTAGTTTAGAGTTCAGTTTAGTTTAGTTTAGTTAAGAGAGTACCTTTTTTCAGAAAAAAATAAAATAAAATTGATTTTCTTTTGTGGAAAAGATTAATGCTCTTAATTACGAGAAATTATCACTTTTATATTAATTATCTTTTTGACAAAGCAAAAAGTAAATTAAGGACCCATTTGGTTTGGGGTTTATGGATGGGGAATGAGAAGGAATGATGACTCATTTCCATTTATGGTGCTTGGTATATAACGAATAAGTTAATCAATACCACATTTTATTAACAACTCATCGCACATTATTTCATAGTGTGATTGACCTCTCATTTATATTCATTATCATTGTTATTGATGATTTACAACTAAACGGATCCTAAATATAATTATCCGTCTTATTATGAGTTAGGTCTTACAGGAGAATGTCTCATAAAAGTGTAATTAACCCAAAAAAAATTTAGAAATCCCAAAAATAAAAAGTCCTTAAAGGAAACTTGACCAAAATAAAAGATCATGGCCTCATGGGGCAGTGATTGAACCATAATACAAATGCTAATTAGGGGAAATTTTGATACTTTTATAGTAAGTGGTGATCAACATTGATTAATTTAAAAGTCGAGTTATAATTAAAAATTGAATCAACTGTCATCATATTTCTAATAATTTACCCTAAATAAATTTCTAACCGACCATTTTTAGCAACTCTGTACATAGATCTCATACATAAATTCTCATGTACATCGTAATTCGTACATGATCAGGTGCACGAATCTTAAATTTGTGCAATAAAGATTACTGGTAGATCGAGGAAAATATATTACTATTTATACGGTAGTCGGTTGGTAATACTTTTTTAAAAAATATAATATTTTTTAGTATAATACATTGTCTTTAGAAACGTAATACATTTCAACACAAATATTAATACATTTTTTGTATAATACGTACATTTCTTCAAAATAAATAATGCCTTTTAACATAAATATTAATACATTTTAATATAAAATTATTCATAATCTAAATTGCACAAGTCAAATTGATGTACAGACAACAACTTGATTTTATAAACTGATACACCAAGTCAATATATTTTTTCCTAAAAAAAGTCAATATATTTTTATTTCTTTTATAGGAGACCAAGTCAATATCTTAGCATGTGACCTAAAGGAACTCCTTTTTTTCTTTTTGTATTTTTTCCTTTTTAAAACATGACTGATTAATTACTTGTTGTGTAGTACTCTCTCCGTTCTGAGATAATTTACACACTTTCTTTTCTAGGGTATCTCAAGATAATTTATATATTTTTAAAAAAAATTCTCCTACAATCTTCACCCTCAATCTTCACCTTTAAAAAATCAACTAAAAATAAAAAGGCAATTCTTTCTTATTCCACGTGTCGGAAAATAGTGTGCAAATTATCACCAGATGGAGGGAGTATATAAGTTCTCAATACGTCGAACTTTATTAAGATTTGATTTATTTTAGAATGGGCTTGGATTCATTATATGAGATATATATAATAGCAGTTGCTAATAAAAAAAAAAAAAAAAAGTTTTTTTGTGATGTATTTTTTGAGGTCACTATTATAGTCACTAATAATATGTTATTTGTGGTCACTTCACACAAAATTCTTTACAAATTACTTAAAATCATTTTCAAACTACTTTTAGACACAGCTAGTCGTTGCAAAAAAAAATTAAAACGACTTTTGTTGTCTCAAATATATTATTTGCGACAGAGTTTTTGAGACCACTAATTAATGACATTATGTTGTCTCTAATAATAAAGTTGTTATAAATATTACTCCCTCTGTCCCGAAAGAACTTGCACCGCACATATTAAGAAAAGTTAGGTTTTGGAATTTTGTTGACTTTTAGGTGGATTGAGGGTGGAGATTGAAAGAGGAGTTTTTGAGGGTGGAGATTGTGTTTATAACTTTCCTTATTAAGAAGTATGCAAGTTTGCTTAGAAAGGACGAAAACGGAAAGTATACAAATTCATTCGGGATGGAGAAAGTAATTATTTAAAATTAATTTTTATTGTTTCAAAGACTAAAAATATCATTTTTCTTTGTAGAGAGTGATACATAATTATACATGAAAGAGCCAATGATGTGTTCAAGTCAACTTCTCTTGCAAGTACCTCCTTAAGTTCAAATAGGTTGAAACTGCATACAAGTGCATATATATTATCACAGTGCTTATTAAAAATATGCATTAGTTCACTACAAGAAAATATATAATTAATTGGTTACCGAATTTACCTACGAAAATAATTATGTTCTTAAATAGTTCGAATTATTTACAAATCACCTATAAATTTTTATGAATTATTTCACCTACAGAGTTAGCAATAGAATGACGGATGATAATTTAGCTACGAAATAATTCGTAGACAAAAAAGTCGCACCTATAGATTCTCCTACAAAATAGTAGTAGGTGAATAGAAAATTATTTGCCTACCATTTTTTTCCTAGGAATATATATTTCTCTTTTCTTTTAATATGTTACCAATAAAATTACTTAGGGAAGTACTCTCTCTCTGTCCCGACCTAATTGTCCAACTTTGGTTAGGCTCGGAGATTAAGAAAAAATAGATTTTGTGAAATCTTTGAGGTGGAGATTAAAAGTAGAAATTTTGAGGGTGGAGATTGTGAGAGAATTTGCCATTTATGGACTTGGACAATTATCTTGGAACAAACAAATATGGCAAATTAGACAATTAGGCCGGGACGGAGGGAGTACTATTTTTTTATACTACATTATTTTAGTAAAACAAAATTTTAGGAGGCATAAAATCTAATACTTATTCCCACCTACTCGTTCTCTCCCCTCCCCCAAATAATTCTTGATGAAGCCCTAAAATCTTCAGAGATGGCGATCAAGGTCTGAATTGGACGCTCATTTGTTTCTTTCGCTCAGGTTGGTAAACAGACTTGATCTCATTTTCTCGAAGTAGATATGATTGGGAATTCAATATGCTCAGTTTCATGTTGAATTTGATTTTCGAATATTGTGAATAAATTAGAGTTACTTTTTTATTTGTTTTCATCATCTTTCGGTTCCGTGATTCTTCAACTGAAGATTTATGTTTTGAAGTGTTCTTCTGGCTGCTTCAGCTCTCGTTCGGTTGAAATGATTGTATAGGGTTTAGGGCATTTTGTAGCCAAATGTAAATGCCTATAAAATTAGGATTATCGCCTATCAATTTTTTCTTAGCCAACTAATTATTTTCTTGCAGTGGTTTATGTCGGTGGATAATCATTTTTTGTCTACAAATATTCAATTAAAACAAATGCAAATACATTTTCAAATAAATATATATATATATATATATATAATGCATCATGAATATGAAAATGATCTTATGAGTTATATTTCATCTTTAAAAAGAACGGAAAATGTTTTTAAATATAAAATAAATAATAAATGTGCCAATCAGAATAAAACAATACAACAATTTTCTTTTTTTTTTTTTTTTTTTTTTTTTTTAGAGTAAAGAAAATTGGGTAGGAGATACTTTGCACAATTTAACCTCTTAATAGCACTTTAAAATAAAATGTTAGTCATAGAACTATATAAGTACTCCCTCCGTCTCACTTAACTTGTCACAATTGATCGGGTACAGATGTTAAGAAAAAATAGATTTTGTGAATCTTTGACTTTTTTAAAGATGAAGATTGAATGTGGAGATTTTGAGGATGGTGATTGTTGACTTTAATTGCCATAATTGGATGTGAAAAGTTAAGTGAAATGGACCGAAACGCAAAGTGTGACAAATTAAGTGGGACGGAGGAAGTATATAAAAGGAAAAAAAAATATGTTTTTTTTATAAAAGAATAAAATTTGTTAAGTGTTATAATAAATGGGCCTCCAGATTTTGCCTCAGTCCAAAATGGGCCGATCCATCGTGAGCTTATTCAGACTTGGTTTAACGCTGTTCTAATGGGCTTGAAATTTTGTCAATTTGAGAGGTTGACCCGTGCACGGTAGCGATGTGGATCGGATACTTGAAAATCTTTAGATCTGTATTAAATTTTGATTATTTTAAAAATAAATATTCAAAATTAATCTAAAAAATGATAACGGTACTGCATATTATTCTTTTCTTCAAGTTATCAGAATTTTGGATCTAACAAAACGATTCAATTCAATTTGGTTCAATTCTGATAATTGTATATTTTTTTATCTTTTATATAACATATTGAATTTAAACAAAATACTTTTTTTTGAATGTTTAATGTTTGATATTAATTTTTAATATTAATTATTGATTATTTCATTAGATTCAAACTAATCGATAGTTCGGAAAAGATGTCTTGTTCCGTGAAATTCAAAACGTGAAGAGATGTGTTTAATTTTCTGACAAATAAACTGCAAAGTTTATAAATCAAGAGGCGTAATAATTGGTGAAGAGAGTTGTATCGTTTTAAGATGTCCGCAAATCTGTAAATTTCCTAAAGTCTTCAGCACATTAGAGAATGAGCGAAACATTCTATTCTAGAACATTGCTGTCAAAAGTAAGCCTTTGTGTTAATTTATTTTCATTAAATTATTTCTACTATATGCTACAATTGTTTCAACAATATTGACATCTAACTTACAAACCAAAATAAATAATTGTATTATCAAATTTGTTTCCAGTTCGCTAACTTTTATTTTGAAAATTATTATAATTATTAAATATAAGATTTACATAATTATTTATGTTAAGTTTAACTCACTATATAATTATAAATAATTTTATTTTAATTCTTATTTAAATTAATCTTTTAAGGATAATCTATTTATGTTATCCAGTTTAACTTATTATGATATGTGAGTAATTCATTTAGAATGAACACCTATACTAAATGTCATATATTTATAACTAGGGTTTATTCGTATTCCGTAATTATTATGAATTAATGCCCCGTTAGTAGGAACTGAGAATTGATTCAATAGGATAACATAAATCAGGATTAATTGGATCGACTCGTGAATCCAACATCGCGTTTACCCTATTATCCTAGTTCTCTACGCATTTAACCAATTAAATCTAGAGAGCTTGTTCTAGCTAGGTTGTTCGGTTAAATAGGTTTATTAGAGAGCTTGTTTTAATTAATTATAAATTAATTCAAATCAACAGAGCTTGTAATGTTGATTTAGTGGTTGAAATTCTAGGACGAAGTTGAGGGATGTCACATTAATTTTAAGGTTAATCAGATTAGGAGGATAACTAGTTAAACTGAGGACTGGAATTGTATACTTATTGGATTTTAATTATCTTTACTATTTGCAGTCAATTTATTTTCTAGTTCATTAGTTTGTTAAATAAATTCCAACTAATTCCCCCCCTCCCCCCCCCCCCCTCCTCCAACAATCTTTTTGACTTGATTAATACGTAAAACATAAGTAACCAGATTGCTGCCTCTACTAGTTAATACTCCCTCCGTCCCAAGCTAATTGTCCTACCTTGGCTTGGCACGGAGACTAAGAAAAAGCATATTTTGTGGAATCTTTGACTTTTTCAAAGATGGAGATTGAATGTGGAGATTTTGATGGTGGGGATTGTGGAAGAATTTTCCATTTATGGGGTAGGATAATTAGTTTGGGACAAACAAATAAGGCAAGTAGGACAATTAGGCTGGGACGGAGGGAGTAGATGTTAAGGAAAGATAATTTAATTTTGCACACCTCGATAACACGGTCAATTAGTAATCTATATATTCTTTAAAAAATAAGTGATGATATATATATATTTAGACTTTAAAAAAAAGGAAAAGATAGATAACTGCACGAAATAAAATTCAAATCTTGACCTCTAATTGAGAAATATTCAAAATTTAGGCCTCGAATTTGACATAATTTTCAAACTTTAGGCCTTCTAATAAAATGTTCTACTTAAAAATAGTCGAAAACTTTTACATCGAGTAGTACGCGAAAAAATCAAATTCAAACTCAACTTCGAAACAATAGGATATAGTAGTAGTAATGATACTATCATAAACAACAACAAATATAGTTACGACACTGTTAATTCCTGCTATAATCCAAACAACATTGATTGAATTTATATACGTAATCAAATGCAAAGTCGATAATCCCTGGAAATAAATAATGGAAGAATCTTGCTTCTAAACATGAACAAAATAAATGATTAAATTCTGTAGATATACAAACAATATCATCAACATAATCACAATATTAATCCCGCTGTATAATCAATCCCTGTTTGAGGTATCCAGTTATCCCCCAACAAGAACGCAGAGACAGTGAAATTAGCAGCATCAGTCGCATTGATAACGCGAAACCCGGGCCATGTCACTCTCTGGCTCGTATCCGAACCTGGCCCGGTATTATTAAACTCGGCGTAATACGAAGTGTTCAAAGCAAAATCCCCCGACCAAACACTCCAGCCCGAAGGATGAATCGAACTATCCATAAACGATTGCATATAAACAGTCCTCGAGTACTCTTTCCAGGGCCTACCAAGATAAGTCCGGATCGTGACATTACTGTTGGCCAAATCATCAGCGGCCTGAATCGTGCAATTATGAATGGAAATTCCGGTGTTTTGGTTTGGGTCGGTTCTGCCCTGAGCTGTGATTGCGTTGAACTGGTTGGCCATCGGTAGGCGAGGGTATAGGTTGCAGTTTTGGAAAACGACGGCTGCATTGCCGAAGATGAAGTCTACTGTGCCGTAAATGTCGCATTCGTAGTAGAATTGTCGAAGGGAGTGGACGTAGAGAGTGTCTTGGTATGCTTCGAAGCTGCAGCTGTAGAATGTGGATAAGTCTGCGCTGTTGCGGACGGCGACTGCTTGGTGCTTGATCGGTCCGGCTGTGTTACGGAAGGTTATTCCGACTGCGAAGAACCCCGTTCCCATGACAGCTGCACGTAAAATCTTATAAGTTATACTTTCCGTCCTAAAATAAGAATGTTATTTTACTTTTTATCAATTAAACTGAAATACGAGTTTCTGAAAACCATAAACTATCACTTGCATAATTTTTTATAGGCGTGAATTCATATAATCTAGTCCGTTTAAAATATCGCGCAACAAGTTGAGTCGGGCTAATTTTGCAACCCGGTCAAGATGTATACCCAATAGCCCACAAACACTGTTTGACTGGAAAAGTCAACGCTTAGACACATTTGTAAAATAAAATTATCCCACAATTATCCTATCCCAACCCTGTTCCACTCCAAAATCGAGTCATACAACATAAATCGTGAATCCCGAACACATGAATCATGAACCCTAAATCATGATCTATTGAATTATAAACACTAAACTATTAAATTATGAACCATGAACCGTGAATCATGACAACGTAACTTTACAATAGAAAATATACCCTAATCCAAGAAAGTCGAACACTAGACTTTAAACGTGAAATCTAAACATGAATCCTGAATCCTGAACCTAAATAATGAACTTTAAATTCATAAATTGGAAAAAAAATATTATAATTAACTCGATTTTAGAGTGGAACGCGAATGGGATAGGATGAAAGTGGATTAGAGAATCCTTAGTGCATTTTAAAATTACGATAAGGTGATACGTACCTAAAGTTCCGGAATTGAAGGTGGTCCATCCATCGACGACGCTATGATTTCCAGTAACAATCGTCTGGTTGATGCCGTCTCCGAGCATCATCACGTACTTCTTGTACTTAGGAATGATGACATATTCTTCATACACACCAGCAGTAATGTATATCATAAAATATCCATTACTTCCATCTGTCTTATTTGGAGCAGCACTTACAGCATCATTAATGGAAGTAAAATTCCCTTCCCCATCTTGGCTAACAACAACCATGTCACTCACAACTACTTCATTGCTGACATCAGCCTGAAGCAGTTTTCTGTTGTTGTTCATTATTCGATAAACTGCCTGATTCTTACCCGACATTGTCAGACTCAGGTGTCCACTCCCCTGTTTCCTGTTAACTTGATTGCTGATGTCGTCAGACTGAAGCAGTTTCCTGTTGTTGTTATTGTTGTTGTTGTTCATTGTTCGATAAACTGCCTGATTCTGCTGAGACATTTGCAGGCTCAGGTGTTTATTCCCCGGTTTCTGGTTAGATGATTTTCTTTTCTTGTTAGGTACCCATCCTTTTTTAAACAGGGCTAACGAGACAGAAAAAAGGCGCGTATCGTTGGAAAGAGGGGACAGAATGCCGTTTCTGACGCTCCAGGCGGAAGCTGTCGCTTGGATGCCGTCAATGCACGTTTGGGTGTTTGTGAGTATAGCGCTGAGGAGCGTTTGGATGTCGTCTCCTTGAGTGACAGAGAGAGTTTGGGAAGTTGTGTTGACAATCTGGGAAGTGGTAATGAGGTTATCCACGTTGCATTGGGCGAGAAACTGGCAATCCTGGAGAGCGCGGATTGCTGAAGTGGATAGGGTGCTGGATTTGCGGAGGTGTTTGTGGATGAGGGAGAGGAACTTTCTAGAAGCGGAGAGGGATTTACGGACGGAGAAGCGGCCGTAGTCGTAGACGGAGGAGGAGGAGTTGGTGGTGGGGAGGATGGTGTTGCAGAAGGAAGGGAATGGGGTGGATTTGCAGAGTGTTGATGGTGGTGTTTGAGCAGAAGAATGGAAGAAGAGGAGAGAGAGAAAGAGAAGGAAGAGAAAGAGTAGATTTGTTGTCATTGGGAATGATTGGAAAGTTAAGAAATTGTGTAGGATTTGTGAAGTAGAGATTGTGGTGAATGAGTGTGTGTATTTATAGGTGATTCCTTGGAAAAATGCATGTTATGGTCCATTGAAATTTCTAGGCTAACATCACTATTCCTCTGATCGTAACTTTTGCTCGCTCGATTTTTGTCCTAAAACTTATTATTTTCTCCAATTCTGTTCAAAAATTATTTACATTTGGATAAATTTTCACCGCCAATAATTGACCGGAAAAGTAAAGTATAACATCAGCGCTAACGTTTTTTTTTTTCTTGGACCAAAACCAAATGAGTGAAAAGTTATGGGACGAAAAGTGATTTCATGTGACAGTCGAAGCCACTTCTTCAGCTGTTTTGCTCATTAATGGCAAAATTGGTCCAAACGCGAGCAATTTGTTTAATTGTGTGACGAAATTAAAAAGACAATAAATTTTGGGACGAAAATTACACTAGTGGGAAAATTATGGGATAAAAGTGATTTTAGCCTTGTTTTTTTTTCCTATTTTACTCATATTCCACTCAAAGAAAATACAAAGTTCAATTTTTTTATGGACAATTTGGTTCATATTTTATGGTCTATAGTTCATAGTTCACAAGTTTATGAGTTCATGATTCATGTCATATTTAGGATGTAGAATTTGGACTTTATAATTAGGTTATATATATTTTCTTTTCATGGTTCATGGATTATGAATTAACGAATTCATCGTTCATATTTCATATTTACGATTTGAAAATTAATGGGTTCATGAGTTTAAAATTCAAGATTTATAGTGTTGACTTCTAATTCTAAAATGGAACACGTAGAACACGAAAATTGAGTTTAGGATTATGGTTGGTACTGAGTTAGCTGCATGTGTAATAATATGGGTGAAACATTTATGTCTTTTTTAATTCTTATATAAGAAATAAAAGAAATAAAAATTACTAAAATCCAATACATTATTGCCACATATTATGTTGAGTCAACTCAGTTGGCTTCATACTGAAAGCGCGTTACAAGATGATCTAGATGTGGAAAATTGAGCAACTTGTTTGTCTTGTTTTAATCTATGTTTTGTGACTGTCTTTTTTTGGTTATTTGTTTAGGTGGATTTTCCCATTTTGATTGCATGATACAAGAATTGAATATGGTATCTTTGTTTTTTTACATTATTATGAGTTACACGTAGTCATCTACCTCAAATAATGTCGGTAATATATGTTTTTTCCTTTTTTTTTTTTTTTTTTGAGTACAATTTCTAGTCGAGGTTTGGGTTGATGGAAATTAAGAATTTCAGATCACTGACCTGAATTATAGAATACTTTTTTTTTTTAAAACTACAACCAATTTCCAACATCGTAGATACAAATCGAAACTATATATAATGAGACACGCCTTATCTTGAAATGTAAATTTGGAAGTTTTCAGGACATTAAAAGGTGCCTTAGTATTAGGCGTTTGTGTAGATGGATTGGGTCATAGGAGATTTACGGTTAAACTTCCTAAATCCAAACACAATCATTTTACTAAACGTGTCAAAAATTTAGAACTCGTAACTAACCTGCTAATTTAGTAACCCATTTACAATGTGTGTAAATTAGAAAACACACTTGCGTGTTTAATAACTATTAGTTGTAAAAATTACATATCATATGAAAATGTTTAAGAAACAAACAACTTAAGCACAAGTAACTATATAAGTAACAGTCAAACTAAAATTTTCGTGGTTTACTTGATTAGTTAATACTAGACCTATGTTTACAATTATAAAAATGAAAACAAAGAAATGTTAGACCAAATTGTAGTTTTCACTTTCAATTTTCAATCAACATAGAGTCTATTTCACTCTTGTCAAGGTTCAACCTCATGATGTCTGTCTTGAGTTACATATTTCTAACAAATTTACTTGTAATAATTAGGTTTAATATTATTAGGTATGTATCACTTATGTATGTTCCTTTACATTTATTTTTTTGAATTTTTTTATAACTATAATTTTAAAAATTAAAATAAAACAAATATTTTTTGTTAATTTTATAAATGGTTAAATGGGTCGACCCGCATCAACCTAGTATTTTAGTGTGTTTAACGGGTTCGACTTATTTAACTCATGAACCTATAATGTCTATACTCAAACCCGCTTCAAGCAAGTTAGGTTAGTGTGAGACACCTAGCATAAGTATTACATGTATTGATGTCTTATAAAAATTTAATTGTCTTAATTAGTAACTCCATCGAAACATTTATGACAAAAACTTGCGTGAGATCGTCACACGTATGATGGTTGTACGATGAGAAAAAAATATTACTTTTTTCTAACAAATAAAAAGTATTATTTTTATCTGTAAAAGTACACTTTTATTTGTAAAAGTGTATTTCGTCACATGTGAGATCACTCAAGATTTATATAGACTTGATACACTTAAAACACATCGCGACTTAATAAGTGTCTCTCTTTCTATTTTAACTGTAGTCAACAGTTGAATACCTCTTAATGTAATGTATATATATATATGTGTGTGTGTGTTTCTTTGAATAAAAGAATCTTATTACTCAAAACTATAATGTAGAAAATTTTCATTCCAAAATGGAAATCTGACTAAATCCAAACAAATAGATTGATTAAAGTAAAAGAAAAAATGCGTCAAATAATGCGCAATACCATTACAATTTCTAGACATACGAGAAATTGTGTAAAAGTCATGCTCATACACGAGCCTCTTAATCTAAATTCAATAACTCCACAATACTTCAAAAAATCCAGTTGCTCTGTTATTGCGTGCACATGAAGCAAGGAATTCGTAAAGTCGCACACCTTTATAACCGAAAAATCCATAGGAAATCGGAGATCGGGGGCCGCTTGGAGACCATATAAAAACAGAGATTGAATGCCGCACAAGGCGTGGAAAGGTGCCCAAAGGCAGAGAAAAATCTCGCAAAGGCGAACCTGAGGAGAGGAAAGCAAACGAAAAGTAAGACAAAACAAAACAAAATCAAAATAATAAATCAATAACCTGTTAGAAAGTATTCTCCTATCTTCCTATGATTGGAGGGTGTCGAAAAAGGGAAGAAGATGATGTCGGAAAAAGGAAGAAGAGATTTAGATGGAGGTTAGAGATTTTTTTTTACGGAGGCTGGGGGAGTTTTTTTATTTGGATGTTTTCTTATTATTATATATACTAGATGTCCTCCCGTGCGATGCACGGGATAAAATATTG
Organism: Ajuga chamaepitys; assembly: GCA_958295605.1. Taxonomy (NCBI): domain Eukaryota; kingdom Viridiplantae; phylum Streptophyta; class Magnoliopsida; order Lamiales; family Lamiaceae; genus Ajuga; species Ajuga chamaepitys. Next base: position 51,412,299 of record OY282507.1, read on the forward strand.
AATATTTAATTAAATTAATAATATGTGATTAGATGTTAATATTATTATAAAAACATTATAACATACATATACATACACTATTATTTGATGTATTTAACTTAAGTAAATATTATCATTTATTTTTTATGTAGGCCAATATGAGTCTTAAACTTAATTTCATAAAAAGTGAATTAAATTATTTTTATTATGCATCAACTTTTATTTAAAAACATATAACCCATATTTTTACTAATATAATTTTTTATGCGATTGTGCATTAACTTAAATCTAACAAATTCGTGCCATTTTACTATTTGTTATCAAAACAAACTAATTCTAAAAACTCAAATAATTATTAAAATATAAAATTATGAAAAGAAACTAAAATTAATTATATGTTACTTCAATACTCTCACACTTTTTATATGAAAATATTTAATTATCTAAATATATCATAATTAACCTAACCAAAAGTATTTTAGATTTAAATTAATTAATTTATATAACTATATGGATGTCTAATTGAATATCGTGAAATAAGGACTAATTTGATATATTTTTCATTAAAATGAAATTAATATGAAAAGGTTATAATCATTTAAGCTTTTAGATTTATTGGTTAATTATTTTGGTTAGATTCTGGTTAGTTGAGTTCTTTTAAACTACAAGAAATTTATTTGTTTTATATGACATTAATTTCTAATATATTTTCTTTACTTACATCCGGGATAAATCATTGTTTAAATAATGAAACTCTTATTTTATTAAGTTAAAGGAAAAATTAATATTTTACAAATAATTTATTAAATAATTAGTTACTTACATCTACTAATATACTCCCTCCGTTTCTTTTTAGTTGATTTTTAGAAAGAAAAAAAATGTAAGAATTAAGAATTCAATTTTTTTCCAAATATATCCCGAATAATCTCATTTTTCTCTCACATCTATCTCAAATCTAGGTTGAAAAGTAAGAAATATTTTAGGATTGACAACGGACAAAATTGAAGGAAATTGTAAAAAATAGCTAAAAGATCAATTAATTCGAAAAATCATTAAGAAGCTAAAACATCAAATAAAAAGGAACAGAAGGAGTATATTTTTTATAATAACAATGTTTGTTTGATTAGTCAAGAAAGTATGGGAACTTAGAGCAAATGTATATTTATATATCATAATTATTATTCAGGTTATTCTTTTATTACTAATTCGTATTTTCATAATATGTATTTTGTTAAGTAGGTTACACTTTGCAACCTAAATTTTGACATATGTTACATCTTTCAATTTTTTTTTAGTTGGTTTTTTGTACGTGACTAACATCAACTATACTTTTTTTTCACTTTTTAATCTATAAAATACTTTGTCACACTAACTAAATTCAACTATTTTTCTTTTTTTTTTTTTTAAACTTTTTGCAACCTAAGCAATAAGTTTTTATTTAATCAATTTTATATTTCGATAGATATAATATTTGCATTATAAATATAAAATTTATTTGGATAAATTACAATACCAAATAAAATATAAACATACTTAAGTATTTTTTAGAATTCACACATTTTAAATTGGTATTTGAATTATGAATAACTTTTGAATTTTATTTTTTTAATGTTATGATTTATTTAGAAATTTTTTTGGTACATCTGATATCATCAAGTAAAATATTATAAGCTGCAAATGAGAATCTAATTTTAGAAAGGAACAAGTAAATGTTTATAGTTAGAAATTGAAAGTTTATGTATATATATTACAAAATCTATACATATATAAAAGTTATAAAAAAGTTACGATTGTAAATTGCATTTCCCAACTATTATTTTGTGTTATTTATGGTTATTTGTACAAATGCGAACTTTTGATTTTTTTTTTCCTTCTTTCTAAAGAAGTACATTTCCCAAATTTTAAATACAAATAGTATTTTGTATCATAACAATGTTTTACATAATATATATAAAATTAATTATCTTTTCATGATCTTTAGTTTAACATACATGCCATATATATAAAAGTGTGATAGTTAATAAAATAAAGACAATTTTATATTCATTGGTTATTTGGTTAGATCTCAATTTGTATTGTGCATGTTTATTGGTGTCAAATTTAAGCTGTAAGAATTAGTTAAATATTTTTAATAAAAAAATCTATTTTTCATAAATACTTTAATTAATTAATTTATTGTAAGTATTTTTCTATCTTAGTTTTATTCGGTAAATTAATCTATATATATATATATATATATATACATATACTTATATACATATAAATAGAGCCAAATATGTAATAAAGAAAATTATTTTCCCCTCCAATTGCAAATTGGACACTTTCAAGTGTATTATTCATGTATTTGTCCCTAGAAAAGAGTTGTAGTTGTACTATCATCATTCTGCCAATTTGTTTCTTTCTCAACAACTTTTTTTTAAAAAAAAAAAAAATAGCAACAAGTTTTTTGTTTCTAATCTATTTTTACATATAGTCTATAAAATTAATAATTTCTCACCTACTTTAAGTTGAAGTAAGTTTTGACTTTTTATTGCGGATTAAACTAATTATAATGGGAATTAAATTATAAAAAATTATTCAATTGACTATTTTTAACAATAACAAATATGAGATTATTTAAAAGAAAAATATATTTTTCTTATGAATTATTCAATTTATTTTTTATTATCTTATAATTATTATTTTAATAAGTTGGTCTGCTATTATATTTATATTTATTTTAACATATGTAATGAATGACATTTTTTGTGGTTATTCACATAGGTTAAGAAGGATACAGACTATCTACAATAACTAAGTTAAAAAAATAATTTTAATATATGTATTTTAATTGTCATATTTAATATTTATTTTAATTTTATTTCGTAATAATATTTTTTTTTTATAAATAATAAGTATATATTCAATCCATAAATTTCACGGGAGAAACGAAGTATTATGCTATTTAAAATTTTACTATATGATAATTCAAGATTTTGAATATTTATTTTATTGTGTGTAAAAGGTTCACATTTTAAAAAATAACATCATATAGTATTTAATTTTGTTAAAATATACTATAATGTTAACATACTTCCGTGCATCGCACGGGAGCAATACTAGTAAATGCAAAAGAAAAAAAGAATGGAGAACCAACCAAAAAAAAAAAAAAAAACAGTTGCCACAATAAAACATGGAAAGAAAAGTAAAAAGAAAAAGAAAAAATCCCTAGAAATACTCTGGAGATAACACATCAACAAAATATCCTTTTTTTATATTAAGGGGGATGTGTTTCTAGATAACTCTTATATTGCATATTTATGGCGAGCGTCTACTTATGTGTGGTAGTCTATATTAAGTATGATACATAATTGACACACATCAACTGATACCTATATAATGTTCATCGTAATTGTGTAGCATATTAAAATTCTGTTTTTTGCATCAATATATATGTAAAAAGTATATTATTAATTTTATAAATTATGAGTGAGTCTTGTCTATGACAGCCACACGAAACTTATTGCGTGTGACCAAGAGAAATTTATGTTTTGGGTAGGGTCAAGAGTTGTATACGGAGTCTGGGTCATTTATTTAGTTATAGAATAAACCCGTCACACAGAATAAGATCCGTGTGACCACCGCATAAGTTTTTGTCTTAAATTATTAGTGGAGGTTGGCAACTATGTTGTGCATTGTGAATTCTATCAGGCAGCACTTATTCCTCAATATAAATATATTGAAAAATTATAAAAGTTGTTTATTAACAAAGGGAGTGTGTTTTTTACCGAACCTGTTTGGGTGTCGTAATTTTTGTCTAGTATGTAGTAATATTGTTCAATTTATGTCCAATTTTATTTGAAAAAAATAAAAATAAAAATAGACGTAAAATGTCACATACATCTTTTTCGCCCGCGAACGCTTATTTGTTTAGGTGGTTTTTGTTTGCATGATGGGAGATTATAATAACTTCAAATAGGGTTTGATCTTTTTTTATCTACATTATGACACGTAGATAATTTGAATTACAATGAACGATAGTTATATGAATTCTTACAATACAATACTTCTTCTGTTCCCAAACTAAAATATTTTAGAAAAAATATTTTGTACCAAAAACCAAATCATTCTAAATATATTCTAGCAAAAATCTCCTTATTTTCTCCATTAACATTATGGTAAAGAAAGATTTTTTGGAGAATAGAAAAAGGGATTTTAGATAATTGATAAAGATCGCATGAGGGCATATTTTGTGAAATTCATAAATTCTTAATTTCTTCCTTAAAATTTAAAACGACTTTTATTTGAAAGTGGATGAAGTATTATCTTTTTAAGTGCCTTCTTGATAGTGTTATCTATTGGGACACTTAAAATTTCATGGGACATCAATACATGCAATACTCATATTAAGACACTTTTAATGCCTTGATTGAGAACTTTTAGGACATCATACACATAAGTATTGCATGTATTACTGTTTTATAAAATTTAAAAAATGATGACAACTCTATCGAAATACATACATAATATTGACACACCTAAAAATAGTGATTTAATAAGTGTCTTATATTTTTTGTAGGGAAAATTTGAATAAAACTTACTCCCTCCATCGTACTTAACTTGTCACAGTTGACCGGACACGAATGTTAAAAAAAAACAGATTTTGTGGAATCATTGATTTTTTTAAAGGTGGAGATTGAATGTGGAGATTTTGAGGGTGTAGATTGTTGACTTTAATTATTATTTATGAATGTTAAAAATTCAGTGAGACGGATCGAAATGAAAAACGTAACAAGTTAAGTGGGACGGATGGAGTAATTAATATATTGTGTATATATTAACATAATGTAAAAGTATATACTAATGGAACCTATGCTGTTCATTTTTATCAGGTAGCAATTATTCTACAGTATAAATGTTTATAGATATCTAGAAGATAGAGTGAGATTTCTACCAAAACCTAATATTCTAATGATGGATTTATTATGTAATTGTTTTATTTATCTCTATCTCTACAATTTATACAGATTTTGCTGTTTTTTCTTCTGTAGTACCTCGACGTGATATTTTGTCTTCATGTGTCAGGTTAGTCAACCTATTTAGGTGGTTATATTTTCTAATCAACTACACATGCATATAATTTATAAAGAGCAATGATAATTGTACACCAAATATTGGAGAACTCGTCCTCTAATTTAATTAATCTATATATAACAATCTTAAAATGAGTTATAAATAAATTTAATTTTTTGTATTTGGTAAATTTTAGCTGAAAATTAAAAATTTCATAATAATTACATGTTAACCACATATAACCGCGTCAAATTGGAGATTTTCACTTTTCGATGATTTTATGGTCCCCCTAGTCAATTTTAAATATGTTTTTTGTATCACCTTCTTTATTAGGGTGGCAAGCCCACGACATTTGTTATGCTGCAAAAATAAAAAATTTAATCTAACACGTTCATTTACGGTGTACGTATAATTCTCCATAAAATTTCAAACTAAGATGTACAAATCAATATTCTCTTCTTGAAATAGTGCAATATCTTTTATAATAATTGAATCGATAGATAGAATATGCAGAATGTGATATCCCTAATACTAAGATTTAGCTCAAATAGTAAAATTGAGGTACCAACTTAATTTTTTTAAATGTTTTAGTTAGAATCTAATCTGGACTATCATTATTGAACATTAATCATTACTGTTTGTTATAAACCAATAATCCATGATAATTTCCACATATTAATATTCGTGTAGACAATATAATCTTAGCAAAGAGGATAAATAAGAAAGAAAAGTAGGAAACCTAAGACTTTAAGCCTACAATAATATCTTAACTTTGCCATTCATATTGGTCCAATCAGAATAAATTGGTTTTTTCGTTTATTGAATAAGAATCCTTGCTTAAATTTTTTTTTTTTTTTTTTGAAAAGGAACCTCAAAAGTTTTAAAATATATATTTTTATTATATTTTAATTTACATTTTAAGTCACATATATAATATTATCATTATGTTCCAATTAAATTAATGTATATTAATTAAGAAGTTCCAAAGACCTAAATTTGGATTGAAGATGTTCCTTTACGTTTCAGTGATTATTTACTGAATGATGTAAAGCATTTGCTAAACCCTTAATTTAATATATTTGCTTTGAGTTCTTAAAAAAAAAAGGAGACCTAGCCTAGAGATATTATTGTGCAACAAATAAAGTGATATTTTTCGGACAATAAAATATCATCTCAAATAACAGAAAGTTGTCACAAAATATTATTAGAGATGATATGTCATTTTTAATTGATCGTCTCAATCAATAAATTTAATTAATTTGTGAGGAAAAAAATTATAAAAATGATCTCAAATAATATATAAAGTCTTTTTATAACGACCCGTCTTCACCTATACTTCTTTTTATAGATGACATTTATGGCTCAAAATGTATCTCTATAGATCTTTAACTTGATTTATAAACTTGTCCTTATATTCCATTTGGTAGATAGCTCTAGCACCCGACATGACAACTCGAAGACAATTCCAACTCAAATTTTTTAAAAGAAATCTGAAACCAATTGAACACAAACACTATTAACCTGATTCTGACTCTAATAAACTCAAAACTAATCTATACTATATAATATAACAAAATCCGCCAAGAACAGTAATATCAACATTTTCCCGCCCAAAATAATACTGCTAATTTTGGAAACTTCAATATTAACTGCATTAATTGGTTAAGCCTTATATATGGTATAATTAGCTGCATTAATTGATATTACCTTACATATGTTAAAACATTCAAACCATTTAATTCCGGAATTGCATTTGAAGTTGGTAATAAATTACAATTGATTTACAATCTCGCAATATAACCTTTCCAACTCAAACTCAAGGCAGTATATCATATTATAATTTTCAAATATTGTGATTGATAAGTATTCATATTCTGGGCTCAGTAATGAAGCCCAATTGATTTTTCTCCAGGAAGGTGTTTATATATTGAGGAACTATTGATTTTTCTCCAGGAAGGTGTTTTACTCCAGGAACCATTGTATTTCAATCTTTGTAGTTTTGAGTGTTAGAGTTTAATAATAAACCTCTCGGTAGTAAAAAATGAATCCTCAACATTATCATAAGTAGCTAATAACATAACAATTAAAAAAATATAACTGAATGTTTCTTACTCTTGAATTCTTGAACTCTTCCTTGAATCCCTTGCTTGACACTTCAAATTATGACAAAAGATGTATAAAATTTTATCTTTAGGCCCCCCTTTATAGTTGGAGAATTAAGATATGAGTTGAAGGGTGAAAATCCTCAAAAAATTAGGAAAAAACGCATGTAAGACTCGACTCATATCGCATGGGCCGTGTAATGGGCTAGGTGACCCAAAGCTGCATTCTTCTCCAACTTCAATGTCGTCATATTTGGAGGTCTTATGGTTAGAATTTAAAAACAACTATTTATACATAATATAATAACAAAATCCACTGAAATTAGTAACTTTGAAGTTTTCCCGCCCAAAATCTATTATCAATTCTGGAAATCACAATTTTTGGTATATAAAATTCAACCCAATATAAAACACAATTATTGGCAATAACTTGTCATATATTAGCCTAAATAAATATGATAAAGCTATTTGGGCTGATTTTGTCTGGGCCGAAAAAAACATATTTTCTTAAAATTATTTTCTTTTTATAAATTTATTGACTATTATTAATGAAAAAATATTTATGAAGACGGTAACTAATTTTTAACATTACAAATATATCCTCTGTCAGCCGCATATTGCAATTCCAGTCTCAATCATCAACATGACTTCTATGGAAGGATACTAGAGATATTCATACATTAAGAAAAATAAATATCCATTCTAATATATATTTTAGTCTTTAATACTTTTCACTGCACTCTTTTTCCATTAACATATAATTTTTCATATCTTATTATTTATTGATGGTAATATTTTGTTATATTAAAATTATATAAAAATATAAATAAATATTAATTTATTCATTTGCACTTACAAATCGTGCATCGCACGGGGATACTACTAGTAATTCTTAAGATTTAAATAATTATATGTTTCAAACAATCTTTTATCTATTTAAATCAATCCAAATCGAAAACAAACATGACCCGATAATGAATATTGCGACCCCTATTTGTGATACTAGTCAACATCTTACTTCATACTATCTCAAAGAAAAATAGGAAATAATTGACTTGAATGATATAGTGACCACGTTACAAAATATTGTGCCTAATTAAGTTGGCAATTGTGATACATATATTCTGCCTATAAATTCATGATAGTGACTTAAGTTCTTGTCCTATTTCTTGCCGTAACATGATTCAACCTCGTCTTTAGATACAAGTGGGTCCACAATGTATTACTCTTTCACGCTCAGTTTTGTAAATTTTTCGTTTTGGTCCGTCTCACTCAATTTTATACATTCTTAAAAAGAAAAAAGAATTTTTACAATCTCCACCCTTAAAATCTCCATACTCAATCTTCACCTTTGAAAAAGTCAATCAAAAAGTAAAAATAATTTTTTCTTAATATACGAGTCCGACCCTACGTGCAAAACTGAACGAAACGGGGGGAGTAATTCTTACTACACCATTTATACAAATATTAGATTCATGTACTTTGGTTCACTACTGGATATGTTGGTTGTGTCCAATTTTTCATGAAAAAAGGGATTTTAAATTCATGTAATTTGGTTCATGAGTGAATTTATTGGTTGTATGCAGTGGCGGAGCCAGGAATTTAAAGTTGGGTGGAGGGGGGGAGACCAAATTTTATTTTGATCTTTTAATTATTAAAGTAGGACAAAAAAACTAGCCGAAAATGCTCTCTATTGTTGCAGTATAGTGAAAACTAGAAGAGTATAAATATTTACATATATATAGTGGTACTGTTGCAAAGTTGAGGGGGGACGATGGCCCCTGCCAGCTCCCCTACTGGCTCCGCCTCTGGTTGTATGCAACATTACACGAAAAAAGTGTATTAATATTATATATCGAATATGTAAATTTTGTTGCAGTTAAGTTGCATGAATCTAAGATTCATGTACCCAGTGTATACGAGAATTTATGACATATATATAATGATATAAATTAATAGTCAAAGTTTTAGCCACTCCATATGGTACATAAATTTAATGAAATTGGGAGCTACTAAGTCAAAATTGGAACATGTGGGTGGTGGGAATGTTATTATGAAACAAAATATGTACATTAAGTAGCCGTATAGAAACGATATGGACAACCCGGATCAACGCGGTATTTTGATTGGATTGTCTAAACTCCAAACATGGCAGATTAACACTTAACAATATCCTTTTAAAAACCACTTAAAATATAACACTTATGTATATTAAGTATTCAACTTGTTCAACTTTATTGGGATTTGACTATTTCACTGGCAATATTTTTTTGGCACTCAATCACTTATTAATTGGAAAAATTCTACTAGGAGGTTTGAGTTTTGGAAAAAAATTTAATTCGGGGTCTGGATTTTAGGATCTCTTAATTCGAAACCTAAATTTTGAGTTTTTTCCTCAATTAAGGGTCTATATTGTGAATTTTATTCTCAATTCATGACTTACATTTTAAAAAATAAGACACATTATCTGAAGTACAGAAGGTTTTGGACGATATATAAAAAAATTCAGTATACTCCATACTGAAATTTTCATTTTAAATCTTCCGTACATCAGATTTTTCAAGGCGTGATCTATAAATTGAGTATAAAATTGAAATTTTAGGTCCCTAATTGAGAGAAACTCAAAATTTAGGCACTGAATCGAAGACGTCCAAAATTCAATCCCCTAATTTAAATATTTTTTAAAAGTGAGGTCTTTGACAGACTCTAATCCTAACCCTAAATACCGCAAGTGTACGAGTGTAGATGTATGTAGCGGAAGTCAAGGGCGATCCACAGAGAATAAGTTAACATAATTTGATACCCTAATTATCTAGGACTATCCTAACTAGACACTGGAAAGTTGTGAATAATTAATTGATTATTAAACTAATATTGCATATAAACTATTTAACGAATTAATTAACAAAAATGAATTTCAATCAAAGAGAGTGTATCATAGGGTGTCGATTTCAGGAATTACGCTAAAGATGATTAATCTCTAACTTATAAACTTTTAAACTAGTTTTACTATCTATTAGGCGACACTTAATTAACTTAACCCGTCTTTCAAAGCGGTTAAGTCGTAGATTGATTAGAATAATTGCTCTTTCGTGTCAACTAATCCTAACAACTCCTAACATCCTCTTAACCTTTGCCTAGACGGTCATAGACAATCACGTTATGTGTTATCGTCTATTAACAATTCCCTTCTCTCGAAGCTGAATTGTTAAACAAGTAAATTAAACCTAATTGGCCAGATTAAATTCAATTATAAAGATGAAACCAAACACGTTGATAGATAATTAAAAACTAGAGTCTATAAATTAAACAATTAATTCAAACATTGTTGTAAGACCCTACTCTCTAATCCTTGGACACGAGTAGTTTAGCTACTCATGCCTACTACCAAATCAAAACAAGAATTCAATGAACATATTGTCAAGAAATTGAAAGTAAACAAAGAATAATTAAACCCCGAGTAGTTGGCTCTTCGATCTTCGTCTCGTCTTGCTTGTCAATCCTTGTTCTCACGCCTTCTACTCCAATATATTGAAAAGTATGAGATTCTATATTGTCTGATCCCCTTTATTTCGAGCTTCAATGCCTTTTTATAAGCTTCGGGATGAATCTCGGGGTCTCTAGGCTTCGATTCCTACTTGGAACAGGAAACCTCTTGTAAAATATTTTTTGTCGCGACCGTGCTTCATGCTTCTCGCAGTCGCGGATGCTTACTTAAAAGAGGCTTAATTCGTGAGCTTTTGTCGCGACCGCGAGACAAGTTTGTCATGGTTGCGATGGTCTCACAACCTTGAATCCGTTTCTGGCCGTTTTTCGTCGTGGCCGAGCACCTTCTCGTGTCGCGGTCGTGAAGGTTCTCCATCGGTTCATCTCCAGACCGATTCGGACCGGTTCAGACTGGTTTTTCCTTCTTTTTGACTTGTTCTTTCGTCCGATAATCATACAATACACCTTTCGATCCTGAAATACTCAAAGTACCTTCAAAACAAGTCAAACACGTTAAATGGTCCAAATATAATGAATCTACACAACTCTCGACCAAATATGCATGTAAATGCTATCAAATACATGCATAATTAACGTGTATCAGTCTTCAAGTATTGGAACACCACCAAGGTGTTAATTGGGCCGCTTTTAAGCAAATATCACATTTGATTTACGATATTACAAGATACTAAATAGAGTGCTACTTTATAAACTTCTTAAAATATTGTTTATAAGATGTTTGAGAGTTATTTTATAAGCTTCTAAAATGTGTGTGGCAAAATAAGAAGTTCAACAACAGGTATACAACTCATAAAATATAAAAATAAGCACTTAGAGTCTATAAGCTCCAAAAATATAAGCACCTCTAGTAGATCTTAGTTTCTTAATATCTTTTAAGTCACGCTCAAATTGCACATCTTGCACCCACAATTCATACACTTCACACACACTACGCAGTCTGTTAATACTTGAGATGAAAACGATCAAACAACAAGCGCACATGCACACACACATACACACTAAACTATAAAACTGATGAACAAGATTTATGTGGTTCGGCTTTAACCCTACGTCCACGGGAGAAGAAGATGACTTCCACTAGAATGAAGAACAAGTGATTACAAGAACTGAGCTAACTCTCTCTCTCTCCCGAGCTATTTCCTTTAGCTATTTAACCAGCAACCCACTCTTTACTCTTTCTCTCTCTTGTGTTCTCTCTATATGATCGCATTACATCTTAATCGAATGGTTTCGCATAGATACAAGTTAAAGAATGAGAAAACTGCTACAACTTGAGGGGAAAACAACTAACAGCTTGGCTCATAACTACTTAGCTCAAAATTGATAACCTAGAAATGGTCGGTTATAACCTTTTCTCTAGATGCATGCAAGTTGATGTCATCACGTGTTAGCCACATGCTGCAGTTGAATCATCCAAACAGCTTTGTGTAGTCTGAGTTGGCAGCTATACTAGTTTTCTTACAACAAATCTCCACCTTGGATGCGAACGAAGAACCAATAAAAATAGCTTCAACACATGTTCTCCAACCTTCCCTTCTAACATGAATTCTTGTAATAAGCAACAACATGTAACAAATCCAAACAATGCCTAAATTTATGCACAGGCAGGGTCTTTGTTAACATATCTGCTGCATTTCCTTAATACTCACCTTTACAATCTCAACTGCTCCTTTATCCACTATATATCTCACAAAATAGTGCCTCACACCTATATGCTTGGATCTTTCATGAAAACCCTGGTGCTAAGCTAAGTACAAAGCACTCTAAGAATCACAAAATATCTTCACAGCACTTCGGTTCACACCAAATTCTAACATTATGCCCGTTAGCCACATAGTTTCCTTCACTACCTCAGTGAGTGCCATGTACTTAGATTTTATGGTGGATAATGCAACAACAGATTGGAGTGTGGATCTCCAACTTATGGAAGTCCCAAACAAATTGAAAACATAACCAGTTTGTGACTTTCTAGTGTCTATGTTTGTTACTGACCGCACTGTCGCGATGCGGTAAAATTAATTAAACCTAGCTACCCTTCTAGCTCGTAGAAGTGGTAAGTAGGGTCGATCCCACAGGGAGCAGGAAGACTCTTAGTGTTTAAATAAATCCTAATACTAGCAACGTATATAAGTATATAAATAATGGGGGTTTGTAACTTGATATATATTAACTAAAGAACTAAAACAGAATTTAAGCAAATTAACTATGACTTGTTCTACTTATAAAATAACGAATCCCAGCCCTTAATCTTATCTCCCCCTAGTTATTACTACCCTGTGATAGATGCAATTATTAACCAATTTTATCCTTAAAACTCCTACCCAGAGGTTAACAACAAGCTCTGCTAACCTCGTTATCCCTTATGTTTAACTAACCAAAACAAGCTCTTTGGTTAGTCTATCCGGTTGAGTGACCTCAGAATAAGCTCTCTGGATCTCATTAACCGGACGCCTAGAGAACTAGGATAACGGGATAGACACGGTGTGGACCTCGTAAGCTCGGACCCATTCAGACCGAGCTATATACTATCCTAGCGATATCACTCGCTATTCGCTACTAAGTGGCTATAGGTTCGTAACAATTACGGATTACGATTATAACCTAGCGTTACTTATGCAATTATAATCCTAGGTGATCAATCTAGCATATAAACGCACAAGCATTGAAGAATAAACAAATAGTATAACAACGTTTCAAGGAATCAACTGATTAATAACCACTGTAAATATCACAGAATAGCAAAACTAGGGTTCGACTCGATTAAGGACTGAAATAACCTACTAGCCGCTCATGGCGGTGACAAAAGACAAATTAAACTGAAAATACATAATTGTAAAGACTTAAGGACTAGAAAACCCGAGTATTGCCGATCTTGATTGCCCGTCTCCTTCGGAATCTCTCAATCTTGCTCTCTCGTAATGTTCTCGTCCTCTATTTCCGAGCATAAGAATCCCTTTTTATAGAGAAAGTCAATTTGGGTCGATTCTGGGCTTTAAAACGGAACTCTTGTGGCCCAAGGATTAATTAACCGCCTTAATGGGCCGCGACCGCGCTTACGGGCCGCGCCCGCGCCCGCTCCTGATCCAGCACCACGCCGCGGCCGCGCAAGTATGCCTCGGCCGCGCTACTTGTCCAGAGATTTTCTGCTTATTTCTTCACTTGGACCGCGGCCGCGCCATTTTGCCGCGGTCGCGGTGCTTTGTTCTTCATTTTCCGGCGATTTTTCCATCTTTTTGACCTCCGGATTTCATTTCCTCGTTGTGCATCCGGCCGAGTACGAATACTTAGCCTTAAATCACCTGTTAAGCTCAAAATGAAAACACAAACGTCAAATAGTCCAAAGGCACTAAAACAATCCAAATACTCTCCATTCTACACGCAATCATCACAATTCATCACTCTAACAGACTTAAAGTGCATAAATAAACGCGTGTACCAAAATCCCCCAAACTTAACCCTTTGTTCGTCCCGAACAAATCTAAATCAAACAACAACCAAGACACGGGTTTTAAGGCACTTTAAGTGGCAATTGCGAGTTTCAGAAAGGTTTTCCAATAAAACATAGCAACATGATGTAACCGAGCATATTTGACAGAGCAACTTCAACTACTTTCATTGCTTATAATTTTCAACAATTGATCCTCACCGAAATTGTGTATCACTCTTCTCTCAAGTGTTTAAGGTATGCAAAGTACTACACTCGCACTGACTTATATGCAACGACCACCATATGCTTGCCTATTATTTAAGTCGGACCTAGTACTCAGCACGTGTGGCAAAGAATCAAAAAGGTCTTTAATTCGGTTGTAATAAAGGCTTAGGTAAGGTAGGATAAAATTTGGATGAAAATGACTAAAATGTGGACTAACCGAGTTATTCCTACTCAACCACCCCTCAAAACAATCACTCCCATCTCACTCTCCCATTCTCAGTACATCTCAGTACATCACCCCAAGGGATGACTTCTTCTACCCACGTCCGCATCTTTTACAACCAAGTGCTTTTTTTTTTTTTTTTTTTTTTTTTTTTTTTGTGGGTACCACATTTCCTGGGACTACCCGATTTTTTTTTTTTTTTTTTTTTTTTTTTTTTTCATGTGGGTACCACATTTCCTGGGACTACCCGATTTTTTTTTTTTTTTTTTTTTTACTAAGCACTTTTCTTACTCCCATCCTCATTTCTTTTCTTGCTTTTGCATTGCTTTTGCATTGTACATATTAACAAGTCTAAGCTTTTAGCACATAGGAGGGGAACCTTCTTGAATTTTCTATCACCAATTCCCTTTTCATATCTCATTTCACTCCCCTTTTTCAGCCCATAGGAATCCCAAATATCATTCCCAACTACCTCTCCTTTCGCCTCCCTCTTAACTAGATTAGTCCAATAAGGTCAAAGGCCAATTGAAAAGATATTCGGCTTGTAATATTCGGCTAACAAGTGATAGGCTCACGGCTCAACTGGGCTAACTAAGGGAAATTACTTTTTCAAGTTCGCGGTCAAAAAGGTAATTATGTTGAGTGTCTGAAATAGGCTAATCAAGAAATGCCTAAGATCACTTTCTAAGCCACAACACACATTGACTTATTCACGACAGACATGCAAGGCAAGTTCTAGGGCCTATATGCACATAATCAATGAAAATCACACCGAAAGAATTTGTACAAGTTGCTCCAAGACTGAAGGTACAAAATAGGCTCAAGTCCTCACAAGGCAATTTTACTGATCAATGTTGCGAATTACAGCTCAATTTCCTATCCATTACTCGTCATACTCTATCATATGCTATTCAAAACAGGTTTCAACAATCATCATGAACTCATTGCCAACTTATCATCACCTTAATGTGTTAATTTTATCTTTACAGCACAATTCAGTTTTCTTCTACCTTTCTAGACTCAATCTAAACTCTACCAAAATAAACACATAAAGACTCCACAAAACACAATAACGAAATAGATGACTACGGCTCACGGGCCCACACACTATCAATGGCACACAGGCCCAATCCTCAACTAATGGCTCACAGGCCCAACAACAAAATAGAAACGGACAGCATATTTAAAACGCTGCCAAGTCGCCCCACGTCACACCCCCCTCCCCCAAACTTGGTTGAAAACCAAAGTTTGAGGGAAGAAAAAGTGGTGCGGCTTGGTACGTACTTACAGTGTTTTACTGAGGCGGAGGCGGAGGTGGATGACCCCCTTGTCCCCAAAAGGACTGCATGTGGCTCCACTGAGCTGCTTGCTGCCTCTGCCATTCTTGTTGTTGCTCCTGAAATGTCTGCTGCTGCTGCTGCCATAATTGCATTTGGGCCCAACGATTGTCTTCCACATCCCAACGAGTTTCCATGGTTGTCCATCGATCATCCTCCACAACCCAGCGATTCTCCATAGCCGTCCAACGATCATCTTCCACCTGCCAACGCTGCTCCATAGTGTGGTGCCATGCTGTCTCGCGTTCTTGACCTGCTTGCAAAGCTGTCATAATCTCCTGATGGCTCGACTGGCTCTCTCCTCTGTAAAGAGCTAAATCGTCCCTAAGTGAGGTAACGAGCCCTTCCATGTGCTCCTGAAACTCCCATGGTGACTGGATGGCCGCAGCGGGTCTCTTCTGCCTGGTCTGGCGGTGGCGACTGCTTCCCTCAGCCGGATCTTCGTGATCCGGGGCGATGTCGTCGTCTGGCTGAGGTATAATCGGGACTCGGCCCAACTGGTACCGCTGCAATTCGGTGTCATCAGGCTGACGAGAGGCGGCCAAATGGGCAGGTGAAGCTAGAGATATGTTTCGGGGATCGTAGATGTGGAGCACCTCCGTGAGCTCCGGGTTTGGTAGGCGGAGGAATGGTCCCACATTTTGTATGACATATGGGACGGTCTTGTTGGATGGCTTTCGGGCTGCCTCTTCTTGATAACCCAAGGTCACGACTCTCATTTTCTCCAAATCCTCCCAAGTGAGAAGGAACTGAGTGGTCACAGGTGTTAGATCGACCAATGGAACGCCACAATCAGCGGCGATCGGAGTAATCAGCCCTCCTACGTAGATGTTATCCCTTTGTTTGAGCACCACGTGTTCAAAATGCTCGAGTATCAACCTGGCTACTATCACCTGCTTCTTGTTCAGTATATGCCACAATAGTTGTAACTCGTTATGGCGTGCAGCTCCTGTCTCTTTTCTTGCAAAGATGGTGAGGCTAAGGAGTTTCTGAATGTACCGGATAACGGGGCTACGAATCCACGAATTCTTGGAGTTCTTAGTGGAGAAGGGTTGAGCCTCCACAAGTCCTGGAGCAGCTGTGAGTTGCCCCCAAAAAGCTTGCACATTAAACGGCTTGTAACAACTAGTGACCTGTGCATATGGAAGATCATAAATCTTGGAGAGTTCTTGAATGGACCTAGTGAAAGTTTGCCCGCCTAATTGAAATGTGATGCTCTCGGCTACATCCCCACACTGATTGGGGTCCATGATGATTTCAAGGGTGCTTAAAAATTCCAGTGTCAGCCCCTTGTACGTCAGTTGGGGTCGCATGACCCCTCGAAGTCCGGAGGAATCCAAGAGAGCGGTCACATTGTCATATATGCCCATGTCCTTGAGGAGCTGGTCGCGACCATAGCGGGTAGCCATCACCGATCGGTTGCACAGCTTCTTGAATCGCTCCCGATGGGCGTCGTTGGTCAAAACAAAGCCGAAGTGCCGGCTGTCCGTGGGGTCAGATGGTCGTTCCGGAGGTGGAGTTTCCACTGGTGGTTCTTCAACCACCGGCTGCTTGTCCTTGGCCTGTCTACGGCTACCACGGGGAGGCATGATTATGGGTACCTAGACCAACAACACCATAAGTATCCAAGTGATATGAAAGACACCTTCAAATGGTAATATATAGCTTAGCATACTATGATTTGATTCTAAGTGGCGGGCACGAACATAATCCTTTTAAGAAGAGCATAAGAAAAGTATGATGCAACCGGAGGTATGTCATGCCTTGTCCTAAAATCATGCATAGGTCGGAAGAAAACGTCACACGGTTGTGGTGCAAGCTATATAAAAAGAATTGTAAGCAAGGTGTTCGACAAAATGTCACAAAGGAAGGCCACTCCTAATGGGGCCGGCTTGCCCACTCTAAATCCGCCACAAAACAACACACGACCCCCACGACTAACCCTATGAATTATTCGTCTAGAATCATCAATAGGAGACAATTTATCAACACAAAGCGTATAAATATATATTCAACTCCTATGAGTAATAACAACCGACTTTCACCCCCCATGTATGCACATTATTACGAAATTGAAGGTGAACTACAAAGGAGAGGGGTTAGCATCACGTACCGGATGAGTTTAGTCGAGAGAAATTCGAATTCGTATTTCGCGCCCAAATCGACTTGCCCAAAAGTGTGATAAAAATTCGAAAGTAATCGGTCGAGTTCGTGTGCAGGAGTGTGTGTGTGTGGATTAGTGTTGATTTTTAGTGGTGTGTGAGTGAAAATTGAGATTGTGTGTGCAAAGTGTGTGTTTTCGCGAGGGGAGAGGGGAAGAGAATGAGAAAGATGAAATCTGGCCGCGGCCAGGGTTTTAACCTGCTGTTCTTCAGGCCGCGGCCGCGCAACTGTACCGCGGCCGCGCTCGTTTAAATTGACGCGGTCGCGCATTTGTACCTCGGCCGCGCAAAGTGTCCAGCAATTTCTGGTGTTTCTGGGCACTTAGGCCGCGGCCGCGCGTAGTTGCCGCGGCCGAGGGCCCTGTTTTCGAGCCTTAGACTCACTTTCTTCGTTTTCGGACCCCCACCCTGCGTTTATGGCATTCTGGTCCTGTGAACCTGATGTAAAACAAGAAAAACACGAAAATAAAAATGCTCTAACGGAAAAAATCAAAATCAACAAAAAAACAAAATAACCGTAAGACATCGGGTTGCCTCCCAACAAGCGCTGTTGGTTAACGTCGTTAGCTCGACGGTGTACTGCTCAAGCGGAAGGGGGGTCTTCGACCTGAGTCACTTCTTCGGGAACTTGCCGAAAGTTCTCGAAGTATGGCTTCAGTAGGTGGCCATTAACCTTGAACACTTTCCCGGGAAACAACTTTAAACGCGAATGGTATAAGAGCACTTTTTCTCCCACGACAAAATTCTTTCGAGTGATGCGAGAATCATGGAATACTTTGGTCTTCTCCTTGTAAATGAGAGCATTCTCGAACGCTTCATTCCGTATTTCCTCGAGCTCTTGAAGTTGCAATTTCCGGTGGATGCCGGTGGTGTCGAAGTCCATGTTGCACCTTTTTATGGCCCAATATGCCCTGTGCTGAAGTTCTACCGGCAAATGGCAAGGTTTCCCGTAGACTAGTCGGTATGGCGACATGCCGATGGGGGTTTTGTATGCCGTGCGGTACGCCCACAGTGCATCATCAAGGCGTAAGCTCCAGTCTTTCCTGTTGGGTTGCACTGTTTTTTCTAGAATGGCTTTAATTTCTCGGTTGGACGTCTCTGCCTGGCCACTCGTTTGGGGGTGATATGCTATGGAGACCTTGTGTATAACACAGTATTTCCGTAGCAATGCCTCAATGGTTCGATTGCAGAAATGCGTCCCCCTGTCGCTGATTATGGCTTTTGGGACTCCAAACCTAGAAAATATGTTAGCCTTCACAAAATCTGCGACAACCTGAGAGTCGTTAGTTCGAGTGGCTTTTGCCTCCACCCATTTTGAGACGTAATCGACAGCCAATAAAATGTATGTGTTACCATAAGATGACGGGAAAGGTCCCATAAAGTCCATGCCCCAAGTGTCAAATATTTCGCAAATCATGATTGGATTTTGAGGCATTTCATTCCTTTGGGAGTTGTTCCCGGTTCTTTGACAGTTATCACAGGTTTTGCAAAATAAATATGCATCCTTAAACAATGATGGCCAATAAAACCCACTCTCTAGAACTTTATGTGCTGTCCTCCTAGACCCAAAGTGCCCCCCACAAGCATAAGTATGACAAAATTTTAAAATGGACTCATGTTCTTCCTCAGGCACACAACGTCTAATTACTTGATCCGCACAATGTTTCCATAAATATGGATCATCCCACACAAAGTATTTAGCATCACTTTTAAGTTTATCTTTCCTAGCTTTAGTAGAGTCAGCGCGCAGATAATGCGAGGCAAGAAAATTTACTAAGTCAGCGTACCATGGTGTATTTGGGAGTGTTGTGGGATAGGGAATATGTGTGACCTGAAGTAATTGCTCGTCGGGAAATTCTTCTCGCAATGGTTGTGCACTCTCTTGTAAGGCTAACCGACTCAAGTGGTCTGCCACCGAATTCTCAGCTCCCTTCTTATCTCTGATTTCGATGTCGAACTCTTGTAGCAGGAGAATCCATCGTATTAGCCTCGGTTTTGCCTCCTTCTTGGATAGTAGATATCGAAGAGCTGCATGATCAGAATAAACAATAATTTTAGTGCCTAATAAATATGAACGAAATTTCTCTAAAGCAAAAACAATTGCTAAAAGCTCTTTTTCCGTCGTGGTGTAGTTGGATTGGGCTGGATTCAATGTTCGGGACGCATAGTAAATCACATGTGACGCTTTCCCCATCTTCTGTCCTAACACCGCCCCTATCGCGTAGTCGCTGGCATCGCACATGATTTCAAATGGGAGGTCCCAATTTGGCGGTTGAATGATAGGCGGTGTGGTAAGTGCTTCTTTCAGTTGATTGAATGCAGCTTTACATTCGTCGGTCATCTCGAATTCCACCTCCTTTTGTAGCAGTTTGCACAAAGGTGCTGAGATCTTGGAGAAATCCTTGATGAATCTTCTGTAGAAACCTGCATGACCAAGGAAGGAACGAATCTCCCGCACACTAGCGGGGTAAGGCAAGGAAGTAATAATATCAATCTTTGACTTATCAACTTCTATACCCCTAGACGATACAATATGACCCAGAACTATCCCTTGTTCGACCATAAAATGACACTTCTCCCAATTTAAAACAAGGTTAGTATCAACACACCTTTTTAAGATAAGTACCAAATTTTCAAGACTTTTCTCAAATGTTTCCCCGTACACACTAAAGTCGTCCATAAAGACTTCTATGATATGGCCCACATACTCAGAAAATATGCTTACCATACAGCGTTGGAATGTTGCTGGCGCGTTGCATAACCCAAATGGCATTCTTCGCCAAGCAAACGTTCCAAAGGGGCACGTGAACGTGGTTTTTTCTTGATCCTCTGGTGCAATCGCTATTTGAAAGTACCCTGAAAAACCATCTAGAAAACAGTAAAATGAATGCCCTGCTAATCGTTCTAGCATTTGATCAATAAATGGTAAAGGAAAATGGTCCTTTCGAGTCATTGCATTCAACTTGCGATAGTCAATGCAAACTCGCCACCCAGTTTGTAACCGAGTAGGGACTAACTCACCATCTTTGTTTTCTACCACTGTTACTCCGGATTTCTTCGGCACTACCTGTGTGGGGCTGATGTACTTACTGTCGGATATGGGGTAGATAATGCCTACGTTCAACAGCTTAATGACCTCCTTCTTGACCACTTCCATCATTGGCGGGTTCAATCGCCTCTGTGGTTCTCGACTCGGTTTGGAGTCTTCTTCAAGGAGTATTCGGTGCATGCACAGTGAAGGACTGATGCCCTGGATATCGGCTATTGTCCATCCAATCGCGCTCTTATGCTCTTTTAGGACTTCTATTAATGCTGCCTCTTGCTGTGGGGTCAGTCGCGATGAAATGATGACAGGTAAAGTTTCACTCTTTCCCAAGTAAACGTACTTGAGGTGCTCTGGCAGAGACTTGAGTTCTAACTTCGGTGCTTCGACTGTAGAGGGAAGTAGCTTTTGGTCAATCTCAGGTAAATCGATGAATTTTTGTTCATACCTTGGTTTGGCGGGTTGAAGGGATTGGAGGGACGCTACGAGCTTGACCAATTCTTTATTGGCCTTCCAAAGTTCAAATGTGTCCTTCTCCAAATCCTGCGTGAGCACAATTTCCAAAGGTTCCCTGCATGTCAACTGAAAAACTTCCTCTACAAGAGGGTCAATGACGCTTACAGAAAAAACATAATTCACATCCTCCGGGTGTCTCATGGCATCATAAATATTAAACTTAACAAGTTCCCCAGAAAATTCCATTGTTAAAGTTCCCTCACTGACATCGATTTTTGTTTGAGCGGTGTTTAGAAACGGCCGCCCTAACAAAATCGGAGGCGGTGTAGGAGAATCTCCTTGCATGTCTAGAACATAAAAGTCAGCAGGAAATACTAGTTCACCTACTTCTACTAAGACATCTTCAATTAGACCATCGGGGTATGTATTACTACGATCTGCTAACTGAATTACTATCCTAGTTTCTTTCAGTGGTCCTAGTTTTAATGCATGAAATATCGCTCTTGGCATTACATTAATGGATGCTCCTAGGTCTAGCATGGCACGTTCAATGTTTATGCCCTCTATTCTACAAGGAATGACAAACATACCTGGGTCCTTACATTTTGGTGGCATCTTCTTTTGGAAGATTGCTGAGACGTTTTCTCCCATCAGGACCTTTTCATCCCCCTTGAGTTTACGTTTGTTGGTGCATAGCTCCTTTAGGAACTTGGCGTATCTGGGAATTTGCTTGATAGCATCGATCAAGGGGATGTTGATGTCAACCTTTCGAAACACCTCTAATATCTCCTTCTCTTTGTCAGGTCGTGTCGATCTAATCATGCGACTGGGGAAAGGAAGTGGCAGAGGCGGAATAGATGCAGAATGTGTTGATTTCTGCTGAACAGGGGCCGCGGCCGCGCTGGGTTGCCGCGGTCGCGCAACTTCTACAGAGATTTTCTCTTCAGAAACGTCGAGTTGGCCGCGGCCGCGCAGGTCTGCCGCGGTCGCGGCTCTGTCTGCGGCTGTTCTCTCCGAAATGTCGTTTTTGTCATCTTCCAATGGTTGCCCGGGCTTCTTAAGCTCTCCAAGCTGGTTACCACTCCTCAATGTGATGGCACTGACATTTCTAGGATTTATTTCAGGTTGTGATGGCAGTTTACCACTCTGCATATTCTCTAGTCGACTTATAGCAGTTGCCATCTGGCTCATCTGTGTCTCGAGATTCTTGATGCTTGATGTTGCATCCTTTTGAAATTGCACAGTGTTTGTTGCTAAAGTCTTCACAATATCCGCCAATGATGAGTCGGGTACTTGTTCGGCTGGCTGCTTTGTATAATACATACCTCTAGGTGGTGGAGGTCTGTTTTGCCCACTTGACTGACCTTGCTGATTACCATAGCTGAAATTCGGATGATCCCTCCATCCTGGGTTGTACGACTGGGAATATGGGTCGTACTTTCGGCCTTGGAAGTTTCCAGTTCCGACAGCATTGGCGTGTGCTTCTAACTCATTACCCAGAACTTCGCAATTATCGGTTGTGTGATCGGTAGTATCACATATTCGGCAGGGTCGGATATTTGAGCTCCCCCCCAAAACAGCCTTCTGGACCATTTTGGTAAGCTGATCAATCTTCGCATCCATTTGAGAATCGTTCACCTCCCTCACTATCCGTGTTGAAACATCCCGTGTCCCGAATTGTTGAGTCTTAGCCGCCATTTTCGAAATGAGTGCTCTAGCAGCTGTCGGGGTTTTGTCACATAGGTCTCCCCCACTGGCAGAGTCCAGCATGTTCCGGTTTGACTGCGTCAGCCCTTCATAGAAGTACTGGATGAGCAACTGTTCTGTGATCTGATGTTGGGGACATCTGGCCACCAGCTTTTCAAAGCGTTCCCAATACTCGTACAAAGTTTCTCCGGGCAGTTGTACCGCTCCACTGATTTCCTTCCGGATGTTCGTGGCCTTAGATGCCGGAAAGTACTTCTCCAAGAATTGGGTCTCCATTTCCTCCCAAGTTTTTATAGATGCTGAGGGGAGGTAGTAGAGCCAATCCTTGGCCATATCCTTCAGAGAAAAAGGAAATGCCCGCAGTTTTATCTGTTCTTCAGTGACTTTCGTCGGCTTCATACTCGAACAGACGATGTGGAACTCCTTCAGATGTTTATGCGGGTCTTCTCCTGCTAACCCATGGAAAGAGGGTAACAGGTGAATTAACCCTGATCGGAGTTCGAAAGTGGTGTCCTCCCCCAAGTCAGGGAAGGTTATGCATAGAGGCTGGTGAGTAGTGCCAGTGGTGGCCAATTCCCGCATAGTCCTTTCGGCTGCCATTGCTTCTTGCTCAGGTTCAGACGTGGAATTTTCAGTGGCGAAGGGTAAGGCTTCAAATTCTTCTAGGTTCTCTCTTGCTTGTCTTCTCAGGATGCGATCTCTACGAGTTATTTCAGGGTCGAATAGCAATTCTTTATTTTGGCGTGAACGAGTGATCATTCACTGCTAAAACAAAAAGAAACTTAAGTGAGTCTAAGTGTTTACAAGACTCAATAAAGAACTAATAAAAATAAACACTTAAAATCTTGCACCGCTCCCCGGCAACGGCGCCAAAATTTGACCGCACTGTCGCGATGCGGTAAAATTAATTAAACCTAGCTACCCTTCTAGCTCGTAGAAGTGGTAAGTAGGGTCGATCCCACAGGGAGCAGGAAGACTCTTAGTGTTTAAATAAATCCTAATACTAGCAACGTATATAAGTATATAAATAATGGGGGTTTGTAACTTGATATATATTAACTAAAGAACTAAAACAGAATTTAAGCAAATTAACTATGACTTGTTCTACTTATAAAATAACGAATCCCAGCCCTTAATCTTATCTCCCCCTAGTTATTACTACCCTGTGATAGATGCAATTATTAACCAATTTTATCCTTAAAACTCCTACCCCGAGGTTAACAACAAGCTCTGCTAACCTCGTTATCCCTTATGTTTAACTAACCAAAACAAGCTCTTTGGTTAGTCTATCCAGTTGAGTGACCTCAGAATAAGCTCTCTGGATCTCATTAACCGGACGCCTAGAGAACTAGGATAACGGGATAGACACGGTGTGGACCTCGTAAGCTCGGACCCATTCAGACCGAGCTATATACTATCCTAGCGATATCACTCGCTATTCGCTACTAAGTGGCTATAGGTTCGTAACAATTACGGATTACGATTATAACCTAGCGTTACTTATGCAATTATAATCCTAGGTGATCAATCTAGCATATAAACGCACAAGCATTGAAGAATAAACAAATAGTATAACAACGTTTCAAGGAATCAACTGATTAATAACCACTGTAAATATCACAGAATAGCAAAACTAGGGTTCGACTCGATTAAGGACTGAAATAACCTACTAGCCGCTCATGGCGGTGACAAAAGACAAATTAAACTGAAAATACATAATTGTAAAGACTTAAGGACTAGAAAACCCGAGTATTGCCGATCTTGATTGCCCGTCTCCTTCGGAATCTCTCAATCTTGCTCTCTCGTAATGTTCTCGTCCTCTATTTCCGAGCATAAGAATCCCTTTTTATAGAGAAAGTCAATTTGGGTCGATTCTGGGCTTTAAAACGGAACTCTTGTGGCCCAAGGATTAATTAACCGCCTTAATGGGCCGCGACCGCGCTTACGGGCCGCGCCCGCGCCCGCTCCTGATCCAGCACCACGCCGCGGCCGCGCAAGTATGCCTCGGCCGCGCTACTTGTCCAGAGATTTTCTGCTTATTTCTTCACTTGGACCGCGGCCGCGCCATTTTGCCGCGGTCGCGGTGCTTTGTTCTTCATTTTCCGGCGATTTTTCCATCTTTTTGACCTCCGGATTTCATTTCCTCGTTGTGCATCCGGCCGAGTACGAATACTTAGCCTTAAATCACCTGTTAAGCTCAAAATGAAAACACAAACGTCAAATAGTCCAAAGGCACTAAAACAATCCAAATACTCTCCATTCTACACGCAATCATCACAATTCATCACTCTAACAGACTTAAAGTGCATAAATAAACGCGTGTACCAGTTACATATTCAGAGTCTATATAGCCTTCAAGAAAATCATGACCATACTCTGAATTTCTTTGGAACAGCAAACCATAATCAGCAGCTCCTCTCAAGTATCTCAAAACCCACTTGAGTGCCTCCCATTGTTTTCTTCCAGGGTCAGCCATTTACCTACTTATGACACTAACAACATGTGGGATGTTTGGTCTTGTGCATGTCATCATGGACATAATGTTGCCCACAACATTTGAATAAGGGATCTTCGTCATATCTTCTATCTCATCTTCTTTGGCAAGTCTTTGAGATTCTGATAACTTGAAATGTTGATATGATGGCACTGTCACTGTCCTAGATTCATGCATATTGAATTTCTTGAGTACCTTCATAACATAATCTTTTTTAGATAGCCACAAAACACCTTCTTTCATGTCTCTAATTATATCCATGCCCAAAATTCTCCTTGCACTTCCTAGCACCTTCATCTCAAAACCAGTCTTTAATTCTCTTTTGACTTTCTGTATTTCTTCACTATTGTTGCTTGCCACAAGCATATCATCTACATACAACAGAAAATACACAAATGTACATTTGTCAACCTTCTTAAGGTAAATACAACTGTTTTATCTGGATTTCTCAAAGCTAATCATTCTTACATGATCATCAAACATAATGTACCATTGTCTTGAACTCTTTTTAAACCCATACAATGATTTCTTCAGCAAACACACCTTCTTTTCATTTCCAGGAAGTATGTGACCTTCAGGCTATGTCATGTAAATGGTTTCTCTCAAACTTCCATGGAGGAAGACATTCTTTATATCTAACTATTCTAAATCCAAATTCAAATGAGCTACCAAAGCAAACATAATTCTTATGGAACAACGCTTAACAACAGGGGAATAACTTCATTGTAATGAATCCCCTCTTTCTTTGTAAAAGCCTCTAGCCATCAATCTTGCTTTAAATCTTACATGCTCAGTTTTAGATACTTCAATCTACCTTTTAAAGATCCATTTACAGCTCACAGGCTCCTGATGTGTTGGCTTGTCAACCAGTACCCAAGTTTTATTTCTTTAAAGAGTCTCATAGCCAGAATCCATTGTTCCTTTTCCTTGCAATTTACAGCTTCATTGTAGTTCCTAGGTTCCTGATACTCAATTTCTTCAGCTATGCTTAAAGCATATGCCATGAGATACTCATCTCCATAACTTGTAGAGGGTTTAACAACTCTCATTTCTCTGTCCCTTGCCAAGTGATATCCTTGGATATTCCTTTCCTATTCCAATGCCTCTTCATCATTATTTAAATCGGTCATATCACTTAAGTGTTGGTCTGAGTCATCATAATTTGGCTCCACCTTGACTTGTGACTTATCCTTATCTGTTTGAAAAACAAACTTGTGTGTGGTTGTCTCTTTGTCCAAGAAAGGTATCATGTTTTCACAAAACACAACATCTCTACTTATTATCAGTTTCCCATATCCTGGTTCATAACACCATAACATGTAACTCGTTACACCCTTTTGATAACCCAACATAACACATTTCAGTACTTTAGCCTCAAGCTTATCTTGTTTGACGTGAGCATAAGTTTGGCATCCGAACACTCTTAATCATGTGTATTTTGGTGGATAACCTGTTCACACCTCACCTGGTGTTGAGAAATTTTCTGCAGCAAAAGGACTCTTACTGATGAGATGTGCAACATGTGATACAGCTTCTCCGCAAAATCTCTTTGGCATGCCAGAATTCAATAACATGCACCTTACTTTCTCGAAAATAATTCTATTCATTCTTTCAGCAACTCCATTCTACTGTGGAGTTGCTGGCATTATTTTGTGTCTCTTAATGCCTCTGTCCTTGCAAAACTTTAAGAACTCATCAAATAGAAATTTCAATCCATTATCTGTCCTAAGACATTTTAACACAGTCCCTTTCTCCACTTCTACCTTTTTACACCATTCTTTGAATTTTGCATAAGCATCATATTTGTTCTTTAGAATATACACCCATAATTTCCTAGAATAGTCATCTATGATGGATAGAAAATACCTTCCACCTCCCAGAGATTGTTCCTTTGATGGGCCCCATAGATCAGCATGTGCATATTGTAAAGGTGAGCTTGAACTGTGATTTCCAACAGGGAACTAATTCCTCTTACTTTTTCCTAAAATGCACTCTTCACATGTGCCTATTCTGAGTTCCTTACCTCTAGCAACGAGATCTTGCTTGAACAATTTATCTAAGGCAGCTTCACTAATATGTCCAAGCCTTCTATGCTATATCACAGACTCATTGGTTTTTGTTGTCCCTAATTCTCCCACAAGTGTCTCAGCAATAAGGTAGTACGAGCTTAATTTCCTCACACCTTTCATAACCATATTAGACCTTTTCATGATATACAGGTCCCTTGTGATCTAAAACTACAACCCTTAGTCTCAAGATTTCCCAAACTGGCAAGGTTTATTTTCAATTCTGGTGTATATCTGACATTTGAGAGAATCTTGATGGTCCCATCATGCATCTTGAGCTTGATGTTTCCAATCCCTTTTACTGGAACCTTGATCGTTTCCAAGCATTATAGACCCCATTTCCTGATCCTGATAATTCATAAACTAGTCTTTATGTGGGCACATGTGAAAACTGCAACTGAGTCAAGTATCCACGATCTTTATCCTTTTATCTGTTATATTCAAGATCTCTGCATCTTCTTAGTCTTCAATCGGATCAACAGTATTCTTCTTCTGATCCTTACTTGCTTTCTTTCTTTAATTCTTCATTTAAAACAGTCCTTCTTGAGGTGTCCAAGCCTCTTGCAGTGGTGACACGTCTTGGTTTCTTTTCTTCCACACACTTGGGCTTGGATGCTTGATGTTTCTCAGTATTGTCTTGAGGAAATGGCTTCTTAAACTTTGAGAATATTCCCTTTCTTAAGTTCAAACCTTCTGCAGATGGGATTTGGTTTCCCTCAGCTACTCTTTATAATTCTTTGGTCTTCAAAGTATTTTGCACTTCACTCAATGTGATGGAATTCTTCCTTCCATATAACATGGCATCCTTGAGATGCTCATAAGTTCTTGGCAAAGCATTTAGGAGGATGGTTGCTTTATTTTCATCCTCCATTTTTACTCCAATATTCTCCAAGTCATCTAAAGGCTTAATAAAATCATCTAATTGATCATCAATACCCTTATCTTCAAAAACACGATAAGAATATAATTTCTATTTGATGTATAACCTGTTAGCCAAGGATTTGGTCATATAGAGATTGTCCAACTTTGCCCAGACTTCAGCTATAGACTTTTCCTTCGGAGCCTCTCACAATACCTTGTCTGTAAGGCATAGTATGATTGCACTGTGAGCCTTTTCCAACAGCTCTTCCTTCTGTAGGTCAGTGAGTTTCTTAGATAAGCCATTTCCACCCTTCAAAGCCCTGCCAATCCTTGTTGCACTAATAGTGTCTTAATTTTTATCTTCCATATTGTGAAATCATTCTTCCCCAAAAATTTCTCAGCATCAAACTTCATGGATGACATCTTGATCGCCTCCTCGTATCACTTCCCACATACGGCATCACTTGTTAATACTTTATATGAAAATGATCAAACAACAAGCGTGCATGCACACATACTAAACGCTAAAGATGAAGAAAAAGATTTACGTGGTTCGGCTTTAAGCCTACATCCACCTGAGAAGAAGATGGCTTCCACTAGAATAAAGACAAGTGACTACAAGAACTGAGCTAACTCTCTTTATCCCGAGCTATTTCCCCCAGCTAATTAACCAGCAACCACTCTCTACTTTCTCTCTCTCTTGTGTTCTCTCTATATGATCGCATTACATCTTAATCGAATGGTTTCACATAGATACAAGTTAAAGAATGAGAAAACTGCTACAACTCAAGGTGAGAGCAACTAACAGCTAACCTCCTACTAGCTCAAAACTAATAACCAAAACATGATTATAACCGCTTCTCTTGATCCATGCAAATTGTTGTCATCACGTGTTAGCCATATGCTGCAGCTGAATCATCCAAATAGCTTTGCGTAGTCTGAGTTGGCAGCTATATTAGTTGTCTCATAATACAGACACGCCACACGGTACTTCACACATTACTCAAAATATATTTTCGTTAGTGAGTTTTAAATTCATCCCCCAATCCATAGCTAAATTTGTGATATATATATATATATGTATAAAAAAATTTATACTCAAACTTTTTAGCAACTCCATATTACATAAATTTTATGAAATGAAGAGCTACTAAGTCAAAATTTTAGCATGTGGCTAGTGGAAACGTGATTAATTAGCCGTATAAAAACGATATAGACAACTCGGACCAACGCGGTTTTGTGATTGGATTGTCTAACCTCTAAACTCTAAACATGGCAGATTAACACTTTAAATAATAAATAAAACACTTATTTGGATATTAAGTACTCAACTTGATGAACTTTATTGGGATTTGACTATTTCGCTTGGCAATTTTTTTGGCACTCAATAACTTATTAATGTAATAAATTTTACTAGAAGATTTGAATTTTGAAAAATATTTTAATTTGGAGTTTAAATTTTGAGATCTTTCATTTTGGAACTTGAATTTTGATTTTTTAATTAGGAACTTAAATTTTATTTTTATTCTCAATTCAGTACGATATATTAAATATTTCAATCTATTCCGTACTTAAAATTTCAATCTAATCTTCCGTATATCGAATAATGTATTCGATTTTTCAAGACGTAAGTCCTGAAATGAGAATATAACGAAATTGAGGTCCTAAATTGAGAACATTCAAAATGAAGGTTCATAAGACATTTTCCAAAATTCAAGCCTTTTCTTAAATTTGCCTCCTTACTAATTGGGACGCTTGTAAACAAATATCAAATTTGATTTACGATATTACAGGATACGTAGGGGATGTTAATTTATAAACACTAATTAAAAATATCTTTATATGATGTTCGAGAGTTTATAGGCTTTTAAAATGTATTTAGCAACATAGTGTTAAAACAACTTATAAGATGCAAAAATAAGTTCTTAAGGTTTATAAGTTGCAAAAAAATATAAGTAGCTAGCTCTATTCGATCTTAGTCATGCTCAAATTACACATATCACACCCATGATTCACACACGTGACACATTATATAGACATGTCACACACTTCACAAATTAATCAAAATATATTTTCGATAGTGAAATTCAAATTCGTCCCAAAATCCATAGTTAAGTCCCTTCATTTTAATGTAAGTTTATAAGTTTTATTATCTAGTTACTTTATTTATAACTTATAAACTCATTCAAATACTTCATCTTATCTTAAAATAAAAATAAATTCATCAAACACCCTCTTAATTGCTTCTTATTTTCTATTGCATTACCTAATTTTGTAGCAGTGACTTAAACATATAAAAGCTATCAAAACATTCCTATAGTAGTGACTTACATATTAAACTATCAAATAAGCTAGTTTATGTAAGTAGTTATATATATAAAGTTGGAGTAATATCATGTACTCCCTCGTCCTGAATTAACTTGCCTAGTTGATCGGGCACGAAAATTAAGAAAAAATAAATTTTGTAGATCTTTGACTTTTTCAAAAGTGGAGATTTATGGTGAAAATTGTGTAGAAATTTCTCATTTATGGACAAGTTTAGCTGAGATAGACCAAAATGACAAGTAGACAAGTTAAGCTGGGATGGAGGGAGTATTAAGTTTCTTGCAAGGAGTACTTCCTCCTCCTGCATTTTATTTAAAACATACTCCCTCCGTTCCAAAATAGATGATGATTTAGCTTCTTAATCACTTTTCAAAATAATTGATGTTTTAGAATTTTTTTACCATTTCTCTCTATTTTGCCCCTATGTAAATACAAAAATATCTTTGGCTTTTCAACCTCCCACTCACATTTGATTTCATTAAATCTTATCTCCACAAATTTTAGGGGATATATTTGACAATATATTTGTTTCTTAATTCTTCCACTTTTTTTTAAAACATCATCTATTTTGGAACGAAGGGAGTAATATTTTGAAAATATATGCTTTTATGTTAGACATTAATTATATATAGAGAGACTTTTCATATGCCGTATAATTACGATGAGTACTTTGTGAGCGCCTACTAATATACTAATGATATAGCGTAATTAGAATAAGTCACAAAAACGGATGTTCACGAGACAATTTACATATTAGTAATTAAATTTAACAAAAAGCATGTTGAAAGAGATGGGGAAAAAACATCTACCACTTAAAATTAGTTATTAATAGTAATATTGAATTATGAGATGTAAGAAAAATGATCGTATAATATAGAAGTTGTAGCTCAATTCAAATTTTATCGACCCATCTTTATCAGGATTTATATCGAAAAAAATAAAAAGTAAAAAATTATTGTAATATAGGAACTCGGGATTTTGATGTAGAAAGTCAATGGCATATTTCCACGAACACTTCAAGTTCGAAAAACGCGTTTGTCCCCAAAAAAACACACAAATATATATATATATATATATATATATATATATTAGATATTTTATATAATACCTCTTCGTCCCGTCTTAACTTGTCTAGTTGGCCGGACACGGAAATTAAGAAAAATAGATTTTGTGGAATTTTTAATTTTTTTAAAGGTGGAGATTGTGTGAGAAATTTGTCATTTATAAACTGACAAGTTAAATTGGGATAAATCGAAATGTCAAATAAACAAATTAAATTGAGACGGAGGAAATATATATTAAAAAAATCTCAGATTTACTTACAAATATCTTGGGCTAGTCTAAAACAAAAAGGCCACCGACGCATGTCTTTTCATAGAGCCCAATTGTATTTATGGTTGGTGTGTTTTCTAATTGGGCCATGATTTAAGCTGGTCTTCAGCTGATGATTGTCTCAGGGCCGCTTGCAAACAATTGTGCTTTTAGATAAGTGCTTTAAATTAATTTTTATAAAAAAAATTAAAATTTGATAGTATTCGAAGATAAAATGATGTTAAAGCTAAAAGTTGATAGATGCTGAGTGTTAACAACTTCTCAAAATAACTTTTAATTGCTTTTCAGAAGCTATTTGTGACCCATTTACAAGGTTGCAAACACTCCAACTAAGAAGAATTGATTATAAGAAGTGATTTTAGAGGTTCAAATGGGTTTGCAAACTCCCCCTAAATTTTCCGAATCCACTCTGTCTAATATATTAGACCCTCGTCTCATAAATAGAATCATGTTTAAGAAAAAAATATATTCTAAAATTAGAGTTTTATTTTAAATATTCTTCGTACCATAATGATAGGTTTACTTTCCATTTTCGTTTATCCCACAAAGATAGGTTTATTACTGTACTTAGCATATAGTAACTTCTTATTTCTTGGTTTGTGTTAAAAAACCTATAAATATATCTTTGTGAGACGGAGGTAGTATTTCTTTTTACTGAATCAAGCAAAATTTACAAATTAGTTAGAAAATAAAATGAGATTTATAATTGTATCTTTATTAAATTGATAAAAAAATAAAAGGATCGTACATTTTTCATACATACCTGTTTTAGGACGGAGGGAGTAATCATAGGCATGCTAAAGAAAGATATATTAAAAATAAAAATAGGATCACTCATCTGGAGTCAGAGTCTGGTTCCCCTATCCACAGTAAACACAAGTTAATATGTTCATCAGCTGACAATGAAATTAGTTATTTTATTTAAAATAGGGACAAAATTTTCGCTCATCAATAGTGAGCTCGTTATCTTGTGACCACAGTGGATAGGAAGAGAATTTCCCTGAAGTGTCTCTACCCCCTTTGATGAAGTTTTGATTCCATCCTTAATGGCTCCTGCAGCTCTTGAATTTCATTACAAATTTCTAGAATATATTATTGTAAGAACAAAAATCGAGGTTTAATTAGGCCCTTTGAAATTGGTCGGAAACTATAATTATGTTTGTAACGTTAAAGTCTGACTAATTGCTTAATCCAATGCTTTAATTTTTTAATTAATATGATTTAAAATTTCTGAGACTAGGTTACATATATTAACCATTACATTTTTCTTTTTATAATAAAATACTCCCTCCGTCCCAATTATATAGGCTTGTATTTTTTTTTTTGGGTGTCCCAAATATATAGGCCAATTTCTATATATGGTAAAATTTATTTAAGTCATCTATTAATATACGACTTTTAATTAATTTTGGAAAAATAAATTATTCAACTTTTCTCCTACTAACTTCTCGAAAACTACATACTCATCGTGGAATATTGTTAATTCTTAAGATAAATAAGATACTTCATTAACTATTACACATAAAAAAATCTGAAAACTAAACTCATTAAATGTGACCTTTAGGAGTAATTTATTTTTTCAATCATTTTCTTAATTTCGGTGAAAAATTCAATCAGCCTATATAATTGGGACGGAGGGTGTATTAACTTATAGGTCTATTAGTTAAGCTGCAGCTCCCTATCCCATGCAAAAGTTTATTATACACTAAATTTTGAAATTAATAATTTCAGCATAGTGAATGATTCCATTTTGAAAGCAAAATTTGACCAGCAATAATATATTATCGTACTAGAGTTTTAAGTATAATAACATGCATATTCTTTTAAACGCAATTCAGTTCTCAATACAAGTTCACTTATATTAGAAAAGTTCAAATTTCTTATACACCATATTCAACTATGAGGACTGAATACAGTAAATTATATTTAATCGTAAATCTTCTAACAACATTCAATCTGTTCAGTTCCGATGATCGAACAACAGTTCGATCGATAGGCACCTTTGTTCGAGTTCGTTACATTACAAATGAGCGATTTTTTCTCAAACACCAATAACCAATCCTTTCTCTTTCTTCTTCCTTCTCCTCCCCTCTCTTTTTTCCTCCTCTATTTGGCCTATTTGATCCTTTCTTCTCATTCTTTTTTGTAATGTTTTAATTGTTTTATTTATAATATTTTATTTTAACTATTTTAATTTAATGAACGAGTAAAAAAGTAGAGTGTATTAAAAAATTTGTACTTATTTTCAGAATTAGAATCACTTGTCATGCAATGCACGGTTTAAAATATATATATTTATTTTAAAAGATAAAATAAGATCAAATAATTGAGAAAAATTAATTGACTAATTTTTATTTTTTTTTGTTAAGTAAATAAAAGAAATTTATAAATCTAGGATAATATTAAATATAATACAATACAATGACCTATATATTCACCATATATAGGGGAAGATTTTTTTACAGCGGAATAATATTTTTACTATATAATGATGATTCATAATTTCCCTAATTTAATTAAAAATATTATATATTCTTAATTAGTGAATAAGCAAAAAACATGTTTTATTTAGTAAACTGACCAATTAAAACTGGAAATCGTAGTTGTCACTAATAGTTATACAAAATTCTTAGTTTCTATTTTCGACGGATTTTGTTATTATATTAAGTATAGATTTAAGTGAATTCCAACGTTATATTTGACTTTGGATTTTAACCAATTAGAATAATCAATAGTAGTATTTCCAACATGCATGGGTCTCATTAAAACCTGAAAACGCATTTATTTTATATAGTTCTATGTAGGAATAAATTCGATAGATATGATTTTTCTATTTCATACAAATTTATTTCTTTTCTGAACAGAGCAACCCCACTTCAATCTTTTTTTTTGAATATTTACAGACAAAAATAATAATCATTGCATATATTTTTTATGATATAGCTAGAGTTTTATATGTTATACACCTATCATAAACATCTGTCGATAAATGTTTATATGTTATTTTAGCATATGCTAAATTATTGACAAATCAGCGGGCGCACATAGAGTATTTATCATAGTTGTGCAATATACACAACATATATATATATATATATATATATCGAAAATGTTTCCCTACCAACTATGGACACATGTTATTGTGCTAGTTACTGATATGAAAATATTTTATACCTAAATTTTGGTAAAATAATTAAATTTTTTTTATGAGATTATGAAACATAAGCTGGTTGACATATTAACATATGTTCACGTTGTGTGGAGAAGCGAGACTAATATTTGTACATATTTGTATATATATAAAAATATAACTAATCTAGATCATAAGTTTTCCAAATACACATGAAAATTAAAATATCTTCTAGTGGCACCTGCATTACTGTTACAATATTATTTTCCAAATACTACAACGGTAGGATAATTAATACGAGATAACACCAACCTAATTTTCTAAGAAAATCAGATCAAACATCAATAAATTTTGGATGATATAAGTCATAAATAAAACTGTGCCACCTGGTCCAACCACGTTACAATTTAGCTGTTTTTTTTAGATCTAAAAAAAATAAAAATAAAATAGTTTCCAATTTAAATAAATGAGTATAAATATCCCACCTATCCTTTCACTGCTTCCCACCTCAACCTTTTGATTTCCCAAAATGTCCAAATTTATTCTCACTCTCGTTCCTGCTTTCGCCCTTCTTCTACTACTCACATTCTTTTCCTTCAATTTTCACCCCAAACTTCTACAAAATTCAACAAAAACTCCAAAACATATCCATGTTTACAAACACCTCCAAGTTGCTGAGTCAGCATGCGCAGGCACATTGTACTCTGACCTCTGCGTCTCCACCGTTGTGGCGCTGCCGGAGCTCCGCCGGAAGACGCTGGCGGAAGTCATTTCTCACACCGTCAATGTTACGATGAAGGAAGTCAGAGACTCTGCCTCCAATTGCAGCAGTCTCCGCCGCAAACTTCTGAAAAAGCTCGAACCGCTGGAGCTGCGGGCATTGGAGGACTGTTTAGAGCTATTCGCTGACACAACGGCGGAGTTGACGAAAATCCTCTCCGATCTATCGGCGACCGCAAATCCGGCGAAATTCTACGACGATTTGCAGACGCTACTCAGCGGCGCGATGACGAATCAGAATACGTGCCTCGACGGATTCGCGTACAGCAAAAACAACACGCGCCGGTTTATTCAAGGAAGGATAAAGCGAATCTCGCGCCACGTCAGCAACTCGCTCGCGATGGTGAAGAAGCTGAAGAGGAAGAATAAGAAGAAAAATCCGTCCGCCACCGAAGGCCGCAGCGACAGAGAGGAGTTTCCGGAGTACGGAACAATGCGCGACGGATTTCCGGTTTGGTTGAAGAAGAGCGACAGGAAATTACTCCAGACGGCGGCGAATGCGACGAGGTACGATCTGGTGGTGGCGAAGGACGGCAGCGGGAATTTCAGCACCATTAACGAGGCATTAAGTGCTGCTCCGAATAACAGTAACACGAGATTCGTGATTTACATCAAAACAGGGGCGTATTATGAGTATATTGAGGTGGAGAGGAGGAAGATGAATATAATGTTTCTAGGGGATGGAATTGGGAAGACATTGATAAAGGGGAACAGAAGCGTTGTGGACGGCTGGACGACGTTCCGATCTGCTACAGTTGGTAAGTTCAAATTCTCTACAGTTTGTTCTTATTTTTTATTTATTATTTTTTTTTTTTTTTGGGAACTGCATGACAGTGGATTAAATGGTGGGCCCCCCTTGCATGCATCAGCTTAATCTGCATTTTGATTGCATGATATATCATGCACTCACAGAATCTTCCAGTAGGTTTTTGTCTTAGTTAGTAACTTATTAGCAGGACTTTAAAAAAAAAATTAGGGTTTTCTAAAGTATTTATGCTTTCTTGGTAACTGACGAGGTCTTCTATTTTTGGCGGTTTATAATAGAATATGATTGATGTTTTAGAGTTTATATGAATAAAATATTTGTCATGTTGTAACATGTCACGAGTTTCTGTCAGAGCGTAAATTGAATATTGAAAATTGAAATATCATCTAGGGCGGGTGAGAGTATAGCTCGTGGAATCGGTCCGGTTCGATGGGCTAATTCAGTCCGTTCCATATTTTAAATGGTTGAAGTATAGAAAAATTGTTTTGAGTATTATCGAGCCGAGGAGGCTCGGTTCAATGAGTCAAAAGTCTGTTGAACTATGAATCAACTCGCAAGTTTTAGATATTTAAAAAAATGAGTTAGATTAAGCTCAATAATATTTGGTTTGATGAAATCTAGATAGACTCATCCCAGCTCGACCTAAAGTAATGAGTTAGGCCCGATCGGTTCGGGCAATAAGACCTCTAGGTGAGAGGGTGTGGTATTGTTCTTTTTCGACATTTTCTCGTGTATTAAGATAGAGGAGCCGGATTGGGGACTGAAATTTGAAATTGGATCATTAACACACCGCACGTGCCATGCATATTTTATTACATATAACGTGATAAGAAATAGTAGAGGGTCTAAGTATCTTAGTATGCGTCAGCATAGTTATTTGTGATGTTAGGATGACGTTATTTTTCATACTTTACGCGTAGTGATGATATTAGGGGATATTTTGGTTTGGAATATAGTAGCACGTGTCATGTTTGTTGGGGCACATTCATGAACGAAATATTCATTTAAATAGTAAAAATGTATTTTAGTTTAAGGGTATAATAGGTAAGATATTCATGAAATTTTCATGAAATTCGTAAAATTTGTTTTGAAAATTTTAAAAATAATGTAAATAGTAGGGTAGGATGTTGAGGGATTGGTCAATCCTTAATTTTAGATTGTAACGTGAAATGCGTTGAGGATATGTCATGTCCCCGAATAGAAAGAGTTTGTCCAAAGTATTAAGGGTGTGTTTGCTTATGGTTTCCCTCAATAAATTTAGGGTACCAACTTCCAATAAAGTACACTCATTGACTCCCTCAGTTAAGTTTGGTTCAGCATTCCCCAACCTTAAGTAAACACTCTTAGAGTAGGAGATGAACTACATTCTCATTTGGTAGTCTTGTTAAGATAAGCAATGAGTAACTACCACTAGATAGTTTAGTAGATTTAATGTTGTTAGTATTACATATTATACATTTGATACGGTTATGTACACTCATTTGTTTTGTACCATATCTAACAGTCTAGTTAATGAAACATTTGGAAAAAAAAAAAGTAAAAAAAATACATCAGAACTACTGTAGCAAACCATATTAGTTAGATGACAAATTTAGTTGTAGTTGGATTAATAGCAAAGATGTAAAAATAGAATTAGAATCATGCAAATGCGTCGGTGATTTTAATAGGCCCCCAAAAGCGTGTCTAGGGTGAAACTTGTCCCCCATTATGATGATCAGTTATACATCAAATCCTGCAAAATCTCTACAAAATTAATTTATTCAATTTTATATTAAACATTACATTTGACACATCTTATGTGTAGTTAAATACTTATATTACATATATGCATGTATATATGGGGTGGTCCTGGCCCCGATCCACCACTCCTTACTAACTTTATGTATAAAATATATTTTTTTCGTATCATATTAAGTATCGTTTTAACTGTTTCTTTTTTTTTTTAATTAATTAATATTTTAGATATTTTTCGCGAATTCTACTAATTATTTTCATGAGCTCAATCCTACAATATATTTACCTTTCAACCTATTACAAATATTTTATTTGGTCAAATATTTATCCCCTAATATTAGCTAAGGTATATCTGTCAAAATATTTCATTCTTAATTCCTCTATTTGCTTTAAAAAAAAAATCGATAATTAATATGGAACAGGTGTATATAACATGTGCATTGTTTATTTATTTTGAAGAATATGTGTGTTTCGATCTCCCATAAAATTACTAATTACTAGGATAAATTTAAATAATTTTCATAATATACAATAAAATATCTAAATTTTAACATATGATAACTAATGATACATTTCGACATATTAATAATATTCTATTTAAATAATAAATATAATATATTTATCACGTATATATTAATATTGCTCAAGAGCCCTTTACTTTTCGACTGCCGACCATATATTCTACATCCGGCCCGTTTACATAGCTATTGCTAATACAATATCCACCGACAGTTTTGTCGGATAGTAAAAACGCAGTGCGGGAAAACTGGGACCAGTATCTCGAGTGCGGTTTTCTCGGGTCCAATATTTTTTCTTTTCTGTCAACATTGACCATCATTAAAAATTGACCTATGATAAATAAAGGTTTAGAACCTTGCTAAAGTAACTTCTTGTGAGAATATCTTAGCCTTCTAAATATGTTCTTTTGAGCACGTCTTGCTGCGCGGTCCAAATCATCTATTTCGAAATGTATATTCTATTTTATATTGGATGTACTACGAAAGTGATATGTGTTTTGTAATTTTCTTTTAATTTAAAAAATTAGTAAACATATATCACAGTACAGTATACAAAAATCATAATGAAATATATATTTTAAAATAGATAATTTGGACTGATTAGTGCAAGGGCATATGAACTATCAAACTTGCATGTTTTGTATAGTGCATTTAAAAAAGATTAAAAAAAAAAAAAAGTTAGGTAGTTTACTATGTCTCATTATTTATTAATGGTTTAATTAAATTTATTATTTATAGTTATAAATTAATAATCTCGTTTACAAAGTATAACTAGAATTTGTGCATTAAAATATCTTAATTTTTAAATTCGCCCCAAAAATGGTGGGTCACTTAGACATGATATGACTTATGATTTTATGTACTTAAATATTAAGTACATGCGGTCATGGATCATGGTTGAATTGCATTGACATTTTTTAATGTCTTTTAGATGACGATGACCAGATTCCATTTTAATTTTTAAGGTGGAGGTTTATAATTTCTTAATCAAATAAACCAAATTTATAAATAAGAAATCGAACATATTAAAGTTCTTAACAAAGTTTAGTGGCTAAATCCAAATAACTAGACTAACAAAATTCCTCATTTTGATTAAAAAATAATGATAATAAAAATTAAGCAAATTAAGGAGTGTTTGCAATTGTTTTTTCCAAGTGTTTTCAGCTTATAATTTAGGTATGTCTTTGAAGTGTTGGAAAATAACAGCTTCAACTTTAATAAAAGTGCTTTTAGTAAAAAAACTAAGAGAAAAAGAGTTGTTCTTTTCCAACTCTTTGATATTCTAGTAAATAAATACTCCCTCCATCTCGGTCTAATTGGCTTACCTTTCTTTTTTGTTTGTCCCAACTTAATTGGCTTAGTGCATAAATGGCAAATTTTTTCACAATCTCCATTCTTAATCTTCACATTTAGAAAAGTCAAAGAATCCACAAAATCTATTTTTTCTTGGCATCCGTGTCTGGTCAAAGTATGTCAATTAGGTCGAAACGAAGGGAATATAAGTTTTTCTCACTTATTAGCTAAAAATTGCTTAAGTATCGAACAATTTAGCCAAAAATTAATTTAATTCTCAAACTCTACCTACTTTTAATAGAGGTATTAGCACCCCTAGTTCTTTTAAATAGTACAATTCATGCAATAGATCAATGGCATATTTTATTTCCGTGTTTGTTAACTTAAAAATTAGGGATGTCAATTCGGATCGTCGGATTGAGTTTGTTTTGATTTCAGTCGATTTCGGATTATATAATTAAAAATATTTAAAATATATAATTATTATATTAGAGAAAATTAATAAATAAACATTTTTTTGCAGCTGTAGTAGGAAACGGGTTCATAGCCCAAGGCATAACCTTCGAGAACTACGCCGGCCCCAGCAAACACCAAGCCGTCGCCCTCCGCAGCGGCGCCGACTTCTCCGTCTTCTACAACTGCAGCTTCGTCGCCTACCAGGACACTCTCTACGTCCACTCCCTCCGCCAATTCTACCGCGGTTGCGACGTCTACGGCACCGTCGATTTCATCTTCGGCAATGCCGCCGTCGTCTTCCAGAACAGCAATCTCTACGCCCGCCGCCCCGATCCGAATCAGAAAAACATCTTC
This sequence comes from Ajuga chamaepitys, assembly GCA_958295605.1. Lineage (NCBI taxonomy): Eukaryota > Viridiplantae > Streptophyta > Magnoliopsida > Lamiales > Lamiaceae > Ajuga > Ajuga chamaepitys. Next base: position 51,453,628 of record OY282507.1, read on the forward strand.
ACCGCCCAAGGCCGAGACGATCCGAATCAGAACACCGGAATCTCAATCCTCAACTGCAAAGTCGCCGCCGCCGCTGATCTCCTCCCCGTTCTGTCGCAATTCAGAACCTTCCTAGGGCGGCCATGGAAAACCTACTCGAGGACGGTGTTCATGTTCTCGAAAATGGAGGAAGTGGTGGATCCGAAGGGGTGGTTGGAGTGGGACGGCGATTTTGCTCTGGCGACGTTGTATTACGGGGAGTATATGAATCGGGGCCCCGGATCCAATACCAGTGCGAGGGTGACGTGGCCGGGTTATCGGGTTATTAACAGTTCGACGGAGGCGGGGCAGTTCACGGTGGGGGAGTTTATTCAAGGGAATCAGTGGTTGCCGCAGACGGGGGTGCCATTTTATCCCAATTTAACGGCGACTTAGGAATTTTACGGGTCGATTAGATGCTACGCCTGAAAAAGTCCGTTTTCTAGATTGGGTTTTCGGGTACTGATAGGCATCTTGTACGGGTTGTTGTATTACTAATGTCATTATTTATTACTTATTTGTTTTAACTTCCTAAGAAATGATTATAGTGAAAATTGTAGTAAAATTACTTAAAATTAAAAATAGGTATATTTAAGAATAAAATTGATTTTGATCAAACATAAAAACTAGAGTGTTTGCTACTTAAGTAATTTTTAACTTATGAATTAGAGAGAAAAAAATATTTATTTAATAGAAAATACCAAAAAGGGAAAACAATTATTTTTAATTTTTGCCTAAATGATTTTAATTAAAGTAGAAGTTGTTTTCGCAAACACTCCAAAACAGTTTTTCTTAAATTATAAATTGAAAAGCACTTGAAAAAAGTATTTGCAAACACCAATTTATCCCACAAAAAGAATTTTAATTAAAAAAATTGAACTCTCCAAAACAATTTTCCTCAAAATATAAACTGAAAAGCACTTGAGGAAAGTAATTGCAAACATTCTTTGTCCCACAAAAAGTGTTTTATTTAAGAAAACCGAACTCTCCTTTTACTAATTTAGGTAAAATTTTAAAAATTTATTTACAAATTAGTTAAGCATTATTGAATTAGTTAAATAAAAAAAGAATTCAAATAATTGTACCTGTCAATATATATGTATATTTTTTTTTTAATATAATTCTTTTTATAAGAGCAACGAGTATTAATATACCAGCTTTTATTTTTCTCAAGAACAATAACATCTTCCACTTCACAAATAAGGGCTGCTTGTTCGAGATTGTTTTTTCATATATTTCTTATTCATTCCTGGACTCCTAGGTCAGAAAATCAGATTTTTTTTTCCAATAACAAAAACATGCTACATATATGTTTTATTTTTCACGAATTCGTTCTTCGAATCTCATGCTAGAAAATTAATTTTTTTCAATATCCCGAATTTTCAAAATTATTTTGTCCGTTTCTTTTGCTTCTTTCATCTCAACCAAAATCTTCATATTAAATTATCTCAAAATCTTTATATTAAATTATCATAAATTTTGAACAGATCACACTGATTCATAATAATAAATTAAGAGGAGATACATTATTGAATAGCACTGAGCAAAAAAAAAAGCAAAATCCAATATCATTTAATAGGATTGATAACAAAAACTTTCTTAAGGATTATTCTTATATAAAATATTTTATTAATTTAGTTGAATTTGAATTTAGATCTTAATAGACATAAAATATTGATTAACTAAACTAATAAAATATTTTATATAAAATAATCCTCCAGAAAATATTTATGATCTTTTTTCCTCTTCAGGATTAAAAGAAGAAATAGATGAAATCACATACACCTTTTTTCCTCTTTATGATCTCTCTATTCTATATCTTTAGATGATTTGGGTGTGTGTTGTTAATAGCTTATGCATCAAGCAACACAAAAAGAAGGAAAAACAGTTGTAAAATCAAAGCAGTCATCTGCAACGGTTTTTAAGGCTTCAGCAACGATTTTAATCGAATCAACTAACTTGAAACTGTTGTCTAGCTGATCTTCTTTCTAATTCAAGATGGTTTACTCCCTTAGCTCAGTTCCCTTCTTCTAACCTGGTATTACTGAGTTGCTTGCCACAAACACTGAACTTAACACCTGAAACGAAATTCGGATGTAATAAATTTTTATCATAATTTTTTACGAAATTTTCGGTTCCGAAAATTTTGATTTTAGTTATCTCCAGGTAAAATTTGTTGTAATTTAAACCAAATAAAATTGATAAAAGATTGATAGGTAGTCCTTTACAATTATTGTAATGTTATGTTTGTTTTATCAAAGATATGAAATATTGGGATGTATTTATATATTATCTAATTTTATGAACATTGAGTTTATATATTTTTCTGGCGTTAGTTATGTTTTTCTTTCAGAGTTAAAAAAAAAGAAAATGTTGTTTTTTCCTTTTTAGCTGAGTGGCGTTAATTATGCTAATACTTCATTCTTCCCACCTTATCTTGCACAAAGCAGGTTGATACCAGTATTAAAAAAAATTATTTTTTGAAATTTTGTTAAATTTTTAAAGGTTGATTGAGGGTGAAAATTTTGAAGATGGAAATTGTGTTATAACTTTTTTTTAAAAAGTATATAAATTTGTCTGTAACGAACGAAAAGTGTGCAAGATAAGATAGAACGGAAAGAGTAACATAATATACCCAAAGTAGAAATGGCTGACAAGTGGATGTGCAACAGTGTCAGGAAAATGACAAGCACTAATTATGTTAGTATCCCAAAGTACAAGTGGACAATGGAAGGGTACAACCTAATAAAAGAAAGCATTAATTCTCATTTACACCATGTCTGTATAATTTGACTAAAACAAAAATTAATAAAATGAATTAATGTTTCCATTGGAATGTATTTTTTATTCCGATGAAATGTATTATGTTTTATCATAATATTTTTTTTCAAAATAAATAATATTTTTCAGTATAAATGCTGATATTCCTTTAGGAAAAAGTGTTAATGATCCGAATAATACGGATTTAAAATTTGTACAATTAATTTACAAGAGTATTATTGAAAAGAACGTCGAAGTGTCGGATCCAAACTAGTTCAATAAATTACTCCCTCCGTCTCAAATGAACTTGCACAGGGGGGTCGACACAAATATTAAGAAAAGTTACTTTTTGGGGATGTTGTTGATTTTTGAAAGGTGGATTAAGGGTGAAGATTGAGGGTGGAGATTTTGAGAGTGGAGATTGTATTATACCTTTCCTTATTATGAAGTGTGCAAGTTTGCTTGGGACAACTGAATTCGGAAAGTGTGCAAGTTCATTCGGGACTGAGGGAGTACTTCCTAAAATTAGTTAATACTCCCTACGTCCCAATTAATTTTGCACGGTTGATCGGACACGGATGTTAAGAAAAAATAAATTTTGAAAAATCTTTGACTTTTTCAAAGGTGAAGATTGAGGGTAGAGATTGTGAGAGAAATTTCCTTTTTAAGGGTGTGCAAAGTTAAGTGGGACGGACCGAAAAAAAAGTACAAATTTAAGTGGGACGAAGGGAGTACATACGAATAAATAATATTAATTATATAATATGATTATATATTTATGATAGTTATGATTATAAAAACTACTACCTCCATCCCGTTCTAACTTTCTTACTTTCCTTTTCGGTTTGTCCCAACTTTAATTTTTCAGCTCATAAATGGCAAATTCCGCTCACAATCTCCACCCTCAAAATCTTCACCCTCAATTTCCACCTTTCAAAAAATCAAATATTTCACAAAGTCTACTTTTTCTTAACTTCGTGCTTGGTCAAAGTAAGAAAGTTAAATCGGACGGAGGGAGTATAAACTAAATGTCAGCATTAGTTCAATGTTTACAAACTAGCTCTGAGTCCATTAACAAACTTAATTTCAAGCTAACTGATTGAATATTATCATTCCAGAGTTAATTTCATTTATGTTAGCAAATCAAATCAAAATGAGCTCAATCAAGCTTTAGTCAATCACAATTTGAATAGTTCACAAATAGCTTGTTTTGATTACATCCTTAGTTGGAAATCATTGAAGGGAAATTGACACTGTAGCATTTGTCAGGTCATAATGTATTCTTTTTTACATAGTTTAACTTTTTTACTGTAAAAGTAGCCAAAGCCTCCTTTTCACCTTATTCAATACTAAGTCCACCCACCTCCATTTCGTGTACACGATATAAAATTATCGTGTACATGATAAAAAAAAATTATCGCGTACACGATATAATTATTCCTTGGTACATGTACACAATAATATTTTATCTGTACACGATATAAAATTATCATTTACACAATAATAAAAATTATCGTGTACACGATAATATTATTTTTTAAACATATACACGATATAAAATTATGGAGTACAGTATATAATATTATCATGTGCACGATATGAACATGAGCATGCTACACGAGATAATACATGACTTTCACTTATCATTGAACTTAAAGAAGATAACTAATTTATCAATTGTAAAGTTAAATTATCAAAAAAAGCCAATTATATTGCTTTGACGAGCCACAGTGACTCATTACCACATCATTGAATATGTTAGTAATCCTTTAATGATTGTGTAATAATTAGTAATCCTTTAATGATTGTATAACAATTAGTTATGGTTATTAAAAAGTAGAGAAATGAATTGAGAAATGAAAAATAGGGTACTAATAAGCATGGAGGTGGTAGATTAGGGCCCAAGTCCAAAAGGAGTAAGGGAGGTGGGCCAGGCCCATGTTGGAAAAGGCCTTCAGTCCTTTGCTTATTCATTTCTATCAAGGACAGTTAGTTAACTTACCCAGAAAAAAGCAAGCAGTTTATTTATGCTGTGTTTGCCACTTACCAAAAACAGTACTTTTAGCCATTTAGCTTGAAAAAAATAGATTTAGTAGCTTTTAGATATCTATTTTTTTAACCGTAACATAAAATAACTTATTCTAAACAAAAGATGAAAACATGTCATCACATTACTTTTTCTAAATCACTTTTTCTAAACTATGCTTCTTCTCTTTGTATAAATCACTTATTATTACAAACATTACCTACTTTTATTTAAAATAAGTTTTTCGCCATCTCTAAATTTAATCAATTATTCTATAATTAAGGTAATCAGAAATATTGTTAAAGATGATTTAATAGAAGCTTCTAAAGAATTCTTTTTGGGGATTCCAATGCCTAGAAGCTTTACATGTACATCTATAGCACTCATCCCTAAGAAAAATAAGTTTCAAGTTTGGGCAGATTTTAGGCCCATAAGCCTTTATAATGTGATAAATAAAATCTTAATTAAGATGGTTAATAATAGGCTGTCAGCTCTCCTACCTACATTAATCCCACCTGCCCAAAGTGGGTTTGTTCCCATTAGAGATATAGCTGATAATATCATTTGGCTCAAGAAATGGTACATGACCTTAATACTAAAAATAAAAATGACAGAATGATCCTCAAAATTGACCAGCAAAAAACATATGATTAGTAGAGTGGCCTGTCCTCTTTAAAATTCTAAGATTGCTTGGCTTTCCAGATCTATCTGTTACTTATATTGCTCATGCTATCAATAACTCATGGTTTTCATTGCTTATCAATTACTCTCTTTCTAGATTTTTCAAATCTAGTAGGGGCATTAGGCAGGGTGATCCATTATCCCCTACATTGTTTGTTATTTTTTTTAATGTGCTAACTTGTGGTTTGCTAGAGCTTTTTGACATCTTCCCAGATTTGAGATTTCATAAGAAAGGTATGATAATTCCTTACCTATCCTTTGTTGATGACACTGTGATGTTTACTTCTACCAAAATTGATGCTTTCAAGAAACTGATTAGCTTTTTATCTCAGTTTGAAAGAGTTACTGGGCAAAAAGTTAACTATTCTAAAAGTATTGTTATTTTTGGTAAAAACACCTCTAGATATAGGAGGAGTAGAATTTTGGAAATTTCTAATTTTTTTGAAGAAAAACTACCTGTCAAATATATGGAAGTTCCTTTATTTAAAGTTCGAGTAAAAAATTCTCTTTTCCAAGAATTATTTGAAAAAAATCAGTAGTAGACTTTTGGGATGGGACAAGCTTTTCCTAAGCATGGGTGGTAGATTAGAGCTTATTAAAGCATCCTAACCTCCATCCCCATGTATATTTTGAGAGCGGTGGGAGCCACTAAATCTGTTATTTACAGATTCCGCAGATGCTTCAATAGTTTTCTATGGAGCTCAAACAGTGAACATAGGCAAATTCATTGGATGGCTTGGGAAAGACTTTGTTATCCTAAAAAAGAATGGGGTTTAGGGGTTAGAAACTTGTGTGATTTGAACAAAGCCTTTGTTGTTTATGCTTGGTAGAAGTTAAGAACCTCTAATGCTTTATGGTGTACCTTTTTGAAAGATAAATACTTACATGATAAGTACCCTTTTAATGTTGATGTTGGACCCAATCAATCTCATTTTTGGAAAAGGTTTCTGAAAATCAAACCCTTTACTAATGATAATTTTTTTGGAGAATTGGAAGGGGAACCATTTCTTTTTGGTTTGACAATTGGTGTCCTGCCTCTCCATTATGCCAATATGTGGGTGTATTTAATTATTATGACAAAGTTAACACATATTGTGTAATGGGAATTGGAACAAATCTGTTTTGAACTGTTTGTTGCCTGCTGAAGTGATTCCTTTAGTAGTCTGTGTATTACTGTTGATTCTGATGATATTTCTCTTTGGAAACTATCTCCTAATGATCTCTTTACATTTCATTCTTCTTGGAATTCCCTGAGACTGACCAAGCCACTAGCTGCTTGGCAGTCGATGATGTGGCCAAAATCTCTCACAAACTCTCTATCTATTTAGTTAATAATTCTTTGCCCTTGATGACAACCTGAGAAAAAAGGAGGCCATTTCTAGGTGTTATTTGTGTCATAACTCTTGTTAGGAGACCAATCACACTTGTATCCATTGTCTCATCTCTTGGCAGGTCTGGAACTTCTTTGCTATTCTGTTCCAGATACAGATTCCTCCTAACACAACTGTTAAAAGTTTGATCTAAATTTGGTTTGCCAAAAAACAAAGCCAAGAACACATTTGTACTGTCCTTCCTTTTCTTATTTTTTAACATATTTGTTGTGCGAGAAATCTTTCAAAGTTCCAAGGTCAAATGCCATTAGCTTCTCAAATTCAAAAGAAGGTCGTGGATAAGCTTAGAGCAATCTCTAGCGCTAATCTATTACCTTTTGGATTTTGGAGAGGATTTTGACATTTGGTTGGAAATTGGAAGTTCCCTGTGATGATTCAAAAGGAAAAAAAAAAAACAAAATCCGTTTTGATTCGTTGAAAATCCCCAAATGTATGTCTTTTTTTAAATTAAATACTGATAGAGCATCAAAAGAAAACCTGATTTATCCGGGGCAGGGAGGATTCTAAGAGGTTCGCGAGCAAAATTTGTTGCTGAATTTTACACTTTTTTGGGCAATACTAATACTCTGACTGCTGAAAATATAGTGCTATAATTCAAGGGCTGAAATTGTATCTTAGATTAAAAATCAACTCGATTGACTTAAAATTGACTCGCTTGTTTTATACCCTTTGTCGAGCAAGAAAGGTAAGGGTCATTGGATCCTTCAAGCTTTAACATCAGAATTTTTGAGACTATCGCAAGATAGACGTGAGAGTAACTCATATACATCGAGAAGGGAATAAAATTACAGATCATCTGGTCAACTTGGCGATGAAAAGACGATCCAACGCTGAATTTTTCAGCTTGCATGATTGTAATAATCGTAGAGGTTTTATATATATAAATGGTTTAGTCCTTCCGAACTTTCGATTCCCTATAAATGTAATAGGCTAGATAAATGTTGCGCCTAAATTTCCAGATATATATCTTAAAACTTTACAATTTAATATACAGATAGGAGATCTTCCTTAATCCTCCACCATGATGGTGATTCTTGACCAAAAAAAAAAAAAAACTCCGCAAAACCTAAAATCACCGTAGTTATAAAATATTGATGTATCGATCAAAACCGTATGTCTTACTTCTGAAAAAACGGTAGCCTCGTAAGTCGAAACAATTATCCATACAAGATAACTGATTTATTTAATTTACAAACTATACACTCATACATTGTGATACATTATCTACAGACTCCCGGGGTGGGTAATGCCCGGAGTAGCAGCCTCAACCCAAGCAGAGGTGCGATGTTTCTGGAAACTCAGGAGTCAGGATTGTAAACATATTCTAGCACCATAATGTGTTAACAGAGCTATTTCGAGTAAATCTTAGTTCTCAAATTATTTATGTCTTCAAGGTATGTAACTGCCTCATCCTCAGAACACTGCTTATTCTTGCGTATTTAACTTTGTTTCTTTATTTATTAAAAAAAACCTGGATCACTTGCTTCAGATGGAAACACATACCCTTTTAATCGGAGCCATCAACAGCCAACGGAACAGATTTAACCTGAAACAGAGAAAAATGTAATCAGATTTCACGGAGTAAGGCAGTATTTGTGGTTGCTAGAAAAGAACACTTCTGACTTTTAGCTCGAGTGTTCTTAAATTCCTGTTTTACTTCAACAGTAACACAAAATAACTTATTTTAAGCAGAAACTGGAAAATGTCATCACATGCTTTTTTCCACTTATATATATAACTTTTATTTAAAATCAATTTTTTTTTTTTTAACACAACTTCTACTCTAATAAATCACTTATTATTGCAAACACTACCTATGTTTGGCTAAAAATAATTTTTCCACAATCTCTAAATTTAATTAATTATTCTAAAAGGGTAGCAATCACAAACACTGCCTAATTTTTGTTATATATAATGACCAACAGAAACCGCATCGCCATGAATGTATATGTAAAGTTTTAAGAAACTCACAAGGTCCCGGAATTTGAGGATGTAGAACATTTCAAGATACCGACGAGTTTCGAGCCTCTCAAGTTTTGATACATATTTCCAGAAGCCATAGACTCCGGCCAATGTCATCAGCCTCTCGGAGTAAATCTTCCATGTATACCTTCATCACAACAAGTTTCTTAGTGATTTTAATGATGACTATAACAAGGCATACACTAGAGAACAAACAATTGAAAACTTTTATTTTCAGGATGCTAAAACGAGCAAAGTAATTGACAATATTACGTACTTTTCATAAATTCTGCGAAGAGAGCCTTCGGATAGAGTCACCCAATAACTCGGATCCTCTTTGCATTTCTGAAAGAAATTGGCCATGAGAATGCCAGCCCTGTCCGGGTGGTACGGGTCTATATGGAAACCGGATATACCATCTTCAATAATCTCCAATGGACCTCCATGGCAAGTAGCAAATGTTGGAAGGCCACAGCCCATGGCCTCAACAACCGTAAGCCCAAAAGCTTCGTAGAATGCAGGCTGAAGAAACGAGCAGAGTTACAGAAACAATTAGGAATAGCTACAAAATTTATCCGTAGGTTTCACATTTCTTTCCCCCAAAAGGAAAATTGGCGCGATATACAATCAGTCAAAAATATAGTACCTGAACAAAAATGCCTCTCTTATCGGCTATGTAGCGGTACAGTTCCCCATTCCTTGCTCGATTTGTTTGTGCTGCTATCCATCTTATATGGCCGTCCAAATTGTATTGCTTGATAAGAGCATGCATCTTCTCAATTTCAACTATTTCTTCTCGGTCGCTTGATTTTTTTACGTCATTGGAACCAGCCACCACGACAAGATTAGCCAATTCCTTTAGCTTGTCATTTTTACCATACATCTCAACGAGTCCTGTAATATTCTTAACCTGGTCCAGCCTCGCCATTGAGAAGATTATGGGTTTTGATGGATCTTTTAGTATACCACTATCAGGTAAATAGAAGATCAGAAACGAATTGAAAATGGAACGTATCTTCACTAAATCAATGTATCTGTTTGTGTGTGTGTGTGTGTGTGCATGGGAGAGAGCTATGTGAAGGGCATTGCATAAAGTTCACTTACATGTGCTCATCGTTTTGCTCGGGATCCAACAAAAGCTTCTCAAGGGATTCATGGAGGGAAGTGAGCCTTTTCTCCTGCTCCGTATATGGGAAATATATGGTCTCATCAGCTCCCGGAGAAACTATATTGAACTTGGGATCGAAAACATCAATACCGTGGACAACACGATATAAGCCTGGCAGAGTGAAAGCCGTGTGACTCTCATATTGACCAACAGTGTTCTTCCTGAAAGCAAAATAATGAGAAGTTTTAATTGAAATGTTGAACTACTGTATCATCAACGTATATAAGAAAAACTAACTACAAGAGATAAATGACAGCTTTTTATGATAATCAAATGCTGTGAGGCTTCTAAAATATGTGGAGATAAAGATAATAAAAGAAATCCGAACTAGAATCAAGTCAAAAGTTGCTACCAATGCGTTGAGAATGACACGTATAGGAATCAACTTGCCCATGCCTATAATATCAAATTGATATCCTAAAAACCAGTATCTCCTACCAAAAGAAGCTAGGATAGAAGTATATGGCACCCAAAAAAAAAAAAAAAAAAGATACATTCCACCAGGAGTTAGTCGGTTTCAGAAAAATAATTTTAAAACAGAACAGAAATTGAGGTAATATTCTAAGATTCAATAAAGAAGAAAGCTGAATGGCAGATCAGAAATACTAAAACAGGCCTTGTAAGACCAGTATCAGCATTAATTAGTAAAGCAAAAACGAGTTACTTACGTCCCAGCAATTTCTTGGTATGTACTGGTTATTATAAAATCTGCATTATTCATTGCTAGAAGATCAGCAGTGAACTGACATGAGAAGTGGTATTTGTCCTCAAATTTTTTCCAATATATGTCAGAATCAGGATATTTTGTCTTCTCCAGGGCATGGGCAATGGTGCACTGGAATATGGAACGTGAAATAGTTAAGTTTAGCAAACAACTTCATTAAATTAACTGTAGATTAATATTATATTTAAATATAGTTTAACTTTTTTACCTCCGTCACTCCCATCTTATGGGATAATAAGGAAGCCACTAGGTTTCCATCGCTATAGTTGCCAATAATAAGATCCGGTTTGCCATGCAACTCGGCAGCAATCTCACTTGCAGCGTCCTATGAGAAAACATCAAATGGAGCTTATAATGATTCCCACCCCCCGTAAAAAGAATATAGAAACAGAGAGAGAGCAGGAAACCACCGAGGTTTCATTAAACAAAAATAGCACAGCTCTCAAAGGAGACCGTGGCCATTTCCAGAAAGGTGCGCAAGAATTTTCACACTTACCACTGCAAATTTCTCCAGATACGGCCAGACATCAAACCTCGAAATCCACTGGCGAAGAATTCCATTCTCCGTTCTGAAAGGAACGCGTAGAATATGTGAATGCTCACATCCACTAATCCTTTCCAGCCGTTGGTTGCACGAAGTTCCTTTTGCATCGGGTATCAATCGAGTCACCTGGAAAAAGAAAGAACAAGCAAAGATAGATATTTATACAAGCATCATATCAACCAGAACACAGGAAAACTCAACAAAAATCACTTGAACATACGATTAAAATTCGTGGAGTGATATTCAGCCCTTGCTTCTTTATCCTTTGGATCATCTCAGACTCCAAGGCACGCACTTGATCCAGGATATACACAATCTGCAGAGAGACAAAAGAAGATGTTTCTTTAACTGCTTGATAAGTTTCAACAGTGAGTGCTTTCTATGCAAATTTTAGTATAGAATGTTCAAAGATGATTACCTGACCGCCTGTGTCAGGTAAACCTAGTACATTTGCTTGGCCAAAATATCCGTGCACTGACAAAATGACAACATTAAACACCATAGGTATTCTACCAAGAAACGTTTCCAGTGTGGAAGCATCAGGAGCCTGAAGGATGTCAGAGAGGAGATGCATCATCTCCAGAACATGTGCAGCAGTATCTCCCCACCCTCGCTCAAAACCCATTCCTTGCAATCTGCATTTGCCCAAAACAAAAAATTAAATGACAAAGAAAAAGATTCTCGAAGGTAAGAATATATATCTTGCAAGAATAGATGTATATACAAAACTCACACATATTCAAACTCAGAATAATGCGTGTCTGGTTGTAGTTTAGAAAGAAAATCCTCAGCCTTGGCCAGTACAGACTCAAGCCTGGAGATTCGTTGTATACGATCATTCAACATCAAAACCTATGCAGATAAAAAAGCGTTAACAGTAAATAATCTCTGTAAATACATCAACTAAAGAACAAGATTCAAAGATGGTAGAAAATTAGCTTAAGAGGACAGCAATCTTTTGACTCGAGTAAAAATGAGAACATTGAAAATGGGGTATATAATAGTAATTTATCAAAGGACTAATCATATTTTTTCTTCAAGTTACTGCCACAAAAAAGATGATATACATATGGTGTTTGCTTTTAGTTGAACACTTACATGCCCTTGATATTTGTGCCCTCTGAGGAAATCAAGTAATGGCTCCAGAGATTCTTTGTTGCGAAACATGATTGAAGAGAGATGACGATTCAGAAATTGGACCCCGTTGCCAATATATGACGATCGAGATGGGCGAGGAAATGATGCATTAAACGGCTCCAAATCCAGTTCAAGAAGATAAGGGTCATCAGGCCTAGATCACATTTTGCAAGGAGAACAGAAAAAAACAAATATCAATAAGTTCCTAATTAGTTGAGAACTGAAAATTTAATGCATAAAGCAGCAGAGATGTCACTCACTGCCCATCCACAAGTCCTTCTTTGAAACGAAGATATTCAGAAACTGACAACTCCTCGACACTGAGTTCATACACATTGACTCGAACAAATTCCCAGACACCTGGCCTTGGTCGGATAGCTATAGCAACAAAAGGTGGCACGACTATTGCTTCCTGCCACAAATATTAAATTGAGCATGACTGCAAGGTTCCTCTATCATATAATTGGTAACTACAAAACCATAGAAGTTTAAATTTGGATTATTAACATATATGCATATATACACACACAGAGACACACCGGAGTAGCGCAAATGGTGAAAGCTGTTGCAGTGTAAATTATAGTAATACTAAAGAATCATGTCAACAAATATATAAGCAGTTCCAAAAATAGAGACAAAATCGGTAAATCATCAAATAAATTAGCTCTTTCCCTTTTCATATCCAGCAAAGCAAATAAGTCTCTAAGGTTTGTTACAGTACAACTTAGTCAAATCCCTATAATACTCTTGATGCTAACTACCAATTTAATTTGAAGAAAATGAGAATCAAACCAAAATATTCGATGCTTGATTCAAGATCGTTCGTTAAAAACTCGTTTAGAATATCGATAATATTTCAAACAAGCTTGAACAACAGCTGGTTCGGCTCGACTCATTTACAGTCCTACACTTATTAACTTAATATCAAATTTACACAACTTGTATTAACACTCAGAAATAGAAAAATTAAGCGAAAATAACTGACAGAAATTTTACTTGAGAACACTTTAAGACTTCACTGAAAGGGCCATCACTGAGTGATTTCTTCGCGGAATCACCACCAATAACGTTTTCCAGTTCATCGAGCAGATGGTGAGGTTGAAGAATACTCTTCCCCTGCGCCACATATCTTCAAACAAAGTAGAAACAGGATCGTAAGACTCAAACTAACACTAGATGAAAAATCAACCCTAAATCAAGGAAATTAATGACGTAACCTTAAAATATCATCCAAACAACTTCCGAGAATCCTAACAGAGACTAAATCACACACTATTGTTCAGAAAGCTGATACTAGTGGAATCTTAACAGAATTTTATTTTCCAAATATAATTATTCACTTGAAAACATAAAAATTAAAAGTACGAACCGGGAAAGAAGAGAGACTAGTTCATTCCGGTGAGCAGAGAGAGTGTCTTCAACCCTCTCCCTCATGCTGGGTAATTTCTGCAATTTTGGAGTCCCCATCTAGATTTTTCCGGCGACTGTTACTGAATAGATAAGAAATATGATCCGGATTTCAGACGAAATTTTGTTATTCTTATGTTGAAAATCAAAAGGTAGAAAATAGAAATGTGAGCAGAGCAGGAATGGGGAGAGAGAGATAAAAGGTGGCGGCTTATGTATTAGAGGCGTATTTTGAGATCAACACGTAGTTTATCGATCTGTAAACTAATCATTTTTATTATGGGATATTAAACCGCAATTCGCCCACAGAATTGAATACTTTATTCCAATTTGTGTTTCATCTAATATTTCATTATATTTACTACATGTCACGTATTAATTAGTGATGTCATCATATATACGTAACGTGTAGTGATTCTTTTAGAATACAAGATATGATACAAATTGAAATAGAGGATCTCATCTGAATTTTCCTAGGCTGTGTTTACTTTTAATTGGAAGAGGTTGAAGTATGGTAGGTTGGAAGAAATATAGTGAAAAAAGAATTTGAGTAAAATAAATGGGTGTTTAATTTTATTGATTAAGGATTGAGTTGTAATTTATTTCTATGTGTAAAAAATGATAAAAAGATAATATAATATGTGTAAATATATTGTCAGGAAGCCCAAAGAAAACATTGTTCGACTAATCTAATTCCCAATGAATTGAGTCAAGTTATAAGTAAACACACCCATATTAAGCTTTAGGTACGACGGTCTCTAGAGTGTAACGTAATATATTTTTATAAGAAAATGTGATATTTTAAAGATAAAAGGTGATATAATTATCTATAAAAATGATACTTTTACAAATAAAGATAATAATTTTGTACATAACATAATAATTTTTTATTAAAAAAAGTAATATTTTTATAAATATAAGCAATATTTTTACTAAAAAAAGTGATAATTTTATTAAAAAAAGGAAATACATGTTTCCATCGCATCATGTAATCGTCTCACACAAGTTTATCTTCTTTTAAACACATAGTCCATCGATCAAATATTTTTAAAATATAAAAATAATACTTCGTACATATCAGCTGAACACCTTGACATACATACAACTCATACACTTCATAATTATTCGGACAAAGTGTTTGAACACTTTTTCTGAAATGTAGTAGTGCAATCAATTGAAAAATGTTACACTAACAAATAAATTGAGAAGGCAATATGTGAAAATTAATCGTACACAAGGCTAATTCTACTATAGTCCCGTGACTTATACCTGAATATATTATATATTAATGAATTATTGTATAAATATAAATTAAAATAAAATTAATCTTTGATTATAAGTTTATACGTCTACAACAACAATATATAACTTATTCGGATATTATTCATACCGTGGATAAAAAAAATAAATTATTACACCGAGTTTCTTTCTTTAATTGGGGTGGATTCGGAAAGAGTCAAATAGTTGCTTGTATAAATAAAATGAAAATAAGGTGTGGATTCAGAAAGAGTATTAACTATTCAAATTCAATTAGTTTTTTTTTTTTTTCGAAATTTAGTTATTAAAACTTGGATGAGATATACTTTTAGGGGGAATTAAACAAAAACAAAAGACCGTATTTAAAATAAAAAATTATCGATAGTATTATAATAATAATAATAATAATAATAATAATAATAATAATAATAATAATAATAATAATAATAATAATAATAATAATTGCGTTTTATGATTGATCTATGCGAGCAATTGCTGTTATTATGAATGTTTTAAATAATATTTTAATTAAAATAAATTTTTGACTGCATGCTCAAGTAATTTTAATATTAAGTATATTAAAAATCTGGGTATTCCTCACTAAAAATTGAAATATACTCTCATTAGGAAAAAAAGGAAAAAAAACACAATCAAGAAATAGCTTTCCGTATGTAAAAGCAAGGTTTTAAAAATTACTAAGACGCTAGTTAGACGATAAACTGAAATCTAACAATTAGTTGAGATTTAGACGGAGCTAATAAGAACACAGACATAATTAGACGAGGAGGAATTGAAAAATAAATATGAAATTAACA
This sequence comes from Ajuga chamaepitys, assembly GCA_958295605.1. NCBI lineage: Eukaryota > Viridiplantae > Streptophyta > Magnoliopsida > Lamiales > Lamiaceae > Ajuga > Ajuga chamaepitys. The sequence continues at coordinate 51,469,518 of OY282507.1, forward strand.
TCCTATTTAATCATTTTCTCTGTTTAAGTTAATATTAAAATATGATATCATTATCGAGGCGAATCATTTTTAAACAATTTATATATATTTCGGGCTTTAACCCTGACAATTTTGGATCCGGCTCCGGTGCTGTAATTGCACCGGGTCAAGTTTCTTACTCTAGCTCTCCCACGCACACAAAATGCTATTCGACACACTCACACATTTCCACTCTTTCTCTCTCACACACAATGTGGAGTTGATCCAAATCCGACAATTTCATATCAGTTTGGGTTCTATCATTCCTACGAAAAAAGTAGTTCTCTTGTAGATTAATTGTAAGGATTTAATATCCGTGTAATTTGACTCATGAATAATTTTTGTGAAAAGATATTAATATTTATGCTAAAAAATATTAATTTTTTTCTTTAAAATATTAAGTTGAAAATCTATTAATTGCTCCTGGAAAAAAAGTATTGTACCGAAAGGTGAATTTCTTTAGAATAAATAATATATTTCAATATAAATGATGATATATTTTCATAAATCGTCTTTTATTTTAAATTATACGTATTTAAGATCCGCACCATGATGTAAATTGTATTATAATGAGTGTACGAAAAATGCAAGTGACTGTGGGTCCCAAATTTAAATTCCCCATAGACTAGAGTGAAGACAGCCCATTGTAATCGTGTCCTGTTTATAGTGATTGTTTTGATTGTTTTGAGTTGAATATTCGAAGGTGCAACTTTTACCGGACTTTTGTTTTTCAAATTCGTCACGTCTCTGCTTACGTGGCCAATCAGCTAATTTTCATAAGATAATACTCAAATTAAATATATTTTCTTACGGGATAATTGAACTGGGATGTCCCCATCCAGATATGGCATGCATTATACTCAACATATTTTATTTTATACCGGATGACTCATCTCTTCACATCCACACCCTATTACCTACATCACTTTTTACAATTTCCAACACACATTTTACAAATTTCAATACACATTTTACAATTTTCAATGCACATCCTAACCTACTATACCCTTAAACTAAAATATCTTTGTGGATGTCCCGTCCATGAATGTGCCACATCGGACGTGGTACATGCCACTACATCACAATCCAATTATCTCCTTAGGGTGTGTGTGCTTAAGGTCGGAAAAGTAAAAAAATATTTTTAATCCCGTAAATATTTACTTTTTCGATTTTAATCTCATAAGTATTTGTTTTTCAATTTAGTCTCGTAAGTGCTAAAATTGTTCAATTTAAGGACAATTTTTATCTAAAAATACCAAATCGGCTCACGTGACCCAAATAATTAATAAAATCCGGCGACTTATAGTGATGCAGCGAAAATTATCTGAGTTAACTTTTTTTCTGTCAAATTTAAATTCAAAATAAAATTATTATCCATGTTATGAGAGAAAAATAAAATTACTTATAAAATCATATTAAACCATATTAAATATTAAACATCAGATAAAATAGAGGACAACTTTTCATTTGAAAAATAATGTTTAATATTTAATTGGATTTGTGTAATATGACAAATAATTCTATTTCTCTCTAATGACATGGATAATAATTTTATTTTGAATTGAAATTTGACAGAGAAACAAGTCCAACTCAACTAATTTTTGTTACATCACTATGAGTCGCCGAATTTTACTAATGATTAGGATCACGTGACTTGCACGTGAGTATTTCCGGCCGATTTGGTATTATTAGGCGAAAATTGTCCTTAAATTGGACAATTTAAGCACTTACAGGACTAAATTGAAAAACAAATATTTATGGAACTAAAATTGAAAAAGCAAATATTTATAGGATCAAAAATGATTTTTTGCCGGTCGAAAAATGCTGAGCCAAATTTAACTGAAATAATTAATAAATGTGTTTTATTGAAATTCGATCCATTAAATTTACCGAGGCCAACTTAAAATTGACACACTCTTAGTATAAGATAATATACTCCTTGTTATCTTATTACAGTCTGCATCTCAAAATTATAAAAGAAAAAACCCAGATATTATATATCTTAGTGAGATTGAGAAAAATGAAATGAGAGAAAATAAAAATAAAGTTAAATAGGTGTAAGGAAAAGAGATAAGAAAAAATTTGTATGTGACCGTCACACGATGTGATGGGTAAAAGTATCACTTTTTATGGTAAAAGTATCACGTTTATCTGTAAAAGTATCACATTTTTTATCAAAAAAAAAGAATAACTTTTTGTAGCAAAAGTATCACATTTATCTGTAAAAGTATCAATGTAGTAAAAGTATCACTTTTTCATGTAAAAGTATCACTTTTTTCCTATAAAAGTATCAATGTTTTCTGTAAAAGTGTATTCCGTCACACGTGTGATCGTTCACACACAAGACTCACTCTTTATTTTATAAGTGTCTATTCAAAAGAAACTCTATTATAAAATTTATATACATCCCATTACATGATAAAATTGGGAAGAAGTAAAAAGAAAAATATTACTCCGCACAAATATTTTAAGTTTATCTTTTTCTTGCCATATTAAATAAACCTTCCATGTTTTTCTCCAAATAATTTTAAGAAGTGAAAAAACTGAATTATTGTATTAATACTTTGTTTGCTGAAAGTGAAAGGTTAATTAACAAGTTGTATTAGTTCGAGAAATTAAAATCTTTAAAGATAAGAGTAAAGAGTGCAATTCAAGATTGATTCTATCCCTTAATTATTGCTGGTGTACGAGTGTAAATGTATATAGCGGAAGTCAAAATCGATTAACAGGGAATGAGGTAACGTAGTTTGATACTCTAATTATCTAGGATTATCCTAACTAGACACTAGAATTGGTGAATGATTTGTTTAACTATTAAACTAGTATTGCGTGTAATCTAATAAACTGAATTAATTAATAAAACTGATTTCAATCAACGAGAATATATCCTAGGATTTCGATTTCAGGAATTACGATAACGATGATTAGTGTCTAACTTATAAACTTTTAAACCAGTTTTATTATCTATTAAGCGGCACTTAATTAATTTAACCATTCTCTCGAAGCGACTAAGTCGTAGATTAATTAAGATAATTACTCTCTCGAGTCAATTGATCCTAACAACTCCTAACAACCCCTTAACATTTTGCCTACACTATCATAGACAATCGTGTTATGTGTTATCGTCTATTAACAAATCCCTTCTCTCGAAGCGAAATCGTTAAACAAGTAAATTAAACCTAATTGACTAAATTAAATTAAATTATAAGGATTAAATCAAACACATAGATAGATAATGAAAACTGGAGTCAATAAACTAAACAATTAAATCAACATTGTTGTAAAACCTTACTTTCTAATCCTAGGACACGAGTTGTGTAGCTACTCATGTCTATTCAAATAAAAACAATTTCAAGGAAAATATTGTCAAGAACTTGAAAATAAATAAAGAATAATTAAACACGATAGTCGGCTCGTCGATCTTCGTCTTCTCGTTCTCATGGCTTCTACTCCAATGTAAAAGTATGAGAAATTTTGATGTAATGTGATCCCCCCTTGAAAAACGAGCTTCTATTGCCTTTTATTGACTTCGTGACGAGTCCTGGGGTCTCTAAACTTCATTTCCTACTTGAGATAGAAAACTCTTCAAAACAACGTATTTTGGCGCGGCCGCTTTGCTTGTATGACGTGGCCGCGTTACTTTAAGCTTGAAACAACTTCAAAACCGTGCTTTTTACCGCGGCTGCGTTGCATGTGTGGCGTGACCGCCTTCATGAACAACGTCAATCTTCCTTTCTTCGCACTTTCTGTCGCGGCCGTGAGCTTGGCTAGTCGCGGTCGCAACAGTTCAATTCTAAACCAGACCCAAATCGGTTTTGAACGGTTTAGGCCGGTTTAAGCCGGTTCTTTCTCTCTTTTAACTTGTTCTTTCATCCAATAGTCGCAAACTACGACTTTTAGCCCTGAAATACTCAAAATACCTTAAAAACAAGTCAAACACGTTAAATGATTCAAATATTTTAAATCCTACGACTCTCGACCAAATATGCATGTAAATGCTATAAAATACAATCCTAAATCGACCTAAATACATGCATAATTAACGTGTATCAAAACCCCCCAAACTTAAACTAATGTTAGTCCCGAACAACAAAACAAAAACCAAAGAATACAAGTGATTATCCAATGATTTAGGGCGATTGGATGCTGAATTCAATTACAGACTAATTTTTCTTCAAACATTTGGGCAACATAATACAAGTGAGCATATTTGATAGCACAAAAATCAACTACTTTCTAGACTTTGAACTTTTGAATTATTCGATCCTCACCAGGTAAGTGTTTCACTCATCTTTCAAGTGTATAGGCTAAAACATGTTCCGTTCAAATTGAATTGCATGCAAAGTCTACCATATGCTTGCCAATCGTCTAAACTAGACCTCGTACTTGAAATGTGTGACAAAGGATAAAAAGGTCTTTCTTTTGGTTGTAATGTGGGCTTAAGGTAAGATGGGATACATTTGGATAAAAGTGATTACTTTTGGACTAATCAAGTTATTCCTAACCCGACTACCCCTCAATACAATCACTCAACCTCACTCTTCAAATCTCAGCAAATCATCCCAAAAGAAATGACTTCTTCACCTTCCAAAAATCCTTACAACGTAAGTGCTTTTCAACTATATGTGGGTACCACATCTTGGGACTACCCGGCTGTTCTATTCAGCTCAAACAACTATTCTCAAAAGTACTAAACCACGTGTACACAAACTTTTTCTTTTCTTTTTTCACTTTTTTTTTCTTCTTTTTGTTTTTCATTTTCGATTAGAAGAGGTTATTCTTCCCTGTATTTCACCTATCATTTTTATTGTTCCCTTCCTGTTTTTGAATATCCACTAGTTTTTCTTTTTTCTCCCAAGATTTTTCATCCAACTACCTTCCAATCCTCCTCCCTCTTACTTGATTAATCCAGTTAAGGTCAAAGGTTTAAATCGAAAGGTTTTCGGCTTACATTGTCAAACTATGAAAGAATAAGGCTATAAAGCTCATGTGTGTTAACTAGGGATAAATTGTGAACTTTTGGTACAAATGGCAACTTTTAATGGCTAAAAAATAGGCTTAAAACAAAAACTGCCTAAGATCATTTCCTAAGTCACAACGCATACTTGACACATTCATAGTAACGACTCAAGACAAGTTTTAGAGACTAATACACATATTCATCAAAATCACACCGAAAGAAATAATATTACTCCGAGAATAGGAGTACAATTAGGCTCAACTTCTTACAATGTTAGTTTTGATCAAATATTCTAGGTTCAAGCTCAATTTCGTCTCAAATCACCTCTCATGCTCTATTATGTGCCAATTTTGCAACAAAATTCCAAAATCTTTTCATCATCTACCTTTCATCATCCATCTTTCTCTATTTTTTCTTTTCTTATTTTTAATCACTTGTTATCAACTGCCAATTCGGGTTTCTCTTTTTTTTCTTATAGACTCCTCTTAACATTTAAAAACCTAAAACTAAACTATTAAGACACTCAAAACAAAACAAGTAAACTATAAACTCCTACGACCCAACATGGCAACTAAATAACAAAAATGGGCTCACAGACCCAGTATTCCAGTTAAAGCAACAAGAATAAACAAGTGGGCACACAGACCCAAAAACTAAACGGCAGGTCATAGCATATCAAACGACCAAACAACGAGAAGCAAAAGAGCAATAGCCAAATAAAATAGCAACGAAAATATAAATAGCGGCCAAGACGTCCCACGGTACACCCCCTCCCCCAAACTTGGCTTAAAGCCAATGTTTGAAGAAAAAGAGTGGTACACCATAGTGCTAACTTACAATCACTGTAGTGGTGGAGGTGGTTGGAAACCATGTTGGCTCTAAAATTGAGCAAATGCCTCCCTCTGAGTCTGCTGATGTTGTCTCCATGCTCGTTCTTCGTTGCTCCTTTCAAGGAGCTTGTTGAAAATCACTTGCTGGTCATGCATCTCGGTGCTAATCGTTTAAATGGCCCCCCGGATTTCTGTATGATGTCTATCTATATTGGTGCGAAGTGATTGCACTGTATCATTGCAAACACGTACATCGTCCTGGAGAGATGTGATGAGGCCTTCCACGTCCTCAGTCAACTCGGACGCAGAGGCTACTGCTGTTGCTGCTCTCTTCTTCCTAGATGGTTTAGGAGCTATGCTGCTTCCTTCGGCTGCTGATCCTGATTGGAGAACATCGGAATCCAGAGCTTGGGAAAGCTCAAGGTGGTCCTCAGTGGATAGGGATAGATTGTCTGTATCAGTGACGCTCGTTACTACTGTCCCTATCTTGAAAGGAAGGCGAATGTAGGGTCCGACCTTTTGGTAGACATATGGTACCGTCCCATCTTCTCCCAGGACCACAACTTGCATACTCTCGAGCAAGTCCCATGTGCACTGGACCTTACCCTTAATCGATACTAAATCATCTAAATCGATATCAGCAAACGACGCGGCTATAGGCGTGATCAAGCCTCCAATCATGATGTTGTCCTTCTACTTTTGGATGACATTCTCGAAATGTTCCATCAGTATCTTGGCAATGTCAACTTTATGCCCATGAAGCAAGTAGAGCATCGACAATTCAGCCTGCCTCATAGCCCCTGCTTCTCTTCGTGCAAACAAAGTGTGGGCTAGCATTTTCTGTAGATACTGACTCACGGGATTGCGAATCCATGAGGCTTTAGCAGCATTCGACACATATCTTTGCGGTGCCACAAGGGGTGGAGCAGCTGTTAGCAAACCCCAAAACTCTTGTGCATTGAATAACTCCGGTGGATCTACTCTGGCAGCCTTGGGAAAGCTATATATCTGATCCAGCTGGCTATATGTCAGTGAGCGTGGTTTGCCCATCAGCTGGAAAGTAATGCCATCCGGTCAGTGAAAGTCCAAGGCACTTGCCACTGTGATAGCAAATGTGCTCAGGAATTCGAGTGTGATCCTTCTGTAGGTTTGTTGGGTTTGCATGAACTTGAGCAAACTTTTCTGGGCCAGTAGAGCTCGGATATTGTCATGAATTCCCATCGCCCAAATCAAGTCGTCATTGCTGAACCTTGTTGGCAAAATCTGGCGACGACGAAGCTCATCAAACCGAGCTTTGTGCTCAGCCCTCGCCACTGAGAACCCATATAGAGTCTGGCTGTCGTTCAGGTTCGGTGCTGTTGTCTCTTCCACCATGGGTTGTTTGCCCTTGCTACGACTGGAGCTGGCCTTTTTGGGTGCCATTTTAGTGAACATGTATACAGACAACAAAATTCTTTTCTCAATAAACAATGATGCAATGTGAATCAAGAGCCAGTTTAGATTCTAGGAGATCCCAATCAGGCTACATTTTTACTTTATTTGGTTCAACTATTAGTTGGAAGTTTATGCTACAATCTGTAGTGGCTCGTTCAACTACTGAAGCTGAATTCATGGCTATTGCTAAAGTGGTTAAAGAGCCAGTCTGGCTTAAGGGCATTCTGGAGGAATTTGGCTTGAAGCAGAAATCAGTCAAGGTGTTAGTTGATTCACAGAGTGCTTTGCATCTGGCAAAGCATTAGATATTCCATGAGAGAAGCAAGCATATAGATGTGAAACACCATTTTGTAAGAGACATTGTAGACAAAGGTTTGGTTGAGCTTGTGAAGGTGAAAACTGAAGAAAATGCTTCTGATATGTTGACAAAAGCACTGACTTTAGAGAAATTCAAGTATTGCTTGCAGCTGGTGCAAGTAATTCAGAGATAGTTGACGAAGAAATGTTTTAACCCTGTTATGGGGTTGGTTTGGTGGAAGGGGTATTTCACTATCATGGTTGATTGATGAATTGTGAGATTGATTGATGCTTGGCTTCATGTATTTGTCAAGGTGGAGATTATTGAAATAAGAAGTGTGGGAAATACATTCAAACTAATCTACTGATTAAAAGTTGAAGAAAAGCTAATAGAAGTTGTCAAGAAGTTGTCTAGAAGTTGTGAAGAAACAAACTTGTGCAACGGTTTAAACTGAGTCTTTGACAATGGTTTTCGGCAGTTAAATTTGTTAAAACCGTTATTGTTTTAACTCAGAATCGTTGTCGTTTTGATTAATGCAGATTTGCAATTTTGAATGTGTACTTAGCTGTTTGAGTTGTTTTTACTATTACCAATCTTTGCAAAGGGTTGTTAGATATATAATGAAGTTACTAACAACTCTAGTCAGTTAGTTCATCATTCTAGAGTGAGAAACACGCAAGAAAAATAAAATCTAGAGATGCTCTTGTTGATTTCTTGTCTTGTAATTTCTGGATTTAAAGGTGATAGTAAAATCCCCAACCCTGTGGATGTAGGTTAGTCAAAACCAAACCACGTAATTCGGCTGGTATTGTTTTTCTTGTTTTGGTTGATCACAAGCACATTTGCATTCAAAGTGTTTGTGAAATTGCTTAAAGGGTATTGTGGTGTGTTTTGGTGTGTGGTGTTTAATTGTTGTTTGCCAACCGTTGCTATCTTTTTTTTTTTTTTGTTCTTACATTTCTTGCTGACAATTTTATCTCTTCTGCAGCAAAGATCATTGGCATTAAGCCACAAGATGAAGTTCAACTAGTGATCCGCTAGATCTTCTCTTCGAATGGAATAAATAGAGACGGAACCCGGAATTTTTGTTAAGGGGGGCGATATAATTTTTTTTTCAACAATATTAATTTTAGTTTCGTAGCTATCATGACTATTGATGTATTAACCCTTTGGTTCCATCCCTGGGAGTAAAGAAACTTATCTAAATTCATATGCATAAATTTGATTTTGGATCCAACCAACAATAATATAAGTGAGCCAATTAAAAAATTACCAATTATATAAATGAAATAGTTACTATATTACCTCTACAAATAATATTATAAAATTGCAAAATTTATATATTAGCTCAATTGTGTCTTTTAGCTAAAAGAGAGATATTTATTTCCTTATTCTTGTGACGGGTTATTGAAATGATTAATTGGTGATAACATATTGACTTTAATAACGTAATTGTAACAATTAACAAGTACTTATTATTTAAAATAAAACTTGTCTCGAAAGACCATTTTTCTTATAGTTATAAGGGTTAGTTACGTAAAAATTTACGAACTTTGATCAATTATCATCTGCAATGTAATATTTTTTCAGTTCACTTCACCCAAACAAGTTTTAGGCTCCAATTACTGAGGTGAAGTTCTAAATTGAGATTATAAAACATCAATAGCATATATATATGTAATTGTACAAATTCTCTTAATCCCGAAGTGAATGGAAACAACATTGTTTTATCTTTCAATCTAATCATTAAACCTTTTTTTGAAGAATCATGCAAATAATATTGATCAAAAGATTATGAATTAGTTACGTAATTAATAAAAAATATACGCATTCTACTTAGATCCGCGTTATTCGAAACATGTTTTCCTGCCTCTAAAAATATTTACCCAAATTGAATAGTAGGGATAATTTCTCTCATGGACCTCAACAATGATCAATAAAAATTAATGAACCAAAATTAGAAGAGATTTCGACCATAAGAATGGCGAAATTAGTGCGTAAAAGAGTCCTGGTGACAAGCTATTTATACCAAAAAATTATAATAAAACTCAGAAATAAAAAATAAAAAGTGTTTTTGAAGGGAATGTGGAAATGGCCAATAGTTCAGGATCCGAAAGCTGCCACTGCGTGATTGTTTTGAGCATTGCGTGTTTGTTCATCGTCAACAATGTCGTTTTGGCTGATGAGACAGTTTTTGATGTCATGAATTATGGTGCTAAAGCTGATGGCCAAACCGACGATGCAACGGTAAATATCTTAATTATTTAATATGCCGCACATTTACGATGAGCACTTCGTTAACATCTGTCTACATGCACTGATGTAATGCGTTTAAAAAAATTGTCGAACAAATATTTATAAAGGTGTTCACTATATATGTGGGGCATGTCGATTTTTGTGTTTATAGATGCAAATTTTGCAGGCATGCATGAGCAATTTGTGCTTATGGACCTATAATATCTTACAACTAATATATAAACATATCAGATGTTAGGACCTAGGATTTTGCATTTCATGTTTTCTACAAATTATGAATGAAACATCAAATGAGATCTTTTCTATATTCAACTATTCCCCTATTTTTTTTTCTTTTTCCTTTCTCAAATTTGAAACTCAACATTATTATTCTTGTAGAGGTGACAATTGGGGCCTTCCAGCTCGACTAGTCGATCCATTGATGGCAATGTCTTGCCGGGCTAGCAAATCTCTTGTATTAAAAATATTGAGCAAAGTTTTGTCCATCCTACTAAAAGTATTTTTGGTCTAAATATTTCTATAGTTGAACATGCTTGAAATGTCAAGTGGGCTGTATCGACTTAGGATGTGTAGACAAATCAAATAATTTTAATTAGATTTGCATATCTAATTCGATTGAGATTATTCGGATTTAAATACGAATTAATTTGTAAAATAAAATATAAATATAAAATACTCCCTCCGTCCCGGCTTAACTTTCCTACTTTGACCGCGCACGGAGGTTAGAAAAAGCAGATTTTCTGAAATCTTTGACTTTTTTAAAGGTGGAGATTGATGGTGGAGATTTTGAGGGTGGAGATTGTGAGAGAAATTTGTCATTTATGGACTGACAACTTAAGTTGAGACAAACCAAAAAAGAAAGTAGGTAAGTTAGAGCGGGACGAGGGTAGTACTAATTATGTATAACTATTAATTTAAATTAACTTTATATAGGTCATATATATTCGTAGAATTTGTAAAGGATTTTTTTTTTAAAATTAATATTTGAATATTTTTTTAAAAAAAAAAAAAAAAAACTCTTGAAATTTGGTATCAAATTGAAAATATTGAAATATTTTTTTGAACCACCTTTCAAAATTCAATTAATATTCGAATTCGATTTTTTAGTGTTCGATTTATTTACAATCCTACTTATGTCGACTCATTAGGCAGGACCGATTTTAAATAATGTATTTGTGGCAGGCGTTGATTAACGCATGGTTGGCAGCGTGCAAGTCAACTGGACCAGCAAGAGTTGTAGTCCCTGCCGACAAGGAACTGACACTCGGCGAGGTGGTGCTACAGGGACCATGCACTGCTCCGCCGCCCATCATCGTTGATATCCAGGGGAATCTTTCCGCACTTACCGACCCTAGCATCTACTCAAACGCCGTCTGGATCCTTGTAGAACATGTCACCGGCGTTCAGGTTTCCGGCTCAGGGACCATCAACGGCCACGGACAGGATGTTTGGCAGTATGCTGACGGAAACGGAGAAGTTAGTCTTCCTGTGGTAAGTAGTTTTTCGAAACATTGATATATTTTGTGTGGATCTACATTTAACGCGAATTGCACAAATCTTAGTGCAGTCAATGATATTCTCCGATGTATCAAATGGCACACTGCGGGATCTGACCTTTGTGGACGCTATGGGGTTCCACACAAAGGTTTATTCCAGCAGCGACGTCGTAGTGACGAACGTGACGATTCGGGCCCCTGGAAAAAGCCCTAACACCGACGGTATCCACTTGAGCAATGCTACTAATATCAACATCACTGATTGCAACATTGGAACCGGAGATGATTGCGTTTCTATTGGTTCTGGCACAAACAACATCCTCGTTACCAGAGTCTTCTGTGGCCCCGGACATGGTCTCAGGTACGCTAATTTTCGACTACCTTCGACTAATTTCCGACCTTCTTTGGTTGCTTACAGGGTGTTTTTCTTTGCTTAGCTTTTGAGGAAAAAGTAATTTTTGTCAAATATAAAAGCTGCAACATTTGATACTTAAAGCAGTTTTTAGCTTATGAGTGATAGATGAAACTTCTACTTATTTACCAAAATACTAAAAAGTTGAAAAAATAACTATTTTCTACTTTTATCTTTTGGCCTAGAATCACTTTTATTAAAGCTGAAGTTGTTTCTCAAACTTTCTAAAACAGTTTTTTCTAAGCTATAAGCTGAAAAGCATTTGGAAAAAGCAATTGCAAACACCCTTAAAAGTTGCAATGTTTGATACTTAAGCAACGTTTAGTGTATGAGTAAGAGATGAATCTTCTACTATTTACAAAAATATAAAAAAGGTGAAAAAAATAACTATTTTCTACGCTATTGTTCTAAAATCACTTTTATGAAAGTTGAACTTCTTTTTCTAAACACTCTATAATAATTTTTTCTAAGTTGTAAGCTGAAAGGCACTTGGAAAAAGCAATTGCAAACACCCCTATATTTATTTATGATTCCTCCGATCTAACCTTTTTATGTTTGATTAACCTCGTCTAAACCCCAACCATATATTTTGGATGTTTGTAATGTTACAGCGTGGGGAGCTTGGGGAAGCGGCCGATCGAGACCAGTGTGAGCGGTATCAGCATAATAAACTGCACCATAAACGGGACAACCAATGGGGCAAGAATCAAAACATACCATGATTCGCCTCAGCTTACTGCTTCAAATATTTTGTTTCAAGATATAATGATGACTCAAGTTAAGAATCCCATCATCATTGATCAGCATTACGACTCCAAGACAAAGCCTACGGTAGGTATTTGTATATTATAAATTTATTTAGAGTTGGTAATTCGGACAGTCGATCCTACGCTCAAATTTTTCTTAGTTCTAGTCGTGTCAGATTAGTTTCAAATTTCTCTCAGTAAAAATGTATTATTATCTTTGGATGCAGCAATCAAGTGTGAAGATTAGTGATGCAAAGTTTATAAACATAAAGGGGACCACAATATCACCGGTGGCAATAAGTCTGAACTGCAGTTCCACATTCCCTTGTGAAAACATTGTGTTGCAAGATATTGATTTGGCGCCGTTTGATGCTACAGTAAAAAGCGTCACAGCGGCCTGCGCTAGTGCTACAGTTACTGCCAGCGGGGTCATGAACCCGCCTGCTCCCACTGCTTGTCAATAAATTTCTATTTCTCGTTAACAATTAACTTTAAACGTAACATATGTGTGCATAGGTTGTCCGAATTTGTATTTCATAAATGTATAATGCAACTTAGGTCTTGTATTTCATAAGATAGCAATTCATTACATAAATGAAACAAGCATATATAATAAATTAGGAAAGTAAGATCCCTCACCTGAATTGTTTTGTATGTACCGTTGGAATGATATGCAAATTGTTAAGACCATGATCTTTGTTTCATGCAAACTAGGCATGTTTTAATAATGTGCTATTAAAGTCTAATAAAGAAAATAATTGAAATTAATGGACACTGAAAAAAATGAAAGCAAGAGTGACTCGAATTGGGTTTATTAGGATTTGAGAATGGGAAAAGTAATAGCCTAAATATGATAATTTGGACAAGTTTTGTAAAAAAAGGATTAAATGGGTTGACACAAACCAAAAGGCTTGACTCTACTAACAACCAAATTGATAAAATAATAAAAGAAAATTAAAAGAACTCACACACACTGTCACCTTAAATAAAAAAAAATAATGGGAGACGAGCTCCAAGTAGATTTGAGTTTTACCAAGAAGCAATTAACTATAGATTGATTCTTATTTTACTAAATTATCAGTCATTTTTATAATTTGAAGAAATTATTAATTTATGATATCAATAGGACCACTAATTTATATAGAGGTTTTTTTTTTAAAAAAAATGATTATCTTATTATCTTATCAAAATTGGTCGATTTTTTAACTGGCCCGATTTGAAACCAGAAAAAAATTATTATTTTAGATAATTTATTAATTATAAAGTATTAATTTATAGAGATTTCGTGGTATGCGTTTTTCTCCTACTTCTCACTAAAGTAGTCCGGGAGTATTTATTATACACACATATCATATATATTAAAAAATAAATTAACCGCCCCACATCTATACTATATAATATAACAAAATCCGCCAAGAATAGTAATATCAACATTTTCCCGCCCAAAACAACACTGCTAATTTTGGAAAACTTTAATATTAGCTACATTAATTGGTTAAGCCTTATATATGGTATAACTGGCTGCATTAATTGATATTATCTTATATATGTTAAAACATTCAAACCATTTAATTCCGGAATTATATTTAAAGTTGGTAATAAGTTAGAATTGATTTAAACAAATCTCGCAACATAACCTTTTCAACTCGAACTCAAGGCAGTATATCATATTATAATTTTCAAAGATTATGATTGATAAGTATTCATATTCTGGGCTCGGTAATGAAGCCCAATTGATTTTTCTCCAGGAAGGTGTTTATATATTGAGGAACTATTGATTTTTTCTCCAGGAACCATTGTATTTCAATCTGTGTAGTTTTGAGTGTCAGAGTTTAATAATAAACCTCTCGGTAGTAAAAAATGAATCCTAAAAAATATCATAAGTAGCTAAGAACAAACCAATTAAAAAGATATAACTGAATATTTCTTACTCTTGAATTCTTGAACTCTTCCTTGAATCCCTTGCTTGACACTCCAAATTATGACAAAAGATGTATAAAATTTTATTTTTAGGCCCCCCTTTATAGTTGAAGAATTAAGATATATGAGTTGAAGGGTGAAAATCCTCAAAAAATTAGGAAAAAATGTGTGTAAGACTCGACTCATGTCGCATGGGCCGTGTAATGGGCTGGGTAACCCAAAGCTGCATTTTTCTCCAACTTCAATGTCGTCATATTTGGAGGTCTTATGGTTATAATTTGGAAACAACTATCTATAATTAATATAATAACAAAATCCACTGAATTAGTAACTTTGATGTTTTCCCGCCCAAAATCTATTACCAATTCTGGAAATCACAATTTTTTGGATATAAAATTTAACCCAATACACAATTATTGGCAATAACTTGCCATATATTAGCCTAAATAAATATGATAAAGCTATTTGGGCTGATTTTGTCTGGGCCGAAAAAAACATATTTTCTTAAAATTATTTTCTTTTTACAAATTTATTGACTATTATTAATGAAAAATTATTTATGAAGACGGTAACTAATTTTTAACATTACAAATATATCCTATGTCAACCGCATATTGCAATGCCAGCCTCAATCATCAACATGACTTCTATGGAAGAATGCTAGAGATATTCATACATTAAGAAAAATAAATATTCATTCTAATATATATTTTAGTCTTTAATACTTTCCACTGCACTCTTTTTCCATTAACATATAATTTTTCATATCATATTATTTATTGATTGTAATATTTTATTATATTAAAATTATATAAAAAATATAAAAAAATATTAATTTATTCATTTGCACGTACAAACCGTGCATCGCACGGGGATACTACTAGTATCTCTAACAAACTAATTATAGGAATCAAAATCCATCATCTTAATTCGGGACAAAATCAAATGTCCCTTGCCCATTAAGTCCAATTTGTATTGACTAAGTCAAACTTAATTACAAATTGAAATTTTTACACATATATATGTATGTGTGCGCGCGCGTGTTTTGATTGAATGCACGATTGCTAGGCTACGACCGTGCCCGACACTTTAACCACCCCAATAATTCTTTATACGCCGCAACTAATTTTGAAGCTGTGAAATTTATTTAAAAAAAAAAAAAAATAGTTATTTCCCTCTGATTTAGTTGCGACTTTGCAGGCGGAAAGAGAATTCCTTCTCACAACATCCACTTTCACTGTTCACCGCCACCACTCTTCGGAGCCGCATCAAAGAGTGATGCCTCGTCGCCGCACATCCTCAGGCATCACTCTTTGACAGCGACCGAAAATCTTAGAACTCGTTTTTGTTTTTTATTCCTTAATTTAAGTAGGTGATTAATCTTGTTGATAGGTGAGTGAAAAATTATTTGATGTCCTTCACATCAAATCTTGTAGTGTTCTAACTGCACAAATACTATGCTGGAGTTTTATTTAGATGATGTATTTGCAGGGAAGCTATGTATTTCTTGTTAACAAAGCCCACTAATTTTAGCGTTGGGCTTCGACTAATTAATCAAATTAATTGGTTGATACTCGATCACTAATAATTTTAATCAAGTTAATTGATTAAATCTTTTATATTATTAATGTCAATTAAATAATCTAATTATCTAATTGAATTTATATTTAATTCACCGATTGAATCAAAATATATATCTAATTAATTAATCATTATTAATTATATCCAACTAGTGGATTATGCTAATTGATAAATGTTGTCATTCAAATTTAGGTGTAATTTTTTAGGTTCACTACTAACACTAGCAGTAGGCTTATTCACTGCTAACACTAGCAGTAGGCTTACAACTTTTGCAATTTTGCAGATAACAACTATTTGATTATTTAGAAATAACTCTTTAATTCTAAAACCTATAAATCCCGATAACACATAGCAAGTAGTGTAATCACCTAGTGTTAGGTGAAATACTTAGTAAACCTATGTAGTTACGATTATCATACACAGAGACAGACGCACATTGGGTCCAAGGGGGGCACTGGGCCCCCTAGTCCCGTTATAATGTGTTATTATATATGTGTATTTATGACCCCTGGCCCTGGCATAATGTAACATTATATATGTGTATTTTAATCAATTTTAATATAACATAATCAAACAAAATAAGTAATTCTATTGTTTAACTTGAAGTAGATGGATGTATTGTTATTTATAAATCTTGATTGTTTCTTTTTGTAATTAAACAATTTATTGATCTAATCTAAAATGCTATTCTATTTTTATTTATACAGTTGACAATATTTAGGAGGTGCACAATAGTAGTCCAACATAAAGTTCCTAAGACATTATTTTTTAATGTAATTTATCCAATGTTTTAAGTTTACTAATATAAAAAGAATTAAATTTATACCCTATTCATAATTTGCCCCCTATTCGGTAAACACTTGCCACATGAGCGGCATAGTTAAAGAAACAAAATATTTCATAAGACGATCGAACTCCTGCATACGTCTATATATCTCTCTATTATATTTACAAACCGTGAATTGCACGAATATAATTCGTAATTTGACTGAGCATGAATTGTAAAATCTATATATTAACAACATACCAATCACCAAATGACAAAAGGAAGAAACTAAAGTGGGGTTCTGTCTTTTCAGATTGGTGCCGCTTATTGTGTGAAATTGAGAATGAGTGAGATAGAGCTACAAAAGAAGAAATAAGATTAAATAATTAAGTTCCCTACATGGAGTATGTCAAGTCTGAGGGATCGAAAATCAAACCAAATTAGCCGATACTCAATTCGAAATCATCTATTAGAAATTAGTTTGAATTATGCTCTATTAAAGATACCAAATAAGTTTAAACATACTTTTATATTCGATAAAATCTAAAGCTCGACTGAAGTTCGAGTACGAGTTCGAGTTCGATAAGTTAAAGATGTGCAAACAAGTGTAAAACTGTTAAACTACTCGAACTCGACTGTGTTCGACTCGATTAAAGATTGGTTAAGCTCGATTCGGTTAATAACCAAACAAGCTCAAACATTATATCAAAAGCTCGATAATATTTTGAATAAACTTGAACAATAGTTCGTTCAGGTCAATTCGACTCATTTATAACCGACTGATTTCATATGTTCATGAGGTGTGAAAATAAAATAAATTTGCCATTGCAAGGAGAAGGCCGAATTTTCTCAGATGAGAGTAGGCAAATAAGGGAACAACAGAAGTGCAGAGTTGAGCATACATTAAAAAAATCACGTAATCTTTGAGGATAACTAATGTTCAAATTCAAAATTTTCTAATTGCACAAGGATTTAAGCCTAATAAACACCGTGTTCAACTAGTAAACAGAAAATGAAAAAACCGTCGCTAGTATTCTACCTGATGATGGAGGTGGAGTCGTAAGACGGCGATGACGGGTGTAGAGGCGGCGCCGGAGAATGTGGGGTTGAGGAAGGTTTCATCCTTCCTGCGAAATCACGGTGAAAGTCGTGGGGGTGAAATGAGATCATTTTTCTTATAATTTTCCTGTAATTTAATTGGAACATCTAAGGTATCAGGGACCGTCGTGTCGGATTGGATCCTTATTTCAATTTGTATTTCATCTAGTATTCTATTATACTACCACACATTATGTGTTAATTAATGATATCATCATATACACGTAACGTGTAGTTGTTGTTTTGGATACAAGATGAAACACAGATTAGAAAATAGGATCTCATCTAATTTAGTATAACCATTTACAAGGAGTGCGACCCTTAAATTATCATATATAATTAACAATTTATATCCTAAACAAATTTCCATTTTTCTAATTTTATAAACATCCTCCTAAGTTATTATCTCGATCTGATTCTAATTAGTATATGAGAACAATTGATATTTACATATGTCAAAAAAATTCAACCAACTTCAATTAAATTCTTTTTATGGACTTTTTTTAATGTTTTTCTTTTTAATCCTCCCCACCAAACTATGCCTATATCCAGCTCATCTCGCTTAAGATTCCTCTACATGTTGGGCCCTATTTCCCCGTCCAACTAGAACATAGTAACTTTTACAAGTTGATTTCAAACCAGTCCAAACACAGTATCAAAATTAATGCTAATAAACTTCATGAATATTCCATAAAATATATTGAAATATCCATAAAATCAATATTCTTGCATTATTGGATAAAAAAAGTCATAAAATGATGAAATTTAGTAAATATTAAGAAAAACACTCTCCGTGCCACTTTAATTTGCCTAATTTCCTTTTTACTTTGTCCCAATCTAATTTCTCAACCCATAAATGGCAAATTTCTTTCACAATCTCCACCCTCAAAATCTCCACATTCAATCTCCACCTTTGAAGTCAAAGATTCCACAAAATCTTCTTCTTTTTTAACCTCTGTGTCGGTCAAAGTAGGCAAATTGGATCGAGACGCAGTGAGTATTAGAAAATATCAAGGTAACATCGACGAATAAGATACCGAGATTTTACTATTGGATTTGCTAAAAAGTAAAAGAAAATTAAGAAAATATTACTACCTCCGTCCCGACTCAATTTGCCTACTCACATTGGGCACAGAGGTTAAGAAAAATCAAATTTTGTGGAATCTTTGACTTTTTCAAAGGTGGAGATTGAGAGTAGAAATTTTGAGGGTAGAGGTTGTGAGATAATTTTCCTTTTTTGGGCTGACAAAGTTATTTGAGACAAACTAAAAGGACAAATAGGCAAATTAAGAGAGTGTTTGGCTAAACTTATTTTAAACGTCTTATAAGTTGTTTCAAGAGCTTGTAAGATGTATTATTAAGAAATTTATAAGTTAACAAAGTGTTTGGATAAAAGATCTTATAAACATGCAATTGAATATAGTGATTTAGCTATAAATTTGGGATCTAATTTAAGAGTTAATATTAAACACACATTTTGATTAATGTGTGAAATGTGTGTAGTGTGTGTAGTGTGTAGTGTGTGTGGTGTGTGCGGTGTGTGCGGTGTGTACGGTGTGTGTAGTGTATGAAGAGTGTGTGTGTAGTGTGTGCAGTGTGTGAAATGTTTGTGAATTGTGTGTAGTGTGTGTACGTGTGTGAATTGTGTGTGAAATTTGAGTGTAATGATTAAGATCATAAAAAAAAAAGATGAAAAAAAATGGGGGTATAACAATTTTTTTTTTAGAGCTTATTTTTGTGTCTTATAAGCTCCTAAACATCTTTTTCTTGCCAAATATTTTGCAAGAGCTTATAAGTTTTTAAACATTTTATAAGATATTTTTACGAACTTATAAGCTCAATCAAACACTCTTTTAAGTTGGAACGGAGGGAGTATTGACTATTGTTCAATAGATTTATAATATATTATAAATTCATTTAACCGTAACTCACAAGATTTTTTAGTTTTCGTTGCTTTCAAATTGATAATAGCTTTACTGGGCCCTTTCATATCCTTATTGGGCTTGAGCCGTATGCTAAGATACAGATTGGGCCAAAATATTCAGAATGGCTTTTTATGAACTATTGGAGTTGTATAAACAATTATTATTATTATTATTATTATTATTATTATTATTATTATTATTATTATTATTATTATTATTATTATTCATATACATAAATTTGGTTTCAACGAACAATTAATATAATTTTATAAATGAACCAGTTAAAAGAATATCATTTATATAAATAAAATAATTACTATAAATGCGAACTTATATACTAGCTCAATTGTGTCTTTTAGCTTAAAAAAAACATTTATTTTGTCCTTATTTTTGCGACGGTTGTTGAAACGACTAATTAGTGATACAATATTAACTTTAGTAACATAGTTGTAACAAATACTTATGTTTTTTCTTAGGCCAAAAGACAAATTTTCTTGCAATTTTAAGGGTTAATTGTATAAAAAAAATTACAAACTTTTGGTCAATTATTATTTACAATCTATACTATATAATATAACAAAATCCGCCAAGAATAGTAATATTAATATTTTCCCGCCCAAAACAACACTGCTAATTCTGGAAAATTTCAATATTAGTTGCATTAATTGGTTAAGCCTTATATATGGTATATTTGGTTGCATTAATGGATATTACCTTATACTCCGTCCGTTCCAAAATAGATGATGTTTTAGAAAAAAACAGAATAATTAAGAAACAAATATATTACCAAATATAACCCCCTAAAACTTGTGCAGATAAGATTTAATGATATCAAATGTGAGTGGGAGGTTGAAAAGTCAAAGATATTTTTGGATTTACATAGGGGTAAAATAGAGAGAAATGGTAAAAAAAACCTAGAACATCAATTATTTTGGAATTTGTTTAAGAAGTTAAAACATCATCTATTTTGGAACGGAGGGAGTATATGTTAAAGCATTCAAACCATTTAATTCCGGAATTGTATTTAAAGTTGGTAATAAGTTACAATTGATTTACATAAATCTCGCAACATAACATTTTCAACTCAAACTCAAGGCACTATATCATATTATAATTATTAAAGATTGTGATTGATAAGTATTCATATCCTGGGCTCGGTAATGAAGCCCAATTGATTTTTCTCCAGGAATGTGTTTATATATTGAGGAACTATTGATTTTTCTCCAGGAACCATTGTATTTCAATGTGTGTAGTTTTGAGTGTCGGAGTTTAATAATAAACCTCTCGGTAGTAAAAAAATTAATCCTAAAAAGTATCATAAGTAGCTCAGAACAAAACAATTAAAAAGATATAATTGAATGTTTCTTGCTCTTGAATTCTTGAACTCTTCCTTAAATCCCTTGCTTGACTCTCCAAATTATGACAGAAGATGTATAAAATTTATCTTTAGGTCCCCCCTTTATAGTTGGAGAATTAAGATATGAGTTGAAGGGTGAAAATCCTCAAAAAATTAGGAAAAACGCATGTAAGACTCGACTCATATCGCGTGGGCCGTGTAATGGGCTGGGTGACCCAAAGCTGCATTCTTCTCCAACTTCAATGTCGTCATATTTGAAGGTCTTATGGTTTGAATTTGGAAACAACTATCTATACTTAATATAATAACAAAATCCACTGGAATCTTTGAAGTTTTCCCGCCCAAAATCTATTACTAATTCTGGAAATTACAATTTTTGGTATATAAAATTCAACCCAATATAAAACATAATTATTGGCAATAACTTGTCATATATTAGCCTAAATAAATATGATAAAGTTATTTGGACTGATTTTGTCTGGGCCGGAAAAAACATATTTTCTTAAAATTATTTTCTTTTTATAAATTTATTGACTATTATTAATGAAAAATTATTTATGAAGACGGTAACTAATTTTTAACATTACAAATATATCCTCTGTAAACCGCATATTGCAATTTCAGCCCCAATCATCAACATGACTTCTATGTAAGGATGCTAGAGATATTCATACATTAAGAAAAATAAATATTCATTCTAATATATATTTTAGCCTTTAATACTTTTCACTGCACCCGTTTCCATTAACATATAATTTTTCATATCTTATTATTTATTGATTGTAATATTTTATTATATTAAAATTATATAAAAATATAAAAAAATATTAATTTATTCATTTGCACTTACAAACCGTGCATCGCGACGAGGATACTACTAGTTAACTGTAATGTAGAAATGATCGACCTTATTAATTTTGTTCAATTCACTTCTCCCAATCAAATTTTATGATCCAATTATTAAGTGGGGTTCGAAACTGGGATTTAACCCATCCAATTGTATAAGTGTAATTGTACAAATTCTTTTATCCCATAAATTGAATGAAAATGACATTGTTTTATCATTACATCTACATCTAGTCATTATAAAAATCGTATGATTATATGTCGATCGCTGGATAGCCAAAATCCAATTTCGATCTCCACGTTAGCAATTAGAACAAAAAATTATCGAGTGTATCGAATTGAAAAAAATCGTAAAGATAAAGTATGTTATGTTCAACTAAAGAGTCATGCAACAATTATAATTGACAAACATCATAAATGTTCATGTAATTTTTCAAAAACATATACTCATTCTACTTAGATCCGCATTATTCGGAACATTTTTTCCTTCTCTAAAAATAGTTACCAAATTGAATAGTAGGGAAAAATTCTCCCAGGGATCTCAACAAGGATCACTAAAAATTAATGAACCAAAATTAGAAGAGATTCCGACCATAAGAATGGAAAAATTAGCGCGTAAAAGAGTCCTCGTGACAAGCTATATATACCAAAGAATTTATCATAAAACTCATAAAATAAAAAAATAAAAGTGTTTTACAGGGAATGTGGAAATGGCCAATAATTCAGGATCCGAAAGCTGCCACTGCGTGATTGTTTTGAGCATAGCCTGTTTTTTCATCGTCAACGGCGTTGTTTTGGCTGATGAGACAGTTTTTGATGTCATGAATTATGGTGCTAAAGCTGATGGCAAAACCGACGATGCAATGGTAAATATCTTAATTATTTAATATGCCGCACCTTTACGATGATCACTTCGTTAACATCTGTTTACGTGCACTGGTATAGCACATTTAAAGAACTGTCGAACAGATGCTTATGAAGGTGTTCACTATAGATGTGGGGCATATCGATTTTTTGTGTTTATAGATGCAAATTTTGCATGCATAAGCAATTTGTGAATGTGGAACTTTAATAGTTTACAACTAATATATAAACATATCAGATGTTAGGACCTAGGATTTCCATTTCCTGTTTCTTTAAATTATGAATAAAACATCAACTATGAACTTTTCTATGTTTTTTCTCTTTCTTGGGACTTATATTTCTATAGCCCAACGTGCTTTAAGCATTCGTCTCGTTTACAACTCTAGTGCCGACGCACTAGACAGGACTAATTTTAACGGTGTATTTGTGTCAGGCGTTTATTAACGCATGGTTGGCAGCATGCAAGTCAACTGGACCGGCAAGAGTCGTAGTCCCTGCCGACAAGGAACTGACGCTCGGCGAGGTGGTGCTACAGGGACCATGCACTGCTCCGCAGCCTATCATCGTCGATATCCAGGGCAATCTTTCCGCAGTTTCCGACCCCAGCGCCTACTCAAACGCCGTCTGGATCCTTGTAGAACAAGCCACCGGCGTTCAGGTTTCCGGCTCAGGGACCATCAACGGTAATGGAAAGAACGTTTGGCAGTATGCTGACGGAAACGGAGAAGTTAGTCTTCCTGTGGTAAGTAGTCTTTTCGAAACAGTGATATATTTTGTTGGATCTACATTTAACTCGAATTGCACGAATCTTGATGTAGTCATTTATATACTCCAATGTAACAAACTGCACACTGCGGGACCTGACCTTTGTGGACGCTATGGGGTTCCACACAAAGGTAACAGGCAGCAAAGACGTCCTAGTGACGAACTTGACTATTCAGGCCCCTGGAAAAAGCCCTAATACCGACGGTTGCCACTTGAGTACCTCTACTAATGTCAACATCACTGATTGCCACATTGGAACCGGAGACGATTGCGTTTCTGTTGGTTCTGGTACAGAAAACATTCTTGTTACTAGAGTCTTCTGTGGCCCCGGACATGGTCTCAGGTACAAAAATTCCCAACTACCTTCAATTTATCCCCGCCTAAACGTTAGACTTCACCTAAGCGTTAGATTTCTGTTGGCTGTCTACGGGGTGTTTTCTTTTGTTTAAAATAAAAAATAGGTAGTGTTTTAGAATAAAAGTGATTTTTTGGTCAAATATAAAAGTTGCGGTGTTTGATACTTAAGCAACTTTCTACTTATGAGTGAGATATGAAACTTCTTTTTATTTACCAAAAAGTTGGAAAAATAGTTATTATCTACTTTTAGCTTTTGGCTTAAAATCACTTTTATTAAAGTTGATTTTCAAAACATTCTAAAATAGTTTTTCCCAAATTATAAGTTGAAAAACACTTAGAAAAAACAAATGCAAACACCCTTAAAAGCTGCAGTATTTGATACTTAAGCAGCTTTGAACTTATGAGTGAGAGATAAAACTTCTACTTATTTACCAAAATACCAAAAAGTTACAAAAAGAACAACTATTTTATACGTTTAACTTTTGGCCCAAAATCACATTTATTAAAGTTGAACCTCTTTCTTAAAACACTCTAAAACAGTTTTTTACAAGGTATAAGTTGAAAGGCACTTGAAAAAGTAATTGCAAACACCCCATATATTTATTTTCGATTCCTCCCACCTATCCATATTTATGCCTCGATTAGCCCCTCTAAACCCCGACTTGGATGTTCGCAATGTTACAGCGTGGGGAGCTTGGGGAAGCGGGTGGTCGAGACTAGTGTGAGCGGGATCACCATAATAAACTGCACCATGAACGGGACAACCAATGGGGCAAGAATCAAAACATACCATGATTCGCCTAAGCTTACTGCTACAAATATTCTATTTCAAGATATAACGATGACTCAAGTTAAGAATCCCATCATCATTGATCAGCATTACGACTCCAAGAGAAAGCCTAAGGTGGTACGTATTTGTACATTATAAATTTTTTTAGAGCTGATAATCCAGACAGCTGACCCACAGCCAATGTCATAACCGGGTCGAAATTTAGTTGGATAAAAAAAAATTGAGCTAAGTTCGACCTGCCCTCCTAAAAGTACGGTTCGGCTATTAGTCAATCAGCCTAGGGAAATTTTCTACAATTAGTCATGTCTAGAGATGACAATTGCACAAATTGGATTAGCTAATCGAATCAAGCAAATTTTACTTATCTCTAGTCGTGTCAGATTAATTTCAAATTTCTTTCGATAAATGTATTATTACTTTTGGATGCAGCAATCAAGTGTGCAGATTACAGATGCAAAGTTCATAAACATAAAGGGGACGACAATAACACCAGTGGCAGTGCGTTTGAACTGCAGTTCCACATTCCCTTGTGAAAACATTGTGTTGCAAGACATTGATTTGACGCCGTTTGATGCTACAGTAAAAAACATCACATCGGCCTGCTCCAGCGCTAAATTTACTACCAGTGGGACCATGAACCCGGCTGCTCCCACTGCTTGTCAATAGATTTCTATTTCCCTTTAATTTTGTTTTTTTTTTTTTGTATATTTAAATTGTAACTGAAAATGAGTTATTAATATAGTGAAATAAATTTTTCTCTCTCCCTTTTCGAGAAAGATTAACGATAGTGCAATATTTATATTTTTGTCTCTCCATTTGATCTCGTTTCGTTTTTATATGCTTGTCGTTTTATGATGTTACTTCGTTACAAAAAAAATTATCATTCTTAAAAAAACCACAATTGTCATAGGTAAAAAAAAGATTTAGGAAAATTACACAGAAGTATATTTGTCTATTTTAGAAGTTATAAATTTATCTTACAAAATTTACAATAATATTTTTACTTTGCAAAGTGAATGACTTATTAAGTCTAATTTTCTGATATAATATGACATCACATTTATATTATTATAGAAAAAATATCATATTATTTACAAAATTGCCATTGAGCAGAGAAAAATATTAAAGTTCTGTTTTTAACTTTTACATTGAGAAACCGGAGTTAACTTTACAAATATTATAAAATAGTTTTTCTCGTATTATTAGCTGAAAATCATTTAAAAAAAGAAACAAATGCAAACACTTCCTAAGTGACCAATCTTGTTGGTTTTAATTCTTTAGGCCCATGTTTAAAGCCCAAGTCCAACCAGTAAAATCCAGTTGCCAATTTATTAACTTGTGACATGTAAGGGAAGGCATTGTGGACCCGAACCTGCATGAAGTCCGCTTCGATTAAACCTACTAAAATTTATTTAATCAGATTTCAAAAGTGTTTTAATTAGGTAAAGAATTTTACTAAGTCTGCCTTATGTAAATTAAAAATATACATAAATAATTTATAAATTTTGTTATTGTTATTATAATATTATTTGGAAGACCATATTGTCACGGACTTGTTCCCTTAACACGTCCCGTGCGGCACTTAGCTCCTTCCCGCCCCTCGCGGTAACTAAGTCAGCCTAGCTCCCGAAGAAGTGTTGTGTGTGCTAAGTGAAGGCTAAGTAAGAACTCGGAAAGATTAGTGGGAAAGCTTTGTATTCACTCAAACTCCAAATGCTTGGATGGTTTACAAATGAGGGCCTACCCCTATTTATACAAGGCCACCTCCCTAATGGACGGTGGAGATCAATTTGATCTAAGGGTTAGGAGTTGTTCTCTAGAACACTCCACAACTCTCTACAACTTCAAGAACTATGTACAATACTCCACATTATTCTAGAGAATTCTACAAGTGGGTTAAGTAGAGTGGGCTAAAGTATTTGGGCCAATTAGTGGGCTAGACTTGGGAGAACCTCCAAGTCCATGAGGAAAAATGCAGTCTCGGCCCCAAGTGCGTGACATTCTCCCCCACCTATTTCGGCGTCGTCCTCGTCGCCGTGTGTTGCTCGAGCAGCTCTTTTAATTGCCATAAGTCCTCTTCGGGTTCCCACGTTGCCTCGGACTCTAGCAGTCCCCTCCATTTAATTAAGTATTCTGTCTTCGGTGAAACTCCTCGCCGCCTTACGATCCTTCTAGCGAGCACCTCTTCAACCTCCTTGTCGTAAGACTTGGTAACCACGGGTGGTGCTCGACTTGAATGCCCTCGGCTTGGGTCTTCCCCATCTTCGTTGTACGGCTTCAACATGCTCACGTGGAAGACCGGATGGATTTTCAACGTATTCGGTAGGTCGAGTTTGTACGAGACCTTGCCGACCCTTGAAATGACGGGAAAAGGACCTTCATACCTTCGAATTAATCCCTTGTGCAAGCTTCGTAGTGCCTTGAATTGTTGGGGTAAAAGCTTCACAAGGACTCTGTCGCCCATGTCGAACTCTCCAGGCCTTCGCTTCTCGTCTGCCCATTTCTTCATTCGCTTGCGGGCCTTTTCCAAGCATGACCGAGCTATATCGGCTTGCTCTTCCCATGACTTGGCCATCTTGGATGCTCCCGGGCTTCGTCCCTCGGTTTATGGTAGAGTGTGTGGGGTCAGGGGTTGTTGTCCCGTCGCCAGCTCGAACGGGCTCCTCCCAGTGGCTTCGCTACGCTGCAAATTATAAGAAAATTGAGCAATATCAAGTAACTTAGCCCAGTCCCGTTGGTTAGCACTTACAAAGTGTCGGAGGTAGCACTCCAACAAGGCATTCACCCTCTCAGTTTGGCCGTCGGTTTGGGGGTGAAAACTCGTCGAGAAATTAAGCTCCGTGCCCATGAGCTTAAAGAGTTCCGTCCATAGCTTCCCTGTGAAACGGGGGTCCCGATCGCTCACGATGCTCTTGGGCAATCCCCAATACTTCACGACGTTCTTGAAGAACGCCCTTGCTGCCTCCTCCACCGTGCAATCCTTCGTGCACGCAATGAACGTCCCGTACTTTGAAAATCGGTCTATCACCACCATGATAGAGCCACACCCCTCCGACTTTGGTAGTGCGCTAATGAAGTCGAGTGAGATGGAATGCCATGGTCTCTCGGGGATGGGTAATGGTTCGAGTAGCCCCGCTGGCTGCCGATTCTCCACTTTGTCTTGTTGGCACACAAGACACGTTCGCACATAACACTCGACACCATCTTTCATTTGCGGCCAAAAGTATGCCGACTCCAACAATGCTAACGTCCTCTTTTGGCCCGGGTGCCCCGCCCATTTGGTGTCGTGGCATTCTTTGATGAGTTCCCGTCTCAGGTTGCCCCACTTTGGTACATATAAGCGTCGCCCCTTTGTGTAGAGTAGACCGTCCTCTACCCAAAATCTCTGCGTTTTGCCCTCCGCGGCTAGACTCTTTAATGTCTTCGCCATCGGGTCGTACTCAAGTCCCTCCTTAATGCGTTCGACTAATTCCCCCTTGGCTTGACTGATTGCTGCAAGCTCCGCCTTGCGACTCAATGCATCGGCTACCACGTTGGCCTTCCCCGGTTTGTATTCCAATGTGTAGTCGAACTCGGCTAGAAAATCCTGCCACCGTGCTTGCTTAGGGGAAAGCTTCTTTTGTGTCTGAAAGTAGCTTGTGGCGACGTTGTCCGTCTTTATTGTGAAGTGCGCCCCGAGCAAGTAATGTCGCCACACCCTTAGGCAATGGACCACTGCTGTCATTTCTTTCTCTTGCACCGTGTACCGTCGCTCGGTGTCATTGAGTTTCCGGCTCTCAAAGGCTACCGGATGTCCCTCCTGCATGAGAACGCCCCCTATAGCGTCGGATGCATCGGTGTGTAATTCGAATGGCTTAGTGAAGTTGGGTAGAGCCAAGACAGGTTCTTGACTCACAGCGGCCTTCAACTCTTCAAAGGCCCGTTGGCACTCGTCGGACCACTCCCACACCTTATTCTTCTTGAGTAAGTCCGTCAATGGGGCTGCTCTCGCCGAGTATCCCTGTATAAACCGGCGATAATAGTTAACAAGACCAAGGAAAGATCGAAGTTCGGTTACCTTGGTCGGGGCCTCCCACTCGGTGATTGCTTTGATCTTTGTCTCGTCCATGTGGAGCCTCCCATGGCCGATGATGTGTCCCAAGAAGTGAACCTCCGATTGCGCGAATGTGCATTTCGACTTCTTTACGTAGAGTTCATTCTCTCGTAAAACTTGGAACACCGTCTTCAAATGCTCTGCGTGTTCCTCCATTGAGTTGCTATAGATGACAATGTCATCAAGGTACACCACCATGAACTCGTCGAGGTAGGGCTGGAATATCTTGTTCATGAGGGTGCAAAACGTTGCCGGGGCATTGGTTAGTCCAAAGGGCATGACTAACCACTCAAATGATCCGTACCGGGTAATGCATGTCGTCTTCGGCTCGTCCCCTTCCGCTATCCGGACTTGATAGTAGCCCTTTTGCAAGTCCATCTTGGTATATATCTTGGCTCCTCCAAGCCTATCAAACAGGTCAGCAATTAAGGGAATTGGGTATCGGTTTTTGATGGTTACCTTATTGAGCGCCCGATAATCCACACACATTCGAAGAGTCCCGTCCGACTTCTTTTGAAACAACACTGGGGCTCCATAGGGTGCTTTTGAAGGTCGGATCTTGCCCGTGTCTAGCAACTCTTTAAGTTGTTTGCGTAGTTCCTCTAACTCGGGTGGGGCCATGCGATAGGGTGCCATTGCGGGTGGTTTGGCACCGGGCTCCAATTCGATCTTGTGATCCACCTCTCGCCTTGGTGGTAGTTTGTTTGGTAGCTCGGTTGGCATCACGTCCTTGCTTGCCTCAAGGACCTCTTGGATGATCGGCGGCACTTCATCCTTTTCATTGGGTTCCCTTTCTTCCTTCAACACGGCCAAGTATGTCAGCATTCCCTTCTTCACCCCCTTGGTGAATTGCATGGCCGATAGTTGTTTACTCTCGTGGGCATTCCCGTCGGGTGACTTGATAGTTGGGATCATACAAGGGGACCCTTTCTCTAAGATGCAAACAGTATCAAAAGAAGGCATAGGGATAGCGGTTACCTGCCTTAGGAAGTCCATGCCAAGTACGACCTTAAAATCATCGAGCGGTGCGATTGAGAAGTTTACTTGGCCCTTCCAAGTTCCCAATTGTAGCTCTACGCCTAGGGCTACGCCGTGTAAGGGTTGGGCCTTGGCATTCACGGTCTTTAACCAACCCTCGCCTTTTGTCCATGTGAGACCGAGTTTCTTGGCCTCACTTTCAGGGCTTAAATCATTTTTGGTCCCGTAACTTTTCACTTGTACAATTTTGGTCCCAAAAAAAGTTAAAAATTCAATTTAGTCCTGTAACTTTGGAATTGGCCCAAATTTAGTCCATTTTTTCGCCGTTGGTGATCAATTTGGCTGGAAAATTGCATGTACTGGCCACCAGACTCATTTTTCCATCCAATTTTTAAATACCTGACATCGGTAAGTGATTTTGAAGTAAAATAACATTAAAAATTAAAAAATTAAAAGAAAGAGGATTTTTTTTATTTTTTTTATTTTTTCTCGTTTCTCATCATTTGTTGGTGCCACATATTAAAAATTATGTTGGAATAATGAATCATGTGAATGATACATGCAATTTTTCAATTAAATTGGTCACTATCGGAAAGAAAAGGGACTAAATCTGAACCAATTCCAAAGTTACAGGACTAAATTGAATTTTTAACTTTTTTTGGGATCAAAATTGTACAAGTGAAGAGTTACGGGACCAAAATTGATTTTAGCCCTCACTTTCAGCAACAAAGTTGTGTGTGGCTCCGGTGTCCACCATGGCCTGCGTCGGGTTCCCATTGATGTTTGCTTCCACGTACATGAGCCCCTTACTCCTTGTTGTGGATGCTGGCTTTGCTTTAAGGGCATTAAGAATTTGGAGCGAGTTCATCAAGTTCTCCTCCTCGTCGGCTAAGGCCTCGGCCTCGTGCTTATCCACCATCGCCGACAAGGATCCTAGCTTGGGACAACTACTCATCGCGTGTGGCCCCTTGCACACGAAGCATCCACCTTTGGGGATGAAGGTCTTCTTCTTCTCCTCATATGCATTGCGGGATGGTTGCTTGTCGCCTCCTCTTGGTCGTTGCTTTGGTTCGTCTTGCCATTTTTGTTCCGGCCTGTCTCCCCCACCTTTTGCCGGGTACTTGTTGCTCCTCTTTGATGTGTCGGTATGGCTCGAGTATGATTGGGTATGAAAGTCCGCCAAGGACTCGGCAATGGCAATGGCTTCATCAACTGATTTGGTGCCCCGTCGGTGTAGCTCTTGTTTGGCCCATCCTTGCAGTCCATCGATGAAGAAGAAGAGGAGGTCTTCTTCCGACGTGTTGGGGATTTGGAGCATGAGGGTTGTGAACTCTTTTACATACTCCCGCATCGGTCCTCGTTGCTTCAACTCCCTTAACTTCTTTCTTGCTTCGTACACGACATTCTCGGGGAAGAAGTGCTTCTTGAGTTCCTTCTTGAACTCATCCCATGTATCGATCTGGCACGAGCCTCGCTCGATGTCGGCGTGTTTCCTATGCCACCAAAGCATCGCAGTATCAGTAAGGTAGAGAGTGGCAATCTTTACCTGGGCGGCCTCGTCGGTAAGGCCGATTCCCTCAAAATAGCGCTCCATCCGCCAAAGGTAGTTCTCCACTTCCTTGGCATCTCTTGCCCCGTTGAAGCCTTGTGGCTTCGGATAGTCCACCCTTGGACTTGGCCCAAATGTGCTAGCGCCCCCACTAGCAACGGCCTTCTTGCATAGTGCCAGGTCCTCCTTCATCCCCTCGATGTTGGCCTCGACGCTAGCACGCAGTGAGTGAATGAGTTCCTCCAACCGTAGGAGTCGCCCTTCGACCTCCACGTTGGTCTCCTTCTGGATATCGAGTTGTTCCATGACGTGGTCCTCCAATGTCTTGAACTCGTGCTGGACCCTCTCCAGCCTTTCGCCCATCTCCGTAATCACGGGTTCAAAGGAAGCCCCTTCACCACGCACCTTGCTCTGGTCTCGCTTCTTCTTTGACGCAGTGTTGGGAACGGTCTCCCTCCCACGCTCGTCGACCAAAACGGAATCGTTGGATGCCATCACCTGCAAGATAACACAACACCAAAGCCCAAGCCGGGCTCTGATACCACTTGTCACGGACTTGTTCCCTTAACACGTCCCGTGCGGCACTTAGCTCCTTCCCGCCCCTCGCGGTAACTAAGTCAGCCTAGCTCCCGAAGAAGTGTTGTGCGTGCTAAGTGAAGGCTAAGTAAGAACTCGGAAAGATTAGTGGGAAAGCTTTGTATTCACTCAAACTCCAAATGCTTGGATGGTTTACAAATGAGGGCCTACCCCTATTTATACAAGGCCACCTCCCTAATGGACGGTGGAGATCAATTTGATCTAAGGGTTAGGAGTTGTTCTCTAGAACACTCCACAACTCTCTACAACTTCAAGAACTATGTACAATACTCCACATTATTCTAGAGAATTCTACAAGTGGGTTAAGTAGAGTGGGCTAAAGTATTTGGGCCAATTAGTGGGCTAGACTTGGGAGAACCTCCAAGTCCATGAGAAAAAATGCAGTCTCGGCCCCAAGTGCGTGACAATATGTATAAGTTATAACTTTTTTATTTACAAACTAACTTCTTGTTCAACTTTTTTTGTTTATAAGAATAGTACTATTATTAAAAATATAGAAGAATTATATAATACAAAACAAGAACGCGTTGTGATGCAATGATTGATATTAATGCTCGTTATATTGGTAGATTTAAAGTTATTAAGTGTTGTTGTGCATAAGGGTCATGATCATATGTCGCTAACAAAGACTTATATGTTGAGATCCTATAGAAGTATGACTACACTACAAGCCGCACAAGCAGATGATAAAGATAGTTCTGGAATAGTTTGGAGAGTCAGTTTTACTTTAGTGGCTAAACAATTAGGGGGCGTGAAAACATCGGGTTCTGCTTTTAGGATCATAAGAACTACTTGCGTTCTAAGAGAACTATAAAAATGAAGATAGGTGATATTGGGGAGTACTTGAGTATTTGCAGCAAAAACAAACAGATGATCCAATGTTTTTTCCATTTTGTCGCAGATACCAAATTTGGGTGATGAGGTAAGTTACATGAACAACGAGAGTTCGATACAAGATAATTGGCCACAACCCTCACAGGTTTTACAATTTAATGTTTAAATCAATATTAATAAATTCTAGGAATTTCAAGTAATTTTATGACATTCTGAGTTGCTTGCTAAATTTTTTATTTTTCAATCATTCAGGAGGATAATGTTGGCTCAAGTAATTTTGACAAAGTTTATCTAGCCAATTAACTTAGGTAAACTAGTGTTATATTAGCACTTTTCAAAATTATCTTTTATTATCACTTAATCATTTAAAATGCTTTTAATCGAGTATTAGCTAGCGATATTATAATTTCGACCCTCCGAAATTTGAAAAGGATGTATTGGGTGAAATGAGCTTAACACAATTACTGTAGGTAACGGTAATGAGTGACGTAACTTCTGAATGTATTGAAGAGTATAACATAATTTATCAATAAAGTTCTTCTCGTGCAACAACAATTACTCAAGGGACGACGTGGAGAATGATATCTGTGAGATATGCTTGTGGAATTACTTTGAAATCAGAGGTTAAAGTTGAAGAACTTGAGACAACAATTGTGAAAGTTATTTGTGACCACTTGTTGTCACAAAATACTCTGCAAATTGTTTGACACCATTAACTTAGATAACTTTAGAGGCAACTAGTTGTTACAAAAAAATATTTGAGACGCATTTGAGATCATTTTTGTCGCTTCAAAAGACCATTTTTTTTGTAGTGTATGTTGTCGTAGAATTCCCGGTTAGATACTAGGCACCCTTGGCCGCCTTCATTTTCTTCCCTATTTATGTTTACCGCTTTTTACAATATTGTTTTATAGTACTAATAGTAGTTTCTAAAATATTTTAAAGTGTTATATCCATAAGAAATAATTAACTAATTATTGTCTATTTTTTTCTCATTCAACTCACTTATTCAAATCTTGCACTCTTATATGTCAAAGTTATGTCTTTGTTCTGATCTCTTTTCGATTGCCACTGATTAGTCTTCGCCTAGGCTCTAGGATCATGACGTCTAAATCCTATTTATCTCTG
This sequence comes from Ajuga chamaepitys, assembly GCA_958295605.1. Taxonomy (NCBI): domain Eukaryota; kingdom Viridiplantae; phylum Streptophyta; class Magnoliopsida; order Lamiales; family Lamiaceae; genus Ajuga; species Ajuga chamaepitys. The sequence goes on from OY282507.1 coordinate 51,503,416, forward strand.
TTCAGGCCCTAACTAGAGGCTAGAACCTTGTTGCCTAATGAATTTACAACATTGGTTTTGAACAATAACTCTAAATTTATTTAAAAAGAAAAAAGATTAAAGGCTAGAAAAATAAGACTGAGGCAAAAAATAAATTATGTACAACATAAATTTCACTCAGTTGGAGCAATTCAACATGACAATCAACTAATACAATCTCAATCATTGAAAGAATAAATATAATTTATTATAGAATGACAGCCCCTCACTCCTCCTGATCTTCTGGTGGGTTCTCACGTCATTCGCTAAAATATGTAAAACATATTATATTGTATGTTCATTTTGGAAAATGTATGTGTTTTGGCCCCCTTCAAATTATCAAACACCAGGATAAATGTTGATAAATTTGATAATATACAATAAAAATATTCTAAATTTTAATATATAGGTAACTAATGATACATTTCAACATATTTAATAATAACTATTGTTCATATTCTATTTAAATAATAAATTTAATACATTGAATATTTATTATCATGTGTATATTAATGTTGGTCGATAAAAAAAAAAAATTCCGGTCCCCAGCTCTGCCCCAGCCCTCACTCCATAATCTTACTTGGACATGCTGTTATAGAACCAAACCTCTCAAATCGTTTGCTTCTCTCAACACAAAGGGACAGATTAAATCCCACAAATATCATGTTAACAACTTGTTGATTGACTTCTGATCGATCAGCTTCACGGGACGAGGGGGGTGACAGAAACTTCTATCCAACTTCTTCGTCTTGCTCGTGATCTCCGGCAGTGGCGGACGCAGGATATTATTTTTTGGGGGCAATCGTGTAAATAGAAATTTAACGATTTTTTTAAAATGACATACATTTTTACTACTATTATATGCCAAATTTTAATATATTTCAATTTTTCTGTATCAGTATTCCACACATTTATATATATGCATAGTAAATGCATACAAAAAGATTATCATTAATTTTGAAGAGACAGTTTTCTATATTAGTATCCGGATATTTACATATATACATTAATATTCATACCAAATATAATAAAAAATGTTGGGGGCAGTGGCTCCCACTTGCCCTCTCGTATACGCCCTTAATCTCCCGCGAACAAATAGAAAAAGAATAACAATTTTCATCTTGTCCGTAATTCAATTTCTGTGAAGAGAAAAAGTGTGCAAACTGAGTAGATTTTCTTGTCATGTCCAAATCATGGTTTGGTTGGAATATTTTCCTTAATGTATTTCTTTCCTTTGTTAGATTTTCTTTGAATAGAAGACTCAATTCTAAGTTTCCTTTTGAACTTCGGTGTTAGTCTTGCTGTTAGGTGAGTCGCCGACTAACTCCACATTGTGTTAATCCGTGGATATAGTAGAAGATGTTGGACAATTTTAGAGTAGATCCGTACAGTGAACTAAGGGTTTAATTTTTCTTTTGCACCAAAATCAAGAGCAATAACATAGTGTATATTTGGTCTTCTTTACAAGATTTATTCGGATAGTTACAACATCCCATACATTATTCAAAACTCTCAATACAATACACTAACATCTACATATAGTACTCTCATAAGTTTTTCGACAGTTTTTTTTTGGCAATGCAGCCTAAGCTCGTCTAGACGGCTCCAGGCGCAACTTGCGTTCAAAGATTTTTCAACAGTTTAGTGCCATGGATTTCCGACACAACCATAGTTAAGAACAAGACAAGGCAGAGCTTGATGAACGACAAACCGAAAAACCACGAGCACGACAAAGATGACAGCACCGACAACATCCCGATCACCATCCTCCGCTTCGCAGGATACTCCTTCACCACCCCCATATCCACCCCATACTTCTTCTCCGAGGCGAAATAACTTTCACCATTCACCGTTTCATCCTCTAGGATCTTTCGTTCCACTACACTGTCAACAATCTTCACTGTTGGTGATTCTGCTGGCCAAACTGCCTCCGAGTTTGACTCAGTCGAAGTGTCACTCGTCTCAGTTTCCACTATATCATCGCTTGATTCTGAAGTAATCACACCATCCTCTTCTTCTTCATCACTCTTGTTTTCGCTCTCCTCTGTGCTTTCATCCTTGTTTATGATGTCGTCTATTGCAGCTTCAATATTTGCAGTATTTTTCTCATGAACTTCCTCATCCTTTGTATATTCAACATCTTCAGTTGAAATAATCACTTGCTCGATTTCTTCCTCGCCGTTTCTTACAGCAGCAGTAACGTTAGTATCTTCATGGATTAGTTCTTCAACGTTTTCTTCATTGTTTTCCTTTGTAATTTCAACATCTTTAGCTGAAACAATCTCTTGCTCGATTTCCTTTTCGTCGTTTCCTAAGGCATCAACAACTTTAGTATCTTCATTGATTACTTCTTCAACATTTTCTTCATTGATTTCATATGGGACAACTATATTCTCACATTCTTCCTCTTCTTCTTTAACCAATTTCTCTTCAACTTCTCGACTTTCTTCAATACCTTCATCCTCCTGAACTATCTCCACAGCGTCAGACGCGAACACGCTTTCCTTCTCGTCACCCTCCACTTTTTCATGTTCAATAATAACACTCTCAAACTCTGGTAAAAGCGCTTTTTCTTTTTCTTCACTGTTTTCATATCCGATAACAATAATCTCCTCTTTCTCTTCAATCAAATCACTCAATTGCTCACTTTTTTCCTCTTCATCTTCAACCAATTTCTCCTCAATGTATTTGGTTTCATCTTCGCGACTTTCTTGAATAGCTTCGTCCACCTGAACAATCACCACATCTTCAGATGCAAACGCACTTTCCTTCTCGTCTCCCTCCACTTTTTCGTGTTTAATAACAACACCCTCAAACTCTTGCAAAAGCGCTTTCTCTTTTTCTTCTTTTTCCACATTATGGTGTTCAGAATCGACTTTGAAAGCTTCTTCATTGCCACCATCCTCACTTAAATCCAACTTATAACCCCCTTCAATGGCTTCTACACATTTTTTCTCCTCACTGATTTCTCCATCACCAATGTAATCCCCTTTCACCTCTTCTTTCTCTATGTTCACTTTCGTACTCTCTCTCTCGTCTCCGTCTCTCTCTTCTCCCTCCGTTAGATCAATTTGAACGCTATCAACATCCTTCTCTTCCTCAACACCTTCTTTGCAGCTCATCATCTCAATCTCACCACCACCATTGTTCGTCTCTTTTTTGGCCTCTTCTTCTTCCTCAATAAGAGTTGTACCTTCTTTTGAGTTGTCAATGGAGACATCTTCTCTGGTCAATTCAACCATGGCATTGTCATCCTCAGGCACCTCGTTTTGAGAAACGAGCTTCAATTTCTCCTCCAACAACGGAAAATCCTTGTTAACGATGACGAATCCGTCATCGTTAACAGGACTAATTGAGCTGATGATTTCATCACTGGCCTCAACATAACCTTGTGTTCCACCATTAATTTCAATTTTATCCCCATCCTGAAGAAGAAATCCGATTGAAAATTGATAAATCTTACGTAGATTTAGAGAGAGAGAGAGAATTTAATACATAATCCATCAATCAATAACAAGCAAAACAGTGAATCAACAATTTTCCAATCTGAAAAGATTACGGTTCCAAATTCTTCCCCACTCTAGAAGTGTTCGAATTTTAAGTGAAAAATAAAAATAAAACAAAAAGTTAGATAAAAGATCAGAAGAAATATAGTTACCATTAACGAGCTCCGACTACAAACCAGAAAGCCTTCCGTACTATCATTTTCTGAAACAAACTCTTTAATATCTCCTTCACTGCAAATCCAATCGCAAATTCAATCACAAACTCATAAACACACAATAATTTTACAAAATTAAAACAATCGTCTCGATTGTAACTATCTCAAACAAATTCACAAACCTTAGCTGCTCAAATACTTCTGAAGGACGATGATTGGTAGAATTAATCTCGTGCTCTTTTGTCGCTTCATTACTGTTCTCAGGCGGCGGAGAGCGGCGGTCCTTGGTTGAGCTCCGCCCCTTAATCCCGACAACAAAAGCCGAGGCGAAGGCGGCAGTCGCCAACGCACCGCCTAACAGAACAACAGCTCCAATGCCGCCACCGCTACCGCCGCCGAATTTTATGACCGTTTTCTTCTTTTCCTGACCATTTCTGGAAGCCTCCATGTGACGATGTTGTTGAGAACACAATGAAAGAATTTGTAACAGCACTCTTATGGTGTTCAGTGTGCACAGTTTCTATGGCTGAATCTTTTCCCCATACATAGTGTTGTTTGTGGGGATTGTGAAATTTGTTGTATTGTTTTTGGTGTGTGCAAAGTGTGTGTGGGAGAAGTTTGTTGTGGTGTGTGGATCTATCGGAGTTTTAAGCGGGTGTCTCGTCTACGATTCTCTTTTTGTTTCTTATGCTTATTATAATATTATATTATTATTTTTGTTGGATTCTTTGTCTTATTTATTGTGAGGTTCAGAAATGTTGAATGAACTGAAGTTGTTCGCGTGAGCCGCGAGTGAGAAAAAAACGTGGCAAAATGATGCGGCAAAATAAATGTCGTAAATATCGCTAGGCACTGCTCCAACACTCAATTGAGACTTAATAATTAGTCGGGATTTAAACTTAATTGAATCCTAAATAGAATTGTTCGGACTAGATTTTATTAGATCGAAAGAAATAAGAGAGAAAATGTAGACGGCCAATAAAAGTCTAACTTTTAGATGGAAATTAGTCGAAGCTAATATGAGATTATTATGAGAAAGAGTAAAACACATGGAATTACGAGTTATATTTAGTTTTATCCCATATATTTTTATTTTAATTTGGGAAATTGCAAACAAGTCTATTAAAATTTTGGGTGAATTTTCGAAACATAACTTTATAAGATAAACAAAAAAACTTACCAACTTTTAGTTTCTTATTACAACATTAATTATATGTTTTGACATTTAATTGATCGTCACCATCATTATTAGATTTATCTTAATGAAGTCGATATATATTCATCACTTATTTTGGCCTTTTTTCCTATAATTGCAGTGATTAAGAATTAAAGTATGGTTGTAGTAACTTCATTTTCAATCAACGGTGGTGGCGTGTACCGATTGTAGTGTGATGGATATTGAACGAACTCATCAAAATGAATATATTGATGGTGGTGCGAACACTATCAGATGTCGAAAAACTTGACCTATCTTGTAATTGAAAAAAATGGAAATTAATAATTTTTTTTATTATCTTTTAAAGTTCATGTTGCAATTAAAAATCAGTGAAGTTTTATAATGTACATCATTTCTCTCTCTCTTTTTAGCATGTACATTCATTTCTTAATTCTTTTATCTATTATCTTTGTAGTTTTATTTTCTCTTTCACTTGAACCCTGCATTTTTATTTTTATTGTTGATTTTAAAATTCTGAAAAATAGAGGAAAAAGATGTATTGGGGAAAAACAAAAACCGAAAAAGTGAATTTGGGCCACAAGCAAAACTTTAATGAGTACAAGACAAAATTACATTTTTTCCATAATTTATAATAGAATGAATGGCTAGCAACATAATGCCGGTATGCAAATTGGATATAAGAAATAAAATACAAATAGAATTTGATTATCGATTTTCAACTTCTACAACTTTTACTTTCTTTCGAGTGTATATCTCTACTCCAAAAATTTAAGTTAATAGGATTCAATCAACTAAGCTACGGGTGTTTGTAATCGCTTTTTCCAAGTGCTTTTTAGTTTATAATTTGGAAAAGGTCTTTTTAGGTTGCATTGGGATAGAAGGATTTTACGATGGATTTGCAATTCATAGTTTCAAATTCATTGTTTTTGTTTGAATTATTATGGATTTAGAAAGCCACGATTTCATTTTAAGCTATTTTTTTGAAGGATTTTGGTGGATTTAAAATCCATTAATTCTAAATCCATTTATTTAAAATCCCTCAATTCAAACACAACCTGAAAGTATTTGGAAAATAGTTTCAACTTTAATAAATCAGATTTTGTACACGCATAAGTTCTTAATGATTGGTACATACCCAATTATTAGTTGTTTTAACTTTTACGTAGAAGAAACTACAACAGTTGTTACCATAGTACATATAATTACCCAATTCCAATTTCATATTATAAACATTTTATCCCCCGATTTATCATCAAATCTCTTAAAAAACTATTAAAAAATGAATCAAATACATAACTTTTCATCTTTCTTTGTTTATTGGTTTACTATTTACTTGTGTAATTATGTTATACTATATTAGGATATCAATTTCTATTATATATTTGTAGTACATTTATAAATCGTGCTCGCTCGAGAACGTTGCTAATATATTATTATAATTGCAGTGAAACAAGAATTAAAGTTACGATTGCCACAATTTCATTCTCAATCAACGGTTGTAGCGCATACATATTGTAAAATATGTGATGAGTGTCACATGATTCCATCAAGGTGAATATAATGATAGTAGTGTTAACATTATTAAAGGTAAAACGTGTGGTATATCTTGTAATTAAAATTATTAAAAGTTGGTATCATTTTCTTATTATCTTTCAAAATTCAAGTTGCAATTGAAATCCAATCCAGAGGTAGTGAAGTTTTTTCACAAGTGACCCTTTCAATTTTATACCTTATTTATATACTTTGTATTTATTCTGCTTAAGATTGTAAAAGTTGCTAGGCGCTAATTACACTAGTTAGGTGGTGTATTGTGGCCTAGCGATTAGTCGGGATTTAAACGGGGCTAATCGTGGCATAAATATAGTTAGACGGTGAAGAATCAAGAAATAAACATGGGCAGTCAACGAGAAAAAGATGTATTTGGGGAAAAAACCCGGAAAGTGATTTGGGCCACAAGCAAAATTTCAATAAGTACAAGAAAAAATACATTTTCTCCAAATAATAATGAAATAGAATGAATGGCTTGGAACATAATGCAGATACGCAAATAGGACATAATAAATAAAAATACGAAAAAAAAAAAAAAAAAGTTGATAGAAAATGAATTTGGTGAGATTTGATTTATGGTCTAAGAATTTAAGTTACATAAAATTCAACTAAGTGAACTACAATTAACTCTGAATTCTACAACCTCACCGTTGAAAAGGCGTGGTGTATATTAAGTGTGACCTTTTGCTCCATAAAATTATCATAAAAGATCTCTTTTAATTTGACCAGATTAAAATAAAATGTGAAATGTAAAATAAAATTGAAATTTTTAAATTTCAAAAAATTTACTTCCCCCTGTTTTTTCTTATTTGTTCCATATTTCTTGTCTCCCACATTTTTTATACACTGCTCTTCTACTCTCTTTCTCTCATTTTTTTTATTTCTCCTTCATTTTCTCGTATGTTCCATCTTCATCTTCATATTATCTTTTAAAGTGTGTATTTAATTTTTATTTTTTCTTGTAACATACTTTAATTTGTTTTGCGCTTCATGTTGTTGTAAACTGATACTTCCTCCATTCCATATTAATTGACATTTTAGGATGTTTTTCTCTTTTTCTATTAATTGACGTTTTACATATTTTTCACCAAGTTTATCAGTTTTCTCTATGGACTCAATCCTAAAAATTCTCTACTTTCAATCTATCCGAGATATTTTTATTTGGTCAAATCTTTATCCTCTAAATTAAGTGAGGTATATTTGTGAAAAAATTTCATTCTTAATTCTTCCTTTTCATTCTAAAACGTCAATTAATATGGAATGGAGGGAGTATACTAATATGCTGATTTTTTTAAGTTGTGAAAAATAACAAAGTTGTTTTGTATTAAAGATAACATAGTTGTGTAAACACAACCTGGTTGTGTTGTCTTTTAAGACTGAGTTATTTAAAATAACAAAGTTGTTTTGTAATCAAATAATCTAGTTGGTTAAATAACTCGATTGTTTAAAATGTTAAACTATTAAGTTGTGTAAAAAAAAACTTTTTATTGCTTTAAATAAGTAAGGTTATTTATGATTTAAGGGTCTTTTACTAGGTCATTTTTCAAAATTCCCCATAAAAAGACCATCCACAAAATATGAAAATCCGACCCAATAATAAGGATCTTGTTACTCAAACAATTCCTCAAGATCAAAACAGATTGAAACAATGTCTTTGAAACAATTGATCAATCAACAATCAAGCAATAATGAAAACAAATATCAAAACTGAAAAATGAAGAAGAATAGCCAAGATTTACGTGGTTCGGTTGTTAAACCGAATAGCCAAGATTTACGTGGTTCGGTTGTTAAACCTACATACACGGGTGATGATGTCTTCACCAATTCACTATATCTCAGATTGTTACAAGAGAAACATACAATCAAAGCTTCAACCAAGAGAAATAATCCAAACTCTCAAGTTCTATCTCTCTCTAGCTCTTCTCTCTATTCTCTACAAAATGAGACTCTCTCTTATGAATTACATGTGCGTAACGTTGCTGTAAATAGTCTAACTCTGACTAACTACCTCATTGGATCAGAAATTGTTAGAACCACGATTCTTATCCGATCCACAATATGTAATATTGTAAATCAGATACATCGTTGTAGGATCGACCGGTTTATCATATGTTCTACTATTAATTAATTTACGCTAGAAGAATTAAATTTAATACCTTTGTAGCGTGTGGCTTCAAACCTCCAAGTCTTCTCCGGTGTTCTCACGAACTGCACTGCAATACACGATGTGTGGACACCTCCTTGGATATATATTATACGTGATTTTGTATGGGAGAAAATAAAACAGCCGTGACTTTATATATATATAATGTCACATTATATTCTTTCTCTCCAAGTTGTATTGCAATAATAAATTATAATATTTATAATTTATTATAGTTCATATTGAGCCACCGAAGGGACCCGATCGGACCCAATTAAATCAAGCTCCAATAAATTATTTGTGACCCGGTCAACTCTTGACTTATCATATTAATTTATTAATTATATTCTATTCCACTAAAAGAATATAATTGCACTCTTAATTTTAATCAGAATTATTGAAGCAATATATCAACAATTATTATCCTCTGATTGATCGATCCAACATAAATTGCATAACAGAAAATAACAGAATCTGGAAAACTGCTGCAACAGCTCGCAACGGTTTCTTCCTTCTTTGACAACGGTTTTGACCCCTTTGACAACGGTTTTGAAGTTGTAACAGTTTTTCCCACCAAAAATGGTTTGAGCTTGTTCTTGAGCTATTTTCCAACTTCTTTCTCTTTCATAAGCAATTTTGGAATCCAAAATTATTAGTTGTGAAGTCATAACAGATTTATAACTCACAGATCTGTAAAAGAACATGAAACCCGAGTAATCAGGGACGGAACTACATGTATCACTAGGGGGGCCTTGGCCCCCCCAACCCTAGCTTCCCACCAGCACCCTACCCCACCCCCATGCCCCAACTCTCCACATCTGACAACACCCCCCCCCCCCCCCCCCCGGTCAACTTTTATATTATTTGCTCTTTTTTTCTACATTATTTTATATCTACAATAAAATTAGTTGTACGTATTAAATAATGAATATTTATATTATTTATGATAAAAAAATTAAATTTAAATATAATAATATTTTTATCGACCCCCTTCGTCTTCATCCTGAGTTCGTCCCTGCGAGTAATCTATGTACTTCAACATTAGGACTTCAACGAGAAAACGTAACATGAAATGACGGAAAAGACCTCGCCAATTCCGACAAGATTCCGAAATGGAACTAATTCTGAATGGTTTTCAATATCCATGTTTGGCCTTTAAACGTCAATCTTTACATCCATTTTTAGAAACTCACGAAATTTTGATCCCTTTTTGTTGTAGATCCGTAGCGATTTGGATCTTCTACAAATTTACCCGACAAAACTACTAATCAACACCCCCACAAAGCGTCCTTGATTTTCCGTTTTATGAAAAATATTAATCACATGAAATTTGTTGGAAAATTGTTCTTTTTCCGAAATTTGAAGTGGGATCCGAAATAGAAAATGGAAGTTTAAGTAATATCGTGCTCTCCTCTAAAAGTAATTTGAAACGATATATTATTTGTCCAAATGATGGTGGGGAATGAAAAATCGAAGCTTAAAGTGAGTTTTGGAAGTTAGTTTGGAACTTTATCTCACATTGATAGGTGGTACGATCGAAAATAATAATTAATTAAATTTTAAAATTATATTATATTATATTTTTATAGAACATAATGTACGATGTCATTGAAAGATTTAAAAGACAACGGCTAAACAAAATATTACTCCCTCCATCTCGGCTTATCTTGTACAGGGGATCGGCACGGTTATTAAGAAAAAATATTTTTTGGTTGTTTGTTAACTTTTCAAAGGTGAATTGAGGATGAAGATTGGTGAAGATTTTGAGGGTGTAGAATGTGTTATAATTTTCTTTTTTAGGTTGTGCAAAATAAGATGGGACGACCATTTAAGGATAATGTGCAAGATAAGGTGGGACGAAGCATTATTGTATAATTATTACTATCAAATTTAAATTTTAAAAGTTTTTAAAGTAGGAAATAGTTTTTTCGGTTCAACTAATTTTGGTTTTATCCATCAACTAAACAAATTATGTAGTGTATAATTATTATTTTTAAAATAAAATTTAAAAGTTTTTAAAACAGAAAATGGTTTTTCCGGTTCATCCAATTCAACTTTTAGTGATATTGACTGGTTCTAGTTGGTTTAACATATTTTTTGTTTTATACTACTGTCGGATTACACTAGTGATCAGTTCAGGTTGAACAAGGCAGTTCGGTGCGATTCGATTCCACAAATATAGCTTAAAACCATGTAGTTTTACTCATGTGATCATCTGCTACATTTTGGTATTATATTTTATGTTTTATTATATTTATTAATTCGACACGTGTATAATATGATGTCACAAATTAATATGTGACTCGTACTAAATTAAATGTAATAGAGAGTAACAGAAAATCCGAATGGCAAATTTTAGTGGTGAATGCAGACTGCTACATATCATAATCATGATTAATTAATATTGTGGCGGCGCCCAATTTCAATATTGGACCATTATGGAGGCGCTGCAATAATTAGACAATATTTTATATTAATATTTTATAAATAAAAATGCCTCATTGTTACAGAAAAATATGAATGCATTTTTGTCAGTGCAAATAATATAGAAATTATCTACATGAATGATATAGACAAATAAAACTATAAATTTATTGATAAAAAGAAGATTACAGTACATTAGTATTATAAGATCTGATAAAAATAGGATTGGATACAGGAAATATTTATCAATTTGGAAAAATGTCAGGGTCCGTTTGATTAAGACTGGGGAATGTTGGGCCAAACTTAACTGAGGGAGTTAATGAATGTGTTTTATTGAGATTCGATCCTCTAAATCTTCTAAGCTCAATTTTAAGCAAACAAACCCTTAAATTATATAGTGAAAAAAATGTGTCATACTAATTCAAAACTCTTTATTTTTAAAAAAATGAAGAATAGAAAAAGAAAAACTCAAAGAATTTTGTTAATATTTGATTGTGTGTATGTATACCCACTTTCAACATTACATGACCAAAAATATTAATTCAAGCTTGACTAGAAGGAATTTTATAAAGATTTTTTTTTTCCTATTAAGAGGGAATATTTTAACAGATGTTACTTTAGTAAAACAAAAATATTAAGATATTAAATAGTATAAATGCAAATTGATAAAAATGGGCAAAAGCTAAAATGTAACTGATGTGTATGCTCAATTTTTTTTTTCGAATCATCTGTTTTGAACCTAGTTCTTATTAAAACTAGTTCCAAAATTCGTATTTCCTCGTGTAAGGGTCTAAAAGCCAATTTTCCTATTAGATTATGATAAGCACAATTAAATTGTTTACCGACTGCAAAATTCTTATATAAACTATAAATTTTGCTTATATTTACCTAAATGTAAATCATTATTTCCTAGACCGACAATAAGATACATATTTTTTCTCTAAATTTTTATAATTTATTATCTAATTTTTAGCAAGGTTATAAAAGTCGTTAGACGCTAGTTAGGCGGTGGATTGAGACCTAACGACTAGTCGAGATCTGAACGGACAAATTAGGACATAGACGTAGTTAGACGAGGATGAATCGAAAAACAAATATAAGTGATCAATAATAATCTAACATCCAAGAGACAATTAATCGAAACTAATCGATAATTTTTATGACTGAATTTTTAGTGACACGATCAATACCTAAACATTTTTTTATTAAATCATATAAATTTAGCGGAATTAGACTTGACTTGACTACACTTAGGTGAATCTACTTAGCAGTATGTCAATAAGGGCGTCTACAAAATGACAAAAACTTGAAGAGCATGACACATATGATCCTATGTGCGGGGGCACGATAAGTCTGATATTTCCTCCGTTCCGTAAAAATAGTTATATTTAAAATAGTTATAACTTTAATTTTATAAAAAAATATTTTCAAGTAAGACCCTCTTTGTGAAACAGAGGAAGTATTTAAATAATGTCAGTCACTTACATAGTCTCTCTGTTATAAAAATATCCAACTAGATTCTGTTTAGGCACGAGGTTCTTGTGAGACATTTATTTTTTTCAATTCTTACCTGTCTAACCATGCTTATGTCTTCCTCATCCCTCACGTAAATCTAACTAATCGCTAGGCTCTAGTACTTACGTGCCGACAAAGGCCCATGTTAGAATAAGGCTATATTCTGTCCATAATATTATTTACATTAAGTACAGTATATTTAAACATTAAAGTAAAATTCAATGCTTTAACTATGTTATTAACTATCATTTCTTATTATTTTTAAAAATATATACTTCCTCCATCCCACATATATAAACTTAATATTTTTTTTTCACAAGTATTAAAAAAAGTCATTAAAAAAGACAAAATGCATAATCGATTTTCTAATATGTTCATATTTAATGAGTGTTATATTGCTCAAATATATTATTTAGTATTTCATACTTATGTGAAAATGGGTATAATAGTAAATGAGTTAAATAAATGCTACTCCCTATGTTCCACCTTATCTTGTACAAAGGAGGTTGACACAAGTATTAAAAAAATTTGTTTTTTGAGATTTTGTTGACTTTTCAAAAGTTAATTGAGGGTGAAGATTGTGCTATAACTTTCATTTTTAAGGGATGTGAAAATTTGCCTGAGACGGAAAAAAACGAAAAGTGTGCAAGATAAGGTGGGATGGAAGGAGTTACATATAGAAACTGGCCTACATATATGAGTAGAGCTGACAAAAGTGCTCTGATATTTTAGATAGGTTGGATCATAAAAATGTCGGCCCGAACTACAATCGGAACCAACATGGTTTGAAAGCCCGACATACCAACGATCTAAAAGCTCAACAGGTTACAAGATTGCACAAAAATCTTATTATATTTAAAAGAAATAGGTTGAGTTGATCTCGATAATTTTTTACTTGAAAATTTTGAACCATCTCCACTCGACCTAATACATAGTGTTAGTTCGATGAGCTATGCCCGACCGAAGCGGACCGCGGAGTATACATTTATCTCCTGGAGTACATCGAAGTAAGAAATTCAGTTAAAAAGCTGAAAATGAATTAACAAACTCGGTCTAAAAGGACTTTGTTATTATCGTCAGGTGGGACTCATTTTCAATTTGGTTGCCACCTAATTTGTTAGATCGTTATTAAATATTTTCTCCGTCCCAACTTAATTTGCACACCTGCTTCGATGTATATATTAAGAAAAAATTAATTTATTCTTTTTAGTTGACTTTTTTAAAGGTGGAGATCTTAAGGGTAGAATTGTGAGAAAATTTTCCTTTATATGGGTGTACAAATTAGTGTAGAACGGATAAAAAAAAAAGTGTGTAAATTAAGATGGGACGGAGGAAATATTAATTTCTCACTTTCTATTTAATTAATTATTATTATTATTATTATGTCAGTCAACTTTGAGGTACAGAATTTGGTTTAGACTGATATTATAGTTGAACAATAGTAAATGGGACAGTCAAGAAATATTGCATTAATTATAAGACGCCACAATATTTTTTGGAATGTCATGTTTGATCAAATGATAATTTATTTATTCATATCTCTATCAACTTGATAAAACTATATATATTAACTGTTTTATTAATTAAAACATTTAATTAAATTCAATGTTGTAAAACTCGTTAAGTGCTAGCTAGCTAGAGGGCGATAGACATGAACCTAACGACTAGTTGATTTGAAATTGAGCGGAATATAGACGTAGTTAAATAAGGAGAATAGTAGGTGTTCAATGAAAATCTAACGTCTGAAACTGAACTATTCGAAGCTATTAAAAGTTAATAGCAGAGTAAACAAACTTAAACAATACTTCCTCCGTCCAGAGATAATTTGCACACTCCTCCCGACACGTGGAATAAGAAAGAGTTGTTTTTTGTTTTTTAGTTGACTTTTTCAAAGGTGGAGATTGTAAAAGAAATTTCCTTTTTAAGAGTGTACAAATTATCTTGAAATATCCCCCAAAAAAAATGTGCAAATTATCTCGGGAAAAAGAGAATACTAGATTTGGCCAAGATTGATTATTTAGACATTAGGAAAAAGTTTGATAGTACAAGAGGCCCAGTTCGTGGTATCATATGATAAATTAAGTGATGAGAGGCATTGATCTAGTTCCCGGAAAGTCGGTTGCTTTAAGAATGGGTGGATAATACAAAAGGCATCGATCTAGTTCTTGAGAACCGATTATCCTAAGGAAGATTGTTTCACATAAGGTTATAAACTTATGAGACAATATCGTCCTCCGAAAGGGTTAGAGCAAACCTTCCCTCGCTATCATAGTTTTGAGGTAGAGTTAGGCTCGCTTCCCGCTAATCACACTACATCAAGAAGCCTACAACCCTAAATTTAAGAAGGATGTATATTCTTGACATATAGTATAACCCCATATTGCCCTCTTCAACATAGATAGATCAAAATCATAATCATTTAACTAAACAGAAGATTTGCATAAAGATTGGCTGAAATTTCAATCAATATGTAACAGAAATCTTACAAGGCAAAAAATTAACAAAATAGTAGAATTAGAAGGTGTTTTAGGCGCAAGACCCTTTTTAGAGATCTAAATATATTATTTTGTCATTATATATACATGTATATAAACTGTGGATAGCGAAATCGATCTAAACGATCGCCTAGTCAGTGACTAAACGTTAGGCGGTGCCTTCCAACTCAGTTTTGTTACAGATGACACCTCTAAACGTTTTCTGGTCCTAGGCGTCAGGCAATTAGTCGGCCTAAATATTTTTCTTTTTCAATTTAATATATTATGCCATATTGAATTACATTTTAGATGGTATAATAATTTGAAACTATTAAAGGTAAGATATAATCAATAAAAAGTAAATAAAAAAATGATTATATCTAGACGGTCGTCTAATCGACACCTAAAGAGTCCAGGTGCTAGACGGTTTTAAAACGCCTTACTCTCGATTTTCGACTTTTGCAAAATTGATAAAAACTCTATTTTCCCAAATAGTGGAAAACTCTCATAATCAAAAAGAGATGTGTTTTTAAGTTGTGTAAAGCCATAGGATGTGCCTTGGGCTGGGCCTTAAATTTAAAACAAGTCTCCTTAAATGGGCTAACCCAAAGTCAATGGATTAAAACCTGAGCCCAACACTTGTAGATGTATTAAACTGGACCGCACTATGATCCATATTGTAGTTCGAATCGGCCCGTTATCTAATGTCCAAATCTCTTCCTATACATCCTAAAATTTCATTTATGATGTGGATGTGGTTACGCGTATCAGTTCGAATTCTCTATTACACTAGATATTTAATCTTCTATAATATTATTCTTAATATACAACACATTAATTTAAAACTTCATCTAATATATGCAGTGCTTAGTAACCATCATAAAATACAAAATGAAACGGAGAAATGTAACATGATCTAACATGTATACAGATCGACTACGATGAGCTAGATGCGTAGATGTGGATTTTTTTTATTATTGAACTAATATTAACTCATATTAAACAACCTCATATGATGCATCACATGTAAGTTAAATTTGCTCAAAAGATAAATAATGTATTCTTTTTTTCCTTTTAGATTGATCTCGTGTACAGCGAGCTCAACACGTTACAATAATCTCATATTTTGAGTTCGAATGAATTTACTACTTTCTTCGGTTTAAAATAGGAGTCACTCTAAAGTTTTTATTAAAAAATTAAGGTTTGTTGAAATTAACAAATATGTCCCTATACAATTTATCTTTTTAAACTCAAAATTTCTCTATTTTTCCTTTAGAGAGAATTTTTAATTAAGGTAACAATCATACTCTGCATGATCCACTAATGTTTTATCATAGACCGTTAGATCCTGCATGAAAATTTACATGCGACATGTATTAGTAAAATAAAATAAGATATAAATGAATAATTTTCTATATAAACAGAAAATATACTTCTTTCGTTTAAAAAATGTCACTTTAATTTTTTTTGAAAAAAATAAGGATATATGTAACGAACAAAAATGTTTCTACGTATTCCATCCTTACAAGCTATGAAACAAGGAAATAAAGTGATTCTTCAAGGCTGTGAAATAAGGAAATATAGTCCACTTAATTGAGTAACGTGAATTAGAGTTAATTCTTGCCCAAATTATAAGCTAAAGAATATTTGTTACAATATATTTAAGGGTAACATTGGAAGAATTGTGATTTTGCTCAAATGTGACTTTTTTTGAATAATTTATTTTATCTAAGAGTGATATTTTTTTAAACGGGGGAGTATATCTCAAACAACATTCTAAATTGCAAATGCACAAACCTTTTTTTTCCTGTTCGAAAGAGAATATGAACTCACTAGATGTAATTGAAATTCAGCTAGCATTGATCGACAAAAAAACTGGTGGCATAAGCACTAGTTTGACTCGTTGCCCGTAAAACAATATTACTCCGCATACAAGTGCTCACAGTCGTCTTCGAAAATCATCCCCAACATAAAATAACTTTTAACTTTAGGTTTGCAACACAATGAAACTAAAGTTTTCGGCAAACTACTCGCTACCCTGAACTTTCTTGTAGGCTTGAGAGACTCGAATACCGGATGATATATGCAAATTGTAGTGGAGTTGTCATTGTATTATTTTTAGATATTCGGTATAGTTATTCGGTGATTGGAGATGTAAATATTAATGCCTATTTATAAATTTATATGCGTCATTTCGTGAATAGGTGTACATTTTCAACTTGATTAATCACAACCTTTAAATCGTACCTCTTCACAAAAGGTCACGATCTAATGGTTAGATTGCATAATTTTCAAACATTCACGTCGTATCTTTCGCACCTATTTCACTTGAATAAACATAACTTTTCAAAACACAATTTTATCTAAAATAGACATTTTCTTCATTCACACTCCTGAATTCCAACATTCGCAAAATGAACAACAATATTGTTCTACCTATATTATCAAAAGATATTACAAGCGGAGTAACCCAATAGGCCCATATCAAATTCGAATTCTATGTTACAGTAGATGTTTCATCTTTTATTACATTCAATTTATTACGTGATACATATTAATTTGTGACATCATACAATACACGTGTTGATTAATGAATGTAAGAAAATACAAGATGTAACACCAAAGATATAACAGATGATCTCATGGCGTGATTTTTGGAGGATTTGTATTGTAAACAAATGGGCCGACAGAGTACAACCTCATGTTGTCGGCGGCGAGTCGATAAGCCGAGAGCAGCGCGCCGCTCAATCCGTTGTTCAAGTCGGCGGCGAATGGGCAAGTTTTCAGCGGGGAGCTGTGGAGAAACGCCTTGCATTGGGTGATTTTGCCGCCGCCGTCGTCTTCAAGCGGCTGAGATGAAAGTTTGGCGCGGAAGTAGCCGTTGATATCGGCGGCTGGGCTCAAGATGGAGAACGGAGCCGTTTCATAGCCGTCCTTCTCAACTCCAAGGCATGTTATCCGTACAACACCTCCTACATTTTATTACAATGGTTTAGAGGATACTCGGGGCTTAGATGGTAGGTCCATTTAAATAGTGGAAACGTATTTTTGTTTAAAAATGTGTACGGTAGAATGTATATCGTAGATGTCATATCAATAGATTTTAAGGTGGTTGATGATATTAAAATATTATGATAGGTGATGCGAGCAGGGCGGATTCAGAATTTATAAATGTGGTGGACTGAGAGGTGAAGTTGCAACTTAAATGGGGTGGGCTTAGTTAAAATTTAGAGTACTAAATAATAAAAATTATAAATTTAAAATTAAGGTTCCACAAATTTTGCACTGGGCTGGAGCCCGGTACGGGCCGGTAATAGCTCCGTCCCTGAATGCGAGTAATGATTAATTGATTGAGAAATGATTAAAATGAGCATCAGAAATTGTGATTGATTGATAGAAGTTGAACATGATTGAAAATAAATAATCTTGATGTGAAATAACTTTATAGGGATGGATGGACTTCATCTCCCTGTAATAAAATTATTTACAGATTTGTCATCCCACATCCGAATGGACTCATATACCCTTAGATTTTTAGCAAATGGAGCTAAAATAGGTTCCGACCTAAGGGTCGTCCCTAACCTAGCTCTGTAAATGTAGGGCCATGCCTTTATTTTACAAGCTCGTATATTATCAAGTAGAGGTGTGCACGGGACGGTATGATTCGAAGATTTGAAAAATTCAGTATCGTCCTAAAGTTCGATTCTTTTAAAATTTGAGGATTAGAAGTCTAGAACTGAATCAAAACTTAATAAAGATTCGTATCGAATCATCCCAAAATTCAGGAGAGTTCGATACTATATTTCGGATCTAACGGATCAAGTGAGACGCTTTGAGTACGACATACTCAGTTATCTAGAGATTTTTCAATATATCAAAGTTAAAGCTGGAAAAAAAATCAAGATATTCACATTAGAATTGTAACTAAAATTAAAATTTATATGGGCATAAACATCAAGTTATAAGTAAAATTTTCAAGTAAGGTCGTCCAACAGTAGTAATATATAAAAATTATACACAAAACTTGTAAACTACACTATGTCTGAATTATTAATATATTTATATATTTTTGTAATCTCGGTTTTCGGGACGGGACGACTTAGGTCAATTCACTATAATTTGGTACGGATATTACTGAATATCCAGAACCGTACCATAATTCTTTTCGATATAGTTCGGTTCGAAGAAACTAAAAAATCAACGATTCTTATTCAATTCGATATGTTTTCAGTTTAATTTTCAGTACAGTTCTATAAATCTCGAGTTCCATGCACGCTCTAGTACCAAGGCGTTTGTTATGCCTCTCAATAGCTCTAAACTTAGGGCTAGAATTAGACAAACATTACAAATTTGAGTAATTATAAATTCATAATATATATATATATATATATATACCATTAATGTCTTAATATACTACATACATGAATATGTTTAAATTTTTGGCTTCAACGTAATAAATACTATAATTATAAATAAAAAGAATAAGGGTATAGATATTTCTCAATTTTTAATTTGTATCTCGCTATTATTCAATAGTTATATTTTGCTACTTATCATCAATGGATATGTTAATTTATTTGTACATTCTAGATGAAGAAGATTGATGCTAACATGACTACATCTATGTTCCCATTAGGAGTTAAATATTACTATCTCCATTTTTTTTAGTTATTATTTAAATTATTTGTTTTATTTGTAAATATCTGTCGTTCTAACTTTTTTACTACTTTTTTTACAATATTAACCCTATAATTATGAAAAATGTTAACAATATATAGAAATGATTAAAAAAAATCAAGGGATTTGAGGAAATTAGTTGAGGGTTAATTTGCCAACTCCTTAAGTCCCTTAATTTTCATACAAAAAGCTAAAATGACAACTAGAAAAAAAACGGAGATATTATAACTTTTTTTTTTTATTTCAAACTATAAAAAAAACCGACTCCGCGTAACTCGGAAAATAAAAACTAAAAGCCGAGAACTAGTGAAATAAATACTATCCCAACATAGAATAGTTGAAACAAATTTAACAAACTTATTAGGACAAAATTAAATTACTTTAAAATATTACTCTCTCCATAACATAATCATAAATTTATAGTTATTTCACTCAGATTAAGAGATTGTCGTTAATATAGGTAAGACATTAACTTTTAACTCTATTTTTCATTTATTCCCCTACATACCATATTATTTATAGAGTTTAAGACACATTGTCTAACAAAAAAATGGACAACTAATGATGTCCTTAATATAGTAAGTGGCCTGATCTTTTTATGAGACGAGTTAACATGAAAAATAATATCTTTATGAGACGGAGAAAGTATCAAATTTCACCTTTTAATGGTTGGAGTACTCCCGGTGCTAATTTGCAGTAAATAACTCCCTCTACGCTGAAATCTTCGGGGTAAAACTCTTGTCTCTCTATATTTTTGGACGCCTCCGAATTTGGGTTCGACCCATACCCGTAACCGCTCGCAGAAGATCCGACAATCACATACAATAGACACAGATATAACATTAACAGAGCACAAATTCTGCCGTGAGCCATGTTTTTTCAGTTCTTAAATTGATTGTTTGGACCCCTTTTTATAACCATGTAATGTTTATAGCATTACTTGCCTAGCATGATCTTTTTAAGACATTTATTTTATTGATTAAGGTAATGGGGTGGCACTTACATGCACGTATTATGTTCTTATTGCAAAGTTACTGTCTATTTGTTGATATGGATGCGGAAATCGACTTAGTCGGTCATTTAGACGACAATTAATCACTAGGCGGTGTCTTTTCAATTCGATTTTTTGATACTCAGCAATTTTAAGCATTTTCTAGATCTATGCACCTTAGTCGGGTAATTAGTCGACTAGGCTGGCACCTAGTTGGACTGGACAACCCAAATAATTTACTCCCTCCGTCCCGGCTTAAGTTTCCTACTTTGACCGGGCACGGAGGTTAAGGAAAAGTAAATTTTATGGAATGTTTGACTTTTTTAAAGGTGAAGATTGAGGATGGAGATTTTGAGGGTATAGATTGTAAGAGAAATTTGCCATTTATGGGCTGGAAAGTTAAATTGGGACAAACTAAAAAGGAAAGTAGGAAAGTTAGAGTGGGACGGAGGTAGTATTAGATATTCTTTTATTTTTTTTTCAATTTAAGATTTATACATTATGATATGTTGAATTATATATTAAATGATAAAATATTTTGAGAATATTCGAGGTAGGATACTAAAAATAAAAATAAAAAAAATTATAAAAAAAATAATTAAAATAAAATGGCCGTCTAGACAGTAAAATGTCTGACTACTGATTTTCGATTTCTGCGATCTTGTTTGACAATAATGAAATATTTATTTATAATTCTAGAAAAACTAAATGTTGAGAAAAATGGACAATATTGGTAGGCTAAAAATCAAACCCAACTACGAGATATTCGATTCGAGATAGTTCGTTAAAAGCGCGTTTGTATTATATTCGATTAAAGATATTAAACAAGTTTGAATATACTTTTACATTTGATAAAATGCAAAGCTCGACTTGAACTCAGACTTAGTAAGTTAAAAATATCAACTCGTGTTAAACAAGCTCAGACATAATATTAGAAACTCGAAAATATTTCAAATAAGTTTGAACAATAGTATATATGTTCAACTCGATTCGACTTATTTACAATCTATGTATCAGGGCTCTATGCAACCTTTTTTAAGCTAAAAATGGAAAGAGTAAGTGAGCAACAATGTTATTGTTTTCAATTTATTTATTATTACATATTTACATTGACTATATGAACTTAATGGTCGCACATCTTTTAAGTAAATTCCCAGAATAAATTAAAAAATAATCTGGAAACCGTAATTATTTAGAAAATACAAATAAAAATTGAAAGAAAAAAATACTTTATGAAAGGAAAAATATATATTTACATTAGTGGTGGTCAATGATATTCACAATTGAAACAAAACTTTCATTTTGGAATTTTTTTAAATAGAACTCCTATTTTGAGACGAATGAATTATATTATTAAGAGTACTTTGATGCCTCTGATTGCATTCATTTTAGTTATATCAATGCTTTAATTTCCATCACACATTACTAATTTAATTATACTCTATCCGTGTCGTGCATCCTACAAGTGCACATTTAGTACTATTTGAAGCACTATAGCAATATTCTTTTAGAGAAACGGAACTCTATATCATTGTTTTCTTGCAATGTAACACCACAATTCGAATTAGACAAAAGAAACGGGATTGATTGGCAGCATGAAAGAAGAGGCAAATTTAATTAATTGTTGTACTGTTGATAATAACATTAATATTATAAGTGGGAATTTTATTTATAGTGTTGTACTGTTGATTTTTATTTATAGTGTTGTACTGTTGATAATAACATTAATATTATAAGTGAGAATTTTATTTATTTGCCAAACTAAGTGAACTCGTCTGTTGATAAAGCGCAATCCGGTAACCACACAATTTGAACAATAATCTACGCAAACAGAATGTAAAAACACAGGAATTACGTGGTTCGATCCGGAGATCTACGTCCACGGGCAGAAAATCACTCTTGCCGAGGTGTTTCTTTTACTAGAATGTTGAGTTTACACGGAGTAATTCAGTACACAGAGTGCGAACCCTAATTCAGAGTTCTTTTCACCTATTTATACTACTAAATCAAAACCCTAACTAACTCCCTATAATCTTGCCCACCAAATCTGCATGGCAGTTGGGAAAAGATCATGGGCCTTGATTCACGGAACAAGCCACTCACTGGGCCGACGCGCGTTCCTGGGCCTGCTGGGCCTACGCGTAGTGGGCCTTTACGCGCTTGCTGGGCTTGTGCATGCTGGGCCGATCAGCGGGCCCTGGCATAGTGGGCCCTGGTGTTAACCCGACCCGAGCTGATCGGGTTGGTGTTAACCCGACCCGAGCTGATCGGGTTATCCCTATCAGATGCCCCCCCCCCCAGCCGGAGCGAGGTAGGAGCTTCGGTTGTCACCGGGGTGGAACCGTAAGTAAGAAGGACCGGGGTCGCTGGCGGGCCAAAGTGTCTACGAAGGACCGAATTTATCCGCGTCCCCGGGACTCTGCGGAGTGATTGGCGGACGCAGTGCCGAGCTAGGTCGAGGTGCACGGGGCATATAGTGAGACACCGAACTTCTCAAAAGCGAAAAACGCGACGTGACAACGTGGCCGAGGTGGAGGGTACACCGGGGTGATTATTCTGGCCAAAATGGAAAGGACACCGGAGTGTAGTAGTTTAACCGAGGTGGAGGGTACACCGGGGTGTAGTGTGAATCTTCCTGAAGAAGGGTGGGTCTGATGTGATTGGCGGCGCCATTATGAGAGAGAGGGATGTGAAGTGACACGCTCTGCGAGTCCCAAGAAAGTTGTTCCCCACGCGCCTCGGTAACTGTAAAGCGCGTGAAGAACACGCATGAATCTCCATCGCTGAATTTGAATAGGCTGCATCAGAGCCGTCGGTTTTTTGCATTTATATTGGGAATAACTGCACAGTAACTTTTCATCTTCTCCGTTGCGATACATCAGTTTAGAAGCGGGAAAAAGAGGAAATCTGCACTTGCGATTCATCTCAGACCAAAAAATTCTCAAATCAACCTTTTCGAAGTCAAATCAAGTAAGTATGTCTAACTCTTCTTCTTCTTCATCTAAGGTTGGAGAGGTAGTCCCAGAGGGAGTGCCGTATAGAGCACCTCCCATTCGAGTGATCTATCCTGAGAATAGTGAAAGTAGGCAGATCCATCGTGGTGATCTTAGTGAGGTAAGAGTGGAGGCAGTGAATTTCCCCCGGTGTGAGGAGGAAATAGAAGGATTCGAAGTGGCGGGGGTAAGGCCCACAGTAACTGAAAAGCAAATTAAGCGATGGGTGCCGAACTTCTTCCTACCCTTTGATTTGGAATTCATCATTCCCGAGGGTAATGACAAAGCCTGATGTCCTCCCCAAGGATTCATAGCCGTGTATATAGATCAGCTCGCCGTAGGTTTGAGGTTTCCCCTATGGGAATTTTTGATAAAATTATTGGATTATTATGGAATAGCGCTGGGGCAATTAGGGCCTAATGCTGTAAGGCAGGTGGTGGGCTTTTTGGTGGAGTGCAGTAAGGGAGGATTAGTGCCCAGTATCAGCTTATTTAGGCATTTCTTCCAACTGAAGACGATGGGGAGAAATAAGGGATGGTATTACCTTAACCCCAGGCCGGGTAAGAAGTTTAAGGTTAAGAACCCAAGTAAAATCGAAGGGTGGAGAGGGAGATTTATATATGTCAGGCAGAAAGCCATATTACCCAAATGGCAAAGATTAAAGGTGGTGGATAGTGCCCCGGGAGGAGAACCCAAGGGTGCGAGTGTTCTGAAAAAGGTCGGTGTGCTGGAGTCCAGATTCCCGGAGGAAGTACTGGACGAAGCTGGGATGAGTCCATACTATTCCAAGTGGGCCGGTGGGACCTCGGAATCCCAAGAGAGCGGCACCCCTACCGGGACTGATTCTGACCGGACACCGAGCATGTCTGAGGGGGAGAGAACTAAAACCCGGGCAGAAGTAGAGGGTAGGGCTTTTATTGCTTCGTAAGTTATGTAATGTAACATTGTCAATCCCTTGAACGTGTGTTTGTCATGTGCAGTGGGCAAGTTCAAGAGCGCTGCTAGGAAAAGCACCGAAGCCAGCTCGGGGGGCCGAGGTGATAGCTCAAAAACTCCGGAGCTGCAGAGAACAACAGCTGGGGCAGCCACAGGGCGGACCCTGAAGACACCATTCCCCTTTCTGGGTTGACCCCGAGCACCAAAAGAAGGGTCACTTCCCCGACGACACCACCGCCTGCCAAAAAATTGCACATGACCCCGGCTCACGAGGTATCATCGTAAATAACTTTGTTATTCCCTATACAGACCCATCATAATAGTAAGTCAATTCAGGGGCAAGGAGTAGAGATATCGGCCGCTGGAGCCGAACTTGAGAAGCTGTTGGAGCCTATTCGCGGGCTGGTGGGTAGGCTGGAGAAGGAATCCGGCCAAGGTAGGATCGCTGAGCTGGAAGCCGAGGTCGCTAAGCTAAGGGCTGGCTTCTCGGAGGCTCAAAAAAGCGTCAAGGCAGCTCGGGACCGAGCAGCAGTTGCTGAGAGAGAGGCGGCCAGATTACGCGAACAGGCCGTCGAGGTTGCCATTATGAGAGGCGACCTCATTGCAGCCCGGGAAGAGCTGAACAAGGCCATCGTGGGCCAGGGAGCTGTGCTGGAAACGTTTGCCGAGAAGCTGATGCAAACCGAGACATTCCTGCAGTTTCTCAGCACGTTCGTGGCTGCGGGTGATACGGCCACCCGAAGCGAGCTGTTGGAAGCCGTTCATGATAAGTACCCGGAGGTCAATGTTTACGATGAGAGCTTCGGGTATAATTACGATGCAGTCGGAAACGAAGACGGCGCGTATTTTGATGCGTTGACGAAGGCTCCGAAGTGGCCATTGATCGAGGCCTTGGCGAAGAAGAACACAATCCTCACTCCCGACATCATAAAACGGTGCAACGAGGACCAGGATAAAGACTTTCTGGGCTTCCGCAACGGTTTCTATGTTCGGGAGCTAAGGAACCGAGCTCCCATTCCCCGCCCAGAGGTGATCGCTACTCCTCCCGCCATGATCGAAGGCCCCAGCAAGGCAGCTGAGGGTACAAGTGATGTCGTGGAGGCCCCGGGAGGAAAAGAAGCCGACCCTACCCCCGGAGAGGTCAGTGACCTCCCAACTCATGAGCGGACTGTAGAATAGACTAGCATGTAAAAAGGATTCCATTGTAAACCTTTGTTTTGTAATGAAAAACCCAAGCTGTCTTCTCTTGTAAATCTTCTGTTATATGAATAGTAAATGCTGTTTCTCTCTTATTCACGCAATGTATGTATATTGACAAAGTCTGAAAAACCCGAGGTATCTCCCTTGCCAGGAAAACATTGGAAACCCGTATGAAGTAATAAAGCAGCTCAACTCATCAATAGTTTGGCTGCAGAAAGAGCGAGATATGTTGTTGCTGCATGAAGTCCCCAGACTATCTAGGAATTTATCCTTGATAGAGAAAAGATATGTCAAGGTGGAGGGCTCATGGAAAGAGGCTGCACAACAAATGAAGCAGTACAAAGCTCACTGCGTTGTAAAAGATCTTGAATTAGAACAATTGCGTATCAACCAGCAAGAGTGTGAGCATCTTCTTGTGGACAGCGGACGAGTATCAGTGAAAGATGTTCAAGCCCGGAGGGCCGAGGTTCGGGAAGACATCCAACAGCGGAGTGAGCGAGGTGATGCGAATGATCCTGAGATCATAAGGGGCCGGCTGGTGCTAGGATTTCTGGTAGAGCTTGAAAAGAAAGTCAAGGCCCGGGATGAAGCTTTGAACATTGCCGAGCAAAGTGAACCAGAGCCCAGCCGCAAAAAAAGACGTCGGGGCAAGAACACAAAGCCTGATATCCCTAAAGAACCGGAAAGACCTCACGCCGAGGAGCCAGAGGCCAGTGGACCGACGGTTGTGGCATTGGCCAAGGAGATCGACGAAATGCCTACCGAAGAGTGGGATGCCGTAGAATGGGCAAATACTCGGGAAAGAGAAAGGAGGAAAAGCTCAACTCCGCAGAAAATACCAAATCCTCTTCATCACAAGACAAGGGAAGGTACAGAGAAAACCCCGGAGGTGATGGATCCGTTGGCGCCCCTAGAATGGGGCCATGCAGAATGGGCCAGCATGTCAGGGCCAAGAACAAGAACCGAGCCCGCTGTAGGTGACCGGGGTCCCCAAACGACGGGTCATCGTCAGAGCCGAAGTGAAGCCGGGCATCGTCGGAACGTGCAAGAGCCATCCCGGAGGACGGGACATTCTCAATCAGAGACAAGACGACGCGGTTTCGCGTATTGGTTCGGAGAAGGCTCCGGAAAAAATAGATAATCACATTTTTTTTTTTTTTTTTTTAGAGTCTTATGTAAAAAAGAACTTCTTGATGTTGTATTATTTCTGAAATAAATAAAACTGTTATAGTGTTTATATACGAGTTTAAAGAAACCAACAAGTTATTAATAACTTTAATCGGGTGTTCGGGAACACAGTAAGAACTATTAACTGTTTCAATTGTTAACTATTTCAATTGAGTGTTCGGAAACACAGCATGGATAAATTTACTCCCCGGACGGATCTGGCGGGAGTAACGTCTCCCCGGACGGATCAGGCGGGAGAAAACACTTCTCCGGTTAGACAGACGAGAAGGTGACATGAGTCCGGAGACTAAATGTGAATCTCCTCGGGCGGACCGAGGGATAGTTGTAAAGGTCCGGAGACTAACAATGATAATATGATAATCGTTAGGGCGTCCCCGTAACGTAAAGGATAACACAACGAGTTATGCAAGCGAAGAGTTTTTATTCAATAATAAGTGCCGGAGCAAATTCAAAAGTACAAAGATGGTAAACAACTATAAAAGAAATGAAAGATAAGATAGTACTTGAGATGTGGCTATCACAGATAGAAACGCCTCAAATTGGTGACGTACCAGCTTCGGGGAATCGGGGTCCCGTTGAGATGTTCAAGTTGATAAGATCCGGAGTCATGCGCAGCAACAACCCGGTAGGGACCTTCCCAAGAAGCGTGTAATTTTCCCTCGGGAGCAGCTTTGCTGGCCGAGTTGAGCCGAAGAACTAAGTCCCCAATATTGAACTGGGTGCCTCGGACCCGGAGGTTATGATACCGGGCTGCTCGTTGTTTGCATCTAGCCTGCTGAATGAATGATTGTTCACGACGACTTTCAAGCTCATCCAAATTTGCCCGGATAGCCTCGTCATTATCCTCGGGAACTAAGGTAAGGATGCGAGGACTCGGCACACTGATTTCAGCGGGTATAACGGCTTCAGAACCGCAGGTAAGGCTATAAGGAGTCTCCCAGGTAGATGTATGCGGTGTTGTGCGATAAGCCCATAGGACTTGTGGAAGGTTTTCAGCCCAGAGACCTTTGGCGTTATCCAGGCGCTTCTTTATTCCTGTGAGAAGTGTCCGATTGGTGACCTCAACCTGCCCGTTGGCTTGAGGGTGAGCCACCGAAGTGAAAATCTGTTTGATGTGGAGCTCTTCACACCATGAGCGGAATGGATCGTTGGCAAACTGTTTACCATTGTCCGAGATGATAGTGCTCGGGATGCCGAAGCGGCAAATAATATTGCGCCACACGAATTTCAAGATATTCTGACCAGTAATGGCTGTAAGTGGTTCGGTTTCGACCCACTTAGTGAAGTAGTCCACGGCAACAACCAGGAACTTCAACCCTCCCGGAGCCACGGGGAATGGCCCAACAATATCGATACTCCACTGAATAAATGGCCACGCACTCTGGATTTCCGTGAGTTCGGTCTGTGGCAGATGCTTTACACGGGAGTGCAGTTGGCACTTGCTGCACTTGGACACTAGGTCATGAGCATCGTTGAACAGGGTTGGCCAATAGTATCCCCAGCGGAGAACTTTCTTGGCTAATGTGCGAGAACCGATATGGCTGGCACAGGCCCCTTCGTGAACCTCCCGCAGAACTTGAGTAGCTTCGGCAGGAGCAAGACACCGGAGACTCGGTTGTAGGTATGATCGCCGGTATAAGACTCCATCATGAAAGGAGTATTTGGGGGCTTTGGGGGCAACTTGCCGAGCTTGGAGCTTGTCAATGGGCAGGACTCCATCTCGGAGATATTGGATGATAGGAGTCATCCAATTCGAATCATTATCGGTCAGTACCGAAACCGTGGCCTCATGAACTGTTGGATGAAGTAGATCTTCAACCATGATATCCGGAGATATATTAGTTCGGACCGCGGAGGCCAACTTACTGAGCGCGTCTGCTCTTGTATTTTGTGCACGCGGTTTTTTCTGGATAGTGACTGCTTCAAAAGTTGACATGAGCTTGAGTGTTAGAGCACGATACCTGACCAATGTTTCATCTTTGGCAACATAAGTCCCCTGAATTTGCCTGGATACGATCTCGGAGTCCGTGAAGAGCTCGAGATGACGAACACCCAAGGACTGAGCGAGCCGGAGCCCGGCGAGAACTGCCTCGTACTCCGCTTCATTATTAGTCACCTTAAACTTGAATCTGATGACATATTTAACTTCCACCTCCTCGGGGTCGATGAGAAGCAGTCCGGCCCCGCTTCCTCGGACCGCGGATGCTCCATCCACGAAGAGTTGCCACTTCCGGGGTGAAGGAGTGAGGGTAGCATGGTGATGTGTATCATTGTCCACGGGCGGCCCAGGATTGTCTCCCGGGGCTTCGGCCAGGAAGTCGGCGAGTGCTTGACCCTTAATTGCTCGGCGGGGGAGAAACTGGATGTCATATTCGCCCAACTCAATGGCCCACTTGGCGAGGTGCCCAGACACCTCGGGTTTTACAAGAATCTGGCGGATGGGGTGATTGGTCAGAACTCGTATTTCACGTCCTTGGAAGTATGGCCGAAGACGCCGAGCTGCCATAACAAGGGCCAAAGCGGTTTTTTCAAGCTCGGAATATCGCGTCTCTGCCCCGTGAAGTACTCGACTTGCGAAGTACACAGGATGTTGGACGCCATCGATTTCTCGTACGAGAGCTGCACTAATAGCTTCCTCGGCGGAAGCCAGATACAGGTAGAGCGGCTCTCCAGGGAGAGGAACTGACAAAGTAGGCAGCTGCTGTATATGATGTTTCAAGGCTTCAAAAGCCTCGGTACACTCCGGAGTCCACTCAAAGGACTTCGCTTACCTCAAAACTTTAAAGAATGGGAGCTGCCGTTCTACTGCTTTGGACAAAAATCGATTTAAAGCTGCCAAACCACCTGTGAGGCGTTGAACATCCCTGAATGTTTTAGGTGGCTGTAGATCTAACACATCACGGAGTTTGGCCGGATTGGCCTGCAAGCCATTTTGCGAAACCATATAACCGAGAAACTTCCCGGAGCCAACCCCAAAAGTGCATTTCGCTGGATTGAGCCTCAAGTTATAGCGTCGCAGAGTGCGCAATGTTTCGGTAATGTCTTGCACACATGAAAGATGGGAGGAGCTTTTGATGACCAAGTCATCGACGTAAACCTCTACGTTACGACCAATCTGGTCGTGGAAGACAAAGTCCATTAAACGTTGATAGGTGGCTCAGCGTTCTTGAGCCCGAAGGGCAGTTTCTTAAAAGCGTAGCACCCAAAGGCAGTGATAAATGCCGTTTTGAGGGCATCCTGCGGATCCATAAAAATCTGATGGTATCCCTTGTACAGATCTAGGAAGCAAAGTGCCACGTACCCAGTAATGGCTTCGGCTTTTTGGTCGATGGAGGGCAGAGGATAGCAGTCTTTCGGGCAGTGTTTATTGAGATCGGAGAAATCGACACACATCCGCCATGCCCCACTGGTTTTTGTCACCATTACTGGATTGGATAACCAAGAGGGGTAGAATACCTCAAATAGGATGTCTGCATCCAGGAGTTGTTGTACCTCGATTCGAATGGCTTCATTTCGCTCCGGAGCGAATTTCCTCTGCTTCTGCTGGATTGGTTTTACACTGGGATCGATGTTCAGCTTGTGTGTTATTGTTTCGGGAGAGACCCCGGGCATATCCAGAGGAGACCATGCGAATACATCGGAATATTCTCGCAAGGTCTGAATGATAGCCTGGTGTAGCCATGGCACATCCACGGCCCCTACGGTCACTGTCTGTTCCGGCTTGGACGGATCAAGCGGGACTTGTGCAGTGGCATCCCCCAACGAGGTACATTCCCGAGGTTTCAGAACCGATGATGCCACTTGAAGCTGCTGTTTGGGTGGAACCTTGGCAGTCTTTTTGAGTGCCACATACATGCACTCTTTCGAAACCCGCTGACTTCCGCGGATAGCCACTTCGCCATGCGAGGTGGGAAACTTTAGCGCGAGGTGATACGTGGAGCAAACGGCTTTGGCAGGGGTAAGCCAGTCCCGGCCCAATATCATGTTATATGGTGACGGGGAGTTCACCACATAGAAATCCACAAAGATAGTTTTTATCCTCGGATAAGTCCCCAAAGACGCTGGGAGAGTGATGATACCTTCTGGCCGGACCTCACCCTGAGTGAAAGTCTGTAGTGGCCCGGGGGCCGGTCGAAGTTGGTCTCGGGAAATCTCCATCCTTTCGAAACAGTCTGCAAATATAACACTTACCGCGGCCCCATTATCCACGAAGACCCGCCTTACCGTTATGTTAGCTACAGTCATGTTGATGACAATAGCATCTGTATGAGGTGTTATCTCCGGAACCGGGTCCCTATCCGTGAAGCTGACAGTCTCGGACTGATGGAGGCGTTTATGACGTGGCTCCTCGGGAGGAGAACGTCGAGCTTCTGCCTTTAAAGCATGTCGTGAAGCCCCGGTGGGTAGGGCTCCATATATCACGTTTATCACGTGAGGAGGTGCATTGTCTCCGGGTCCTGCCGGAGGAGGAGGTGGTGGTGGAAGACGCGGTTGCTGGCGATTGCCGGAATCTTGTCGTGCGTAGTTATTGGACCCCGGCCGGTTATTTTGCCACGGCGTTCGGTTTTGTTGTGTGCCGCGGTCATGATATCCGTGATTATTGGATGACCCCCCATTTTGACCTGTCCGGGGCTTATCATCAGTTCGCGCAATGTATTGGCGCAAGAATCCTTTCCTAAGGCACTCCTCGATTTCCTTACCGAGTTCTCGGCACTCCTCTGTCTCGTGTCCATGATCTCGGTGGTACGCACACCACTTTCCACGATTTCTCTTCTCGGGAGGCGCGGTCATCCGCGGACAAGGTCGCAGATCGTTCTTATGGATAGATAGGATTTCAGCTCGTGACTTCGTCAACGGAGTCAATTGTGGAATTTCACTTCGGGATTCTGAACGCCCCGGTGTCAGGCGGGAAAATGCACTAGGTCGAGTACTAGGCCCGGTTTGTGCTTTGTCGGATTGCCGCTTGCTAGCGTGTTTCTCTCTCTTCTGGCGAGTCTGCTCCTCGGCCTTAGCAAATTTGCACACTGTTTTGAACAGTGCTCTAGTTGTGACCGGTGTGTTCCGAGCTAATTCGGTGTGAAGTGCTCCGGGGCGGAGTCCATTCATAAAAGCGTTGATGGCCACATCGTCGGGGCAATTTCCCACCTTGAGGCTTACCGCTGTGAAACGGTCCAAAAATTGGGTAACGGTTTCACCGTCCCGCTGTTCCATATTCATGACGTCGGCCAGGGTGGCCATGGACTTCGCCCGTGCTTCGAACCGTGCCCAAAAGTGCTCGGCGAGTTCTCTGAAGGAGGATACGCTGTCACGTGGGAGAGAATCAAACCAAACCCGAGCTTCATCCTGTAAGTACTCAGGGAAAATCTTGCAATACTGGAGAGATGTGATGCTATCATGGCTAAGCATGCTGTGCCTAAAAGCTCCAAGAAAATTGGCCGGATCTCCTGTGCCATTGTAAGGTGGTATGGCTGGCCGTTTAAACCCTTCGGGAAGGGAAGTGGCAATGATTTCCTGGGAGAACGGTGTGATGATCTCCCCATTGGCATCAAGGCCCAGGATTCTATCCAGTTCAACGTTGCGTTGAACTCGCTCATACTCTTGAAGATCCAGAGCATGAGGATTTGCATAGCGAACTCTTTTAGCCGCATTAAGTGGACGGCGGTGATCAACATCAGAGGGTTCACCGTTGCGCGGCCGTGATTCATTAGAACTACCGTGGTCCTCGGAAGAACCAGGTCGTTCCCGTCGTCGATCCTGGCGTCCGCGGTGCCCCGGGTCTTGTTGATCACGTGAACGGAGTGGAGGCACCACGGGATGCCCTGCTGCAGGCTCCGCAGGATGCAGGCGATTAACTGCCCAATCTTGAAGAACATGTGCATGTTCTTGTAAGAAAGCCTGGAGCAGTTCTGGGGTAATTTGAATGTTAACTGGGGGTTGAGCAGCAGCGTTATGGCCGGCAGCAGCAAGATTAGGGTTTTGCTGGTCTTGAGGGGGTGGAGGGTTTTGATTACCCTGATGATTAGATGTATTCCCTGCCGGCAATTGCCTCGGCGGCAAAACTTGATCCACAGGTGGATCCTGGTTAGATTGATCACCATGACGAGATTGATTCAAGCGTGTTGTCACCATGATTTCCGAAGGCGCTGGTATTGCAAAAAACTACCTTGTCGTTCCCACAGACGGCGCCAATTGATAAAGCGCAATCCGGTAACCACACAATTTGAACAATAATCTACGCAAACAGAATGTAAAAACACAGGAATTACGTGGTTCGATCCGGAGATCTACATCCACGGGCAGAAAATCACTCTTGCCGAGGTGTTTCTTTTACTAGAATGTTGAGTTTACACGGAGTAATTCAGTACACAGAGTGCGAACCCTAATTCAGAGTTCTTTTCACCTATTTATACTACTAAATCAAAACCCTAACTAACTCCCTATAATCTTGCCCACCAAATCTGCATGGCAGTTGGGAAAAGATCATGGGCCTTGATTCACGGAACAAGCCACTCACTGGGCCGACGCGCGTTCCTGGGCCTGTTGGGCCTACGCGTAGTGGGCCTTTACGCGCTTGCTGGGCTTGTGCATGCTGGGCCGATCAGCGGGCCCTGGCATAGTGGGCCCTGGTGTTAACCCGACCCGAGCTGATCGGGTTGGTGTTAACCCGACCCGAGCTGATCGGGTTATCCCTATGCCACAGGCGAATTCAATTAATTTTTTTTCAATGTCGTCCCTGCCAGGAGCGACTTCAATTAATTTTTTTTTTTTTTGAATAATGCCTATGCTATAGGCAATTTCATTTTTTTTTTGTTTGTTTTAAGTTATAAGTTTGATAATAATAATAATAACAATAATAATAATAATAATAATAATAATTTTTTTTTTTTTTTTAATAACGCCTATGCTATAGGCAATTTCATAATTTTTTTTTTGTTTGTTTTAAGTTATAAGTTTGATAATAATAATAATAATAATAATAATAATAATAATAATAATAATAATAATAATAATAATAATAATAATAATAATAATAATAACAACAACAATTAGGGGTGTGCACGGTACGATGTGAATCGAATATTTGAAAATATCTAAATTCATACCAAATTTCGGCTATTTAAAAAGTGAGTATCTATCACCGAGCCAAAACGGCTATTTAAAAAGTGAGTATCTATCACCGAGCCAAAAAATCGGGACGGTACGGTGCGATTATTTATTTTTTCAAAGTAAATATCAGATCCTATCAGATCCCAGGGACGACATTGAACAAACCTATCAGATCCCAGGGAACTCCCAGGGACGACATTGAACAAACCTATCAGATCCCAGGGAACTCGCCTGTGCATATGCACTTAGTTTGGTAAATAAATAAAATTCCTGTGAGTTCACTTAGTTTGGTAAATAAATAAAAAAAATTTAGATCACTTAGTTTGGTAAATAAATAAAAATTTGTACTCATATTGTTGTGAACAATACAATATTTAATTAAATTTTCCAGAGGTGGGATGTTTATTTTGAGCAGAATTGAAGCAAAACAAATAGTGTTTTTTTCACTAAAGAAGAGCAATCAAGAGCCACCAGAAACACTGCCACTGAAAATCTCAATGGTATCACCTTGCCCAACATGGTGCCACCTAAAATTCCTAATATCATCCATCACATTTTGTTTATAAATGAAAAAATACCCTTCCCGTGGAAGATCCACCTTTATCTTCTCCAGCTTCTTCCGCAGTTCCCCAACATTGTCCAATGGATTTACCTCCACCGCAATCTTCTCTGCACCGTACACAAGCACCACTCTCAGCTTCCCCGACCCGCTCATATTCCCCGACGACGATCGCGACGGTGCCGCAGCGGAGGCTGACCGAACGCCCACCATCACCTCCGAGTTGTCTGACAGCTCACAATCCTGAATCGATTTTTGATCGGGCAGTTCGATTCCATTTGCATGAATTACCAATCGAGCAACTGGAATTCCTTCACTAATTTCGTGGATTTTCTCCTTGAGTTTGTGGATCGTATCCTTGGCGTACATTTCTACCGGGATAATTTTCGACGGCGGCAGTTTGAGGAGGAGGCGAATTTTCGGCGGCTCATCGGCAGTTTTAATTTGGTCGGAGTCAAGGATGAGGCGGATTCGGGATTGTTCGCGAATGTCAGAGTCCTTGACGTTGAGCTCGTCAGGGAGAATGTTGCCATTGGAATTCAGGGTTTGTTTAAAAACGGGGATTCCCTGGTATTTTTCGATCTTCTGTTTGATTTCGAGGACTGAGTCGAAGAAACCTACTTCAATGTAGAAAGAGGTGCCCCCACTTGTTTGGAAGATCACGTCCATTATGAGAGACAGACATTAACTGGGAGAAATATACATATGTATATACATCGGTATTCCGATATTAATTGATCGTAAACAGATTATATCGAGATTACACCTTCTATAATATCAGTTACGGAATCTATGCATATTGTAACAGCATTATGAAATCGGCTGAAGACTCTTAGCAGATTATGTATACATATATCGGCCTGGCGGAAAAAGCGGAAAAAAGCGGAATACTTAGTCATATCCGATCCCCTTTCCTCTCAAACCCTACCTTCAAACAACAGCCTCGATCTCTGCTCGTCCTTTGGATATTCAATTCATCGTGTTGCTGAGATTAAATCAGTTTCCGCTTATGAAGGGATTCGGCAAAAGCGTAGCCACTTGAAAATGGGTAAGTGATTGTTATCTCGAATTTCAAATGATTCTATCAAACTAATTACTGAAAATCTGATTATGTTATTTTTTATTGATTTCCTCCTTAGTCTTGCGTTCCTCTTTGTAAGTACTGGGGAAATGTCCTCGATTTATAGTGCCCAATTCAAATTTCCTGACTGGCAAAGTGGAGCCTCTCCTCTTTCGATAACGGCCGCCGCGAGAATGTCTGGGCTTACCGCTGTGTGACGTGTTCCCACTCGACGGCGACGCCCTTCGAAGGAATCGATGAGGCTGTCGTTGTTGGAGAGGCCGAAGGTGATGAAGGAGGAATTGAGGATGTAGGTGTGGCTGAGGCGGGCTTATAATTTCTTTTTCTTTTAACAATTCGGATTCCTTCTTACAGTAGGTGTTTCATCTTCTGTTACACTCAATTCATTAAGTGACACAACATGTTATACACATATCGATTAGTGAATGAGTGAAACACAAGATGTAATATTAAAGTGTATCTCATGAATTCTTTTAAAGGTTTTACCCAACATTGCATTTTTTAGTTCATGTTGACCTCAGTCCGTAGACATAATCTTGAAATAAAATATACGTAAATCAATAATTAATTATAACTTTCTACTACATGTTCTATCTAAACCAATCGCATTGAGTATAGTCAACAAAGAACTAACAGATCCTTCGCCCCTCTTGTTTATAAATGTAAATTTTTTTTTTTTAAATTCTGGATAATTTGATGAAGGTACAATTTATTTTGAAACTAAGTGCACCAGGATTTTAGTTCATGTAATTCGTGTTAAAAAGTGAATTCATGAAAATACATCATTATTTTATACCGAAAGATATTACTACTTCCGTTCCACCTCAATTTGCACATTTTTTTTATTGGTACGTCTCATACCAATTTGCACAAATTTCTCATACAATATACGTGCCCGGTCAAACGTGTAAACTCTAGGGGACGAAAAGAGTACTTATTTTGAAGAATTTTATTACCTTTCATTATACTACATTTCTTCAAAACAAGTAATATAGTTCAGCATAAACACTAATGCTTTTCAGCATGATACTTTCTTCAGGACACGTAATACGTTTCAACATAAACACTGCTATATTTTCATGAAAAACTGCTCATGATTCGTACATCATGCAACTTATATACATGAAAACTACTTATTTTTCTAAATAATTCGCAATTATATGATTTTTTTTATTGAACGTATTAAATCATATGTAACTAATTTGGACAATAAAAAATGTTAATTTTTATTCGAACTGGTAAAATTAAACATTGACTGTTGAATCATAATCTTATTTCGAAGAGGAGGTCTCAGATCCGTGCAATTCGGGTCATTGGCAAAAATATATTAGTATTCATGTATAAAAATATTACATGTTCTGGGTAAAAGTATCATGGTGAAAAGTATTAATGTTTATGCTAAAAGAAATCATTTATTCTGAATAATAAAGGTATTATAATACATTTATTCTGAATAAAAGTATTATAATACATTTATCTAAAACAAGTAAAGGAATTCTGTGGTGCACCAGGGGTACCGATGCACCTGAAAAATTGACCTACTATAACAGATAAATGACCTACAACAATTATTTAATTTTTTACTATTTAAGTTGTGCGCTTGAATTTTGAACTATAGACTTAAAATATTTTGGATCATTATTACATAGCTTTAAATAATAATAATAATAATAATAATAATAATAATAATAATAATAATAATAATAATAATAATAATAATAATAATAATAATAATAATAATAATAATAATAATAATAATAATAATAATAATAACAACAACAAAATCCACCTAAAATAGTAATCTAGGAATTTTCAAACACAAATCCTTTTGTCATTTCTTGGAAAAAAAAATGGTATAAGGCATTTTATTTGGAAATAGCTTATAAAGCATTTTATTTAGAAATAGCTTAATTTGAATTTTGTTTATTTTTGGTAGCTTTTTATTTGGATATATCTTCATTTGAATTTTGTTCTTTTTTTTTTTTTGGTATAGCTTTTTATTTGGATATAGTTTAATTTGAATTTTTTTTCATTTTTTTATTAATTTTTTAATCATATAAAAGTTGAATTATTTAGAGAATATTTTATAATTCCACTTTATAATTTCAAATTTTTTACTTTTTTCAAAAAAATATTTAATTTTTTGAAATAAAAAATATATTTTTTCATTTCTAATGTGATTTTCCTATATAATAAACTAAATTAGTTATCTATTATTGTTCTATAGTTTGACACCATATTGTATAAATAAATTAAATAAAAGACAAATAATTGTTTGTTGGTTGTTATGTGAATTAATTATTAGTGGGTTTGTACTACGAATAAAAATTAATAAATTAGAATGTTATGCTATTGGTACACACTAAAGCTTTTGAAAATTTCTTGAATATTATATTTGAAAAAAATAAATAGATATTTTGAATAAATATAATATTTATCATAAAAATATAAATATACATATATACACTCATCATTTGTACAAGATGGTCAACATGATATTCATACATAGATGGTAGAGATATTCATATACTAAGGAAAATAAATATGAATGTTTTGTAACTTACTCAAATTTATATATTTTTAATATTTTCCGTTGACTCTTCTTTCATTAACATATAATTTTTCATCTCTTATTATATATTGATTGTAATATTTTATTATATTAAAGTTGTTATCAATTATTCATTTATATTTACAAACCGTGCATCGTATGGAATACAACTAGTAATAATAATAATAACAACAACAACAACAATATAATAATAATAATAATTTCTTTCGTAAATTGGACACTACCTGATAGTAATTACAAATCTTATATTTTGAGGGCTTAGCAAGCTAAAATAAATGTACGAAATACGCATTCCTCCTTAGTTTTTATTTTATTTTTATAAAAAATAACTAAATTAATGTAGTTCTAGCGACGGAAAATCGATTTCATATATACCAACTCTCTTTTTTTTCATTCTCTTTCTTTTTCGTCTCCATCCTCTATACTATATTTATACAAAATTACGTTTTATCTTATTAAGTAAAACAAACAAAAGATCACTAATCCAAAAAAAATCGTTCTGTCTTATTCAATTTCTTTTCCTTTTTCGTTCCTATAATATATTTTTTACCAAATTTTGTACTATTTTTTTTGGCGTCAACATTCTTCTATTTTCTTCTATTATTATAGGAATTTACTGTTCCGAAATTGAAATTTACTGGTCTGAAATTTCTATAAGGAATTTAATATTGTAATAATTACTGGTCTTTTATCGAATTTACTGGTACTAGTAAATTTATTGTTCTTTCAAGTAATTTACCAGTAAATTCGGACATAAAAAATTAAAAAAAAAAAAAAAAGCTATTGGTCGAATTTTTCTAGCGTCTAACGTTCTTCTTTTTTTTTGCGATTCTAATTTTAATTCCTTAAATAATAAGTAATGACATAACATTTTTATCATTTGAAAATTCTTTCAATTCTTTGGAATCTTTAAATTTTAAATTTTGTTTAAGGATTATTATTCGAAAAACAATCTTTTAGAAAAAAATATTATATGTTTGATTTCTGTATTTTATGTAATAATGAAATAAGACAAAACATAAGCTTATCATAAAGAAGATGAAAAAAATCAATAATTTAGAAGAAACACTATTAACGCTATATTTATGTATAGTCTTATAGGTAATTGTAAAAAAAATATCATTATACCAAACCAAAAATTATAAAAAGGAAAAAAAAAAAACCATAATCGGTGAACTTCCATCGATAAATTGCGTCAAATTAAAAGTTTGTCAATTTAACAAAAGAAAGAAAAAGAGAGAGAGATTAAGAAGGAGAGAGAGATTAAAGCTATAATTTAATGCTAGAAAGTATTATTTTAATTGAGAATTTACTCTTCAAGTAGTAAGTTTTGAGATCTAATGATTTTCATTAATAATGATTAAAATTTGTTGGGGCACCGGTATACCCGGGGCACCCTAAAAGCCCTCAAACAAGTAATACCGTTAAGTATAAATCGTGATTCCAACTTCAAATTGTACCGTCCAACCAGTGCACGTTAGATTTTATCTATTTTGAAATAAGAAACTTTTGCAAGAAGACTCCAGTTATAGCCTATAGGAGGGATGGAGTTGGAGTAATAATGATGCTTTTAAAAGAGATGAATTATATTTTATGATGTGACCCCATTTTCAAATACAATGTGCTTAGTAAGCCCTTTCACTAATCTTAATTAAGCGCCTTAATCCGGTTTTCAAATAACAGTCTCTTCAGATTCAAAGTTTATGTTCTAGTTAATTACTACCTCCGTCCCACTCTAACTTTCCTACTTTCCTTTTTTGTTTGTCCCAATTTAACTTTCCAGCCTATAAATGACAAATTTCTCTCACAATCTTCACCCTCAAAATCTCCAGCCACAATCTTCACCTTTAAAAAAGTCAAAGATTCCATAAAATCTGTTTTTTCTTAACCTCCGTGCTAGTTAAATTAGGAAACTTAAGCCGGGACGGAGTGAGTATTAATTAGTTGACCAAATTCAGTGCATGCCAATCCAATTATTTAATAATAATTAGAGGTGAAAATTCGAGCGGTTCGATCCGGACCAACATCATATTCCGAGTCGGATTAGGTCGGGCCTAAAATTATTTCGATCCGATTTGCATTATTTCCTATAATATATTAAAATTATCGGATCGATTCGATCGAGACAAATAGTAATTCGAGTCTATATTTTTATGATCTAATCTATCTAAAATATTGAGCCTACTGAATCGACCTATTGAGCAGAATCGATTATGTCAGTCCTCATCATATTAGGGTACTTCAATAATATTCAATACAGAAAGGTTTAACAACAACAATAACAATGATAATCATCAGCGCTATATAGAAGCGGCAATTGGACAATCCGATCAAATTTAACCTAGCTCATATTAATATCATAAGTCGAATTGGGTCAGACAAAAAATATTATCGGACCAATCTATTTATTAATTAATTATATGAAGGACACCACCAAAATAGTCGATCCAATTTTGCATTACAACAAATTTAAGCGACCTTTATCAGACCTTATTACTTATATGACGTTGATAAGAATATAATTTGATTGTATCATTTAATTATTATGTAGTAATTATATTAATAATAAAAATCTAAATTTTGAGGCTCGGTCCTTGATAGGCTAGCGACATCACCTCATTGTATTTGTAATTGAGGTCAAATAGGTGTTAA
The DNA here is from genome assembly GCA_958295605.1 of Ajuga chamaepitys. Taxonomy (NCBI): domain Eukaryota; kingdom Viridiplantae; phylum Streptophyta; class Magnoliopsida; order Lamiales; family Lamiaceae; genus Ajuga; species Ajuga chamaepitys. Next base: position 51,544,332 of record OY282507.1, read on the forward strand.
TATTGATCATTAGTAAGTGCTCTGTGTAATGTATGGCATATTTTATTTTTATGGAGATTTGTTGTTGTATTAAATAATTCAAATATATTAAGTCATAATTATTTAAGTCGATTTACTGGTTATAGTGACGTATCAAGAATTTTAAGATTGTATTTGGGGCTACGATATAAAAAACAAAAAAATGAAGAAGGATATGATATAATTAAAAATATACAAAAATATTATTTAATATTTAAAGTCCTAGAATTCAAAACACGAAAATTAAAATTAAAAATACAAGCCTAAAGGGAGAAGTTCTCAAAAGTGAGGATTGCAAGTTGGGATTGAGGATTTAGTTTTATTTGGAGTTTATTTTATGGGGTACAATTATAAAATTTGGGGTACAGTTTTTTTAAATAAATAGTACTTCTGAACATAGAACCGCCTCTAATTGGTTATTTTTTAAAAATATTAAAAAAAGAATATCAAAATTCCTATTTGTTTTCTGTAAGTAGAGGCTAACATTGACCTAGTTTGAATTAAAAATTGAAGATCTCTATTTTTTATTTTTTATTCTAATTATTGTCATTTTAATTTAGTTATTGTGTTAGTTTATTATTTAAGTGTATGGTAAAAAACTATCCTTATTATAGTGTGAAATTAAAATATTAAATATTATTTTATTTATTTATTGTAGCTTTTAAATATATTAAAAAATGCTTCTAAAATAATTTACAATTATTAAAAATAACTAAAAATATGGACTTAATTAAAAATAAATTCTGCATATAAAAAAGAAAAAAATAATATTTACTCCCTTCGTCCCAACTAACTTTTTTAACTTTTCATTTCAATCCGTTACACTTAATTTTTCACACTTAAAGAAATTTCTCTTATAATCTTTACCCTCAATCTTCACTTTTTGAAAAAAAAATCTACTTTTTTTTAATCTTTATTTTCGATCAACTGTGAAAAGTTAGCTGAGACGGAGAAAATATTAAAATATTGAAGGGTCATTGATAAATTATATCCTAGATAACTTCGACAACTAGCAAAAAGGCAAATACTTGGAAAGAGATGTTTTAAGGACCTCAACTATTCACCATTAACCAACCTCCACCGCCTTCATATATATACTGCAAAACCTTCTCACACATTTCTTCATTACTTTCAAACCATCAAACCTTAAACCCTAATTTCAAATCTTAATTGAATGTGTGGCGGTGCAATCATTTCCGGCCTAGTTCCCGGCCGCCGTGGCTCCACCAATCTCTGCCCCACCTCCGCCGACTTCTGGCCCGCAGATTTCAGCTCCTCCAACCAGGACGCTACTCCTCATCTCAAGAGATCCAAACCCTCTTCAGGTAACTAATTAATCATCAGAATTTATAACATGAGCCAAGATATTTCGAATAATTTGAATGAGGAATTTTTTCAAACAGGTGGTGAGCATGTCGGAAAAAGTGTTTTGAAGAAGAAGCAGAGGAAGAATATGTACAGAGGAATAAGGCAGCGTCCATCGGGCAAATGGGCAGCGGAAATACGTGACCCGAGAAAAGGCGTTCGGGTTTGGCTGGGCACATACAACACTGCAGAAGAAGCTGCCCGAGCTTACGACAGAGAAGCCCGTAAAATTAGAGGGAAGAAAGCCAAAGTTAATTTCCCCAATGAGGACAGTGATAACTGCTATAATTACAATGAATTTAATCTGATCGGATCGGAGAATTATGATTATGAATTTAATAAGATCGAAGTGAAGCCTGAGGTGAACGGAAATGGTAGTGGCGGTAAAGGGGCCGCGATTGAGCTCGACGAGGTGGTAAAGGAGGAGCATGAGGCGGAGGATGAATTGCAGAAGCTGTCGGAAGAGCTTATGGCGTATGAGGACTATATGAAGTTCTATCAGATTCCGTATCTTGATGGTGAATCAGCGGCGGCGCCGACCAATGAGCCACCGCAGACGGTGGACTTATGGCGCTTTGATGAAGTCTCTGGTCAACTCTAGTACTGTTCTATAGTCCGTTCTTTTTTTCTTTTCTTTTTTTTTTCCATTGATTATGATTAATCTGTAAATTGCGGAGACATTTAATTTAATGTTAATAAGGTTTGAGAATTAGGATTTTGCTACGAAATGTTGATTTCTAATTTTGATGAAATGTAATTAGATTCCTAATGTTTGTCGGAATGAAATGCACTGTTTTTACAAATTTCTCCATATTCTATAATGTGATTATATGATTATGATTCAGTTCAGTTTAAGGGTAAAAATCTCCCAATTTGCTAAATATATGAGCTCGTATTTCCTACGGATCATGATGTTGCGTTTGTTTTAGGTTCGTCTCAGTAAATTTAGTATATCGAATTTTAATAAAATAAATTTGTTTGATTAAATTTGGTTTAATACTCTTTAATTTTAGGTAAACACATAATTTATAATTATAATAATAATAATATAGTGAAAATTTGATCGGTGTTTCTTTTTTACACAACGAAAAATACGAGCTTAATCTTAAGACAACTTCATGAAACAGTAACCATCTTCTAGAAAGTCAGATTTGTTAGTGGCTGACAGCTGGCCTTCTAAGAATGTTCGGTGACTCGTACCCCAAATACATTATTAGTGCCCCGTAGGCGGAGATAGATTTAAAATTATTGTGTCGACGATAATGATACACGAAATAATATAAAAATTTTATTCATAATCGATCAATCTGACTACTTTATTAATTAAAAAATTAAATTATAAAAAATTGTCAATGTTAAAGCACTGACGGATCACAGTGCATCATTACCATCATTACCTGTACTCCGCGTAGATCGAGATAGATTATAATTTAGATTGTAGAGATAACTCCAAAACATTACATAAATTATTATATATATTCAGTGATGTATGGAGGTTCTAATAATTAAGTTTGCAAAAGAAATAATGAGTAAAAAATAAAAAGTGTAATTTTTTAATATTATCCCAAGTGATTATCAACTATCCTACGAACGGGACTAAATTATTATTTAAGATATTATTTAAATTTTAACATTTTATTTCGGATCGAAAGAATAGTGTGTGGCAAAATAAATGGAGCCTTTACATATAAAGTTGTCATCAAATTTTGTTGGCAAATTTAATAAACTACAGTACTATTCATCCCACAATTAAAAATATAGGTGCTCTTTTTGGCTATTTGATAAAGTAAGTGAACTCGCCTCTCCCTGACAGCAGAACAGTGATCTCGCCCCTGCCAGAGGCGAGATCAATTGGGATTTTTTTTTTTTTTTTTTTAATCTCGCCTGTGCGAGAGGCGAGTTCATGTATGCACCGTATAAATATACTCAAACTCGCCCCTCCCAGCGGGGAGTTCATGTATAAATTTTTTTTTTTTTTCCGTATACTTTAACCCCTCACATAATATTACTAAGATCATGCTTACAAACCCAAACGTACTTTAGCGTAAATAGGGTTAACATAGTTTGAAACATGTAATTGTAATAACAAACCCAAAAAAAAAATGTGGAAGCATAAATATCTTTATACTAAATAAATATAATTACTTATGTAATTTTGATACCTTAATGAAGTTTGAAACTAGATGTATTTCTAATCTTTTTTCCGGGCCAAACGAGAGGGAGCACCGCGACCACTGATTTTTTGGAACCGAATTTTTGACAACCTTCAAAAATATTATACAATAATTACAAAACGATTTCCACCGATATACCAAACGAAATAAAAAATTTACATTATGGAAAGCGTATAAATATAAAAATTTGTACCTTAACAAATAATCTTCAATTTGTTTGAAGTCATATGCACAAAAATTGTGCAGCTTAGTGAAAGATAAAGAAGAAGAAAAAATTTGTTGAGCAATTTTTTGGATTGCACTGCATTCTGTGAGAAGAGTGTATGGAATGAGAAATGAGGTAGGAGTATACGGCAAAAAAGAGATATTTATGCTTCCACATTTTTTTTTTGGGTTTGTTATTACAATTACATGTTTCAAACTATGTTAACCCTATTTACGCTAAAGTACGTTTGGGTTTGTAAGCATGATCTTAGTAATATTATGTGAAGGGTTAAAGTATACGGCCCAAAAAAAAAAATATATATATTATACATGAACTCGCCTCTGGGAGAGGCGAGTTTGAGTATATTTATACGGTGCATACATGAAATCGCCTCTCGCACAGGCGAGATTAGAAAAAAAAAAAAAAAAAAAATTAATCCCAATTGATCTCGCCCCTGGCAGGGGCGAGATCACTGTTCTGCTGTGAGGGAGAAGTAAGCTCGCCTGTGCCACAGGCGAGTTCACTTACTTTATCAAATAGCAAAAAAGAGCACCTATATTTTTAATTGTGGGATGAATAGTACTGTAGTTTATTAAATTTGCCAAATTTTGTTATCCATATATTTGCAATATTGTTAATATTATTGACGGCTGGTCAAGCGCGGTTGGTAGTTGGCTGCCCGTAAAATTTAGTGAATACTCACTTTATTTCATATTAATTGACGTTTTAGGATAAAAAAAAAAAAAAAATTAAGGTTGAAATATTTTGAGAGATATAGCCTCAGTTAAAAATTTGACTAAATTAAAATATTTTTGATAACTTGAAAAGTATAAATATTTTAGGATTGAGCCTAAAAAAAAAATTGATAAAATTGATGAAACATATATAAAATGTTAATTAATTAAAAAAAAATAACTTCCCAAAACGTCAATTAATATGGAATCGACGGTCCAAAAATAGAGGTGTTTCCCAATTAGTGATGCAGATACAATACCAAGTGCGGTTAGGCGGTATTTCAGCGCCTCAATTTGGCGGCGCCCGCGGATTGGTTCAACCACTTATCTATCCTACATTTGGACTTTTGCCTGGCTTATTTTATGCTACCACTAGGATGGTACCCAAATAAATAATGTATCATACATTTAACAAGTTGATAGAAATTTAATATATAGGCCCTGTTTGTTTATGGCTGTAGGTGGCTGAAATACTGTAGGTTATGGAGAATATAGTGAAATATGGAGATTGAAGTAAATAAGTGAGTGCTTGTTTAGGTTAGTTGGAGATTGGATTGTGGGAGTAATTATAATATAAAAGGTGTTAAAGTTGATTTGATGTGTATAAGAGTTGGTTAGTATAATTAATTATTGATTAAAGTATGTATTGGGAATGATATTTGATTGATGATGCGTGTAAGAGTTAGTTAATGATTTGATGATGTGTGAAGATTGTGGGCAATATCGATAAACAAACACACAATGGGTTGGGCTCAATCCACAATCGATTGACCCAACCCTAAACAAACAGGGCCTTACTTTCATCTCGAATGATGTTGTATCTCTAAAGGTATATATATACTCCTTGCGTCTCAGATAATTTTACACGGTTAACGGGACACGAATGTTAAGAAAGAACAAATTTTGAGGATTTTTTTACTTTTTCAAAGGTGGAGATTGATGGTGGAAATTGTGAGAGAAATTTCTTTTTTAAGAGTGTGCAAAGTTAAGTAGGACGGACTGAAAAGAAAAGTATGCAAATTTAAGTGGGACGGAAGGAGTATTAAGAAAATTTAATTTTTACTTTTTCAGTTATTTTTTAAATGTTGATTAAGAGTAGAGATTGTAAGAGATGTGAAAATTATTGTGGGACGTACTAAAAAAAAAGTGTGCAACTTCATTCTGGACGGAGAAAATAACTAATTTTATTTTGATTTACGTACACTTTTCATTACTGGCATTCTGGCAACTTGGATAATATAAAGTGGGGTCTCAATTATGGATTTGGTATGGAGACAATCCTTCAGTTCTATAATAAAGGTTCTATTAAAAAAATGTACAATTTTTACTTTCATTTAATTCGGTAAAAGAATAATTTTTCAAAAAAAAAGTCATCAACACACATTAACTAGAATTATTTTAATTTTTTATTTAATTATATTAACTAACATGTAAAATAAAAAAGTTCTACTCTTTTATTTGAACTAGTAAAACGAGACGTTAATTTTTAAATAAGGACACTTATTTTGGGACAAAAAAAATTATAATGCACGACTTTTTTTATAAATTGGAGTATAAGATTAAAATGTATTAATATCTCTATCTATACCAATTGTATGGTGAAGATCCACTTAAATACTATCTAAGTGAATAGCAAAGTATTTATCGGATTAAACCACGATAAGAAAATGGTTTGATTAAGTTGTGTTCATCAGAACCCATGAGATCATCTGTTACATTCGGTGTTACATTTTGCATTTTACAACATTCACTAATTGATACGTGTACATTATGAAGCTACAAATTAATATATATCACGCACTGAATTAAATATAATAGAAAATGAAACACCTATTACAACAAAGTAACCGAATGGCCATCAGAATGGAGAATAAGCCCAACCTAAAGTATCTTTGTTTTAAGAGGTAGATGAGGATCGTTGCAGTCATCCTCATCCGAAACTCTATAAGGTTCGCTTAATTGCAAATCATCAATGACAATGAAAATGGATATAAATGAGGGTCAATCATATTGTTGAATGAAATAGGGGAAATTATTAATAAATTGGGATAATGATTAACTTATTTATTATGTACCAAGCACCATAAATGAGAATGAGTCTTCATTCATTCCTATTCCTTATCCCTAAACCCGCAACCAAGCGGGCCTTAAAAATATAAATCTCAACTCACTATTCAGTAATTACAACAATCATTTGAAAGAATTGATGCCAGGACAATCAAAGGTGTTGCAACACTTTGAACAACAACGTTGAAAAAATAAAGATAACACTCAAATTGTACGCAAAACAATCAAACAGAAGAGAGTGAGAATCTACCTTAAATATAAAAGGAAGATCGTTGAATGTTTGACAGAGATACGTATATGAATGTTTTGGGTTAATTATCTTTTCTTTCCTAGAAATACACGTCACTTTTTCATATTTTTCAGCCAAAAAATGAAGAAAAGGGTGGGAGTGTCACTCCTTCCTACAAATTAGGAGAATAAACCAATAAGATTATTTTTCCTTCACTATTTAAGTCTTATAACTTTTTCTCTGATAACTTTTTCTTCTAAACTACGTTTGATATGAAAAATATATTGAATTAATCTTATTTTCACGATCTTCGATTTGACATCCAATATATATATATATATATATATATATATGTTAAGTTTAAGTTTAAGTTACTTTTTTATGATTATTATGATTTATTTCGATTTTAATTTTTTTGCATATATAAAATAAAATGTGAGATAATTTCAAAATAATATTTTTTCAGAAGGATAAAGTTATCTAGTTTTTTTAAAAGATTAATAATTTTTACTTTAGTTTTGCCTTTTATGATAATTTTGAATTGTTTGAATCATATTATATAAACAAATTTGACAAATAAAAGCAGCTTCATCTCCATGGTGCAGCAATGCATCGTTTATAATATACATATCGTAAGTCTTGCAACGTGATACCAAATTCTTCGTTAATCTATACGCATCGCTGCATCATTTGGTATCACGTTGCCAGACTTACGATACGTCAGGCTGCCTAGACGCGTACCACCAGATCGTGACGATGCTATTGCTGATAGACTTGAAGAATTAACATTGCAACTTGGAATCGTGGTCCAGTTGCTTCAAGCGCAGGCCACCCAGGTCCCATGCGCCCCCAACGATAATCTGCCATGCGCGCATTGTGCCTAGTACAGCCAACAAGCGCCGCTACAACAACTGCCATCACTTGTCGACGGGTCTTCCTCCGATGATGAAGAGATGATAGACAATTCCTTTGCCTCGTTAGCAGGCCGCCCAAACCGCCGCAATGACTGCATCGCCACCGGGAGAATAGCTTCAAACTTGATCTCCCCGAATTCAATGGTGGATTGCAACCTGACGAATTGATCGGTTGACTTTTGTCAGTAGAGGAGGTCCTTGATTTCAAGGAGGTACCTGCAGATCGCCAAGTCCCTCTTGTTGCCACCCATTTCTGCGGGTGAGCGGCATCTTGGTGGCAACAACAAAAATGATCACGCCGGGGTAAGTCACATATTGTGTCGTGGGAAAAATTCACCAAACATTTGCGAGAAGAATTTCTGCCCTACCACTACGCCCGCACTTTGTTCCAAAAATTGTAAAATCTGCATCAGGGTGTACGCTCGGTCGATGCCTACACCGAGGAATTTTATCAATTACTTTCTAGAATTGATTTGAATTAGTCTAAGGATCAGTTGATTTCTAGATATATTGGTGGACTTCGCGTTCCTGTTCTGGACGTTTTGAACTTGTTCTCTCCAAATTATATCTGAAGCGCATCAACGGGCGTTGGCCCTTGAGCGACAGTATAACCGTCGCGCCTTACCTCCACTCACCCAGGTACAACCTCGTGCTTCTGCCCAGCCCCCTGCGTCTACTGACTAGCGCGCCTACTACACTACCTCGCGGGCAGGCGGCTGCCAGCGCCTTTCCCCCTCCGCATGGCCCATGTTTTTTCTTGTGGGGAGATGGGGCATCGCATGTCTTCATGCCTTAAAAATTTAAGAACTCGCGGCTTATATATTGAAGATATGGATGTTGGAAATGTTCATGATACGCAGCATACGCTAGTATATGATGAGTTTGAAGGAGAACATTATTCGGAGGTTTTGGTGTCGGGTGATACAGGACCCGCTTTGATTGTGAGGCGATCTTGCCTTACACCCCGTGACAACGCCGATGCTTTGCAGCGCCATTCCTTATTTCAATCTGTGTGTATGATTAATGGCAAGGTATGCTCATTTATTGTTGATTCTGGTTCCTGTGAAAATGTCATTGCGAAATTTGTTGTTGAGAAACTGTCTTTGAGTTCTGAAATACACCCACATCCTTATAGTTTGTCTTGGTTGCAAAAGGGACTCTATTTGGTGTGATGTTGTTCCTATAGATGTATGTCATGTTTTGCTAGGTAGGCCTTGGCAGTTTGATCGAAGTGCGGTTCATGATGGTCATAAAAACACTTGCAGCTTTATCTTTTCTAGGGTTAAGATTGTGTTGTTGTCTTCTTTGTCGAGATTTCCTGCATCTGTTGCTAACGCCCCTTTTACACTCTTATTATTTACTTATGATACTTGTGATGTTTCTGAGACTCCTGCTACCGCATTGCCTATTATTATTGAGTTTAGAGATGTCTTCCCTGATGCTTTGCCTAAGGGATTACCTCCCTTCGGGATATTCAACATCAGATTAATTTGATTCCTAGGGCTCCTTTACCCAATCGACCTCATTATCATATGAGCCCAGTTGAACATGAGGAACTGCGCTGCCAGGTGGAAGATTTGCTTAGTAAAGGGCTTATTCGACAGAGTGTTAGTCCTTGTCCAGTATCTGCATTACTTATTCCGAAGAAAACATGAGAGTGGCGTATGTGTGTTGATAGTCGGGCTATCAACAAGATTAATATGCGATGCAGTTTCCCTGTTCCTCGTCTCGATGACCTTCTTGATCAGTTGTTTGGTGCAGTGATATTTGGTAAACTAGATTTGAGGTGTGGGTATCATCAGATCAAAAATCGGCCAGGGGATGAGTGGAAAACTATCTTTAAGACTCGCGAAGGCTTATTTGAGTGGCTGGCTATGCCATTTCGTTTATCGAATGCACCGAGTACTTTCATACGGGTAATGAATCAATCCTTGCGCGCTTTCATTGGCACAGGTGTGGTGGTATACTTTGATGATATTCTGATCTATAGCAAGTCCGAGACCGTGCATTTGGAGCACCTTAGGGCTGTTTTATTGATACTTCGAGCTGAGCAGTTATTCGCTTCACCTTCGAAGTGCACATTTTTCACGGATTCTGTGTTGTTCTTGGTGTACGACATTTCTACAGCTGGTATAGGGGTGGATGAGTCGAAGATTGCAGTTGTTCGAGATTGGCCTACTCATATGATAATAACTGAGGTTCGCAGCCTTCATGGCTTGGCCTCCTTCTATCACTGGTTTATTCGTCACTTTAGTACTATTATGGCATCTCTTATTGATTCTATGTATAGTAAGATTTTTCCTTGGTCTCCCGAGGTGGAGGCATTTCTGGAGATCAAGCTTCGCTTGACCAATGTACCACTTTTGGTGTTTCCCGATTTCTCTACCCCCTTCGAGTTATATTGTGATGCCTTGAAAGTGGGGATTGGTGATGTTCTAACCTAAGCGGGTGCCCTGTAGCTTTCTTTAGTGAAAAAGTTACTGGTGCTCGTGTAGTACTTAGGATATTGAGTTATATGTTATGGTTTGTGCAATGCGACATTAGCGTCATTATTTGTTTCAGCGTGAGTTCGTTCTCTATACTGATCACGAAGCACTTAAGCATTTGGCTACTCAGGATTCTCTTTCTGCTCGTCATCCCAAGTGGTCTGCCTTTCTTCAGCAGTTTCACGTTTATTGTTTGCCTTCATGCTGGGGTGGACAATCGAGTTGCTGATGCTTTGAGCCGTCGCCATTCCTTGTTGACGGACATGCATGTCGAGGTGATAGGGTTTGATATCTTTCGGGATCTCGATGCATCTGATCCTTTCTTTGGACTTATTGTCGGCTTTTTGGTCAATGCTGCTGATGAGGATTATTCTCTTGTGGACGGATTTCTATTTCGGGGTGTTCGTTTGTGTATTCTGGCTTGCAGTTTGAGATTGAAGATCATTTCCAAGGTTCATGGTGTGGGCCATGTGGGTCGTGATCGATCTGTTGAGTTAGTGGGGCATCGTTTCTTTTGGCTTACAGTTCGACGCGATGTGTCTCGTTTTGTTACTCGGTGTCGCGTTTGCCAGGTTTCTAAGAGAACTACCACCAATGCGGGTTTGTACACCCCCCCTCCCCTGCCTGTTCAGAATCGTCCATGGGCCGCCATTAGCATGGACTTTGTCTTGGTCCTTCCTCGAACCCATCGAGGTAATGATTTTATTTTGTTGTTGTTGATCGATTCTGTAAAATTGTACATTTTATTCCATGCAAGCGTACTTCTGATGTTGTTCATATTGCTACTTTATTTTTTCGGGATGTCTTTTGTTTGCATGGCTTACCATAGTCTGTTGTGTCGGATCGGGATTCTCGTGTCCTTGGTCATTTTTTGGCGTACTCTGTGGCGCATGGCCATCACTGAGTTGAATTTTAGCAGTGCCTATGTTAAATTATGTATCGTTGACTTTGCACACGATCAGGCCTTGAATCATAGTACCGGGTTTTGCCCATTCTATGTCCTTTATGGTTTAGTTCCCCGTGCCCCTGTTAATCTTCTCACTTTCTCCTCCACCCCTCCTATTGATGCTCGTGTTGTCGACCTCATTGAGGAGATTCAACAAATTCACACTACTACTAATTCACGCTTAGAGACTTCCAACTCTAAGTATAAAGTTGATGTTGATGTTGATGCGAAGAGGCGTGATGTACATTTTGAGGTTGGAGGTTTTGTTTGGGTTGTCCTCACCAAGGATCGATTTCATGTTCATGAATATAATAAGTTGGCGTCTCGGAAGATTAGCCCAGTTGAGATCGTGGAGAAGATTAATCCTAATGCTTATTGCCTTCGCCTTCCCAGTCATCTTTGTACTTCCGATGTCTTTAATTTTAAGCATCTAGGTCCCTTCACGGTGATAATTCATTTGGAGATGAAGATGAATTTGATTCAAGGGCGAATCGTTTTGAAGAGGAGGAGAATAGTCGAGATGAAGTTGTTATTCGATACATGGAGAAAGTTGATCCGACTATTTTAAAAGTTTGATTATTTGTTGCTTTTATTTCCTATGTTCGTTATTGGATTCAAACTTGTTGGGCTTTTATTTGTTGGCCTTATTTATTTTCCTTGGTATTTATACCCTATGAACATACATCGTTACGGTTGGTCGTTTTATGAAATTTATACAGGGTGTTTATCCCCTTTAGGAGCAGGAGAATCAATCAGTATATGTAGTATCAGGTTGATAACTCTTGTGATATATCGTCGTTCTTCGTTAATCTATACGCACTGTTGCATCAACATATTTACCTTAATTTAATAAAGAAAAATTTAGCCCATGCATCGCACGAATGGAAAACAAGTCAACAATGGTTTGTTTCGTTTTGTACATCTTGACACAAACTATGTAGACCGAACAACAACACAATCTTTCAATCTAAACTCTAAACTAAACTATCACACATCAAAACGAGAATCACATAATTGATTTCTCCAAGTTCTCTCATAACACAAGTGAGTGTGGAAAAGTTTTTCCTATCCTACCCCTATGGGTAATATCTATATTGGTTATACACCATTGGATTAGATATATAGATTAAAAAAAGAAAAGTTAATATCATTTTGATTTATATTTACACACCAATCTAGTGATGTATAATTTTTACGAGTATTACTTAAAGGGTAGAATTAACGAAAATTCCCTTCTCCATTGCCTTCCCCTATCTTTCGCTTCTTGGCCTGCAGATATAAGTTCGTGTTTTACTGTATCTGTAAGGTTATGTATCTATAGTATACTAGTTTAAGTGCAATATGTTGCAAATTGTCCATCGATATTTATTATACATTTACTTCGTTTAAACGTAAGACACAGTTTCGGCAGGATTTATACTGTACAACTTTTTATTTGAGAAATAAGATAACTCCAACAAAAATTTCAATATTATAGGTGAAAATAGATCAGACTAACTACTCAATATGGGCCATGACCTAGCTTACCAAACCTAGTTCATCCCAGCTTATTTAATAAAGGGTTTATATCAATTTACGTCCTAAACTTTTGGCATCTTTTCAATTTTTAACATAAAATATGTTTTATATCATGTAGCAACATATACTCCATTCTGACGACGAGTTTCGACGAGAAAATAAAAAAAATTAAAAAATAAGAAAATTATGTAAAAATCATAAAAATATATTTTAACTCCAAAATTAACTGAAAATATTATTTAAAAAATAATAATTTTCATAAAAGTTGAAAATTTTATAAAACAGAAAAATTGAAAATTTTAAACTGTCATTAAAGGATTTTTAATTTTTGAACTAAAAAAAGTTTACTTAAATTATAAAATTAGATTTTCTTAAAATTTAATTGAAAATTTTAAATTGTCATAAAAGATTTTTCTAAATTACAAAAATTCTACTTATTTCATAAAATTATACTAGTATTTCTTAAAATTTATTAAAAAAAATTCTGATATTTTAAATGCATTTTAGAATTTTCCTTATTTTTACATAATTTTCAGATTTTTAAATATTTTTTACTATTTTTTTCGCTGGAATTCCTCGCGGGAGTGAAGTATAGATTGCTACCTGATACAAAATATAGTTTAGGTTAAAAACGAAAGAATATGCCCAAAGTTCTGGGTACAAATTGATATTAACCCTTTAATAAACAAGTCAGACTTCAATCTTTTTCCGGGTATATTTACTAAAGTAGACCAATCTTGGGTTTTAAATAAAGACTTATAAATCTAACATGCCAAATATACATACAAAACAAAATTATTCATATATATACAGAATCATTGTAATGGCCTTGTATAATGTAACTAAATTGTGTAATAAAAAAAAAATATAGTTATATATAGTAATCTATTATATACCTTTACTAAATTTTAAATATACTGAGAACAGGCTTGATCGTGAAAGGCGTTAAACTTGAATTATGAAAAAGTTTTTTATTGATAATAGGCTAGACTTGAGCCCGATATTTATAACCATACTCGAGTTATCCAATGTAAATGCCCAACTTATTACGAAAGAAACAGTAAACTTGAGGAAAAAACCTTAGATAAAGTTGACCATGAGTTGGATTGTTTAAATATGACTGTAAAAAACGTTACAGGTGAATAGGGTATATAAATCAAGTGAGGTAATCAAGAGGATATATATTTTAGGGCTGAAAGTGTAGTTGTATTAATACAATTGTTATATCGTAGGATGACCCAATTTTTATTACTTACAATGATTTGGCCCAAATTTTAGCCTTTTTTTAACAGTGACAAAATCACTCCGGCTAATAGATCTGTCCAATTTTGCCCGATATTTTAGATGGGCTGAACTTTATATGAACCTTAGCCTAAATTATCAACTGGCTGAATAGTCTGACCTGATGGCTCGATGGCCCAACAAGCTGAGCCAAAAATATTAGTATAGTCTAGAGTGCTATGTTTAAATTTCAGCCTGATGCAATCTTAAGTGGGCTAGCCCAGTTCAATATATAACATTAGTTCAATGGCATGGGTCTCTTAAGTTGCCACTGGGAGTGGGAATTTGACTTCGAGTTTCAGGTACTTGACCCGACCCGCGCGACTTTTACCCGATAGGATCGGATTTTTTAGTACATCGGGTATCGGGTTTAAATCGGATCGGTTTATGTCGGATCGAGTTTTGATAGGGTTGGATTTTTGTAGGGTACCCTATTCTAACAAATTAACCATAAATCTACACCTCATTCAACAACATTAAAGAAACAAAAGATGAGTCAATCATAAAAATCAAGTTTAAAAAAAAAAAACCGAACCAACGGGTACCCGAGGGGAGGATACCCGCAAAATTAGGTTGGAAAATCGGGTTCTTTTATCGGATACCTGACCCGATCCCACCCCTAGTTGCCACCTCTCAATGAGGAGTTTCTCAATTTCACATGCTATTGTCCAAGCTGAGTATAGTTCCCAGCATCCAGCTTGGGGTGGGGGTGTAGAAGCTATCAACATACGTGGCATTACTAGATTGGTTCAGAGTTAGTTGTATTAGTTGAAGTCTAAACATTATTACATAGCATAGTTAGTATAAATAAGCACATTACTTAGAAACTGTACTCAATTACTTCAGTGACACAGTAACTGCATTTTCTCATTTTCTATACATTTTTTCCTTCTCGATCCTGTTTACAAACTCAAGAAGGATTGTAAATTTACTCAACACAAACTAAAGGGTGAAATACACAAAGATCTAAAGATCTCCCAAAATGGTATGTTTAATGTCGATACGAAGTAGTCTTCGATTCTTCATCCTTCATTACTCATCAACATCACCACAAATCTAGTGTGCATTTGTACAGAACACGCGTAAAGCTGCTAATTTGTTACACTATTTCATGAGCCATAAACAGAAACGGAGAGAAACGAGAAAGATTGGATGCATATATAACATTTGCAAACATATGAAATCAGTTGGTTTTACACTTCTTCATATGAGGATGCTTGTGAAAAGAACCAGTGAAGATAATGCATATAAAGGCATCAACATTCTTTTCAAAACCAAGATTAAGTTTAACATCAATACTAATTTTAATCTTTATCATAAAAGTATATATTAGATAATAGATATTACTATCTTTACCATGAAACAAGTTCCAATAGGTCAGTAGTATACGTCTTGATCCGCTTACGAGTTATAACATACACGTTTTCTGTAATCTGCAATCAAATAAAGATGGAATATACAGTCCATATTATAGAAATTCCATTCCATAAAACCAAATGGGACCTGTGAATCCATCAATTCAATGAAGGAGCATATATTAGAACTTTCGAAGAGTAATATATTGAAGAAGTTTTAAAGCCGCAGCCCGCAGGGTAAGAAGCTTTACCTGGTCGAACAGAGATCGTCTGAAGGGTCATCGGTCAGTGCAGTAGTACGTGGAGATAGAATGTCAGCGTTTGGCTTTTCTGGAACTGCACACCATTGGAAGCTCTGCATCTCACACAAAATACTATCATATGTAAACACAACAATTGTGACTGGAGAGAGGAGTTTGAAAGGACCACGTGTACATCATAAGGTTCGAATGCAATACACGAGCCAAGGATGAAAATTTTGAAAAGGTTATCTCTTGTAAGACCATTTTATGATAAGACGGATGGTCAAAATTTCAAGTACAGACTTAGACATGGTCAACCAAGCTTGCAGGCTATTATACTATCTAATGCAAAGATTAACAATATCATGCACGTGTATTTCAACACAAGAAAAAACGAGAATGTCCTACTGAATACATCTCAAATTACAGAAATTTCTGCATCATGACTTAAACTAAGATAACTACAGTGATGTCATACAACTTGAAGCACACTTTCCACCCTGGAAGACACAATGAGCTTCAAAAATCAATGTCTAACCACTTGGTGTAATATACACAATTAGCAGGGGAGACAACCCCATCGGGAGTACACAAACTAATCCTAGGACAAGCACCGCACGGGATTGAAGCAAAGGCACCCTTAAACGGAACCCTTGCAGCCCCCATAGCTCCAGTTGCAGCTCTATAACAAATTGTATTCACAGGAATCGAATGGTAATCTCCATATCCAGAGCTCTTCACCTCTATGACCTCGTCGTCTAACACCAAAGAATTCAGTATTTCACCAATTTGTTGGCTAGAAATGTCAAACTTCAGCACACCACTCTTTTTCACATCACTGAGGACTCTCTCTTGAGTGGATACCTTCTGCACGGTTATATACCTCAAGCACAACCGTTTAAGTAGATTAATAAGCTCTGTGTTGAGGTTCCCATTCTCGTACCAATCACCTCCACTAATTTCAGTAGAAGGTTTGAACTCAGCTGCCATGAAGTGTTTCTTTAACTTGTGTTTAAAGTTTACCACCTCTTTAATCAAACTTCTGTCTGATAAAGACTTGAGTGATTTACCGACGACATTATCAGTAAGCTTTGGATCAATAAGCCTTGCCTCTCTTTTGATGTCTCCAATCCATATGCCCAAATCTTTCTTACTTTTTATAATTTCAAGGATTTTATGATCGGCATCTTGTAAACCTGATGGATCTGTTTCGGGTCTTTTCCGCTTAAGGGATGAGGGAGCTGGTGGCATGTTTCAATTCAAGGCCTGGTGGATCTGTTTAATTTACAAAGAAATAGTAACTCGTTGTTGGAATCGGCATCTAGAAAATAAAATAATTATAATTTTCAAGAACATCCTGGGTAAACCAAAAAAAAGAAACCCACAAATTCAGAAAAGATTTCAGGTATAAGATAATTTCAAGTGAAGATACAGTGAAATACAAGATATATGACCATGATATTCTGAAGTTGAAATTTCTCACATAAGCTCAACACCAGAGACTAGAAGAATCTCCTTCCCTTTCCATCCTCAAATAAATATGCAACACAATTTTCAGAAACAAGAAAGACAACTACATATATAAAGCAGATTTAATGTTATCTGACCTAAACATAAAACTATGCTTACAATCTGGGATCAACTAATTTACTAACCGTTGCTTCTTTTTTTCTTTTTTTTTTTTTTTTTTTGATAACAATAACCGGGGCTTCTCAGACAAGACAGGCAAAATACTACTAGAAAATTTAAGGCGAAAGTGAAAATAGCTCATACGTACACATAAAATCAGTTCACTAATAAGAGAATTCCTCAAATATTCACATCTCAATCCATTAAAGGAAACTACCAGACACAGACGATTAACTTATTTTCCTTTCCAATCCTAAAAAGCCCTAATTCTTCAATGGAAATACTTAGTCGATTATTATATATGTATATTTTTTAAAAGATACTTACTCGCTGAAGCAATGGAGGTGGATAGAGGGACTGCAGCAACGATGCCAAACAATGGAGGTGGATGACAGTTTCCGTCACGGCGGCGTCGAAGGAGAGAGAACCTCGGTGTGGAGGCCGGCGATTGTGGTAATGTGCTAATGTTCGACGGTCCCCCTCAATACTCATGAGCTTAAAACCTTTTGACAAAAAATTATAGGTTCTGTTTGTTTATGACTGTGGGTGGCTGGAGTACTGTAGGCTGTGGGGAATAAAGTGAAATATGGAGATTGTGGTAAATAAATAAGTGTTTGTTTAGGTTGGTTGGAGATTGGATTGTGGGGTAATTATAATATAAAATGTGTTAAAGTTGATTTGATGTGTGTAAGAGTTAATTAGTGAATGATTGATTATTGGTTAAAGTGTGTATTAGGAATGATGTTTGATTGATGATGTGTGTAAGAGTTAGTTAGTGGATTGATGATTGATATTTTGCTGTCCACAATATATTGGGCACAACCACTTGCCAAACACACCATTGGTTGGGCTCAATCCTGAACGGCTGAGCCCAACCACAAACAAACAGACCCATAGTGTGAACCGACCGAAAAAAAATATTATTTTTTGTAGTAAAAGTTAAAAAAGTGTATTACCTTTTAAAATACAAGTATTACTTTTATCTCTAAAAGTGTATTTCGTTACATGTAAAATCGTCACATACAGAACTCACTTAAACAGTTTTTTTGACACATTTACATTTTATTTCCCAAAATATCCTAAGGTATTACTATACTGGTGTCTCCGAAAAACTCATTTCCACTCTTCTCGTCACGCACTTCATGAGTCGAGAAGGTTACATGAATTTTTGTGTAATCAGTCTACAAATGGCTTACACGATATTGTTTAGTTTCATGTGCACCCGTTGCACGGTGTAATCCTAGTCTCATAATTTTCTTTTTTTCTCTGAATTCGATAATTTTTTTTATCATAACATTTAACTGCTGGTAATCTCAATGGGGAAGAGAGAGATTTATGGGGTGATGAAATTTGAAGGCCAGGATTAGTGTAAACATCATTTCTTCCATTTCCATGTTCTTTGTTCACGAAAGGGCGAAATAATTTCTGGGTGAAGGCTAATTCGTCATCTGAAATTCTTGACAACACTCCTCAGATTTTCTCTTAAATAAGGAATCGAATAAATCAGTGGTTCTGGATCACTTTAGTGGTGAGTGATCGAATTGTAATGGCGTTGATTCTTCTTCGAATTGTGGTCGCTGTAGTTGAAAGTTCTGCGGATATAGAGATATTTTTTGTCAAATTTCTCAGATAGATTTTCTTCCCAATATTTCTGTTTAATCTTAAAATTTCTTGATTGCTAATACAGGAAGGTTGCTTCTGCTGCATCCAAACTAAGATCATGGTTCGGTCCAACTGTTTAGGGTAGGTCGCTTCTGCTGCATCCAAATTTCTTGTTGAGATGGGGTGGTGGGGCGGCGGCAACAGTGCCGGTACCGGTTGACATGGAAGTGGGGGAGAGATGCTTGAATTCCGCAGCTATGAAGGGAGGAAGTGTCTTCGCAGATTCAGATATGGAGGTCTTCTAAAATTATATATTGGTTTGTAAGAAGAGAGAGAGTGATCAAAGGAGATTTTGAATGATTGTATTGAAACTTATGATTTATTGAAAATAGCAATGAGTAAAATATCAATTTCACCCTTTTTCTCTTTTTAATACTCCTAAAGAAATGAATGGTCAGAATAATATTTTATAAGATTCGACAGTGCAAATTGATGGTTGCACAGGTGCAACCGTTACGTAGAAGTAGGACTCGAAAATTCATGACCTTTTAGTCAATTATCATTTAAAATATGACTTTTCGAACATAACATAGAAAATACATCATCTTTATGATTTTTTCCATTCAATACACCTTATTAAATTTTTTGCTTCAATTGCTGATGTGAAGCCCCAAATTGAGATTTTAACCTGCCTAATTCCATACATGTAGTTGTGCAATTCTCTTAACCCTTAATTATATGGAAAAAAAAAAAAAAAATTGTTTGGTCGTTAAATCTAATCATAAAATGTCATTGTTTCACTTAATTAGAGGTTTATAATTATTGTATGATTATATGTTTGTAGCTGAGATAGCTAAAATTGATTTTGAGCTCTATGCTAGCAATTGGAGGTAAAAATTTACTCGGGTGTATTCAATTGAAAAAATCATAGGGTGTGTTTGTGTAAGGCTGGAAAGTGCTGAGTCAAACTTGGCTGATGAATTAATGAGTGTGCTTTGTTGAAATTTGGTCCCCTAAATCTACTAAGGGAAACCATATACAAACACACTCATAAAAATAGTGTATTTTTATGTTATTTTTAAAAATCACATTGTAAATAATAATTCAACAAAAGATCGTGAATTTTCACGTAATTAACCCTTTAATTAAATTCTTCTGTCCAAACACACCTCTATTTTTCCTCCTTCAATCTCCCCTCTTCCTCTTCCCATTTTTAGGAGAGTGTTTGCAAATGCTCGCAATAGATGGCTGTAAGCTTTTGATTGTATGTAAGCCGACGATATTATTGAATTTAAGTTTACTTGAGCCAAAAGTTAGAAGTTGAAAATTATTTTTTTCGAAATCACTTATTTCAATCACTTCTTAAAAGTAATCGCAAACGGCTCCCGACAGAGCGGTTGGAAATTCCGGAATTTTTATTCTGTCCTTGTGAGTAACATCTACATGGAATATATCATTGAATTGGATGTATAGATGACAAATTAAAGGTTAATACTCCCTCTGTGCATAATAAGTGGTATTTTAGAAAGAAAAAAAAGTTAAAGAATAAGAATGAAATTGATTGACAAATATACCCTAAGTACATGTCTCTCTCCCATTAATTTCTAAAATCTCGCTATATATGTCTCCTTCAACAATTATCTTCCGATCTTCTTTCTCATGGCCTATGCTTATCTCTTTCAATAATTATCTTCTGGTATTCTGTCTCATGATTATATTTGTACCTCTCTCTTTCAATAATTATCTTTTATCTTCCGGTCTTCTCTCTCGAGATTATGATAGTGTTAGAACCACGATTCCTATCCAATCCACAATATAGAACATTGAAGATCGGATACATCGTTGTAGGATCGATCGATTTATCATATGTTCTACGATTAATTAATTTATGCTAGAATGATTAAATTAATACCTTTGTAATGTGTTACTATCTCAGCTTCAAACCTCCAAGTCTTCTCCTACATTCTCACGAACTGCACTGTAAAACACGATATGTGGACACCTCTTTGGATATATTGTATACGCGAGATTAAGAAGAAGAAGAAGAAATAATTGGCGTGTCATATTTATATATATAATGTCACATTATTATTTTCCTCCAAGCAGCATATCCTGATAGATATAGGAGATCCTGGATATCTCCATCCTTCTATATCTATCAATATCCAATATATTTATTGTTTTGCAATAATAAACTATAATCTCCATAACTTATTCTAGTTCATATTGAGCCACCGAAGGGACCCGATCGGACCCAATTAAATCAAGCTCTAATAAATTAATTATGACCCGGTCGACTCTTGACTTATCATATTAATTTATTAATTATATTCTATTCTATTCCACTAAAAGAATATAATTGCATTCTTAATTTAATCGAAATTATTGAAGTAATACATCAATAATTATTATCCTCTGATTGGTCGATCCAACAAATAGACCCCTCTCTCTCTCTCTCTCTCTCTCTCTCTCTCTCTCTCTCTCTCACTATTTTCGCGCTCTCACCATAATTTATTTATTCCCTCTCTATCTAATTTACATCTCTCCAATATTCAAATGTCTATCTTATGTCTCCATATCTGCATTCATGTTGCTTTTAAGTATCATCATTTATTATTATTACAATTTATTTATAATATAAAAACATTGATACTTAAGAAAAAAGAGGGGGGAAGATTATTTCAATTTAAATTGTGGAATGAAGAGGGAGATTACACAATAATTTAGTGAAAGACCAGGAATATTTAGGGTGATCAAGATTTGACCAAATCAAAAGTGATAGGTTGAAAATTAGAGATATTTTAGGATTTGAAAATTTGTACAATTCGTAAAAAATATCTAAAATATCAATTAATTGAAAAAATAAATAATTAGTTAGAACGTCGATTAATATAAAATGAGAGAAATATTATTTTACCTTACATTTACACGGCAATCTAATGTTGTATAATTTATACGAATATTATCTAAGTGGTTGGACATAATTAATTGAAGAATAATTTAAATAATAGAGGTAGAAATAGATATGACTACTTATTATGAACCTATGATCAAGCCAATATTAGACTTATTCCACTCGGAATCTAATAAATAAGTCAGACTTAGGATTTTTTTCTGGTTTATTTGTTAAAGTAGGTCAAGCTTAAACTATAAATAAGGTCTTAGAGCATCTTCAGCAGTTAGCGTTGGTTCAACGCTGGATTTACTTTACTTTAATGTAAAAATGTAACGCAGAGCTCCAGCCATATGTGTTGCATTTCGAGCTACATGAAATACTCTTCTTTCATAATTTATTTTTTTGTATTGTTTTTGTGAGCATTCTAATTTGCTAATATACTAATATAATTTTGTATTTTTTTCCATGATTTCGAGATAATAATTTTAATAATATTATAAGATTTGTATTAGTAGTATTTCCATATTTGTAGTATGCGTGATTTGGTCTTTATTATGATGTGTTTTCGATTAGTAATGTAGTAGTGTTTGTTTCGATTAGTAATATTTATATATTTGTTTATGTTGTTGCATGAATATCTTAATGTATTATTTCATAATTTGTTTTTAATAAACTAATTCTTTTGAGGGAATAATTTAACTAAATCAATAGTGTACAACGTTTAACAAATATTTAATTTTATCAAGGACAAGTTTTGTATTTTAAAATGAAACTAATTTATTTTATTTTTAAAATATAATAGGTATACATATTAACGTAACACAACAATAAATTTAAAAATACCACAATTCATATATATAGAATTAAATTATATAATAATTATGAAATTATGGTAAACAGTGTCCTATTCAAATGAACGCCAACTGTTCACCTTGCGGAGAAATGGCGTACAAATGTGTGCAGACTTGGAGCATTTATACAGGGAACAATTGTATCTCCGCGCTGCACTAACGCAACACAACTTCATAGTATATATTAGGAGAATGGTTTGAACTTTGGTCACTAAAATATTAATCCAACACAATTCAATATATATCAATGATCTGACTATTTATCTCAAACTGAACTGAGTCGAATCAGATTACCTGAATTGTCACTGCTCAAAAGATGAGGAGATAAAAAGTGGCGAGAAGGAGTAGCACATAATTCCAAATGACTATGCGAGGCGCAATTAAGACAGATATCCTCATTTTCAAAAGCCAAATTAACTCCATCCTTATCTATACATACGTAAATAGTAAACCACTATATATACACATTAATACATATGGATATAATACTCTTTCGGTGTCATAATAAATATGGATAATTTTTCGATGCAACCGTTGCACCTATGTAATTTAGGGTATTTTTATCATTTTAAGTGTTATACTGAGATTTATTATTGTTTTTTAATAATTTGAATTCACCCCATTATTATTTTTTAATCATTTGAATCGAGGAACTCTGGAAAAGAGGATGTCCCGACGAAGGTGGACATGCCTGTTGGGATCAACGACGGGAAGGCTATTGGAGGAGGCCTTGCTCTTGTTCGACATGGTACGTCTATGTGAGAGAGTTAAGACGGATTGGTGTAAAACCACAATATGTTGCGCAGAAGCAAATAGAAAAAATTGTCTGAAAAACTTGGCTAATGAGGATTATTTTCGAAACAGACGGAGATAGAGTGTTAAACTTAGTTTTCATAAAAGTTTTTTTGGGACTTGTAATAACTTATGGGGAAGAGGAGAGAATAATTTGTCATTTCAGCCATTTTTCTTTTTTTAAATTATTCGAATTAAATGAACGTTCAGATCGAAATGGAATCAATCTAACAGTAAAAAAATAGGGTTGCATCATGCATGGATGCAACGGTTGCGCAGAAGTTGGACTCAATAATTATTCATTCCGTCTCACTTAATTTTATGGGGCTTATCGAATACGAATGTTAAAAAAAAAAAAAAAAAAAAATATATATATATTTTTTTGTTTTTAAGTTGATTTTATTAAAAGTGTAAATTGATGGTGGAGATTTTAAGGGTGAAGATTGTGAGAACAAATTCAATTTTTAAGGATGTACAAAGTTAAGTGAGACGGACGAAAAAGATAACTGTGCAAATTTAGGTGGGACAGAGAGTATTATATTTTAAAAAATTCTTTAATCCTATCGCGAGGAGATGGAGTAGGACATTGGTCATATCAAGCCAACATAGCTGCCTTCAAGAAACTCACAAGGGAGATGAGGATAAAAGTTTCGCATATTCATTGAGAAGGAAATGCTGCAGCTGATCACCTTGCCCACTTGGCGGTGTAACGAAAATCTTCATTTGAATTTTGTAGATGTGATGAATGTTCATCCATTCGTGGCTTTGTGTATTTAGATGGTTGGGGATATCCCACTTTTAGATTTCCAAAAGTAATTGCACACTGTGTTGATTAATATATAGGTTGGGGGTCCTACCTTAACCCCTCCATCTCGTTGATGGCTCCCCCCCCCCCCCCCCCCCCGAAAAAAAATAAAAAAATAAAAAATCTTTAATCCCAAAAAAAAAAGTTACTCTATCCGTCTAAAAAATATAGTCCCCATTTATTTTTAAGAGCATAGGAAATGTTAATTTTTCTAATATACCCTTACTAAATGATTCATTAGAATTGTCATTTATGTATAACGCTATTTTATTGGTCATAATAATTTATAAGTGTAATAAATCATTTCGTAATATGTATGAAACATACAAGGAAACTATCTTTTTGAGACCGAGGACAATGTTTTTAATATTAATGATTCATTTTATTAATTCAAGTAAAAGTTTCAAATTTTTTATTTCACAAATTATTTAGTATAACTGAATATATTAAGTCAAAAAAAATAAAAAATCATACAAATGGGAATTGATAGTTTTCACAATAAGTGTAAGTTTATTAAATTGATAAAAAGTAAAAAATTGTATTTCTTAAATACTATTCTGATTTTGAAACATAAGAAGTATAATAAAATAGAGTTATTGTGACGGTATCATGTGTGACGAAATATACTTTTATAGGAAACATTGATACTTTTACAGATAAAAGTGATACATTTGCTACAGTGAAAATTTTACAGATAAAGTGATACTTTTGCAATAAAAAATGATACTTTGTTTTATTAAAAAAAATCTTTTTTATCCGTCACATCGTGTGACAGTCTCATATAATTTTTGCCAATAAAATATATGTATGTGTGTGTTTTTGTCTGTGTACATATTAAAACAATTCACTTTTTTATTTTTTCCTGACAACTATATATATATTTCCAAAGCAGTTAGCAGTCTTCGTCTCTAATCCACCATTGCTCCTTCGTAAGAGCTGTGTCAGCATAGCGTTTTTTTCTTACACTGGTGTAAGAAATAAGCTCAAACATGGATGTGCGCAGTATAATGTGGATCGATCACACCAAAATTCGATTATTTCAAAAATGAATATTCAAAACAAATTTAAAAAATCTAAAGGTACAATACATCTATCTTTTTGGGGATCGTTCGTTTCAGAAATTTAAGCTCCAGCGGAACGGTTCGGTTCGAATAATTGAAGATTTTTTATCTTTCAAATAACAAATTAAATTTGAACAAAATATATTAACGCCTAACTAATATACATAATTTTATTACATCAAATTTGTTTCCAAGTCGCTAATTTGTATTCTGAAAATTATATATTAATAATTAAATATAAGGTTCTTTAATTATTTATGTTATCTATAACTAACTATAAAAGATTGAATAATTAAACTTTTAATTATTATTTAAATTAATTCCATAGAGATAATATATTTAAAAATTTAAAAATTGTTATTTTATTCGATTATTCAATTCAATACAATTCGGTACAATTTCATTTCGAAAATTTGAGAAATATTCAAATTCATACAAAAAAATAATCGATTCAGAAAAATTCAAATAATCAATAAATTTTTTTGGTTCGAAAATCGCCGATTTCGGTTCAGTTTCGATAATCTCCAAATTCCTTACACAACACTACTCCAAGCGGTATAATCAGCGCTAAAGGAGAGCGTGTGAGTTTGCACTATTCCTGACGCAAAAGTGATTAAAAGTTAATTTTGAATAGTTAAAAGAAGACCTAGATTTTGAGTAGCTTATTCAAGTATCACTTTATTTTCGACACCATGGGATAATTGGACTGGGATGTAGTGACATGTACTACGTTCGATGGAGCACATTCACGGACGGGACATCCAAAAAGGTATTTTAGTTTAAGGATACAGTAGGGTATGATGTGTATTGTAAATTGTAAAAGGTGTGTTGGAAATTGTAAAAGGTGAGGTAGGTAATAGGGTGCGGATGTGGAGGAATGGGCTATCCAGTGTAAAATGAAATACGTTGAGGATGTCCATGCCACATTCGAATGAGGACATCCTAGTGCAATTATCCTACGTAATTCCGATATTATATTTCTTATTTGCAAATATCTCCAAGACCCAAAGACCCCAATTTTGAGAAGCTGGTTTTAAAAATTATTTTATTATCGAACTTTACCAAAATTTAATTTTAAAAGGGAATAAATAATGTTTATTTAACCGAATAATATTTGTTAGAATAAGACACGAATTAATTTATGAAGGTTAATCAGGCTTCATCAGTATAATTATAATTAAATGTTCAAATATTATGTGATTCCTATGCTATTACACATCATCATCAGATATTGAATGATATCATTAATATTATCTGTTTTGGAGACAATTAACACTTATTAAGGTAAATATATGGTTCCATGGAAAATTAATTAATTTAAATATATTAGACCGGAGATTAAAACACAACCGAAATATCAGATTTTATGTAATACCTTCGTCCGACTTATTTTGCACATGGGAGGTTGACACATGTATTAAGAAAATTATTTGTTTAAGTGTTTATTGACTTTTTAAAGGGGAGGTTGATAAAGGTATTAAGAAAATTACTTTTAAGTGTTTGTTGACTTTTCAGAGGCGGATTGAGGGGGGAGATTTTGAGGATGAAAATTGTGTTATATTTTTTCTTTTTAAGGGAATGTACAAATTCGCCTGGACGGACAAAAACAAAAGGTGGACAAAGATAGTATTTAGCATAAACTATAAAGTGCATTTTGGAAAAGTAATAAATCTATCATGCAATTTATGATCATCCCAAAATTAGTAATTTATATTTTAACTAGTAAATCACCCGTGCGATGCACGGATATGATATGTTTTGTAAATACAACAACCCATATTCCGGTATTGGCAAGGCCCCATGGTCCATGGATCATGAAATTCTCCACAACATAATAGAACGCTAGATCCTTATGTTTATCCAACATTTCGGTTGACATGAAACGGTCAATATTTTCCGGAGCAGAACGTATGTAGCCTGTTGAAAGAAACAACGGAATATAGGCTTGTGGAAGTCCACATTTCTAAAACTCCACTTTGTATAATACTGCAACAAATAATAAAATTAGCACAACAATAAGGGGGAAATTGCATTCTTTAAATAAAACAATTTATATTATAAAAATACAGGTAATGGTAACCTCTTACTTGCTTCAAGCTTTTCAAAACTTTTATTTTGGTGAAAAACTCTGATCAAGTTGTCCAATTTCATTTTAGGTACCCCACAAATAATATCTATCCTATCTTCTAGATTAAGTCCCCTAGGCTGTAAAATCTTGATATCTCAGGCCACTTAGAATTGCATGTGAAAGTTATAAACAATGTCGAATATTCATCTCAATCACATATGGCCATAGAGTCCTGATAGTGTTGTATCATGTAGCGGGCCCCTCCAGTATATGTTGGTAGCAAAACGATACATTTTCCCTGTGCACGTGAATCTGTCTCACCACGAAACAAAGCATCAGACAAACCCTATACACGCAAGTACGAAGTTGTTTCTGATGCAACCGAACATAAAGTAGCCTTCCGAATTCAATCATTGTATAACTGTCAACACTTATTTGTTGAAATAATCTCTTGGATAACAACATGATTGACAAAACACAATCCCTTTCCTGAAAGGATAAGCAAAGTATTCTTTAACGGTCACTCTTCTCCTCTCCCCAGGTATTTGAAGTCGAGCATCAGAGTACGGGATATCCTCTTTATAACCATGTTCTCCATATGGAGATAGGATGAAATACTGCAATCCAAGATAAGATGGGGTTGGTTCATTGACACATTGCAGTTGACCCGATTGAGTTTCGACTAAAATGTCTCTACTCTCTAGTGAGATATCAAAGTCACCAACTATTAAAGCAGCTACTTCAGAAGTTGAAGGAATATTATATCCTTGCATCAAAACCTCTTCTTCCTAAAGTTGCAACTTAACATTATAATGTCCATGTTGTATCTTTTGTCCAACCATTCAGAATGACTTTGCAAAAATGTTGTTCTCATCTAGCAACTCCTTCAACTCAGCAACAATCTTTGCATGGTGAGTGTTTTTCTCATTCCTTTGCCTAAAACAAATAAATCATTTAGTTGTTAAACACCTTTCAACCGAGAGATGTGAAGGCAAACATACTGTTATATGCTCTGATATTCTCCAAAAAATGTTTGCTCTTTCTACCGCCACCAAAGAATAGATCAAGCAAAGCTTGAGGCAGTGTTTTCATTTCGAGTAACTGCACCTTACCTTTCATACAACATAGAGAGAACTTAGGCCGTCATGATCTATAATCAGTACGTCGTTCATCTTACCAAAAAATTGCACCACACCATGACATTTAAACCGTGGATCACCGGCTAACCAATACTCCTCAGCTACATAAGAAATAAAAAAGAGATAAATTTCACATAAAACAATATTTTTATTTTGTATACATACATTTTACATATTTTTTATTTAAGAGTCATAGAGGAAAAGAAAGGATTTACAATGTATATTTCTCATTGGTATGTTTCATCAAACTCATCATATAGATCTTCATCAGGATCAACATCTTTCTCATTAACATTTTCTTCCGTCAAATCAATGATCTCATTATAATTTTCTTGATTAGGTTGTTCTCAGCCAAATCTATTATCTCATTAATATTTTCCTGATTGGAATCTTCTTCAGTCGTCAACTATCTCAGACAAATGTCCATTGGCCGATGAAGAAGTAGGCAGACAACTTCTATGTTAGAGATTTGTCCTTATAAGATTGTTGTAAAGCCTGCTACTATGTCCAATAACTAAAAAACCTCAAATAAAAACAATCCAAAACGGTAAATCAGAAATTAAAATTTACAACGGATGTACCGTTAGTAACGTCACTGAGAGGACTAATTAGGATATTTGACACAGTATTTTGGAAAAGATCACTGAACTTGTGACAAACTCGGTTTTTGCATTCTGTGATAGGAACTTTTCGGGAAACTGGTTTCGAGAGGTCTAGAAAATAATCCATTTTTATTAAAATCTGAATACATTATGAAGTATTTTAATATCCAAATATGTGGACATTACACAAAGTAAGAGAATATAATGACACATATTCACCATACATTTTGAAGTAAGCCTAGCAAAGAAACTAATTCAAAATTTAAGAAAATGATTGTCTATGAATATTTTAATTCTTTATAGGAGACATATTTTTGGAAATAAATCAAATGGATATAAGTACTTTATTTAATAATCTTAATTCTTTACAAACTATCTTTTTCACAATTTTAATTTGACATCTACATTGCATAATTTAAAATAAGTTATATTGAAAAATACAATTGTTTGTCAATTATTTTGGTTAGATTTGTTTCTGTAATATGAGTTGAATTATTTGATTGAGTCTGAGATACAAATAAAAATTAAAAAACGAATTAAGAATATATTTTTATAAATATTTAGTAACTATCATTTTAAAAATATCAGTTATTTTTATATTTTTGAAATTTTTATTTTTATCTTATTAAAAAATTAGACATGCATATTTCCTACAATATTCCAACTGTTCAAAAATAGTAAAAAAATTATACATGTTTATTTCCTAAAAAATTATACATGTATATTTCCTACAATATTAAAAATAGCAGAGAATCACATATGTTCATTATTCAGAATAGGGATGGAAAGAATTTAGGGTCCATTTGGATGGAGGGATTTGAGGGGTGGATTTAGAAATCCATCATCAAATTCACCCAACTTGTTTGGCAAAAAAAAACCAAAAAAATAAATAAATAAATAAATAAATAAAAAAACGATTTTAAATCCCTCCTAAATTTCTAGTTCATTTTTTACGGATTTCAAATCCATTCAACAACCTAGTCATTTACAAATCTACCCTACCTCCGATATATGTATAGCTACATTATCACACACATTTCGCACGCTACACACACAACACATTACACATCACACACACACACACACACACACTTCACACACATACTACACACTCTTGACATACACACACTGCACACACATATGACACGCACATACTACACACACACCTCACACACACACTACACACACTCTCATTATCATCATCCTTTAAAAAATGTTAAAAAAAATTTGAAAAAGGAAAAGTTTAAACAATTCAGATCCACTCATTTGAATTTAAACATCCAAATAAGGGATTTGAAATGGAATTGAAATGAGTGGATTTCCAATACAAAGAATTGAAATTTATTATCCAAATCCTTCCATCCAAACACAACCTTAGCGATTTGCTTTATTTTTTTAGTTCTCTCTCTCAAATGTTTTGATTTTCTGACATGCTAAAGACACTAATGGTTTTTTTTCTTTGAATTTATTTATTTCATTTGCAATAGATAAAAAATAAATATTTTCGCTTTTTATTTAATCTAATACTGATATTGAATACTTTGATATAATATTAATTATAAAATAAACTATTGTTCTGTTGGTTGATTATTGTGTTTAAATTTAAATATATAGTGTGAGATGAACTATTTATATTAAATATGAGTAGCAAATAAAAATAAATAAAATATTTTTATTAAATTAAAAGTTATTAGAAAATTTAATATTATTTTATTTAAAAAAATAAATTAGTCAATGTTGTTCGATTATATAACTTTGATTTTTCTTACAGATATATATTTCAAATTGTTAAATCGAATGACAGGGAATTCTACTATACTTGATACACAAAATAAACTTATTCGTTGATCGGGGAATAAAATTCCTGAAATACGATTTGCACACATTCTATAATATACACCATACAATCAAGTGAAAACTTGTTGGGATCATGGGCGGAGCCATGTAGGGGACAAGGGGGTCCTTGGGGCCCCCTCAAATTTTAATAATTTTGTGTAGGGCGTGTATTTTCATAATTTAAAAATATGTACTTTAATTAGATCAAAAATAAAAATATTCACCAAAATAAATATGTTTTTAATGATAATTTCCAACTATATGTATCATTTTAAGTTAGCGTATTTTGTTTGAGTATAACAACTTTAGTATTTATATATAACTTACGTAACTATCAAATACCCACGCATATAGATCTACAAACTAAATATAATTATTTAGGAGTATTTTTATACAACATTATTTTTTATTATTATTAATATAGTTGGTCCCCCTATCTAAAATTCATGGTATTTATATTGTTAATTTAAATTTGATATATATATATATATATATATATATATATATATATTATAATTGGGCCTCCTTGACTAAAATTTCTGACTCCGCCGTTAATTGGGATGATCATGAATTCTGTAGTATATTCTTAACTAATCAATTATTGAGATGATATTCCATCGTTTGTATTTTAAGCAAAAGCAAACACTACCAAATATATTATGGAAGGATAGCTTTTTAAAGTATGTTTCAGTTGATAATTAATGAAAACTCTTTTATAACCAAACCGGAAAATACCAACATCAACACGGATTAACTGAGACATTATATGACCAACTCCAAATTGTTAGTTATCAAAAACACCTTTCGTTCACAAATAAATGTCATTCTAAAGAAACTCTAAATTTTTTGCATGTTTTTTCCAATATTGTCCTCAGCTAAACTTATGTTTTTTTTCTATACAAATCTTTATAATATTAAATAAAGAAGGTACGGAGAAATTTATGGTAATAAAGAAACTGATGGAGGAAGAAATGATAGGGTGTTGCTGTCCATTTCAAAATTTCTCTGAAGTCTAAAATGTCACTTATTTATGAACAGGGGAGTAAGTAAACAAAATTAAATATGATTATGCTTTACATACATTACCACACTTAACACTAATTTTTTTTTAAAATGTTCTCGAGTGTTTAGACTTCGTATGGTATTGTCACGTACAGCTAACACAATGCGACAATAAATGTGGTAAGGAATTGCCCTTTTGGTCCTATTGGGCACGGATAGTTTCATTTTCGTCCCAATATTTTTATTTTTTATTTTATTAATTTTAAATGTTGCACTTTCAGTATCATCGTAATTTTTTCCGTTATTCTTTTTGCAGTTATGATCCCAAACGTTTTAGCACTTTTGATTGAAAAATATTAGAAAATCATAAACTTATTTTAAAAAAATATGAAAATTATGTAAAAATTAGAAAAATATTTTTTGAAATTCTAAAATTCATTTAAAATATCAGAAAATTAACTGCAAGTGTTACATTAAAAAAAATCATAAAAATTGAAATATTTATAAAATAAAAAAAATTAAAAAAAAATTAATTATTTTAAAAGAATTTTAAAATTTTAAAATTCCTAAATTAAGAAAGTCAACTTATCTTATAAAATTAGATTATCTTAAAAATTTATTTTCTAACTTCTATATAATTTTTTTATATGGTTCATAAATTTCTTTAAAATTTTATAAAAATTCCAAAATTTTGAAAACTAATTTTTCTAAATGTAATATTACAGTTACTTTTATGATATTTTAAATAAATTTTAGAATTAATGTTTTTTACATAAATTTCAGTTTTTTTAAATAATTTTATAATTTTTAAATATATTTGTAAGTCTAATGGGGTCAAAAGTGAGGTGGTTGGGACCAAAATACAATAAACACGTGTCCAATGGAACCAAAACTGCAAAACTCAATCACAAATAGCTGAAAAATTTTGGGACCACTTTTGCTAAAGTGTCGGGATTATTTATGCTATAAATTGACGTTTGGGATTGAAAGTGCAACATTTTAAATTAATGGAGTTAAAAATAAGAGTATTGGGACCAAAATAAAATTGTCCGGTGTCCAATGGAAACCAAAGTGCAATTTTCTCTAAGGAATACACTATAAAAATATTCCAAACTTATTACCAACAATAATAATTTCCATGCGCAGGTCTATGATCCTATACATGATAAGGGTTGGGACAAATTTATCATACAAATCTATGATCCTTATGAGATACCAAGGTAATGAATTATTATAAAACAGTGTTTGCAGAATAGTACTCCAACATAATAAAATTGTGTAGCTTCGTGGTGGTAAAGGGATTTGTCCACGCTTCAGTTCTGTGAGCAAGCATGTTCATAGTTTATTTTGATAGACTTAAAAAACACCAGTTGAAGTAGGAGACGTATATAATAAATATTGTTTAACCCAAGCATGTGATATAATATTGATAGAATATGGAAGTCAGTAATACTTATTTAAGAGAGAAGTATTTGATAAAGTGTAAACTGGAATATAAGAAATACTGGAAAAGTAATTTTGATTTTCAATGGCAACAAACATAAACATAAAGAAGACTTCAAACCACCAAATGGAACAAAGTAACTGCTCCTTTGCTATCTTGACAGGTGACTCAATTTGTGCGAATGAGTCAATAATAATAGTCTTGCACCGGTCTATATATGACATAACAGCCTGGAGATTCATCAATAATTTGCATTGGGCAATTATACTTTAGGAACTATCAACTCCGAATGCTTTTGATGTATAAGATATAAAACTCCTGGAATTCAAAAAACCATAGGGATCACATTGAACGAAATACGTAAACGTAAATTAACCTATCTAAATCTGCAGCCATAGTATTTGCTAAAATACTAAATGTGCGTCTTGGAATGGATAAACGACGCACGCAAATGAACACTTAAATAGTTCGCTGCCTTTTATTTGATTCAAGTAAATAATTTTTAATAAATAGTGAGATACTTTTACCATAAGATGTCCAGATCCATGATTGACAGCTACATTTTAATTAAGATTTGATTAATTCAAGGAATGGATCTATTTTTGGGTGAAATGTATGTATTTACGCCACGTGTAATCACCAACAAATTCCACGCATGATTATGATTTGCAGGATCATGCAAATCTGGGGGGATGAGATTGATATTAAGGGGAGGAGAATATGTTGTAACATAATCTGCAAGATTATGGAGATTTTATTCAGCCTTTAAACGGGGAAACGGATGCAGAAATTAAGGGCCCTAACTCTCGAGGAAATACAGCTGTAACTGATAATTGCGTCCTCTATTACACGGAGTTCCCTTATATACGACGGCCTAGAGAGACTACTGAAATTAGAAAGGATTTTGAGCGGGAAAAACTACCTAATACTATTTATAGAGGGTTCTATTTTATTATATAGTAAGATTGCCCGGAAGATATACTTTTTTAACCAGAATTCGATATTTAATTTTGGATAATAGTATGTACAATGCACATGTCTGCATTAAATATGGGATCTTTATTTTTCATTGAATTAGTAGCCCCTATGATTAATATTAGATCTGTTTTTTTATGTTAATATTGTTTATCGAGTGGCATGTTCACGTCATTTACAATCCTAATAAAAAAAATTATAATTTAACATGATCATATATAATTTACATGTCGTTCTCCGAGATAATTTTAAACTACAGCTTAAAAGATATTTAAAATTGAGCAATTAAACTAACAAATATCTAAATTTGAGTTATTAAAAGATAAACGATTAGTTTTGGGACCACGACTTTTCATATGTGCCATACACATTATAGTAAGCACCTTCGTCAGCACCTATACAAGAAACACTTATGCTGACAAATTTTAGATAAAATATAACACACTCATATGTTCAATAACAATATTAACTAATGTGGTGATCGGTTGAGAATATCAAATAAAACTCAATTTAAAATAGAAAGTCTGGTCTAAAAAATTTATATGTAAAATTAAAGTGGTAGAAATTGCTAGTTCCTTGTCATGTTGTAGATTGGACCTAGCAATTAGTTGGACTTAAGCAAGCTTGATCGGTGTATAAGGGTGATTAGACGTATAAGAATTGAAAAATAAATATAGACAGTCAATAAAAACCTAACTCACACGCAGGAGTTAGTCGAAGTTAATCGTGAAATTTTTGTAACATAATGTATTATATATATATACAACTTTTGTGAAAACGGACCGAGTCAGCCAGTTCAACTGCAAACCGGTCATTATCTCAGTCTAGTAAGGGCACAAAAACCAAAAATAATATTCAACCTATATGAACCCATTAAAGCCGCTAAAAATCAAACAAAATCGGTCCAGTTGAACCGGAAAAAAAAAAAAAAAAAATCGTTTCCTGCTTAATTTTTTTTTTTAAATTTCATTTTACATATGATAATTCTAAAATATTAGATATTTTGTTTAGTCTCATATTTTTGTGTCTTTAAATCTGTAGCTCATTTTTCAAATACAATAGTATATTATATTTTACGAATATAATATAATATAATTTTAAAATTTAATTAATTCTTATTACGATTGACTCATTAATCAGTAGCAAGATCACTTCGATCACCGGTCCCGCTCCACCGGCTCTAATATAAACACAGATTCAAAGGTATGAAATTCTGGACATGAAAGACAAGACCGACGGCTTTACCACCTTGGCATGCCCAGAAAATGGGCATCTCTCTAGCCACCTTCGTCATGCATTTCTCGTACTTTCTATTTTAGGCAACCACCTGTACCCTTCAACGTTTTCCGCCCTCTTTACGACCTTGTTTTGTCTCATTATTCATCTTTTTCCATTCTCGCTCTATATATTCCCACTTCACCATATCATTCCCCATCCATCAATGGCCGCAGCTCACTTCTTCCTTCTCTCCCTCTTCATTTCACTTGCTTTTGCAGAAATCGATGCTTCTGCAAATTCTCAGACCTTCATTGTTAGAGTCCAAAACGATTTGAAACCTTCCGCTTTTTTAAATGTAGAACAGTGGTATAAAGCCACTCTTCAAACCCTAGATTCAAATTCGCTAAATTCTGAATCGGAAACAGAGGAATCTGAGTTTCTGCATGTTTACAGAAGTGTGTTCCATGGATTCTCTGTTCGATTAACTCCAGAACAAGCTAAAGAGCTCGAGAGTCGGCCGGGGGTAATTGCAGTTTTACCAGATCAGCTCCGTCAATTGCACATAACTCGTTCAACGAAATTCCTCGGGTTATCGTCGGCGAATCCGGCTAGTTTACTATCGGAATCTGATTCAGGCTCCAATGTTGTGATCGGAATTTTCGATACCGGAATCTGGCCGGAACGACGTAGTTTTCACGACGAAGGATTGGGGCCAATTCCTTCGACATGGAAAGGTGAATGTGTTGAAGGAGATAAGTTCACTAAAGCTCACTGTAATAAGAAAATCATCGGCGCTCGGTACTTCTCCGACGGCTATGAAGCTCGAAAGGGGAAAATTAATTCGTCGGAGGAGTTGAGATCAGCTAGAGACACTGACGGCCATGGCACGCACACGGCGTCCACCGCCGCCGGAAGAGCCGTCGGCAACGCATCTCTGTTTGGTTATGCCAACGGCGTCGCCGTCGGAGTTGCGCCGAAAGCGAGGATCGCGGTGTACAAAATTTGCTGGAAGTACGGTTGTACAGATTCCGATATCCTCGCCGCCTTCGATAAGGCGGTGGAGGACGGCGTGAATGTAATTTCGATTTCCGTCGGCGGCGGCGCTGTGCCCTACCATATAGATCCGATGGCAATCGGGGCATTTGGTGCGATGGAGAGGGGTATTTTGGTCTCAGCGTCTGCTGGTAACGACGGTCCTACTAAAATGACCGTTACCAACGTTGCTCCATGGATGACAACGGTTGGCGCTAGCACCATTGATAGAAGATTCCCTGCTGATTTATTGCTAGGAGATGGGCGCGTGATTAAAGGCGCGTCGCTCTACAGCGGCCCGCCGCTGTCTCGAAGGCGTTTCCTGCCGTTGATACATGGCGGGAATGCTTCCGCTAGCTGGAGCATCGGCGGCAGACGTGCGGGGAGCTTCTCCTCCGGCACGTGCCTTGCCGGATCACTCGATGAGAACTCCGTACGTGGGAAAATTGTCGTATGTGATCGAGGTGGTAATGCACGTGTTGCGAAAGGGGAGGTTGTTAAAAAGGCTGGCGGCGTCGGTGTAGTAGTGGCGAACGTCTCTCCGATAGGCGAAGGCCTAATCGCCGACACGCATTTGATCCCCGGTCTCGCCGTCACTGAATCCACCGGCCGGATACTTCGTGAGTATATTAATTCCAATCGTAACCCTAGGGCAACAATGGTGTTTCACGGTACCGAATTGGGGGTAAAACCGGCGCCAGTGGTGGCTTCGTTCTCGGCTAGAGGCCCCAGCATTGAGTCGGCTTATCTACTAAAGCCGGATATAATCGCGCCGGGTGTGAACATTTTAGCAGCTTGGCCCGACGGCGTGCCACCGACCGAGGTGGATTCTGATACACGGCGGACGGAATTCAATGTGGCTTCAGGTACATCAATGTCCTGTCCACACATATCCGGGGTGGCGGCGCTGCTGAAAGGTGCTCACCCTGATTGGTCGCCGGCGATGATTCGATCAGCCATGATGACGACGGCCTATAGCCACGACAGTGATGGCAAGCCGTTGCTCGACGAAAGATCGTACAATTTATCGACGATTTGGGATATGGGTGCAGGCCATGTCAATCCGGAGAAAGCCGTTGATCCAGGATTGGTCTACGACATTACTGCAAATGATTACATAAATTTTCTCTGTGCATCAAATTTCACCCGTCAGGAGATTAGACAAATAGCGAGGAGACGATTCGGCTGCAACAGAAGACAAAACAAGCCGTGGGATATCAATTATCCGGCGATCTCCGTTGATTTTGAGGCATCACAAGCAAGTAATGTGGAAATTGTAGTTACGAGAATTGTGACGTACGTTGGTGAAGGCGCCGCCACCTACAGCGCGGCGGTGACTAATCCGAAAGGGGTAAGGGTGACTATGAATCCAGCGAAGATGAAATTTACGACGAAGGGTGAAAAGCGGAGTTTTAAAGTTACAATAAAGGCGGAGAAGTTGACGGTGGCGCCAGGGAACACGGTGACGGAGGTTGGGAAGATAACGTGGTCGGATGGGCGGCGGCAAGTGGTGTCGCCGGTGGTGGTGATGTGGAGGAAGGGGTTTTAATGCAACTGTGTATTGAGTGTATAATGATGATGATGCAATTGTGCATAAGATTCTCCACAACTAATTATAATGAAGTAGTTGTAATAGAAAAGAATCTATTAAGCACAACATTTCTAGAAGGTTTTTAGTATCCGATATGAAAGAATTGGCGCTTGAGATCTGCCAAGTACTAATTAAGGAATATATCTTAATTTGATATTGCTTTCGTCTTTTTTAGATGTCTTTTAGGTTTAGATAAGAAAATTAAGAGGTATAAGTAATAAACAAATAAATGCTGAATTAAATTATATAAATATGGTATGTTTGATAATTAGAAATTATTTAGAAATAATTATAAAAATAATATTGAAAATATATATAAGAAAAGTTAAAAGGAAAACCGTTTATAAACAAAACATAAAACCTAAAAGAACATTAATAAAAAAATGGAGGTCGTATATCTCATTGTTGCAATTGCAAGAATTAATGAAAAGCTTATGAGGAAATTTAATAAATAGAATATCTTAATTTGATATACCTCATTATTGTAATTGCAAGTTAATGAAAAGTTTATGAGGAAATTTAATAAATAGATCAGATTTAACAATGTTTTGCAAATTAAAAGAGTATAATTTGTTTTTTTGAAAAAAAAAAAAAAAGCAAAAAAGAGTATAATTTGCTGTGTTGTTATGATGTGAAATTTTGAAAGTATGCTGCATCAAGTGGCAAGAGCACTCAATAGTCACTACCCGGATTAATGATAACTCTAGATTCAAGTCATATTAGTTAGTAGGTGGAAATAGTTTTCTTTTTTTCTTAGTCTTAGATGAGTGGATTAAGTTAAGAGGTGGCAATATTTAACCTGATTTGGATTCAAATCAATTCAAGTTCATCGAGAGAAATCCGAAATGAGCATGGCACAAATCGATTAACTCAATTTTAATCAAAAGTGACCTGAAATTAATAATCTAAATGGACTTAAAAAACACGAATTTGATCTAATGTCTGAATGGCGACCCCTAATTAAGTCCTTTCTTACTTGACTCTCGTATTCTGCTTACTGAGGAGAATGAGACAACTTATCTTTAAATAGACAGACTCAAGTAACCCAAGAAACGAAAGGTGAAGAGTCTAAAAG
Organism: Ajuga chamaepitys; assembly: GCA_958295605.1. Lineage (NCBI taxonomy): Eukaryota > Viridiplantae > Streptophyta > Magnoliopsida > Lamiales > Lamiaceae > Ajuga > Ajuga chamaepitys. The sequence goes on from OY282507.1 coordinate 51,583,484, forward strand.
AGAGAGAGGGGCTGTCAAGTAATAACGGGCTGGGCTTTGAGTAAGTGGGCCTTAGGGCAAGAAGAATATTGGGCCAACAAACTCAACAATTTATAATTGGAACTAAAAATGCAATCGTTTGGGACCAAAAGTGAAAAAAAAAAAATGAAAAAGTAACGGAAGGACTACTTCTGCTAATTATTTTTCTTACGATGTCAAAAGTGAGAGTACTGGGACCAAAATAAAACAAATTTGTGTCCAATGAGACATGAACTGCAATTTTCTCTTTAGTTAATTATAGGCTTTGTTGTTATGATTTTTAAGTTGTTTAATTGATTATACTGTAAATTGGAATAATAGATATAGAGTAACCTTTCAAAAAATAAATAAATAATAGATATACAGTAGTATACAAAAAAAAAAAAAATTGTACTGTAACTAATAAACTTATACTCAACATAGTATATATCATAAGCAAACAGTAAATATAATGTAACCTGCAAAAATATAATTATAGAGTAATATACAAAGAATAAATTGTAGTATAACTTATTTTACCAAAAAGTATAATTTGTTTGTCGGAATAGTGTCATTTGATTTACCAAAAAATTGTGATTTGTTTACGCATACAGTATAACCTGTAAAGCGAACTAGTATAACTTGTTCTACCAAAAAATATACTTTGTTTTACCAAAAATTATGATTTGTTTACCCATACAGTATAATTTGTAAAGTAAAAGACAAAATAAAACAAAAGAAATATTTAAAAAAAAATAAAATTACAAATTAAATAATAAATTATAAATTTATTTATTATATAATTAATAAATACACATACATAAAAAAAAATGAAAATCAAAAGAAAAATTAAAAAGATCCAAATTAAAAATTAAGAATTATATAAATTATTAATTTATTTTATTATTAAATAAATATAATTATTTTATAGTTATTAATATTATCAAATTGTCAAATATAAATTAAATTATACAAAAGATAACTGATAAAAGTAATTTACTATCGCACCAATAAAACCTATTAGAACCATAATACATTTTATTGTATATAAATAATCCCCCTTCAATATAAAAAGAGTATATCTCAGTTGTTATCGTAAGAGTGAATCTCATCACACCTGATCATATCGTTGTAATTATTTGTTTCTCCGTTTTCTTATTTTGTCTTTTTAAAATTATTTCTCATTACTGTTTTATTATTCTTCAACTTTCATTGATGAGCGTTTTCCTAATGTTGAGTAAAACTAATTCATTAGGGATTCTTAATATTTCCAACAATAGTCCTGAATTACAAAAGCATTTGTTTTCAATTTATATATATGCATAAATTACTTCTATTAAAAATTCAAAAAATTCAGCATATATCCAGATTTAAAAAATATTATACAAACCATAAAATATACTTTTTTTTTTTTTTAAAATACATCCAATAAGTATTGACAATGACAAACAAATTCTTAAAAAATATAAAGTACTCATAAAAAAAAATCTTATATACAGTAGCCAGTTTAGGGCCTTTAGGCCCACTAACTTCCAATAAATTTTGTCTCACGTATTTTCTCAGATAAATTCTTAAAATTTCCAAATTGCTTCAGACAACTAATGTGCACCTCTAAACCCACTAACTCAAAAGTCCCTACTCTCACACGTTGGTTTGTATTTGAAAAAATCTATCTTTAGCCATGGCCAATTATATGTTGTATTTTCTAGAGTTACAAATCACAGAGGACTTAAGGTTCTCATATGTGATCAGGAGAAGAAGCACGTCAACACCACTGTAAATGTTGTGTATAGTGAAGTTTTTCGTAATTTGTAGATTGATGTTGATTTCTTTGTATTTCACATTTTTTGTTTTCCAATACTACAATTGTTTGCATTGTCAGAAACAACAAGTACTTTGTAATTACAACATGACTTTTAAATTTGTTTTGCGAATATAGTGTCAATGCTTTATATTATTAGATACTTGACCCGTGCGATCTAGTAATAATAATAATATATAAATAAACAAAAAAACAAAGGCAAAGAATAGAAGGCACCAGGCGGATTCAACCCCGCGCCTTGAAGGGTGATAACACGCATCTTAACCACTTAGAGTAGCACCCTTGCTGAAAAAAGAAATGAGTGCACAATAAGCTCTTATTTATACATCTTGTACACACAAATCCCATTACATGTATTTGCATATTTTCAGAAAAATATAAAATGGAATATGTGAGGTGGTCGTCTCATGGAGATATAATATCATTCATAAAAATGGCTTTTTGGCCATGGACAAAAATTGCGATCAACCTTTATTTTTAATTATTATTATGACAAAAAATCATCTAAAAAAATAAATCAAATATTAACTATCATTCTGAGTCATCTTGCATTTTTTTTCTTTAGGCTTAATGTAGCATTAATATTAAAATTTTAATTATTGCCTTCTCAAATAATTTATCAAATATCTTTGGGGTCCTTCTATGGTGCAACTATGATATCAGTTTAACTTAAACTTCAGCCATTAGATCAAGCAACACTCAATCACAACCATTGAACCTATTTTTATCTTTTCAACATAATTAAGCAGTAAAAAAGTACTACAACAACACAAAAGAAAAGCTACAAATTTTATAATTTAATCCAGTTCTTTCTGAACCTTAATCCTCGTAGAATTGACAATCCCAATAATTTAACTTGGAAATCGACTCAAGAGAATTTGTGCATGCAGCAGGGATCGCTATGCTTAAATCTCGTAGATGTGTTTTAGGATAATGGCGGAAACGCTCTCGTGACCGAACCGACTGTTGTTTTTTTTTTCGACAACCTTCTTCAGGTATCAGGTCATGGAGGTAAACTTCACAATGAATTCGAAGTTGTCGTCTTTCTACGCGGCTATGGTGACAACAATGGAGTTTCATGCTTGCATTTCCGAGTTCGGGCATTGAAGTCCTAGCAGAACATGGCGTCGGCTTCGCTTCGCCGGCCGGCAGCGTGAGGCGGATCGCCTCTGCCATTTGGTATTTAGTAGGAAACTCTTTGAGCGTGAACGAAGGGGATGAAAGGTTCTCGGTATTGCAGAAAACTATGACTTTTTCTTTTCCTTTTTTTTTTTTTTTTTTCAATGGAGAGAAAAATCATTTTAATAATTAGTAGTGGCCCTGTTATTTTACTCTATATACTTTTACCGAGTAAAAATAATAATCGTATTGATATCATTATTGTATCGTAAAAAATTCTATCTTTAGACATTTACCAACTTTGCTTCGTCAGAATCCATTACCATAATTAAATGAGCATCTGTTCCGAGCGCCTATAACTTGGACATTCCATTTATTTTCATGTAATTATTACTCCCTCCGTCCCAACTAAACTTGTACACTTTTCATTTTTGTCCGTCCCAACTAAACTTGCACACTCTTTAAAAAAAAAAGTTATAATACAATCTACACCCTTAAAATCTCCACCCTCAATCTCCACATTTAATTTACCTTTGAAAAGTCAACAAAATCCCAAAAATAACTTTTCTTAATACTTGTGCCAACTCTCTCAGTGCAAGAATAGCTGGGACGGGGATAGTATATGGTAAAAACTTGTGTGCTCAAGGTGCACAATAGACTTATTATGCATCACAATACTGTATGAGTAAATCAACCATACTTTATTAGTTTGTAAATCAACCATACTGTATGAGTAAATCAATCATACTGATTGTAATATACTGTATGAGTAAATCAATCATACGTTAAGTGCAAATCAACCATATCGTATGAGTAAATCAACCATACTGATAGTGATATACTGTATGGGTAAATCAACCATCCTGTATGAGTAAATCAACCATATATTAAGCACACGAAAAAAAAAGCTATATGAGTGACGCATCATAACACTATTGTGTACATGGTGCACCCAAACCCCACTCTTATTATATAAAACACAAAAGACAAGGAAACTCTTAAAAAGAAAAACGAGGAAACTGTTGAGTTTATTTGAATTGGCGAAACGAAATCCACGAAAATCAGGCCCAAATGTATTCTGCTAATACAGCCCAATAGTTAGTTAAATTAGAAAAGCCCAAAAAGAACAAGCCCACACCATAAACCCTAGGGTGAAAATCGTGCGGCATATAAAACTTTATCTTCATTGTCCCACATTTCCTATACGCACACACCGGAGAGAGAGGAGAGAGGGAGAGAGAGGGAGAGAAGAAATGGTATCGCTTAAGCTCCAGAAGCGGCTCGCCGCTAGCGTACTGAAGTGCGGCAAGGGCAAGGTGTGGCTCGACCCCAATGAAGTCAACGACATCTCCATGGCCAACTCTCGTACGCTCGATTCTCCACTTTTTCATCGCGTACTTGTGCTTAATTTAGATGACTGATATTTGCTATATAGCAGTCTCGATCTTCGTTATCGCAGATCTGGTTATTGTTGATTATGCGGCCGTGTTTTGCTTGCCTGATTATGTTTTAGAATTTTTGATGATTTTGTAATTTATTCTAAGCTGCTGATTGCTGCTCGTTGTTTTCCTGATTAGGTTAGCTTTATATGAGAACATAATTCAAGGCTTGTATTTAGTTTAGTTGCTTAGGACTATTAACTTTTCGAGGATATTATGATCAATACAAAATGATTCAGCGTAATGATTATTTTTAATCTGGTGAAAATCCTTTTGTCGCGATAGTATCTGTTTCTTATTGAGCATAATTTGATTTATTTGAAATGAGAATTGTGAATAACATCGGAGCAGCTGAAACTGTTTAATTAATGATACACTATATGGCATCTATAGACAATTAAGTTTCCATTCCGCTTAAATATCAATGAAGGAAAATATATGTAGATGAGGTAGTGTTAGAATTGCTAGTTTTTGGGTTGTGTTTTCAGTCAGGCATGCTATTGCTGATCGTATTTTAGGTTTCCTGTGACGTACATAATTTTCACAAATTATAACTATCTCTGTATTAAATAACAATGCCTTTGATGTTTTAGGGTAACTTTTCCTTACGTTGTGAGTATTTTCTATTGGGGATACAGGACAGAACATTAGGAAGTTGATCAAGGATGGTTTCGTTATCAGGAAGCCTACCAAGATTCATTCACGGTCACGTGCCCGCAGGATGAAGGAAGCCAAGAGGAAGGGACGTCACTCTGGATATGGTAGGGTTCCGTTATCTGTTGGAAATGTTCCTTGTTTGGAGTTATTTTAGTGTACCACCGTGATTGATAGTTATCATCTTATGTTTGTTGGCTTTATCTGGTGGCATATATATTTAACAATCTGCTCTCTGCTTTGCGGCACCTGCTGTTGCTACCAACTCTTCTTTTCAAAAAAAGAAAATGTTAAGAGTCCTTTTTAAGATGTGGTCTAGCAATTTATGTCTTTACCTAATGATGACTTTGTATTGCATATTGGGGGTGTTTGCGATCAAATTCTAGGAAAGTGATTTGAAATTACTTCCTTCATCCTTGATTACTTCTTAAAAGTGGTCATTGTGAAATTCACAGTAAAAAAGCCAGTGGGTATGATCCTTGTTCCTTTTTTCACCAATTGTTAATTATTTCAGGTAAGCGCAAGGGTACCAGGGAAGCTAGGTTGCCCACCAAGGTGCTTTGGATGAGGAGAATGAGGGTGCTGAGGCGCTTGCTTCGTAAGTACCGTGAGTCCAAGAAAATTGACCGTCATATGTATCATGACATGTACATGAAGGTCAAGGGTAATGTTTTTAAGAACAAGCGTGTGTTGATGGAGAGTATCCACAAGTCCAAGGCCGAGAAGGCAAGAGAGAAGACCTTGTCTGACCAGTTTGAGGCCAAGAGAGCCAAGAACAAGGCTAGCAGGGAGAGAAAGTTTGCACGCAGAGAGGAACGGTTAGCTCAGGTATTATTTCCAACAAACTTGTCATTATTACATGTGTGTGCATCGACAGTTTCTTGAGGATGTCATTAGATGTGTCGACATTTATTATTACAGAGCTCTAGAATATGAATTTTAAAGTATTTTAAGGGGGCGTTAGCAAACACAAATTGGTCACTATAATAACTTTTGAGAAGTACTTCCAAATTGAGCGGGTGTTGCAATATCATCCTTGCCATACAAATTGCTTTTTAAAAGTTTAAATGCTGATTTTGAGAAGCCAATAAGACCCAGCTTTTGAAAAGCTTATTTTAAAAATTGTTTTATTACCAAACTATCATATTCTTATTTTACTACGAAAATAACTTCAAATCACTTCTCTAAAAAGTAAAATTGTTTGTGAACACCTCCGAAAATTGAGATATCATTTACAGTTCAAGTTCTATGATGTATTTCATTCTTTGTATCTTCTGCATTTGGCTACTTACATGTATTTTCGAATTCTTTTATTGATGGCAGGGACCCGGAGAAAAAGCAGCTCCCGCTGTAGCGGCAGCAGCTCCTGCACCGACAACACAGCAAGCACAGTAAGTTCTTTGTAATTACTGCACAAATCTTTTTATGCATATGGCCCGAGTGTTCACATACGTTGATTTATCTGATGCCAGGGGAACTAAGAAGTCTAAGAAGTGAAGTGAAGTCGGTGCCGACTAGCTTGAGCAACTGGTGCCTCGATCTCATCTTTATGGTTTTGTTAGAATTGTACCAGTTTTTTTATCTCTTTGGATTGTGTTATCGTTATCATATAACTTTGTTTAGTGGAAGGAGTATTGAAAACTATTCCCCTGTTTTGACTCTAATATGTTTGATATGTTGATTTATACGTGCATGGGATTTTCCGTTTTAAATGCGTGTGCTGCCTTCAATCTTTGTTTGCTGTTCGTCCTAATATTAAAAAGAAGTGTCATTTTTTTCTATATCTGTTTTTCTCCGACTGCATTGGTAAACAAATATGTAGACGGAAAGCATAGAATAACATCTTGAATGTCAAATTGTGGATGTTTAATTGTTCCCATATTGTTAATGGAAAACATGTTCTGGAGTGTACGTGTCTTGTTGATAGTAGATTAGAACTAACTGTTAGAGAATGGAAATTCTATATCAGTGTTTAATCTTTCTCAGCCAAGTTTGATAATGAAACGATTAAGAGGGCAGTTGTGTAACTAATAAAGCTCAACTGTTTAACAAAGGAAATCCATGTTTAAAATGGATTTCAGTATAGGCTTATGTAAGGTGTTCAATTTGTCTACCAAATTGTTTGTATTTTATTTAAGATTGTTTCTATATACACCACCTTTTCCACCCTACACAACGAATTTTCTTTCCACGCTTGTTTTTGTATTTCATTTTAGTTTAATGCACCAAATAATGTACTTTTTATACCCTTAAAACCCAACTTGAATCATTCATCTCCTGCAAACCTATTGCAGCAATGTAAGAATATGATATACGACTGTTTGGGCAGCTCTTATATGAGAGAATTTCATATAAAAGAAGAGTTGGAGGTTCAACCGTGGAGTCGGAAACAGCTCTGGGCATTTTCTTTGGATGGGTCTGCATCTTTTAAAACAGCTACTACAATATTGATGTTCGGACATAACTTTAGAAACGGTTATGTCCATTCGGCATTTGCTTACTGCTTTATTTATGTTTAGACTGATGTTTGATTGGATCTACATTGGTTTGGACCGTCATGTTCAACCATCTAATAGTCGGTAGGGGTGTGCATCGGTTGAAAACCGAACCGAACCGATAAGGCATAACCGATAACTCTTCAAAATTGGAAACCGAAACCGACCGAATAGAAATAAAAATCGACCTCAAATCGAACCGAAAAAATCGATTCGGTTTCAGTTATAACCGATAACTGATGTAGTAACTTTTTTGAATTTTCAGTTTTTTCTTTTTCTTTTTTTGCAATAAAGAACTATTAAAAATAAAACACACAAAATTAGTTGGAGGGGGAGACTTGGGCAGTGGGGTAGAACCGTAGAAACATAATTTTAGGAATTATGGGTACCATTTTATAAATAAAATAAAATTTGTAACAATCCTTTAGTTATCGGTTCGGTTCCATATCGAATTTTTCAAATGAAAATCAAACCAAAATCGATAACCGATAATTTTTAAAACTCAAAACCGAAACCGAACTGAAACCAATATAATCAAACCGAAACCAATATAACCGAACCGAAATTCAGTTATCGGTTCGGTTCGGTCGATTATATCGATTTTGACCGAAAACTGCACACCCCTAATCGTCGGACTAATAATAGTTTACACAGAAAATGAAAAAATGAGTATTTGTTACAAAACCTCAAAGAAGCATAGTTTACACAGAAAATGAGAAAATGAGTATATGTGCAATAAAACCTCAAAGAAACGCTTGATTATTAGCATTTAAATATAGTTCAATAGTGAAATTTGTCTAACTGTTGTCCTCTTTATATTGTTTGAGATTTTAGGTCAAGTTACAGTCTCTCCATAGAAGTTTGGAAAATTCAAAGAAATTATGAGTTTTCTAGCCATGTAGAAGAACACAAGAAGAAGTAACAGTGTGAAGAAATCTACTGACGGAGGATGATATGTTTTAATTTAGTATTTAAGGAAGGGCGGTTTGTCATCTCATGTACCATTTCTTTGTCAAAAAAGGTGGTGTATTAAGAAGAAAGAGAACTTTTATTTAATTTGTTAACGGGAATTTTTTAGTTTTCAAAGAATCAACAAAATATATTGGATATATGTATTTGCTTTTCACTCGATTTTAGTCAAGAACCCAGTTTTAATCAAGAAAAATTATTCGGTGGAAAGACGTTTAATCTCCCTGTGTGACTGATCATCCTCTTGGACCGGCTACTTATAATCTCGCGAAATAGAACCAGAAGTATGGGACTTATAAATAGAGTTGGTACTCTGCAAGCAAGAGTTATACCTAAGCTTTCTTTTTTTTTTTTTTCTATGTGTCGAGAAAAACTTTAATTGACTCCAGTCTTATAAACCAATAAATCCTTTTCAAAAAGTTGATTATCTGTTGCATAAGTCCGTCCAATTAATTTTGAACTTTGATACCTTATATATCTTCACTAGAAGTTGTACCTGCGATAGATAAATTACCTTGAAATCATACTTGCTATATGGAGATGCTTTTTTCCCAACCCTTGAGGAATGCTAATGTTCCCATTGTTGATTTGTGATGATTTCATTCCTAAATTTTGAAAAAGTTACTAAATCCACTTTAATTTGTACATAAATTGATGGACATGTTAACATGTGTCAATGTTTATAAGGGAACTAAACAAAATTAGCTATAATCTAATAATTAAATTTGTAAACAACCTTGTTAAATTGTTTCTATATAGAAGATATCCGTACATTATGTGCGTGCCTCAGTATGTGTGTTAATTAAAATACAATGGGCTGTTAAGGAGGTAGTACAGTACGGGTTGATGAGTATTGTGTTTGTTTGAAATGTTTTGATAGGTCAACTTTTAATATAACCCTTATTTTGAAGTTGGGTTCTATGAATCCCATTCAATCGGTCTGGTGGATTTAAAGAAGAGACGTTCTTCTAACAGAAACATGACCGATTTTTCAGTAGCCAAACCAATTATAGAATGAATTGTCTTCTTGTAAAATTCTGAGTCTATTTTTTTTTCTCCTTTTTTTCCAACTACACAAGGTGCGGTAACTGCACTGAACCGAGATACTCATAAATCTCCTCGTAATGTTTCATTTTCTTAAAACAGATGCAAGTTTTAATCAGTTCATACTTTCATTTAAAGTTATTCGCTCAATCTGTATTTCAAATGCAACGTTTCAACTTTGTACAATTAAAAAAAGAAATTGCGTCAAGAGCACGTGCATTACACGAGGTCATTATCTAGTATAAACTAGTTTTGGTTGTGTATAACTGGTAATCACTTGTATGTGGTATACATACCTTGGCACAAGATAGGCAACTAGAGATTAGTAATCTCATACTGTGGAATGGACAGAGTCACCCTGCCGGCTGTACTCTCCATAGTCGAAGAGGCGATTGTCGTTGTCTCTTGTTTGATTTGATCCACCGCTGACAGCTGTTGTCCGAACAACTTCATTTGGATTATTGTTGCATGTTCCAAGCTTTACTACAAATGTCACTGTGGTGCCATGTCCCACGCCCTCGCTTTCGATCCAGATGTGACCTCCCATCAGGTTCACGAACCTAACAAGTATCGAATCAAATGAAAAACAAACGTGAATATCTACTTGCTATGTGGTTTTCCTGATTGAAATTCAATGTTACTTGGAAGATATACGGGTGTGTGATCGACCTGAGTTGAGTTGATACGATCATATTTGATTGAGAAATGGAGATCGGACTTGACTACATTATGAGCATATGATGCCTTACCTCTTGCAAATGGGAAGTCCGAGACCAGCATTGCTTTTATTTCGATTTAATGAGTTTCGCGAATCAACAAATTTGCTGAACAAACGTGGAATATCGTTCTGGCTAATGCCACAACCCGAATCTCTTACCTGCGTGCAGATATTTTGAAACAAGAAGATCGAGATTTTAAAGCCATTTTGAGCAAAAGAGAGATGGAAAGGGTGTCACTAGACCTGCACTCGCAAGTAGAAGTGGCCGTCAGTTGATTGTGGATGGTATTCCGAAGCTCTTATGTACTCCGCTCTTGCAACGGAGACCTCAATTGCAACAAACCCCTCTTTCGTAAACTTAACAGCATTTCCCACAATAATCAATACAATTTGCAGCAGCCGTTTCTCATCGCCAGTAGCGTAAACAGGTGTATCCAGAGACATTGTCAGTGTCACAGACAACTTCTTCACAGATGCAATAGGCCTTATCAGGTCTAGAACCTGTAGTTAAAGAAGTCTGTTGAGAGAGAGAGAGAGAGAGAGCGAGAGAGAGAGAGAGATCAGACTATAGTGTTATACCTCTCTGAAAGATGCTTGAAGATTGAAAGTTTCGGATTCTAAGCGAAGGCTACCATCTTCAAGTCTAGAGAGATCAAGAACATCGTTGATGAGCGTTGCGAGGACATTGCTACTCTTGAGTATGGTCTCTATCATAACTCTTTGGTCTGGAGTTAGCTCAGCTTCTAAGAGCATTGAACATAGAGATAAAATAGCATGCATTGGCGTTCGCATCTCATGATTCATCACAGCAAGGAAGTCATTTCGAGCTCGTATGGCTGTCTCTGCTTCTCGTCTTGCCAGATCCAGAGCTACATTCTGCTGCATGAGCTGATCGTGGGACCGCATGGATTCTTCTAGAATCGCAGCATGAGAAAGAGCCACTGCAACCTAAGCATCACAAGAGACCCGTAATGGGAAAAAGAAGCTGTCAGCATAATCTCAAGCAGGAAATTTCAAGAATAGAGTAATGTTGAGGGAAGAAGATATCAACCAACAAAAAACTTAATTCTCTAAAAGTGTAAGTTTGTGAGTATCCAAGAAAATGAGAACATAGTTATGCTAATTACCAAGAATGAGGTAAATGTACTAAAATTGAGTGAATTTTCTCCTAATAATTAGGAAGAAGTAAGTTATCAATTTATTAAACATTCTTACAGCTAAATCAACAGATGAAATCTAGAAAATCATCTGTAAAAGTTAAAATGCAATGGGACATGACTGATTCGATCAAAACGTATCTATAAAACGAACCTGGTCAACAACAACTTCTACAAGTTCAAGCTCGTGCTCGCGCCATTTTCTTAATCCATTCAGAATAAGAACCATCACAGCATAGCTTTTCGTCGACATTTCAGGCCAATTGTTAATATGAAAATTCGAGAGGTGTAAGAGAGGCACACGAACAGCAACAGCTTCAGGCGAAATGTATCTCCCAGGGAGAGACCTAATATTTGCCAGAGGACATGAATGTGGAATATGGATTGCTTCAGCACGACTAAAGATTTCATTGACTATAGGAAGATTAGTAGGCACACTCGACCCAACAGGTATCAAATTGGTCAGTGTGTGGGATAGTTGCAAATTCAGACCTCTTTGTGAAGGCATCCACAATGCACATTCTTCCAAATCCAGTGTTCGTCCAAGCTCAACAAGAGTGGTTCTCAATATCGTGTGTCTATCAAGTGTGCTTCTGATTTCATGAGTCAGCATACGAACATGCCTGCTAGTTTCTTCTTGTTTTATGATAAGTCCCATTTCTCTATCTAATTCTTCGGCCTTATTTTTTAGAAATGATTCCCGTGTTTTCACGCTAAGGAGATCGGGAATAATGTGAACGAGCATTAGTGCTGTCACACATGATACAAAAGCTGTAGAAACTTTTGCTATGGTCATTACTATTGCTACAGTTTTCGAATGCAAAGAGAATGTCCATAGGTTAATGAGGTGGGTTGCTCCACAGAGAATAATAAAAGCACCAAACTGTATTAGCACCCATCTATAAGGGAAGAAAGCAGATTTTTGAACAAAGTAAATAAGCTCCAGAGGAATGGAAAAGTATGCAACAGCAATAAGGAAATCTGATATATACTGATATTTCACCAGGAGTCCATCGGCTGGCCAGTGACTCTCAACACAGTCACAGGACTCCATTGGAAGAATCTGAAAAGCACAAGTCAGGATTAGTTTGGGTTGAGCCATCATCATCATCGTGAATTCATAATGTCGATTAAATGTTTTCTGTATATGGAAGAAATAATATTGGCAAGAATAAGTAAATAAGAAACAAATATACCAAAATAGTTCTCAAGCTGCCCTCAAAAAGAGACAAATTCAAAACATGCTTGTTGACAGCAGCATGTCAATCAACACACTCTATTACTTGCACTATCATATTTGATCTCCTGTAACTTATGAGCACAGCCATTCAAACCACAAATGATAAATTACGAGTGGTTTAAATAACAACGAAGAAAGTAATATGGTAACTCGTAACTATTGCGAAGCTATCAACAAAGATTAGCTGACAAGAAAATTGCTATAACATCATAAGGTTTCCGTGGCAGTTCCAAACAATAAGCACTTTGGCCATACATTTCTCTCTCTCTCTCATGTTTCTCATATGACTTAAGAGACCATAACTTGAAACGCGCCAATAATGAACTATTAACGCTATAATATTAGCCCGCGCTCACTTTCGTCCCTAGTCAGCAATGGCTACTAAAAGACGTTACCATGAACTATAGATGAGCTAACAAACAGAGTCCTGCGCTCGCACACACACATTCACAAGCTCACACATTCCGTCTAGTTCCACTATAAGTTTGACCCTCTTAATCAACATCAAACAACACTATATTCCATTCTCACGTCATGCAGAGCACTTGATCTTACTAAATCTTACTAATGAAAATCTCTGTATCATTACTTCAACACACATTATAGGCAACAGAAATCAGAGACAACTAGTTAACTACTGATTTCCATCGACTAGTTCTTAACATCATACACGATACCACACGGCGCACGAACAAGATCTGATGCAAAACTTCACCAAAACACAAGCGAAACTAGAATCACCAACACATCGCACACAGAAATTAAAAACCACAGAACATAGATGCATCCTTCAAACTTACAAAATCATCAGAAACAATCTACAAACTCCGGAATCAATTCCAATAATTACCTGATTAGTAAATTACATTGCGCGATCCTTAAATTTCATTCTGCGAACTGATTCAGCTCAGCCGTACCACGGATTCCACTTGAATACTTCCAATTTTCGTAGGGTGAAAAACTGTAGCATTTAGGAGAAGAAAATGGGAAGTGAGAGTTAAGTCATTAAAAAGTGTTAAAGTGGAGGGAAAATACTTTTATAGCTAAGAGCCATCACGGGCAATGAAAGCGACGGGCAGAGTTCTGGTTCAATGAACTAAACCGCGCGTGTGAAAACTGCCTTGGATCTGTACCCACTCGCACGTGTGTGTGTGGCATTTCATTGGCTGTATAGTAAATAAGGCGCCAATAATAGTTACGTAAAAATATTATTTTGATGGGCGTTGAACAGTAGAGATTTGGCATTTTTTTTTTAATTAAATGTCCGAAGAGACGCTTATCCGAATCCAATTCGCGACATCTTAGCAATTAATTTTGCCAGTGAAAAAGGGTAGTCCTAATGTAATTTTCCGAAGGTGCGCGGTACGGTGTGGATCGAATATTTAAAGATGTTCAGATTATATCAAATTTCGATTATTTAAAAAATGGTACGGTTAATTTTTTTCGGGTATAGTTCGGTTCAGAATTTCATTTAGCGAAGTGGTTCGGTTCGATTCGATTCAATTCGAATAACTGAAGATCTTTTTATATTTTGAATAACATATTCAATTTAAACAAAATATATTGACGTTTAACTAATATAAATAATTTTATTACATCAAATTTGTTTTCAACTCACTAACTTGTATTTTAAAAATTATATAGTAATAAATAAATATAAGATTTTTTATTTATTTATATTAAATATAACTAACTATAATAAAATTATGATTACTGTAATTTTCAATTCTTATTTAAAGTAATCTTTCAGGGATATATTATTAAATTTATAATTTGTTATTTTATTCGGTTATTTGGTTCAATACAAATCGATATGGTTCGGTACGATTTAGTACGGTTTTCGATTTGGGAAATTGAGAAATATCCAAATTTGTATGATAATCGATTCAGTACGGGCCGGTTGCGTTAATCTCCAAGTTCCGTACACAACCCTAATTTATACTGAACCAGGGATGGAACTAGAACATAGAGTTAGGAGGGACTGACAGACAAAAAATAACCAACTCAACATCAATATACACGTGATAATAATTAAATATGTTAAATATATTATTAAATAAATCGAGATGTATAATTACTTTTCTATATATCTAAATTTAGAGTGTTTTTATTGTATATTATGTAAATTATCTAAAACTATTCTAGTATTTCATAATTTTGAGTGGAAGTCAAAACACACATATTTTTTAAAATAATTACAAAATCTACATATTATATATATTTTAGACATAAAAATAATGAGGTAGGAGATGGGTTGAGGGGGGGCCAAAGCCACCCCCACCCAAATCCGCCCCTATACCGAACTGTAATGAGTACACTTATTTTTTAATTTTCGAAATATAAATTCTCCTTTTACGAAACAAATCTGATTTTTGTTACTGAGTACAGTCAAACATTTTACAAATATTCGTTCGATATCGATTCGAACACATCTTGATATGTTCGACCAATGCTGGTTGAATATTTTTAAAGTGTTGACTGATCAAGTGAACACCCTAAATTGTTTTAAATTTAAAAATTGCAATTAAAATCTCTACCGAACAGATGAGTGTATATAATAATTGAAATATAACATATCTTGATTTTACTTTATCTCCCCATTACCCATCTCCCATACCATAATGTCCAACCACTCCTATCCATTCCAATTCGCCATATCTTACAAAATAATTTTACCGGTGAAAAGGTAGTCTAATTTAATTTTCTCAAAAGTTTTAAAATTGTAGTTATTCACCTTAGATTTGTTTTTCGTTTAAATTTGTTGTCAATGTTAGTCACGTTTGTTATATATAATGAAATCCATGAAGTACTAACAAAAGGGTGGAGCAATTAACATCCGCATTTTCCGTAAATATACCTTATTGAATATTTATTGCTCGGTTAATACTGATCGAATACTTTTAAAACGTAAAAATAAGGTGTTTGAACACACCGGCCTAACGCATGAATATATGACTTTTTTTTTTTTTTTTTTGAGTTTAGTACATGGAACTAATTTTGATCATCAATTACTGGCGTAGAGCTCGAACCCGAAATTTTGATCCATAACATATCTAAAGTAAATGTTTATTTTTATATTCTTCTTTTTAAACAACACTAGTCAAACCGGTGAAAGAAAATTCTCTAACTCAAAAAATGAATTTCATAAATGAATTTTTGGTATTTTTTACAAGACAAAGGATATCCGCAGCGCAAGAAGATCCTATTGACTAGAAGTGTACCTTGAGAAGAAGGGTTCGTACAGAATCCTTGTTGTTCATCTATCCACAATGTAGTTCCACTGACTTATGAGTTATAAAAGGAAAAATGAAAAGTTTTAATTGCACGTCACAAAACTAGGGTCCAAAATTCCGATTCAAGCTACACGTTAGCAATTGAGGTCCTAAATTAATCTCCGCCAATCAAATCGAAATAAGTAAATAAAGTGGTAGATTTATATGTTAAATGGTAAAAGTAGAAATTATATTTAATATTTAACCAAAAAATCGTGTATTTTTACGTTATTAAACCTAATTTCAATTTCAAACATACATCTATAAATATAAGAAAATGGAGAAATGAGCCACTCCAAACGGATCATCGCTCCGGCCTAAAATACGATAAAATCCCGCATGGACTACATGAGCTCCTCATAGTTTACCGAATAAATTAGTAAGTGAAGAAGCTGTATTTTCTTTGCTACAAAATTTTGTAACCATAAATAATGAGCTAACAATAACATAATAACCAGTTGTGTAATGAAAAGGAGCAGATGAAGCATCAACAATGGTGAAAGCTGCTTACATCTTCCTTTTCCCTTTCCTTACTTTTTTCGAAAACCTTTCTTTCGGATCCAAAAGAACCTGACGGAGCATCTCCTCCCACAGTTCCTTAAACTGCGCGTGAAATCCGTCTTGAAACCAGTCTTGAATTTCTGGAAACAACTCCATCGGATACTCCTTCCACAGCGTTCTTAGCTTATCACAGTTATCGATAACTCTGCGCTTCGTGTTCAGTTTACTCAACAAATTACCTGCCCGTTTCATACCCCAAGCCTCCGGCTTCAACATGGTTGCAGGCGACGCAGCCATAAATATCCGAACATCTTTCAGGCATGGCAGAACTTGGCCTTCGAGCAAAGCATAAGAAAAAACGGCAACTCTAGTTGAAGCGTCTTTGATGGGTACACCATGGAGAGGAAGCGGCCAAAGATGTGGGCCGAATGTGGGGGCCACCCACGAGAAAACTTGATCGGCCATAACGTCGTAATAAGGCTTTGGCTCAGAAAGTGGGGCTGAGAAACTACATAATGTTCGAGCGTATTGAGGTAGCCAATTTGCTTTCACGGTTGTAGCTCCATGCATATATGGCCTTTTAGTGTGTAATAATTCACTGTATACCAAGAACTCGGGTGCTGTCCTGGAAAGAGACGACCGCCGATGGAGGAAAACGGTTTCTTTAACCATGCAAGCTTGGTATCGGACTGCGTTCGGGTTTCTCTCTCCATCGGACAAAACTACGCCTGCTTTAACCCGCTTAGCCACCCTATCAGCCCAGCCAGCACAGATAGCTTGTCCTAAAATCTCTTCTTCGTTCAGACGAAGAGGATGCTTGTCTGAGGAAACCCCCCAAGCACGTTCCACGTCATCATGAGTTCCATGATTCCATGAAAATTCTTGTTGATCAGTAATACATGAGGTGAAAACTAGATGGAGAAGTTGTTTTCTCAGCTTGGACATTTCTTCCATGGTTTTGTAGTGAAGTACATTTTCACTGCAGAATTCTGTCTGGCTTTCGGAAAGTTCGAAACACTGAAGAGCGAATGCAACAGTCAGAGCATCGCTCATAGGGTTGGAAAATTTTTCGCGAGAAGCTCTAGCATTTTGCTTCAGTTTCTTTTTCCTTAATTTTTCTTCTCTGTCGGTTTCTTCAGAGCCAGCTTTCTCACGAAGGTTTGACTTGTCGTCATCATTCTGGTTTTCTTCAAAATTCATCAGAAAAGGATTTGACAAGCTCAAAGCTGCTGCTGCAGCAACAGCGTAGGCCAAAACTAGATTGGCTCGCGAGTATTTTTTCAATTTTTGCATGACTTGAATAACGGTGAGAAGCATCCTGGAATGACGAGGGCTCATTGGGTAACGAGCCATGGCCCTCCCTAGAGGCGTCAAGCTGCCTTTCTCATCTAGTGCTTCAAGAACCTTGAGACAACGCTCTGCTTCAATCAAGGCATTGGTCTCCGGAGGCGTTGGGAAAGGAAAATTGGCGACCTGTTGAAATCAGAGACGGTTATGGAAAATAATGGGGATGCTATGAATATTCTTCATAGTCGGAGATAATAATATAGAACAGAATGGAGAATAAATTATTCATAAAAATGATTTTTCGATATCAATTTGATCCTTTTCTCCAACTCTTTTTTGGTCTACTTCATGTCAATTCTATTTGCTCTTTCCGGTCCCCTTTTTATGCCAGTTTATTTTTGCTGTTTTTCTTTTGGTCCCTTAATAATGTTTACAGTTTCCACTTATTGTGATGTACCATTTCGAATGAAGCCAAAGGGAAATAACTCACAAGGCCGTGCACCCAAAGAACATATATACTCCCTCCGTCTCAAAAAGATAGTCTCCTTATCCTTTTTAGATGTCTCAAAAGGATAGTCCCCTTTCCATTAGGAGTGGATTAAATGCTCATTTTACTAATATGCTCCTAATAAATTGTTCATTCAAATTGTAATTTACACTTAATACGCTTCATATTTAATATTAAACAGTCCACGTGTATTAACTGAATATTTTTTAAACCGTGTGAAACTTGGACGGGGACTATCTTTTTGAGACGGAGTGAGTAACATATTTTGTCACATAGACACAATCACGTGTAATTATTTAACTTCTATAATATGACAAAGGGATATGAAGGAAGGTTAGGAAAGTAGAGAACTTGATGACATTTAGTGAAGATGTGTTTAAGAAGATTTTTGGATAGATAGAGAATTGGGTTGGAAATGGCTGAAAAAGGTAAGTGGGACAGAGACACTGGCGTTCATTGACATGCTGCTCAACGTGTTCACAATGCTGAGAAAACATAAAAAGTAGAACCAGGATAAACATACTAACTTACCTTGCCGATATGCATGGATTTCAGAAGGAGGACAACACCATCAACTGGCACTTTTGATATTTCCGCACATGAGAAATCGGAAAATAAGTTACTGAAGACTGCTGAAGAATACAGGCGATAACAGTGACCTGGTCCAGTTCTTCCAGCTCTTCCAGCACGCTGAGCCGCAGAGGCTTTACTTATCCACTGTATCTCATATGACTCCATGCCGTTCGAAGAGTTGTAATTCTTGACCTTTTCTCTTCCAGTGTCAACAACATACTTTATTCCGGGAATCGTCAAAGACGTTTCAGCCACGTTAGTCGCAACAACGACAAGGCGTTCGCCATCCTTCACATCTTCAAATACACGAAGCTGGGATGAGGCAGGAAGCATAGCGTAGAGTGGAAGAACACGTAATGGACCTGGAGAAAACCCCTTATCTTGATCATTTTGTTTAGTAATGGAACAGGGCTGATCTGGGCCTCCATCTGGCTCTTGGGCAACATCTTGGATATCGGTGCAAGAACCAGACGCGGTTTTCCCTGCCAAGGACTCGAAAGCAGCCTTCAGTGAAGCAAGGGTTCCGTCCCCTCCCAAAATATCCGAAACCTTACCATCAGAATCAGGTTTTGACTGGTTCTCATTGTCGCTGAAGTATTCCAGATCACTTTCTTCTCCTGAACCATAGGATATGTCTGACTCATTTTCCGAGAAATCTTCATGATCATCCTCCATATAAGAATTAAAACGTTCTGTAATCTCATGGCCAGAGTTCCCTTGAAATTCAAATGCCTCACTAATTTCTTTCATATCATTTTCTTCTAGAGATTTCTCTTCAAGGGTGGAAGAAGTCTCACTATTTCCTTTGACTACCTTATCAACTATCTCTCTAGAAGCTCTACACAATTTCCGACAGAGAAATTCCACTTCTCTCTGTCCTGTTACAAACACAAGGATGCCACCAGGTGGGAGTCTTTTGTGAATTGATAAAACCGTCTTAAAAGCTTGGCCAATATAATCAACAATTTCTGTCCTCTTTGAGAAGTGTACAGTAACTGGATATTGTCGAGTTGGAACTTCAATTACAGGTGGAGGATCACGAAAAATTCTACTGCCAGATACAAAATCCTCTACACGTAGAGTAGCACTCATCAGCACAAGTCTCAATGGGTATATCCTATTTTCACGTTCAATAGTCTCCCCAGCAAGAATCCTCTTCTCCTGCTCCTTGGATTCCCTCTGCCACAAAGCAAAAGAAAGTAAGCATTCTTAAATATACAGAATTCATGAGCTACACCAAATGTAAATGCAATAAAAGAGAAGCGAACAAGACAATGTTTAACGATTGGACATTTCCATTCTTTATTGCATTCAACACATAAAATTAAAATAGGTGAGAGTTGTTACTTGACGCTCTTGGATAACTCGAGAAAGCATCCCAATGAGTATATCTGTATTCAGACTCCTCTCATGAGCTTCATCCAAAATTATAACGGAGTAGCGTTTCAACAGAAAATCACTCTACAGTACGAAAGAAAATTTTCATTAGTGTAAAGGAACATAATAGAGAAGCAAGATAGAAAAAAATAAGCGGGGCCGAATAGTCACAAGGGAGAAAATTAATCCAGGATGAGTACAGGAATTATTGCTGAGCAATAGATAGAAGAGGAGATCATTCTCCCCTCGCACCTGCCCTAATATGCATTAGCAATATTAACATACAATGGATCAACCAGACATTCAGATAAATATACCTAGATTCTTATAATCTTAGATTATTTCTAACAACTGAAAAATCAAAAGAGGAAAAACAATTGTCTATCACACCTGCTTCCAATTTACATTTAGCAGTATAACATTGATGGATCTTTGCAGATATTTAGATAAATAAATCCATCCAGTGTTAAACCATCTTACCTCCTCAAGTCCAATACCAAATTGTAACATATCACTCTGATGTTAAAGCAGCAACAATATGACGATCACATCATGACTCACCATGCACAATAAAAAGATTCCATTTAGAGCAGGAAAACAAGATTGAAGGTAAGACCTGCACTTCCCGAAGCAAGATTCCGTCAGTCATAAACTTGATTGAGCAACTCTCTCCGACTCTTCTGTCATGTCTCACTTGAAAGCCCACCTCTTTCCCAAGTCGAAGCCCAAGCTCAAATGCCACTCGCTTAGCAGTCGCAAGTACAGCAACTCGGCGAGGTTGAGTGACACCAATAATGCCACCCCGAGTATTTAAATGGTTTGCTCCAAAACCAGCCTCGTAAAGAAACTGAAAGTTGCCATTGTTACAACAGATTATACTTTTTTTATAAATAAAGAAAGCAAAATAAACAAAACAAAACAAACTTTATATTCAATCTTAGTAAAATGGATTTAAAAAATTACTAACCTGAGGAACTTGGGTTGTTTTACCGCAACCAGTCTCACCACATAAAATAACACTAATATTATCATTTATGGCCTCCATTATTTCTTGTTCCATCATGACTATGGGAAGTCCCATCCTTTGCTCTTCTACAACCTTGGGCCTTGAAACATGTACCACAGTTGGAGCAACAAGATTTCTTTCTGAAGAAATTTTTTCTTGATTTTTTTCACAAGGGTTGTTGTATGTTGGGTCTCTATCTACTGTATCCTGGTTGATATAAGCATGAGTTGGACACAGTAGTTTGATACATATAAGTGTAAGATACAAGAATTAAGTAAATTAGGCACAAATCTGCACCAGGAAAACCTAGACATGACCATGCTTTTATGCTGTCTACATACTACATAAAATTTTCATGATTCATGAAATGAGAGGTCATAGAATAATTAGATACCATAGGTTCGATAATTTCTTCAATTTGGGAAGACTTCTGTGGAGGTTCTGATACTGATTGTTGACTAGTTTCACCAGCCACATCCTTGACTGGAGCACCGCTACTTCCATTAGAAGTAATGGGTCCATCATCAAATGATTGCACATGTGTACTTGGTTGCTTATTAACAGGTGGTGAATGTATTATGTCCTCATATACTTCAACTTCTATATTGGGGGATGCATTATCTCTTTTCCTCTTCGTGGAAGGCTGATCAGTATCTGGCAGTGCCAAACCCGCTTTGGAAAACTCAATTTCTCTTCTCCGTTTTTCACGAACAGTTTCCACCTGTAGTTGGTTAAACCAATTCATAAATGGTAAAATTCTCGCTACATTAAACAGAAAAGTAAAAAAGACATATACCTGCCCCAAGTTCCTTGAAGACCACATAAGTGAATAAACATCATCTCGAATCTTGTACTTCCTGAACCATGAAACATGTAACATCAAATTTAAAATATTCAAACATAATCCAGATATTCAATCACAACAAGCCCAAAAAGCAATTATCTTACTCTAATGTCTCAATGCTTTTTGATAGAAGGACTTCCTTTTCTTTCTCCTCCTACACAGTGAAATTCTGATCAATCAACGGCTAACAGTTCAATATTGAAGAAAAATACGGCAACGCGTATTGCAATTTCCTAGCTTCTGTCTGTAAACATACCTCAAGCTTCTTTAACTTTCTTTTCTGGGATTTACTTAGCTTAGGCTTGTTACTCTCATTAAGCATTGCAGAAACCTAATAACAATTCAGAAGTCCAATACATCAATTATATATGCAATTTAACCAAAACCAAATTATCAAGGCATAAACTTAGCTACTAAAATCCATTATAGAAAAATTACTCACTAAATTACCTGATTTTTCCCTTTCTTTTCTTTCTTTTTCTTCGGAGGCAACATGATGATATCTCCACCATCACTCTCCAAACTATTTCACCCGATTTCCAAGTACATAGAAGAATCAGCACACTGTCAGTACCAGAAAGTAAGCACTGCTTCTGAAAAATAAATTGAAAAACGCTAACCTAGTTAAATCTGCTCCGGAGCTCAAATTTCTTGAATGCTTCATTGTTGCCTCAACACAACGAGTAACTATCCCTTGGAAAACGAACTTATAGTTAGGGTTTCAAGTAGTATCACTCTGAGTTGGAAAGCAATCACAGCAGCGAGCTGTGGCGGAAGGAGAAGGGTGGATGTTCTGGAGGCGGCTCCGGCTGAAGTAGGCGACGGCGGCAAGGCGAATAAGAAAGATGTTATGGAGGCGCCGCCGGCTGAAACATGCGACGGCGGCGGAGAATATGAAACACGAAACAAAGAAGCTTAGCGGCGTTCGCGGCATAAGGAACTGAATTAGAAAGAGAAAATTATAAATTGGACCCTGATTTATTACCTAAACACAAATTGACCCTTAAACAATTGTTTTTCCTAATCAAGTACTTCCTTTTTCAAAGTCGAACAAATATGACCCTTTACTTTTAAAAGTTAAATAAAGTAATACTTACTCAGTCCCAGCTAATTTTGCACGGTTGACCTGACACGGATGTTGAGAAAAAACAAATTTTGGTAAATCTTTG
Source organism: Ajuga chamaepitys (assembly GCA_958295605.1). Lineage (NCBI taxonomy): Eukaryota > Viridiplantae > Streptophyta > Magnoliopsida > Lamiales > Lamiaceae > Ajuga > Ajuga chamaepitys. The sequence continues at coordinate 51,606,675 of OY282507.1, forward strand.
ACTTTTTGAAAGGTGGAGATTATGAGGGTGGAGATTGTGAAAGAAATTTTCTTTTTAAGGATGTGCAAAGTTAAGTGGGACGGATCGAAAAGGAAAGTATGCAAATTTAAGTGGGACGAAGGGAGTACTTCCGTTGAATTCAGAGATATAGGTCGTGTTTGCAAAAGTTTATTTTAAGCACTTATGCACTTTTAGCTTTGAAAAATTATATTTGAGTGGTTTTAAATACCAGTTTTTACTTTAACAGTAATTTAAAATAATTTATTTTAAGCAGAAGTTGAAAGCAGGTCAACACATGTTTTTTTTTGCTTATACATACAATTTCTATTTAAAATTATTTTTTTTCCAAAAAATGCAACTTCTACTTTTTATATAAATCATTTATTATTGCAATCACTCCCTATTTTTTTTAAAAAACAGTTTTTCCGTAATCTCTAAATTTAATCAATTATTTTAATATAGAAACCATCGCAAACACTCTCATAGCACATAATAATAGCTCATTCGGGGTTAAATGGGATTAAGTCAGAAAGAATCTGCATAAAACGAGACGGTTGCTGTAAGTTTAGCATTTAGACGGAACATAGTCGAAGGTAGACAAACACTTTTAGTACATAGACTAAATTTAAGAATTGTACTATCTTTGACCAAAAACGTTATTTTGGAATTAAACTGAGTTTAAATATAAACGTCAATTAATTGTGAATGACATAATTATCCAGCTTAATAAACATAAGGACAATTCTATAAACACTATAAAGTATAGTATCTCCGTCTCGTCTAATTTTGTACACTTTTTCTTTTGGTCCGTCTCATATAATTTTGCACATTGTAAAAAAAAAATTATCTCACAATCTTCACGCTCATAATCTCCATCTTCAATCTTCGCTTTTAAAAAAATTAACTAAAATGCAAAAAATAACTTTTTCTTAATATATTTACCCCTTCACATGTGCAAAATTAGCTGGGATTGAAGGATTAGTTGTTTGGACTTTGGAAGTAGGGATCCCATATTTCTGTCGAATTTCAAGTTCTTGGAAGTTGGAAAACGAAATTTCATCAAATTATTAAATGAGTGTCTCATATTTCTGAGATGATCAACATTAAATCCGTTGCTTTCATTTAATTAGAGGTGTTTAAGCCCGTTCGACAGTAAATGATCGATCACAGTATGTTTCGTAAATTTCAGGTGTTTGAACTCGTTCGAAAGTAAATGACCGAACACAACATGTCTCGTCTATTTGCAAAGAATCGAAGACAGAATTGCGTTTGAACGGTATCTGCCGAACATAACTGGCACAATTCACTGAATGAACATGAACAACCTAGTTCGGTCGGTGATTAATGTTATCATAAAAATTTAAAAAAATAAAATAAAATAAACGTAGTTCTAGTTATGTATTGAGTAGAGTAAATTAATCATATTTTTTTATTTAACAATGATATATAAAATAAATGTGGTTTGAAAAGTACTTTTGTAGTATGAATAGAATTCGCCTTAACATAAAGGTCTAACTTATTCTCAATATAAAAAAAAAAGGGTTCGTTCAAACATAAAAAAAGGGTTTAAGATTATTTAAATACAGGTAGAAATTAAGGGGCTTAATTGTACCTTAATATTTTTAAAAGATTTTTTCTTTCCTTTCTTTTTCCCCCCTTTTTGGGGACTGTTTAATTTATTTTATTTTCATTTAGGTGTTTAATTTATTTTATTTTAATTTATTTTTTGTATTACTTTAAGAATTAAGGACGGTAAGCTGACATCAAATTAAATCCCACACTGTTATAAACCAACGGATTGAAGTAGACACACACTATTGTTCAAAACTAATTGAATTTCTGTCAATTAGTTTAAACAACCTAACTAATTGATACAAGCATATAAAACTATCATCATACAAGTGACATTTAGAGGTGGGAATTCAGACAGTGCATTCCAGCCCAAATCATCGAGCCAATGCAATATGTTAGGTCAGATCAAGATAGTCCAAATTTTTATTGAGCCTAAAATTAGCCAATTCAACTCATCCCCTATAATATTATAAAATATATTTGTTTGCCCGTGTCCATTGGGCTTTTGACCCATCTATTTAGGCCTATTAGGACTGACCGTACACCGTACTAATATTTATATGGCCTAATCAGTCTAAATACTGGACAGAGGCCCAGTTTTGTTACCTCTATATGCATTGAATTATAAGATGAAAATAACGGAGAAATCCAACTGAGTCTCAAATGAGACGATAAATTAGAGCAGAAATGTCACAATCTGGAGTGTTAAAAGTGCTGCCCAGAAACCTGTTGGCAAATGTAGCTATTCATTTATCCACATGGTAATTTCATGGAATAGCATTTCAAAAATCATGAGTCAATATATCAGAATCATATCAGATTCTTGCTTATGTAGATTTACATTTATTCCAGTTATAAAAATGGGGAGGCTTCCTCACAAACAACCTATACGTTTCAAAAATTGAAGTCGAACAATCGGCGAAAAACATATACTCGGAAAGCCTCACAGATATTAGTCTCCTGAGCTTTCTCAGGATGTAACTTGAAGAGATACGTTCTACCCAATCGATCTAGTCTGAGGGGCCAATCATCTTTTCAGGAACCACAAGGGTATCAAATTCTTCGGAATTGAGCACCCCAAGTTTTAAGGCAGCATCCTGAAGAATCGGAATCTCAATTAAACAATCATACGATTGGTACTAAATAGAACTATGTTGTTCGAAACGTTGTTAGAATGATACGTTGGCAACACAGACGATCAATTCATATTCAGATGATGATTACAAAAAGACATCTAACAAACAAATGGATGACATTCCATAGAATGAGTAAGAATCTAACCTTCAAGGTACTTCCCTCCTTGTGAGCTGTCTTGGCAACTAAAGCAGCATTATCGTAGCCAATTTTCTGGAATAAAAAGCAGAATTCGGTAAGCAGAAAGGTTCATCAGTGTATGATCAAGAAACAGGGGGAGGGGGGACGAGATGGAACTTACAGGGTTCAAAGATGTAACTAGCATGAGAGACTGCAATGACAGGAAAATACCATATATCATTATCAGACAATTTAGAAATCCTTGGGGTGTCTTGATGAATCAAATACAATCAAATCTTTGAATGATGTGCCAAGTGATGACTGACCTCGTGCAATAATTTATGAATTCTTTCTCTATTGGCTTGAATTCCGCGGACACAATTCTTTTCGAAGGAAGCAGAGGCATCCGCAAGCAGTCTCAATGACTAAGCAGCAAAAGAAAACAAATAATGTAAGACAGCAACAAATGTATGCCTGCAGCATGCATATGCACATGTGTGGTTTAAATTTTTGACGAGTAAGATAAATAGCGATAATGCAGAAAGATGTGCATCGTTTACCCGAGGGATAACAACACAGACAAAAATGTCAAAGATAAAAGGATAAGAGAAGAAATAATCAATAGAGACAATAAGATGGATTCCTCACTAAATTTATTTAATTAACTTTGGGGGACCAGCTTTCTTAGTTACCCGAGGGATAACAACAGAGACAAAAATGACAAAGATAAAAAGATAAGAGAAGAAAGAATCAATTCAGACAATAAGATGGATTCCTCACTGAACATTCTTAGTTATATGTATACACCTAGAGCACCTGAAGTAGAATCAAATGTTTCAGTACCACGGATAAAATGATTTAGAACGTACATGTAACAGATTGCTGGCAATGACAGGCTTAAACACATTAAGTTCAAAATGGCCATTGCTTCCGCCAACGGTGATTGCCACATGATTGCCCATAACCTGGAATGTAAAATAGTGAGAAAAACATTCTAGGTTTTGGGAAATGACTTCCTTTTGATCCATTTAAATTATTATTACCTGAGCACAAACCATTGTAAGGGCCTCGCACTGGGTAGGGTTCACCTTCCCCTGAAATTTACGATTATTTTACTATCACAGTCAATATCGTTCAAACCTCATAAAATAGAAAAACCTTCATGTTTCTATTTTCTAATAAATGAAATGAGCAACACGCTACCGGCATTATACTGCTTCCAGGTTCATTTTCGGGAAGTATCAGTTCTCCTAGACCACAGCGTGGACCACTGTGTACAACAGAGGATGTAAGAGAAACTCGACAGAAGCCAGTACTAAAGGAGAAATTTCCTAGACTTCATGTACCTTCCTAAGAAACGTATGTCGTTTGCTATCTTCATGAGAGATGCAGCAATTGTATTTAGAGAACCGCTCGTCTCAATAAAAGCATCATGGGCAGCCTATCAACAGAATAAACACACGACAAAAGATTACTTCCCAAATTAGCCAAAAAGGAAACAAAGTGAAACAGAAAAAGATCTGCTGAGACATGCAACCGAATTCTGCACATGTTCGTCTGCGGTAAGAAAATGTACTCTGGACAATGCTTTAGAAGCCAATCAGAAGAAGAAATAAGGTTCCAGAACTGCAAAGGCTATGTTCAGAAGAAGAGATTTACCAGTGCTTCAAATTTGTTTTCAGCAGTCACAAATGGCAACTTAGTCTCGTCAGCTACTGCTGCTGCAATCTTTACATCAAACCTGAAAACACAAAGTTCTTAGACGATAATAACAATATACTGATTCTTTATCCCATTATTTGGGGACAGCTATATCGATCATATCTGGTCATTGTATACTCAAAACGCATGTTCTCATTTATATTTACATTCATTATCTCCTCTAGTAGTTTCTTTCCAGGTCTTTTTAGGTCACAGGAAAAAAGAATAGAAACACTAACTTCACAATATTAGTAACATAATCCAAAGATGAAAAGGGCAGTCAAATTTTGGAAATGTTAGGTAGGTATATTGGAAATATCCACAAACTGAAGTTAAATTCCTATCTTTTACCCTTTCTTTGTGTTTAAACCAGTTCCTACAGCAGTGCCCCCCTGTGCAAGCTGCAAAGATTATCCAAACTTTTAGGACCAAAGCAAGACGTAGAAAAAGTTAAAACAATACGAGGCTATTGAAGAAATCAGTTACCTGATACATCCGAGGGAGTGTGCATAAGACTCGATCAATTCCGTACTTCACCTGCAACCATAGTCATTATTTTATCATCTAACCATAACTATGCATGCAACCTTCAGGATTCAACTGAAGTAACTTTATACCAGAAGAATCAGAATGTATATTAAATGGAAAGCTTACTTGTGTAGTATAGCCACTGAATTCTTGTCCAAGTGTCAAAGGTGTAGCATCTTGTGTGTGAGTGCGGCCAATTTTCACAATGTCATTGAACTCAGTAGACTGAAACACACATGGCAAATCAAAGTCTTAGACAGTAGTTTTAATCTTCGTGGTAGTGTTAAAGCTAATGCAATATCGATCATAAATGCAACTCCCTGCAAAATCTGGGATAAGAAATACCACAAAATTCAAGATGAAACCAATGCCTACTAACACAATATCGCATAACCTATTTAAGAAAACTGGAAGACTCCAACTTTTTAACAAAAGATCATAAAATGCATCATATCTGGGTATCCCTCTAGAAAAGCAATCAACTAGAGCACCACTTCGGCACAATCCAACCAGCAGCAACAGATTGATGCATAAAATACCTCGACTTGATAAGCCTAGTTAAAAGCAAAAAGGGCAAAAAGGGGGATGGAGAAAAATAGTTTAATGGGTTAACAGAACCTTCGAATGCAGAGTAGTTTGTAACTGTTTCAATTTCGGTAGCAATCTTGAATTAATCTCTGTTGCAGCTGCAATGTGCATTACCTATGCATAAAACAAGCCAAAAGCAAATGAACAGCCATAAGTCAGGCAGTTGTGATTTTTTTTCTTTTTCATTTTCTCTTCAAAGACCTTTTAAGAAGCTTACAGTGGGAAATGTGTCATTAGAAGATTGTGATCTGTTCACGTGGTCATTTGGATGAACAGCCTTTTCACCACGCTTGTGGCCAAGAATTTCAGCCGCTCTATTAGCAATAACCTGTCAGATAAAAAGTAAAACATCAAAGGTTAATAGACAAACAATATTACATTGTGATGCTGCATTGAAAAATAATGCTCTATTTATGTTTCTGCATGTGATCAAATTTAATTTGTACATTGATCACCAGAAGCCTATGAAAGTGATGCTACAATTGGAAAAAGAGAAACAATCACCAGAAAACAGTAAAAATAAACCAAAGAAATTGTACGGTACCAACAACTGTTTCACAGTTATAGGATAAAATAATCAAACAGGAGGCTCTGACCATATCCTCACTCTCTCCCCCAACAACTAGTGGCAAAGCTTGTCTGGAACTCCCCACCAAATGCAATATGTTTCAAGAAGCAACAATAATTAAGTTCATATATGCCAAATCTTATTCTGGAAAATAATATTAATTTTTTCAAACAGTTTCCCAGAGACCACTATATGCCATCTCTTTAGGGTGACATGATAGTATAAGATACAAAATGCGTATTGTCTAATGTTGTAAAGTACAATACTAACTGTTGTTTCACTGTTATAGGATATAAGAATCAAGCAGGAGGTTCTGACCAAAAATTCTCAATCTTTCCCCCAACAACTAGAGGCAAAGCTTGTTTGGTTGCGCAATCCCCACCAAAACAATATGTTTCACGAAGAAACAACGATTAAATTCATAAATGTCAAATTTTCTTCTGGATTTTTTTTTTCAAACAGCTTCCTACAGATTACTATATGCCACCTCTTTAGGGTGAAATGATGGTACAGACTGCAAAGGCATATTGTTTCACGTTGTATAGCAACCGAAAAAACATGTAGCACCAGACAAGCAGAAGGAAAAAGATTTTTATTTCATCAGAAGGACAATTTAAAAAAAAAAAAAAACTATGATTACAGTACCTCATTGGCATTCATATTGCTCTGAGTGCCGCTACCAGTTTGCCAAACAACCAACGGGAAATGATCGTTTAATTTTCCCTCAGCCACTTCTTGCGCAGCTTGCATAATTGCTTTCCCTATGGAGGGATCGAGACCATATTCCATGTTTACCTGCAAAGTAAATTACAATTAAAAATCTTAGATATTATTGTTTGTTCCCTTTCTTTTTGTTTTATCATAGGGTGTTGGTCATGGCAGGTAAATGTCATGTAAGGATAATGAGCGCTACAATTATAAATAGATGGGAAGAAAACTAAAAGGAAACTACAGTTGATCCTGAATAGGCTATCTGAGATAACTGTGCTAATTATAGAAATCCACCTTTGCAGCACATTTCTTGAGAATCCCAAATGCACGTATAATCGGCTCTGGCATCCTTTCCCTCTCGCCTCCAATTTCAAAGTTCTGCAATGATCTTTGAGTTTGGGCACCCCATAATCTAATCAAACATCAAAAGGCAATATGATAAGTGAGTGGAAGACATTAAGATGGAGAAGGGAAAAGGCACAAGTACATGTCATTTACAAAAACGATGATTCTCAGCTTGTATGCAACATTTTCCCTAACAATATTGCTAGAATTTCCTGGAACTACATAAGTGGGAAAATGAGATATTGTTTTTCCACCAAAAAAAAAAAGACAGGAGGTGTCCTCCAGCTTTTATAATCTTCTATACAAATCACAAGCTATTTTATCGACCGGTGGTCCTCATAAAGATGTTAAAGAGACTTCTACATACAAGACTCATATATACTAATTAATTATAGACAGATGAATTTCATTAAGCTATATTGCCACAGACAATAGTATTCCGAGCCTCAACGTCAAGATTTCATCTTCTTTGACAGAGAAAGGATTTCAGGATTTTATGGACCTACGGCCACAAGTTGTTACCAACATCCAGCTCAGTGATCAGCTTCTCGATTTATCTTTTGCAATGTTGCCTCCAATCACTTATCATTACTCAAATTATCACCTCGTTCTGATTATTCATTATGCCAATCACTAAGACTCTCAAGGAGATTGTTGATTTGTAAAATCACATGCTTTAACAAACGTGAGAAAGACGGCTATACAGAATTTAACTACGAAACGAAGAAACAGGTTACAACCAGCAGACATATCCAACACACACACATTGATCCATGATTCGTTACTAAGATGAAACGAAGAGATATTAAATAACTGAAACGAGGTAACAAAAAGGAGCTCCAGAAAGAGGAAATAGGTTACGAACTTGTCGGAGGGAACTTGAATGGGGCCAAAAGTGTCTCTCTCTTCTCTAAAAGACGAAGAGTACCATCTAAACCTCGCCCCAAAGTACGTCGTCGCCGGAAATCGAGATGATACTCGACGGCTGGCTAAGAGTGTCGCCATTGCCGGAATAAATAGTACGCCGCCGCGATCGGAAAACCGAGTTCACTCGCTGCCGCGAAGAAAAATGAGAATTTAGAACAGAAATCAACGAATCGTAGTTTGATTTACTTCTGCTGAGCTAGTCTAAAGCGCAGCCATTACAAACTTTCCTTTTCAACAAATGGAAAAGGATTCCAAACTTTTCGGCACGCCCTTCGATGAGGCCCATTGGGCCCGCACCAGTGGGCCATTTAGCATTTAATTGTGGTTCGGCCCATTTATGCCCATATATTTTTTTTTTTAGCTAAGCCCGTAGTACCGTGCTCAGGTGTTTGCAAACAATAATATTTTAAAAAGTGTGATTTAAATTAACTTTGTAATAAAATTAGAATTTAATAATGTTTGGAAAAAAAGTAATTCTAAACAAATAAAAAACAATAAATAAAATAGACAATAGTTACATTTATTTAAATAAATCTAAAAGCTACCAAAATTTATTATTTTGGGATTCTCAAAAGCACTTTTAAAAGTTGATTTGAGCCCTCAAATATAAGATTGCAAACATTCTTTTAAATTAGAATTGTTTTTCAAAAATAATTTTGGTGCTGCAATAATATTTGCAAACTCTCTCCGTCCACTTCTTGTATCTATCAATTATTATTTGTGATGATGTGGGCCCGCTTGGATGGGGTTTTAGGGATAAGGAATGGGAATTAATGATGACTTATTCCATTTATGGTGCTTAGTACATAATAAATAAGTTAATTATTACCTCATTTTATTATCAATTTCCTCTATTTCATTCCTTAATATGATTAACCTCTCATTTATACCCATTGTCATTGTCATTGATGATTTGCAACCAAGCGAGCCTTGAATATATTATGGATTGGCTCGTCATTGTCATTGATGATTTGCAATCAAGCGAGCCCTGAATATATTATGGATTGGCTCGTCTGAATAGAGAAAGGACGGAGCTAATTTTAATAGTTATGTTAATTATTATATAATCTTTCAATATCTTTTAAACTTTTAAAGCATAATTTGATTTTTTTTTTTGTAAATTTTATCACATTATATCTTAAAACAAGTATTGGATATATATATATATATAAGTGATATTCTCAAACCAAAAATAGATATATAAAATTAATAAAATAAATATTTCTGCGGATCATGTTTTCCCTAATCATTGGGGGTATTGCATAAGCCAGTGTCGAGCTTGTTGAAGGCACTGGTGTTCAAATATGTTTGAAATATTATTGAGTTTTTAATATTATATATGAGTTTGTTTGATTACTAGTTAAGTTGACATATTAAGTTCAAGTAATTTAATATTTTTACAATTGTTTAATGAATTTTATTTACTAAGCTTGTGAGGTTCTTTAAATTTTATTAAAGATCAGGATATGTTCAAAACTCTTCAATATCTTTATTGAACAAAGTGATGTTTGTATTGGATGAAGTATGGCCTGATGCATACCATAGATGAAAAAAAGTGGATGTATATGTTACTGTAAATAGATTAATTGGGATAAAAGTATAGATTAATTAGATAAGATAGATGATCGGTCCTCCATCTACATTAAGGGTGGGCTTTTATACATGCGGATTCGGGTACCCGACCCAATTTGTGCGGGTTTTACCAGATCGGGTTGGGTTTTTAGCTCATGGGTATCGAGTTAAGGTAAGGACGGGTTAGGGTCGGGTCGGGTTTTTGGTGGGGTCAGATTTCCTATAATTGGGGTTTTTCGGATATCCTATATTAACAAAATTAATCATAAGTCTATATATCTTTCAACAACTTTAAAGAACCAAAAGTGATTCAACCATAGAAAAATATGTTTGAGAGAAATTTGACTCGACGGGTACCTGACACCCGTGTAGGTCGGGTACCCACAAAACCGGGTTGGAAGATTGAGTTTTTCTATCGAATACCCGATGTGTTGGGTACCGACCAGAAAAACCCAAAACCTAAAAAACCTGACCCGAGCTCATCCCTAATCTACATTCCGAACCAAAGATTTGTGGAAGATGGCACACCTCTATCCAGCTGAGCGTAAGTCGGCACAAATATCCCCATAGATTTTGCCTGTTTATATACTTCAAGCACGTAAAATACTTTATTGATTGGTACACACACACATATATATATATTATATTGCACACTCATAGTAATAAATTGTGATCATTGATCACTTACTTATATGACATTGATGTAACATATATAAAAAAAATCACTTGAACAAGTAGTCGTGAAGGTATCAACCATAGGTGTACAATGTATCAATTGATATATTGCAATTCACAACTTTTACCTCCCTTCATATCGTTTTAAAATCTGTTAATTAGTACATGACGTTTTAATTTTGCAATTCAATGCACAACGTGACTTTTTTATTGGAATCTTGTTAACATGATCCTCGGAGTTCTACACCGCTACCACGATGTAAGCAGCATATATCAAAGTATTTTGAATTCACTTAAATATACATAATTAATCACATATTCGACTTGTATATTTAGCTCTAAAATGTACTGACTAATTTGATTCGAGCTTGAATTTCTTGGTTAAGTGATGTGGCATCTATTGAGGACGTGGACATTGAGTTTCAGGTGCCAAATCATCAAAATCTCATTAAAAATTATAATCATGCACTAAATTGCAAATGTTTTAAGAATGTGCATTAAGTTGCAACTTTGGAAAAAAAATCTTATTAAATTACAAATACAAAAGAGTGAGTCTTGTGTGTGCACGGTCACACATGTGACGTAATACACTTTTATAGAAAACATTGATATTTTTACAGGAAAAAAGTGATATTTTTACTACATTGATACTTTTACATATAAAGGTGATACTTTTGCTACAAAAAGTGATACTTTTTTTTTTTCAAAAAAAGTGATACTTTTACAGATAAACGTGATACTTCTTCCCGATACACTGTGTGACGGTCGTGTGACGGTCACATACGAGTTTTTGCCAATACAAAATATGATAACAATCATGCATTTCATGTAATATACTCATATATCTATTATTTTATTTATATTTTTTCATTTCATAATTATATATTTTGTACGTACAAATAACATAATTAATAAACAAATAATCTAGACAGAGAAACAGATTTGTGAAACATAATTATAGTTTTGCAGCTAGATTAACAAGCCATACCTGCACCATGGTCGGAGCAGCAGATGAAAAGCATTGTTGTCAGCAATTATGAATTAAGATTCATTAGTCACTAAAAATCTTCATTAAAGCATAATCATTTCACAATTTATTATGTGTTTATGCTATTTATAAATAGTTAATTCTCAGTCAAAATCACATTTAACTTAAACAAGCATGTCATGAATTGTACAAATAAGCAATCATTTGGGCTAGGTTTGTTTCGGTTCGGATCATCTCCTACGTAATCATCCTACATCTCTTACTATATAGTTATCACGTGGGTATACTTGCTGGCTCACCAATGTTTATTAGTAGAAGTTAATGGAATTATTTCCAGCAGGAAATTGAATCAATTTCATCCTCAATTAATGGATAATGAGCTTGTAAATATGTCGATACGATAACCATCCAGTTATACAGAAGAAGATGTAGAATGGTATTGTAGGAGAGAATCTGAACCGTATTTTTTCACACTTTGTGTCTCCTCCTTCAAATAATAATTCATCTTTTACCCTTCAAACTCGTCGACCCGACTAGGCATCCCCACCGCATCCTTACGTCGAACCTTCCCTCAAACTCGTCGACTTGTCATGTCTGCTTCATTCAACCAACTGGTCATTCCCACCGCATATGTCGCCTTTGTTGGAGAATCAATCTTACCTAGGTGCACGTGCACATGGTCCGTAGAGCCGGGTCTGTCGCCTCTACTGGGGAATCAACCTAGCCCAAGTGCACCTCACCTGGTCACTAGCTACCCCCACCGCATCCTTACGTCGAACCTCCCTTCAAACTCGTTGACTTGTCAAGCCTGCTTCATTCACCTAACTGGTGGCTCAAACTCGTCGATGTTAGTTTATGGTATGTGAATGTATAGACGAAGATGAAAAAATGCAGACAAAGTCGAGGCTAGAGTTTGACTCTATATCCGTAAGACGAAATTGCCACGTACTCTGGTGCAATACGTTTAGTAGCAAAACGCCTCCAAGATAGAACGACTTTAAAACTTCAGACCGCTGCACTACGAGTCGGAAGTTATCGGCGAACGTACTCGGATATTTGGAACTTTCGGACTCTACTAATGCAGAATTTAGAAAGCTTTTGAATCTAAAAAAACTTGTGAATTTTTAATGAATGAAATGAAATGTGGAGGGACCTATTTATATATGTTGAAGAGTTGTGGTGCCTTTTTGGAAAGGCACCCCTTGGTTGCACCCTTTGGACTGGACCCACCAGTTCGCTGGGCGGTCGCACCCGCTGGTTGACCCACGCCCTGGCGGGCGACGGGTCGCACTGGTTCGAACCGCCCGGCCTGCTGGCGGGTCGGTCCGACCCACCGGGTTGTCCGGTCCGAGCCGCCCAACCGTCTGGACCACCTGTCCAAAACTTTAAGGCTCCTCCAGCTCCTCGCGACGACGCGTACGTGCGCCTCTAAAGCGACTCAATGCGACATGTGCGTGCGGGCCCGGGCTAAGATGGTTCTGGTCCATTTTAACCAAAGGCTAAAATCCCACTAGGATCCACCATAAGGTCCACCATAGGGGAGCACACTTGATAACTACTTATCAAGTGTTCTACTAAATAAGGAGTATCCACTTACTCCAATTTTTCTATGTGGGACAATTCCCATATGTTTCCTTCATAAACTCTTCAACTTCCAAGTTTAAGTTGTAACATTTGACAATTAATATCTCATTCACCCGAAATTGGTTTTGAGCATATTAATACATTAGATTCATCTACTCGAAGTGTAGATTATGAATTTGCAACTTGTTTCCATTTTTAACAAATGGATTGAATTAATTAAATTGGTCAATTTTGAGTCAAAACCCATCCAAATCAATTTCCAACAGTCGACTTGTCATGTTTGCTTTATTAACCCGACTGGTCATCCCCATCGTATATGTCGCCTCTGCTGGAGAATCAACCCTACCCAGCTGCACGTGCACCTGGTTCGTAAAGCGCCACCGCATTTGTCGCCTCTGCTGGAGAATCAACCCTACCTAGGTGCACGTGCACCTGGTCCGTAAAGCGGATCTATCGTCTTTCATAGCCCAAGTCATCCCCATCGTATATGTCGCCTCTGCTGGAGAATCAACCCTACCCAGGTACACGTGCACCTGGTTCATAAAGCGGCCACCGCATTTGTCGCCTCTGCTGGAGAATCAACCCTACCTAGGTGCACGTGCACCTGGTCCGTAAAGCGAACCTATCGTCTTTCATAGCCCAAGTGCAACTCACCTGGTCCTTAGAGGAGCCAGACCTGTCGTCTGGGACCATGACTCTGATACCACTTGTCTGGCCCTAACTACGCCTGCATCTCCACATTTGTATGATATTACCCGTTTTAGGCCTAGCCCGCACAGATTTGTATTTGGGTAACTCCCAAAATGCCTCATATCAATAGAGATACTCCACTCATAATAAACCCCATGATCTTATCATATATATCCGATGTGGAACTTTGTTAATGATGTCAACAAACATCACAAATACATCATAAATATTATAAGATATGATTAGTATAAGCTGTTGCCGTAGATATTGTATAAAATGTAATAAAAAATTTGAACTGACCTGTTTACTCTACAAGGAAAATTGTTTTTTGAGACAACAAAAAGTTGGCTCAAATAATGACTATTTACCACTAATTGATTATTAGAGACAACATTGCCACTAATAATAAAGTGGTGAAAATATTCATATCTGAGATTATTTTTATTATCTCAAAAGATTATTTTTCTTATAATATTATCGAATATAAGGATGCGTGATAAATATATGCGTGTAATTTAATATTTACTTGAGTTAGAATATAATATAAATTTTAAAATATTACCCATTCATTCTTAAATGGTGATATGAGAAAAGTACACACAGATAAAGTGAAACTATTTGGCCAAATTTAAGGAATAAACCAAATGGTCTGAGCCCAATTTCCTGGAGTTTAAAGTCCTAGTTCCTCCATTTTATAACAAATAAGTCTTTTAGGATAAAAGTGCCTTTTTTTTTTTTTTCTTATATACAAGTCATAGTTTTGATCAAGTCCCCACCAGTATAAGCGCGACTTTCCGCAATAAGTTTTTCACTTGAACCATAACTCTCCACATGGCACCCTTTTTAAGGCAGTAAATTTAAAAAAATAATAATAATAATAGCAATCAGAGAATTCAATGTTAATCAGTTTAGTTTTCTATATCTTAATAGAACATTTTCCTGGCTCCGGCGTACTCACTCACCACCACCAATCTTCACCATCGCCCGCCACCACCAACTCCACCACCGTTTCCGAGCCCGTCTCGATATTCCTCTGAAGACGGCAAAGGTAAGATGTTCACAATAACTGCGAAAATTATTCGCAATCACAGGTTTGTAGAACTCATCAGTGTTACTCCAATCAATTTCATTAGAACTATCTCCAACAGTGAGTTTGGGGTTCTACCACAAAACACTAAAAAAATAACACTATTGTGCTCAATTACAAACATAATATGTCCCCAAACTAATACGTATAGCTGCTCCATTTTGTCTCCAGACATAAAATAAAAAGTGATGAACCGTCGTCATATTGTTTGGATCCTGCATATTCACGTCTGGAGAATATTCTCCCCATCCATTATGTTTTGCAGGTAAGATAAACCATGAATGAGATAAAGTGCATCTTATAGCTTTGATTATTTAATAAGTTCACCCCCAGATAAACCAAATTAAGCTTTCATCGAGACACTTCCAGAATTCAACAAAATCTAGTTTACAATTGAAACTCTACATCTTCTTTGCAGAAATTCAGTATTATATTTCACCAACATCTGATTCCACAACATCTAATTTTGTTGTTAAAATTTAACATCTAATTTTGATATCAACAAAACGAATTTATTATACCGATTCCATAATTTCAGAAAAATTAACATCTAATACATAAATTTATGGTTGTTGAAATCAATTGCAAGGTTTCAACAAAAAATGCTCCAATTTCAGAATTTGTAGCTGGCGGTTGTATTAACTTTTTTCTACAAGACAACAGGGCGGCGCCTGAAGAAGGCCGAGCCCGTTGTAGAGATGACGGTGGCAAATGGCGGATGGAGAACGGCGAACAGGCGGAATACGGCGGCATGTGGCGGTGGAGTTGGTGGCCAGTATAGAAAAACAACGAAGAGGTTAAGTTAATTTTTGGTCTGGAGAGAGAGAGAGCGATTTTTTAATTTAAAATTAGATTTTCTTTTGCCTCAAGAAAAAGGCTAGGACGTGGAGAGTTTTGTTGGGCTTATTGAACGGTCGCGGTTATACAGGTGGGGACCTGATCAAAACTGATACAAGTCATAAGTTTTTAAAGTTGAAATCAAATCGAGTTACTCTGTACTTAATTCAAAATTGTTAGTTAAATTTTATTTCAACCGTGTTTAACTGCAAATACTAAACAAGTTTAGACATATTTTTACATTTGATAAACTTTAAACATCAACCCTCAATCAAGCTCGATAAATTAAACACATTAAAAAGACGTATCAAACTACTCGAGTATATAGTATTTGACTCGATCAAACCTCATTCCATCTTGACTAGTTTTATAGTCAAATAAGCTCAAAACATAATATTAGGAGCGATAATGTTTCAAACAAGCTTAAATAGCAGCTCAACTCGATACTTTTACAACCCTAATTATCCGTCAATATTATTTTATTTTAAATGAATACCAAAACAGATACTCCCACCGTCCCAGTTAATTTTTCCTACTTTTCAATTCGGTTCGTCCTACTTAACTTGTCACACCCATAAATGACAATTAAAGGCAACAATCTACACCCTCAAAATATCCACATTCAACCTCCACATTTAAAAAAGTCAAAGATTCCACAAAATCTATTTTTTCTTAACATCCGTGCCCAGTTAACTGTGACAAGTTAATCGGGACGGAGAGAGTATTTGATTATTTAAACTGTGATCACTATAAAAAAAAATCCACAAATAAAAAAAAATGTGGGTGAGGAATAAATCATATGCAGGTAGCCCTACATGTGGTAGGTGTTGCTCCGCCGTTTGATTGTCACATATTTTCTATTTTTTAATAATTAATTAATTAATTTTTGCTTAAAAAAATTATTTTTTGGTGTGTCGAGTCACAGCTCTCCATAAATATTTATCACAAAATTTAGTGTCAATAAATTTATCATAAAAATGAGTCAACAATTAATTTAAATACTTTAAATGCTAATAATTTTTTTCCTTGACCAGATAGGAATGTCATAACTGTCACTAATAAATAAATGCAAAATACGATCAATTTCAAAGGTTTATAAAAATTAATAAAAACAGGCATCCACCAGGTGACGTTTTATTTATTATTATGATTAGGATTTCCCCTTCATGCGATGCACGATTTGAAATATATTTTTATTTTGTTAGAAAATTTATTTATTTAATTATTATTTACAACCTGAATTTAATAAAAATAGATCAACCCAAAAAAAAAAATCAATTTAAAGCCCTAATAAAAAATCAGCAAAATATTATCTTTTTAATTAATATATTTTATATCAAAATATTCGATACTGGTATCAAATTAAATAATGAGAAATGAGGTTTTTTTTTCATTTATCGTACGTAAAAAAATTAACAGTAATAAATTTATTTGTGCCCGGATGTTGAGAAATACATTGAACAATTTAAAAGTGAGGGAGAGAGATGTAAAAAAAAAAAGAAAAAACAGAACTCCAATTTTCACGTACGCAGACGCATGATGTTCATCCAAAATTAGCAAAACATCCAAAATTAAAACTCATTTTTGCATGATTTTACTCTCTCTCTCTCTCTCTATATATATTGGATTGTATTAGTGTTGATGAACTACTTTTTGTAGTAGGTGAAATGAGCGAGAAAATATTCCTAGCTTTCTTTTATAAAGGTTCCATTTTATTATATAATAATAATTATTATATAATAAGATTATTATTTATTTATTTATTTTTATTTATTTATATTCTGTACTAATTTTCTCCAATTGGCAGCTGGAACTGCTCTTGTTCTTCTTTCATTTAATTATAGAACGGTTGGTTTTGTTTTAGATAAATACAAAACACAGCTAATAATTAGGTCATAATCATATATCAAACGACTGCATTTTAAATATATATATATATATATTAAAAATGATACTAGAAAATCATGGGAAAATGACTATTTCTTACTTATCTAGTCGGATAATACTGAAAATAATCTATTGTTCATTTAGTGGGTGAAGCTAGAGTGAGAGTTGTGTTGATACCAGCGAAATTAAGACTATTCAAACGCTAATCATTTAAATTTTATCCGTACTAAAAGTTCATCCAAATTCCATTTACTAATATCGTCGATTATTATAATCCACTCACTATGTATTTAAATTTTACAGAATATTATGTTTCATGGGGTTTTAATCGGGTATCAAATCAGTACCTTAGCCATCAACGCAATACTAAACAAGAAATTGATCATGGATTATGAGTAGGGTTTGGGTGCTAATGTATTGATTGAATGATATTTTGATATGAATAATTGCTCATGTATATTAGTAGTTAGCATTTTCATAAAATTGAGTAATTGACTATATGGTAAGATGTTACTATTCATGAAATGAAAAGTACAGGGTACGACTCTTACGTGTTACATAAAAATATAATCTTTACTGATTATTTTACATATATATTTTTTTATTTGAATATATATATATATATATATGTCTATATTATAAGTGTGTTTTGTCAAACTAAATCAATGAGTATATCCCTTACTCTTTATTTATCAACAAAATCCAAGACTTTCCACATACTCGAATCTTCTAATAAATATAAGTATGTATTTTATAAATCTATTATTCTAATTAATTAAAATTGAACTGAAATATAATAATGAAGGGAATATTCGACTTTAATTTAGGTTGGAATGGGGCAAATCAAGTCAAATATGTTATATTTTGATTGTTGAGAGTTAATAATTAATAAACATATAAATGTCATCATATCTCAATACAATTTTTTTTTAAAGAAGCACCAAATGAAACATAAAACACAAGACTTAATTGCAAATACAATCACAACCTTTAGTGTTTCTTACATTTTAACACAACTTTTCAGTGATGGCAAATTGAATTATTATTATTATTATTATTATTATTATTATTATTATTATTATTATTATTATTATTATTTTGCAATTCAGATCATCATTTTTTCTACACCTATATATCTCAAAAACGAAAAAATCATTCTAGTTCCGTGTCGTTAATTGACTAAAAGAATGACCACCATTACCACATGTTTGAAGCAGAGAAATTTAGGGAAACCTTATTCCATTATTGTTATGGTTTTCCAATGGTAGTTAAAAGAGAAAATGGAAAATGTCTAATGTTGTAGGAGTAATAGAAAAGAAGAACAAAAAGAGGCGCGGGAAAATTGTGTTCTCTTATTTATCAAAGATCTCTTTATGTAGGGTATTCAAAGTAGGGTTACAATAATACATAGTAAGTGTCTAAATTGCCCCTCTTCAGTTACTTTTGATGAAGATGCACTAATTGTAGTTTTCCTTCAACGCACTCTCTTGTGCCAAATTAAAAGTGTGAATGGTGCATGACTTGTTGCCTCGTTAAAAACCTTGCCAAGTAAAAAAATCTAATGGGAAAAATAAATCCTGGTCTAAGGTAAAAGTAGTGCAACACACCTTTGTTGAGACTCTCAATGAAGTCTACATCCCTCCCTTCAAAAAAATTTGCATCCTCAATTTTACATAAATCATGAGGATAATATCTGGTTGCTAGTTGTAGAAAAGTGTTGATGATACATGTTTCGTCTTGTCGCCTTATGTAGCATTATTTCATCTATTTGACATCTTCATAAATTCGCGTAGGTTCTTCAGTGGTAGAACTCAAGTCTTTAATACTTTGATTATCAATCCTCATGAACTTCATGTAGTGCTATCATGTCGTGCGATTCGATGAGGTAGCTAGAGGGGTTATCTTGTTTGATCTTCAAGATTTCGTCCTGATCCTTATGGTACATAACCAGTTTAGTAATGACCTATACATTGGTCAAACAACACCAATAGAACCAACTAGAAAGTGGTAAGATATTTTATATTTGGGTTAGTTTCAACATTTTATCCTGGAGTTACTTTTTTATTTGTACGCCGTACGCCTTTTTGTCTCTATGTATGAGAGCATTTGACTTTTTCTTTAAAAGTTACAATTTCATTTTTAATCTCTCATGTCTCTAATAAAGCGCAGATATGTCTTTTTGATGTCATTCCAGTGATATTGCGTTGTCCTGAGTAATAATCTAGATAACAAGGTCTTTGAGAAAATAAATATTGGTTGAGTGCATTGAGATTAGTAAAATAATGCGCACATTTCACTTTGAGTAGGGAATTTTAGCTCCCAATAGCGCTTTGTCATTTCCTTTAGACACAAATGAATATTTTCTTATGTCTCCACTTCAACCAATCATAGTAATGCTAACATATTTACTTTATCCATGTTAAATTGCCTGATAATCTTTTGGATATATACAAATCGAGGAATCAGTATTCCACAAACTCAGTCTTCTAGTTCTTGAGACAATATCAAGTTTTCTCATGATTCTTTATCTCAAAATTCGGTTATCAAATATCTCATTCTTTAAGAGTGTTGATTATGTCAATAACATCGACATACATTGTTACAACTGAGAATTCAGAAGTTGTTTTCTTTAAGCCTCCAAATGCAAAGTTAATTATTCTTTCCCTTCCCAATCAACTAGTAGTCACTCAAACGAGTATACCATTTCCGTCCGGATTGTTTCAACCAAGATGAGCATTTAAATCTAATATTGTAAATGCACTCCATGATCTAGAGCCACTTGAGTTGGGCAACGGAAGTCCAACAGACACTTTCACATATCTAAAGAATATGAATCCCTAAAGAGATATGTTGTAATCACATTAGTCTGCTACATTTCAAATCATTTGGAACTTATCAATAAGACGTTATGACGTCCACCGTGGGAGAGTATGTCTCCTTGGAGTCAATTCCAGGGTGTTGTGAGAAAACTTGTGCTTCAAGGTAAGTTTTGTATCAAGACTTTATTATTCTCATTACACTTACTAACAAAACCTATTTTATGTCCTACCAACTTTATACTTCGTGAGGCTAGCACTACAAAACCAAATATTGTTTTGTCATATAATCAAGTTCTATCTAGATTGATTCTTTTCATTTAGTCTAATATGTTTGTGTTGACATGTTGCAACAAAACGTGGTTCGATATCAGAGTACTCTAAGATTCCTTGAGCAACAATATCATCAATAAGAAAAATATTTCCATTATCTCATACAAATTCTCATAATCTATTCAGATTTATTTGTTCTCTGGAATCATATTAAACTTCGGGGCGTCCTCCAGTAATGATTCATAGACATAATTAATGAAAGATAATTTGAGAGTAATTATTTTCATTGATGATTAAATCAAGTTGTGTCATACCTGCCCATCTTTTTCCTTGGGAATGTGTTTATCGAACCAAATGGCGTCTCCCATGTCCATTTGGGAGCCACAACATCAACCAAACCTCCACTAATTGTGGTTGCAACACCTTTCTTTGCAGTGTTGTGCCCGTTACTGAAAACTTTTAACCTTACAAGCACATTTGCAGATGGTATGTATGATCTTGTCACTTTAGCAATATTAACAAACGCGTAAGTGAAAAACCTTCTATACATGAATGTAATATTCGTTTAACTTCACTTTTATATTATGAAGCGTGGGGATCATAATGAGACATACTTGAAAACACTCCATGTCGTTCCCTTAGAAAATCATTTTTCCTATCTTCCCTAACGACGAGAACACTGTCTCATTAAAGTGATGACAATCCGTGAGCAGTAAACCTAGATCTCGCCTATCAAAGGTTCTAAATAGTGTGTAATAGTAGAAAATCCATATCCAATATAAAAATTTAATCATCTTTTAAATATCCATTTAGTGCACTGTGGGAGTGCAATAGGCACATATGCGTAACCAAATATGCGTAAATGTAAAAGTAACATGCTAAATCCAGTTACCAACTCGTATACATAAATTTTTTATTAACAATGGGCCTGAGATGGATAAGTAAAGTTGCAGAAGTATTGCATAACCCCATGTCAGATAGGTATTTTAGTGTGCATTTCCAATGCCTTAACTTCCATCTATATCCTTTTGATGGTGACTTTTGTGAGACAATCTTTGTGTATGCACATGTGTAAAAGAATGCTACAACATTGATCTTGATAGATATGTAATAATCATCAAATCCTGTTGATAGAGACTCTCTAACATTTAGAAGTCTTATTTACTTTATAGAGTGAGGGTGGTGAGCCCTTATATAATCTTTTCTAGCAGTATTTCAAATGCAACATTTGTTATGGACAATAATATGATAATAGTTGGTGTGTTAAAGCATGTACCAGAACCACAGATACTTCCATGATGACCCGCTTTCTGGTGTGATAAGTCCACATATAGTATATTGTGTTCGTTTTATAAGAATAAAATGTCTTGCTTGTATATTTTGCAAAGGAAGGTCTCAATCCTACTTTTTGCTAAAGCATAGACTTGACAGAACTAGTGATGTGCCTTTAAAATAGTAAATAAAGTAGAGGGAGATGTAGGTTGTGCTTTATAAACTATTGACTAAGTTACAACAGAATCAGGTCTGACACTGTACATCGTATCAGATTTTCATTTCATTTTGTATTTCACCTGAGAGTAAGAATATCTATATACTTTCTTAAATATGAATGATCGTGTCATGACTTGGATTTCTAAAGTCGTTGTACTAAATATGTATGAGTTAGTGAATCGAAGTTCATTATAGGTAAAAACGTATAAGTTTGTGTCCAAAGTCCATTGTTGGTGACAACAATCGATTCAACAATCAGAACAACAGTGGAGTATATATCACTAAATTGACTCATTAATTCTCTAAGATGTGCTTCTTTCCACATTCATCAGAAATATCATAATGTATTCCATTTCACTCTGACATGTAATTTATAAAGGATAAACTTTGACACAAGTACCTTAATGTCCAGGTAGCTCTTGGTGTATTCAGAGCTTTTGTGACTTTAAGCATTGTAATATTAGGCATCAATAACACTACTGTTATTCGCCCTTTTTGTGATAATCCTATCATCGTAGTCACATATAGTTTTAATTATACGAAGAAGTTAAAGACCAAAATTAAGTCTATTATAATGAGATATAATGTGCTTACGACTTTCTTGGAACATTAAGAAATGTATTTTTATAAGCTAAGAAAAGTCCTTGTTGTCATTTGAAACCACAATCATGAGGGAGGCACAATGATTTCCCGTTTTTGAAGTAAGTATCCCTTCTTTGGACTTCCTATATCTCTAGTCTAGCAACTTTTATACAAATGTGTAGTATTTCTATACCAAGTAAGTTCATTACCAACTCTTTCTCTTTTGTTCATAAGACTCTAAGGTGTCTCTTGTACCTTGATGTCATGACCACCATGTCCATTTGGGGTAGAGACATGAAAAGCCTCTACAACTCCTTCACCCCTTACCTTTTGGTGTATCATTACCATGTCTGTAGGGATATACACATCATACTTGTTTTACTTTTATCATAGTTATTCCATAAAATTTTCTTATCCCAACATATTTGGTGTTATTTTTTAGAAAAGACTGATATGTCTCTCAACTACTTGATCAGTTGATTAGCTTATTGAATATTGTATTTGTTTTTAAATTGGCATACTCTGACGTGTCTGTACCGGTTCACTAGTATAAAAATTAAAATGACGACGGTAAATTTTTCTATATCGTATCACCTTCAGTGATTTCCACCAGGTTGAGCCATGAACTTACTAACCACACTGACAACATGTGCAAGATCAGGTTTAGTGCAGAGCATAACATATATCAAACTCCCCACTGCACTAGCATAGGGAATTTGAGATATGTACTCATTCTCTTCAGAAGATTTGGGGGCAAAGGCAATAGACAAATGAATACTCGCAGCACTTGGAGTATCAATGGGTTTAGCTGTAGACATACCAAACTTTGATAATATCTTTTGAATATATTCCTTTTGAGAAAGGAAAAACTTCTTCTGACTTCTATCTCTATGAATCTCCATGCCCATATCTTCTGAGCAGCACCCAAATCTTTCATCTTAAACTCAGCGTTGAGAAGACCCTTCAACTTCTGAAATCTGACTTGCTCTTAGCAGCTATCAACATATCATCTACATATATGGTACACGTGTTCATGCATGCATTTTAGGTCGAATTAAGTGTCGTTTTAATGACATTTGCATGCATTTTCGACCGTGTATTGTTCATACTTGTGTTATTGGGCAAGTTGATGTGTTTGGACTCATTTCAGAACAATACAGATAAATTAAGACCAAAAGTCGAGTCTCGAAGAAGTTTTAAACGAGGAACGAGCCAAGGATGAAAAAGAGCCTGATGAAGAATATGCTTCGTTCAAGTCGTCGCGATCGCGACTCGAAGGCGCGCCTACGACCAACCCGACAAGAAAACCAGCTAAAAACTTCAATAATAGTTTGCAGCGGCGACCAAGTCGACGGGCCAAAAAGTATTTTTAGCTGTATACATGGTTCGCGGCCGCGACTCACCTTTGCGACCGCGATCCGACACCCTGTTTTCATCCCGAAACATGATTTTATGCCCATTTTTAGCCCAAACCTCTTACCTCTACATATATAAGGTCCATAATTCTAATTTAGGGCATCTTCCACTAATATTCAGCCTACATTCATCATTGGAGCAAGGGTTTGGAAGAGAAGTGAAGATCAAGATCAAAGGATCATCATCTTTTGGTTCATTCAATCTAGTTTTTGTTTCTCATTATGATTTCTATTAGTTTTATCTTTGTATTAGTTGCCATGAATGGCTAGCACTCTTTTATTCAGCCCTTGATCAATTGTTGAACCTTAAGCTAGGATGGTTATGTAATTTTTACGGTTATTATCCGATTAGATTATGTTTTGGAATCTTCTATGTTGTTTGATGTTATTGATTTACAACTATGAGTTGATTTATGGTTTGATCACCCATTTTGAGGTTCATTTGTGTGTTACTAGGATTGAATTTGTAATCTGTAATTGTATTGTTATATATTTAATCTCAAGTAGCAAATCAAGATCATTCTTCTAGGACAACATAATTTACGACCAATGAAATCGAGCTTGCGAATTTTATGTCGTATTTACTCCGTTGTCGTAATTCATAATGCATTTGCCTATTGAAGACTAGAGAGCTTATTCTAGGAGTCAATAAGTTTGGTAGATTAATCGGAGAGCTTATTTCGATTGATTACACTTTAGAGACAACAATGTTAATAGAGCTTGTTATTAATCTTGGAGTAAGGATTTTGGGACTAATCTATCGGATAATAGCATCAATTACATAGTTAATCCGGGCTAAGGGGATACTAAATCAAGGGTTGGATTCTTTTTATGCTTTTATTTACTTGAGTTGCTAGTTTATTAAGTGCTTTTGGTTAATCTTTGCTTTGATTACTTAACTGCATTAGTGGTTAGTTATTTGATATCATCCAAAATCCCCCCATCTTTATTGTTTTCTTGTTTTGTTTACATTTTTGTCAATCAAGTTATTTAATACATAAGACAAGATCTGTTCAATCGTTCCTTATGAGATCGACCCTTTACTTACCGCTCTACTAGCTAGAGTAGTGGGTTTAGGATAAGTATAAATCATATATTAATTTGGTATACGTTCGACGACACGTAATACACCAATATTGAACCAAATAGATTTAAGAACCATCTTCCAGCTTGTTGTGATACACACAACTATCATAGGGACTCCTGTTGTAACCAAGATATGTCATGTGACTATCAAATCTCTTGTACCACTGCCTCGGAGATTGCTTTAGCCCATACATGGACTTCTTCGACTTGCAAAGATAATCTTCTTTCCTGGAACTTGGAAACCATCTGGCTGAGTCATGTATATCTCCTTATCCAACTCTCCATGTATAAAAGTTGTCTTTACATCAAGTAGTTCAAGCCTAAGATTCTGATGGGCAACCATTTGTAACACTACCCTGATGGAACCACAGGTGAGAATATCCCATCGTAGTTTAATCTCTCTCTCTGCGTGAACCCTCTAGCAGAGACTCCGGCGTTATACCTGATACCCTCAGCAGATGATATCCCTTCCTTCTTCTTGAAAATCCATTTACAAGTAATAATCTTTCTCTTCGGAGGTCGTTTGACTAATTCCTAAGTATATTCTTGTGAAGGGACTCCATCTCATATCTCATGGCAACAAGCCATTGGGTGGACTAAGTACCTGTAACAATTTTTTTGTAGGTGGATGACTCATGAGAATCCACCTCTTCAGCAACCTGTAATGCATATCCCATCATATCCTCAAACCCATATCTCTTTGGAGCTTCAACTCCAATCCTTCTAGCTCGATCAAGAGCTATATTGTACGATCTAGCTTCAGATGGTTAAGTTTCTGGTGGTAAAACATCTTGAAGCTCGGTGTCAGAATGTGAGTGTTATTCTCCATCACCTTTTTGTGACTTACTCTGCTCCACCTATTTGTCAACACTATCATTTCGTGACACAATAATAAACTCCACAGTGGGATTAAACATAGAATTCTCATAAAAAATAACATTCCAGCTGAGTATAACCTTATTTTCAGATGGAGAACAGATTCTATACCCCTTAACACCATCCTCATAGCCCACAAACACTCCATTCTTCGCTCTTGGCTCCAATTTACCCCCACTCACATGATAATAAACAGTACAACCAAAAGCTCTCAAATTAGAACAATCAACAGACTTACCGACCATACCTCATAGGGTGTTTTGAAGTTGATCCATGTGTGAGGTCCACAGTTTATCAGGTAATATGTTGCGCTCACCGCTTTAGCCCAAAATCTTCGAGCTAATCCGGCATTAGAGAGCATGCATCGAGCTCTCTCCAGAAGCGTCTGGTTCATGCATTCCGCTACACCTTTTTTTGTGGTGTATGCCTTACTGTATGATGTCTTGCGATCCCCTCATTCTTGTAGAACTCATCAAAATTAGAAGAGCAGAATTCTAGATCATTATCAGTTCGCAGCCTTTTGATCTTCCTCCCAGTTTGATTTTCCACCAAAGCTTTTCACTACTCAAAACTCTTGAAAGCTTCACTCTTATGCTTCATCATAATCACCCAAGTCATTCTTGAGTAGTTGCCAATCATAGACACAAGATATATATAGCCTCCTAGAGATTCAACACGTGAAGGGCCCCAACAATCAGAATGGATATAATCATGCGTGCCTTTCGTTTTATGAACTGCCTTGGGAAACTTGATGCGAATTAGCTTCCCAAAACACGGTGTTCACAAAATTCGAGGCTGGTGACCATGTGGCCACCGAGAAGATCTCCTTTCGACAGAATCTGCATCCCCTTTCCACCCATGTAACCAAGTCTCATGTAACATAACTTAGTCAGATCATCTTTGGGAACCTCGGATGATGCAACATTAGTAGAAATAGATACAATTGAACCCTAAAATAAATACAGAGTCCTCCATTTCACACCTTTCAGAACCATGTTAGAAACCTTGCAGACATACAAAACTTCACCTTCACATCTGAAACTGAACCCCTTACTGTCCAATAGACTCAGTTATATCAGGTTCTTCGTCATGAGTGGAACATGCCTAACATCATTCAGCGTGCAGAATTTACCATCATGTATCCGTAAGTTAATTGAGCCTATTCCAACCGACTTGCAAATCGAACTGTTGGCCATATAAATATTGCCTCCATCCACCTGTTCGTAAGTTGTGAACCACTCTTGCACGAACATATATAGTAAGATACCCCAGAATCAAGAACCCACACATCAGTGTGACGTGTTTGTCCAGCAGCAACTAGGGCTAAATCATCCTCAGAGTTGGTGTTATCTCCTTCAGCAACAACAACGTTACCTTCTTTATTTTCCTGTTTCTGCTTTTTCTTCAGACAGTCATTCTTCCAATGCCCTGTCTTTTTACAGTAGTTACAGGTATGATCTGGTTTAGGGTCTTTAGAGCCTGATTTCTTCTTGAATTTCTTTTTCCCCAAATTTCCAGATCCCTTAATCCCATTCCCACTGGCTACTAGCCCATCGGCCTGATTATCCGTACTCGTACCAGTTGCCTTATGGCGTAGCTCTCTGGTATGCAAAGATGATCTAACCTCTTCCAGAGTCACAATGTCTTTCCCAATAATGAAAGATTGCACAAAATTCTCATACGACAAGGGTAGGAAAACCAACATAATTAAAGCAACATCCTCATCATCTACTTTAACATCAATATTACGTAATTCTAATAAAATTGTGTTTAATTGATCTAAGTGTTCACGAAGTGACTGATTTTCGTGCATACACAAACTGAATAGACGTTGTTTCAACAACAACTTATTGGTTAGCGACTTCGTCATATACAGACTCTCCAGTTTCAACCATAATCCTGCCATAGTTTCCTTCTCTGTGACCTCGGTAATGATATCGTTTGCGAGACATAGCATGATTGTCGAGTGCGCCTTTTCCTCCAGACTGCCATTTCGGCCTCTCATAGAGCCACCGCCATGCCTTTCTTATCTTTCGACATCATCGGTGACCACAACCCCTATTGTTTCAACAAGGCTCACATCTTGATCTACCATAGACTGAAATTGTTCCTCCCCGTGAATTTATCGATTTTCACGGTTAACGCAGACATCTTTCTCACCAGATTACGAAAACCCTAATCGGGCTCTAGATACCAATTTGTGATAACGAGATGCGAGAAAGATAAATAAACGAGAAATAAACGAACACAAAATTTACGTGGTTCACTAACAATAAGTTAGCTACGTCCACGAGCAGAGGACAGGAAATGTATATAATGATCAGGATGTTTACATAGTACAAAATGACCCCAGGTAAAATAATAGGGCTATTTATATCTACCTAACCGACTAGACATCAAAATAAATCCAAAATAAAAAATGAGCCAAACATAACATACACCATAAAGTTCAGGGGCAACCATCGGGGGGAGCATCGCCCCTCCCCCTCCTCCCCCCCCTCCCCCTCCCCCCCGAACCGACCAGCTCGCAGCAGGGTTCAAGACATTCTAACATATTCATTTATCCAAGATATGTATATTTTGTTCATCCTTGCATAGAGGTAATGCTCATAATATATATATATATATATATATACATACATACATACATACGTACACACACACACACACATATATATACATATGATATACTCATACAATATGAATTATTCATCATTATAAAAATTCTTAAAAAAATCATCATTTTTTTGCTCCAAGTACATGAAAAAAATTCACTAATCATTTTAACAATTAAAAAATTCAGGTGCATATTGTCTTGAAGATGTTGCAGTATTTTCGCATCTCAATTTTTAGCTTTATGACTATAAGGGGAATCAAGTGAAGTTCGATTGGTTGAGTCCCAAGAAGTTTAGCACAATGATTTGAAAGTGATTCTCACCAATCACTCTCTTCAAATTGTACTAAAACAGGGAAAAATAAAAATAATCAAGGGACTTTGAATATATAACAAAATTAATGATCAAATTCATTTAAATAGTTTGAGAATCTGCTCTAATCGGTTCAACTATAGTAGTTATCTATTATAATAATCTTATTTACTTAATCAACTTGTTCGATAAATGTCAACAACAGGAAAATTTTGCCTGATAAACCCGATGCTAAGGGTACGACGGATGTTTATATATGAAAAGTTTACCATTTTCCCCTCAATAATATGACCGAGTAATTATGCACGGTTTGAACTCTCCAAAAAATAAATGGCAGAATATGACGTTTTCATGTATAGGTAATATATGATTGGATATATACAAATGAAAAATAAAAATCTTCATTAACATGTATGATTTGAACCCTCACACAATAAATGTCAGCAACATGTACGGTTAGAAATTGACAGAATATTATTACAAATTTTACTTAATAATGATTGGAGATTTTTTCTTCAATATGCGAGTTGATTTTGGCGGATTATGACGAATCAATTTTTTTTTTGTGATTGGAGATCTTTCTTTAGTATGACCGAGTAATTATTGGGAGAATATCATTACAAATATAGTTAATATATGATTGAAGTTTTTCCTTGAATGTGAGAGTAATTTTTTACAGATTATGACCGTGTCAGTTTGACATAATATCATTGTAAATGTAGTTAATATATGACTGTAAAATTTTCCTCATTATAAAAGTTATTACCATAAATTTAATATTTCTAAATTTAATGATGGCGTTTGGACAGAAAAATATAGAAATTGCTATTTATGGATACTTTCATTATTAAGTAAAATATATTTTCTTTGTTTATTCTTCATTTTACAAATCATATAATTTCACATTGGAACTGACCTACCATAATTATTTGCTTACATGTCAAAATTACTCTGAAAATTATATTATGTGGCAAACTCACTTATTACTTTTAGTTCTTTTATTTCTTTTTACATATTTTGTTGTGAAAAATCTATGTGTTATCATAAAAATCTTTCCTTCACACATATATATGCGTGTGTTAATAATTTTTTTTTTTAAAGTTACGTTTTAATGTTAATTTTCAATTTCATTATTACTTATGGAAATTAATATTTATGCATTTGAATTTCTAGAGAACTTCAAAAGATATATTATATATGAGCCCCGTGTATTTGCACGGATCTTGAATTAGTACTCTCTGTTTACACCACTTTTGCCGCGTTTATTTATTATTCCACTGCACTCGATAATTACAACCTACCTTTGTTCTCATTTAGCACCACCAACATAAGAAAATGTGATTCTCAAGCTACTAAATAATTGGAATATATTTATTTATGAATTAACCTGTATCGATGAGGAAGTGTTGATTATGCATTTGTTTTAGGACTTACTTATTGGGTTGGGTAAATCCTACCCTACCATACCATAGTTCTGGAAAAACTACACCTATATATTATTCAATTATTAAATTACTCCAAACTAATTTTTAATACATTTTCATAATTTTTAAACACATATTTTATTAATTATACCATATTTAATCATAAAACAAATACAAATTTTACTACCCACTCAACACAAAATTTGTTATTATTTATATTAAAAAAAATGTTTAATATATTGATTTGTTTCGATAAAAATCAAATTCCACTTCTATAGTTTGATGTTCATATGGTACAATAATTGAATCAAATTTGGTCAATATAAAAAATCTTTAGTTATAGTATAACTGAATAACTTATCTGGATATTGTAATATTTTGTAAGTCTTTTTACTATTTCACATTCACACACGCCTGTAGAAAAGCTAATAGAGTCACACATTTTTTAGCACATTACGAATCCGAACTGAAATCGGAACATTCTGGATAGAGGAGGTATCTGCTCAAGCCCCTCACTCTGTTGAACATTATGTACGGCTTTTGCCACAACTTCATGGATGTTAATTCGTTCTTACGTACCTAAAAAAGAGATCTCAATCTTTATAAATTAAGCGATGACTGAATCCTTCTTAGACGGAACGAGTCACCACCACGAACATTTTTTATCACTATAAAACACAATAAAAAGAATTCCACTTTTTGAGAAATAATAAATGGGATGTAACCTGGATTTGGCCTTTAGCCAAGGTTGAGGTAATGCCCTTAAAATAAAAAAAATAAAAAGAAAACTTTACAGAGAAATGATTTGCA
This sequence comes from Ajuga chamaepitys, assembly GCA_958295605.1. Classification (NCBI taxonomy): domain Eukaryota; kingdom Viridiplantae; phylum Streptophyta; class Magnoliopsida; order Lamiales; family Lamiaceae; genus Ajuga; species Ajuga chamaepitys. Next base: position 51,637,889 of record OY282507.1, read on the forward strand.
TTTAGGTTTGTTGTTTAGTAATCCAGTCAGTGTGGAACATAGAAGAATAATTAAAGATTTCAACAAGACAACAAGGGCCACAAAAGGACAGACAAGACTATAACTTAGAATAAGCTAGGCCCCCCATCAATCACCCCCCCACCCCACCCCACCCCCACCCCCCTCAAAAAAGGGGAAAAAAAAAAAAACAATGTGTCATTGAATTCAATAATAAATTGATATTTTGTAAATAAGTTTCACAATTCTTAACGGGATATTTGTGCTGAGATGTAGTGATATGTGTCACGATCGTTGTGGCATATCGTTGAATGATACATCCATTTAAATAGTCTAAAATTATTTTTGTTTAAGAGATTTGTAGGGTAGAATGTGTATTAGAAATTGTAAAAGGTGTGTTGAGAACTGTAAAAGATGATGTAGGTAATAGAGTGTGGATGTGAAGGGATAAAACCATCCGATTATAAAGTAAAATACGTTGAGGATGGACTATCCACATTCGAATGAGAGAAATCTCAAAACAAATATCCCCTAAGGGGAGGGGGTTATTTGAAATGAATTATTTTTTTAAAGTATTTCAAATTATAATATACACAAAACATAATAAACAGGCACCTACCCCACCCTCACCCCCAAACAAAAAAACAGCCTATTTTTTTAACTCAATAATAAATTATTAGTTTATAATAAGGTCCACAATTATTAAATGACAGTGTGTTATTTAATATGTATTATATTTTTCAGGTATTCAAATTGTAATGTATGTATATAAAATAATTACCATCACTGGATAAAATATTTTTCCTCTTTCTATCTTGTTTGAGTTTTGTCAAATTTTACTTGTATGTTTAACTTATGTTTAAAAATCGACAAAAGAATAATCAAATGTTATTAAAGGATAAAGATTTATTTGAACTTAGAATAGATCAAAAGAATTGTAATTACAAATATTATAACTAATTAGGAAAATTGTTTCAGCCCAATCGCAAGCGAAAAAGAGAACGAAGGAAAAATCACGCTGCTTGCAACTCTAAACATATGAAGACTAAGGAAAAATTGTAATTAAGTAATTAAAGATCATCATTATATGTTCAACGAATCATATTTCATTGACCGTGACTGCTTGCACAATTATTAGAGAAAATAAGGAGATTTGGACAATAACAAAAGAATCTCAGAAGCCCGATCAGAAAACGAAGATCGGAGCCACACCAGGCGTGGAGAAGGTTAAAGATCGAAGATCGCACAAAGCGTGGAAAACAGCAAGTTAAATCAAGTTCAAATAAAAACTTAGAATTTCTAATTTCACGAATTAGTTAGACATAATTAAATAAGTAAAAAGTAAACAGTTATATAAGTCCGGATTAATGATATCGTTTTTAAGTTGTACCTTCACCAAATAAATAAAAAATGTATTTTTAACCCGAACTCTTATTATAAGATGGATAGATTATAATGGTCTATTTGCTTAACACTAGGGAATATTGGACTAAATCTGATTGAAGAAATTAATGAGTATGTTTTATTAGAATTCGATCTTCTAAATTTACTGAGTCTAATCATAAGTAAACGGACGTAAGTGTCTAAATAATCTTACATGTTATAAGAATCATGATTCATTCTAAAAAAAAAATTACAAAGCTTTCAACAATTTGATTAAGTAGGCCCCCCACCCCCCCACCCCCCCATCTACCACCACCACCCAGGCCCCTCATAAGGTGGGCCCATGATTGGGGGTCTGATCTGGCAAACTCAGTGATGCCAGCCTAGAATTGCCATACATCATTGAGCAATGGGCCCCATTTTCCACAAAGCACATGCCAACCTTCCCATGCATACACATTACACACAAAAACCACCTCCATAAAAAAAAAATTAAAAAAAAAATATATTTCGGTTTGTCCCCTTCTTAATATGACCACTTATTTTATTTTTAAGGTTCCCTAATCATGCTTAATTACATTACATTATTACACCTCCCAACTCCCAACTCCCAACCCAATTCAAATTATGTCCTCCGTAATCCTCCTACATTTCTTGCTGCATCGTTTAATCGATTTTTGCTACGTAGAAATATTTTTTTACGAATGATTTGTCTTGTTTTAAGTTTATCTTTATTTATGATATAATTCACACTTTTCATTTGACTCCATCAATATTTTCACTAACCAACCTTAGATGCATCATCTAATAGCTGTCACGTAAAAAATATTTTTTTTTTCGGTGTGACTTGCCATTTCCTAAATTTTTCTTTCATTGATGATAAATTTAAACTTTTCTTTTAATTGAACCAATATATCTGCGTCATAGTGTAATAAGAGGATTTTGTTGCACCAAATCATCCGTCCGAGAATCAATCTATTTCATTCATATTCCACTCAAAATAAACAATTTTCATTTTTTAGACAATTCAACATGTTTTAGATTTATTGTTTATATTTAGTGGTTCAAGAGGTTACGATTCGGGTGGATCTAGATTTTATAATTATGCTTATTTTTATTTTGTAGTCAGACAAGTTTATAATTCATGAATTCATCGTTAATGATTCCCGATCAACATTCCAGAAATTTAGAATTAGTGGTTCATAAATCCCGAATAACTTTTAATTTTCGTACGAAACGCAAAATGAAATACCAAAAATAGAAAAGAAGATTTGGTCCTTCATACTTTCTCTCTCTTACATAAAATCAGCTTCTCTCTCTTACACAAAAACAGGAAAAAGAAGAGAAAAAAAAAACAGAATTATTAACAACAAAAATTTGCCGTTATTGTTGTGTCGGCAAATACCCGTTGGGTAGAAAATTACGCGAGTGATTAATGCTTCCTAATTCCCAAAATTTTAACCGACCCTACATATTTTCCAAATATATAATAATTATTTTTCTTTAAATAATATTTCCTTTCAAAGACTCCATATATATGGTCTAATTGAGCTAGACGAAGAGGTCTTTTTCTTATTCTGTGCTGTCCCTTTCATTCACCATCCTTTTTATTTTTATTTATTTATTTTATTTTATTTTTGTAATAAATTTAATTCTTTTGTACGTAATTTTCCTCCTTAATTGCCACTCATAATCATTCAATCACTCCCCTTTTTTCTCTCTCTCTCCCTCTCTTCTTAGTTCTTTTGTGAAGTCAAAGATTTCTCAGAAGGGGCGGCTTTGAATGAGGGATTGAAGAAATGAAGAGGCTAGTAAGTACGTTTAATTTCTTTTTGTTGATAGTGATTGTTTTTGTGTAATTTAAGGTTTGTTTTTAGCTTTTTTGGATCAAATTTGGGTGTTATTCCTTTCTGGGCTTGTGAAAAAGTAAATCTTGTCGTTGAACTGTGTTTCTTGAGCTTCGGTTCTGTCCATTGTTGTCAGAAATGTTTGGCGTTAGTCGAGCGGTAGACTGGGGTGTAGCCCATAATCGGGCTTCGGCTGGATCTAGGCGGGATTAAATGGAAAAGAGTTGGGGAGAAAATGTAGACAGTCGATGACATAGGTAGAGCCTAGTCGGAGTTAGACGGACAGTGGTTCTGTTTCTTGATTACTACTATTTTGTTTTTATTTATTTTTTTCAGCTTTTTTGGATCAAAATTGGGTGTTGTTCCTTTCTGGGCTTGCAAAAAAGTAAATCTTGTCATTGAACTGTGTTTCTTGAGCTTCAGTTCTGTCCATTGTTGTCAAAAAGGTCAGGCGCTAGTCGAGCAGCAGACTGGATATAGCACGTAATCGGGCTTGGACGGGATCTAGATTGAGTGGGAGAAAATGTAGTGGGTTGATGACATAGGTAGAGTCTAGTCGGAGTTAGACGGGCAGAGGTTCTATCCTTGATTACAATTTTTTTGTTTTAATTTATTTTTTTCAGCAGGATCAAGTTTGGGTGTTATTCATTTCTGGGCTTGCCAAAAAGTAAATCTTTTCATTGAACTGTGTTTCTTGAGCTTCAGTTCTATCCATTGTTCTAAAAAACGTCAAGTGGTAGTCGAGCAGCAGATTGGGGTCTAGCCCGCTCGTAATCGGGCTTGGCGGCAGATAGGCAGGGTTAAGCAGGGAAGAGTTGGGGAGAAAATGTAGTTGGTTGATGACATAGGTAGAGACGAGACAGAGTTAGACAGGACTTTTAGAACAGAGGTTCTGTTTCTTGATTTTTTTTTTTTTTGTTTTTATTTATTTATTTCAGCTTTTTTGGTTTAGGTTTGGGTATTGTTCCTTTCTGGGCATCTGTTTTTCTTACAAAAAAGTAAATCTTGTCAGTGAACTGTGTTTCTTGAGCTTCAGTATATCCAAAGTTCTGATAGACAGTAGCCGTTAGTCGGGCAGCAGTAAACTGTGGTGTAGTGGCTAAATTAAGGCTTGGGCGGGGTTAAACAGGATCCAGGCAGGGAAGAGTTGGGGAGAAAATGTAGGCGGTCGATGATAGTCTGGACCATAGGTGGGTCCTAGTCAGAGCTAGATGGGGACTTCTAGAACATATGTGGAAATTTGATTTGATGTTTTCACACTGTGTGTATATTACAAGTGATTCTTGGTTTGTAGATCTGAATTTGTGTTCTTGTTCAGCTTCTGCTTCAAGAGTAGTACTTTGTGTTAATTCTGGAATGTACTACTGGCATAATTTTGTTCCATTATTCACCATAGCCAATAATTGAGATCTATTTGTACTGTTTTACTTTGTTATATGCCCATAAAAATTGTAACTTTTGGAGTTATTGTAAAAATATCTCCAGTTTTCATCAGTACATTAATGTCATAAAGTCAAACTACAATCTAAGATGGTTAACAGTGTTAGCGAACAAAGGGTTCAGTAAAAACTGGTGTTCGAGCTCAATAAGTGCTCGTTTTTTTCTGTCTGTTTCATAACGAACAGGCTAGAACATTGAAGAACTCATTGGTTAACTGCTCGAGAACATGTTCATTAGGGTCGTATAATAACTTAACGATACTAATGAATGCGCCTTTCCTTTGCAAATTTAACAGCATTTTTCGAGTGTTTGCAGTAGATTTTGCTTTTGAAGAAGCCATTCAAATTGATTTTTGTTGAAAATAAAGCCCTTTTGACTAGGAATTAGAGGGTGTGTTTGCAACTCATAATTGGTAGCTTAAAATCATTTTCCGATCCAATAATTGCTTTTGGAGGTGTTTGCAATATCACACTCGAAACAGAAAATTGCTTCTCAAAAGCACTTAGTTGTTTGCAATATCACACATAATTGATTTTATACAAAAATCAATTCAAATCACTTTTCTCTAAAAGTACAATTATTTGCAAACACCTCCTTAGTTTGAAGCAGCCTCACACCAGCTTTTCAAAATCAGATTTTAATTGATCCCTATAATTAGTTTTAGAGAATCCAAGCACTGCAAAATCACTTTTGGGCATAAAAAAGTAATTTTAAGTAGTTCAGTTTTGCAAACTCCCCCACACTGTTGTTTTCTTACTGTAAAATATACTCGTGATTCGACATGCTGTCTATATAATGCGCTTTACTCGTTTTGTTGTGTGCAATTGCATCTCAGGTAGTTTTGTTTTTGCTCCTGGTATTGAGCAAAGCTGCCGATTACAATGGCGTATGCAAGTCAAATTGGCCATTGACTCCAAGGCCTCACAGCGTGTCCGTAACAGAATTTGGGGCTGTGGGAGACGGGAAAGCAGTAAACACCGTTGCGTTTCAGAATGCAATCTTCTATCTTAAGTCCTTTGCCGATAAGGGTGGGGCGCAGCTCTATGTTCCGGCTGGCCGGTGGCTCACTGGTTGCATCACTCTTACGAGCCACCTCACGCTTTTCCTCGAAAAAGATGCTGTTATTCTTGGTTCTCAGGTTGGTTTCACATTGAAATTTCATACTTAATTCCATTGTTTTTGAATTATGCTTATGATTGAAATAATTTATGTTTATTGTTTAGTTGTTACATAATTTGTAGAGTTTTTAGATGGTAAAAACTACTTACAAAATTGTAACAGCAGATGCTACTGATAGGACGAGCGGTTTGCCTATTTCGGCATTTTCGCGTCGTAAAAAAAATAATTTTTGTGGTTGTGGTTCACATTTTAAGTTCAGGATTCATGATACATATACAAGTTTAATGTTTAGTGCCTACGGTTCGATTTTTCCAAACTAGGGTATATTTCTATTCAAGATTCATGATTTCACGAGTCATGGTTTATGATTCAGTAGTTCATAGTGCAGGGTTCACTATTCATGCGTTCAGGGTTTACGATTCATGTTTTAATGTTTGATTCTCGGGTGGAACGTTGTAATAGTGGGACAGAGGATCTGAATTGTGTTCTCATGGTTTACTAAAATATGTTTATTCCTCAGGATTACGTTCACTGGGACGTAATCGACCCATTACCTTCGTATGGCCGAGGCCTTGAGGTGCCAGGTCGAAGATATCGAAGCTTAATCAACGGACAAAATCTAACCGATGTCGTTATTACAGGTACCAATATTTCCACTAATTTTCGATATTTAGGTTCTTATCCTTTGGAATCTTTACATCCTCATTCAAATCCGCTTGCAATACAGGGAATAATGGGACTATCGACGGACAGGGTTCCGTTTGGTGGGACCAGATGAATGCTCATTCTTTAAATTATAGTCGACCACATTTAGTCGAACTTCTTTGGTCGGACAACATTGTCGTGTCAAACTTAACGTTCTTGAACGCACCTGCGTGGAACATACACCCTGTTTATTGCAGGTACCTTAAAATTCTCGTTGAAATTTTTGAACCTCGTTTTGTTTGAATTAAATATATTAGTATCACACCTTGTTATATGTTTTCTGATGTGCAGTAAATTGCTAGTTCAGAACATAACCGTTTATTCGCCACCCGACTCGCCTCACACTAGCGGAATCGTCCCAGGTCTGTGTAATTCGAGTTATACTCGTATCGTTTATAATTTCAACTTCATGAATGTGAATTTGAATTTGGCTTTTCTTGTGACGAAAATATTGGTTTATACAGAAATATTGGTGCTTTAATTCTACAGATATATCCATGAAATATCGGTATATTAGTGCGTTTTTTAAAAAATGCTCGAAAATCTACTAAAAAGACAATATTGCCCTTATCGAATGGAATTCGGAAAATGCGGCAGTGTTATTTTTATATTGAAGCTCACTGTTTATACCGAATGTTATTTCAGATTCGTCAGACCATGTATGCATCGAGAACAGTAACATAAGCACGGGATACGATGCAGTCGTACTAAAAAGCGGTTGGGACGAATACGGTATTTCTTACAACAAACCAACCTCCCACGTCCATGTTAGAATGTCTCGTCTACAATCTTCTTCCGGCTCCGGTTTCGCCCTTGGTAGCGAAATGTCCGGCGGAATCTCCCTTGTATTAGCCGAGCATCTACACATACACAACTCTGTCTCTGGAATCGAGCTCAAGACAGCAAAGGGACGAGGCGGTTATATCAAGTACATCCTCGTGTCGAACATCCACATGGAAAATGTACAGCAAGGAATCAAGGCAACAGGTCAGTACACATCTCATCCAGACGAAGGATACGACCCCAACGCCCTCCCGGTTGTCAGCGAAATTACGTTAAAGGGCTTCGTTGGTGTAAATATTACGAGAGCTGGGGTATTTTCCGGACTAGACGAGTCTCCCTTCACGTCTATATGTCTTTCCGACATCTCCTTCTCTGTCTTATCCGATCCTCAGCCGACCTGGACATGTGACAACGTTGCTGGCTCGTCAGTTGACGTGTCACCCGAACCCTGTCCAGAACTCCAAAGCTCGTCTTCCGACTGTTTTATCTTCTCACATCCGAATAGCCAGATCGCAGAGATGTGAAGCACCCGATAATCAAATTCAATCAAATCATTCATTCATTGGTCCATGGGACGAGGTACGTTCCTTCTTCTGTCGACTCTGGTTCATAATCGTCCGATAATTCCTGACGACAGGAGGACGGGATTCGTCGTCCGAGTGGTGTCATTCATTTTACATTCTGTGTACAGTGTCAGTTTTTTTATTCAAGTGTAAGAAAAGTTTTGGTAGTGCAATGGTTGCATTTGTTTTGTTTCATGTTATTGTCCATTTTTCATTCACTTTGTACATTCTTGAACTGGAGATTTGTGAGATTGGATTGATTAAAGGAGGGTGGTGGTAAAAGGGTGTTATTATTGGGGACTATATAGTTCAAATTTGCAATAAAAGTTCACATTTCATGTCTTGATTATTCATTTCAAAATTTTCATTTTTCTTGCTTATATAGTTTTGAATGCTTGAGGTGCAATTGTTTATTATATCACTTTTTTGTTCTTCTTCTTTAGTGTTGTAAAATTCGTTAGGCACGTCTCGGGTCGGGTGCTAGACTTGTGCCTATACAAGGCACAAGTATTAAACAGATTAAATTCTCTAAAAAATCGATAAAATGGTAGTGGTTTGGAGTGGGTGAATGTTTCAGCTCTGTGTAATTAAATATATAAGTAGTTATAAATTTAAAATTTGTTATCACAATATTGTTGGATACACTTTAAATATAGCTTTATACGTCATAATTTTATTTGTAAATTCACTTTTTATTCATTTATTTCTTATTTAATTTAACTTTTTATCAATCAAATTATATTTCAGTTTTAGAGTAAAAAATAATGGTACTATAAAAATACTATAAATTACATAATACTACCTCCGTCCCAGCTTAATTTGCCTACTTGTCATTTTGATTTGTCTCACCTTAACCTGTCAGTCCTATAAATGGCAATTTTTTCTCACAATCTCCACCCTCAACATCTTCATTCTCAATCTCCACCTTTAAAAAGTCAAAGATTCCACAAAATCTGTTTTTTCTTAACTTCCGTGTCCGGTCAACCTAGACAGGTTAAGTCGGGACGGAAACCTAACTCGATGAAGCCTGGGAGGGCTGATCAAGGAAACCCGACAGGTTGACGAAGCGGGGTAGGGTTAGGGCCAGGTAGGTTAGGACTATGCGCTTTGGCAGTGGCAAGAGAGTAATTTTTGCTGTTTGTCTAGAGAGAATGGGAAAATAATGAGTGGATGCAATCCCCAATTATTCAAATTAAATCGGGTATTTCAAATGATGTTACAACTTCTATTTCAACTTCAATATATAATACATGTACATAATGACATCATGATAACATCATAAATTATACATGTGCATATTGATACATTTGAATAGCAAATGGAACACCATATATAATATCTCGTTTAGGAGCTGCAATGGGGCTAGGGGTCGGTGGTGATGGAGGGACGGAGGAGCTGGAACAGGTGGTCCACAAGGGGAAGGACCCACTTTAGTTTTTCGCTGTTTTTCTTCTTTTGGTTTTATGCACTTGCTGTTTTTTTTCTTTTGGTTAGCTTGGTCCTTTAGATCATTATCTCGGATTAAAATCGAGTGACTGATGTTTTCCGTGTGTGGGAATGGTTTATCTCCCCTCTTGGAATGCTTATGCTCCTATTTTGGAGGATTATGGACCCCAGCACCCTTTCAGGATTCTCGTCTGGGCTCCTGATTTCTATTTAGATTACTTTGTAATTCAAATGGACCGTTTTGGCCCGTTGATCTATGAATGAAGTCTATGTTTGTAAAAGAAAAAAAAAACTAGCCCTACCCAAACATTAGACATACAATTCACAAATAAAAGCAAAAAATAAACCACCAAAAACATTGCGAACATTGCCTTTATCACCAGCTGACCCTGGTCTTCTCGTGCGGTCCCATTAGTACGCTTAACAAAAATCATCCGTCAGACACATGCAGAGTAGTTTGATGAGTGTTCTACAATTTTTTTATTCTATATCAAACCCGCAACAACATTAAAATAATACTTTTTATTTGTATATAAATTCACTACCACAGACAGGGTAGTTTGATGAGTCTTCTACAATTTCTTTATTCTTTTGACGTGTGTCTTTACTTCTTTACTTGTCTTTTAACTTATAAGGAGATCTCTATTTATACTTGTACAGTTTTTCATAAACATTTGATTTATCATTCAGTTCTTTCTATCTACAATGATTCATCATTTCTTGATTTGGTATTCTATTCACAATGATTGATCATTCTTGATTTGGTGATTCTCTTTTGCCTCATTTCCTTTTTTGGGCTTTTTGTCGACTTATTTAGTTTTATTACCTTGTTCCTTTCTTGGTGATTCTCTTTTGGCTCATTTCCTTTTTGGGGCTTTTTGTCGACTTATTTAGTTTTATTACCAAAATCTTGTTCCTTCCTTGTGCAGTGGCATGAGCCATATATGACTAATAGTGTCATTAGAGTAAACGTTCATATTTACAATGGTTGTGCTTAACGTTTCTTTGGTGGGGGTGGTGCTCTTTTATCACCACAAGAAAAAATTCCATGGTCGGGGTGGTTCTCTTTTGTCAGCGCAAGAAAAAATTATCTTTTTTTTCAAGTATCACTCACTCAAACATTTACCCCTCTCGTATTTCATTTGACTTCGTTAATTCTCCTTGTATGAGGTGACCAACATGTTTGTAAATATTTTTTTTAAAAAAGAAATTGCACTATCTTTAACTGCATCTGCATATTATATTGTTCTAAAATATATTTATCTTTTATTGGCGGAAAATTATTATTGTGGCACATTTGTCTTTTTAATTATGAAAAATGATTGTTATGGCACATTTTATATTGATAATCATATTGATGCTAACTGTGGCAGTTTGTGTGATCTTTGTATTATTTCGTTAAATATGATATAAAAGATATGGAGAAATATACAATACTCATTTACCAAAATAAATTTAACACACAAAAAAAAAAAAATCACCTCTATTTATTCTTGTCGCTCTTTGTATTAGTAGTGCAAATTCAATTCATCCTTCGGTATAAAATGATTTCCCCAATTTCTCCAAATAATTTTTAGAATATTTTGCAAGAAATTGATGAAGATTTTGATCATATAATGATCATTCTTTTGAAAGTATAGATTTCTATTTTCATATTAAAAACAAAGTATTTTTCATATTAATTCCATGTTAACATCTTATGACTGTCTACAATTTAAAAAAATATACAATCAATATAACTATTTATTAATATTAAAATTATTAAATATATGTAATTATTCGTTGCTCAACTTTGATGATATATAGAGATAACTTTTAATAAATTATTGTACATATACAATATGATTAGGTACTACTCCCCCGTCCTAAGTTACCTACTTTGGTCGGCCACAGATGATAAGAGAAAAACAGATTTTGATTAAAGACGGAGATTGAGGATGGAGATTTTGAGAGAAATTTGTCATTTATAAACTGACAAGTTAAGTTAAGACAACCGAAAAGGAAAGTAGGAAAGTTAGAATGGGACGGAGGAAGTATTATTTAACATTTTATATAACTATTATACTTCTCAAAATATGACAAAAATTCCCCTAAGACGATCTATGAAGAATTAAATGAGATAAATATAGTCAACCGTGTTAATTATATTAAATCCATATATATTATTTAACAACTAAAAAAACGGATGTAATAATACTAAATACTAATATACAATTTACAATAGAACAATAATTACCTTTGAAAGTTCAACATAAAGAGTAATACGTTTATGGTTAACTATTGATACATTTTCACACGATTATAATCAAGCAAAACACGAAGGAGTTTCAAATGTTGGATTGAAGGATTTGACAAAGGATTTGAATTCATAATGTCAAATTTATTGACGTTGTTTGGATTAACATAACGTCGTACCCTAATCCTCAACCTTAATTTGGCATGTAAAATAAAATAATTGGACATCTTCTACCATACTATATTGGTATTCCATTTTTAGCTAGTACCACCAAACAAGTATTCGGGGTGTCAACCCTAACGATTTCGGGCTAGTCTAACTCCGACTAGGTTCTAGGTGCTCGACTGTCCTCGGCGGTTTAGTTACTTTTCCGACTATTCCCGCTTAATCTATCTAGATCCCGTGTAATTCCGCCTAAGTCTCAACTAGGCGCTAGACTACCCTCTTCCATCTACGTTTCTTTTCCGATTCTTACCGCTTAATTCTATCTAGATTCCGCTTAATCACGCCTAAGTTCCAGTTAGGTGCTAGACTATCCTCGGCCATCTATGTTTTTCTTTTACTCTTCCCGCTTAATACTATCTAGACCCCGTTTAATTTCACCTAAGTCCTAAATAGGCACTGAACTGACCCGTCGATATTTTGTTTCCGACTCTTTCCACTTAATTTTATCTAGATCCCATTTCCTGTCTAAGTCCCAAATTAGGCGCTAGATTGCCCTCAACCATCTACATTTCTTTTTACTCTTTCCGCTTAATTCTACCTGTAGATCCTGTTTAATCTCGTCCAAATTCTGACTAGATGCTAGAGCATAAAATAGCTGTCTAGTTTGGTTTTGGAGACCGCAAACCAGTAATTCAAGACAATTTTAGGGAGAGAGAGAGAGGGGCCAATTATTAAATGAGAAGCAACAAAAAAGTCAGTGTCATCATAAAACAGGAAAAGACAGTGAGAGTGGAGACGAGAATATGCGCATATGTGTAATTTCCCAACTTGGTCTGCAAATGCTTATATTGGTGTGATTTGATAGACTCACTAATAACTTGAATCCAAACCTAATTCCTCTGTGCAGTTAAATTCTACCCTACTCAAGTGGCCCAGTGGGTAGTGTCCCACTCAAATGATCCATCACACATTCAAAAAGTACATGGAAATTAAAATACAGATAATCATTAGATCTCTATACACTTTTCAAGTGTATAGTGAGTACTATCTAAATGGGTAGCATAAAAAAAACCTCTTTGTACACTCACATGAGGCCTCACTCACATATAGACAACTATAGTGGCCCAACCAAGAGAATCTTGGTCATTAGTAACACAAAGGAAGAGGTGGCTATTCGAGACGTTCAATTCAGTCCGTTAGACGAACACAATATGTCAGAATACGTTTCCGTCAATTAAAAAATTGGTAAGTTCTACGTACACGTTAGCAAAAGAGCCAAGAAATAGATAAAAACCATAAACAAAATCACCAAAATCATTACGAACAATGTTCTCAATTCTGGCAGGCCCTCCCACAATCCATCAGTATTAAATAGGGATGGCAATGGAGCAGATTGCCTGAATATTCATACTCGCTCCATCCTTCGGACAGGACGGGGAGACCAGCTGTGGACTTATTTTGTAATATTTATAGCTCTATTTTGTAATATTTATTTGTGTATAAACTTAATTAATAATTTTTTCTTTGTATGCTATATTTTATGTGGTAGTATTTAATACGTGTTATAATTATAAACTAGATGTCCTCCCGTACTATGCACGGGATTAATATATTCTATTATATTAATAAAATATAATGGAGTTATGTTATATAAACTACTTGAGAGTATCAAGTGGGATACGTGTCAATGAATTAACAAATCCATATATTATTATTCAATCATTTTTCTTCCCCTTCCATGTTATATCTTATATGTATTTATTTATTTATATATTTTACTTTTAATATTACAATAATAACAAAAAATATATTTCACATTTAAAAATTAATATTTAAATTAAATATATACATCATGGATGTTAAATCGAAGATCGTGAAAAGAAGAACTTTCATAGAAAACAAGATTGAGACAAAAAAGTTATCACTTTTAAAATTTGAGGGGAAAAAATAAAAAAAGGTCAACCTAACGTGACATCGGATGAAAGTTATCATCCCAAAAAAATAGGAACAGTTAGGTTTTAATATATTTTGTAGAAAAAAAATAAAATAAAAATGACACGTGTCGCAGCTAAAATAAAGGAATTTAAGTAGATAGTTGGCTGACACGTGTCCTGAGGTTCTTTTTTAATAGTAAAGGAGGATATTGCGTGATTATAAATATTATATATTAAATTAATTAATTTATGTGAATAAGATCATATATATGTGTATGTAAATATTACTGTGGGGGCAGCGCGGGACGGAACATGACGGGACGAGGACATGACTCATAGCCGGCCCGTCCCGCCACGTATCACAGGGTCGGGCGTCCATATGCCTCAGATAAAAACGTATCAGTTCGAAATTGCCAACTTAAATGTTATTACACTGTGATGGTATTTTGGAAAATAAAATCAGAAAGAAAAGGAGAACAAACTGGAACAGAACTGGAACATGATTTTAAATTGAGTCGTGGAAGTCCACTGTCCTTAGGACAAAGTACTTCCCGGCTAGTGCTTACGGACTGAAGTATTTGACCCTAAAGATAAAATGATTTCCTCATTTTCCGAAGTAGCACCACTATCAGAAATGACACCGACGAACTAAGAACGTTCGTCTAAACTGGAGCTTATGCAGAGAAATGAGTATGCAGTTTCAGGTGAAAAAATATTGTGTATGTATGCATACAGGAGACAACCTTTAATAGGTCTGCTAGGGAATAGACGAGTTTAATGTCATTATTTAGTCATTATAATTAATAGGCTTGCTAGGGGATAGACGAGTTTAATGTCATTATTCAATCATTATAATTGACTATTACAGGCTGAGTAACAGCTCAATTAAATCCCTCCTTAATACAGTCATTACTGTGGATGTTACATGTTTGAATTTTAAATTCAAACTCATCCACTGTTGGACTTTTGAGCTTATCCGCCAAGCCTAATAATTTTGGGCTTCCAAAAAGATAATCAGTAATTCAAGGCCCAAAGACAATGGACCTTGGCCACCCAAGGTCAACCCGAGGCGTGACGTGGCCGTGCCGAGCCGAGCGAGCATGTGTGGGCTTCCAATTGGACTCCCTCACAAGCATACTTAATATGCTATTAATGATGAGCTTTTGTATATAGTTGAAATTAAGGAGCTCTAATTTCATTGTGGGATAATAACTCTTTAGTTATTTAATCCTACATTAATACATAACTAAGTGGTCACTTTATGTATTAATTTCTCACTCACCAAAATTCCGTTTGAGAAATTAAAAAACCTACAATTATCTACTCCGTGTGTAGATTAATCGTGTGAAGTTTAATTCCTACAAAATTAAACTTTCGACCACTTAATTATAACATTAAAGTACCTTATCTACATTTTATTTTATAATTAACTCCAACATTAACAAAATCATCATTCAAGCGTAGTGAGAGGGATATAATTTCTTACAGACCTGATAGTAACTTTAATTCCACAATCGTGCCCTTAACTAAATTCAAGCGTAGCGAGAGAGAGTGTCATTCTCGAATTTTTAAATATTTGCAATAGTGTCCTTAACTAAATTTAAGGAAATTTCCATATAAATCGTTATAATACTATTAAATAAAGAAGGTTTGGAGAAATTTATGGTAATAAAGAAAATGATAGAGAAAAAATTGGAGGAGCATTGTTGTCCATTTCATAATTTCTTAAATTTCACCTAAAAATCTAAAATAACACTTATTTGTAAATGAAGGGAGTATGTTCTATCTTATTTTTATAAATAGTTTTTCAAAATTCATCTATGCTCGTATATTAATACAAACCGTGCAACACACGATAAATACATACCTTTTATACTAATACTTGTTTAACTAAAATAGTATTACTTCTTTTTGTTAATAAATACGCATTAGTTAAACTAGTAATACTTTTTGTTAAATAAGTAATACATTAGTGTTTAATGAATAATACAGAGTGATTCCAAATTTTTCGTTGAGAGTAATCCTTTTTAGATAAAACATACATTTTATTTAAACTAGAATTTCCTTTCGTGCGATTCATGATTTACAATATATTTATTTGAAAAAAAAGTCAAAGTTAAGTAACCAAATAATATAATTAAATAATTTAATTTTTGTTAAGCAAAAGAATATTAAATTATTAAATAACTTTAAATTTCATTAATAAAAAATATTTAATTTATTTTTATTTGCAACTCATTCTCAATGTAAATAGTTCAATCACAACAAACATCCAAATCTAAGCACAATAATAAACAAACAAATGATTGTTTATTTATATTTAATATATTATATTAAAATATCCAATATCAATATAAGATTAAATACTAAGAAAAGAGATTTCTTTTTATCTATTGCAAATAAAAGAAATAAGTTCAAAAACTATTAAAAAGAAGAAGTTATATTGTGTATAGGATGTTAGAAAAATAAAAACATTTAACAGAGAGAGAGAGAGAGAGAGAAAGATCTAAACTCTTTCCATCCCGTGGGCGCATGTACTCTT
The DNA here is from genome assembly GCA_958295605.1 of Ajuga chamaepitys. Lineage (NCBI taxonomy): Eukaryota > Viridiplantae > Streptophyta > Magnoliopsida > Lamiales > Lamiaceae > Ajuga > Ajuga chamaepitys. Next base: position 51,654,049 of record OY282507.1, read on the forward strand.
CCACTATTTTTTTTTTTTTTTTTTGCTATATAAACAAAATTAAATATTATCTGTGAATTTAGAAACTGAAATAATTACACTCATATTACATAAACAAATATAACCTAAATAATCGAACAACAATTGCATTTTTTTAATATAACTTATTTAAAATATGCGATGTACATGTCAACCTAAATGTCATGAAAAAAAATTAATTTGCTATATTTTACATTAAAATGGAAAAAGAACAATAATTTTTTTTTTATTTTTAATTTTTTTTTTTAATATATTTTATTTTTATTAGAAAATGAATCAATCAAAAACTGACTCCTATAATTTTTTTATACAACAAATTGCCAACAAAATTTAATTTGAAATTAATTTTGAAAATATTTTACCAAATATATACAAATATTTAACATATATATACAAATATCTTATTATTTTAGTTATGGTTTAATTTAAACATACTATTTAAAAGGTGAAATGGGGGTGAAGGGGAGCGGAGATGGTGATTACCTTATATAGATGGTTTTCTTTTATTATATAGCAAGACAAGTAAAACATTAAACAAATTTATTTTTGGAAAATATCAATAATATTTTTTAGTTTATCCATAAGCAAGTAATTTTTTTTATGAAATGTATAACTTTCATATTTATAAAATGTATACCGTCTTTATGAAAAAATTATTTTCACTCTTAAATGAATTATGATTTGCAAGAAATACTTTATCGAATGCTCAACAATAATAAATTAAAAAAAAATAAAAAAAATTAATAAGAAATAAAAAATCAATTAAAAAACCAAAGCATAGTTAGGTGTTGCCACACTGTCTTAACCAGCGACTTCCACCTTGTGGGCAGTAGCGATTTCAGGATTTCAAAATCAGGAGTACGATATATAATTCTTTATTTTCTTTAGAAGAGGGGTATGCTATAATTCAAAATATACAAAAATACAACTCAATATTTAAAGTCATAGAGTTCAAAGTACGAATACACTACCAATAATGGTATTTTGAAATGGATAGAAATGGTGTTACACAATTTTACTGGAGGGAAAAACCCCTCTTCAATGTTATATATTCAAAGATACTTTTTGAGTTACGACTCTTTGAAAGCAAACAACAAACTAATCCGAAAATGACATGCCGTGTCGTGATTTATTCTAGCGGACTCATGTGCAAAATTAATAATACGCTAAGGTCCCGTTTGATTGGGCATACGATCCAGGAAATAAGGGTGTTTATAGGCTTTTATGTTGTTTGGTTCAATTTCTATTAGCCTGGCCTGTAATTTAAGTCGGTCCGCATTAATAATGTTGGGCTCTATCATATGTCCCATCCATTCCGAGGGGTCCGATAGTTCGTTGGGGCTCTAATATGGACGTTTACTTAATTACTTACCTAAATGAAAAGATAGAATTGTCCCTATTTTACATTCCCACCTTAGATTCAATCTAACCTAATTCACCAATGCCACTCCCATTCAGCCGCATGGAAGTTTCGAGATCTGAAGAAGAACACTTCAGCAAGGTAAACACGACTCTCCTTCTTTAACCCATTACCGTGCACCAAAAATCGGTTCGATTTTACATTTTCTAGTTCCATACATTTAACTTTTATCGTTTTAATTCCTTCTTCCTTTTCTTCTTTCGGTTTAAAAACTCTTGGGGCTGCACGAGGTGAAGATTTCTTCCGGTCTAAATTCGTACCTTCTAATTTCGTGCCGATACCTTTTCTTTTATATTTTTAATCTATTTAAACTCTCACTGTAATTTTAAAATAGTAACTTTAATTAGTGTGTAAGCTGGAACAAGTAACAACTTAATATTAAAGCGAAAGTCATGTTAAATATTCTAAGAGAAAACGATAAATCAAATGTATGCACTGTTTCTTATTTACCAACTAGTTGTATATGCGTAAATTTGGCTCAATATTTAGATTAAATATTTGAATTTAAGTAAGTTTATAACAATCTATAAAATATTGTGATAAATTATCTGTTTTAATATATTTCCCCACATTTTTCAAAAAATTACACTGATATTTCAATATTAATCGAAATTTCACCAAAATATCTTTAAATTAAAATACTAATATCTCTGTAATTACCGATATTTTCGTCCTGATCCAACACAAACGTAAACTTACTAAATTAATAAAACGAACTAGAAAGATCAATAATAATTTTTTCGTTGTTATTGTTGTTGTTGATTAATAATTGAGGTGTCGTTTAGATCTTCAATCTCAACAAATTGGGAGCGGCTTAGGACTCCGGTTTAAGGTTATAAAATATTTTCCAGCATAGAAATATTGTTAGAAAAAGTCATAATATATGTAATCCTCAACGGTCATCAATAGGAAAATAACAATTATAAAAATACAAATAATACTATTATGGTAGACAACTTATACGTTTTGATTAAAAAAGTTATACAGTAAAAAAAATTAAAAAAATAGTTAGAAAAAGTCATAATATATCTAATCTGCAACAGTAAAAAAATCAAAGTTACAAAATTACAAATAATATCGTAAGGATAAAGAACTAATACGTTTTGGTTAAATAAGTTATACTATATCGTACATGCAACTGTAAGAAAAAAATAAGTTTTTTGTTAAACAATTTATAATATATCTAATCCGCAATGTAAAGAAATAAAAAATTACAAAATTACAAATAATATTGTACGTTAAGGTAAACAACTTATATGTTTTTGTTATACATGTTGTACTATATCGTATCTGCAATCATAAGGAAAAAACTTGTTAGGAAAAGTCATAATAGATCTAATCCGCAACAATAAAAAAATAAAAATTACAAAATTACAAATAATATTGTTAGGGTAAACAACTTATACGTTTTAGTTAAACAAGTTATACTATATTGTATCCGCAATCGTAAGAAAAATATTAAAACGAGTTTGTTAAACAAGTTATAATATATCTAGTCCCATAACTAAAATAAAAATAAAAATTACAAATAATATTGTTAGGGAAAACAATTTATACATTTGATTAAACAAGTTATACCATATCATATATGTAATCGTAAGAAAAAAATTTTAAAAAAATTGTTAAACAAGTTATAATATATCTAATTCGCAACAACAAAAAAAATAAAAATTATAAAATTACAAATGATATTGTTAAGGTAAACAAATTATACGTTTTAGTTAAACAAGTTATATTTCAGATCTACAACAATAAGAAAAAAAAAACATAATAATAATAATAAACAAATAAATAAATAAATAAAATCGAAAATTGGAAAAGAATCAATAATGAAAAAAATAAAAGACTCGAAAATAAATAATTATATAAAGTATTAATAAATATATTTAAGAAAAATAACAAAACTAGAGGTTGCCAAGATTTGAACCTACAACCTCTCAAAGATATTGAAGCACGTATTTACACCCTCAACACCTTGTAGTATTTTAAATGGGAGAGTTTTTTTAATGACCTAATTAAAATATTAATAAATATAAAATATTATAAAGAGAAAATTGGGTAAATTTTCCTTTATGTTTCACATAATTAGTTACATATCCTTTATGTTTTGGCATTTGTCAAAATGACCTCTAACTTACAACAAATTAAATAAAATGCCTTGCGACCGTTTGTTTCCTATAAATCAGCAGGTTACCGCTGATGTGACGCGGGACTTGATGATATAGAATTATTTTTTACCCCCGCTTCACCAGAAATAGTAATTAGCTCCCAAAAAAAAAAATAAAAAAAAAAAATTCACTTTTGAGAGAGAAAGTTAACCTATTTCCCTTCAAATTCCATTTTTATTGCCTTATATATAAAACGGAAAAAACTTCAACTAACACTAATACACGAAAACAAAGCCCACTAATTGCCAACAAAAATCAACGATCAATTTTTTAACCCACATACACATCACAACAGCGAAAAACACCCATGATATTGCCAACATAATTTTCAGGTTGTTCTCATGGTATTTTTCTGCAGCTTTTCGACCCGCTGTGCCAGCTCCATTATTTCTGCATGTAGCTCCGGAACGATTGGATTTATCTCTTACCCGTAGTGGTGGGTCAATCCATTCAAAAAATTCACACCCACCTCTTTAAGATCACAGAAAAAAAAAGTAACAAAAAAAGAGGAAATAGATAATCCGATTATCGATTCTTTCGAAAAATTTGAGAATTTCAATTACGATAGCCGTAGAACCGCCTCCCTCTGTTCCCTTCTTTTCTAGTTTTGCATGAGACTGCTCTTAAACTGCAATCGCATAATAGAGATCCCATCGGTGACATGTTGGAGTACGACATTTTTTGTATAAAGGTTGCTGCAGAAATTTGGTAAAATGTGAAATTTTCAGATCTCCATATGAAGAAAAAGTGATGTGGTCCTCCATTTTATATATAGGACAAGTAGAGTGGAGTTTGGAAGGAAATAGGTTAATTTTTCGACCCACAAAAGAATTATTTTTTTTGGGAGCTAACTGTTGTTTTTGGTGAAGATGGGGTAATGTGAAATTTTCAGATCTCCATATGAAGAAAAAGTGATGTGGTCCTCCATTTTATATATAGGATAAGTAGAGTGTAGTTTGGAGGGAAATAGGTTAATTTTCCGACCCACAAAAGAATTAATTTTTTTTGGAGCTAACTGTTGTTTTTGGTGAAGATGGGGTAAAAAATAATTCCACATCATCAAGTCCCGCGCCACATTAACGATAACCTGTTGATTTACAGGCAATATGTAACTAATTATGTGAAATACAAAGGGCATTTTAATCAACCTTTATAAAATGTCAAAACAAATTTGAGGTTGTGAGGCGACGAACCCGCGTCCTCGAGCTGTCAGCGAACGCTATAACACCATTTCGCCTATTCCGTCAATTGAGACGATTGCATACCGTTATTATATATGTTATAAGAAAACGAAATAAAACTGACTGGGAATATTTTTTTTGGACGGATGCGAATTTATTATACTGTATTTGAGTCTTTGTTTGAAATCCACACATTAAAAATAGGGAGTGCAAAATAAGCTTTAGGGTGAAAATTATATCTAGCACATTCTGTAACAAATATATAGATTTTGTCAACTTTTTAAATTTATATCAAATCTAACACCTTGTATCAATTTTGCCCTTTCTGTCTTTTACTGTTCATCCGACAAGGTACTGTAGCAAACTGACAAAAAGTACTGTTGCTGTCAGGCAACAGTACTTTAGCACGAAATAAAACTTCATGCACGAAGTTTAAATAGTGGCACGAATTTTTATTTAGGCACGACACAAACAAGGCACGACTCTTATCATGCCACGATCATAGTTAGTTACTCGTTCAGGCACGAGCCTAATTATCAACATGGCACGAAGGTAGTGTATAATTATAACAAACCTAAAATCCGAATTTACTAACAGTATTATCAATGGAAATAGTTCATTACGACCATACCAGGCCCATCATGCTTCCATAAACTAAATTTCTGAAACATAAACCAACTTTTATACCTTTTGACCAAATTGCCATCGGGTCGTATCCACCGGGTTTTACGAACTGCTCCTCACGACCCAATCACTCGATCGCAACCGATGGTTCTAGACGTAGACTCTTTCAACAGCAACCAGCACAGCCTCATTTCGTTTCCTACCTCGAGGCGTACATTATTCTTCTTGGTTAATGAACAGAAATAAAACTTTTGGAAGATGATGAATAAAAAGCTCAACTTTTATTAAGAAATCAAGAACTTATTTATTACATTAGTACATCTCTTTTTGGGAGGAGACGACTTGTTTAGCTACCCATGGTAGCTATGCTCTCCTCACACATGCACTCGAAGGAAAACTATAATGGAAAAGCTGCAAACTAGCTACTACAATGTTTATTGGTGTAAGAAAACAGAGGGGAATGATCGATGCCTTCTGCTTCCTTCTACCCTGTATTTATAGTTTGAAACCTCTATCCTTGAATTATTGCGTCCAGTTGTGAACCTTGGATTCGTCTCACAGATTTTTTGGATGCCTCTCTTATCCGGATCACATTCATGTGGTACCTCCTTCACATGGTTCACATGTTGTGGACCCTTGCCTCACATGCAGATTTTAATTATTATGCTGTGAATGCCTCCACCTTTTGTCGTTTTGGGTGGATACAATTCTCGTGACTCAACCCATCGTTGCTTGTCGGAGACCCCTTTATTAATTTTTTCTGGGTGGTCCCCTTGACATCTTTTTCTTTCTCGATGGTTCTTTCTCGTTTCTCTTTCCTTTGTCATTGATGACAGGGAACGCTTGCCCGAATAGTGCCTTTTCCTGTTCCGGGCACCTGGGACAAATTCGACTCGTCCACCGTCCATTATGCGCCATATTGCAATACTTTCTGGCGATTTCTGAACTTGCCGGCAGCTCGTTCTTCCATAACATCTCTCTCTTCTGTTCAAAGATAGTCTCTGCATATGGAGAGGTTTTGGATGTCATGGTGTTGATTAAAAGTGATCCATTCGCCGTCTTGTGAAAGACTTTGAAGCTCCCTTTGATCTTTCTCATTTCATGAGACAACCCCATATGCCCCAAGCTCTCCGTGTAGTAATATCATCCTCCGTAAAGGTTGATACTAAGGGGATCGTGTGATCTGGGTCAGACATGTTTTTGTTTGCCTGTCTGGGATCAGGTCTTTGTAGCTTTATAAAATGAAAAGTTGGGTAAGACCCGTTCTTGTATAGTTCCGGTGCTGCTGATATAAACTTCAGCTCCAGAATATCTCCACGTTCGAGATGATTGTTGTTCTCCCATGTCTCGAACACAACATTGTATATCCATCCCGGAAGTTTTGAGATTTCCGGAAAACTTGGTGACACGGTATGAACCGAAGCTAGAGCTCCAAAATCATACCATTCTTTTATTTCTTGTGGATTGACTCCTGGGTTCGTCCACATTCTTGGATATTTATTAGATCGATCAATCTGGCATTTTGCTGGGTTAACTCCAGCCCCTGTAAGAATTTTCTCCCATGTTCGTTGATAAACCTGAAACGGAGAAACTTTAAGATCGTTAATATCAATCTTAGAGGTACCAGCCATTGGCCTAAGATTAATCTCTCCCTCTTTTACCCCAGAGGTGTTGGGTTGGCTTGAGACATCAGGGGGAGTATCCTCCATTTGCTCAATTGTTTCTTCAGCTAGATCAGTGTAGGGATCCAACTTAGAACTCGTGTTCACAGTACTTGAATCTGTGGTGACCGGGTTAGAGGCCCGTTCTCGAAACTCGACCTTTTACTTTACTGAAAAAGCTTCCCGTCGGATAGGAATAATCAGGCTGTCCCAAAGGCAATTACTTGCAAGTTTGGTAGCCTTCAGCGCGCTTTGGACTTTTGACAAGTCCTCCTGTTGTACTCGACCCGCGACTTTGGCTTGAATATCCAAGTCGTTGATCCTCTTATCAAGCTCATCCAAACGTTCCTGGAGATGCCTGTATCCTATTAGGATGGAGTTGGCTTCACTGGACTTCATCTCTTATTAGAAAGTCTGCAAGAACATTTTCGTGAGACTTTATAATGACAACTTCATAATCAAAATATTGACAATCAGCTTGCCATCTAAGTAATCTAGCTTTCTCAGGTTTAAATTCAATCTTTTTTGTTAAGAAAGCTTTGACACTTGTGTTGTCAATTTTAAGAATGAATTTCTTAGGCAGTAGGAATAACGGCCATTTTCTGAAGGCCTTTCGCACTGCAAAGAATTCTTTCTCATTGATGTATCATCTTACTGCTTCGTTTTCTGTAAAGAGACCGCTGCAGTATCGGCATGACAGTTCTCCATTAGGGGTAGCTTTGGTTAATACTGCTGCCCACCAATGATCACTGGCATCTGTGTAGAGTACCAATTCATCTTCATCATTCTGTATTGCAAGCTTTGTAAGGTCTTTACAGATCTCTTTAAGCTGTAATATTGATTCTTGGTGTTCTTTTCCCCATTTGAAATCGGCATCTTTCTTTAACAATGGGCTGAACACCTTCCTGTATTTTGCTAGATTTTTAATAAACATCCGGGCAAAATTGACAACTCCAAGAAAACTTTGAAGTTGCTTCTTGTCTTTGAGATCTTCCGGAAATCCCTGCACCTTCTCTACTATATGTTTCTGAAGGATGATTCCAGACTCATCGATCTCGATCCCAAGGAACTCGATCTGTCTAGAGGCGATTACTGCTTTCTTTTCTGATAGCACCAATCCTTCCTTATGACAAACTTCCGAAAAGATTTCCAGATGTTTGATGTGTTCCTTCATATTCCTTGAGGCAATGAGTATATCATCGACATATACGAACATGAATTTAAAATAATCCTTGAATAGATTATTCATCTTCCTTTGATAAATCTGGGGTGGCATTTGCTAATCCCATTGGCATCACGTTCCAGATATAATGTCCTTGCGGTGTGGAAAACGCCGTATATTTCTTGCTGGCATCTTCCATCTTAATCTGATAGAAACCAGATTTACAATCAAATTTAGAGAATACCTTTGCATCCTTGATGCAGATCACCAAGTGTTCTTTACTTGGGATATAATATCCGTCGAATTCCAAGATATTATTGATCCCTTTGTAATTAATCACCAATCTTGGCTTTCCTCTCTTCATTTCTCCATGGTTTCTCACCAGGAATCCTGGGCTACTGTATAAAGAGATTCCTTCTGATATTAACTTAAGGTCCAGATGTTCCTTAAGTATTTTCTTCATATCCTCACGATCTGCTTGATTCATAAGGATTGGTTTGTACTGAACAAACTTATTTTCTTTTCCGGTTTTCACCTTCAAAGTTGCCTTGAGTTCATTTTTGTTCCACCATGCTAGAGGATCTTCATTGAAATTCCTCTTTATCCTCTTCTTGACATCTTCTAAAGATATTTGTTCTTCAATGGTGATATCAAGTTGTGGACTTGCTTCCATAGACACCTTGAGGAATTGGATTGTCTCTTTTGACATTTTCTCATCCCTGTCTCCTCCTAATGTTTTAACTCGATATTGAAGGAGTGCATCTCCGTATCTTCGATGATCCTTCATCTTTGGGTGACTTAATTTTCCTTCATCACCACGCTTGTTGCTAAAATTAATGGGCATTTTCCGATGAAATGCCTCCCTTAATCTCTGGACGGACTGCATGTGCCACTTGCTCGAAGATATCTGGTATTTCGATGAACTCCTTTCCCACGAATAGTTCTGAATGGTGGGTATTGGACAATGCTTACGAAATACTATAGGTAATAGAGTATGGTCTACTCCCTTCTTTCATCAACTTCTTGTTCTTGAAATCTTGATGAAGGGTAAGAACTCTATTAAAATCGCGATCTGCCAAGTTATAGGCAATCCTTGGATAAATGTAGAATATCAATTTCCCGGCATATAGATTTCCTAGATTCCTCCCAGACTTGCATCTCGCAAATTCTTGATTCTTTTGTCGAAGATAGCAATATCAATCGGAGAATCAATTCCTTCTTTGAATGTTGATTTGAAAATAATTCTGATGGCTCCGATATGGATCCATTGCATCTTCTGAGCAATCTCTCTATCCATTCTGCTTAGTTCCTCTCTAATTTCTCTCATCGGAACTAGCTGCATCTCTATCACATTACTTGTCAGTTCCATGGGAATTGCAATTTACCCTGCTGTGACTTTGTAAATGATATGATGCTTTCTCTCCTTTAGGAAATGTCCCAAAGTCTTGTCCAATCTCCCAACTGAAAATCCATCATAGATTTGGAGTTTTGGGTCTTCTCTCTTAATTTTCATAAAAGATTTATGAGAAATTGACATTTGTGAGAAGAACCCCAAGAGATCTTCTTGTGTCTCCTGTCGGAAGACATCCTTTTCTTCAGTCTGATTCTGATTCTGAAGACTCATCCTCGCTATAATCTTCTTCTTCGTATATGCTTTCATCTGAAGGAATTCCTTCAAACTGATATACTTGAATTAGATCCTGAAAGTATACGGCATCTTCCATTTCTGGAGTTGCCTCAAACTTTCTGATTCCTCGTCTTTGATTGTCTGGACAGTCTGTTGATATGTGGCCTTTGGCACCACATGTCCAACAATTACAATCTTTGAAACTTTCATTAGCTCTTGTATGAGCTCTTCTGAAAGTTTTTCTTGTTGATGATGATCTTCCCCTGCTCATTTTATTTGAGCCCGAGGAAGAAGTTCTGCTCTGACTTGGTCCTAACATCTGCCCCATTTTGTAACTAAGTGCCTTCTGTTTGGATCAAAACTTTCTAGGTCTCCATGAAGTCCCAGATTTCTGGTTACCATCTCTTCTGGCATAAGGATGACTTCTCCTTTTTATCTTCTTTTGCCTAAATGGTTGACCTTCCACAATAGTAGGGATATCGTTTTCAACACAGCATAGAGGAACACTTTTGTTTATTCCTCTTAACCTCTTGTAATTCTTATGGAGCGCCGCTTGATAGCACCACTCAGCAAGCTTGATTTTGAGGAACGCCATCCTTCTTGCCACGGTATCCAATCTATCCTCTAGAGGTGGCTTATATTCTTTAATCAGCATTTCTCTCCATGGACTTGGGATCTTGGCAAAGAATAATGGAATGGCGTCACGTTCCTGTATTTTTTACTTCCATCTATACTCTATGAAGAGTTTGATGAACTCATCTACGTGACAAATATCACGTAACTCCAGGCTATGAAGTGCCTGCCTGTATCGTCTTCAGCTCCTTCAAAGTAGCCCACTCCAACGAATCCTACTTTAAGTACTTGAGCCATTTTGTTGACGATCTCTGCTAAGGCTTCGCCAGCCCAGACATTTTCTACTATCTCAGGTTTAGTAGCTTCCCAGGCAATTTTCACTGATCCTTCCAAACTTATCTTCAGAAGTGAGATAAAGTTTTCTTTATCCAGATCTAGCGTTCCAGTTGCAATTTTCATTGCTCCTGCCCACTCATAATGAGTAGTTCTCGGTTCTTGAAGTCCGATGTATCCAGGTTGAGAACTAATTCTTATGGATGTATTGGCTCCAACTGAGATCTCCCATAAGGCGATTGCATAAAGTTTGGCCTTTGGGTTCTCTTTCTTGTTTCTGCAGGAAAGATATAAGCGCCCGTAGCGAAATCTCCCGTTAGTGGTATATTTCCGCCTGTTGGAGGGTTATGGGGTCCCTCGCTTTCTGCCACATTTGTTGAATTCTATGGTGTATTTCTGGGAGTCTGTTGTTGTCCCGTAGATACATTTTCTTGTATTTTTAGATCTACAAGACCCAATCCTGCAAAGGATTGTGCAAGGTCGTGTAAATCCTCCAGATTTATTCTATCCATTAGGATAGACTCTTCCGGTTTAGAAAAGCAATCATCTTTTCTGTATCCGTCAGCTCTCTCTTTACTTCGGCAATTTTCTCTTTTTGATGCAATAGGGGTTCTGTGCTGAAAGATGGCGAACCTTCTCTTCTCCTGGCCATACTTGGTTTTGTTTCCAAGATGGTCAATCTCCTTTGAACCTCCTTGAGTGTTTCAAGGATCTCATTCTGTTGGTCGAGGATGGTTTCTCCATAACTCTGGACCGTCTTCTGGATTTCTCTAAGATCTGTAATCTTAGATTTTTCTCCACTTACTTCTTCTTAATTAGGTCCCCTCATGATTTTTTCCAGAAATATAAATGAGGTTTCTGGATATCCGATGGGGACTGATTGGGACGTCTTCTCCAGATTTCCTTGGTTGGAAATCTTCCCTGAATGCTTGTGAAGTGGATGAGATCGGTTGCATTATCTTCTACAAGAATTTCTTGTTCAATGGTCTTTCGTCTGATTCCCTCTCTCGTTTCATCATCATTTGGCATCTTGAAAGGTTGTCGTAACTCATGGTTGAGCTTCTTAGTTCTTTCAAGAGTCCGTTCACATCTTCGGATAAATTCTCCAAAGAAATCCTGTTTCTGTCTTTCCAGAATATGAAAATATTCTGGGTTACTTGAGTCCTCACTCAAGTATTCCTGTGGAGTGTTTTCTCTCGAACTTTCGTTCGAATTCATATTTTACTCGTATGTTTCCTCCGTTAGGATAGTACGTAACATAATAAATATAATTCATGATTTCTTTAAATAAACCTAGAGCTCTGATACCATTTTAAAGGCTCTTAGTAATTTCGGGTTTTATTACCAAAGACTCACATTAATAATAGGCACAAAACATGAACAATAGATTTAAACAACTGAAACGACATGCACGAAGACATGCACGAAGTAAATATACACGAGACCGTAAAATAAAATGACTGGCACGAAGAAAAATAACTGGCACGAAACCGTCGGTAGGCACGAAACACGTGGCCCGACAGCTTCTGAAAAGCAAACAGTGTTTCTGGCAGAGTAACAGTTTTGTACAGAAGGGCATTTTCGTCCAAGGACCAGTCAAAGTGTTAGAATTAATATATTTTACAAACTTGACAAATTTAATATGTTTCTTACAAAAAGTGCTAGTTTTGGGGGTTTTCACTAAGCTTTATGTGCACTTGATGCACACTAAGACCACCCAATATCTTTTACATTGGTATAAAATTTTCCCTAGAGAAAAAAAAAAAAAAAAAAAAGCCAAACATCACAACCTTTTTAACAATTAATCAATAAACTAATTATCACCCATATCACACTTTCTTTATAATAATATCAAAATACCTACAACTTATTTATTGATTTAAAATCTACAGTTCTCACCCTATCCTACTCAATCCCTTAACAAACATCACCTTATATTATTCCTTGGATATCTGAGCACATCCCAGCCAAGGACTGCAAAATCGCGAGATTTCGGCGAAATCTCGCGGGAACGAACTTGCCAATACAAAAAAACAAGGGTAACAACGGTTTGTCCAAAATCTCGCGAGTTATCGGCGACATCTCGCGAGAATTTCGCCTCCAGACTTTTCGCGCGCTGCTTCAGTTTTTGTCCCCTCTCAGCGAGATTTTGGCAATATCTCGCCTATTTCTCGCCAAAATGCTTTTTTCTTTTTAAATTAATTTCAGCTAAATTTTGTAAATTTTTTATCCAAACTTAGATTCAAACCTAGGACCTATTGAGTGAAGGTCTAAACTTTAACCACCTGAGGAAGTCAACTACTTTTTATGACTTCTACCCTTTTTTAATTTTATTTAGTCTTAACTTTTAAATATTCATCATTTATTTGGCCTTTGCTTTTAATTAGTGTTGCTCTTGAATAAAAAATGTTATAGATTAATTAAGAAAAGTTTTATATATTGTAAATATTCTTAATGCTTTAACTTACATAATGTTGAAATAATTTAAATAAAGACTTTAATTTTCTTTTATATTTTTAGCTTATTTAAATTTTCACTGTAATTTTAAAATAGTAACTTTAATTAGTGTGTAAGGAACAAGTAACAACTTAATAGCAAAGTAAAAGTCATGTTAAATATTCTAAAAGAAAACGATAAATCAAACGTATGTATTGTTTCTTCTTTACCAACTAGTTGTATATACGTAAATTTGGCTCAATATTTAGATTAAACATTTGAATTTAAACAGGTTTATAACAATCTATAAAATATCGTGACAAATTATCTATTTTAATATATTTTTTTATATTTTAAAAAAAATTACACCGATATTTTTATATTACTCGAAATTTTATCGAAATCTCTTTAAATTAAACACCAATATCGTCATAATTACCATATTTTCGTCCTTGATCCAGCACTAACGGGCACTTACTAAATTAATAAAACGAACTATAAAGACTAATAAAACACATGTACATGTGCATATGTTGGGGGCAAAAATGGGTTAAAATAATTGGGTGCATAATTGAGTTATGGGCCCCACATGAGGGAGCATCGATCCTCATCCCACCACAATTGCCTTATCTTGCATTAAATAATTACTGAAACAGTCCAACAAAACAATTGGTGGTGGCCCGAATCCAATACCTCGTGCTTCCCATGCACCCTCTTCAAATACTTTTTGTTGCCTCGTGTCATAGTTATTGATTTCATTACGTTATGGTTGAAATCATCGAAATATTTTATTTCAGTCATAAAAACGAAACGTTTTGATGATTATTCTATTTTGATTAATTTCTCGAAATTTCAATACAAAATAGTCGAAATGATATCGAAATAATCGAGATTTTTGAGATAATCGAGATAGTCGGGATGAGAATTTTTCTTTTTGCGTAATTTTTTTTTCAGTTATTTTAATTTTACACACACATATGTATATTTAAATGAAAGATTGAAAATATTATAATAAACTAAACAGAATCTATCTTTTGGGTGATTTGTCCCATTTTTTTGTTCGTTCGAATTTCTTGTAGACTTAAATCTAGAAATTAAAATCGTCAATGCTAATTGAAAAAACTTGACCTTGTAGATCAAATGATCTAAAAATATTATATACTCCCTCCGTCCCGACTTATCTTGCACAGGTGGTCGACACGGATATTAAGGAAAATTATTTTTTGGTTGTTTGTTGACTTTTCAAAGGTGAAGATTTTGAGGGTGAAGATTATGTTATAACTTTCCTTTTTTAGGCTGTGCAAGATAAGGTGGGACGGAGGGAATAATATTTAATTAATATATTAAGTTCTCAATATGTTATAGTATGTCAAAACACACACATATATATATATATTGCCTCAAATGAAATATCAAAATACTTCAATACCAAAATATTTCATTCTTTGAAAATTCGAAACAGCCGCCAAAAAGATATTGATAACTTTGCTAGTTGGTGTTTGGTAGAAACCTACCCCCTTCCACTGATTTAGACCAAAATTCGGATTCTAAAACAATAATGATACGGAAGCATAAAAATAAATCATAAATAATTGCAATTATTTTATTCAATATTATAATGAAGTTTGAGAGAGAAATATAATATTTTATTAACAAGAAAAATACTGGTATCTATAAATACAAACGTTTTGTGTATGATAGCATTCACACACTCACAGCAACTAAAAATGGCGTTCAGTGAAGAAACAATCTCAAAGGAGATAATCAAGCCATCATCTCCAACCCCAAAAACTTGCAGAACCCACAAAATGTCCTTTCTCGACCAACTTCAACCTCCAGTTTATCTCCCCATTGTTTTCTTCTATGAATCGAACCCTATCCACCACGACCAAATCTCCCAATCTCTCAGACAATCGTTGTCCGATGCATTAACTCTCTTCTACCCGTTAGCCGGAAAGCTCCACGACAATTCATTCGTCGACTGCGATGACTCGGGCATCGACTTCATCGAAGCCCGAGTCCACGCAGAGTTCCAACACTTCCAAGCCGACCCCAAAACAGAGGAGCTCCGGCAGTTAGTCCCTACGGACAGCACTGCCCACACTAACGACACACTCATGTCAGTGAAACTAAGTTTGTTAGACTGCGGCGGATTTTCCGTCGGCATCTGTTGGTCCCACAAAGTCGGCGATTACTCGTCCTTCGCCACGTTTATGAACGCGTGGGCCACCGTTTGCCGGGGGCAAACTCCGCCACAGCCTTCGTTTGATCTAGCCCTCCGTTTTCCTCCCAAAGAATCAGCTCCGGTTTATTTCAGTGCAGAAAAAGATGAAATCATAACCAAGAGATTGGTTTTCAACAAAGAGATGATGGAGAGGATACAAGTTCAAGAACGTGGCAGTAGTGAAATAAAGAACTCTAGCAGGGTTGAAGCTTTATCGGCTTTCATCTGGAAGATCTTTATCCATGCCACAAAGACGAAAGGAGACCCGAACAAAACATCGTTTGCAGCACTTCACGCAATAAACCTGAGGCCGAGAACAGTCCCTCCGATACCAGATTCCACGTTCGGTAACTGCTACGTTGGCGCATTCGCATTCGTCTCCGGTGATAGTGACGTGATGTCGAATTTGAGGGCGGCGATAAAAGAAGTGGATGATGAATTTGTGAAGAACACCATTAATGATGATGAGTACTTAAAACAGCTAGACGATGCAAATCAGTCTTTCAAGACAGGAGAAAGAGAGCTGTTTAACTTCAGCAGTTGGTGGAGGTTTCCAGTTTACGACGTCGATTACGGGTGGGGAAAGCCAGCTTGGGTCTGCACCATGGCGCAGCCTTACAAGAACTTGGTTCTTTTTATGGGTACACCATCTGGAGATGGAATTGAAGCTTGGATTAACATGCCACAAGAATTTTCTGAAATATTTGAAACAAGTTATAATAACATCTAGTTACTAAGGCGATTTTCTTGCAAAGAATCTTTTCTGGAAAATGGGAGATTTCTCTCTCCTCTGGTTCTCTGTCACGAGTTTGGTGTGCTGATTTTTTTTTTTTTTTTTTTTCTCTGTTCCTATATATTGTAATAATTGGACCGTTAAAGTAATCTTGTTTAGATCTACATTTAGTGCGTATTTTTTGTTAACTTTTTAATCAACGTATAGCATTAAGATATCTGGATTTATTGGAGTTGTCAAGACGGTGAAAGGGAGTTGCTTGTTTCGACTTTATACGGGAAAAATATATTTTTAGTCCCGTATGTTAACACTTATTTAGAAAAAAATATATTTTTTTCGTTCCAAATAAATTTATGTATAAAGTTGTCGTATATATTAAAAAAAATTATTTTTTTAGATTTGATTGACTTTTCAAAGGTTAACTGCGGGTAGGAGATTGAAGGTGGCGATTGTGTTATAACTTTCATTTTTAAAAGTTTGTAAGTTTGATTGAGACAGACAAAATCTGAAACAGAAGGGATGCTAGTTCATTCCGAACTTGGGATGGAGAGAGTGTATGTTTTAAAATTATTTTGTACATGCCAAGTAATTAAATTGAGGAAAGCTAATGTGATAGTTATTAATCCAAGTGTACATGCCAAGTAATTAAATCAACACACCATTCAAAATACAAAATTCAAATCTATATCAGCGTTAAACTTTCTGGAAGGAAATAACTCGCCTAACTCACCATTTTGAGTTTGTTTGATTAATTACATATACAACTGGATTCATAACTGTCGCTTAGCTATTTGACCAAAGAGTGGGGTTGCACCATGTGCACAATAGTTCTATGGTGCACCACTCATACAGTATTTTTTCGTGCATTTGAGGTACGATTGATTTACTCATACAGTATGGTTGATTTACTCATGCAGTATATCATTATCAGTATGGTTGATTTACGAACTCATAAAATATGGTTGAATTGCACTTAAGGTATGGTTGATTTACTCATACTACCACTATCAGTATGGTTGATTTATTATGATTGATTTACTAAAATATGGTTGATTTACTCATACAATATTGTGGTGCATAATAAGCCTATTGTGCACCTTGTGCACACAAGTTTTTTTGCCTTGACCAAAAAAAAAAAAAAAAAAAAAAAACCAATTTATTAGGTTACATAAGACACAATTAATGGCTGACAATATCTGATATCCTTAAATTAAACATTTTTCGAAATATAGTACACTAAAAATAAAATTTAAAAATGTACAGAATATTATTTGCAAATCCTAACCTACCGAACTAAAAATATTTTTCCCAACTTTATACCATTTCGTATCGTAATCATTAGTACTTCTTCTGTCTCATCTTATCTTGCAGAGGGAAGGTTGACACAAATATTAAGAAAAATTAGTTTTAAGATTTTGTTAATTTTTCATAGATTAATTGAGCATGGAGATTGCGGGTGAAAATTGTATTATAACTTTTTTTTTTAAGAAATGTATAAATTCACCTAATATAGACGAAAACGAAAATTATGTAAGATAAGATGGGACGGAGGATAATAAACAATCAACACCGCCTTTCGAGCTTGTAGAATTGCCGAGAGATTGTCCAAGTTGGTAATGGCAAGTTGGATACTATTGTATTGTCCAAGTTGGTATACTTATGTATACCAATTGCTTGATTTTTCTAACTTAATGATGATAAATAGTTCTATGAGTTGGCAATGGCAAGTTGAATAATATTGTATTCTCCAAGTTGGCATATTTATGGATAGCCAATTGCTAGATTTTTCTAGGTTTAATGATAATTAATACTTCCTCCATTAAAAAAACGTGTCTAATTTAGTCTTTTTCAAAAAAAATAAAAATAAAATGAACAAAAGGACAAATATATCCCATATACGGTTCATTGAATTGAGCTATGTTATATGAAATAAAAAAATATACTCAACTAAATTAAATATGTTGTTTAGGTAAAATTAAAAAACATGGGAAATTTTTACTAAAATGACACATTCTTTTTATAAACTTTTTATCTTCTCTACTGTCCATATTTATCTTTCAGTTATGAAAAAGGATTATTGTGATATTTATCTTATAGTTATGGAGAATGATTGTTGTGGCACATATTTATCTTTCAGGCAAATATTTATGGCACATTTTATTTAAACACTACATACTTTTGATATATTAAATTTTAATCACTTCTTCAAAAGTTAAAGCAATGAAAAACACTTCATTAAGCAGCTTTTAGCTTATTAGTGTGAGAAAAGAACTTATATTATTTACGAAAAATATTAAATAAATAACTATTTTATTCTTTAAACTTTTGGCCTAAAATCATTTTTATTAAAATTGTTTCTCAAATACTCCAAAACAATTTTTTTTAATCAAACTGTAAGTTGAAAAAAACTTGAAAAAAATAATTGCAAACATCCTCCGAAGTGAAACTATTAAAGCAGTTCTTGTTAATAATATCGGAACTATTAATAAAACTAAAGAGTTAAATACATGAGCATTTTATTAACCTTGCATGACAATATAGTACCAGAGAACAATTCTTTAAGCTTTTTATTGTCAAATTTTTTATCAATATTTTTAATGAACAACTTATTAATCCCTAATGCTCTTTCACGTTGCTCATGATAAATGTTCAATTCTTTCTCTTTCACGTTGGTCATGATAAATGTTCAATTCTTTCTCTTTCTGTGTTCTACCGATATACCATTTTTTACGGTCGAATATTTTGCCATTAAGACCCTCAAAGTTGATAAACCCAAACCCCTTTGAGTTTACGGTCTCATCTAATATCACTGCGACACCAAAAATAGACTTCTGATCTTTTTCAGTAATGATTTGGAAATATTTTTTACAAAAACATTTGTAAATTTCGTCTTATCCACAGTCATAGCAAGGTTCAACACATAAGCTCTTCCCATGCAATAATATCCCGTTTAGATGTTCAATAGCATTCCGGGCTGATTCCTCATTTTCGTAATGTACAAAGCCGTAGCCCTTTGATAGGGCTGAGGAATCTATTTCAACTCTACATGAGACAATGTTTCCATATGTTGAAAAAAATTCATTAAGAGCTTTGACATGCTCCCTTTGAAATTGGATTGTATTTTTTGGGTTTTAATGGTTAAATTTGAAAATTGAGAATTAAATTTCAATTCCTCTCCATTTTTTTTTATCAAACGAGAATAGTCGATTTGTTCTCATCTCAATTCTCATTTCGGCTCTTCTTCGCCGTCACACACAAATAAAAACGATCACCATATTCAAGACCGTTCGACTACTTTATATTGAAGATTCAACCTAAATTTGCCTACACCCAATTGATATTGTGAAATATTTTGTTGATTATCAGGCATCTTATTAAATTCTTGACTAAGGCCAAAGTTGTCTTAATTGAATTCTTGGTTAGGCCCTGACCAAAGTTACGATATTGTGAAATATTTTGTTGATTATATTGACTACCTTGATTGTCCTGATTGAATTCTTGACTGTTACATAATTAATTAAAAAAAAATAAAAACTCTAAATTTTCCATATTTTTTTATTTATTACATGTTTCAAAAAAAAAAAAAAAACAAATATATTAGAAGCAACCTATAAATTTCATTTATTACATGTTCCACAGATGACAGCGTTTTGTTTTGAATATAGATTCAATACCATCGTATATAACTCATCCAATTCTTTTTTTTTTTTTTTTTGGGAAATTAATTATTGTGTCACATTTTATCTTGGCAATCATATTGACGGTAACCACGGCAGTCTATATGATCTTATTATTTCGTTAAATATGATATAAAAAATATGTGGAGAAATATACAATACTCATTTTTCGAAAATAAATTTAACACAAATTAAAACATCACCACCTCCATTTATACTTATCAAACCCCCGCTCGATAGTGCAAATTCAATTCATCCTTAGGTATAAAATGATTTCCCCAATTTCTCCAAATAATTTTTTAGAATATTTTGCAATAAGTTTGATAAAGTTTTCTCGTAACTAGTTTTCCACCTTTAGGATGCATGAGGTAGGATTTTCTTTTATTAAATTATTATTAAAATATAAAGGTAAATATATAATATTGAAAATCAAAATAAGTAATGAATAAGATATATTATAAAGAATTTGTATAAATGTTGTACTATAATATGTAAAAATTTGATATAAAATATATAGCATGACACTGATTTATGCGATAATTATATATTTGTAATATTTGAACAATATACTAATGCAATTAAATATTTGTATAAGGTGAAACAATGTTAGAGGTCACGTATATTATATTTAGTATTTAATAATATTAGCATGAGATCTTGCAATGCTATTAGTTCATTAAGTAAGGGGTACTAAAATATATTATTATTACGTATTTAAATATAAAAATTAATAAAAGTAGTATATCTGTAGTTAACGTAATTTGATTTTAAAATATGTTAATTCAATCAACAAATCATTTTAACTATTATATTAATGTTTCTATTGTAAATTGTAACTATAACGAATCGACTCATTTTTTATATCAAATTAAAAAAGTATATCAATTTTTCAAATTAAATATTATTTTGGTTTTGACGTTTCTATTTTATATACAAAAAATTTAAAATCAAAATATATCATAATAATCATAAAAAGGTAAACTACCCTTAAAAATTAATATTTGATAAATGCATAATGGATGTCAAATCGAAAATCATAAAAAGAAGGTTAATTCAATATATTTTTCGTAAAAAAAAAGAGTCGAGACGAAAAAGTTATAAGACTTTTGAATATTAAGGAGAAAAGAAAAAATAAAAGCAAAAAAAAAAAAATTGATTGATTGATTCTCCTCAATTGTAGGAGCGAGCTACATTCCAACCCATTTTCTCCTATCTTTTTATCGCTAAAAAGTTGAAGAAAATATCCATAAGTTATGATTTAGAATAAATTCAAAAACATCATAAAAGGACACATCACTCTAGTGGAAACTTCAACAATCTTCCTTTTAAGACCTAGATGTGCATATGTGCGATACATGAGATGAGTATTTTCTTTTTATAATAATAATATATAATAAAATTATCAGCCTATATATTATTTGCAAATATAAAATCGATATTTGTATTTTTTGTTTGTTTGTCGAATTATCTTTCTTCCTCCTTACAAGGAGGTCTCTTGTGCCCTATTTACATCCGTGCAATTCGGGTCATAAGTATAAAAATTCACAAACATTTTAGTTATTTAAGGGCATATACTTGGGTGCATAAGATGCACAATAGGGCTTATTGTACACTTGCCCACATATAAGATCCGCGCGCGCCCGTTTTGTTGCCCCGAGCCGCACCATATTTTTTTTTATTTATATATATATAATGCCACATTTGGATTTATAAAGTAATGTGTGACGCAACAGTTCTGTTCGCTGTCTAAAGCGCTGGAGCGTGGATGTCAGCGGATCGACTCCTGCTACCTCCAAGCGCTCGTTTACCTTTTTTTATTACTTAATTTAATTTATATAATTTATTAAATAATATATTATGTTTTCTAATAATATAAGTTTATTAGTTACATGCATAATTTTTTTTTTTGAATAATATATTATGTTGCCTAATAATATAAGTTTATTAGTTATAGGTATAAATTTATTTGAATAATATATTTCGTCATCTTATAGTATATGTTATCTTACTTAAAAATATAAGTTCATTTAGTAATACAATGTTTACAATTTATAGTATAACTATTTATTCTTGGGGAGGTCTCTTGTGCATCAGTAAGATCCGCGCAATTCGGGTCATGGGTTAAAAAGTGTTACTCCCTCCGTCCCGGCCTAATTTGCACATCTGCTTCGACGCATATATTAAGAAAAAACTTTTTGCTTTTTGGTTAATTTTTTTAAAGGTGGAGATTGAGGATGGAGATTTTGAGAGTGAAGATTGTGAAAAGAAATTTCTTTTTAAGGGTGTCCAAATTAGTGTGGGACGGAAGGAAAGTGTACAAATTAGAGTGGGACGAAGGGAATACTATTTATGCATAAAGGAATTACATGTAATGGGTAAAAATATTACGGTTAAAAGATATCACCATTTTTACTTAAATGTATTACACGTTCTGAGTAAATGTATTTTAATACATTTTTCCTAGTACATGTAATATCTTTTAGCATAGATAGTGATATCCAATCTGGATTGCACCGTACAATGGGTGCACATGAGACTTTTGTCTTTATTCTTGTATATTACTCTATAATTATTTTTTTAGGTTACAGTATATTTATTATTTGCTTATAGTATATATTATGTTGCCTAATAGTATAAGTTTATTAGTTACATGTATAATTTTTTTTTTATATACTGTTGTATATTTATTTTTCTAACTTACAAGATAATTATCGTTCCCTTATAGTATATGTTAGCCTGCTTAAAAGTATAAGTTTATTTAGTAATACACTGTTTATAATTTTACTGCAGCGGATTTGATCTAGTAAATCAAAAGGAAAAAAACAATGAAAAAAAGAAATCATTAAAAAAATATATTACTTTTTTTAATTACAGTAAATTTATATTTTTTTTCACTGTTTAATTAAATAATTTGTTTAGTTTTGTTATTATCAATTTTATATTAACATATTAAGAAAATAATAAAATACATATACATAAAAAAAAATGTAGTAGATAGGTCTTGAACTCAAGATCTTTGAATTAGGCAAGCAATTCTTAACCAATTTAATTACCACACTTTGTAATAGTACAGTGTGTTGTACTCGAAAAAAAAAATTCTATCAATAAGGTTCGAACATGGGACCTCTTGAGGGGCTAAACGAAAAAACTGAGCAATTGGAGCAAATAGGATTCAAACTTGTGACCTTGCTGCTTTGTGCTTATGACCAAGCAAAGCTTACCGCTAGGACACACTCAAAGTTCCTATATTAAACGCGGCCATACATTATAAGCTAATGTGCTGTATTGGGGCTTAAATCATTTTTGGTCTCGTAACATTTTACTTGTACAATTTTGGTTCCAAAAAAAGTTAAAATTTCAATTTAGTCCTGTAACTTTGGAATTGGTCCAAATTTAGTCCCTTTTTTTCGCCGTCGGTGATCAATTTGGCCGGAAAATTGCATGTACTGGCCACCAGACTCATTTTTCCATCCAATTTTTAAATACCTGGCATCGGTAAGTGGTTTTGAAGTAAAAATAACATTAAAAATTAAAAGAAAGAGATTTTTTTTTTCTCGTTTCTCATCACTTGTTGGTGCCACATATTAAAAATTTTGTTGGAAAAATGAGTCTGTGAATGATACATGCAATTTTCCAGTCAAATTGGTCACTATCGGAAAGAAAAGGGACTAAATCTGAACCAATTCCAAAGTTACAGGACTAAGTTGAATTTTTAACTTTTTTTGGGACCAAAATTGTACAAGTGAAGAGTTACGGGACCAAAAATAATTTTAGCCCTGCTGTATTGAGAAAAAAAAAAATAACAATAAAGAGGTATGATCCGCCGGTTCGTGCACGGCCTCGTTTGCAGACGCGATTATTATATGTTGAGTTTGAGCGGTTTTTTCATATCCCCCTTTAAATGGGAAGTGCACGATAAGTCTCATTGTGAATTTTATGCACCCAAGTCTTGCTCTTACTTAAGTATATAAGTGGTAAACTATAGTATCATGTCATATTCAAATACAAAATAATTAAATTATTATTTTTGCAGGTAATATAATTTTCTTTTCACAAAATAGGAAAAAATGATAAGCAAATTAATTCAATCAACAAATCATTTTAACAAATATATCTAAGCTTTTTTCTATTGTAAAATGTAAACCTAATAAATATGTATCTTTTTATGAATTTTTTGAAACCAAATAATTCAAATTATCCAAAAATCATTAAGATTAAAAAAAGGTAAATTTAAAGTAAATAATTTGAGTCTTCTTATTCAATTATATCACATTTTAATTTTATATTCAAATGTTCAAAAATCAAAATATATCATTATCATCCTAAAAAGATATTGTACACTTAAAATCAATATTTTAATTATAATATATGCATTATGGATGTTAAATTGAAGATCTTTAAAAGATGAATAATTTGGTATATTTCTTCGAAAAACCACGCGCGTTGAGACGAAAAATTTATAACAAATGAAATTTCAAAGGAGAAAGATAAAAAAGAAAAAGATAAAAGAAAAAGAAAAAAATTGATTGCACGAGAAGTCATAAAAGAAGGTGGATGAGAGACATATCTCTTCCTCTTTTAGGAATTTTCTTTTAATAACACATCTTGTGGACGTTTTTAGAGAATTTTAATAATTAATTTTAGATTATGAAGAATCGAAAGTGTCGATTTTCAATACGACTATATATAATTTTAAAAATTATACAATCAACTTAACTATTTATTATTTTATTTTTTTTGAGAAACAACTATTTATTTAAATTAAAAAAGTATCAAATATATGCAATTATTCGTTGCTCAACTTTGATGATAGAGATACTTCTAAGTAAATTATTGTATGTAAAAACTATATTGGTAGATACTCTCATTCAATATGTTATATAACTATTATACTTCTAAATCAAAATATGTAGTGATATTAAGAGGGTGTTTGGTTAAGCTTATAAGCTTTCTAAAACATCTTATATTTTAGAGAGCTTATTAGTTTATTCAAAGTGTTTGGCAGCATTTTTTAAATAAGATCTTATTTTGTTTCAAAATAAGTTGTTAACAGCTTATAAGCTGTTTTTGAAAAGGTAAGGAGAGTCCAACTTATTTCTCAAATAAGATCTTATTTTGATTTACTACTTCAATATTTATTATTTTAATTACAAAAATATCATTACGAACATTTTATAAGCTCTATCATCCAAACACTTCAACAACTTATTTTTCAAATAAGATTTAACATTTTATAAGCTCTAAAAACATGTTATAAGATGTTAGAGTTGATAAGATGTTTTGAATAAGTTTACCCAAACACCCTCTAAAAAAAATTAGCCGCCGCCTTCTTCCCTCATTTTTCCTTGTGGAAGGATGGAGGAAGGTTTCATTTTTAGTTTTTGTTTTGTTTTTTCTTTCTTTTTTCAGTCCTCTAAATAATGGAAGATCCACCACGATCTAGATAATGAAAGATCCATCACGCCTCTCTGCTATAGTTTTAGCGTGAGACTTCGTCGGGGCTATCAGGACCGATTCAATGTTTTAAGGAATGCGGTGCGAAAAGAAAAAGGATCCCTTGCTCCATGTAAATAAAATAATTAATTTTTTCTTTTTTTTGAAAATAATTTTCATCGACCTCAAAACACAAATTTTCATATTACAATAAATATTGTTTTCTAATGAAAATAAAATAACAGAAATTTAGAGGAGAATATTCCAACAAAACAATTTACTATGGTACCTTGGTGAAAATACAAGTTTTCATATTGTTAAATGGTAATAAAATGAATAAGTTGCTATCACCCAAATTCTTTTTCATAATACACAGGTTTTCCTAATGAAACAAAACATAAAAAAAAAAAAATTAAACATATGTAAATGCATATAAACTATGTAAAAAAACACAAGCACAAAAAAACTAACAACTTATGTATATGTGAACCTAAAAAGGAAGTTTGGTCTCATGATCTTTCAATCTTGGAGGGTGGTAAACTAGACATAAGTGATTCCGGTTGTTCGTATAATTCCTCTTATCTTTAAAATAGCATTTCATAATTTCGATCTTCCATGAATTTTTTTTTGTAAGTGACAATTGTAGTATCAAAACTATCAGAAGAATGTAAAAAATAAGGTTCAATGATAAATAAAATATATAATTAGTAGATTTGGTCACTTATGTATAACTACATTTGTTTATTATAAAAAACAACATATTAAAAAAATAATACAATGAAATTCTTCAGAAAAAAAATTTGAATGAACTTTTTCAAATTAATGAACATAAATCGATGAATTTAACATTATTAATGATGCAGTGCCTAGTGAGGTCTTACCTAAAAGAAAAATATATGAAAGCGACTCAAGATTATTACTCATTTATATATAATTTCGAATTATATAATCATGATTAGTAAATATATTAAATTTGATTCGTCTTATGTTTACTTGATTTTTAGATGATGCTTGAGACTTGACAATAGCATGAACAAATGAGTTTTTTTTTTTTTTTTTAATTCTTTCAGAGATATTTTATACAACAATTATCGTATGTTTTGTACATAATGTAAATATTGTAAATTTGCTAATTAACTCATTTTTACTATCACAAGTAGAGATGGCAAAACTAGCCCGGCCCGATGGGCCGGCCCGTTTAGCCCGAAATATAGAGCGGGCTGGGCCGGAATATTAGAGGCCCGAAAAAATTCGGGTTTTTTTGGCCCGGCCCGAACGGGTTTTTCTTTTGGCGGGCCAAGCCCGGCCTGAAAACCCGCGGGCCGCCCGATGGAATTGAATTTTTTTTCCGTCACTAATCGAATAAGAAAAATTTAGGAATTAAGTAATATCTCGTGTACTATTTGAAACATGTTTTTCTTTTTTCTCTTTCTAGCAGAGCATAAATGTATCTATTTACCGAGAAATTAAAACATTTGACTAATTTAATACTCTATTTTCTTCAGTTTTATTAGCAGAAGATGGAAAATGAATTGGATCCAAGCATGCTCATTAATTATTATGTGTCGGAAAATGAAAAATTGATTAACATGTAATATAGTACGTACACAAAAATTAAATAACTTGTGACATATATATAACTATATATCATCATTCATTCCTTCTTTTTTTTTATTATTATTATTATTATTATTATTATTATTATTATTATTATTATTATTATTATTATTATTATTATTATTATTATTATTATTATTATTATTATTATTATTATTATTATTATTATTATTATTATTATTATTATTATATCTGGGGTTTAAGACATGCCTATAGATTAATAGATATCATTCCATATTGCAACGAATAATAATATATTATCTTCCGATCAAGTTTTTTCTTAAGAGAATTAAACTGAAGTTCGCCTCAATATATAATTTTACTTCATGGTTAAAGTAATAAAAAAAAAAAAATCATTGGTGAGCTTTTTTGGCCCGATGGCCCGAGGTCCTCCAGGCCAGGCCTAGCATTTCTAGGCCCGGAATAAATTGGCCCGGCCCAACCCGGCCCGAACTTTTCCTTGGCCCGAGCCCGCCGGGCCGCCCGAATTGCCACCTCTAATCACAAGCAACTGAAAATATAAGCTTTAAATAAAAAATAAACTTATTTATTAAACAACTCAAATATGTCATAATGAATATATCAATATCAATATGCAAAGATCTTCATCACTATGTTAATCTTGAAAAAATCACATGATCCTTTATTCTTCATATACTAAATGATAAACAAAATGAACTTTTGTCATGCTGAAAATCATTGTAATATCTCACAATTGTAAGTTTAAAATAATTTTTAAATAATTTAAAATTTAAAAAAAAATAACGATTTATGTTGATAATTATTTCATTTTAAAATGTTTTCTCCCTTTTAAAAAAATAACTATATTCATAAATTAAAAATATTTCTAAAAATAAAATAAAAATTAAACAGATTCACGGGTACTGTAATAATTTTTATTCAAATGCAACCTAAAAATACAAGCTCGCGAAAATAATTGTCATCTTTATCCATAAAAGTAAATAATAATAACTTCAAATACATTTAACAGAACAAGTTCATATGAACTTTTTACAGTCCACCTCGAGTTACATTCACAATAAAAATTAATTTAATCCTCAACCTTAATTTGGCATGTAAAATAAATAATTGGGCATTTTCTATTACAAGTTTACAACCATATCGGTATTCCATTTTTGCTAGTACCAGCAAACAAGTACTCCCTTGTGTTCTTCTACCGCCAAAATAATAATTCTAACCACCATTTTCCTAAAATTTCGGTCTAATTCCGATTAGATCCTAGGTGCTAAACTGTTTTCGACCGTTTATGTTTCTTTTTCGACTCTTCCCGCTTAATTTATCTAGATTTCATTTAATTCTGCCTAAATCCCAACTAGGCCCTAGACTACCCTCGCCATCTTTTTTCTTCTAACTCTTATCACTTAATTCTATCTAAATCCCATTTAACTCCAAACATAATGCTAAACTGTCCTTGACCGTCTACCTCTCTGTCCGACTCTTTCCACTTAATTCTACCTAGATTCAGTTTAACCTAGTCCAAGTCCTGACGAGCAGGGGCAGATCCAAAAATTACGAGAGGGATGGGCTGGAGAACAATAGACGATATTTGTAAAAAAGAAAAAGAAAACATACATTTTTACTACTATGATATGCTAAATATTTATATATTTGAACTTTTCTATGTCAATATTATCAATAATATATACATAATAAATGCTTATGAAAATTAAAAGTTTGTTTACAAAAGCATACAAATCACAACAAATCATACTATATTTGAGGCAATTCCTTGTTTGTTAATTGGTACATTAGGTTGGCAAGTTAGTACGATAGTTGTACTATATGAAAACAAAGGAAGGGTAACCTAATATTTTAACAACTAAAAGATAATGTAGTAAAGAGGCTCTATATATCTGGGTTGGGCTGAAGCCCAGGGTTATATTAGTGTAGCTCCGCCTTTACTGACGATATTCTAAATCTCAGTTTAACGTCTGATTAACATCTAACATCTTTTAATAAACCGCAAACAAGTATTCAAGACATAGAGGGGCCAATTATTAAATGAAAAGCAATTAAGTCAGTGTCATCATAAAACAGGAAAAGACATGGAGAGTGGAGACAATAGAATATGAGCACATCTGTAATTTCCCAACTGCCTGCATATGCTTATATTGGTGTGATATGGCATAGATTCACTAATATGTTGAACCCAACTATAGTGGCCCAACCAAGAGAATCTTCGTCCCTAGTAACATAGTAAGAGGTGGCAATTCGCGTTGTCCGACTCAATCCGTTGGACGAACATAATATGCCATGGTTAGTTTGAAAATTGGTAAGCCCAATTCAACTTAGTCTATTGCCTTAAAATACTCGGATTAGGCATGTTGGTCCCATGCTGCTCTGGACTAAAATTCCATAATCCAACATGTCGGACGGGCTGGGCCGGCGATTGATATCTCTTAGTAGAGGAGCTAAATTTAAAATCACATAATGGGTTTGTTTTATCCAAGAACGAGGTCTTGTAGATATGAGCAGTGAGATTTAAGACCTCAAGGATAGCCAGCTGATCTACTCACTAATGCACCATCTATGGTTCAAACCAAAGTTGTAAAGTCGAGGTGCTAGTGAGACAGTAAACTAGGTGTAAAGTGGTTAATTTCATCAAAGTTATATGTTAACAAGTGTATTTTGGAATAGAGATCTCAAAACCGGGTTCAGGAGTTGAAGGATCGGATCGAGCTGAAGAACCGGATGTAAAACAGAATCAAACCGGCAGTTGTGATTCTGTTATAACTGCCCAGTTTTCAACAACGGTGTTACAGGCTCTTCTACAACTGTTTTCTGCAGCTTATTTTCAAGTTCTGATTTGACCCATTTTCTGGAAGATTCACGGTCCAATTCTTGAACACATTAGTTCGCCTTGGTGATATAAATAGTCTTTATCAGTTTTTCTCTTGGATTAACAACTAAGAGAGTGCAATTAGAGAGTTAGGATTCTTGTTCCAAAATTGAGTTCTATTTTGGCGGTTTTTTTAGAATTCCTTTATAATCTTGTAATTGTCTTTGAGTTTTAGTGGATTGAGGACTCATGATCCTCCGTGGATGTAGATCACATTTATCGAACCACGTTAAAGGTGTTTTGTTTCTTGTTTTGTGTGATCAACTTGCGCAGTTTTTTTGTTCATTTCTTTCTTCTTCAATCTTCATTTCTTGATTATTTGTGGTGAATTTTGTGTAGACTTGGAATGAAGCCATTAGAAATTAGATGTTAGATTTACATATAAATGAAAATATTTGTCAAATTAAGCATTAAGATTGCACCTGAAATCATAACAGTCTAAGGCGCGAGACGCGCCGAGGCACAAGGGGCCATCTGGCGCCTAAGGCGCATCCCTTTTGGACATAGTTGCCAACAATTAAAAAAATGAGTATCAATAGCTAAATAAATTAATTCTACTCATTATTAGACTAAAATAAACATCAAACAAATAAATAATTGCACAAACACACAAAAAGAAACAACATAACAGTTGAAAATTCGCAAGTAACAAATCATAAGATTCAAACAAGTTCATTAGTTCAACATGCGAATCTAACATGGTCGATGCTGGTCGGTCGCGGGCGGCTGGGCAATAGCTTTGGTGCAGTCACAGGCCTTCTTTGTTTTTATTGTTTCTCTACTTCTAATTCTAATTTTTATTTTCTTTTGAAATTCTAGTTTCCAGAGCTAAAGAAGTGCTAAACAACTTAATTATTAAAAAAGGATCAAAATTAACTAAAAATAATTTTTAAAACAAAATAGACAGTGTGTCCAAAAAATGCACATCTTCAACGCATGAGAAGTAGGAGGAGCAAAAAGGTGTACACCTCTTGAACTGTAACGCCTTTGATAGTCTGATGTTTAGAGGTGATGACCCCGAAATTCAGTGCACCTCGCGTCTCAAGCGCGCCTTTGACAGCTATGCCTGAAATTCGAGTGCCACCCCAGTTGTGACGCTCGGGAATCTCGAGGTCTTATGGCCGACCACTAGACATGGCCGCAATTGTTTTGCAAAAGAGGATACAAAACGTAGAAGGTTAACAAATGTCGTACGATCAATTTAGAAATGCAGCTAGACAAGTTTAAGGATATAAGTTCTCATATTATTAAAACATCTTATAACCGTGCATCGCACGTATTATTTACTAGTTTAAGGATATAAGTCCTCGTCCATTACTAATTTTGCAAAAAAAGTTACAAGTGACGCGCACGTGACCAATTAATTTGGAAATTTCTGTCTATTAGATTTCCAGCTGAAAGCCCACGTAATAAAAATTTAGGATAGATTTAATTAACTAATTTTATATCTTTTTTACTTTCAGTCCTCCCCCGATTATTCTTCTTCAATTGCAGCATCTGTGAGTGTGCATTATATTCTCTAACACTTCACTTAAACAATTGTATAATTAACCAAATTCGCAAAAATAATACTCCCTCTGTCCTACTCAGATTTGCATATTTTCCTTTTCGGTCCGTTCCATTCAGTTTTGCACATCCTTAAAAAGAAAAATTCTCTTACAATCTCCATCTTCAAAATCTTCACCCTCAATCTCCACCATTGAAGAAAGTCAACAAAAAAGTAAAAAGCAGCTTTTTTTAACCTCCGTGCCCGTCTCTACGTGCAAATCTGATCGGGACGGAGGGAGTTTTTCATTCCGACAATTTTCGTGGAATAATAATTTATCTTTTTAAAATATTATGTTTGTTTGCATGTTTGAAATCTATACACTAATATAAAATTATCTTAAGTTTAAATCAATTTATATTTGACTTATTTTACTTATTTTTAATTGAAATATTCTAAGGATAATACTGTAAGTTCCTGCCAAACGCATTCTAATCCTATTTGTAGATACATTTAATTGGGGCAATTGCCTTTTGAATTAAAACATTCTAAGGATAATATTGTAAGTTCCTACCAGACGCATCATAATCTTATTCGTAGATACGTTTAATTGGGCAATTGTTGTTAAATATTCACCAAATTCTATTCGATACATTTGAGTGGGACAATTGTTGTCAAATATTCTGTTTGGTGAATGGAATTAATTGAATATAGATTTGGATCGCAGATGAGATCCTCTATTCCAATGCGTGTTTCATCTTATATTTCAAAACAATCATTACATCTCACGTGTGTATGATGACATCACTAATTAACACATGACGTGTAGTAAATATAATGAAATATTAGATCGAACACAAATTAAAATAGAGAATCCAATCCGTTTGGATTGGGGCTAAGTGTAGCCCCTACTACCTTCTTTTGGATCCATTGTTTGTAATTTTGATAGTCTTTTTTTTTTTTTTTTTTTTTTTTTTAGCAGCTAGAAAACTCAAATAAAAGAGAATATGTTAACAATAATGAGTACCACAAATAAGATCCTCTGAATATTAAAATAATTAAATAAATTTAAAAGTATTTACTAAGTTCAAAAATAAAAATAAAAAAACAAATGAAAAACGACTTAACATAGAATTTGAAATGTTTCTATCTAATAAAAGAGAATCCACTATAAAAAAAAATCATTTAAATTTGCCGCCCATTTCACTTACTTAGTAGATTTAAATCATAATTAATATACTAAGATATATATATATATATATATATATATGATAAAATATTTAGTTACAAATTTAAATTTTTTTTGGCAATTTGCTATATAAAAAATTATAGGTGTTAGATTTTGATTGATACATTCTATAGTAAAAATAAAATAAAATAAATTAAAACAAAATAATTAGTGGTTCTTTTCTCTGTTTTTAATGTAAAATATATAAATTAATTTTCTTCATCGCTTTAAATTGATATCTACATTGCATATTTTAAAATAATTTATACTATAGAAAATGTAATTGTTTGTCGATCTTTTAGGTTAGTTTTTCTTTTTAAATGTAATATGAGTTGAATTATTTGATTGAGTCTCGGATCCAAATAAAAATTAAAAAAATATTAATAACAATTTTTTAATAATAATTAGATTCATTAATCTTTTTAAAATTCTGTTTTTTTTTTTAAACTTTATTTTGTTTTATGAACAAATTCATATATGTATATTTTCTACAATATTATAAGTGTTCAAAATAGTAGCGACTAACTATTTTCAGTTTTCAAATTCACAGATAATATTTGATTTTTGGTACAAAAAAAAAAACGAAGAAAGCATATGCCTAGAGGTGGCAATTCGGCCCGTCCGCCGGGCCCAACCAAGCCCAGTCCAGTCCATGGGCCAAGACCATAAGTCGGGTCGGGCCTGTTGGACCCAATTGTCCTATGGGCCAATAATTATTGAGCTTAGCCCAGCCAATTTTCCTTAAATATACATGATTTTTGGGTACCCCATGACCAGTCGAATTTTTAGCCCATTGGATCGGGCCTGTTGGGCTCGATAATCTTGCGGACCTAGATTTTTAGGTCCAACCCATCTAAAATGTCGAGCAGGCTAAACCAAAATACCGGGTCGAGCCCATTTTTTCTGTTCTACATGTGCCCACATTAGGCATTGAAAGAATTTAGGGAATTTAGATACTTGTTTTATTTTTTGTAGCTCCCCCCCTCTCTCTCAAAAGTTTTGATTTTTTCAACATCTTAAAGACACTATTAACTTTTTTTTTAATCCACTCATTTTATTTGCAATATATAAAAATAAAAATTGTTAGTTGGTTGATTATTGTTATTAGATTTGAATATTTATTGTGAGTTGAACTATTTATATTTGAAATGTTTTGCGAATTATAAGTTATTAGATAATTTAATCTTGTTTTATTTAACAAATTAAGTTATTCAATTACATTGTTTGATTATCCGACTTTGATTTTCCTTACAAATAAATACTAGTACCTCCGTTTTTTTAGTTGTACTTTTAGGTTTTGTGAGATGTTTATAAATAATTCTTTTAGCTTTTTCATATATTTTTTTAATACCACCCCTTAGTGATTGGAAAGTGATATAAAATAAAGGAAAAAATGTTATAATTTTAAAAAATTTGAGTAAATAAAGGAAAATTAATTGAGGACTCAATTGCCTAGTTCACTAACTCCTTAATTTTTTAATTCTAAGGTGAAAGAGCAAATGGATGTTGTATATTTTAAATGTGCGTCGCACAACTGAAAATTCTAGTTAATTCAATAATTTAAAATGAATCAAAAATAATTTAATATATTTAAAAAATATTTAATAACTATCCAAATGAGTTATTCAATGGATAAATATCTCAAACTTATCTTGGATTTTGACGAATTAAGTACTAATAATTTAAATGTTTTTTAAAGAAATCAACAAGATAGAATGTAGTTATTTACTCTCGTAGTTTGCTTTAGACTATATATAAATGAACAAGATATGGTTTATATCAATAATTTCCCTCCGGTATGCAGACTTAATAATGTAGTCTCCATACGAGGGGAGTCTTCATACGAGGTGAAACTAATATTAAATACAATTGTTGAAACTAATAGTAACAACCGACATAGTTAATACTCCCTCCGTTCTATAATAATTGACGTTTTTGGAGATTCTTTTCTTTTCTATTTAATTGACATTTACATTTTTTTTTTTCACTAATTCTAGCAATTTTCTCCCTTCTTAAAATTCTCTACTTTTAAATCTATCATAAATATCTTTATTTGTTAAATCTTTATCTCCTAAAATATTTCCGCTTATTATAGCGCATTCTTCTTCCCTCTCTCTCCTTATTCCACGCGCCTTATTTCCTCTCCCCTTAATCCAGAAATAACTTAAGTTACTTATCGACTTCCCTAGTTTACATTTTAACAGATAGTTTGATTTAATGATACAATGAGGAAAATTAAATATAGCCTTATGGAATTGTCTGGATATATGTCTAACAGCATTATCCAGAATTGTCTAGTATTGAGAAGCATACAATGGATGCTCTAAAAGTTAGACATTATCTAGTACATCCATGAGATTTTAGTGTATTTTAGTGAGAACCATTGTCTTATCTAGTACATCCATGAGATTTTTGTATATTTTAGTGAGAAGCATACAATGGATCTAGTACATCCATGACATTTTAGTATATTTTAGTGAGAAGCATACAATGATGCTCTCAAAGCTAGACATTATCTAGTACATCCATGAGAATTTAGTGTACGTTAGTTGTAGGATGGAGATGAAATTTCAGAGAGAAAAAAGATAAATATTTAAAGATGTCGGAGTTTCACTCTCCAACGATGACGAGAGAAGATGGAATTTCAGAGAGAGAAAAAAATGGAATTTCAGAGAGAGAAAAGATAAATATTTAAAGATGTTAAATTTTAGGAGTCATATAAGAGAGATAAATAATTAAGTGAGGGATAAATTTGTCAAAAATTTTCATTCTTAATTCTTCCCTTTCTTTCTAAAACGTCAATTATTATGGAACGGAGTATATTCTACTTTTAGTTGTGGAAAATTATTATTGTAGTCTCCATACGAGCTGAAATTAATGTTTAATAAATTTTAGTTGTGGAAAATTATTATTGTAGTCTCCATACGAGCTGAAATTAACATTTAATAAAATTGTGGAAATTAATAGTAACAGTTAGTGTTTTTTGCCATACTACTTTTAGTTGTGAAAAAATATTATTGTAGTCTCCATATGAGGGGAGTCCCCATACTAGGTGGAACCAATATTATATTTATTTCAAATCCTTCAAATCTTGGTATAAGTGAATATATGGATCCCCTTGTGTTTGGTGTTTTCTTTTTTGTAACAGATTTTACATTTTCTTGGCATAATGGTAAAATTAAAGCTGAATCTGCTTCCCAAACACTTTAAAATAAATTTTTCCAAGTTATAAATTGAAAAATATTTGAAAAAAAAAATATATAAATCTAAAAAGTGATTTTAGTGCTCAAACAGACATTGCAAAACACCCCTTTAACTTAAAAGTGATTTTAATGGTGGTATCGAGTTTGCAAACAACTAAACTTCCCCTTCAACTTAAAAGTGATTTTAATAGTGATATTGGATTTGCAAACACCCCAACTCCCACAAATTTGTCGTAATAAAAGTGATTTTAATGGTGGTATCGAGTTTGCAAACAACTAAACACCCCCTTCAACTTAAAAGTGATTTTAATAGTGATATTGAATTTGCAAACACCCCAACTCCCACAAATTTGTCGTAAAACTTTACTTAGGTTGCCGCTAAGGCGCTAGGCGAGCACAATCTGATCCGATTTCTTTCAAATTGGTCCCCTTTGACTTTCTGGCATAATGTGTAGCCTAGATGGCCTACTCAACTTTAGGCGTTTTTAGATTTTTTATTCTTTTTAAAAATATTGTCATTTTGTTTTAACTTGAAGTTGTTGATGTTGATTATATTAAAAAGATAAAACTTAAAAGTCAAAATCATCGCTCTTTTCATTTCAACGGCAAAAAACAAAATAAAAGTTAAAACTTTCCCGTCACATTTTAAATTTTCACTCTATTTTGTGTCCATGTTTGTGGAACCGGACCGGACCGGCCGGTTCGACCGGTTCAACCCGGAACCGGGCCCGGAACCGGTCCGGTTGAGTTAAAAAACCGGATTGTATTTTTTTTTCTTTTTTTTTTTTAAATAAAGTTGTTTTTTGCCTATTTTAAGTTAAAAAAAAAAAAGGGATTTTCACATTTATCTTAATTTGCCCTTATTATTCCCATCTTATTTTAAATTTGGCACTAGGATGTTATTAAAAAAATTAGAGTTAAAAGTATTTTTGGATTAATTAATATTGAAATATGTTGAATTTTTTTTTACAAGTTAAACTCTAGTATCAAATTACATTGTATTACACATAAAAACTATTGAAATTCAAAAGTCAACAAGTTGCCTTTGATCGGTTGAACCTTGAACCGGTGGTTTGTCCGGTTCGATCACCGGTCCGGTCCCACAAACACTGTTTTGTATAATTAATTAACAACAAAAACATAAAATGTAATGTTTAAATTGAGAAATTGAGAAATCAGCGGCCTTCTTCTCCTTCTTCATTCCACATCTCAACCCAGTTCTTCTCCACCTGTTCAAAACCTAGAAGCGATCCCTCTTCCTCCGCGTCCAAACTCGTCGACAGACTTCCATAAGCAATTCCCATGGCTGATGCCCCAAAAGTAACAAAAGTTGTCAAAAATGGCACCCATTTTGGCACATCCCACACTTTTTGTTCTATCACCACGTCAAAACCTCGGAGCAACGCGAATCCAATTGCTAATGGCACTCCAACGTAGAACAATATTCTCGATATCATCCTCTCCCACACCACGTCAGCTATTTTATCGTCGTCATCATCATCCTCCATGGAATTCTTCCTATTTGTCGATGAATTTTTACCTTTTCTGGCAATGGCTTCTCCGTCTTTAGGTCTGCTGGTGAAGCCCTTTCCTCCTCCGTGAAGCCGCCACGTTCGTGGTGGCGGGAATGGTGCTCCATAGCGGCTGTTGCGGAGGGTTCGGTTGCTTTGTGGCCATGGATTCGCTTTTCTGGTGTTTGGAGGTGTTG
Source organism: Ajuga chamaepitys (assembly GCA_958295605.1). Taxonomy (NCBI): domain Eukaryota; kingdom Viridiplantae; phylum Streptophyta; class Magnoliopsida; order Lamiales; family Lamiaceae; genus Ajuga; species Ajuga chamaepitys. The sequence goes on from OY282507.1 coordinate 51,691,421, forward strand.
GTTGTTGAAGAATGGTGAGAGTTCTCATGGTTTATTACTTGTATATGCTTCTTTAGGGTAGTTTTATGTGCACACTAATGTTTACTAAGTGAAAATATCTTATCCAAATAGATGAATGGCTGTGCACCCCTTTTCTTTTTCAATACTTAAATTATAGGTGAAGAGGTACCCTTTGTCTATATTAAGAGGATATTTCTGTCTTTACCAAATCTAATGAACTCCTTTGGACATTTCTTGAAATGTGGCATCTTGGCCTTGTGAATCAAGTGTAGCTAGTTATCGAAATATTAGATCAGTTCAGAAATAATATCGAACGTGCTGTAAATTATTCAATTATTATTATATTTTAATATTTATTTTTGTTCAATGAGAGATAAGATCAGAGCCTATCATCGTGATTTTTGCCCCGTTATCGAGCAAATTCTTGAAGTTTTGAAGAAAAAGGCAATAGAGTACACTGCCATTATGGAGAGAATCAGTTCGAAGTGGAGACATTTTATGGCAACAGATTCAAAGTGCATTCGGGTGAGTGTGTTTGCAGCTGCAGAAGGTGCGAGCTTAGTGAGCTTCCTTGTGCCCATTCAATTGCGGCAATGAATTACTTGGATCAGCAACTAGAGACATATGTCAACAAATAATACTCCAAAGAGATGTTTTTAATGGGTGCAATGCAATCAGCAGATTCATGGCCTCAAACTGAATGGCCCCCACTGCTTCCTGCTGTTGTTGAGAGAATGTCGGGTAGACCCTAACAACACAAGAGGAAGGCTCAGCCTGACGAAGCTCCCACTGCCACAACAACTTCCAATAAGAAGAAACAAGGAAAAGAAACAGACAAACCAGTTAAGATGTCAAGAAAGTGCGTACTGTTATAGTATGCACTACCTGTCATCAGCCAAACCATAATACGAGGGGCTATCCAAAGAAGCCAAAGAAGCCAAAGAGTGTGTGCCAATACATGAAGATGACCAGCCGGGGAGAGACATACCAGCACCTCACGGCGAATGATCATCTAGATCAAGGAAACAGGTAGGGTGTTTATTTGTAAAGTATGATTACTACTCATTTTTTTCAGAATATTTTGTCACTGTATTCTGAAATGAAGTGTTACTGTTTCAGGCAAAGAAAGGTAAAGTCCCTAAAACAAAGCCCTTGGCAGCTGAATTTGTTCCAACACGAGAGAAGACTTCTCAAATACAAACACAGCAAAGCAAAACTCATTCAAAGGCTGCTGAACCCACAAAGAAACCATCCAAAAAAGGAGTAAGAATAGAAAAAAGCTTTCCTAAGTTAACTATTCTGTAATTCGTAGCTTTCTAAACCGATATTTGTTAAGCAGGGTACACCTAGAAACTCAGTGTAAATTGTTGATGATGAAAGTTACGACCCTATCAGTTCTGTCCCGGATGAGTGGTGGAACTTAACTTCTCAAACTGAAAGTGCACCTGAGGTATGAATCAAAACTTTAATTATTTCAGTGAATTTAGTGTATCTGTATTTTTCCTCTTGCTGCCTAAATTTCTTATATGATATGTTATATGTTATTTAAGGTAATTCAAAAGGAAGTGGTTACCCCAAGTAGACTGACTAGGAGCAAGGTAGCTTTTTATAATGTAGTTGAGGTATTTTAGGGGTTGCATTAGGCCAATAAACTTAACTAGTGATGTTGATTATTCATTTGTTTTGATATATTTATTTTGAGGGGCTGCTTCAGGCCAATAAATTTGGCAAGTGATGTTGATATATACTTGGTTTGGGATGTAGTGGCATGTGCCACGTTCGATGTAGCACATCTACGGACGGGACATTCAAAAAGTTATTTTAGTTTAAGGGTATAGTAGGGTAAAATATGTATTGGAATTTGTAAAAGATGTGTTGAAAATTGTAAAAAGTGGTGTAGGCAATACGGTGTGAATGTGGAGGAATGGATCATTCGATGTAAAGTGAAATACGTTGAGAATGGCCGAATGGCCCATGTTATATTCGGATGGGGACATCTCAAAACAAATATGTCCTGTTTTGAGCATTTATGTTCTGGGGAATGATATGAAGATCTGTTGATGCATTTTACACTTTCTATATTTAGTGGGTGACTCATCATATAAATTTGAGTTTATTTTGATGTTTTGAAACTGTAGTATTTGCAGGTTGTATTGATGTTTTATTAAAGATTGACAAGGAATAGTGCAGCTTGGACATGGGAACAAAAACCGAAAGTGGGTTTTTTCGGCATCACTAATAATTCGTAATTCGGGTTTTATTTTGCAGCTTCGGCATAGGAACAAAATCTGAAAGTGAATTTTTTTGGCATCACTAATAATAATTCGGATTTTATTCGGGAATAAAACAGAGTAAATCAGAAAAAATTGGCCGCATCGGCCAAGATACGAGTATTATTCGAGAATCAATCGGATTTAATAGGCTAACTGATTTTTATTTTCAATTACTTATTTTACTAATTAACTTCAGCTAAACTTTAATTACTCAATTCTAAATATATCAATTTGATATATAATTCAATTTATGAACTTAATATTATTTAAACAGTGTAGGTTAATAATTTCCAATTTAAAGTTTTTTTTAATTAAAGTTTTACTTTGACTTTTTTAGCTTTTTCTTAGAAGGTAGGGTGATTCGCTACAACTTTTCTCTATTTTCTTTTCCTTTTATGATATGCCTATTTAGATTTATTTAATATAATATCAAATATTTTTATATGTGTTATGAATGTCAAATTAAAGAACATGAAGAGATGATTAATTTATATCTTAGTTTATTGAGAACTACGTAATGAATCTAATGATATGGTTTGAAAATTCGCAACATGAGAAGAGACTCAATGTCAGGTAAATGGTACTTAACAAAAGGGAAAATTTTGTTTTTGTGTTGTAACCAACAAATTAACTCTGACTTGACTTCTACTACTTTCGTAACAGAGGCAGGACATGTTCGGCCAAGTGTAGGTCTCGACTCTCGTACACCTCTATAAGGGCCCTCGGTGACTTTCGGTGAAATACACAAGGTTTTCAAATGCAGTACACGAGACGTGATCAACGTTGGCAAGCACTCCTTCAACTTCTTGATTCAACCCAACGTTTGCCTACTTAATTTCCTTGACTCAGACCAAAGTTCCCAACCCCACTTTCAAAGCCTAGTTATTCTTATTCTTTATTCACTACAAAAACAACGCTAAACAGCGATGGATTTCGACGGTGACCAGCGACCGATTAGCGACGAAAACTGAAACACAAAAAATAAAAATAAAGAAAATTAATTACCGACGGAATTAGCGACATAATTTACTGACGGATTTACTTTGGTCAGGAATCTGTCGCTATTTCAATTTAGCGACATACTTTGGCGACAAAAAATAATTCGCAGTTAATCAACGACGGAAAATCCGTCACTATTTTTTGTGGTAAATATGTTCGTCGTTTTAACGACAAAATTTGTTTCGTCGGTAAATAGCGACGAATGTTTTTCGTCACTAATCATTCGACAATCAAAATATATTGTGAAATTCTTATTGAAATTCTTGATTAAATCCAAAATTGTCCAGATCGTTGTTGACTTCATTTTCAAGATTCAGCCAAAGTTGCATCCACCCAATTAATATTGTGAAATATTTTGTTGATTAATTTGGCCACCTTGATTGTATTCTTGTGGCCAAAGTTGCCCTCATTGAATTTTTCACCGGAAATCGCCAATTACTTATTTAATTAAAAAAAAAAAAAAAGATCTAACATCCATTTTCGAGACTTTTTTAACCAGCCATTTTTTATTATTCACACCAAAATTTTCAGACTTAAAATATATTTATCTATAAGAAAAATTAAAATTAAAGTATATATAAAATAAATTGAATTTATTAAAACAAAGAATTTTAAACTAAAATTTTTCCTCGTGCGATGAGACATAAAAATATATTTGTGAAAAATTAAAATTAAAGTATATATAAAATAAATTGAATTTATTAAAATAAAGAATTTTAAATTCTTTATTTAAGGGAACAAATTTCATATAGTTTCATTTCTATTTTCGATATATCAGCTCTAAAATTTAAGGGAACATTATTTAGAAGATTGATTATCGATTGATTGTCGCAATATTTTGTTCCAAATTCTAAGGAAACCTATTATACTAATATAGATACGCAACAAATTCTCTGATTTTTGGGAATGATTAAATCATGTCATAAATCTATAATCACAAGTTTACCTTTTGTTTAATTGCACGTTTAGTTTTAACTGAATAAGATTACAATATAAAATGTCTTTTCCCAGAATGACAACTCAAAATTAGTGGGAAAATGTCTTGAATACTATTTATAGACGAATGTAATTTTATATTCTAATTTCTTACTCATCTTATATATTACTGAGGTGTTTTTTTAAGAACTCTACTATTATTATGTTTTTAGAAAGTACTTTTAGACGGGAAAACCAACAATTACTATTTATAGACGATTTTACCAACAATTACTATTTATAGACGATTTTACTTTTATATTATGTAGGATTTGTTAAATGTTCCACAAACAAAAAAAAAATATATATATATATTAAAAGCAACCCATTCTTTTTTTTTTTTTTTTTTTTTTTTTGTGGGATGGTGCTTTTTGTTAGAAAAAACTATATTATTTTTTCACTCATTCCTCATATAAACATTTAGATTAATGTTAATTTCTTCAAGACAAACAAAAACATCACCTCTATTTATGCTTATCGCCCCTCATATTAATTGTGTAAATTCAATTGATCCTTAAGTATAAAATGATTTCCCCAATTTTTCCAAATAACTTTTAGAATATTTTGCAAGAAATTTGATGAAGATTTTCATATAATAATCATTCTTTTGAAAGTATGGCTCTGTTTGTTTATGGCTGTGGGTGGCTAGAGTACTGTAGGCTGTGGGGAATAAAGGGAAATATGAAGTTGGGGTAAATAAGTGAGTGTTTGTTTAGGTTGGTTGGAGATTGGGTTGTGGTATGATTATAATATAAAAGGTGGTAAATGTGATTTGATGTGTGTAAGAGGTAGTTAGTGAATGATTGATTATTGATTAAAGTTGTATTGAGAATTGGGTTTGATTGATAATATGTGTAAGAAGTAGTTAGTGAATGATTGATTATTGATTAAAGTTGTATTGGAAAATGAGTTTGATTGATGATGTGTGTAAGAAATAGTTAGTGGATTGATGATTGATATTTTGTTATTTAGTGGTTGGGCACAATATATTGACAACAATCTAGAGCCAAACACAGATGAATTGAGCTAAATCCTGAACGGTTGTGCCCAACCATAAACAAACAGGCCCTATGATTTTTAATACGACTTCTAAATATTATACTATCAATTTAACTATTATTTTAATTAAATAGTATTAAATATATGCAATTATTCGCTACTCAACTTTGATGATAGAGATAATCTTAAGTAGATTATTGTATATATACAATATATTATTAAAGTGAGTCTTGTGTGTGACGGTCTCGCATGTTAAAATTATATTGTCGTAAAATAATTACTTTTTGCTTGAAATCGAGAAATTTTATAATACTTAGAAAGTAATTACATCTATGGTAAGCAATAATACATTTCGACAAAGGAATAATATTTTTACATATCTACAATAATATTTTTCAACACAGAGACTTGTACATTTACAGTAAAGTAGTAAACTTTGAGGTTAAACAGAGATATATTTCAATACAAAGAGTAAAACCTTTACGGATAAGCAGTAACGGTTAAAAAGTAATACTAATGTCACCTTTACGGTTAAACATTAATCACCTTTGAAGTTAAACAATAATATCTTTCAACACAAAAAGTAACACATTTACAAATAAACAGTAATACACAATAAGTAACACCTTTACAGGCAATATTACATTTACAATTCAAAAGCGATATCAGTATCTTTCAACTGAAAGAGTAACACAGTTATGATTAACTATTGATACATTTCAACACAATTTGAATCAAGCAAGACACAAATTCGTTTCATATGTTGGATTGAAGGATTTGTTATTGAAGTTGTTCGGATTGACATGAATTATAAACTATCACTTTGACTTAGAACTAATTCTAAATGAATTTAAGTGAGTTTGAAATTCATTAATTTCATTTCTTTACATTCCAAATCTTTTTTATCATAATGCAACCTAAAAATAAAATAATAAAATACAAGCTTGGGCCAAAATAGTGTTCCATCTTAATTTAAAAAGGAAAAATAATTACTTTAAATACATTTAACAGAATAAATACAAGTGAACTTTTCACAGTCCACCTCAAGTTACATTCATGGCAAAAATACTTTAATCATCAACCTTAATTTGGCATGTAAATAAATAATTGGGCATCTTCTATGACAACAATATTGGTATTCCACTTTTAGCTAGTACCAGCAAACACGTACTCCCTTGTGCTTCTACCTTTTTGGTCCACAAGAAATAGCAGCTTTATGTGCATTACCAACCACCAAACTCCGACTAAAAGTCCCGCCTAATTTCGACTAAGTTCTAGCTGTTATATTATTCTCGATCGTCTACATTTGTTTCCCGACTCTTCCCGCTTAATTCTATCTAAATCCCCTTTAAGCCTCCTAAGTCTCAACTAAGCTCTAGACTACCCTCAGCCATCTACGAGCTTTTTCTTTTTCTTTTTTCTTCTCGACTATTTCCGCTTAATTCTATCTAGATCCCGTTGAACCCTCCTAAGTTCCAACTAGGCGCTAGTCATCTACTTTTTTTTTCTTCTTCTAACTCTTCCTGCTTGATTCTATCTAGATCCCGTTTAATTGCGCCCAAGTCCTGATTAGGCGCTAGCTGACCTTGGCCGACTACATTTCTTTTTTCAACTCTTTCCACTTAATTCTACTATCTAGTTTAATCCCATCTAAGTCCTGGCTAGATGTTAAATCCTAATCTGTCACCTGACTAGCATCTATTATCTTTTAGAACGTCAGAAACCAGTAATTCGAGACATTTTTCCTGGGAGAGTGAGAGGGGTGGCCAATTATTAAATGAGAAGCAACAAAATAAGTCAGTGTCATCCAAGGACGAAAATATAGGTGATTACGGAGATATCGGTAATTCAATTTAGAGAGATTTCGGTGAAATCTCGATTAATATCGAAATATCGGTGCAACTTTTTTAAAAATACCGGAAAATGTATTAAAACAGATAATTTATCACGATATTTTATAGATTGTTATAAACCTACTTAAATTCAAATATTTAATCTAAGTATTGAGTGAAATTCACATATTTACAACTAATTGACAAATAATAAATAATAGAAACATTATCAGGCCACACAAGATACATTATGAACTCTTATTATCATTAAGGATGTTCAAGTATTTTACAATAATATTCTAATTTATTAAATCTTTGGGCTGCATTAAGAAAATTTAGTGGATTGCGAATAATTTAGAAATTTTACAACTAAGGATCATGAAATTTCACCGATATTAACCAAATTTTTACAACTAAGCCTGCATTAAGAAAATTTTACCGAAATTCACCAAAATTTCACCGATATTAATCGAAATCTCACCGAAATTAATCAAATTTTACCGAAATTCACCGATATTAATCGAAATCTCACCGAAATTAATCAAATTTTACCGAAATTCACCGATATTAACCGAAATTTCACCGATATTAATCGAAATCTCACCGAAATTTAATCGAATTTTATCGAAATTCAAAAAAAAATTGGTAAAATTTCCACGAAATTACAACAAATTATACCTAGAGATAGCCCAAATCGAAATTTTCGGAGATTTTGGAGATATTTCGGAGATTTCGGAGAAATTTCGGAGATTTCGGAGATATATCGGAGATATTCTGACATAAATTTATTACATCCGAATTTCGTTTCGGTATCGCCAAAAAAGAGAGATATCGGTGAATATCGGAGATATTTTAATCCTTGGTGTCATCATAAAACAGGAGAAGACATGGGGAGAGTGGAGACAAGAGAATATGAGCACATATGAAATTTCCCAACTTTGTCTGCATAACCTTATATTGGTGTGATGACAGACCGACTAATAAGTTGAACCCAACCAAATTCCTCTTTGTACACTTACATGTATAGACAATGTGGCCCAATCAAGAGAATCTTCAACATTAGTAACACAGTAAGAGGTGGCAATTCGAGCCGTCCAACACAGCCCGTTGGATCAATATAATGTCAAGGTAGGTCAAAATTCTATCAATTTGAAAATTGGTAAGCCCAACCCAACTCAGCAAGTGCCCTAAAATACTCGGATTAGGCATGTTGGACACATGGTACTTCGGATTAAAATTCCATGGTCCAACACGTCTAAAATGGCGGATGTGCTGGGCCGGCAACTTTGCCACCCCCCCAGTAGTGGAGCTAAATTTCTAAATCACATAATGGGTTTGTTTTATCCAAGAAAGAGGTCTAAATGGCTGGAAATGGGAGCTTTGTAGATATGAGCAGCTAGGTAAATTCAGTGAGATTTAAGAGCTCAAAGTTGTAAAAGTCAGTCACTATACGCTAGTCGACGGTAAACTAGGGGTTTAGTTGGCAGGGCTGAGTGACGTAGTTGAGTCTGAAATCGAGAAAAAAGTATAGACGAAACTGGAGTGGAGCACCTAGGTAGAAACTAGCCGGAGCTAATCGAAGATTTCCGCAACAGATGTTCAAACAGTACAACCACTAAGATTGCAGCTGAAATTCGAGTGCCACCACAATTGTGACACAGGAATCTCGAGGTCTGATGGCCGACCGCTAAACATGGCTGCAACTGCTTTGCATGTCAAAGAACTAGAAAGTTAAGAGAGACTACAAAATGTAGAAACTTAACAGGTGCTGTCCAAAATCAATTTAGAAATGCAGCTAGACAACACAAAAAGCAAATGCCAACAAAGTAGAAACATATGTACCTTTGTCTGCTATTCCAACTCTCGAAGAAGATGCCTCACTTCTGTCGTCACTAGTTCCATAATAAATGATCAAACCAATCACAATGGCGTGTAAATTTGGAAAGAAGCTATTAGAAATTAGATGTTACATTTAAATATAAATGAAAATGTTTAAACCAATCATAATGGCGCGTAGATCCATACTGAACCCACACAGGGGGGTAAACGCTTACTTTGTCATCAGTATTCAGATTACTACATAAGTAATTCACCTTGGAATCTGTCATGGATCCACTCGTCTGGCTTATAGGAATCATCGAACTAGAATTTCCACATCTCACCAGATTCACTTTCTCCTCACTTGTGATTGATTACTCCGGCTAGAGGGACTTTCTGGCAGCTGTTTTCCAATAAAAATATGAAAGTAACTGTCTAAGAAACGTAGTCTTGGAGGGAGGCATGGAACCTCCCATGATCCAAGCATAAAGTTTCAGTCCACAACTAGCCACATATTGTAATTATCTTTAGTTCTGTAAACCTTCACCAAATTCACACTCTACATACGATCAGTAGTGGAGTTAGTGGACCGCCAATGTGCTGCCTGCAAATATTTATGACGCCATATATCACCCGAAACTTCAAAAGTATATCTTATTCATAGATATGAGTAAAGCTAAGCACCTGGTGTCTCCCAGAACTTGTCCCCTTTCCATGTACCACACCAGTTATATAGATATCCTAGCATACCATTCCAGTTTTATCGGATGTCCCCGAAGGGACCATAGATATCCTAGCATACATTCAAGTTCCTCAGCTTCGCAAAAACCAACTAATAAAGCCTTGTACAACTACATCTACTCTACTAATCTTTCCATCATCTAGTATCCTCTTATATTCTTTTCCCCAATTACCAGCATGTGATTTTGTGTGTGTGAGAATTCAGAACCTGAAATTTAACACAATTTTTTTATCTATCCATAACATAGCTTTGGATTTTTAAATTTTTCCTACTTGTTTTGGGGGAGCAAGACATGAATCTAAAATCACTGTACAAAAGATACCTCTGGCTCCGGGGCTGCTAGCTCCCACCTTTAGCAGGTTCCTCACTTCGACGTGTTCTTTAAAAAAACATCTACCTTTGATTTTACGATCCCCACTTGGGTACTAAAGTGGGTTCATAAGAATTAGCCACTCACTGGAGTAAAGGTAGTTCACCAGTGGGTACTTGACACTGGATATCCTTAACACTGTAAAGCAATTTTTGCAGCAGAGTATTACAAATCTAATACAGTAACGTGACAATCTAATCAAATAAAGAATTTACAGCTGTAAGCCTGCAACCTAAGAATTTACAGCTGATAAATAAAGATGCAGATGAGTTTCTATATACCATCCAGACCAGACGAAGACAGGCCACTGATGGACACATGAACACGAACAAGTTTGGCGAAAAGTTACAGCAGATAAAGATTTATAAACCTACATAAACTGTCAACAAGAAAACTATAAGACAGAAAGATTGAGTTTATTTCCCAATTAACTACTGAAACACAAGTGATCAAGTTCAGTTTTCAAAACTAAGTGATCAAGTTCAGTTTTCAAAACTTAATCTTCTCCGGATCCCGAGATAAGAGTTGAAAATGGCTACGTTTTCACAACACCGGAGCAGAGATTCATGATGTCCAACCATGTATATATCACAAATCACAGAAATATTCACTAATAGCTAATAATTTAATCGCAAGTCCTCAGTTTCATTACAAATCATTAGCTCCGTAACCAGATTCAATTTCAAAATTTTCAATTCGAAGTGTACCAAATCACCAGAGAGCCACCGGATTCGCAAAAGAAATATTGGCGGCGCAATGACCATGGAATTTTCAGATTTATCGTGAAGTTAAGTAATCGCTACTCCGATCTTCTTTATCGTGATCTTCATCACTCGCTTCATATCAACGTCGTCGGTTTAAGCTCTTCATCCTCCGCTTCACCGATGGATGATACGTACGTGCTCTGTGTTAAAATTAACGTCCATCTCGATCGAATTTCTGTGCATAATTCACGTTACGAGCTAGTTTGAAAGAAAAAACGCAGAATCGACGTTTCTCCGACGAGAGGGTTTTAGGGTTTTACGTTTTGATTTTTGCGCCAAATTTGCCCTTTATGTTTGAATATTGGGCCCCTCATCAAACTGCCCATTATTTTTACAGGCTTCTACTGAACTCAGCCCAACTCACTAAAATAAAACCATCGTGGTCTTGGCACCATGTTATGGTGCTTTACACTATAAATATATCAAAGAGGCTGTGTTTACCTAAATTTATCTTCGTTCAAAAAATTCCTTTTAATCTCCGACTATATTTGTCTAGGCGTTGGATAATTTGACAGTCTATATTTTGTTTGTGACTCCTCCCCACCTAATCTTGCCTAGACTTCAGTTCACTTATTTTATTAATTCGAGGGAATTGAGAATGCTCTCTTATGATGAAACTTGGCTTTTTGAGAACGAATATCACGTTTAAAAGGATACGGCACCAAATCTTCTGCCAGAACCCAATCTCTCATGTAGGCACTAGTCTCTCATGAGCAGACCAAGCCCGATTCCCCGCTCGATCCCCCGCTGCTCAATGGATTGAAAGAAACCGGATGCCGATTCCCCGCTGCTCAATGGATTGAAAGAAACCGGATGCCGATTCCTCTATACGAATGCCGCACCGAAAGAATACGTGGACTTGAGAGAAAAGGAATCACAAAGGCCCTTTCTTTGCTAGACTTTACTCTGCAGTTTACCGTCCAACTAGTATCTAACGTCTTTTAAAAAATTAAAATTTATGATCTTCTTAAAATATGTTATAAAATTTTATATATAAATATTTAAGTCTTTAATATATATTTGCATATGAACCTCATTAATTAAAGAATAAAAATTGTGACCTGGAACAAAGAATTTTAATTTGGGTTTTCTTAATAAAACTTAAATAACTAAACACACGGTTCACTTTGGCATTCGAAAGAATTTTGCGATAAAATCAGGATTTTCTGAAACTTGAAAGAGTCGATTAAGGTTTTTAGAAAAAAGTTTCTAAAATAAGAAAAAGTAGGTAAAAATCAAAATTATCTAAATTTTGGTGTAATGAGGGGTATTATTTTTTGAGTGTTCCTCAAAAAAATGATTAAATTTGGGAATTAATTACCAATTCCTCTCCATTTCTTTTCCGTCGATTTGCTCTCCCCTCAATCTCATTTCTGCTCTCCTTCGCCGTCACATACGCAAATCACCATACTTCGGTGATATAACAGGGCGACGGGGGCGTACTTCGGTGATATAACAGGGCGGCGGGGGCGTTAGGGTGACAGCACCGTGCGCACAGAGCAATAATAATGATCGTTGACAGCAGAAGCGGGTCTTCTTCACCGATAGACCTGGTGTCTCGGTCTAATCGTGGCTCGGCGGCGATTCCGGCGGCAACAGCGAGACAGCGCAACTGCTGAGAGAGAAGGTCGGCTTTTTTTCATTTTCTTGCTCTCTCTGTTGCTGCTTTGAATCTCCTTCAATGTGTGTGTATTCGTACATTTTCGGCGACAGAGAAGACGAGGCTGAGGGTCAGTAAACGGATAAAAATCTTCTTTTTGGTGAATAAAAAAATTTCTTGCTTTTGCTTCTGAGTTGCTGTGTGAATTCGGTGGATAGAAAATGCAACATTCTTGCGTCAATTCGAGAATATAAATGCAAATGCATCAGAAAGTTATATTTTTGCTTGTCAATTTGGTGGTTAAGGCATTAGAGTATAGCAGACACAAACAATCAAAATTGACATTTTTGAGATAACGGAAACACAACTATAACACAGAATAAGAATGCAACAAGTAAGAATGTTGTTTAGAAGGAACTGTAGAAAAAGAATTATACTTCTTCGTTATGTTTGAAATAATTTTTTTTTTTTTTATAATAAAAAAATTATAAAACAGAATATATAGATTAGATAATTCTCCTAGAATCAATAGGGTTTGGGGAGAGTTGTGAAAACAAAAGCCATAGATGTTGGAGGAAGGGGGGCTAACAGAGTGTAGAAGCTAGACATAGAGCATCTCTTTCATTAAGTTGTTCCCCTATGGTCTTTTATTTTGGAATGAGTTATATTTTCACAAATTAGGCACTTCAAAACTTTCTAATGTTCGCCAAAAATGCAGAGACATTTCTTGATCTTCATTTTTTAAGATCATCATGGTACCACATTGAAGTTATTATTATTATACAGTTTCGTCCATTTTTTATTGCATATACAGATGCCCCAAAAAAGAAAAACGAAAAAAGGGTTCGTCTTGGCCCAATTACACTTGCTTTTCACAAACTAAATCTTAGAAAAGTCCAGAATTTTGCATGCCTGATGCAAATCTTTTTCTTTTCTCAGCATGTTTCTCATCATCATTTGTTAGAGAACAGTAGTCACATGCAGCTCACCCTTTGACTTTATCAATACTTTTCACAATTGTTTACAGCTAAAATGTGATATACAAACTCACCCTTTGACTTTGATTGAGGAAGAACTCACATTGTGCGGAAATGGGCTTTCAGACTACAAGATCTTAGTTTAACAATAAATCTGACTTTTTCCCAAAATGCTTGAAAATGAATGAATTTAATAATAGAATATCATGTAAATGTCGGGTGTTACATTCATGGTTTCAATATGTATGCAGATGAATCTTGGGTGTGATATCAGCTCACATCCTTCTCATGGCATTGCAAGAAATCAGATTGGCTATATCTCAAGGCTTGAATTCGTTCATACAACTCAAGCACATTCACGGACGTCTCTTTCGATTTTACCTTCATCAAGATCACTATATTCTAAATATGATCATGAAATCAGCTTTCCATTTCAACCGTCCTGACTACGCCACAGCTGTATTTAGCCAGACGCATGAGCCCAATTTTTACTTGTACGATAGAATGATTGGTGGGTTGGCCTCAAATGATTGTTTTAAGCAATGTATTGAGTTCTTCCACTTGATGCGCAAACATGGATTTTTGCCCAATACGTTTACATTCCCTTTTGTGCTCAAGTCTTGCTCAATGAACATGGATTTTAATCTTGGTGTAAAGGTCCACTGTCTGGTTATTAAAGCGGGGTTTGACAGGGATGGTTTTGTGAAGACTGGGCTGGTTGGGTTCTATTCAAAATTGGAGAGTTTGGATGATGCACAGAAGGTGTTTGATGATATGCCTGAAAAGAATGTGGTGTCCTTGACTGCGATTATGAATGGCTACGTTGGGGCTAGGAGATTTAGGAAGGCAGTTGATTTGTTTACAAAGTCGTTGGAAACAGGTTTGAGGCCAGACAGTTATATACTTGTTACGGCGTTATCTGCTTGTAGTCAACTAGGAGATTTGGGGGCTGGTCAGATAATTCATAAGTATGTTGTGGACATAGAAATGGGAAGGAACGTGTTCGTAGATACTTCTTTGGTTGATATGTATGCCAAGTGCGGAAATATGGAGAAAGCTCGTGCTATCTTCGACCAGATGCATGAGAAGGGTATTGTTACTTGGGGTACTATGATCCAGGGCTATGCAGCTAACGGGCTTCCGAGAGAGGCTTTAGAAATGTTTGATATGATGCGAAAAGAAGATCTGAGACCCGATTGTTATGTCATTGTTGGGGCGCTTTCTGCATGTGGTATGCTCGGAGCTTTAGAGATGGGAGAAAAAGCAAGCAGCATGATGGACAGGGACGAGTTTATGTTGAATCCTGTTATGGGGACTGCCCTAGTCGATATGTACGCTAAATGTGGGAAGATGGGCAAAGCATGGGAGGTTTTCAAAGGGATGAAAACGAAGGATCTTGTAATTTATAATGCAGTCATATCTGGACTAGCTACGACCGGCCATGTGAAAGCTGCATTTGGTTGTTTTGCTCTAGTTCATAAAAGTGGATTAAATGCTAATGGAAATACGTTTCTTGGTCTACTTTGTGGGTGCACTCATGCTGGTCTTGTAGATGAAGGGAGACGATATTTTAGTGGCATGAGTAGGTTCTATTCTATAGCTCCGGGTGTTGAGCATTACGGAGCCATGGTTGATCTTCTTGCTAAAGCTGGGTTGTTAGACGAGGCCCATCGTATGATCTTGACTATGCCAGTGAAGGCAAACTCCATCGTTTGGGGTGCTCTATTGGGAGGATGTCGGTTACACATGAATACTCACTTGGCTAAACGTGTATTGGAGAGACTAATCGAGTTAGAGCCTTGGAATGCAGGAAACTATGTTCTTTTATCGAATATTTACTCTGGTAATCGGAAATGGGAAGAGGTGGAGAATGTTAGGCTGGGTATGCACGCGAGAGGGATTCAGAAAGTGCGCGGTTGTAGCTGGATAGAGATAGGTGGGACGATTCATGAGTTTCTTGTCGAAGATACATACCATCCTATGTCAGATAAGATGTACGCTACACTCGATGAGTTGGCGAGGGAAATGGGAGAAGCTGGTTATGTGCCAAGTATAGAATATGATTTGTTTTGGCCAAATAGTTAGTGAAAAGGATCTGCTCTCTACCATGGATAGCTTCCAGGTCATGCTGAGAGATGAGTTTTCAGCTGAAATTGTGGAATTTTCGAGCTTTTTGGACATGAAATCAGATGTGAAGAAGTTGAGAATTTTCGTTGAACTGAAAAATATGTCCGCTCTCTTACAGAATGAGGAGGTCATGGTTTGTGGAACCGGACCGGACCGACCGGTTCAACCGGGAACCGGGCCCGAAACCGGTCCGGTAGAGTTAAAAAACCGGATTATATATATTTTTATTTTTATTTTAAATAAATTTGTTTTTGGCCTATTTTAAGTTTAAAAAAAAAAAGAATTTTCACATTTATCTTCATTTGTCCTTATTATTCCCATCTTATTTTAAATTTGGCACTAGGATGTTATTAAAAAAATTAGAGTTAAAAGTATCTTTGGATTAATTGATATTGAAATATGTTGAATTTTTTTTTATAAGTTGAATTCTAGTATCAAATTAGATTGTATTACACATAAAAACTATTGAAATTCAAAAGTCAAACAAGTTGCCTTTGACCGGTTGAACTGGTTGTTAAACCGATCGAACCGGTCGAATCTTGAACCAGTGGCTTGTCCGGTTCGATCACCGGTCCGGTCCCACAAACATTGAATGAGGTTATGAAATCAGTTAATGTTCGAAGAAAATGCCGGGCTGTCCTTGAGGAAGGTTTGGGAAGCATATATATGCTTATGAGGGAAAGGGGTGATGTCGGGCCTCTGTTGGTAAGGTCCGGTAGTTTTAATCAGTTGCTTGAAGAGGCTGTAAGAAACGGGGCACCGGCAACACAGTACAAACCTCCCAAGATTATTATAAATCATAATATTGTTGATTACCTGGAAGCATCTGTTGTTATGACATTGTGAATACATTCATCTCATGTTTAACATGTTTAACATGTTTCTAATTCCAATAATAAGAATGTCTAAATGACAATGACTATTGGATCGAAGAACTGATGGTTGTTAATGGTTTGTATGTCAAAGAATTTGATCATTTATATAATTAATCTTTTTGACATAAACGTGCATGAATAAATAACTTAAACTTGGGGCAAAAAAGAGAGTTAAAACATGAATAAATAATTTAAACTTGTGGCAAGAAAAAGAGTTAAAAAATAATAGAGAATGAAAATATTTAAATTAAAAATATTCTTGTTGCTCTACGTAATTGATCAAGTTATCATGGAATATTCTTTTTTACAGATTGGAGGACTCTTCAGTTTTCAAGTCATAGTTATCACACCACCGTAAAAAAAAAAAATAATACTCTCTTCATTCCGACTTAATTTGCCTACTCTGATCGGATATGGAGGTTGAAAAAAATAGATTTTGTGGAATTTTTTACTTTTTTAAAGGTGGAAATTGAGGATCGAGATTTTAAGGGTAGAGATTGTGAGATCAATTTCTTTTTTCAGACTAACAAAATTATTTGGGACAAACCGAAAAAATAAGTAAACAAATTAAGCCGGGACGGAGGGAGTATTATATAATGCCCGGAGGGCAACAGTGTAATTAACACACTAAAATTTGAATTGATGTGAACATGGTCGCCTTTGTCGAATTCCAGTCGCAACATCCCCAAAATTCCAAACCCTAATTTCGTCCATTTCTGCGGATTCCTTACCAATTTCTTCTTGTTGAACGACGAAAGACGCTAGGTATGTATCCTCTATATGTAATTCTGTAGACACGATTCTTTTGATGTCTTTATTTCCCTTTGTGTGTGGTTATATGTGGCGCCATTTTATATAAAATACTCGATCAGTTTTTCCTCATGTTTTGCTACTTCGCTCACTGAGGATTTGAAATAGTTCCGTGTTTTGCATTTTTAGTGATCTTCCTTCGAGTTTCTGTGAGCTTGTCATGCTGAGAAAACTAAGATAATTGATTAATTACGAGCAGGATTTATTTTCTAGCATGAAGGTAATGCTACGTCAACTGAATGGATGATTATATGGTTAATGATCTAATTGGGAAAGTTAGAGTCTTCTGTTGAATATTCTTAATTTTATATGCATTAAAGTTTCGGTAGTTCTGATTTTTGCATTTTTAGTGATCTTCCTTCGAGTTTATGTGAGCTTATCATGCTGAAAAACTAAGATAATTGATTAATTATGAGTAAGATTGATTTTCTAGTAATGCTATGTCAACTTAATGGATGATTACATGGTTATTGATCTAAGTGGGAATTATTAGAGTCTTTTGTTGAATATTCTTAATTTTATATGCATTGAATGATTCGGTAGAATTTATAGTCGTTAAAATTTTGTTTGCAAATATACTGATTAGCCTGTGACATAATTTGTTGAAGAAGTGGAGAAAATGTTGAGCATTCTATAAGTTTTATAAATATGGCACGTTTTGTCCTTTTAGATGTAATAACTGGTAATACAACCCGTTGGGTGTTTTATATGTAGTAAATGTTTCGGTAGAATTTATAGTCATTAAAATTTTGTTTGCAAATATACTGATTAGCCTGTGACATAATTTGTGGAGGAAGTGGAGAAAATGTTGGAGCACGAAAATCCTACACACAGCAAGACAACTGGCCTTCCTCGTAAGCGATTCTATCGAGCTCGGGCCCACAGCAATCCCTTGAGTGACTCACATTTCCCAGTCCCAATCTGCCCTAGCCAGTTTGACTATACTGACCATTACCCTCAAGTTTTCGATAAATCTGATATCTCCAAAAAGATTGAGTTTGCAGATATTGGTTGTGGATTTGGTGGGCTTTTAATAAGCCTGTCCACTCTTTTTCCCGATACACTTATGATCGGGATGGAACTGAGGGACAAAGTGACAGAGTATGTGAAGGAAAGAATCCTAGCCTTGCGGGCCTCGAACCAGGGCCAGTATGAGAATGTGTCTGTTGTTCGGACCAATTCCATGAAGTACATTCCGAATTACTTTGAGAAAGGACAGCTCACAAAGATGTTCTTTCTGTTTCCTGATCCTCATTTCAAAGAGAAGAATCATAGGCGCAGGGTGATTAGCCCACATTTGTTGGATGAGTATGCTTATGTGCTTAAAGTTGGTGGGATTATATATACCATTACAGACGTGGAGGAGCTTGGGGAGTGGATGAAGTCTTGCTTGGATGCCCACCCCTTGTTTGAGGCTGTTCCCGAGCGTGAGCTTGAAGCCGATCCAGTTGTGAAGATGTTGAGCACTGCCACTGAGGAAGGGCAGAAAGTTGCAAGGAATGAAGGGCAGACGTTTCGAGCTGTTCATAGAAGAGTTGCCTCGTGTCTGCCTCATTGAGGTATGAATCAACAATATGTAACTGATCATGTACTTGAAGTTTTTAGATAAAACAGTGGCTACATATTTGTTGTTCCAAATTTTGATGGTGCTAGACTTAAATTGAGTGTCAATGATTTGGATATTCTGGTTTATTGCAGAATATAAGTTTAGATGATCTTGAATGATGACATATAAGTGTTATTTTCACTTTAATTTACTACACATTCAGGCTTTTCTTTGTGGTGTTTTCCGATGCTTGAAAATTCCAGTACGCTGAGAAAGAAGTTCTGGTTGCTATTTTTCTCAAATCAGTAAATGATTGCTTGAATTTAAATGGATAAAGAGAGGTTTTTTTGGGGGGTGACATCTAAGCTTTTAAATGAAGCTTGCCTATTGTATCATTACCAAATCATATGGGCGAAAAAGCATTTTGTCGAGCGAATAATGCAGATCTCTGGTTATGAATATTTATGGTTATATTGGTTGGGACGAGATGCAAGGTAGTGGCACAAAGGCTGACGGGAATACTATCTTGCAGCGTTGTCGACCTGAACCACGCTCAGTTAGTGGATCAGGGCAGGCAGCTTTTGAACGGGCAGATGTGTGTGTTTGAGCATGGAACATTATGCTTTCTATGTCGACCTTCTTGGAAGGGCGGGGAAGGTAGACGATGCATAATGTTGTGTGTAGGATACCGGTGATGGCGAGCTCAAGAATTTTGTCTTGTTTGGTGTCTGGTTGTCGGCTTTATGGGAGATTGGATTTTGCAGAATCAGTACCAAATATGGTTGTGAGAATAGAACCTGAGAGTGTTGGTAGTTATGCAGTGGTAAGTATGGTATATGCTGATTCTGGTAATTGGTCTGGAGTGGAAGAGGTTAGGAAAATCATGAAGGAAACAAAGTTAAGGAAGAACCGTAGTTTTAGCAAAATTTAGAGAAATCAAGTCCCAAATTGTGAGTTGGCAATTCGGTCGGTCCGGTCCAATCAGATCAACACTATGTTCGGGCCGGGACAAAATTCTATCGGGTCAAAAATTATCCAGCCAAGTCTAGCTCGTCCCCTTTAAATATACTAAGATTTTAGGGGTCGGTCTGTGACCCGTCGGGCCTTTAGCCAATTGAGTTGGACTTATTGGGCCCGGTGATACTTTGGACCTACATGTCTATGGCCCAATCCACCTACAATGTCGGGTGAGTTGGGCCAACCCACTGGGCAGGGACAATTTTACCGAAGTACCATCGGGCGGAGCAGGCCCGATCTAATGGGCTAAAATGCTTGACGGGCTAGACCGGTCCAAAATTTTTAGTATATTTAATGGGCTAGTCTAGGTAATTTTTAGCCCGATAAAATTTAGGATCGGCTTGATATATGTATTGACTCGATGGCTTGAGCAGGGCAGGATTACCGAATTGCTAACATTATACTCAAGCGTATAACATTATAAACAACCGAGTTGTGTAAACAACCCGGTTGTTTGGTTACAAAACAATTCTATTATTGGTAAACAAATCAGTTGTATAAATAAAATACAAAACATTCATGTTGTTTTATATAATTCAATTGTTTATGAAACAAGCAACCATATTATTTGCTCATCTTAAAAAAAACTAACATAAACTAATATATAGGTATATTAATTATAACCATAATATGAAAAAAAACAACATGTTCTAGATGGAGAACCAAAAAACACGTATGCAATACGAAAAAGCAAGAACAAATGCAAACTGAAAAGTTAATTTAAATACGAGATCCGAATATGAAGATGGAGCATATGAGAAGGTGAGAAGAGAACTCATGTGCAAAAAAGAAAGAGAAAATACATATGAAGTAAAATGAGGGAAGTTAACTTTTCAAATTTAAGATTTTGCACTATTTTTAACTTTTCTTTTAATATTTGTCAAATTGAGGAAGATTCTTTTGTAATAATTTCGTGGGTTAATTACATCACCAAATTATCAACGTTTTTGCATATAATTTTTTTTTTTTTTTTTTTTTTTTTTGCATCAATATTTAGAAATTATACGGGTTTGGTCGATAAATCACTATACTTATTTTCCGATCATTTATTGTCATTGCATGTGATAAGTTTTTAAGAGTATTTTTCTCCGCACAATTGAGTCGTTTTTTCCTCCCGCTCCATATTACTGCATCTTACATTCAACTGTGTGTATAAAAATATTCTTAAAAATTTATCACGTGCATAGTTCTGGCAAAAAGTGATCGAAAATAAGTTTAGTGGTTTATCTGGTAAGTTCGTATAGTTTGTACGTAACGATGAAAAAAAAAATTAGTAGTTTATATGAAAAACGTTGATACTACGGTAGGTTGCTACATTTCACCTTAATTTCATGGGTTAAAATAATACTCCCTTCGTCCCAAGATAATTTGCACACTTTCTTTTTCGGAGTGTCCCAAGATAATTTGCACATCCTTACAATCTCTACCCTTAAAATCTCCACCCTCAATTTTTCCATTTGAAAAAGCCAATTAAAAAGCAAAAATAACTCTTTCTTATTCTACGTGCCGGGAGGGATGTACAAATTATACAGGACGGAGATAGTATATACTCATTTGATATATATCTGGATCTGGATTATCCTAGCCGGTTATAATAGCGGATTCCCTTCAACTTCAAATGGCAGCCTCAGGAAATTGCAAAATCTCCACATTGCTTTTGGATTCTTGTTGATAATATTATGTGGATAAGATTTCCCCAACCAACTCAAAAACAATGCCACTACTATTCCCCTTCTCCACTCCATGCAAATTCCTTCCTCTCTCTCCTTACCTCAGGTATCTCACACACTTCACTCTGTGTATATGCCTCTGCGTTCTTGCATTGCTTGTTCCTAATTAACTCCTGCAGTGTTGTTAATTCGTGGGTTCTGTCCATTGATGATCAGTAAAGTTCATTTTATTGTTTCTTTATTGGATTGAGGTATCAAGATTTTCATTTGCACGCCATGTGTTTGAGATTTGGCCCGAACCAACTTTTCTTGGTTTTGTCTCTTTGACTGATGTGATCAACTTTTTCGGGGCCTTTCTCGTCCAGGAGACATATAGCTAGCCCGTTTTACGCTTTCTTTTTTTTTCGGGGCAAAAAAAAAAAAAAATCAACTTATATAATATTAGTTTATGCTGCAATTGTTCCTCCTAAAGAATCTCATGATCAAAATTTGCATATGATCAAGTCAATCTGTTGCAACTAATTGAGCTTCTTTTACCTAGGTCGGACCATGGATAATTGTAGGGGCGCTTTCTCGTAATTTTGATCTGTAATGTTATCTTTATACTTTTTATTTGGATCATTAATTTATAAGAGTTTACTCCCCCTTTAAAGTTTGCACCTTGCTTTGTATTACAATCCAAATGTTTTGCAACCTATTTCTTGATCCTTCTGGTCCAAGGTTTTGCTTTGGCATTGATAAAAATCAACGTTTCGAAAGAAACTAATTTGAGATTAGCTTAGCCTAGCCTAGCCTATCTGAATTTCTGATCATTTAAAAGATTCCTTTGGCTTAGTGGAAATTTAAGTTTTGAATGTTGATGAAATTATTCATAAGTGATTTGGTATCATTGATATTTCTGTGCTGATGCTTCTCTGTGTAGGATATCTCCAAAACGAGGCACTTTTTTAGATGAAGATGTTGAAATGGAAATGTGGAGGCTAATACTACTACTATGCAAAACAAGCATTTCACATATGGGAGACCTTAGTAGAGAAAAGAGCCAGTCGATAACAGTAGGAAAGCAGCGGGAAGGGCCCCCAGGAGCAGCTCAAAAGTTCAAGCGTCAAAACTGACGGTAAATATCTGTTTCCATGAACTCATTTATCT
This sequence comes from Ajuga chamaepitys, assembly GCA_958295605.1. Taxonomy (NCBI): domain Eukaryota; kingdom Viridiplantae; phylum Streptophyta; class Magnoliopsida; order Lamiales; family Lamiaceae; genus Ajuga; species Ajuga chamaepitys. Next base: position 51,713,964 of record OY282507.1, read on the forward strand.
CGTTCAAACCCATCGTTTATTGTATGTCATTTCTGTAGCCAGCTGAATTTTGCTTATTCATCTGCTAATTCTCCGAAACATCTTGCTCACTCTCTAATGCAAAACTGATTAAACGTTTCTGTTTTGCTGCAATTCAACTATGTAGTCAACGTTTTATAATCTCAATCTTTTCTTTGAGAAGGTTAATTATCTGAATCTTGGTGAAACGTTATTATGTAGATTAGTTTGTCTTCAATATGGGTCACGGTATGATGTCTCATTCAGGATGTGTTGTTTGCAGGAATCACACGTGCACGAGAAGGAATCACACGTGCACGAGAAGAAAATGCTTTCTTCTTCAGCTTCATTAGCTTCCCGTAATGAACTATCCTGCCCCATCTGCTCCAGCAATAAGAGTTGCCAAACGGTTCGCTCAAGAACTAAGTTAATGAATGTTCTGATAGAAAAGCGAAAGCCTCGTGAAGTCCATTCCGTTTTCAAAGCTTTAATCGAAGAGGGACACAGGCCTACCCTTGTAACATACACTACAGTTTTGGCTGCTCTGACACTCCAAAAGCATTTCAAGTCCATTGCCTCCCTCCTCATTAAGGTGGAAAGTGATGGAATTAAACCAGACTCGATATTTTTCAATGCAATGATCAATGCTTTCTCTGAGTCCGGGAATATGAAAGAGGCAATGAAAATATTCCACAAGATGAAAGAGAAAGGGTGTAAGCCGACAACTAGCACATTTAACACTTTGATTAAAGGCTTTGGAATTGTGGGGAAGCCCGAAGAATCTCTTAAACTATTGGATACCATGTTGCAAGAGGGAGACATGCAAGGCAATGATAGGACGTATAATATTCTTGTGCGAGCTTGGTGTAACAAGGGTGATATTGGAGAAGCATGGAATGTCGTGTATAGGATGGTTTCGGCTGGAGTTAAGCCCGATGTAGTGACGTACAACACGATTGCAAAGGCCTATGCTCAAAAGGGGGAAACCAGCAGAGCCGAAGCTATGATTGTTCTGATGCAGAATGAGAAGGTTGAGGCGAACGAGCGCACTTGTGGTATCATTGTAAATGGTTACTGCAGGGAAGGAAACATGACGGATGCGTTGAGATTCTTGTATAGAATGAAGGATCTTGGAGTGCATCCGAATCTTGTTATTTTCAACTCACTTATCAAAGGATTTCTTGACACTACAGACCCTGACGGTGTTGATGAGGTAAAACTTTTCTATATGAAATAAACCATATTTAGTTTCTTCTTTCTTTCAACTTTTTGCTTCTTCTGGTCAAATGTGTTCTACTTCTAGAAACCCGTTTACTGAATTACGCTGCTTGTGCAAGAACATGATTCTTCATTATGTATTTATCAATTGTTTGTCAATATATTTTTAGTTGGAGTAACATCATTCTCACAGTGAATGTTCTGCATTGTCTGTCGTACCATCCTACGTGTTCGGTTTACTTGATGCTGCACTAGGTGAATGGTTAATTCATTGTATATTTACACACAATCACACACACACCCACATGTATTGGTGCAAATCTAACTGGCTGAACCGTGCTGTAGTATAGACCTAGTGATGATTCGATCAATTATTCTTATTAGTCACTAGTTTTAATTTATTTATGTTTCCCTTTTTTCTTCATTTCCTCAGATTTAAAGTTAATTACTCAGACTATAAATTTAGTTATAGAGTTTAGTGTTGGCTAATCAGTATATAAAGAAGTTTTTTCATCGATATACTCGACTGATTTATGAATTAAGAAAAAGACAGGGTTTTCCCGCCTATTCAGTGGTTGCCAGTTTCCATAGTGAATCAACGCTTTGAGCTTCGTGTATACGCTCTTGCTGTGTCACCTATGAATATCTTTCCTTGTATGATTACTCATGTCATGTTTCATGAATGTGTCTGCATATGAATATCTTTCCTTGTATGATTACTCATGTCATGTTTCATGAATGTGTTGTGCAGACGCTGAGTTTGATGGAAGAATACGGGGTAAAACCAGATGTAGTAACATTCAGCACCATCATGAACGCGTGGAGTTCGGCTGGACTCATGGACAAGTGCCAACAAATATTCGACGACATGGCCAAGGCCCGAATAGAGCCCGACATCCACGCATTCAGCATCCTTGCAAAAGGCTACGTACGTGCTGGGCAGCCCGAGAAGGCCGAGGGTCTCCTGAAAACCATGCTCGAGTCCACCGAGGTCTATCCTAACGAAGTCATCTTCACTACCATCATAAGCGGGTGGTGCAGCGCCGGAAAAATGGATCGTGCCCTTAGAATGTTCGAGAAGATGTGTGAAATGGGCGTAGCCCCGAATCTGAAGACCTTTGAAACTCTGATATGGGGATATGGAGAAGCAAAACAGCCATGGAAAGCACAAGAGTTCCTCCAGGTGATGGAGACGAAGGGTATCCGTCCTCACAAGAAAACGGTACAGCTCGTTGCTGATGCGTGGAGAGCCATCGGATTGTTGAGTGAAGCTGAGAGAATCGTAAATGGCTCAGGCGAAGATAAACTTCATCAGAATGGTTCATTTTCGAGCCGCTTGGTTTTGCCGGCGAACGGAACGAGTCAGATGCTGCTCAGAACATCAAAATGTTCTTCAAGATGCTTTGTCACTACAGTAGCTAAGTCTGTTTTGCTTTCAAATATGATTAATTCTGGGTATATAAGATCATGTAAATTAGTGTCTTAAAATTGTCTGAAATTTGAGACATGATTCTTCAACTTGTACAAATTGTACACAAGTGCAACTTTTTTGTTATCGATTTAAGAAAATTTATTGCTTTTGTTATCTGTATTATTCACTTGTCAAAAATCAAGGTTGTAATAGTCCCTAGGCGCTAGTTAGGCGGTGGATTGGGGCCTAGCGACTAGTCGGAGTTAATCGGGGCATAGACGTAGTTAGGCGGGGAGTAATCGGAAAATAAACGCAGACGACTAGTGAAAACCCAATGCTTAAGCGGGGATTAATCGGAGCTAGTCGGGAATTTTTACAATAGAGTAAAAAATAACCTGGCATCCCTAAATTGCAATGGATAACCTATTCCAGAATTTGCGGAAAACGCTCCTAATTTGCTCCTAGTTTACTCGATTATTGTGCTCTCCTGGTTGCAAGTTTACAACCAATCCACATACTATCAAAGATTATCGTATCCACGAAGAGAACTCTTCTTGTGAACCAACTAAATCACTCGGTCACATAAATTTAGCAAATTGATAGATGTGTGTTAATAGCAAGGACAAAAATTTCGGTTTTTACCAAAATATTGGTATTTCAGTTTTACGAAAATTTCGGTGAAATATCGTTGCAATTTTATTAAAAATATGAAAATTTAAGATGATATTTTACAAGTTACTATAACTAACTTAAATGCACATATTTAGGATTTTTTTTTTATACAAATTAAAATGTTTAGAATTAATTTATAAAATTAAACAATATAAACGTTGTCTGACTATGATATGCATTACTCTTGCTTTTCGTCAGAATTTTTTTTTTCTGTGTTCAATAATATCTTTAGCTCAAAAGATGGCCCATTACAATCATGTCAACCATTTTTCAAAAAATATATCGAAAATATTTGAAATTTCACTGATATTTCACAGAACTTTCTACAAAATTACAACAAATTGTACCTGAAGACAATCGAAATCAAAATTTCCGTGTTCATCGAAATTTTTCCAAACTTCTAACAGAAATCTATTACATTTCAATTTCGTTACGAAATCGCAAAAAAAAAACGAAATTTCAGCAAAATTTTGAGAAAATTTTGGATATTTTCATCCCAGATTCTTTCGTACACTATTTCTTCACTAATATATAATATGATATCTTTCTACACCGTTCATTACGAGTAATGAAGCACAACACATTCGACTATCCACACAACACCTAAGAGCCAGACCTGATGGGCTAAAAGTTCAACGAACCACGGACTTGTCAAAAAATTTTAATATATTTAAGGGAATAGGCTGGCTCCATTCTGCGCGATAAAATTTCTGCCCAACCCCAACCGACATATAGTGTTGGCCGATGAACTAGGCTCGATCGACGAGGCTCGACATTTTAGATGGATTAAACCATAAGAATGTACCCCGAAATTATAATCGGATACAACATGCCCAATCCAATGGACTAAGAGATGGACGGGCCATGAATTGACCGAAAAATCTTAGTATATTTAAGGAGTAGGCTGGACTGGGCTTTATATTTGTTGGCCGATGGAATCTCAGCCCGACTCGATATATGGTGTTGGCCCCATTGGGTCGCGCTATCGGAATTGCCACCTCCTGACTTCAGGCCCTAGATTTCTAATCCGAATTATCTGTAACAGAAGATGTAACACCAATGTAACCGATGACCTCATGGGTTAGATTTCTCGCTAAATTTTGCTAAAACTACGGTTCTTTCGTAACTTTGTTTCCTTCATGAATCTCCTAACCTCTTCCACTCCAGACCAATTACCAGAATCAGCATACACCATGCTCAGCACTGTATAACTACCAGCATTCTCAGGTTCTATTCTCACAAGCATATTTGCTACTGATTCTGCTAAATCCAATCTCCCATAAAGCCTACAAGCATTAACCAAAGACGTCAAAATTCTCGGGCTCGCCATCATCGGCATTCTACGCACAACATCGTATGCATCATCTACCTTCCCTGCCCTTCCAAGAAGGTCGATATAGCAAGCATAATGTTCCATGCTCAAACACACATCTGCCCGTTCAAAAAGCTGCCGTCCCTCGTCCACTAACCCAGCATGGTTGCAAGTCGACAACGCTGCAAGATAAGTGATCCCGTCAGCCTTTACTCCACTCCGTTGCATCTCGTCAAACACGTGCAGAGCTTCCTCCGCATACCCGTTCAGCCCGTATGCACTAATAAGAGCGCTCCAAGAAACACAATCTCTCGTCTTCATTTCATCGAACACTTTCACTGAATCTTTAACACTACCACATTTCGAGTACATGTTGATAAGCGCATTTTGGATGAACAAATCAGTACCCAAACCGGATTTCAAAGTGTAGCCGTGAATTCCATAGCCATTGCTTAGAGATAACATGCTAGTGCAGGCAGTAATCACTGCCAAGAGGGTTGCATTGTTCGGTCGAATGCTTTCTGTTTGCATTTCGTTAAATAACCTAATAGCTTCGCTTGCGTTATCTTTACTATGAGAATAGCCTGCAATCATCGAACTCCACATAACAACCTCCTTCTTCACAGACCTGTCAAATATAACCCGAGCAATCCGCACTCCTCCCCTGTGTTCACAGTACACATGGACGAGCACCAATGAGAACTGAGCATCCAAATCATAACTACGCCGAATAGCATAGCCATGAATCTCTTTTATCGAGGGTAACTCAGCACAAGCTGGTAAAACACTAACCAATGTCACCCTGTTTGGTTTCAAACCCTCGAACTGCATTGCTCGTACGCAATAAAATGCTCGACTATAATCACCATTCCCAATGCATCCACAGATCATTGCAGTCCACGACACTTCATTCTTCTCCACAATTCTATCAAAAACACGAGACGCCATATCTGAATCACCAAATCTCCAGTAGAAATCTACAAGAGAGGTAGCCACAAACGTCGAATACTCCATCCTCTCATCGAGGAAGAACAAAGCATGTATTGCTCTTCCCAATCTCCAACTCCCACTCTTACTGCAAACTGCAATGCAACTGGAAATCAATTCAGGTTTCGGCACCAACCCGTGTTCGTACATTTCCACAAACATCTTAAGTGCTTCCAAAAGGAACCCGTTTTGGGTATAGCAATTTATCATGGAGTTCCAAGAAACGGTGTCTCTGCTGGGCATTTCATCGAACACCTTCTCCGCATTCTCTGTGTCGGAGAATTTGGCGTACATGGATAGCACTGAGTTCGATACTGTGAATTCCGCATCAAACCCATTTTTAATCACGTTGCAGTGAATCAGGCTGCCAAGGAATTGGTTGGATTGAGAATGAGCACATGCTTTGGTGATTGATGGAACGATGAAGGCTGTGTTGGTGTTTAATTGGAAAGGATGAACATGATTTACATAGAATATGAGGGCTTGATTATATAATTTTTCTGAAATCAGATGTTTGATTTTGGTTATGGCGCCTGAACAAGTTGACATACAGCGTTTGCTTGAAAGATGAAGCATGATCAAATTATAAATACTTTTTTTAATTAAGAAAAAAACTTTTAATTTTCTTTTTACTGTGATTTGAGTGAGGCCAGCTGAACATTCGTAGGATCTTCTATTCCACTTTTATCTTATCCTGATCGTATTCTATTATAAAATCGAGTCAATAATAATTAATTTTTTTATAATTTGTAAATTGAAAGTTCATGATTTAGGTTCAGAATTCAGGAATCAGGATTCATGTTTAAAATCCATGTTTAAGGTTTAGACTTCGACTTTTTTGGACTAGGGTATATTTTCTATATTACACTTACAATTTCACAATTCACGATATATGATTCATCATTTAATGATTCAGTGTTCGTAATTCAATAATTCTTTAGGATTCATTGATTCATGCGTTCATAATTCACGATCAATGTTGTATGATTTGATTTTTGAGTGGGACACGATTAAAACGAGATAAATATGAAACAGAGGATTTGAACTAATTCTGATAGTATTCACGATAATCGGTCCAAGATGGGAAAAAATTACTTTTAGTACTATCAATTAGGGTTTGTCTAACAAAACTTTTGTATATTATATAATTTTAATTTTAGTCCTATATCTTTTTTAAAATAATTAATTAATTTGAGAATATAAATAATTGTTCATCACTAATTCTATCGGAATTTGACATGTAAATCCCACGGACTCATTAATTTGGAGAGATTGCCGGTGAAGAGGCAGACGTTGCAAAATAAACACGCCCTCCGTCCCGGCCTAATTGTCCAATCTTAGCCGGGTACGGAGATTAAGAAAAAACAAATTTTGTAGAACCTTTGACTTTTTTAAAGATGGAGATTAAAAGTAGAGATTTTGAGGGTGAAGATTGTGAGAGAATTTGCCATTTATGGGCTTGAACAATTAGCTTGGGACAAACAAATATGACAATTTGGACAATTAGGCCGGAACAGAGTAGATTAAATGAAAATTATAATAAAAAAAACCTTTACACATGAGCTTCTTCCTGTTATTTACGTCGAGTCGACGGGTTTTTATTTGACGATGACTTCAAAAGATAGGTATCAATAATACTCTTCGAGTGAGTATGAACTCCTAAGAATTATAAAAACAAGAAGAAAGATATACACCTTTCTAGTGGGTGCAACTTCAAATGAAAGGGGAGGAGGAATTAAGAATGATACTACCTTCGTTTTTTTTAGCTGTCATTCTAGCTTATTTGTTTTGTTTGTAAATAATTGTCATTCTAATTTTTTTACCACTTTTTTTACAATATTAATCTTATAATTATGAAAAATGTTAACAATATATGAAAATGATTAAAAAAAGTAAGGGGTTTAAGGAAATTAGTTAAGGGTTGATTTGTCAATTTCTTAAGTCCCTTAATTTTCTTACAAAAAATTAAAATGACAACTAAAAAAAGAAGATAGTACATAATATAGAGAAGGAAACAGAGATGGGAAGACTTCTGATTTTAACTAATTTTGTGAAATGTCTTAAGTTTATTTAGATTTTATTTAATTATTCTAAATTTATCACTTTAACAATGTTAATTTGATTACTTTTTCTGGGTCCTAAATGTGTATTTTTCACAAGTTATTTTTTTATTTTTATGTTTCAAAAAATTATCTCAAGTAATTAGTAAAAAAGTTAAATTTTTAAATGTATTATTAAAGTTTTGAATTTGATATCGAATTTCTTACTTGTTTATATATCTTCTTAATTATGAATTATTTAATTGAACAATTATTTTGTAAGTTAATCATTTTGTCTGTGTTCAAGAATTTAAGAATAGAATAATGATACTCCCCTCGTCCCAGCTTAACTTTCTTATTTTGGTCGGGCACGGAGGTTAAGAAAAAATAGATTTTGTGAAATCTTTAATTTTTTTAAAGGTGAAGATTAAATGTGGAGATTTTGAGGGTGGAGATTGTGAGATAAATTTGTCATTTATAGACTGAAAAATTAAATTGAGATAAATCGAAAAAAAAAGTAAAAAACTTAAAGCGAGACGGAGGCCGTACTTATTTTCAGCTAGAGGTAAATGTGATATATTTAATTAGTTCAGATATCTCTTTTGAAAATTATGCGATGACAATCTTGATTTTTATATTGTGAAAAACTCTGTTGGTTTTTTTATGACGAGATTATCACGAATTATACACTAATCAGGAGTAATTCTGATGTACAACTGTTGCACCAGTGTAATCGAGAGACATATATGTTTTTTGTAATTTTAAATGGGACCTTTTTAATTTTAAGTTCTTTTGAATTTATTTTGTAAATTAATGCTCCTTAATTTGTCATTTGTATTTATTAGTCTCTTATTTTCATGTCTCATGCTTTATGTCGTCATTCTTTTATTGCCTAAGATAGGTGTCTCAATAACAAAGCTCCCACTTGATTAGGCTCACGTTTTCATATCGTGTGTTTTGTGTCATCTTTTAATTTATCCCTTCTCTCATCGGCTAAGATGGATGACCCAATAATAAGCTTAGGTTGCATTTGGATTGAAAAATTTGAGAATGAATTTGCAATTTTTAGTCTCAAATCAATTGTTGTTGTTTGGATTACCGTAGATTTCTAAGACTATGATTTCATTTTAAACTATTTTCTAAAGGATGTGAGTGGATTTAAAATTCCTTCTAACTTGAGTAAATTTCAAATCCATTGATTTTAAATTCATCCATTTCAAATCTCCCAATTCAAACACAACCTTAGATTTTTTTTTTATAGCTTTTGTGGTTTCACTATAATCTTAGGCCCCATTTGGATGGAGGGATTTGATTTGCCAAGGGATTTAAAATGAATAGATTTCAAAATCCTTAGATTTGAAATCCATGGACTTGAAATCCCTTGTTTGGATTTATGGTGGATTTGTGAAAGGATTTTTAAATCCAAAATTTTCAAATCCATTATTTGGCAAAAAACTGATACAATATTTGTAAAATTCAATTTTTTTCTTTAAAGCTTAAACTAACAATTTATATTTTTTATTAAATAAAATAATATTTATCTACATCTAAATTAACCGAACAATTTTTTTTTCAATTATATATATAAACACATATATACATATTATGTATTTTATATCCCAAAAAATTATTGGGAGCATTTTATTGGAGATAAAAGAAAATAAAAATAAAAAAATACTATGAGCATTTTATTGGAGAACGAGAGGAAGAGATAGCGATAGAGAGAAGAGAAGAAGAGAGAGAGAGAGCGGGGGAGGGGAGAGAAAGAGGGGGGGGGGGGACGAGAGAGAGAGAGGTTTGAGTGATGAGAGATTTGTAAATGACTACCTTTGTCAAAGGATTTGAAATCCACCCAAATATAGTGTAAAATGGAGAATCTCAAATCTTGGATTTCTAAATGAGTTGATTTAAAAATCTGGATTTACAAATCCACTCATTTAATATTTTATCCAAATTCATGGAGTGGATTTGACAATGGATTTATAAATCCATAGCACAAATCCCTCCATCCAAATGGGGCCTTACGTTTTCTATAGTTCACTTTATTATAAGTGATATCATAGGCAATTAGTGATAGACGTTGTAATTTCATTATAATCCGACGACTTATAAATAAGACATCAACTAGAAAAATATAGTCACTTTAGTCCAAAAATCCAATATGTGCTTTAACGGATTTCTTGGCGTCCGAAGTAGAGTAATATGTAAATCTAATTTTAGGTTTTGCATTTTCACTATAATCTTAGGGTTCATTTGGATGGGGAATTTAAGAGGTTGATTTGAAAATTCATATCCACCCAACTTATTTGGCAAAAAAAATCAAATTAAGAGATTTGAAATCTCTCCTAAATTTTTAGTTCATTTTGGTCGGATTTCAATCCATCCAACAAGCTAGTCATTTATAAATTCATCATACCTCTCATATATGTATAGCCACATTATCACAGACATTTAACACACTATACACATTATACATACCACACTTTACCACATACTACACACATTTCACACTCACACACAACAATACTACACGTGCGTGTGCGTGCACACACACACTACACTTCACTCATTCACACACGCGCACACACACTTCACACACAACCACTACTACACTTCCCATAAACACACACATACTACACACACACTACATACACACTTCACACACACTTTCATTATCATCATCCTTTAAAAAATGTTAAGAAAGAACTGAAAAAGAAAGTTTAAAAAATTCTAATCCACCCATTTGAATTTAAACATCCAAATAAGGGATTTGAAATGAATGGATTTCCAAATACAAAGAATTGGAAATCAATTTTTTTTCAATTAATTGACGATTTAGATATTTTTCACGAATTCTACCAGTTCTTTTCCTCGACTCAATCCCGGAATATCTCTATTTTTTAACCTATCACAAATATTTTATTTGGTCAAATATGTATCCCCTATATTAGCTGAGGGTACATCTGTTAAAATATTTCATCCTTAATTCTCTCATTTTTTCTAAAACGATAATCAATATGGAATGAAAGGAGTAAACCCATTTAGCAATATTTGGCGATTTTAATGAGGAGAAAATGAAGGACGTAGTATTGGGAAGTAAGCGGTCAAAGCAAATAATAAGCGTAAAGAAACAAAAGATAAAAAAACAACAAGAATTAACGTGATTCGCTAATAACTTGTTACCTACGTCCACGATCAAACGGGCAGATCCCAAAATTCAAATTCAAAAGAGAGTTCAAACAAATAGGACTAGAGTATCCTATCAAACAAAAATCGAATATCAATCAATTGATACTCAACTCAAACAATTTCTCAACACTTGAACAATCAAGCCAAAGACAAAGCTAAACAATTCTAATTACTCTTTTTCTCAAAGGACTCCAATAGAACTTATTTATAAGCTTACAAAACCTAACCCTATACGAAAAATGAATCAAATTGGGCCTAAATCGCGTAAGCCCAGCTGCTGCCGCCTATCGAGTCGCAGCCGCGACTTGACCAACAAACAAGCCCAACACTTCGAATTACTGGCCGCGGCCGCGACCGAACTTCACGCATGCGACCGCTCCAAATGTAGCAATGTGGCGCAGCCGCGGCCGAGCCTACTCTCCAGCGTCCAAACTCAAATTCTCGTCTCACTTGGTTGCGGCCGCGATCGGTTCTGACTCGCCCAATTCCAACAATACTCAAATTTAAGCCTTCACCTCGATACAAACGTCGATTCAAACCCAACTAGATTCAAGGCACAAATCATAACACGTAGCATTTGTGTGTGACAATGAGAAGCCCTTGCGATTGATATAAACTTTGTAACCGTCATCGTTTAACAGTTTTATGGAACTGCGAAGATGACTAACGGCCGCGACCAAGGAGTCGCGTGGGCTGTCGGCGACATGAGTTGTAGGAGGTGGCGGTGGAAGATGAAGATGAACAGTAGAAGAAGGGGGTAAACAGTGAAAATGGTGAAAAAAAATTAACAGTTCAACTCACATGATTTTAGAATTATAAGAAATTGTCAAATGGTTTGAGTGACTTAGCACAATCTCCATTTTTTGAGTTACTTGAATTATCTTGTAAAAAATAGTCAATACCCCTTTCGTCTCGACCTAATTTGCACACTTACTCCGACGTATATATTAAGAAAATTGATTTTTGCATTTTAGGTGAGTTTTTTTAAGGTGGAGATTGGGGATGGAAATTTTGAGGGTGGAGATTGTAAGATAATTTTCCTTTGTAAGAGTGTTCTAATTAGTGTGAAAGCAAAGTGTGCAAATTAGGATGGGACGGTAGATAAGATAACATGAAAAAAACTAAAGATAATTCTTTCTGCTAAAAAAAACATTCAGTAAGTTTCCTACAAAGCTGGAATGAGATCCATTAATAAGCATATGCAATAGCCGCACTACCTTATTTTTCCTCAAATAGGCTTTTCACCTGTAATAAAAATTTATGCAGTCAATGGTTGCTTCTGAACAAAAGCTACACCTTTCTCGATGCTCGACTTCAGCTCTGGCTTAAGAGCTTCCAAAGCCTTCTGTTCATACTCCGTCAACCCGTGAAGCTCAGACGAAATCACGGCCTCAACTCCGTTCTTCCCGAGCTTAACCCTCGACGCAAAAAACGGTAGGTCCGTCAGATCAGACTGGATATACGAGCATTCGTATACATCAGTGTCCCCGTCAAGAGCACGGAGAGAAGACTCGACAAATCGCGCTGCAGCGTATGCCATCGAAAGTGTGGCAGACCCTGCCCCTGCCTTTGCCTCGACGACCTCAGTCCCGGCGTTCTGAATCCTCACCGTCAGTTCCTGCACCTCTTCGTCGGTGAAAGAAACAGAGGGCTTCGTCTTTGACAACAGGGGTAAAATGGTGATGCCTGCGTGGCCTCCGATGACCGGGACGTCAACGTCAATGAGCTTCACATTTTTCTTCTGAGCCACAAATGTGTTCGCGCGGACAACGTCTAGGGTGGTGACGCCGAAGAGCTTCTTTGGATCGTAAACACCTTTTTGTTTCAAAACTTCGGCCGCGATTGGGACTGTTGAGTTGACTGGGTTGCTGATGATGTGAATGAACGCATCTGGGCAGTTATCTGCAACAGCCTCAACTAGGGTTTTGACTATGTTTGCGTTGATGTTGAAGAGGTCGTCACGTGTCATACCGGGTTTTCTCGGAACACCAGCGGGTATTACAACAACGTTAGCACCTTGCAAACACTTAGCCAATTCAGATGCACCCGTAAAATCGGCAACTTGAGAGGGGGTGTTGCAGTGGCTGAGATCAGCAGCAACTCCCTTCACGTTTGCTATATCGTAAAGGTTCAGTGTAGAAACGAGTGGTGACATCTTGATCAGAAGCGCCAGTGGCTGGCCTATACCACCGCTAGCTCCAAGAATAGCCACTTTATAGGATGCTTGAGGCTGGACATGACTGTACGATTTCAGGGTGCTTTTTTGGGCTTTTGTGTTGTAAGAACGTTTGAGGATGAGAGAGCTTTCACTGCCTAAGAATGATGATTCTGATTCACAATTCACAGAGGAAGCTGCTTTAAGTCCACTGAAAGTCGTAAGGTAGTTCTTTGGGTTCAGCTTCATGCTAAAGGCCTTCGACTGTGTAAGGCCAACTTTGGGCCCAAGAGACGCCGTGGATCCAATGGAAATAGTGGTTGCCGATGTGGCTGCCATTTTGTTGTTGGAATCTGCACAGACTAGAAATCAGGACAAGAAGAGAATGGTCAATATATGCCCAAAAGTCTAGGAGTCGCTTTGCATTATTGTATTAATAAAGGACTAAAGACGGAATTTTCTAAATTCAAGATATTCAACATGGCTTGTTTGCTACATACAATAACTGCAATATAGATATTTAAACTAGGCTAATGATATTTTGAATAATCAGTCCAAATTTGGGGCTGGCACAAACAAAAACCAATGAATATTATTACATAATATACAACATCCACCTCTTAAAGATTAGTAATATGTCCACCGATCACTTGATTATATCCCATCATAAGCTTGATTGCTTATGCAAGCAGATCAAACATAAAATTGATACATTATTTCAGAAAACATATCCTACCCAGCAAACGAGCCCTAGTAAAATCTATGATCGAGCTGATCACAGGTTAGCATGCAGTTCAGGCTGATCCAACAATTCTTGAACAGGGAAAAAGAATCCTAAGGCAAATAAATATGGTTTGCAAAAGAGATTGTGCCTAGATACGAATAGACTCGTATGAAATATCTTTCTGTATTTGAACAATATGTATGCCCGTAATGCTATCTGAAACTACTTGAATCTAGAAGTTAATCTAAGATCTCTGAGTCAAATGTTCCAACCTTAGATCGATTCAACACGAACCAAAACACGACAATAGCACCAATCACTAACATAGAAGCAATTATAAATAAGAAGTGTTATGAATTACAATTAAACATATATCTTAAGCTATCTGAACATTCCTATTCTCAAAGAACACAGACAACTAAAACTAGAAGAAAAAACCGATTTATTTTCGTCCAAGATTATACTTTCATTCAGATATCTTCAACATAAAATTTACAGAACTCATCAGCTGCTGTAATGAAATCCATCATAACTAAAATGAAACTTCAATTAACGGAGAACTTACACTAAACTGACAATTTTTTCTACGTTTTCAGAATTACCAGCAAAAAAATCAACAATCGATAACAAACAGAAATGAAGAGCAAACAACGGAATCAAATTTAAAGTTCCAGATGTTGTTAGCTACCCAGTACTTCAAAAAATCATTATAATTCAACAGATCTAGGAGGAACCAAAGCTACAGCGGAAAAGTAACAGAAAGGCGAGGTAAGAAAGCGCACCTTTAGACTTTAGCCGTGAAACTCCGAGTGAACAGAAATGGAGATGGGGGTTTTGGAGAAATTTACAAACACGGGAACGCTGGAGTGCGTGTATCTGGAGGGGAGGGGGGTTTGTTTAGTTATCTTAATTTTCTCCGCCGTAAAGGCCTCGATGAAACCTACACGGCTACGTCGATGGTAGAGATGTAAACGAATGGAAGTGAATTAAGAGATTTGATTCGAATTCGGTTCAATTGATCGATCGAATTTGATTCGATCCGAAATAAAATTTCATATATTCGATTCGTGATTCGTAAATTTTAAAAAATAAAAATTGATAGTATTTAGAAAATATTCGAATTCGATTGAAAATCAAATCTGTACATATTCGATTTGATTGGAGTTCGAGATTTAAAATTTGAAAATTCAGGTTTTGCTAGAATGTAATATATTTACTATTAAATATATATTTATTTATTATAATTATATTATATATTTAATATATATATATATATATATCGAATCATCGAATTTGATGAATCGAATACATATATATTCGAATTCAGTTCGAAATTTAAACGAATACAAACAATTATTCGAATTTTATCAAATCGAAGTATTATTTGATTTGACTTGCATTCCTACACGTATGTTTCCCACCAGTCCCCTATATATTCACCCCTAGCTTTTCTTTAAAAGGGAAAAAGGAAAATACTATAAATTAGAGGTTGTTTGGTATATTTTGCATGGATGCAGAAATCGACTAGGTAACTTTCTTGCTGGCACCTAGTCGTTAGATGGTATCTTATCAATCCGATTTTGTGATAATTGACAACTCTAAGTGTTATGCGGTTCTAGACGGACTGGTCGGACCATCAACCAGCTTACCCGAGCGCCTGGTAAGCCTAGACGGTCCAAATAATTATAGTTGTTTTATTTATATACAATATGTTTTAGGCAATATACATCTTAAGGTGTATTAATGTTTGTTTCAAATGGTCCTTAAAGTATCATTTTGTTTTAATTGATCCTTAAAGTATTAAAATATGTGAAATTACAGATTTAATTCAAAATGATATTATTACATATTTATTAAATAAATATATGTGATTTTTATTTAGAAATCAAATTAATTGCTTTCCAAATTCTTCCATCCAAACACAACTTTTGATTATTCATTACGTAAATTATGGTGTTTATATTTCTTGATACTTCTTGATATCTTATTCAAGAGTCCAACTTCGTTACCACTGTAGTACCGGTACCATTGTGTAAGAAGAATACATATATATTTAAATGAGAGATCCACTAAATTATATAATTTCATTTTTATCTGACAGTAATACCGATACCACTGTGGTACCATAAAATCACCTATATTCTTGTGAAAATTGCTTCATCGGTATGGTCCTGTAGTACCTTAATTTTAGAGTCAGAGACAGATACCATTTTGTTTTTGTACTAATTAGTTCTCCCCGACTGTAATTTCTAACTTCGTCACCGATAATCGAAAAAAGTAATTCTTGGGTTCGTGACTGACAACTAAATGAGCAAACAGCAAAAGGGCCCGCAGCAACTTCAGTGCATTTCTAACTTGTAATTTCAAGACATGTATTCATTGGTTTCAAAAATAAATAAATTAAAAGAATCCAGAAAAACAAAGGAAACCAATTATTATTCGATTACAAAGTACAAAATATACATTGAAGAACAAACCAGATAATTCAGGCCACTGTCTTCTTACGTCACAGACAAATATATGGAGAACTGAAGACAAAACAACATGAGTATGTATGTGATTTCCGAACTATTGGTTCGATATGGATTGACTAGTAAGTTGAACCCACGCAAATTCCTGTTTGTAACTCGAACCACCTTCGCACGAAGCCTCGCACGTATAGACAACGATAGTCGCCCAATCAAGAGAATCTTCATCATCTTTCACATGGAAGTAATATAGTAATTGGGGTAGAACCTGAATCACATCAACGTTAACAAAAACAGCACCAAGTTGAGAACCCGAACAATTTCAAGAAACTGGGAAGATTATACAAGAGTGAGCAATGTGCACACTTGTTTGTGAAATTCTGATGATCATATTTGAAAACACCGGATTGTGGATAGCATCAATGTTGGTCGAATATGCAAATTTATCTTATGAAAATAATTAACACCAAAACCAACTCCGCTCATTTATAGACAATCATTTAACAGCTGAAGGGCGAAAAAACTAATTTTCCACGATTTAGTAATAAGGGATACCGACTTTTTTTTCCCTAAAGGTTTTGTCTATCGTATAACTTTACCCTTTAAGAACTTATAAAGCTCAGGTACCCTAGTCTGTATCGATATAAGGAATTTGAACGTCAACACTACACAACTATAAGGAACTACTACCAGATAAAATTATTACAGAATATTTGGCTAATAGAAGTTCTATTAGGGTAAGAATGATCACTTATACCAAACATACCAGAGAATCTTATTAACATTAGGGATAAACAAGTCATTTTCTATTAAGATCACAGTTTTCAGTCAATATAACAGATAAAGTCGACGTATTAGGCTAACTAGACTAAACATGTAAAGCAACCACGACCTTTCCCTTTGTTTTAACTAACTAACAAGGTTAATGTTGAACTTATAGACTTGGGTATAGAGACCTAAAAGTTACTGGGACAGGCAAGCTGATCGACTTGGTGGTGCATATATGGTTCAATAACTTCACAAATGGTGCAAACACTCATCATCAATAACATCGAACCTGGAATTCAAAGGCACGAGTGCCAGCACAATTGTGACACTTAGGAATATCGGGTTTTGATGGCTGACCACTGGACACAGGCCACAACGGCTTCGCTTGAGCAGAGCTCGAGTATCTGCTCATCAAAGAATTTCAAAGTTAAGAGAGATGGAGAATGTAGTAACTTCACATATATGATGCCCACCCATTCTAGGAATGAAGGCGTAAAACAAAAAGAAAACTGATAACAAAAGTCAGAAAGTAGATTCCTTAAATGCCATTCCAACCAAGCACCTCAAAATTTGGCGAGGAGCCACAGATATTCTCTCCTGGAAAGACGCCCAACTTCTGTTGTCAGCAGTTCCCTAATCAATAATTAAAACAACGATATAGACTATTATTTAGCAAACTAACAACAATGATATATTTTGTAATTTAACAAACAAACAGCCAAGAGACTTGGAAAGAAAAAACAAAAAAAGATATGTTATATTCAAACATAAATGAGAACATGTGACTGAACCAATCATGATAGCAGTATGCAATTCCTATAGCCGACCCCATACAGTAGATAAAGGCATAATATTCTGTTTCCGTTAAACCAACAAAACCGATCCGGAATAATCAGATTGACAGATAAGAAGTTCACCTCGAAATATGTTTTCAAACTTTTGAAGGATCCGTCTGTCCCGCTTCTTGGAATCAATGAACTGGAAGATCTGTTGTTATCATTGGAAATATCCTCCTCGAGTTCACTCTCGTCCTCATTTATGATTTCATACTCTGGCCAGAGAGAATTGCTAGCAGCTGTTTACCAATAAAAGTATGTATCAGAACGACGATCTTAACAGGGTATAAAATGTTCCGAAGAACTGTAAAAAAATTGAACCCTGCCCACACCCTTAACTGGAAGTGTATATGACCACTGAAGAAGACAGAAAAGGAACGATAAAATATTTTTGAGTAAAAAATACATGAGGTTAGAGGAATGTCTATTTCTACATAAGAATACCTGATATGTGTTCTCAACCAAAACTACTCACACTAACCACAACTTGCAATTAGCTTTAGTTCTGTAAAACTGTTACCTAATCCATACTCTTTGCCAGATGCCTCCAACTGTCGGCACAAGACTTTGTGACTTGAGCTACCGGATCGCCAATGTGCAGCCTGAAAATATTTATGACACCATTTGTCATCTTAAACTGCACAGCTATAGCAGATTCACAGTTAAAAGTTAAGCTAGCTACCTGGTGTCCCCCAGAGCAATAACGTGCTCTTCTACAGCCACTACAAATTTTGTCTCCTTTCCATGTACCACACCAATTACAGAGCAATGCTGCAACAAATTTACAGATCATAAAATGAAGAGATATCCTAGCATACATACAAAGTTTATACTTCAACGAAAATATCTCAAACAGTCACGGACAACTACACCTGATACGTGTGATCTTTCAATCATTTACATTTGGGAAAATTTTCAAACAAAAGTTAATATGAATATCTCTCTATCCAAGGATGCAAAGTTGGAATGAATTAATTTAATTTTTATGATGTGCGTGGTGGGTGGGAAGCATTAGTATGATAACTAGCAAAATATTACTACTAAATCAACAATCACTAAACGCGCCATGTATCTAGGTGTACTGTAGAAAAGTACCTCCGGTTGTCAAGGGTTGCTGACTACCATCTTCAGCGGGTGCTTCACTGGAATAAAAGGAATTCACCCGCGGCAATTGACACCGAAAAACCTTAACACTGTAGAACCATTCATTGATCAGAAACAGAATATTAAATTCTGATATGTCAGTATAAATCATATAAGTACGCCAGCATCCTAAGAACTTGCGGGCTGATAAATCAAGAAAGGAATACCTTCTTGATTGAGTTTCTGGATACCGCTTCCATTGCTCATGCTGATCACGAAGAAGGCAGGCCATTGAGGGACACATAAACACGAACAATATTCGGTGAAAAGCTGATTCTTCTGGTAAAGGTGCATAAACCTACTTTAAAGATCAACAAAAAATAATAAGAAAGAAAAACTCCATTTATTCCCTATTTTAAGTATAGAATCAAATTTACTTCCGAAACTTAAATCATTTATGTTTTCACTACACCTGGAGAAGAAACTGCAAAGGCTCACCACAAAAATCACACAGACTGCACTTTCCTGAAGGCAAGTTAATGGGGTCCAACCATGCCTAAATCACCAATAAACAAACATTAACAATCATTAATTAATTAATTAATTAATTAAAGAAGTTCAAAAAAATAATTAATTGATTAAAAATCAGTGATTTAATTGCAAGTTTCCTCAGTCGCATAAACAGTGCCAAAGGAATGCATATCAATGGAAAAGTAATATCACACACACACACACACACAAGCATTATCGCTCTAGAAGAAATTTAGGGCTTATTAGCCTGCTAAACAAGATCAATTTCAAAGTTGCCATCAGAAGTCCGTCCATTACCGGAGAACCGCCAGCTTTGCTCGGAAAATATTGGCGGAGCAATGACCATGGATTCTTCGGCTTCTCCGCAAAGCCTAAGGTCATCGGTACTCGATCATCTTCGTCATCATCTTCATCACTAATTTCGTCGTCAACCTCGTCGATTTGAGCATCGTCCTCATCATCCTCTTCACCGAGGGATGATAATTGAAGAGAACTGAGCTGCTTTGCGCTCAAATCAACGTCCATTTCGCTCGAATTTCTCTGCATAATGGATAATACGAGCTATTCTGAAACGCAGAATCGGCAATTATCTCCGATGAAAGGGTTTTAGGGATTTTACGTCTAGGGTTTTGCGCCAATTTTTTTGTAGAATTCAAAACATTGGGCTCCTCGTACAATTGCCCTGTATGTTTGATGGGCCTACAGTTGGGCTTCCACAAAAGTTTGTGGTATGGTAAAATCGGGTTTGCAATTGTTTTTGCCTTTGAAGAAATTACTATAATTAAAATATTCACCGACTTATCACGTAGCTCTATATCCATAAACAAACATATCCTCCCTCAGAAAAATAAACAAACATACCATACAATTATATGTCATAGAACAAACTAGTACAAAGAAGAGACAAATTCGGAATTTAATTTTTTATCAGTTCGTTGAATAATTTATAATTTAGGCTTTCGAGGATAGATTTAGGGTTTGTACTAAAAAAGGTTTGTAATTTTTTGTAATGAAATTGACTCATACACATTCGGAGGATTAATCGCGTGAAGAATCGGAGCTAAAAACCAGTCCATGAAGCACAAAACAGAAAATTGGAAATTCTGGTTAAAAACGGTTATAACAGAATCGGACAACGGTTTTAGTTAAAACCGTTGTCTTTGTAGTTTGACTTCAGTTTTGCAGTTTTGCTGTTATCTTTTCTTGGAGCTGATATAAGGAGGTTTCTTCCCCGGTTTTCAGTGCGATTAAAAGAGAGATCATTCCAGAGTATTCTCAATCTATCTAGAGAGAGATGAGAGGATTGTAGAGAGAGAAACACGAGAGGGAGAGCTTAGAGTTGAGTTCATATTCTTGTGTTTTGGTTTCTTGGATCAATCCTGTTTCCATTGGATGATCTTATAGTTTTTGTACTGTTCTTGATCGTGATTATAGTGGTGATCTTCTCTGCTCCATGGATGTAGACTTTTATAAGTCGAACCACGTAAATCGATTTGTGTCCATTTCTGTTTCTGTTTTCTTGTTTCTTTGGATTCAATTTGTGATTCATTAGTTTCCCAACAAATTGGCGCCGTCTGTGGGAAGGTGAATCACGTTGATAGTTGCGGAATCAGTTTCGGAGTTTAACTATGGCAGCTATGAGATTTGATGTGGAGAAATTCGATGGCAGAAACGACTTCGGACTCTGGCAGGTGAAAATGCGAGCATTGATGGTACAGCAGGGGTTAGCTGGGGCTCTGAAAGGGATCAAAGGTTTCCCAGAATCCACGGATGCGGAGCAAAAGGCTGAGCGCATGGAGAAGGCTCACTCCACGATCATTTTGTCCCTGGCAGATAAGGTTCTGAGAGAAGTACCCAAGGAACAAACCGCTGAGGGAGTTTGGAACAGACTGGAGGAGTTATACAAGAAGAAAACTATGGTTAATCGTCTGTACATTAAACAAAAACTGTATTCCTTCAAGATTCAAGAAGGGAAATCCATGGATGATCAGCTAGAGGAGTTTAGCAAACACCTAGATGATTTGGAGGGAATTGAGGCAAAGGTAGAAGATGAAGACAAAGCAATTATCCTGTTGAATGCTTTGCCAAACTGCTATGAACACCTCAAAGATGCCATGTTATATGGCAGAGAAACAAAGATAAGCCTTGCTGAAGTTCAAACCGCATTAAGAGCAAAGGAGATGCAACAATCCAATGGTCATAAAGGAGATCTGCAGGCTGAAGGGTTGAGTATAAGGCCAGGAAATCAACCCAAGAAGAAACAATTCTCAGGGAATCAAAATAAAGGAAACCAGCAGTTGAAACCAAAGGCAGGAGATGGAAAGGAAACAAGGAAATGTTTCCACTGCAAGAAACCAGGGCATCTGAAGAAAAATTGCTTTGAATACAAAAGAAAACAAGCACAGAAAAATCAGAACACTAATACTGCTGATTTGGCCCAAGCAGAAGAAACCTCTGATGTCTTGAATATAACAGATGGCAGGACAGATGATAAATGGATTCTTGACTCCGGATGCAGCTTTCACATGTGCCCAAACATAGGATGGTTTCAAGATTTCAAGCAATCAAGGTCAGGAACTGTCATGTTAGGAAATGATCAAGCATGCCCTGTGGAAGGAATTGGTAGCATCAAGCTGAGGATGCATGATGGATCAGACAAAACCTTGACAGAAGTAAGGTACATTCCACTCCTAAAAAGAAACCTCATAAGTCTAGGTACTCTAGAAAACAAAGGTTGTGAATTCAAGTCAGAAAATGGGTTTCTGCATGTATACAAAAACTCAAAACTAGTCATGAAAGGGGTTAAAAAGTCTAGTCTATATTATCTGTTGGCAGATACTGTGTTAGGAGACACCAACAATGTTGAGAAGAATGATTCAGATATATGGCATAAGAGGTTAGGCCATATAAGTGAAAAAGGCATGAATGAATTGCTCAAACAGAATCTTTTCCATAACAAGACTAGATTCAATATTGACCCATGTGAGGTGTGCATTATGAGTAAAAGTGTGAAGAAACCTTTTCCTGTGGGCAAACACACCTCTAAGAAACCTCTAGATTATGCACACTCTGACTTATGGGGGCCATCAAAAACTGAAACAATGGGAGGAGGAAGGTACTTCTTGAGCATAATTGATGATTATTCAAGAAAGGTCTGGATATACATACTCAAGAACAAATCAGATGCATTCACAAAATTCCAAGAATGGTGTGCTGAAGTAGAGACTGAAAAGGGATCTTCTCTGAAGTGCCTGAGGACTGATAATGGCCTTGAGTTCCTCTCAGAAGAGTTTCAAGACTTTTGTAAGGAGAGGGGCATGAAAAGACATAGGACTGTCCCTGGCCATCCTCAGCAAAATGGAGTTGCTGAAAGGATGAATAGGACAATCACAGAAAGAATCAGGTGCTTACTCTTGAGCTCAGGATTACAAAATAAATTCTGGGGAGAAGCTGCAACAACAGCAGTATATCTGATAAACAGGAGCCCATCAACAGCAAATGATTTCATCACACCAGAGGAAAGATGGAATGGAAATCCACCCAAGTATTCACATCTAAAGGTATTTGGATGTATGGCATATGCTCATATAAAACAGGACAAGCTGGAAGCAAGAGCTCTGAAGTGTATAATGCTTGGATACCCCAAAGGGGTTAAAGGTTACAGGCTCTGGTGCATTGAGAATGGAATGAACAAAATTATTATTAGCAGAGATGTGACCTTTGATGAAAACAAAATGCCAATGAAAGGAGAGCAACATATTGAGCTCAATCATGATCAGAGCAGATTGCATGCTGATAAAGGGCATGATGATCAGATGGAAACTCACAGTCAACCAGATTCTAATGAAGAAGATCAAGATGAAGGGTATGATGATGAAGAAGACATCAGCCATTATCAACTGACAAGAGATAGGCAAAGAAGAATAGTCAAGCCATCTACCAGATATGGGAATGACTATCTCACTGCATATGCATTGACAGTAGCAGAAGAAACTGAATACTCTGAGCCAAGAAACTACAGAGAAGCCATAGAAAGCAAGGATAGAGAAAGCTGGATGGTTGCTATGAAGGAAGAAATGGATTCACTTGAGAAGAATGGAACTTGGATTCTGGTAAAGAGGCCAACTGACCAAAAGCTAGTTAGCTGCAAATGGATTTACAAGAAAAAGGTGGAGTTTGTTGGGGTGGAGAAGATCAGATATAAAGCCAGGTTAGTGGCTCGAGGTTTCACCCAGAAAGAAGGGATAGACTACAATGAAATCTTCTCCCCTGTAGTCAAACACTGCTCTATAAGGATATTGCTTGCTTTAGTTGCTCAAATGGATTTAAAGCTGGAGCAATTGGATGTAAAAACAGCTTTTCTGCATGGAGAGCTGAAAGAGACAATTTTCATGACACAGCCAGAGGGTTTTATACTTCCTGGAGATGAGAATAAGGCATGTTTACTGAAGAAGTCTCTATACGGTCTCAAGCAAAGCTCAAGACAATGGTACATCAGATTTGACAGATGTATGAAGAAGATTGGCTACACCAAATCCAAATATGACAACTGTGTATTCATGAAAAGGGCTGGACAGAAGATTGCTAGTTTCTTATTGCTATATGTAGATGACATGCTGGTTGCAAGTCAAGACCAAGCAGAAATAGATAAACTGAAGGAAGACTTGCAAAGTGAGTTTGAAATGAAACAGCTAGGAGAGGCCAGAAGGATACTTGGCATGGATATTGTCAGAAATCAAGAGAAAGGATTGCTGTGGTTACAACAGAGGAGCTACATATGCAAAGTGTTGAAGAAGTTCAGCATGGATGAATCAAGACAGGTGTCAACCCCTTTGGCTCAACATTTTAAACTATCAGAACAACAGAAGCCAAGGAATGAGCAAGAAATTCAAGAGATGAACAGCATTCCATATTCTAATGCTGTTGGAAGCATCATGTATGTGATGGTGTGCACAAGGCCAGATATATCACATGCTGTGAGTGTTGTCAGTAGATATATGTCAAATCCAGGAAGACAACACTGGGAGGCGCTAAAGTGGATATTGAGGTACTTAAGAGGGGCAGCAGATTATGGAATAATGTTCAAAAAGAGTGATGATTCATCAGAGGCTTTGAAGGGATATGTGGATTCAGATTATGCAGCAAATTTGGATAATAGAAGGTCACAATCAGGTTATGTTTTTACTCTGTTTGGTGCTGCAGTTAGCTGGAGATCGATGCTGCAACCGGTAGTAGCATTGTCAACAACAGAGGCTGAGTTTATGGCTATGACAGAGGCAGTAAAAGAAGCAATCTGGTTGAAGGGCATTCTATCTGAATTTGGGATTAAACAGAAATCTGTTAAAGTGTTGTGTGACTCTCAAGGTGATTTACACTTAGTCAAACATCAAGTTTTTCATGATAAGTCCAAACACATAGATGTGAAATTGCACTATGTAAGAGATGTAATTGAGAAAGGAGATGTGGAAGTTCACAAGGTTTGCACAAAGGAGAATGCTGCAGACATGCTCACAAAAGCATTGCCCTCGGAGAAGTTTAGGTACTGCTTGGATTTAATCCAAGTGGTGCAGTGTATTTGATGATTCGACAGAGTTTGAGTCATGTCCAGAGGATGGACATGAAAAGAGTGGGGAGGGTAATGATCATTTGATTGGTTTTGGTTAAGGATAGTGTGGTGGTGTTCTCATGTGTAGGAGTCAGGTGGAGATTTGTAATGAAATTGACTCATACACATTCGGAGGATTAATCGCGTGAAGAATCGGAGCTAAAAACCAGTCCATGAAGCACAAAACAGAAAATTGGAAATTCTGGTTAAAAAACGGTTATAACAGAATCGGACAACGGTTTTATTAAAACCGTTGTCTTTGCAGTTTGACTTCAGTTTTGCAGTTTTGCTGTTATCTTTTCTTGGAGCTGATATAAGGAGGTTTCTTCCCCGATTTTCAGTGCGATTAAAAGAGAGATAATTCCAGAGTATTCTCAATCTATCTAGAGAGAGATGAGAGGATTGTAGAGAGAGAAACACGAGAGTGAGAGCTTAGAGTTGAGTTCATATTCTTGTGTTTTGGTTTCTTGGATCAATCACGTTTCCATTGGATGATCTTATAGTTTTTGTACTGTTCTTGATCGTGATTATAGTGGTGATCTTCTCTGCTCCGTGGATGTAGACTTTTATAAGTCGAACCACGTAAATCGATTTGTGTCCATTTCTGTTTCTGTTTTCTTGTTTCTTTGGATTCAATTTGTGATTCATTAGTTTCCCAACATTTTTCATTACGGAATTGCACAAAAATATTGTGTGGACACATGATCGTTGCTAAAAAAATCAGTTAGCGATGAAAATGGGATAAGTTCCTAAATTCGGAAAATTTGAAGTTCATATTATTCGTCTCAAACCTGTTAAAAATGTAAACATTATTTACTAATACCCATCGATTACTGGAACTTGCCCAATGATTTAAAAAAATAAATAAATTATGTTTTATGAAACCTTACATTTATTAAAATCATTCTTGTTAGAGTTTGGACAGGGCAAATATAGAGATGGCAATGAAGCGAATTTAAATCTAAACCATATTAAAATGGTTTTTTTGGATTTGGGTTGGATAATGGTATTTAGACGGTGTTTGTATTTGCTAAAGAAAATCATGTTTCAACTTTTAACTTAGAAAAACAAAAGGTTGAAGATGATCGTTTGTTGTCACAACTTATACTTCAAATTATTTATATTAAGCAGAATCTGAGAAGCGGGTGGTTAGCAGCGTTTATTTAATTGTTGGACTTCTATCAAACTATTCAACTTATGATTTTTGTTAAAAATCATTTCTTATCTCAAATACTTATACTTTTAATTTTAAGTAATTTTCTAGTACTTCAGATTTTAACCATTGTATTAAAAGTTAAAGCAACCGCAAATACTTCCTTAGTAAACTTGCCCGGTACCTACATGAACTCAGGGACGAACCTACTAAAGGGACGAAGGAGGGCATTGGGCCCCTCTGGCCCCATGAAAATTTGCTGTAATATATATGCATTTAGTCATTTTAATATAAAATACTACCTCCGTCCCTGCCTAATTTGTCTATCTTGGTTAGGCACGGAGATTAAGAAAAAACAGATTTTGTGGAATCTTTTGATTTTTTCAAAGGTGGAGATCGTGAGAGCAATTTGTCATTTATGGGCTGACAAATTACGTTGGGACAAACCGAAAAGAAAAGTAGGCAAATTAGAGCGGGACGGATGTAGTAATTAGATCAGATTAATAATTTTATTATTTAAGTCTAATAATTATTTTCTAATAAATAATGGATGTATTTTTATGTAAAAGTAATAAAGATAAAGATTTTAAAATTAGAATGAGATGAATAATAACAGTATATCTTGCTTATTCATTTAATTTATTGAATCAATTTATTGATCTTATGAATATCATTAGTATTTTTTAGTGTTATTTATAGATTTTAGTGTTGTTGATGCTAGTTGCCAGATTTAAGGGGCGAAGAGCGGTAGTCCTTCCTTTTATTTTTTCTTAAATTTTATTTTATTTTTTAATGTAATTTATTCAATATTTTTTTATTTTGAACATAATATATAAGATTTTGCTTTCTAGCCTTCTCAAAGTTTTCCCTATTTGATATAAAATTTGTCTCATAAAATTAGTTTATATTTTTTTTAAATTAAAAAAAAAAAGTACTTCATAGGATAAACTCTTAGATCCGTCTATAGTTAGGTCCCCGACTAAATTATGAGTTCGTTACTGCATGCGCACGCGCGCACACACATATATATTAACGTATATTGATATTTTTATTTTATTATTTACAATATATATTAGATTATCCTACTTTTATTAGTTTAATAACGCTAGTTGATGTTTCATCCTTTTACCGTCTCAATCTGTTGTTCGATTTGTCAACCCTAGTTCCAGTAAGAGGGTGCTTATTATAGGCTGGAGGATGGATCCAACAGTGTTTTACTATTAGATGGAATAAGGATAGGGACGGCTACGTCCACTCCCTATCTCCCAAGCTACTACATACTCACATCACTTTTTCTATTATAATAATACTAAAAAATCACCAACTACTCTATTAATTTAACTGGTACATTACACATTATACCCTATTCCATCCACGATCCATCTCATCCAATTCCCTTTTTGAACGACAAAAACCTCCAAATTTCAATGTCGAGTATTTAAAATGACACCTTAACTTATTAATTTAATTACATCTTATTCTCTTCTTTTACGAATATTTCGCGCATATTTATTTATGGATTGAGTTAAGCGTAACAAATTTTAGGTGTGCAAATTTTTAGGACGTGTGAATCTAAATGATGACGTAAATCTTGTGTTTGTTATGTAATGAAATAGGGTAGGATTTGAAAATTGCAAAATAGTAAAACATTAAAAATATTATTTTGCAATGAGTGTATGGAGAGCGAGAAAATTAAGTTTTTTTTTTTTTTTTTTTTTTCCTTTTCCTTTTCCAATATTCCTTGTAGCTTGTAGTCTTATAAGGTTTATATTTTAACTTGTAATAAATAAATTGTAATTTGAATCATTGAATTGAATGTGATCGTATTTTATTACCGAATCTTAATTTGTATTGTTTAAATTTGTTATTAATAAAAATTTATTGTTCAATATTTTTAAAGTTCCGTTTATTTCTTTTAGATTGTAGAAATAAATTTATGCATATTATATATATTTTTTTAAAAAGACGGTTCTAATCGGGAACTAGAACTGGACCGAACTCGGGGAACCGGGATTCGGAACCGGGGAACCGGAACCGTGTAGCACACGGTTCGAATACGGTTCCCCTACCTCGTAGTTCCGGAACCGCTGGTTCCAAATCGGGAACCGTTTGAGCCCCTCTACCCAAATGCAAGTTTAAATAGACACATCTATCGTCCAAACAGGTAAATTCATAAATAAATATGTCATTTCATATCTTTTTAAGTACATTTTCTGATCGGGGTGGTTTTAATTATCCATCTATATCTATATATATATAAAAGCTAAATGAGGGACTTTTTTGTAATTTACTATTTCCCGCCTAAAATGTCTTTAATGCATTCTTAATTTCCTCTAAGGCATTAATTATATTTTTTTCTTCAAATTAATACAATATTAAATATTATCTTCCTTAATAAATGAATATTTATTAAATTAAAAGTAAAAGATAATGTATAATTTAATGATTGACTAATTAAATTATTGTATTTACAAATATTAATATGTTATAATTAATCATGGGACTATGACTTTAACAAATATTTATATATGATAATTAATCTTGAAATTATTGTTTATTACATTTTCATATTTTTTATTTATTAATATTATTTCTTTATAAATAATAATTACACTTTGCAATCTAAACTATGAGATTTTGCATGTGCAACAATCTATATTTCTATTTAAAAAATAAAATTAACATGCTTGAGCATTATCGCTTTTTTAGAGTTCTCAATATAAACAATACTTTGTTGCATTTTTCCATATTTTGCAACCTAAGCAAAATATACATATATATATATATATACAAAAATGTACATATATATATACATGTTATAGTTATTGTATCTTCAAATAAATCTAATATTCATAATAAAAATGTAGAATCTTTTTAAATAAATTTCAACGTATACACGATATTATTCAGATATATTGAAGAATTCATATGCTTAGTTTTGTTAGTCCATCTATAGAATAACGATTGAATTTTATTTTATTAATATCAAGATTTATTAAAAACCTAAAACGTATTTGCGTATATTAAACCACAATGTAAAATATTAAAACTTGAAAATTAATTTTTTTAAAAATAAAGTTAAATAGTTATAGTTAAAATTTGAAAAATTATTTGGATAAATTAAAACATTTAAAAAAAATTGACAAAAATATAAGAAAACACGAATTTTCTTATAATACAATTTAATTTATTTTATTTGAAATATTTTTGTGTGCCGTGTGATATTTATATTTTTGTGTTTGTTTTGATATTTATTTTCAGTTAAGCTATTGTGATGTTCACATATGTTAAGGTCATCCACACACACACTAAATATATATTTGACTTGCAATATTAGAGATGTTCATTCTTAAAAGTAGATATAATTTATTTTTTACATTTCATATATTATCTTAATGTAAATTTATAAAATAAGATATTTATAAAAAGTAAGTTTTATTAAATCAATATATCACGTGGGAGAAATATATATTTACATTATTTATATTTTGGGTTTGTATCATTTTGCAACATGTAGTATGTGTGGTTTTTCAGTTTCTTTTTTATTTTTATTTTTCAATCACAACCTGTACTATACGCTTTTTTCACTTTTGCAATTTCTGCCAGCAATTCAAGTGCGAAAAATAAAAGAATATTAAAAAATATTTAAATAACATAAATTGTTTAAAAATCTAAAAAATATTTTTAAAAATTCTAAACTTCATTTAAAATATCAGAAAATTAACTTAAACATGTTGAAAATATATTAAAAAATTGAGTTTTTTTATAAAAAAATTAAGATCAAATCATTTTCAGTAAGAAAAATAAAAACTTGTTAATTTTTTTTAAAAAAAAAATTATAAAACTATTATAAATTTCTAAAAATTATCTTTTAAGATCTCTTTAATTTCGCTTAACATATTTGGAAGTATCAATGAAAATTCTAATTTTACGACATAAGTATTTTTTTAATTATTTTTTTTTAATAAATCCTTTTGAAAAAATTAAAATTCTTTGAAATGATGTCAAAAGTATTCCGTCTTTTTTTTTCTGAAAAATATTTTTTTATTAAAATAATTTCTAAATTTTTTCAGTTAAGTTTATGATATTTTAACTAACTTTTTAGAATTTAAAAATAAATATTGTTTTTCCAAACATTTTTATTATTTTTAAATAGTTTCTTCTCCAAAAATTGGTTGCAAAGGTGGAAAAAGGCAAAGTTTAGGTTGTGGTCGTAAGAAAAACAAAAAAAATTATTTAATTTTCATTTAGTTAGAATATAATAATTTTATTTTTTATATTAGTGTAACAGCCCGAAATTTCTAGTCTAATTTAAGAGATTGTAAAATATTTAATTTATTTATTTGGATAAAAATTTATTTTTATTTTCTGTTTAACTCAAGCCATTACTAAGATACTACTTTTATAAAGTCTCTAATTTGCCCTATACTAGTGTCTACTCATTAAGATATAAAAACAAATTTGGAAATACGCATATTTTAGAATCCTTGAAAAGTTTATACATGATATCAATTATTGGCAGCGGAATTTAAATAAAGCAATTCGAACTAAAACAACCTAAACATGCAATTCAAATTAATTAGACCTAGCATAAATCACTTATATATTTATTCATTATTATTATTATTATTATTATTATTATTATTATTATTATTATTATTATTATTATTATTATTATTATTATTATTATTATTATTATTATTATTTTTATTATTATTATTATTTACAACATGATATAACTTAATTAAAATTTATTTCCTAAATATACACTTATTAGGGATAATCATAATTGGAAACCATATTATGCAAATCAACATATTTAAGATTTTAATAACTCCATTTATACAAATAACCCACAAAATATTCTAACATTCACCTATCAATTGTTTCAAATAAACACGAATAAATTAACTTCCAGAAACATAAACAACCCAATTCAAGTAGTCCAATATGAATTTAACTAAAATTTCACGACTAAAATGATACCACCATATGCTTCCCGGCTCCATCTCAACTTCAATCACTCTCTCCATTTCTACCTGAGGATCAATAATAGGCTGGGGTGAGCTTCATTTAGCTCGTGGGAGCCACAGTTTATTATAATAATCATAAAGACAAGAAGCATACAACGTAACATTTATTTAAATGATGCGCTTGTATTGGCAAGGCACATAAAATTAACTTGTATTGGCAAGTAGTATATTGATAATGGGCTAAACTTGTATTGGCAAGTAGCATATTGTAAATCACTTGTATTGGCAAGTAATAATAAAATAAAAGCACATGTATACAATCAAGTAATTATAATTAGAACAATAAACAGTTAGGACCCCCACCTGAAAATGAGATGATGAAAAATGCAAATGCTGGCAAATTAGTCAAAAGTCCTAGGTCCGTACTCACGCTCTTCGATTCCTACATTTTAAACAAAGAAGAAAAATATTTTAATGTCTTTGATATGAAACCTTTCGAATAAATAAAGAAAGGAAATTGAATAAAATATAAATAAGAGAAAAATGGAAGGTTGGGCTTGGAAAGGTATGTGGGGCTGGGATTTATTTATTGGATAGGGAGAATTGTACTCATTTGATAGTAAAAGGGTTAGGATGATTTGCTTGTGGAATAGAATAAAAAATCACTGGACTATGGATTTAAAAGAGAGAGAGAAATAGGTTAGGGCTTAAAAAAAATGAGTTTCCTTTTAGTCTTATAAGGAACAATTATTTTCCTCCGTAGTTGGACTACGGCTTCCGTATCCCCAAATCTCCCCTTTCTTCCCCAGACTGCATTCACTCCGCCTCCATCATTAGATCTTATATTGGAAGACCGCCTCAGCCCTCCGTCCCCAAATCAGTTTCTTCCCACACCTTGACTTCTTCCTCCTCCTCTTCTTCTTCTTCTTCTCCTTCACCAGCCACAACTTTCCACATCTCATCTCCCTTCTCTTCGTCTGTGCCTTCACACCACCCGAAACTCGGAATCAAGTCACTCGCGACTGAGCCGCCGCCGATGTACCACCGTGGTGGCGCACGACTGTTTCTGAACAAGACAGTGGTGGTGAAACTTTCAAGTGCTCGTCGGCCTCTTCGTGGAAAGCACGCTGCTGATAATCAGAACACCAGCAGAAGGATCTTTCTCCTCCATACCTCAATCGGAGCAGTGATTGTGATGTGGGTTTGAAGAAGAGGCATCAGTCTTGCTTTTGGGTTTTAAATTGAAAATTTGCAGTTGACTATGGAAGAAGAAATGGTGTTTGACAGGGGGTGGTGAGTTGTTGTTGGCGTTTTCCGGCAGAAACTCGCCGGAAATACTGATTGAAAGGGTTTAAAAAGAAATCAGTAGAATTAGAGTAGAATTAATTTACCTTTCTCTGTTTCTGCAATCGACAGCAAAAATCTTCAAAAAGAAAGTAATTGTATTTATAAGGGATTGATGATACAGTTATCTCTCCCAGGTCCACAATCCCATGATTTCCCCCCACCAACTCACGCACACACGTTCTCAACTGTTAGAGAACTGCCGTGCCTATCTATCTGTTCTCTATTGGGTTTGGGCTCAATAGATTGGGCCATCTGGGCCAGTCATGAATATGGATGTAATGTATGCAAATGGGCTCACAAAATTAAAAAATAATTGGGCCTTTAAATAATTTATTTGGACTAGGCAGTCCAAATATAAAATATTTAATCATATAAAATGGATCGGCCTATATAAATGGAAATGATAATTAAAATTCACAAATTATATAAATAAATAGACGGAAAAATTTCCCGGGCGTTACAGTTAGATTATATAATATTTATTTTAATTAAATAATTATTTTTTAAATAAATTTCTGTGTATCGCACGGGAGCGATACTAGTACGGAGAAAAAACCAAATTCATTTGTAGAATTTATTTATTCCACTAAAGAAAAACATAAGGAATTTTATTTACTATTCATTTCTATCCCTAGCTGCGCGCCTTACTCAGTCGGCGCTATCGATTTCTCCACGCCGGCGCTCTAGATTTTCATTCTCCGGTGATCCAGTACAAGGTACTTGAATTTCTGTATCTTCTTCTATTTTGATTTTAGTTTATTTGTGAATCTGGATTTGCCTTTTCCCAGTGTTAATTAATTTTAATACTTGGAGTTTATATATTGATTTCAATCTGTGTGATTTGAATCGCGATGTGTTCTACTGTAGTTATATGCAGTTTGAATCATAAATTTTTTATTTTGCCGTTGCTGAGATTTTTGCATTTAGTTGCCTCGTATTTCCTTTTATTTGTTTAATTCTCTTGTTGGTTGGCATTTGCTCACTATTTTAGTTAAATTATCATGTTTTAGGCTTAATATTGTATTATTGCAAGTCAGTTTGATGCTCAATTTGCTGATTGTACTTTTCGCATTACAACCGAACAGCAGCATGTTAAATTTATTGAGTCACATTGAGTCGGACTCAAGCTTATGAAGGTTTTATCGAGTTGAGCTCGATCGAGTTTGAGCTGATACCCTGTACTGCATGGCTTGGGTTGTTTACACCCCTACATTTAATTCCTATGTTACACACATTATACTAGAATGAATTCATACACATTGATCTGAATATCCCAACACTAATCACACTTATGCATTATTTCATAAAACTTCTGTTCTCTAGGTAATGATGGATCTGTTCGGTATGCTTTTACTGTTCTATGAGCAGTTTTTTTGTCATATGTCAGGTGATTTAAGATGTTGTTTTGTGGTTTTAGGGTTTTATAATGTCATATGAAGGGTTTTTACTTCTGGGTTGATGGGGGAGGGTTACGTATCTTTGACATATTATAGGGTGGGGACAAGGTGATTAAGTGTGATTAAATTTGACCTCTTTATTTGTATTGTTTTTGCACTCATTTGCTTTGGAAAATTTGTTTGCTTGTTTCTCCAAGGTGTTCCTCGTATTGTATAGTTGTCCTTTCTTCTAATAATTAGACGTAGATTTGTGGTTTTTGGGTCTGGATAAAAAAATCAATATATATTATTGTATTTGGTATTGAAGAATGAAATGATGGTTGCAATAGTTTGATAGCTCATATATTGGCTTTTCATCATGTACTAAACCTCATGTTTTCTACAATGACCAAATGTAGCCAATGTACCATACTGCATTCTGACTAATTGGAATTCAATTGATTTTGTGTGGGTATGATTGACACACAGAGAAAGATATGGTGGTTCGTTTGCGACTGTCGAGGTTGGGATGTAAGAACAGACCATTCTACCGAGTGTTGGCGGCAGATAGCAGATCCCCTAGAGATGGCAAGCATTTGGAAGTCTTGGGCTACTATAACCCCCTCCCTGGTAAATTTCACCCGCCCCCTAACTGTTTTTTGCAACAAGCGATATTTAGTTTTCATATCTTGTTAAATTTATAATCATATAAATATGATCTGTTATATTTCAGATTGTTATTAATTACACAAAATTATGCAAAGTTTGTCTTTTGTGGATTGAATTGCATTCCTGATGTCAATTGGACAAACATTTGGATTGCATACACATTGGCAATTCGAATTATCACTGACATACTCCACCCACCTTCGTAATCTCATACTCATTTGAATTATGAAGTTGCTTTAGTTGGTATTCTCTTTAAATATACACACACATACATATACAGAAGAGTTGATCAAATTAATTTGTGCGATCATGCAGGTCAGGATGGCGGTAAAAGAATGGGTCTTAATTTTGATAGAATCAAGTAAGTGGTTTTAGAATCTGAATTTTTATTCTACAAAATAACTTTTGACTCTGCGTCATATGCTTAGGATTATCCATATTGGTACCATATGGTATATTGAGAACGAAGTGATATCTTAAAGCATGATGAATTGCATATTTCAAAGAAGCGATATCTTAAAGCATGATGAATTGCACATTGCAAACTTATTTTCGAGAATTATGTGTAGAACATTGATTTACTGTCCTTTGGAGTTGCGGTTACATTGACATAATTGGCATCTTCTGTTTTTTGTAACAAGTGCATAGTATGCTCCATAACAATCTAAGTATGGTTTAAGTATTCTCACAAGTTGACCTCACTTTCGTTCTTAACCGATTAATGTCTTTCTTCGTTTCAATTCTAGTCCCTTGTCTCCATTCTTCTCCGATTAACATTGCGCATGTTTGAGATTATTCACGTGTTTACAAGCATTTAAAGTAGTCTGTAAACGTTGTAAAATGCTCTCAGTTGTCACATGCATAATAAATATTAGGATCAATAACATAAACTAGTTTGTACTATCCGTGTTTTCACTTTGGAACTTAAACTTTAAGTTTTGACAAATTGCAATCCAAAGTCCATGAGTTCTTGACTTTGCAATCTTGACCAAATTTTCAGGCTCAATTCTTACCACTTAGCTCGGTATTAGTCTGGATACGGCAAAATCATTCTATTATATTGGATAAGTACCACATGGCCCTAAAGGGGGCTAAGTTTGGATTCCCCGCTGCGAGTCACGTGCCCCTTTTAGCGCCATTGCGAGTTACGTGGTAAGAATTTGACCTGAAAATTTGGCTGGAGGTTGTAAAGTTAAGAACTCGTGGCTTTGGGTTGCAATCTGTCAAAAAAAAAAAAAAGATATTCGGGTTCTAAAGTGTCAAAACGCGAATAGTACAGGCTGATTTATGTTATTGACCTTAAACAAAATCATTTTCTCCAATCCTCGGACATTTCCACCAGAAATGATCTCGTGGGTTTGGTATAATTTCATAATGCAAAATTTGGTTTACATGTTAACAGAAACGCTTGAATCATCATACAGGCATTGGCTTTCTGTTGGTGCACAACCTTCGGAACCTGTTGAGCGCCTTCTGTTCCGAGCAGGCATGTTGCCCCCGCCACCTATGGTGGCAATGGGTCGAAAAGGAGGTCCACGGGACATGCGGCCAGTTGATCCGTTGACCGGACATGTTATAACACCGGAAAAACAAGAAAAAGCAAAAGAATCTAACAATGGTGACAGTTCAAGCTCTTGATGGTTGATTAGGGAAAATTACAAAATATTGCACTTTAGATTGACACACAAATACTCTGGTTCAGATGTTATGATTATTACCACCATAAGTTCTGTGTGTTTCTTACAAATACACCTTCTTAGCTCTAGTATTTGTATTTGAAGAGAGGTGGGTTTGTTTTGTAGTTTGGTATAGACTCAGGAGTAATTTTTGTAGGGCTATCACTTAAATAAGATCGTTTTGCGGACCTCTTTCCGAAAGAAGAAAGTTACTTTTATCATAAAAAATCTTACTTTTTAGGTGTTAAGCCTCATGCGAACGAAGAGGTTTCCAAAATGTTTTATGTTTTTTGATTAAAAAAAAGATTTTTTCGGATAGAACGATCGCAATCACGCACTCTCTCAGTTTTACGAAAAAGAATTTTATTTGAAAATGTAAAACCTTTTATATTTGATCAATTTGATAAATGTACAACTTTTTAACACCCACCAATGTACATACACAAGTTATTATTTTACTAATGACTCGTTTAATTATATCTACTTAATTTATAAAAAATAATTTTTGCTTGAACTAGCAAAGCGAGACAATAATTTATGAGATAGAACTCTTATTTTGAGGCAAAAAGTTATTTTTTCTCATATAACCTTTTTTATGGGACGGAGTGAGTGAGCAGTACGTAGCTTAGTTTTCCTACAAAAAATATAGAGACAAATCTAACACAACATTATATGCTTGTTGAAAACTTTCACCGAGATATAAATTAAGAGAACAAATTGAACAGTTATATGACAATCACAGTTTGGAATTCTTTTCTTGAATTTATACATTACACAAACACTGTCAAGTAAATAATCACATCTCTCAAACCTGTAATCAACTCACAGAATTCCAAAAACCAAGCTGGAACACTTTCTAACAAATCCAGCAATCAATAATACATGTTGGCCTATTTTCACAACAAATAATTTGAATAAACAAAAAAATATTACAGAATACAAGCAACTGGAAGAATTGCTTTTGGTGCCTGTATAACAAAAAAACAAAGGAAAAAAACTCTATATTCATATTTTCACGGGCAGGCCGCGATAACTCTATTTTCTCAACCCCGTTTTTCGTTTTATTTCAGTAGTTTGTCGACCAAACCGCTGTGGCGGATGGCCTACGCCAGCTCCATTGATCGCTTTTCGCGATGGTGAAGGGCCTAGTGTCGGATTCATGGTCCTGATGTATATAGTAAGTTGACATTAGCATATGGTGTGTTGAGATTAAAATGAGAGATGGTTATAGAAATTACCTGAGATCAGGACTTTTCATTTGTTTCGAATGAGGTTTCTCGACTCTTTGTCCAATCCCATTGATGATTTTGGAATGGTTAAACTGCCAAAGCAAGTCTGGCTCTGATGAATCGCTTGTGCCAGCATCGAGCTCATCCAAGTCATCACTAGTGTTAACAGCAAACTGATTGTTTGAAGGAGAATACTTGGAAGAATCTAATAAATATTTCTGGTTAAAGACATCAGAAATGTTGCCGTTGTTAGGATCCCAGTAGGCCAAAGGGTCTTGTTTGTTCACCATCGGCTTGTCTACCCACTCGCCTGAGCCTGGTTCTCTATCATCATCGTCTCCATTGGTTTGGTAAGGGCTGCTGAAAGGTGGCCAGCCGGGGGAGTTCCCGAGTAGCTCGTCTATATCCATGCTTTGTTTCTTTTGCCTCATTGTGGAATTTTCGCGCACCTGTTTACTCAGCAGATATCAAACTCAACCTTCAGTTCTACTTGTCATAAACATAAAACAACATAATTAAATGAATCCATGATGCTGCAGTTTAATAATTGCGATCACAAACAAATGTACGATCTTTCAGCTGAGAAATGTATGTGTGAGAGGGAGATAGAGAGAGCTACAAAATCTAATGAAAAACAAATCCTAGTTTGAGCATAAAATTTTAATT
Source organism: Ajuga chamaepitys (assembly GCA_958295605.1). Taxonomy (NCBI): domain Eukaryota; kingdom Viridiplantae; phylum Streptophyta; class Magnoliopsida; order Lamiales; family Lamiaceae; genus Ajuga; species Ajuga chamaepitys. The sequence continues at coordinate 51,752,048 of OY282507.1, forward strand.
TAAAAAGAGTTGAATGCTTTTTGATTTTTCATAAACATATATACGGGTTTTTATTTGTGAAAAATATATTGCAAGCATGAAGATGTTATGATGCATATGTGTTTCCTGTTGCTGTCTATACTCTCTACGCAGGCCGAAAACTTCAAGGTTTCGTTTGGATTCAAGGATTTGAAACGAGAGTATGAAATCCACCTAAGTTGGAATGGATTCCAAACAACCATCAAGTGATTTGCTATTGGGATTTGAAATACATATATTGTGACATGGAAATACTGCAACCAAATCGAAGTTGTTTACCTCTATGTTGCCTACTTCTTCCATTGGCTTCCGCAGTCCATTTGGTGATGGCGACGCTACGTTTCTAGCATTCAAAGCAGGTTTATAAGGTGATGAATGCATGGCATATGGACTTCCAGATATGTTCTGCTGTGTAGAGACCGTTTCTCCATCCTTCCTCGCTAAGGCAGCCTTCAGACTGGCAATCTAAACAAAAAGCAAGCCATCGATCATCAACCTAACCGTTCAAACAAAGCTACAAAAGAAGAGTGAAACAAAATAAACCTGTTCTCTGAGCTCTTTAACATCAGTTGAATCCTTGTTTACACGTGCAGCACCAAGTTCGACGGTGGCAACACGCTCGGCAAATTTAAGTGTACTAATCGTCTCCCCAATGGCATCAGGTTCGGGGCTTATATGAACAAACATCAATGTCTTAGCTTGCCCTCCTATACAGCAGATTGAGAACTATGTTAGCAAAGAACAAAGAAAGAAGCAAGTTAGTTTAGGGCCAATAAATCGTAATCTTACCAAGTGAATCTTGCAGCAGTTGAGTTAGTTTACTATTTCTGTAGGGGACATGTGAGTTCTTCTGGGCAAGAGATGCTATAACATCACCCAACGCAGAAAGAGATCGGTTTATATGCTGAGCTTCTTTTAGCCTATCGCCTGTCACTTCCGATTTGTCAACTCGCTCACTTCCAGCCAAATCGACTAGATGCATGCAACCGCGGAGAAGAGTTCCAGAGGTCAAATCTTTTCCTTGGACATGAACTGTTAAACAACTGCAACAACAAGAAATTCAGTCATAGAGACTAAAAAGGGAGAAAAGTAATCATTTTAGTATCAAAATGTGCACCTGTGAGAGCGACTACTACGGTCATTGAGTGCTGTTGCACCCACTGAACGGTTCCTCTGTCCAATGTTCATCAGATCAATAACATCAGATGTTGAAGAGACGCGGACCAGACTTGCATTCGGTACACTGAGACCTGTCTGAGAACTATTTCGAATTTCTAATGTAATCTTAGTTAAGGAATTCTTCAACCCTTCCAAGTACATCGAAATGAAATCGAAATTTTAGTTTTCATCGCTTTGGCTAGAAATTGTTATCAAATTTTAATAATTCACTCTAAAAGATCAGGAAAGACTGTGAAAAGGATATCTTTTGGTCATGCCATCAGTTATGAGAAGATCCCTGACTTGTTCGTTGTAAATCTCAATCATCTGAACAGACACATCATAGAAGAAGGTATCCTTTCTTTGCTCGGCAAGCAGGAACAAATCACTCAAAGCCCTGTAATTTACACCTTTGCTGCTCTCTGTCAGATCCTTGGGTCCACTCTGGACAGATGCACAAACACAATTGACATTGATGTTGATGCTCCAAATAGAGAAAAGTAAAAATGTCCCTAAAAGTAGAGATACTTATAGCTTCTATCTTACCATCGTGAAGGTTTTTCCTGATCCTGTTTGACCATAAGCGAAAATGCAAACATTGTAACCATCAAGGACTGATCTTACTAGTGGTTGGGTATCTGAAAATACCTCCTCTGCAAGGAAATAAAAGGACAATCATAAAAATCTTCGTTAAACTGAAACAGTAAGCAGGTGAAAAAGCCTGGAGTTGAGGCCTAACCTTGTGTTGCAGAAGGCCCAAATACTTTGTTGAAGTTGAAGGACTTCCGACCTTTCCCATTCTTCGCCAAAGTGTTTATTGTCAAAACACCTTCCTCAACATGATCCACAGTGCTCAAGTCATTACATTGTCCTGGCAAGAATGGTCTGACACGACAATAAACTCTAATGCTTCCTGATTGAATCATATTATACAGACATTAGTTAAGGAAGACGGGGATAAGAATAACAATATAAATTATAATTCTGAGAAACAATGATAATACCCTTTAGGTCTTGGACTTGATTGTAAAGCTTCCGATTTTCCTCAAGAACTCTATGATAACCAGAAGCTGCATATGCTAGTCCATTAATATGGACACCTGTGAATTACAATTGAACTCTCAGTCAAAGTGAGAAGAAATAACTGAAATATTATTAGAACAATACCCCGAGCATGCCCTACCCTGAGTCAAACCCTAAACAAGCGCTTAACTAAATAAAGGCAAAATGTTGAAATACCTACCAAGATTTTGAATTTCTTCATTGAATTTCATTTGCATGAATTGCATACCGGCTTTTGTAGTAGAAAGAGTTTGCTTTATCATCTGAACCAGATAATCCGATAACATATGATTAGCATGAGTCCCCCAAAATGGCAAAAAAAGGTTCCAGATGATGAAGAATACTTCTGGTTTGATTTGGTTCTTACCTTAACATCTTTTTGCTGCTGGTCAACTATCATTTGCTGCTTCACGAATCTACTATCAGATTTTTTGTCATGGCACCGATTATTCTCCTGATCTTCGTTTGGAAGTATAACATTCTTTTGTCCAACCTTAATTTGAAAAAGTAAAAAGATGTATAATTGAAGCAAAAGCACTTGTTCATCCTTAATTTGAAAAAGTAAAAATATGTATAAGTGAAGCAAAAGCACTCCACAAGATTTTTTCTACAGCCCAATATATACCTGTACATTGAGTGAAGGAGGCTTTATCAAAGATCTGTTGCCCTGGGACGCGTTTGAGTCCCTAGGATTAGCCTTCTGTTACAAGAACAAAGATACATGATATAATGAAATTATGTGTTCAAAGAATATTGAAGCATCTCATAAAGTATCAACTTCATGAAAAGTGATGTCAAATAATTATCTACCAACTAGCACAAGATGTAGGAATAAATAAATTATTACTTGCGTATAGAACAGTAACATAGACAGTAAAGAAAACACACCAATTCAATTTGGCTTGAAACGCGTTGTTCAAACTCCTCCATGACCTTACTTAATACAGACTCAACAAGCTGTAGAACAGAGAATATGTTAGCTTGAGATAAAAGGTTATTGTAAGAATATATGTAAAATGCAAGTCCACAAAACTAAAAACTATCAAGAAAATATGAATGAAAATTTACTGGGGAAGGATTGGATAGAGAATATAACAAAATTTAAAAGAATCGATCAGAGAATATAAAACATTTGGGAGCTGCTATTCAAAATTCTAATTTGGGGGAGAATCACAGGTTTGTGATACTGATGCATGTATGGAATTATATCTACAATAAATATGCAAACATCTTACATTTGGAACTTCCTCAGGCTTCTTATCTACTAGAATTGCCCGAACAAGTTTACTCAAGGAAGAATTGGACTGCAAAATGGAGATATATTAGTATAGAGTTCATAGTTTATATCTCGTAAGTGAAAAATGAGACTGAATACCCAATACATACTGTTGTGTTTAAATCTTTGTCTGGACAAACACCATTTAAGATTTTCTCATTAGCAGACGTGCTCCTTGACAGAGAATTTGTGAATGGCTCAGAATTTTTGCGAACAAACTGTTTACTGAATGCAGTTGTTTTAACATTTCCACCAAATTTCCAAATCCCATTTCCACCTGATTGTTTCCATTCATAGTAGGACTTGAGTGCCAACACACAGTTCACAACCCTCGAAGATTTTCCTCCCTATAAAAAGACCAATGCTCATGAACCATCATCTAGAATTGTTCCAACTTTCATCAGTCATTTAAAGCAATATTTCAGGATATTATCAGGCAATTTTTCAATTTGAATTTTTTAATATATATATATATATAGTTCAAGTCAAATCAATATATACCTGCTCCAGATCAGAGGCCTCAAAAGTGGGTATTCCCATCTCTTGCACGGCTACAAGAAAATTCCTCACATTCTCAAAGTACTGATATGCTGACAATGCACCACCGCCGTCTGGTATAAGTGAAGGGTCACATGGACTTTCCACTACCTAAAACAAATGGATCAATCAATGCACCTCAAAGCAACACATAGATTTCTAAAGGAAAAAAGAAAAAGAAAAAGTAGAATGAATAATTATCTGTTCTGACCTTTTGCACAGCCCCATTCTGAATCTTATTGAGCACATTACAGAGAATTATTCCACTTCTCAATCCAAGCCTAAATTCATCCTCAGAAGGTTCGGCCGGTAAATCTTTTGCACTCACTACTCCGACCACTTTTCTCAACCAAGATGCAGCTTCATATCTTCTTATTGCTGCACATATAGGAACATATTTTGTTACTAAAGAACAATTCCATTTCCGTAGTGCTGAATTCAGATTTTCTCTTCATCGGTTGCAAAGCAGAGTTGAAGCAACGACCAAACAATAATTAAACATTCTAACCGAACAAATAGGTAATTCATAGGAAATTACATCTCATGAATCAAAGAAAAAAATTAATTTAAATTATGTGTTAACTTTTGCAATTTCAGTTTTCAATCAACAACAACCTTCCAATAATTTAAATTATGTATTAACTTTTTGAAATTTCAGACTTTTGCAATTTCAGTTTTCAATCAACAACAACCTTCCAATAATTTAAATTATGTATTAACTTTTTGAAATTTCAGACTTTTGCAATTTCAGTTTTCAATCAACAACCTTCCGAAAACTTCCAGAAACGAAACAGAACTTTGATGGATTCACATGCTAGAAACAGTCGTTTCAAACAAATCTGAATTTTCACGGGGAAAAAGCTCGGATCGAATTCACAGAATTAACCACGAAAAGATGAAAATACCGGCTTCTTCGGCCCTGCGAGCATCCAAATCCAGATTACGCGACCGATTTTCGTGCTGCTGAAGAACATCCTCCACAACTGACGCCACAGAGAAGGACAATGCACCTTCAACCGCCGCCATTCCTAAACAATCCACCAAGTCTTCGATTTCAATCCAACGTACACGCAATCATCCACGAAAATTGATTGAACTTTCGAGAAAACAAAAGCAGCTTCGAAGATCAATGATCAATGAGAGCATATAGACACAGAAATAATCGACAACTTTTTTCTCACTCTACGAGCTTGCTACAGAGATGAATTGGCCATGGCGTCGCCTTTTCTTCTCTCTCTACAAAACTGAAAAAGCTACTCCTCTGCTTTATACTCTACTGGTTATGATGCTGTGAGTATGAGTGTGTGCCACTTTTTGAATATATTTTTGCCATAACTACACGAGCCTCACTCCGAGCCTCCAGGCTCGGATGCCTTATACAAAAAGAAAAATATTATTTCTCCCTTTGAATTTTTCAATTATGCTTAATATTTTCCCCTAGTTATATCATAAAAGTCAACAGGGCATTACTATTATTTCCTTTATCACAAAAAATTGCTTGAGACCAGGACACAGTGTGACGATTGCGTGACGAAAAAAATATTATTTTTGTAGTTAACGTTTTTTTTTTTTTTTTGTAAAAATATTATTTTTTTAATAAAAGTTCATTTTTTTTAGATAAAAGTACCATTTTTATCTGTAAAAGTATCATTTTTTCCTGTAGAAGTACGTTCCGCCACATTCTCTCAATTTGTCACACCATAAGACCGTCACACGCAAGTTCATTCATTTATATAGTTTGACTCATTTTTATTCAAAATAATATTTTAATAACTATCTACAATGATTTTCAGAAATGTAAATCATAAATAAAGATATCTTCGAGCTCTTGCAAAAACAATGATTTTATTATTTTTTCATGTTACATAATAGCTTTTTAATTTAGGAAAAATGATACAAATTGATCCACACAGTCACCTTAAAAGAAACCTATCTTTTAGGTTTGAAAAATTATTATCAATTGCCGAATTCTTTTATGGAAAATGCATCCTCTACAACGTGTCCACCCTGCATATTGTACAGGGCACTAAAATATCGTTATTTATTATTAGAATGGTAATATTTCAATGTTGTGCACTGTGCGCTGGACATCCTGTCTTACACAATTTATAGATCCAATTTTTATGTGTAGCCATTCAATCATTAGACAACTTTCTAGCATTAAAGTTATGATTCAATAAAGAAAATTGATGCACAAGATATTTTCAAAGACACTTATATTTGTGGGGAAAATGGAAAAAAGAAAAGGAAACATATATATGTTTTAATTATTGGAATTTACACAAATAATGGAAATATCTTCAATTTAGTTGTTTATGATTTACTTACAAGTATAAATCACATAGAACACATGTTTTTTAAAATCTTGATTTTGGCAAAAACTTATATGTGACCGTCACACGACTGTTACACAGTGTGATGTGGAAAAAATATCATTTTTTTTGTGGTAAAAATATTACGTTTATCTGTAAAAGTATCACTTTTTTTGAACAAATCATATTTATCTGTAAAAGTATAAATGTAGCAAAAGTATCACTTTTATCTATAAAAGTATCACTATTTCTTGTAAAAGTATCACTTTTTCCTGTAAAAGTGTATTCCGTCACACGTGTGACTGTCACATACAAAACTCACTCTTATAGTTTATTAATACATGGTATATGAACTGAAATGTGTGATTACATATTACTCCCTCCGTCCCATTTAAATTTGTACACTTACCTTTTCCGTTTATCCCACTTAACTTTGCACATCCTTAAAAATGAAATTTTTCTCACAATCTCCACCCTCAATCTACATCTTTGATAAGGTCAAGTTAAAAGCAAATAAAAAATGTTTTTTAACATCCGTGTGTGGTCAATCCCGCAAAAGTAAGTAGGAAGGAGGGAGTATTAAACACGTTTATACAATTTAAATCTTGGTCTCCTATTTTAGTTTATTAGTGCAAGGTATATGAACAAGAATGTGTCCTTACATATTACACATTTTTATACAATGTAATGTAACATGAGATTGTCATACAACTAAAATAGACAATATAAAGAGAATATTGTGATAGTTGTCCAATTTTTTATGTTAGTTCTAAGTTCATAATCTTGAGATTTGTTATAGTATAACATCATAATAATATTTTTTGTTGGTTGTTCACTCACAAGCTAGTAAAAATTGATTGTTGTTCAGTTGGTTGAGCATTCTGTAATTTACATTAAATTTTATGTACACCAGACGTATGGATCTTAGATTCGTACAATCCGAGTTAAAAAGCCAATGTATGAAGATGTATTAATTTTTGTGTTGAAAGGTAACACTTGTTCTAGAATAAATTATTTCCTTTCAACAATACCTTTCTTCTAAATCTATTTCAGCATAAACACTAATGCATTTTTAACATCTTACATTTCTTCAGAATTGTAATGCCCGGGAATTTTCGTCTATTTATTAAACTATTTTGTATGATTTTATTTTTATCATCATTTCATTCAATTGGGCCGACCCTTTTCATATGATCATTTTTCAAGATTTGGATTTTTCAACTTGAATAGATTTATATTGGCCCAGTATATTATTTCAAATCTTATTTCTGAAAAACTATTTATTTTTAAGTTAAAATATTTCTTTAAGAATCCATTTATTTAATTCAAATAAGCACATTCATATACATCATCTCCTCCATTTGCATCGTTGGCTCAATATTTAGGCACAATCAATAATTATGGATTCAATTTTAGCCCAAAATCTGTAGAGCCCACATAGAACAGATATAATTTTAGAATCCGAATATTTTTGTGAGCGTGAATGGGCGGTTTCCTGTTTTGTGAGCGTGAAGGAGTGGCGTGAAAGAGTGGAGGAGTGGAATGTGGAGGAATGGCGTGAGGAGTGGAGAAGTGGGAGATCATGGTAGTGGGAGGTGGATTAGAAACCGCTACCAATGTTCTATATAAATATGTAGCCTTAAACTGTGGAACAATTTTTTTACGTGTTAATTTTAGTTTCCTGGCAACATAAATTTTCTTCAATTCTTCTTCTACTATTCTGATCCAGCGAAATTCCACCCAAAATTCCTACAACTATATCCACTAATCAAATCTCAATTTCAATAATTAATCTCAGCCTACATATTTTACTCCAACACCCTTTTGGTGTTTATTTTAGATCAACACGCAAATTTTCTTACCGCCATGGACGCCGCGCACACCACCCTCTCTCCCTTTGCCATCTCTCCCTTTGCCAATGAAGTTCTATGGGGTGGGTGCGAGTGAAAGAACTGAAGAAGGGGAGAAAATAATTTGATCTCGCATATGAAGTGGATTTGAAATGGAGGAATTGGAGGAACAAAAGGATAATATGATCTCGCACATGAAGGCGGAATTAGAATGGAGGAATGGATGAAGAAAAGAGGAAGATACTGTAAGCGTATGTTCTACAAGTCTCAACTTCAAAATATATATATATATATATATATATATATATATATTATAATTTTAATTGCCAATTTTCCTGTAAACTAACTACTGCCGAGATTCATTGAAATTGGAAATTCCTATTTTGGAGGCAATAACATTATAAGCCCATATTTATTACTCAAATTCCACATTTACCCCACTTCACATCTATATTCTCAAAAGCCCAACAAATTTTCCTTATTTTAATTACTATTATTATTTTCATTAATTAAGAAATTTCTTTATATTTTTTCTCTTTTGATTTTATAGTGATCTAGTATCAATAATTTTAAAATATTTTCTTTATATTTTTTCTCTTTTGATTTTATAGTGATCTAGTATCAATAATTTTAAAATATTTTTCCACGGTTAAATGTAGGACTTGAGGAGCGAGAGTTCGAGCCTAGACTATTGATTAATCCAATCATTTGCATTTCAATCATCTCATTTTCCAGGTGGGGGTTTATTGTTTATCGCTTTAATTATATTTACTTGACTGCCTACGTGTGCTATTATTTTCAAGTTGTTACTTGCCAATACAAGTAATTATTCAATTTGCTACTTGCCAATACAAGTTTAGCTCATTGTCATTATGCTACTTGCCAATACAAGTTTAGCCCATTATCAATATGCTACTTGTCAATACAAGTTAGCTCTATGTGTCTTGCCAATACAAGCGCATCATTATAATAATTGCTACATTGTATGCCTTTTTGTTTATATAATTGTTGTGATAAATTGTAATCCTCCACGAGTTGAAGGAAGCTCACCCCAACCCATTATTAAACCTCAAGTAGAAATGGAATGAGCATTGGAAGCAGAGGTGGAGCCGGAAAGCATATTAAACCTCAGGTAGAAATGGAATGAGCATTGGAAGCAGAGGTGGAGCCGGAAAGCATATTGTGGTATAAAGTTATAAATTATTTTTATTTGGACTTAATAATTAAATGTGTGCAATATGGTGTTTATGATTTAGGATTTACATTATTTCAAAAGTATGGCGAAGTTTTGGACTTGTAGTATGTGGTAGTTGAGATCTTATGAAATTATGGTATGCTAGGAGTTTAAGGTGATTTGTATAGTTCGTAATTATAATGGAGTACTTGATAAAATTATTATGGTGAATTGATGTGTTAGAGTCATAATTGAGAAATATTTTAATAAGTTTTTACATTTTCTAGACACTTAACAAATTATCAGTGATTTATACTAGAATGTCAATTTGATTGAAGGAATGTTTAAGATGTGCCTGGTTTGAACAAATTATATTTTCCGCTGCCAACTACTTAATGCTATCATCAAAATTCTTAAAGTATTTAAAATATTTCGTATATTTTCAATATTAATTTTAATATACTTTATTTTGTAAAATATTGTGACATTATATATGATTATGTTAAATTACTATTTCCGTAATGACTTGATTTTAAAATATAGTATTTAATTAAATAAATTAAATATCATGGCTTGATTTTGGGGTTTATAATTACTTAAAAATAGTCCAGAAAATCGGGCTGTTACAAGAATACATAATATTTTTTAGTATAAATAGGGAAAATTTTTATTTTTAATCCTATATATTAGACCTTGTCTAGTAAAAATTCTGTATGTTAAAAAAATTCAATTTTAGTCCTGTATATTTCAAAAGTTGTACAATTTAAGGACACTGACCATCATAAATGACCAATTTAGTCACAATTAATCACTTGCGACGCACGTGACTAATACATTTGAGAAAGATGAAAAAGAAAGAAAAATAAAATAAAAAATAAAATGAAATGCACCTCATGCGGAAATTAGGGTTTACCTTTTTCTTTTCTTTTTTGGGGGAACTATTAAAGTAATTTAATGATTTGACATGTTATCTAGACAAATACTTAACACATAAGCATTAGCACTCAAAAGCCCTAAATTTATTAGTCTAATTCCGGTTAAATTGGTTGTTGATGATGGTCAGTGTCCTTAAATTGAACAACTTTTGAAACATACTAGACTAAAATTAAAAGTTCTAACATACAAGACTTAGACTAGACAAGGTCTAACATACTTGACTAAAAATGGAATTTTCCCGTATAAACATTATTACATTTCATAAAAAATCGCTCATAATTCGAATTGCACAGATCTAAGATCTGTACAACTGGTATAAATAAACTACTCTGTGATCTAGGCCAGCGATCATGTGTCAATTCCCACCGACCCTTTTTTACCAAGAATTTGTATTTAAAACAAAACATAATAATAATAAATAAATAAAAAACCTAGGGGTTTTACAGTGAATTTTCAAATAATCCATATTCATTTGAATGGGAATTTTAGATGCTATAAAGTATTAGTGTTGCCAATATAATACTCCCTCCATCCTGTTCAATTTTGCACGTACGGACGGGCACATATATTAAGAAAAAATTATTTTTTATTTTTTTATTGACTTTTTTACAGGTGAAGATTGAGGGTGAAAATTTTGAGGATAAAGATTATAAAAAAAAAAAATCAATTTTAAGGATGTGCAAAATTACATGAGACGACTTAAAAAGAAAAGTGTGCAAAATTGAGCGAGACGGGAGACGATGGGAGTATAATATAACAATAATATTTGTGAAGCAATGAATGACCGATTCTCGGAATAATTATTAAATTAAATAAATAGGTATGGGTTCATTTGTCCTTTACGTTGATTCCAACATTCAAATTTGAGTAAAGACGGGTTTTCGCATGATTTTTGACATATTTTACCCATTTTTAAACGTCCTCCCTTTCATTCACAGAAAATGAAATAAAACAAATAAAATAATAGTAATAATAAATAATATAATAAAAATAAATATAGATAAATCTCTGATTAAACTGATAGTGAAATATACTGACGGCACGGAAATGCTTCCTTATCTACGGTGGACACAAATTAATGTATCAACTAATGTGTGAAGATCTCATCCTACATTATGAATGAGATAATTAGTTATATTCCATGAGATCATGACACATCAGTTGGTAGACACATTAACTTGTGTTCACCGGAGCCGATCTAATTGACTACAATATATACTCGAGGAAACTTTCAGTTTTTAATTGGAGTAATGGAATTTATAGGAAGAATATATCGATAATGGAAAATCTTACCAATAGGCTGATAGAATATTGACCTTTCTAGACTAAGACATTTTTGAAGTGTTTAGGCTTTACTAATAGGTAATTAAACTATTACAAAATTGTACTTTATCAGGTGCCGAATAATTTTCCGATCAAATAAAAGTTAGATGTCTTCCACACTTTTTTGTTACGGTAAATATGTCTTTCAACCCTTAAATCAGCCTTCAAATAAAAATAATAATAATAATTTAATTGACAAACACAAATATTCCCACATGAAGTGAAATCACATTCCAAGCATCGTAGACACAAGAGGGAAGGCGAAGTTAGATTCAACGAGACAACTACAAAAGAGGATGAACAACATTTGCTTGTGCGAACTTAATATGTTAAGGATAACATCGTGGATAAATTTAAATTCGAAAAAAAGATAGATAGTATGTCAAAATCAATTAAGATCTACAACAAAATTTATAACCCCACTTTAAATTACTAGTACAATTGTAAACATACAAATAAGCTTTTTGATCTAATTGTTTCACTAATTTTAAACATTATTTCTCTGAAGTATCACACTATAAGAGGTTAAACAATGATCTCTCTTTATCTTTTCTCAATGACCTTCACCTAATGTGGGAAGACTTGTGTTTGTTAATCACTTCTTTAAACGTTTAATTAAGTGTCGAAAGACACATTTATCCTTATAAAAACGTGTACAATCTACATAGCTCTCGTTTGTCCTAAAAATCGACAGGTTGCAGCTAAAGTGCAACTTTTAATATTAACAACCTACGTAGCATATCGTGATATTTTATATGTCTTAATTCAAAAAACCAACAATATAAAGACTTATTAGTGATCCTCCCGCAATAATTTGCCATGAGATTGTTTGTTACACTTTGGTGTTACATCTTATGTTTTACTATATTTACTAATCGTCATGTGTATAGTATGATGTCACAAATTAATATGTGTCATATAATGAATTGAGTGTAACAAAAGATGAAATACCTACTGTAATAGAACATCCTCCCTTTTATAATTCAACATATTGACATATCATTGACCAAATTTATTCTAATTTGATAAATATTTCCTATTACAAAACTTAATTGACCATAAGATATTGTGCCAAGTGTCACCTAATCCTTGACCAAATTCCCTTTCCTAATTTATGTTGAAGCAATAGTTTTGGAGTATTCACTCACAAAGAGAAAAAAAGGAAGGTTTTTGGAGCAAGCATATGAACTATATTGCTTTGCTTAGTCTCCAAGATGTACCATTTGGTTACATTTATATTATTTTACCATTTTAGTAATTATGTTGAATAGATTGGATAATAGATTTATGTATGTGTCACTATTTTCAATCATTTAATATTGGACCATAGTCTCATAATCCAAATAACATTTCTATATTTTAGTGAAAGATGTTGATGAACTAAAAAAATAATCTAGAACCAAAGTCAATAATTGATCCTCCATCTGTTCCAGTTTAACTTGTCTACTTGTTATTTCGATCTGTCACAGCTTAACTTGTCAATCCAGAAATGACAAATTTCTCATACAATCTTCACCTTTAAAAAAATCAAAGATTCGACAAAATTTGTTTTTTCTTAGCCTTCGTACCCAGTCAACTAGGCAAGTTAGACCGGGACGAAGGGAGTAGAATAAATATTGGGAATAAAAGACAAAAGCTCAATTTTATACTCACTCTGTGTCATAATGAAGTTATGTTTTAAATTTTTCTTCACTAAAATAAGAGTCATGTTTCAAAAGTTAATATCTCGTTTTAGTCTAAATGTAAAAAGAAAAAAAAATAATTCCATAAATAAATTATATATGATTGAATAAATCATATAAAAAAATAAAATAAATCGTGTAAGTGCAGAATAATGATTTTAAAGAGTTGCACCATCATCAAATTGACCAAAAATAAAAATTTGTCTCTTTTCAAATAAGAACCGTTATGATTCGGAGGGAGTATACAATTATGATTTATATACACAATACTAATATTTATTTGTACACGTCAACATTCATTAATAGTGTTCGATATATATTACTAATTAGGATTATAAATGAGTCGAATTCAAATTCTAATTCAATTATCATCAAATTTCAAATGTGATAGGAATTCGATTCATGCAAGCAATGGGAAGGATTCAATTCAATTCCAAATTCGACAAACCTTTTTCTATTTTAATTTTTTTCCTATATATATCGAGGATAAATCAATTTATCGTAATATATAATATTATATGTTATAATACATGATAAATGCATAATATATAAAATCGAGTATTCGAACATAATACAACTCTATTTGCAGTTATTCGTACTAAATTCAAATTACAAATTGAATAAAAATATTTAATTTATTAACAAACCCAGGGGTGGAGCTACGTGGGGTCCGTATCGGGCTCCAATCCAGTGCAAAATTTGTAGAACCTTAATTTTACATGTATAATTTTTATTATTTTTAATATTTAGTACTTTAAATTTTAACTAAGTCCACCCCATTTAAGTCGCAACTTCATCAAACCCTGATAAATTTTTAATATCTCAGTCCATCCCATTTATAAATCCTGGATCCGCCCTGTACGAACCTATTACTAATAAATATGCACAACAAAGCGGCATTTATGATCCAGCATGATTCATGAATGGTCATCTTATCGTATAATATCAATCAACTTTGTACACATATATTGAGTCATTATGGCTATTTATAATTTTTTTTCCCAAAATAATAGTAGATTAAAAATAACTCAAACTAGGTACAATAATATAATCGACTGATTAAACGTCTCAAATCAATTTTGAAGAATCGGAAAAAACACTCGAGACCAAGGGCTATGAATGGATCTATAGCTCTTCAATATCAGGCTCCAATCCATTGTAAAATTTGTAGAACCTTATTTTTTATAGTATAATTTTTATTATTTTAAATGTTATTCGCTCCAGATTTCAACTAATTAAGTCCATCCCATACAATTTTATTGTTCACACTCTAGTATATAATGCACATATTAGTAAATTAGTCATACTTAAAATCATACCTAATTATTTTGCTCCAAACTCGTCTAATTAATTATTTTAGTATATTTTCTATTAATAAAAATACATAAAAATTCTATATAGATTCTATTATTAATTTTCCCCCCTTCAAACTTCAAAGCCTATATTAAGTCGTTGCTTCGTTGAGCTAGCTATAACAACTTCTCAATAATATGAATGTTTACATTTCAATCCACCTCATTACTAAATGCCGGATTCGTCTCTGTCCAGAGCAGTAACTAGAAGTGGAAAAAAATATCAAAATACCGTACATACCGTGTCAAAAATTTACCGAAAATACATATGGTAATCTAAAAATTTCGGTATATATTGGTATACCGAATTTTTTTCTGTACTTTGGTAGTTCGGTATTTTGATATACCAAATTCCTAGCGGTATACCGTAAATTTTCGGTATACCAAAATCAACGGTATAGATCGATATATACCGATATCGATACAAAATTCGGTATGCCAAATTTCGGTATACTGAAAATTTCGATACAATAACGATATGAATTTTTTGTGTACCGAAAATTTTCGTACAATAACGATATGGATAATTTGGTACGGTATACCGTACCGAACGTTCTCTAGCCGCAACCCCTAAAATCTGGACTCAAAGGGCTCCGGATATTCACTACAAACTACTTGAAAATGAGTAAATGATTTGGACTAATAAGTTATATTTTCTAAAAAAAAAAAAGAAAAACCTTGGTGGTTCAAAAAAAAAAGTTTGGATTAAGAAATAAAAGTGGCCCACAAATAGGTGGATAATGTGTCATTTTCAGGTAATGGGTTTTTGGTTGAAAACGGTTAACCTCAAAGCTGGTGTCAAACTATTTTTAAAAATATATTAATAATGATAATTATAAGACAACCAACTATGGGCTTCAATACAACGTTTCAATCTTTTTACCAAACCTTTTTGCTATCTTTGAGCCTAAGCCTCTCATTAAATTCAATTATATTCTCTTTGTTTAGTAATCACAAAATGAATATAAAACACTTCCAACCAATTATTCGGACTGGATCCTCTATTCCAAATGGTGTTTCATCTTCTATTCCAACTATACTAATGCACGACATGTGTACAAGATGATATCATGCTAATATCAGAAATAAGTAGGTGGCGTGCATTAGTATAGTTGGAATAAAAGATAAAACACTATCTGGAATAGAGAATTTTGTTTGCCAATTATTTTTATTTACAGTTCTCTTATACATCAGTTGCGTGAATCTATTCGGATGAGATCGAAAAAAATATAGTTTGTTTAGGTAATAGGAGATTTTTAGGGGGGTTTATTGGATATTTAAGGGAAATATTAGAAAAGTTTGCTAGAATGACTAATTTTTTTGGTATAAATTGATTTTGCTAAAACGACTTTTGTTTAGGAACGGATGTATTGGTATTTTTTTATAAGCATTTTATTATTGTCTCCATTCTATAATGAGAGTCATGTTTTATTCTAAAGTAAGAGTCTTATATTTATCACTAATATTTATGTACATCATGTGTACGAATATTAGATCTCTGCAGTTCGAGAAAAGGTCCATGAAAATGTATCACTATATTTTGTTATAGAGTAAAGAATTAAATTGAAAACAAAAAAATACTCCCTCCGTCCCACTTAACTTGTCACACTTTCCATTTCGGTCCGTCCCACTTAACTTTTCACACCCATAAATAACAATTAAAGTTAATAATCTTCACCCTCAAAACCTCCGCATTCAATCTTAACATTTGAAAAATTCAAAAATTCCACAAAATTTATCTTTTCTTAACATTCGTGTTCGATCAACTGTGATAAATTAAGTGAGACGGGGAGTAATTGAAGTATTTCAAATTTCATTAGTCAGTAAATGTATATATCGAACAAAGGCAACGGTAACGATCCTAATTGAAATGTACAATATTTATTTACCAATATTTAATAGTCGACACTGAAATTAAAATAAGGTTGTTGGATACAGCCACATAAATTAAAAACCAAGGGTGTTTTCGTCCTTTTACTTGAGTCTAATATACAGTCGAACTAACGTTCGAAAATTTCAAATTCTTGGCTCGGTACCGAACCTGATAGGCCTGGACCTTGGTGTACCTGGTCCCACAGGGAGCGTATTGGTTGGGGTCCATTGGACGGCTGGAGACTGCAATCACGTAATGCCGGCTGTATTACAAACTGAATAGTTGGTAGACGTGGCAATTCGGATAGGCCCGTTTGTTTTGGGCCCGTTCGTTGAGTTAATATTATATATCGAGTTAGGTATAGTCGGTTCAAAATTTATTGGGCCAAATATTTTTGAGCAAAACCCAATCCATCTCCCTAGACTTTTGGGCCAACACATGACTAAATTGGGCTTTCTGCTAATTAGGTTGAATTTGCTAGGTTCGATAATATTTTGAGCCTAAATTTATGTGATCCACCCTCCATTAAGCCGGCCGATATTGCCAATTCTAGTTAGAAGTGGCAACTTGAGGGTTTGGCCCATATTGTCGAGTCAACGCCGTGTGGATCGGGCCGACTAAAATTTTTATCAGGCTTGAAAATTATTGCATCTAGTAAAACAGTTCTCTAAAATATAGAAGATTTGCGGGTGCCCACGACCCGTTACCTCAAACTTGTTTGGATTGTATGATACTTCACACTGTGATTTCTATGATCCGACTCCTTTGAAAGTTGAACGAAATACCATATGGATCTCTTGCCTTACTACTTACCATGTTCCACTTAAAAAAAAAAAAAAAACAATTATTTTGTGATTAAGTGAGTTCGGGATGATAATTTAAGTTTAAGGCTCATCTTCAAGTTCAAGTTCCATGCTTAAGGTTGAACTTTTCAGATTATATTATATTTGTATTCACGATTTATGATTTAATGATTTATAAATTATATTGTAGAGGTCGATTTTAGAATGCGATTGAGTAAGTCACGGTGCAAATGTGACAGGATCGGAACTAAAAAGGAAATAGTTATCTAATTTGATCCCATTCACTAGGAAGATATTTTATGGTTTTTTCTTTTTCTTTTTTTTTTCATTTTCTTTTCACTTTTCCTTTTATAATATTCCTTTTCTGGTCTATGCTGTTTCCGGAATTCAGAAAGCTTTGCATTATTCCCCCCAATTTTTTTGATAAATACTTCTTGTTAAAATTAAAATTACGGGTCCGCCTTGGTTGAGGGTGTTTAGGGTTAGAGATCGAGAATAAATAATGACTCAGTGTTTGATACATAGGTGAATAAGTTAATCAATACTCTGTTTTATTAAAGCCTAATTGCAGAAAAAATCACCACCTTTCATGAAATTGCAAATTGAGCCTAACTTCCATAATTTAGCAAAACAAAGCACCACTTTTACTTATAGTTGCAAATCAGATCATCAATAAATTTTTCGGTCATCGGAGTTCATGTGTCAAGTTTTTGTGCCATATAATTTATCACATCATTCATAAAAAAAGAGAAGAACTTTTAAATTTGTATACAAACTAACAGCCTTTTTCAAGAAATTACAATAACTCCTAAATTTTCATAATTGCATATCACAATATTTTTCTTAAATTTTAATTTAAAAGAATTATTTTAGAAGTAGAATTTTTTTTTGCCAACCTAGATTTAAATTGCAATTTAAGAAAAATATTGTGATTTTTTTATGCAAATATGAAAATTTAGGAGTATATTGCAATTTCTTGAAAATGTTGGTATTTTCTATACAAATTTAAAAGTTCTTCTATCTTTTTTATAAATGATGTGGCAAATAATATGACACAAAACCAAACACGTGGACTCCAGTGACCGAAAAATTTACCGATGATCCGATTTGCAATTATGAGTAAAAGCTATGGTTTATTTTGCTAAATTCTAAAAGTTAGGTTTAAATTACAATTTCAAAAAATGTGGTAATTTTTCTTGCAATTAACTTCTCATTCATACTCGTTACAAATTGCATTGATGATTGCAATCAAGCGGACCCCAAAATAATACAAAATCAGATAGTAACTTAGTGCTTCCACAATCCAAAAGAGACAAGGCAATTAACGACATATACATATAATTCAAGGTTGTTAAAAATTAAAATCTACGCCTCGAATATATAAAATTATATTCCACGCTTTTTATAATAAGAGTCATGTTTTAAAATTAATTTTTTTAATTAGTTTGATGAAGACAACAACTTTAAAAATAATATCAATTTATTCTTACACGATTTATTTTATTTGATTTGTTCAATCATATTTAACTAATTCGTTAAATTAAAAATTTAAATTTTTACTTGGACTAGAAATACGAGACACTAATGTTTAAAACATAATTTTATTTTAAGAGTTTATTTAAACGCGCTTCTTTTTTTTAGACGGAGAAAGTATATATATAACAAAACACGGGCTCTAATAGCGAAATATATATTTATGACTTTTTTTTTTTTTTTTTCTAATTTTGTGCCGACTTCAAGTCCATTCAAAGTACAGAAAAGTGGATAATGTGATTTTGTCACAATATTATCTATACCTAAAATGACTAAAGTTGTGACTTTCTAGGAATAAATCAGCCACCTTTTCTAATCATTTCACGTTGCAAAGTGCAATATGTCCCAAGCCTCACCCAAACCAATACTAAAGGGTATTATAGTATTTTTGCCGATTTTAGTGTTTGTTTAATTTGCTTTGGTATTCCATTTTCAATCAGGTTAGCAGACTCACTCATTGCCCCATTCAACCTGCTTCGCAAGTGAGAGAGATATTTTCTCCGTTCATTTTGCATACCAGTTACCATTATGGCGACGAAAGAGTTGTGTCGTGGGATCTAAAATGTTGTGACCCTCGACATTTCTTCTTTCCCAAAAATACATCTTGTTTCTTTAGTTTTGTGTGATTTGATATCTCAAGACAATTGCTCGAATTAAAAGCCCGTCATGTTGTCCTGTGGAATATGAATTATCGTTACCACTTGCAGATTCTGATGGTAAAGATATGGTAGAAACTCATTCCTCCCGAATTTTGAATAGGTCTCATGTTTGTATAAAAATCGAGGTGGACACACCGATTGGGATCCACGGCGGCAGCGCTGTTGGAGAGACCCAACTCTCATTTGACATGGTGCATTTATGTGAGGGGTGAAGACGGATTGGTGTAAATGGGCAATATGTTGCATCGAAACAAAGGGGAAAAGAAGATTGAAAAGGTTGGGTAATGGAGGATTATGGACTTGACACAGGGAGAGAGTGTTGAAGTTGGGTTTCAGAAATGTGTATCAGTGTATTGGGACTTATAACACCTTTTGTGAAAAATGGGAGAATGATTTACATTTCAGCCCTTTTACTTTTTTAAAATTATTTGAATTAAATGGATGTTCAAGATCGACGTAGATTAAGGGTGGAAAACATACGGTTGCATGTGTGCAACCACTGCACACAAGTTGGACTTATATATATATAGTCAAACTATCAAGGTGATGGAGGGATTAGGCATTAATTCCCAAACATATATATAAGCATCTCAAGAGAGTTTTTACAAATGTAATAACACATAAACATACAAGGGAGATCAAGAAAATAACAAAGATCCTTAGTCTAAAAAATGAAAATTTGGGAGATGTCAATCATCAGTGTCAAGTAAACCTCTAAGGTTTCTACTATGCTCAATATCTGAAAAAGAAGCATCATGTTGCTTTATGACAGCTTGGTTGGCTGGGAAGTTAGCCGTCTTGTTACCTTTCCGGTGGATGTACGAGATTCTCATTTCATAATTGACCTTGAGCCTCTCGAAGCTTGAAAATAGACTTTGATATCTCCAGTTTCCTCCATGTTTTTCTGGAGCATTATTAACACTGAAAGTGCATCCACTTTAAGCCATATTTTCCTTAGACCCAAATGAAAACATAACTTTAAGCCTTCATCTTTGGTTGCTATTTCAGCAGCAAAGTTATCTTTGATTTCCAAGAATTTATAGAAGCCCACTACAAGCTTGCAGTACTTATCACAACACAAGCCCACCGGCTCCAACTAAGCCAGGATTGCCTTTAGCAGCCTCATCAATATTTAGTTTTAAAAAAATTCATTTGGGGGTAGTCATAGAACCACCAAAGAGTGCTTTTTCTTTGTTTTATCATCACAGGAAACCTTCAAAGTACAACCAAAGACAGGCCTCTCCAAAACCCAACCGATAACAAATTCGCATTAGACATAAGCCGAAGCTTATCTATTACAGAGCGTTGAATTTGAAGACAATTGGACTGTTTTTCTTCTGAAATATAAAGACGTTACGAGCACACCATATTTTCCGAAGAGTGGGGAATGGAAGGAAAGTTCTAATATGCTCGTAATTCTTCCTTTTCTAAAGCTAGAGAACAAGCAGCTGCGGGACAGGAAATTCCAATTCGCATTTATCGCCATAAATCCCTCAACCCACCCCACCCGCCACTCCACTTAAAGAACATTCTTCATGCCTCTAACCTCATTAAAAATCTAGTTTTAGTTCGTCATTTTACTACTGATAATAATGCTACTGTTGAATTTGACACGTCTGGTTTTTCTGTGAAGGATATTCCGACATGGACTTTGATTATGAGATGTAATAGCTCTGGCAACCTCTATCCTATCACGTCCACCACTCGCCCAGCCGTGTTTTGCTTCTGGATTGGCTTTTTCTGCCATCTCTCCTCATCTTTGGTAGTCTAGACTAGGCCATCCAGGAGTTGATGTTTTAGGCATTTTACATAAAAATTAAAATATTATGTCTTCAGTTTGTGAATCTTGTGTACTTGGCAAACATGTGAAATTGTTATTTTATCCATCTGTGTCAAACACTACCTTTCCCTTTGATTTAATTCATAGTGATTTATGGACTTCTCTGGTTTTGAGTTCAGCAGGGCACAAATACTACATTTTCTTTCTTGATAATTACACTAATTTCTTGTGGACTTTCTCGGTTGGCAATAAATTACAAGTATATTTTACCTTCTTAACCTTCACCACTCAAATGTTTTCAATCTGATATGACCGGGAGTATGGCAATAATTCCTTTTGATAATTCTGCCACACTCATGGTCTAAATTTCTGCTTCTCTTGTCCTCACACCTCTTCCCAAAATAGCAAAGCGGAGCGCAAAATACGGTCCATCAATAATCTGATTCGGACCCTCCTCACGCATTCCTCTATGCTACCCGAATTCTGTCCTCACACCTTACAAATGGCCACTTACCTTCTTAACATACTTCCCACTTGAACTCTCCAAAACACCTCATCCACTCAAATATTATATCATCGAATCCCATCCTATGCTCGCTTAAAAACTTCGGATGTCTATGTTATCTCCTCTTCCCCTCCAATATCATACTTAAACTACAACCTTGCTCCACTCCTTGTGTGTTCTTGGGGGTATACTCTAAACCACCAGGGTTACAAATGCTTTGATTTTAGCTCACGCAAAATAATTATCTCCCGACACGTCATCTTCAATGAATCTATCTTTCACTTTGCTCAACAAAAACTCCATCGGTCACTGCCGTATGATTTTCTCGGCGACTCCACAAACCCTCTCCTCACACATCACTTACTACCGACCACCACACATGCCCCCGCCGAACCCCTCTCTCCTCCTAATACCCCCCTAAACACCATAACCTCCCTTACCCCGTACCAACCCACCACCACAGAATCCTCTCCACCAAACCCCGAGCCCAACCCTACCTTCAGTGACCAGATCTCCTACCAACAACCCTACCCGTACCATGACGACCCGCGCTATGCTTAGCGTCTTTCGACCCAAACAACAATTCAACCTCTCATCCTCCACTACTCCTCCTCTACCCAAAAAATCATAAATTAGCCTTATCCGATCCGAATTGAAAAGCTTCCATGGTAAATGAGTTAACGCTCTTATTAAAAATAAGACGTGTGATTTGGTACCTCGTCCCCATGATGTGAATATTACACGTTGCATGTGAATTTTTGGTACAAAACTAATTCTGACGGTCATGTTGAGCGCCACAAAGCCCGTCTTGTTTGTGATGGCAGGTCCCATCAAGTTAGAATTGATTGCAATGACACATTTAGTCTGATCATTAAATCGGCCACTATTCGTATTGTTTTGAGCATTGCTTTGTCAAATCTTGGTCCATCCATCAACTCGATGTCAAAAACGCATTCCTTCATGGTCATTTGCACAACACTGTATACATGCATCAGCCTCTTGGTTTTCACGACTCTGTGCATCCGATTATGTCTGCCTACTCAAAAAATCTCTCTATGGTTGAAGCAGGCTCGAGCATGGCATCAACGATTCATTGACTTTGTATCTTTTATTGGATTCTCTCACAGCAAACCTAATCACTCTCTATTTGTTTATCGACATTGTCATGACATGGCATACCTACTCATATATATCGAGGATATAATTCTCACTGCCTCCTCCGATGCGCAAGTTCATCATGGCTCGCCTTGCCGCTAAGTGTGCAATGAATGATCTCGGCCTATTAAAATATTTTTTGGGCACTATTGTTGCTCGTTATTCCAATGGCGCTTTCTTGGGCTAACAAAAATGTGAGCTAAGAATCAAGTTTGGCTTCACAACTCTCATGCATTGGATTTACAGAAATTAGAATGAAGTAAAAAGGAGCTGGAAATAGCACAAAATCAGTTAAAACCGTTTTTGGTAGGAAAAACAGTTTCAAGACTTCAACTGTTGTCAAAGGATCCAAAACCGTTGTCAAAGGGTGAAGAAACCGTTGCAGACTGATGTTGACAGTTTCCAGATTCTGTTTTATCTGTTTTTCTGTTTTAAAGCCAATGGATGTAGTTAGTCGATTTCTGAGCTATATACATGATATATATACACATTTGTAACCATTCAAGAGCTCTCATATTGTAAGAGTAGAGAGATACAAGAGTTTAGAGAAGTAGAGCTAGAAGTAGTTTGGATTATTTCTCTTGGAAGCTTGATTGTGTAATTCTCTTGAAAAACAATTGAGTGTCAGTGAATTGGTGAAGGCATTGTCACCCGTGGATGTAGGTTTCACAAACCGAACCACGTTAAATCCTTTTGTGCTGTTTTTGTTTTCAGTTTTAGATTCATTTTTCATCTTGAATTCATAAGGTGTGAATCTTATTGTTTGAGTGAGTTTCGTGTCTTGTTCTTGATCATTTTCTGAATCTGAGTTAACAAGTGGCGCCATCTGTGGGAAAGAGACGATTCCAGGAGTTGAAGAATAATTCAGAATGTCGATTGCAAAGCTGGAGACAGAAAAATTCACAGGTAAGAATGACTATGGACTATGGAAGCTGAAAATAAAGGCGCTGCTGGTGCAACAAGGACTCTCAGCAGCCTTGAAGGAATCCAAACATGGTTCCAGTAGTAGTGATCCAGGAAAGGAAATAGATGATGATCCCAAGAAAGCTGATATTGATGATAAGACCCTAGAAATACAAGAAAGGGCTCACAGCATCATTATTCTTTGCCTATCAGACAAGGTTTTTAGGGAGGTGGCAAGAGAAACAACTTCTATTGGAGTAATGAAGAAACTGGATCAATTATACATGGAAAAGTCAATGACAAATAGAC
This sequence comes from Ajuga chamaepitys, assembly GCA_958295605.1. Classification (NCBI taxonomy): domain Eukaryota; kingdom Viridiplantae; phylum Streptophyta; class Magnoliopsida; order Lamiales; family Lamiaceae; genus Ajuga; species Ajuga chamaepitys. The sequence goes on from OY282507.1 coordinate 51,776,248, forward strand.
TTTTCTTGAAACAAAAACTGTATGCATTCAGGTTTTCAGAAGAAAAACCGGTTGAAGATCAATTAGAGGAGTTCAACAAGACATTGGATGATCTGGAATCCGTTGAAGTAACCATGGGAGATGAAGATAAAGCCATACTACTCCTGAATTCATTACCAGCATCATTTGATCATCTAAAAGATGCCATGCTCTATGGCAGAACCACCACAGTCACATTTGCTGTTGTACAATATGCATTAAGATCAAAGGAAATGCAAAGACTAACTTTAGAAGGGAGAGATTCTGTTGGAGAGGGTCTGTTTGTAAAGAAGGGGAAATTCCAGAAATGAAAGAATGGGGCAAGTTCTGCTGATAACAAGAAGGTGCCAGGACAAATTCAAAAATCAACTGAAGGGAAGGAAACCAGGAAGTGTTTCCATTGCAAGAAACCTGGCCACCTGAAGAAAAATTTCTATGAATTTAAGAAGAAGAAGCAATCCATGAAAGCAAGCAGCTCAACCAACAACAATGCTGACATTGTTGAAGCCATAAATGAAGATCCACAAGTCTTGAACATAACTGAGTCTAATCCAGAATCTCAATGGATTCTTGATTCAGGATGTTCCTTCCATATGTGTCCAAAACCATCCTGGTTTGAAGATTTCAAGGAAATGGAATCTGGAACAGTAATGCTGGGGAACAATGAACTCTGCCCAGTAAAAGGAACAGAAGACATCAGACTAAGGATTCATGATGGTTCAATCAAAATACTGAAGAATGTCAGGTATATTCCTAATTTGAAGAGAAATTTAATTAGTCTTGGCACTTTAGAAACTAGAGGATGCAGTTTTAAGTCAGGTGCATGTTATTGAGCTCTGGTCTGGAAAAGAGGTTTTGGGGTGAAGCAGTTGCCACAACAGCTTATCTTATCAATAGAACTCCATCTGCTTCTTTGAATCATAAAACTCCAGAAGAACTCTGGACTGGAAAGCCACCAAGTTATTCACATTTGAGAGTGTTTGGCTGTAGAGCTTACTCTCATGTTAAGAATGACAAACTGGAAGCCAGGGCAGTAAAGTGTATCATGATAGGATATCCAAATGGAATAAAAGGATACAAACTGTGGTGTATAGAGCCAAACTATAAGAAGATTATTGTGAGCAGAGATGTAGTATTCTGTGAAGAAGTCCTACCATTTAAGAAATTGCAAGATGGAACAAAACTGGTTCTGAATAATCCCTTAAATGTTCCAATTAAGGTGGAGTCACCTAGCTCAGAAGCTGGATCTGATTCAGAGGACTCAGGTGAAGAGGATAATCAAGTTAGGGACTCAGAACCTCGGAGCTATCAACTCATCAGGGATAGAGAAAAGAGAGTCATCAAACCATCAACAAAATATACTGAAGATTATCTCACAGCATATGCATTAGTAACTGCTGAAGAAGAAGTAGAGTTTGCTGAGCCTAGAAATTATACAGAAGCAATTACAAGTCCTGACAAAGATAAATGGATTTTTGCAATGCAAGAAGAACTTGAATCACTGGAAAAGAATCAGACCTGGGTGCTAGTTCAGAAACCTGAGAATCAGAAGTTGGTCAGCTGTAAATGGATTTTTAAGAGGAAAATTGAAGTGACTGAGACTGAAAGGGTCAGGTTCAAAGCTAGGCTGGTTGCAAGAGGATTCACTCAAAGAGAAGGAGTGGATTTCAATGAGATATTTTCTCCAGTGGTAAAACATACTTCTATCAGAATTTTACTGGCTTTGGTAGCTCAGTTTGATCTTGAGTTGGAGCAGCTGGATGTAAAAACAGCTTTCTTGCATGGTGAGTTAAAGGAGAAAAATTATATGTCTCAACCTAAAGGTTACATACTACCTAGGAATGAACATAAATGTTGTTTGCTTCAGAAATCACTTTATGGACTAAAACAAAGTCCTAGACAATGGTATTTAAGGTTTGATAGTCATATGAAGGTCAAGGGGTTTGAAAAATCAAAGTATGACAGCTGTGTCTATCTCAAAGTTGCTGGAAAAGAAGTAGTGGTGTTTCTTCTTTTGTATGTGGATGATATGCTAGTGGCAAGCAAAAGCATGTCAGAAATTTCTAAAGTCAAAGAACAATTGAAAGCAGAATTTGAGATGAAGGAGTTGGGACAAGCTAAGAGAATTCTTGGAATGGATATTCTGAGAGATAGATCAAAAGGTCTTTTGTATCTTTGTCAAGCAGATTATGTCAATAAGGTGCTCAGGAAGTTTAACATGCATGAGTGTAGAACAGTATCAGTCCCTCTTGGTCAGCAGTTCAAGTTGTCTGAACAACAGAAGCCCAGAAATGAAGAAGAAGTCCTGGAGATGAGTAAGATTCCATATTCAAATGCTGTAGGAAGCATCATGTATATCATGATATGCACAAGACCAGATGTATCTCATGCTATCAGTGTAGTAAGTAGATACATGTCCAATCCTGGAAAGAATCATTGGGAAGCCTTGAAATGGGTGATGAGGTATCTTAAAGGAGCAGGAAATTATGGAATTACATATCAGAAACTGGAAGGCAGTAAGGAAGATGCAGTGCAAGGATTTGTAGATTCAGATTTTGCTGCTAATGTTGATTCAAGAAAATCTTAGACTGGGTATGTTTTTACATTGTATGGATCAGCAGTTAGCTGGAAATCAATGCTACAACCTGTGGTAGCATTGTCAACAACTGAAGCTGAATTTATTGCTTTAACAGAGGCAGTAAAGGAAGCTGTTTGGATCAGAGGGATACTTGCAGAGTTTGGCATAAGACAGGAGGTTGTGAAAGTACATTGTGATTCACAGAGTGCTTTGCACTTAGCTAAACATCATGTGTTTCATGAGAGATGCAAACACATAGATGTTAAACTACACTTTGTCAGAGATATTGTTGACAAGGGATCTGTAAGCCTGGTTAAGATCAGGACAAAAGAAAATGCTGCAGACATGTTAACCAAAGCACTACCTCGAGACAAATTTCAATATTGTCTTCAGTTGGTAGGCATTAAACTGGTTTAAGCAGAAGATGAAAGGGAGCCCTTAAGTGACAAGGGCAGGTGGAGGTGTCTATGGTATTCAATTCATGGTTGGAGGTTTAGATGTGTTGGATGTTGGTAGTTGAGAAGCCAAGGTGGAGATTGTGAGCTAAGAATCAAGTTTGGCTTCACAACTCTCATGCATTGGATTTACAGAAATCAGAATGAAGTAAAAAGGAGCTGGAAATAGCACAAAATCAGTTAAAACCGTTTTTGGTAGGAAAAACAGTTTCAAGACTTCAACTGTTGTCAAAGGATCCAAAACCGTTGTCAAAGGGTGAAGAAACCGTTGCAGACTGATGTTGACAATTTCCAGATTATGTTTTATCTGTTTTTCTGTTTTAAAGCCAATGGATGTAGTTAGTCTGTTTCTGAGCTATATACATGATATATTTACACATTTGTAACCATTCAAGAGCTCTCATATTGTAAGAGTAGAGAGATACAAGAGTTTAGAGAAGTAGAGCTAGAAGTAGTTTGGATTATTTCTCTTGGAAGCTTGATTTTGTAATTCTCTTGAAAAACAACTGAGTGTTAGTGAATTGGTGAAGGCATTGTCACCCGTGGATGTAGGTTTCACAAACCGAACCACGTTAAATCCTTTTGTGCTGTTTTTGTTTTTAGTTTTAGATTCATTTTTCATATTGAATTCATAAGGTGTGAATCTTATTGTTTGAGTGAGTTTTGTGTCTTGTTCTTGATCATTTTCTAAATCTGAGTTAACAAAAAATATGCTGAACAGATTATCGAACAAGTTGGTATGTCACAATGCAAGCCTACTGCAACCCCAGTTGACACAAATGAAAAACTGGGTTCCTCCAATAGCCCTCCGTTGTCCAATCCCACTTTGTATTGCAGTTTGGCCGACGCCTTCCAATACTTTACTTCCACGTGGCCTAACATTTTCGATGGCGTCCAGCAAGTTTGTCTTCACATGCACACCCCTCTTGATGTCCATATGGCAGCCCCGAAATGCATCATTCGCTACATCCAAGGTACTCTCTAGTGTGGGCTCCATCTGTACAAAGGCCTAATATCCACCTCACTGCCTATACTGACGCCGAATGTGTGGCTGCCCGGGTACTCGTCGGTCTACCTCCAGATATTGTGTTTCTCTCGGCGACAACCTCTTCTCTTGGTCATCCAAGCGTCAATCCACCCTTTCCCCATCAAGTGCAGAGGCCGAATATAGGGAAGTTGCCCATGTTGTATCTGAGTGGTGTTGGCTACGCAACTTATTGCTTGAGCTCCATGTCCCACTCATGAAAGCCACTCTGGTTATTGTGATATTATTAGTGCCATCTATCTCAGTGAGAATCTTGTTCAACATCAGTGCACAAAAACATATTGAAATGAATATTCACTTTGTCCGAGAAAAGGTTGCCCGTGGTCAAGTTCGAGTTCTTCATATCCCCTCTCGTTATCAAATCACTGAGATCTTCACAAAAGGTCTTCCGCGCATACTTTTTCAAGATTTTCGAGACAGTCTCAGTGTCCGAGCGTCTCCCATTTCGACTGTGCGGGTGTATTAGCATGTAAATATTTTGTATATTTTGTGATAGCTTATTTTAGTAAGTATATATTCGTAGATGTTGTAGAGCTCTTCTATTATTGTATAGATATTGTTGTGATCAATGAGAATCGACATAGATTATATTCCTACAAGAATATTTCCGTAATACACATACCTTTTCATGAAGACCTCCACAGAACTCGCAGATCTGTTCGTGATTCAAATAGCACGGATCCAAAATCCGTACACCTAGTATATACGAGAATTTGCCTACATCTTTTAACTTTGTTCTCTATCGATATGTTATGTGTTGTATTGTTAAATTAATATACTTATATATATACATATTTTTTTTTTGAAGTAATACTATATATTGCTATTCTTCAATTAAAAAAATGTCGCTTTAGAGAAGATATAAAATTTCAAAAAAATTGTTGCTTTAGCAAAAATATTACAATTCTTCCAAGTTTACCCTAAACTATCTACTTAATTTAGTGAATATTTCCTTGTTCCACAAAATATATCCCTATTAAATGAATTATGTATAAATATATTTATCTTTTTTAATCAATTATTAATTTTTCAAAAAAAATGTTATTAAGAAACGTCTAATCTCAGTTATGCATGCTACAGATATTGCTCTCTTTTCGTGGCCTGCCCATTGTCAAATTAACTTTTCCGACAATTTCATGTTACAAATTCATTGTCTAACCTAATGATGATTTTATTCCAAAGTCTCAAGTGAATCCTATGTAAATTATGTATGGAAAAAGGCAAAAAACTTGTCCGTACAATGTGCACAACAGGTTTATTGTGCACCATAATATTGTTTGAAAAAATCAATCAATAAATTAATCATACTGTATGAGTATATCAAGCATACTCATAGTGGTATATTGTATGAGTAAATCAATCATACTGTATGAGTAAATCAACCATATCTTAAGTGCACAAAAAAATACCTTATAAGTGATGCACCATAACACTGTTGTACACATGATGCACACAAGTTCCACTCACAGAAAAATTGCAATATTAATCCGATTAAAATGTTCTTTTTATTTCGGTCCTTTTAAACATAAAAGATGTAATTAAATCCTGTTAAATTTATGTTGTTGCTATTTTAGCTCTTAGGTTACCAAATTTTAAGAATTCGTAATTTTTAATCCGGTCCGACATAGATTTCCATTTTCCTTTTTCTTTTACATATGATTTTACATGTAAAATTGTTAGTCATAACAATGTAAAAGAAAATATACTATAAATTAAGTTTATACTAATAGTTAAGTACAGATCCATTCAGAAATGTAAATGGACAAAATAAAAACTTGCTATATTTATTTCCTACGAAAATTCTCCACTAAAACTTGCTTTGTTCATCTCTACAATTTTAACATTAAATTTTGATAATAATTTTAATATTAAATTATGATAAATTTTTAATAGATCATATTGATGAATACAATAATAATAATAATTAAAAAAAAACTAAAATTTTAATATTAAATTACAATGAATTTTGAATAGATCGTGATAATAATAAACAAAGAGAAATACATGAAATAAGATTGAAAAAAAATAATTTCTTAAGGATAATTTTTATATAAAATATTTTATTAATCTACCGTACACTATCTTTTATTAGCACTAAATTTACAAAAAAAACATAGAAAACATTTTTCTATTTTAAGATGAATGAAATCTTCATTGTTCATATGAGAGCGTATTCGTATAAATAGAGTTGGATTGATTATTGAAGTTTGAACTAACATCAGTCCGAGAAACAATTAAGGAAAAACATGAATCTCATGAATTCTATACTAAATGCCTAATGAACATATTATTGGCATAAACAAATGTCAATAGTTGAAATAATAGTTAAATATTTTGGTATTTGTTCAATTATCTTCTCCTTATATTATTATGAATCAACGAGATCTATTTAAAATTATAATAATTTAATATTAAAATTTTGACAAAAAATGAGCGAAGCAAGAGAAACAAATCAAATAATTTTGGCCAAAAAGTAGTAAAAAAATGATTTTCCGTAATAATGGATGAGGAAGGAAATATAGCTATTTTTTTTATTGACGAAAAATGGAAATATAGCTATTTTTTTTATTGACGAAAAATTCGTCGAAAATATATTAATGTATATTTCTATTTTGTTAGTGAGATTAGTGTTGGGGTGACAAATACCATTGTTAACAATCAGCTTTTGAATAAAAACAATAAGGAAAATAAAACAATAGTAAAATCATAAACTAATGTGGGGTAAAAATAGAAATTAAACTAAAATTTACCTCAATTGCAATTTTTTGATTTGTTTTTTTCAGAGAAAATAATAGTTTGGGTCGCACCCACTTTCCCAAATTTGACTGATTGTTAAGTCTTTCTAATACACATTTTATTCTCACTCACGCTCACATTAAGTTTTCAGATTTGACAGGCTGTGTCATAAACCATCCAACACAAGTTTGTACCTCTCTCAAGAAACTCTCGGGACTGCACGTTGAGAAACTCTCCAGGGATCATCTCCAACAAATTGCTTCAAGTCGAGCATGCTTAATTTTAGGGTTTTTTTTTGCAACTGGTACGACAAAAAAGTATGCAACTTACGTCTAGCCAAACACACTAAATGATGCCTCTCAATGCTCCTGAATGATGCCTCTTCACCGGTTTATTGTACTGATCATCACTCAAAGTCTTCGTCGGTCCTAGACACGTCATAAATAGTCCAAACAAAAATTATAAAATATAGACAGATGTCGAAAACATTTTTTAATGTTAAATGAAAAAAAAAAACTAAAATTCTAACTAATTTTTTATATCCATCCAATTTTTTATAGTTAAAAATCTCCATACACCGCTCCTTTTGCAATGCAATGGGACGTAAAACTTGATGGGAAAAAGTTACCTTTAAAGAGATTGGAAAGGAGTTTGGGTTGTTCGGCTACACTTTTCTTTTTATTTTCATAATTTGAGTTAATTTTATTTGTAATAATGATTTAGTATCATTTTAATATTTTAGCTTTAAAGTGAATGTCAATTGGTAGTTATATGGACTATTTTATGGGATTCAACAACTAGGATTAAGATTGGGTCTACAAGTAATTTAAGATCTTAACGATTTAGTGGTCTCGTAAAGATTGAAAATTCAAACCCCTCTCTACTAAATCACCAGTCGTAAAAGACTGTGTCAGCAAAAAATTCTCAAAAACTTAATATGTGTAGTAACGAGATCAGAAATATACAATAAATTTTGAAGTCTAAACATGAATTTCTATTTTTTAAAAAGCTAAGGGAAACATATAATAATTTTTTACATCATTATAAAATGAATTCGTATTTTAAGAGTGTCGAGGCTACCATGTTTTACACATTTGAATGAAGCGACGAACGTTTGTTAATTTTTTTAGAAGATGATTATTGGTATTGGAATGAAGTAAATGAAAAAAAAAAAAAAAAACACGAAAATCTAAAAACTTCAATAAATTTGAAATAACTTTAATTTTTGAAGAATAATGATTGTATTAATTTATTTTTTGAAACTAAATTACGCTTTTTTAAGGGTGAGGTGACATAAAACCTAACTTATTATTTGCTTTTTAGATTCCTCATATAATTTTCATGTCACCATTAATTTATTTATTATAAATCTCAATTATCGTCAATAAGGAACCTACAACTCATCCACGAATATATAAATAATCATATTTAACCATAATTTTCAAGGCAAAGTCTCATGCGCAATTCAGGTTAAATATCACGATTTATGCATAAAGATTTTACTTGTTCTTAGTAAATGTATTATAATATCTTTAAATATAATCGTGATACTTTTTCACCATGGTACATTCATCTAGAACATATAATACCGTTACGCATAAATACTAATATATTTTGGCCAGTGACTCGAATTGCATAAATTAAAGATCGTACATATGGTGCACAAGAAACCTTTCCAATTTTCTGTGCCACCACTTTTGTTTTATCTAATTTTATACCATAAATTACAATTCTTATAATTTGGTGTGACCCACTAACCTTTTACTTTATATAAAAAACAAATACAATTTCATTCTTTCTGCTGAAAATACTACATATCTAAAATTGACACTCTGGAATAAAACTAAGTCTAGCACTCTATTGCAAAATTTCTAACTAACACTAGTTATTTTCCATCTAGGCTTTGAATTCCCATTGTTTGCCATATTTTCTTTTCGATTCCTTCCCTCCAAATCCTGTCTATGCCCTACTTATTCTTGTCTATCGTCGATTAGTGTTACACCTTATCTGCCGTTTAATTAGTATCAGGGGCGGGGCAACCAAATCGGGGGCCCTGTGCGAATTCATAAAACCGGACATTTTTTTCTAACTAAAAAAGACATGTATGTTTTCTAAATTATAAATTAATGTCACACTACATGGTAGCATATAAAACAAAATACAGAAGATATAACATTCACTTGAAAAGAGTAGCTCTATTAGCATGTTTAGAAACAAAATCACTAATTACACTTTCATTATCAATCTCTTCCAAGAAAAACGTTTTAAGAAAGAAAGAAAAAAACGTTTTTAGTAAATTATTAAATGAAAGTAGAGGCGTCTAATAAGTTTCGAACCCAGTATCAATTAAAGAAAAAAAACGCACACAACCAACTACGCTACAACAATATTTTGAAAATAAACGAACAAAATATATATAAATATATACTGTATGGGCTAAATTAATTTGGGGCCCCAAATTTTCGAGGGCCCTGTGCGATCGCTCATGCTGCACATGGCCCAGAACCGCTCTTGATTAGTATCGAACGACTTTTATGATATTCATACACACAGTTAATACATTGTGAGACGAGGAGAGAGAGAGAATTGGTGTTCATCATTAGGTTTCTAGAACCCTTATGGCTTCATCTAATTTTACTTAAAACGTAGCGAAATGTTAAATTGAATTCTCTATTTTAACTTGTATTTTATTACTTTTAATAAATATCATGTGCTAATTAATAATATCGTCAGATACACATAACAACGAATGATTATTTTAAAACAGAAGATAAAACACAGATCGAATAAAACATATTCGGTTAGGCCAATCACCATATTTATCAAATTATTTTAGTTAACCTTTACAGCACCTAGACTAGTCTATTCCTCCTACTAGATAGACTTTTTTTTTTTGGTAACACATTGTTGGTTCCGGATGCTCTATGCTGAAGCATCCCGACGGTAAGGTCAGTGACGGATCCAAAAAAATTTAGTACGAGCCCAATTAACATTTAATGAAACACAATTAATATACAACATAATAACAAAAGAAAAAATTTATTAAGGGGACACCATATTACTTTTCTAACCTAATAAGTATATTAATCTAAAAATTAAATAACAAAATAAAAAAAAAATATGAGGACACGTGCTCTCATAGTGGAGTGTGTCGCATCCGCCAATGGTTGGGGCAACACAAAAAATTCAAAAACTACTCAAACCATCCGCACTACATGAAACTTCATGTTTCATAATTTTTCTTGTCCTAAAATGAGTAGTGTTTCTAGTCAAAGCTTCGTGTTACTAGTTCATGTAAATATTTTTCTAAATCTCGAAGTGGTTATGTAAAATTAAATAAGTCGTATAATAATTTTTAGATAATTGTACCTTCACCAAATTGACAAAAAATATACACTTATAAATAGTACTTTCATTATAAAACAGCGAGAATCAAATTATTCCACATAATTTTGTATACACGAAGGTTATTTTTAATAAAATCGCATAACTCTCATTAAGAGACATATTGGGTATGTTTACTTAACACCGAATAGTGCTAAGTCAAACTCATCTGAAAAAGTTAATGAGTGTGCTTTATCGAGATTTGGTCCTTTCAATTAGTAAAAACAATTCTCAGAAAAAATTCATCATATGTTCTTTTTTTTCTCTATCCCCTTTATAGTACTCCCTCCGTCCCGGCTTAATTTGCACATCTACTCCGGCGCGTATATTAAGAAAAAACAGATTTTGTGGAATCTTTGACTTTCTAAAGTTGGAGATTGAGGATGGTAATTTTAAGGGTGAAAATTGTAAGATTCCTTTTCATTTTAGGAGTGTGCAAAATAGAGTAGAACGACCGAAAAAAGAAAAGTGTGCAAATTAGAGCGGGACGGAGGGAGTATCAACTACTAATATAGGGGCCCACAATTCCCTACATATCACGACTGTTGTTGCACTCCTTAATACCTTTTGAGCTGCTTTAACTTTTACAGCAAATCAACCTAATGATTATGACAAAAATTAGCCAGTTTTCTATTCACTACAATTATACAAACAATAATTGTCAGGATAAATTGGGAAAGTGGGTGGGCCAAGGTAAGATTCGGGCTGGCCCAAACTCACATCAAGCCCAAGATCCAAAATCCCAGCCAACCCGTGTTAGGATAATAGTTATACTTTGTTGGTCTAGCCCATCAAATCATGCCTATTATTTCCGAGCTACCAATACAAATGTGCAACACATACGGACTTGGCCCATCAGGCCAACGTCATATATCACATCAGACAGTTAAATTAAAATTCTATCGGATGAAAAATTAGTTGCACTAATCAATCCTCCTAAAATATGATTATATGATTTGTCCAAGGCTGCAGCGCATCACGCTACTGGCCCATTAAGTCCGACATGTTGGGTCCGATAATAGCTATTGCCAAAATTTCTACAACTCAACCCGTCTAGAATGTCAAGCTGGCTGATCAGCCATGAGCCCAATTTTTGCCACCTCTCTTTGTGCTTTTACTTCTGTTTGGATCGAGTTCACCTATTCTTTCGTCTTAAAATTAGAAATACTAGATGTCCGCCCGTGCGATGCACGGGATAATCGTCTCTTTAAATATAATGGATAATTAATATATCATGTAGTAAAATAGTAATTAAAATTAAAATACGCAATAAAGCATGATACTTGTATTGTATAAAATAATTATTAATATTCAAAATTTTGTATTATACAATCTATAAATTGCGGGAAACCTAACATTCACAGTAGTATTAATGTGTTTGTTCTCTCCGTCATATTATAAGAATCTTCAATCATTTTTGATTTGTAACTCTATAAAATGCGATAGATATATTGAATAAAATTGCCCTACAATAAACAAAATAAATAAAATGGCATTAAGGAACATATAAGTGTGCCCAATATTATACATAATGATGTATGATGTATTTTCAAATAATTGTAATAAATACAGGATTTTTGGAAAAGAAAAAAATGATTTTTTTAATAATGTAGATAAATACAGGAGTTTTGGAATTGAAAAAAAAACGAAAATATAGAAGTTTGGGAAAAAAAATGATTTTTTAACTACGTAGATAAATACAGGAGTTTTGGAATTGAAATAAAGGATTTTTAACGTCCAAATAAATGTTGAGGAAAGTAAAATTAGGGCAAAATAATGATTTCAAATTTTCAGCAGAAAAGAATTACAAAAAGAAAAGGAAAATAAAACAAATAAGCGAGAAAAAAAAAAAGAGAAAAAAGAAAAGAAAGAAAAAAGCTATAATCACTCTTGAGATGACACATCATCAAATAATCCTGCTTTTATATTAAAGGGGGATTATAAATTTATTTTGCATTGAAAGGTAGTCCTTGTATAAAGTTTTCCACAAGGGCATTTTTCTCCTTTTTCATGCAAATGAAATACATGATTTTTTTCTTTACAAGAAAGTACAACTAAACCCACCCAACTCACCCAATAACACATACTCCCTCCATCCCAGCTTAATTTTTCTACTTTGACCGGGCACGGAGGTTAAGAAAAAACATATTTTGTTGAATTTTTTACTTTTTTAAAAGTGGAGATTGAGGGTGAAGATTGTGAGATAAATTTGTTACTTATGGGCTGGAAAGTAACGTTGGGATAAATCGAAAAGGAAAGTAGAAAAGTTAGAGGGAGGCAGAGGTAGTGTTTAATGCAAAATAAGATATTGGACTAGAGAAGTGTTTGCAATTGTTCTAAAATTGATTAAATTAGTGTTCAAAAATCACTTTGAAGTAAATGTGGGTATTGTTTAAAATAGAAGTGCTTTTGACAAGAAAAAAATAGCACAAAAACGTGGAAATAGAGTTGAAAATTGGTAGAACCTGCTTTTGAATTTTGGCTTAGCAACTTTTTCTAAACCAAAAGCATATTTTGCAAACACTCAAAATTGGTTCTTTTAAGGATAAAGCATAAAACTGGTTAATTGAAGCAATAACAAACACTGCCTAAATGCCTACAAATGAAAATACAGAAACATAATTCAGAATATATGATACTAAAAGTGGAATTATATCTCCTAATGATACGAATAGGGGATTAATTGTTGGGAGAAGAAATGATTGGTAACTGTTACAATGTAAGGAATAATTGTCTGAAAAGAATGTGAAACTTTCAAATGGATGTTCCTGTATCACAACTTATCATCATCATCACTCACTAGGGAGATTATCTCCCAAAAGTTTTTTATATATATATATAAGTTTGATATCGTACACAACCACGGTAAGCATCTGCTAATGTGTCAATGATATAGCACACTTAAACAAGTCACATAAGCAGGTGCTCAGAAAGATTCTCACCGTAGTTGTGCAGCATATCAATCCTTTATATATATATAAAAGAGGCAACAACATTGTTCATTAAGAAACAGGGCGAGGGCGTAACTGTTTCTTGAAAAAGGGTTGTCTGCGTTCAAGCAAGCTTCGACCTCACAATGTGTGAGGGTGTGGATCAGGAGGGAATGTAGTGAGAAGAAAGCGATGAATCATCTCAAAGCTGGTGAAGGTGATTACAGCAGCTGGGGTTGTCCTCAGCAGATTCGTGGCACACCCTCGATAAAAACCTGGAATTCCTTCTTGCTGAAATACTTTCGTAATGCAATCAACTACTCCAGAGTACCGCTTCTCTGAGTGGTGCCCTTGTTCTTGAAGTCTCGACCGCACAACCTGCATTTATTCGTTGAAAGAAGAAATTTCACGACTTGATTGGTTTCAGTTCCGTTCCTCAGAGATGATCATGAGTTTGTGTTTTTCTTTTCCAAATGTTTCTTTAGAAATATTATCTTTTTCAATCCGGGTTCAACAAGACAACATTGACAAGACATCTACGGTCGAGAATGTTCTCCACTAACCCTAATAGCACAAATGCAGCATAAGAGTTCAAAAGGAAGTAATGTCTATAGACTAAATGATTTTCCACAGTTGTGTACTTGTTTGAAAGAGAAGACTGTGCATTATAAACTACTGACTTCATCAACTCATTCTGCGGCAGTCAACTCATTTATAACTCTTCGGCCATGTTAGATTCTACAATGCGCCATATGATATACAGAATTGGGATTGATTATTTTTAGGAACACGAGTACTGTGATTGGACTCGTTCATATACCAGATCAGAAAGCATGTCAATGTATCGTCTGTGCAACTACTTGACTATTGATCATTTGACTAAAAAGGATGTGGTATAATTGTTGGTACCAAGAAAATAGACAGTAAAACTATACCTCATGCGGATAAGTCAAGGTAGAAGCAAATATCTTAGAAACTGATGAAGCTAGAGCAACATCTCTTGCACCAAGTTTATCAGTGGTGGTGTTATCTATCATCATTAAAACAAGTGCATAGTAAGGAAAGAAAGAGGAATAATAATAAGAAACAAGAATATGGTGCATTTGAGGCAACACATACCTCGTTCAGCCAAGTAACATTTTATCTTCTCATATGTTGGAAACTGAATTGCAACATGACTAATACCAGCCAAAGCTGGCACGAGACCACTGAATACCCAGAAGAACATCAAAGAACAGATATAAATAAATGCTCCAACAGATTACAAATCCAAAATATACTATCTGCATGATGTTGAGAAAGAAAAATAACCTATATAATCCACGAATACCCTCCTCATGTGCGATTCTTCTTAAGGCAGATATTGTGCCCTTATAAGGAACCACACCACTCCTCATTCCTTGTGTCTGCACAACAGACAACGCAAACATCACTATTAAATTTATATTGACAGTGAACTAGGTGAATAAGAAAGTCCAACGATTATCTTAATAATAGTTGTTACAAATTCAGTAATCCCCGTCATCAGCACATACAAATCAACCAGGCGGTGAGGTTCACAGAAATAGACAAATTCAAGGCAAATCTCACTTTCTTCCTCTATCTCCCATAAATGTTGCAGCATTACTCTCAAAAATCATGTACGAAAAGGTTTAGCATAAAAAGGACAAAATTATGCATGCAGATCTGCAGAAAATGAACAGGAATGCTCTTATATGAAAAAAGATATCCCCTAATCCAGAGCTCGTGTCCAGCGTAAAACAAATAATGAGTAACACAAAAAACGACAGCATTACATTTCGCACAGATTTTCTTTGAAATGTCATGCATTGATGAATGCGAGCTAAATCAATCACAGTAAGAAATTCCCAGTACCATTAACCTACCAGCATTTTACACTACATACAAATTTTTCAGACATGCATAACAGACTTACTGTCTGAGTTCAGGAAACAAACTGCACTTAACTAAACTGTATTTAACTGAACTGCATAGACATAAACTGCATAATTAAACAGTTAATTTCTCCAAAAATAAACTTCATAGATTAAGTTGTTTCACTTATTTTGAGTCAAGCAGTCTGAAAAAATCAATTACCATCATATCTACATAAGTCAGCTGCACTTCACCAGCGATAGAATCTAAAACAATACTTCACAAAGAAAAAGAGAATGCAATAATAACTTTACGTTACACATACTTGAAGCCTTGTCTTGACAACCCAAAGAGGATTTGTCACGAACGTAGTTGCAGCCCCAGCACCAGAAGCAGCAATCATATTCGCACCAATGGAGAGCTGATGTTCATCTACAATAAGGCACAATAAAGATTAAACCAAGCAGGAAAAGGTACAACTGTACATTCATCTGATACAACAAAAATGTAAAAGATTCCTTATTCTTTGTTATAAAAAATAAGAAAAATACAACAAACTAAGAAAAAAGGGAAATAATTAACTAACCATCAGCCCCAAGAGAACTCTTCAGTTGATCATAAATAGTAAAATACACCTGCATAAGAGTTACAATGGAGACATCTTTCGCTGAAGATATTTGTTTAGCCAAAAAGACAAGAATCTGCCTGAGTTCAGGAAGTATCATGAGAAATAGAAGAGCAAATAAAGTCAAGAAGAATAACTTACCGCCCAATTTGGAAGCAACGCAAGCACTGTGGGCGCAAGCCCGCGGTAAATCCCACGCAATCCCTCCTTTTTGAATATCTGTTCTAAGCTCCCTACTATAACACTACCTAGACAAATACAGCCAAACAAATATCCATCATATTCATGTAGGAGCAACAGCATTAGGTACAGCTTGCTATGGGCATAACTGAGTCCAGCAAGCTTGTGAGCTATTCGGATCGGCTTAGGAAAATATTTGGACTTGACTCAAAGTTATCGAGTTGAGCACCAGCTTGAGTTACTTGAGTAGCTCTCATGCTTGAGCTTGAGCTCCACTATAGTGGATATGATAGGTTTAAAAGCCTAGAGTAACTTACTGGAATACTTATTACATTTATTCATATATAGCATCAAGTTGAGCTTTATCTGGACTCCATAATTGTATTATATCAGATTCTAGACTATTTATACAAGTAATTGAGTAATCGAGTCAAAGTCATGCTTGAGTATAACCAAGTTTGGCATGGAGTCCCAATTCGAGATTGACTCTGAAAATGTATTGACTTGACTCAGCTCAATTGCACAGCCACACCTCGCAACTTCAGCTACTGAACTCAATTTTTTCTTTAATAATGATCAAATTAAAAAACAATCAACAAACAAGCACATTCTCTAAAAAATCTATATCAGCAAACTTTATGTCCTCCAAAAAGTAAGAAATCTACCTTTGATATTAGTATTAGTGAGCCGCGGAAGCCCATGGACCTGCAACCTCGTCTTAATAACATCCAATGGACACACAAACGTAGCTGCAATGACCCCTGTAGCAATCCACGTCGAATCTTGTAAACTTTATGCAATCAATTTCATTTCACACTTGACTCTTATAATCCAGTAGGTGGTTAAGACAACACAAGAACTAGAATAAGATGATAATAGATGCGTGTATGCTTCTACCATACACACAATCTGATATTTTGACTTAAATAAAGACCAGAAAAAACCTCATCATTACACAATAACTAGGTCCTGTGCTTCAAAAAAAGGTCATTATTTTACTATATAAATGCATCAACAATCTGATGTCATAAACCACTCGATTTTGACCTAACTTTCAAAAGTCACACAAATCCAGATTATTATTGAACATATTCAAAGCTTAATAGTACGAAAGTGATTCTTCAATTGAGACACTGATTTGTTGAGAACTATACTAAGAAAACAGGTACTAAATCTGCATAGGCGTAGACTTACCAGCCGCAGCGCCCGCGCCGGCATTGCACAATACTCCCTTTGAACTAGGAGCATGAGTATCACTAGTCATCGAGAAAT
The DNA here is from genome assembly GCA_958295605.1 of Ajuga chamaepitys. Classification (NCBI taxonomy): domain Eukaryota; kingdom Viridiplantae; phylum Streptophyta; class Magnoliopsida; order Lamiales; family Lamiaceae; genus Ajuga; species Ajuga chamaepitys. The sequence goes on from OY282507.1 coordinate 51,793,346, forward strand.
CTACAACAACCGGCTTGCAAAAATCGAGCTAAATCAGAAACAATAACACCAAATACAATTTCAGCGCCTTGATAAGTGGCGTCAGCTGTGGAGTCCTCTCTCAAGAGGCCGATCGTCGCGCAGAACAACCGTCGCATGGCCAATCCGTACAGCGCAAACTAATCTCTTTTTCTTCCGGTGAGTAATAATTCATAAAATTGTCCTCCGGCAAGATAATTACACCACAATCCAATCGGTAGCACGAATTCTAGGGTTTTACGAATTCAATAGTAGTACAGCCAAAAAGATGAAACAAATTGAACTGTTTATTGTATACTGTGGATGAAAATCTCCCGCAATGCCGAAACCGAAAGCGTGGGGATAGAGAGGGGGAGAGAGAGAATTTTTTGGAGGCAACTGGGGTGCAATCTGCGTTTCTGAAGGGGAAAGGTAAATCAACCTGAAATATTAAGGGGTGGTTTGCATATGTTTTTTTAGGTGCTTTTTAGCTTATTCGGATCAGAAAAGTTGTTTTAGAGTGTTTGGAAAAACAACTTTAATTTTAAAAAAGTGATTTTAGATCAAAAGTTATAAGTGAAATATACTCCCGCTTTTTTCAACTTTTTGATAGTTTGCTAAAATAAATAAATAAATCTTTCTCATGAGCTAAAAGTTGTTTTAGTATCAAATACTTTAGTTTTAATATTCGACCAAAATTAATTTTATTTTTAAACACTCCCCACTTTTAATTTAAAATAACTCTACCAAAATATATATATTTAATCACTTCTATACGCTAAGGGGGGCATTGCAATTGCTAATCCAAATGATTTTCAGCTTATAATTCGAGAAAATTGTTTCGAATATTTAAAGAAAAAAACATCTTTCAACTTTAATAAAAGAAATTTTAGAGCCAAAGTTAAAAGTAGAAAATAATTGTCTTTTTAACTTTTTTATATTTTGATATATAAATAGAAGTCTTTTTTCTCATCTCTAAGTTAAGAATTGTTTAGGTATATACTCCAATTTTCATATTGGATCAAAATTAATTTTATTTTCAAACGTAGGTATTTTTTATTTTAAATAATTCTAATACAATTTTCATTAGTATTTTTTTTAAAATTAAAGCAAAGGAAACAAACATCTAAATAATAATAATAATAATAATAATAATAATATTAAAAAATCCAACTTCTAACCAAACACTCCTTTTTGTTGTGCCGAATTTGTTATAATACGACAATAATGGGGCCCAATGGGCCCAGCGATGAAAATGAAATTTCCAAGGAAATCAATAATTTAAAATATATAGAAGCTTTTTAAATAAATAATTAAATTACTATATGCGTGTCTGCATCATGTCCTATAACTGTTTTAATAATTTTATAAAGGGTTCGGTTATATACACAACTAATTTCAATAAATACACTTTATAAAATTTGGACCAAGTTATGCTTCGGTATAATATCTAAAAAATTCTTATACTTATAACTTATTATTGTTGTTGTTGTTGTTGTTGTTGTTCGGATGAAGCGTCCGACGCTTCTATTGTAGGTCAGTTATGATAACAAATTTTATTCTCCTCGAATGTACTAACTGAAAAAGAAAAATCTTAGATGATGAATTATTTTTATGTTTAACCTGGTTGTTCAAGCGGCCAAAGACATGTTCAACAAATCAAGCCCGAACAGTGCGCAGACTATCTCAAACATAATCTTCTACTCTTAAATTCTTCCATATTATGGAATAGCTAGACTAGGTTGTGAAAAAAAATAAAAGATGAAAAAGAAAACAGTTTCTTTCATTGAAAAATGGATACAATATGCAGTTGCATTGAATTGGATAGAAGTTGACAAATCATGTGTGTTAGCCCCTATTTATCAAGTAAGTAGAGAAAAAGCACAATACATATGCATGTTAATTGTCCAATGAGGTGATGACATGTGTAATGTTGAGGTACTCTAATAACCTTTTGTAACAACTTCCCCATGCACGTGAGTATGTGTGCTCATTTCTTCCCTTAGCTTCGACGTCTAAAAGCTTGTAGAAGCTTATGATATTTTGCAACTTATCATTTCATCATCCCCTCCCCCCAAGCTGGAGCATGGAGATTGAGAAGTCCCAATATGCTGCACAAACAATGAAACTATGAAGATCCTAGTGATGCAGTAAGAATATCAGCGTTATGTGATGTAAAAGACACATGGGACAACTTGACAAAGCCAGATTTATAATGTATTCGAACAAGGTGGCAGTCAATTTCTAAGTGTTCTGTCCGTTCATGAAAAAATGAATTCTCAGTAATATGTCAGTTGCACGATAGTCAAACCATATTTTAATAGGTTTAAATATATCTTTAAGAAGATTATACGTAATGTAGGATACCCAAAGTAGTTCACTTATTGTAGAAGCAAGACTATACTCTGCTATAGTTGGTGACCGAGAGATGGTATTCTGCTTCTTAGTCTTACACAAAATCCGACAATTCCCTAAGTAGATGCAATACCTGTACAATGTCTGGTATCAAGACAGGAACCCCAATCTGAATCACTATAACTTTAATATGAATATTAGAGTTTTTAGGATAGAACAACCCTAATGAGGGAGACCCTTAAAGGTATCTAACTACATGAAGTGGAGCATCCCAGTGTGAAGAGGTAGGATCACTAACAAACTGACTCAGTTGTTGTACAGTAAATGTAACATCTGGTCTAGAAAAATTAAGATACAACAGTATCCCAATTAATCTTCTATAAATTTTAGGATCTTTTTATGGTGTACCTAATTATTTGTGCTGCTTTAATCGTGAAGGAATTGGGGTTGCAGCGGGTTTGTTGTCAAGGCAGATGATGTCCTTAAGGATGTCTAGCACATACTTCCTTTAGTTGATGTAAGTGCCATGAGTACTCCTAGAGATTTCCAGACCAATAAAATATGTGGTTTGTCCAAGATCTTTGATGGTGAATGTGTTGTATAAATACTCCTTGAGGGCAGTGAGATCAGAGATATTAGTCCCTGTCAAAAGGACATCATCCACATTTAGGAGGCCATAAAATTAGAACCTTTGTGCCAAGTGAAGAGGCAGTGATCATGTGCTAATTAAACAAATCCATAGGGAACTAACTTATTGCAAAGTTATGTATTCATTATCTTTAAGCTTGTTTAAGACCATATAGACTCCTAAGTAGCTTGCAAACCTCTCCAGATTGTGCTTGGGAATACCCCCCAGGTGGCAACATATAAACTTATTCATTAAGAAATCCATGAAGAAGTCCATAGTTTATATCAAGTTGCAATAAAGGCCGTCAAATATTGTAGCAACAGCAATAAGAATTATGATTGTTACTGGCTTTGCAACAGGTGAAAAATTGTCCATATAATCTATTCCATGAATCTGACGATAGAGTTTAGCTACCAATCTGGCTTTATGCCTTTCTATGCTTCCATCGGGCATAATTTGGTCTTATACACCCATTTGCAGCCTATTGCTTGCTTTCCAATAGACAGAGGGACAAGTTCCCATGTGTTATTCTCTTCAACTGCATCTAGCTCATTTCTCATAGCTTCTTCCCTGTGAGGGTTTCCTTTTGCTAATTATAAGTATATGGATCTTGATAGATACTGATATTTGCCAAGAAACACACATGTCTAAGAGCAATGAAATAATATGAAAGGGAAAAGTTAGAAGAGGATAGGTAAAACCTGGAATTTCCATGCAAGAGTAAGTTGTCTCTCTTGTTGTTGGCAGATCAATGAAATCTATATCAGTTATATAGTTTGAAAGCCAAGCTGAAGGTTTGGTTTGTCTTTGATTTATTCTAAGAGCCAAGGGAGGAGTCTGCGTAGAGGATTCAAAATACTTAAGCCTAGTTTCTTTAGTAGGAAAAACAGATGTATCAGGTAGGAAATTGGAAGGAATGGGAGTAGATGTTGAAGGATCAGTATGTTGGTGAAATGGAAACATGTTTTCCATAAACACCACATCCCTTGAAGCAAAAATCTGTAAAGTTTCAACATTTAGGATTATGTAGGCCTTTTGACCACTAAGAAAGCCAAGAAAAGCACATTTATGTGCTCTTTGGGAGAATTTTTGTTACGGGGAAATACATATGTGGAAAAAACCAAGCAGCTAAATACTCCAAGTCTTGAATAGTCTGTTGGTTGAGAGTATAGGATGGAGTAGGGAGTTGCCACTTAAGTATAGCATAGGGCAGTCTGTTGATTAAGTAGGCAGTTGTTAGTACAGAAAAAGGCAAGAACATGAGTGCCCTTGCAGTGTTTAGTAGGTGTTCATGGTTTCTCTCAACAACACCATTTTGTTGTGGAGTGTATGCACAACTTTTCTGATGAATGATTCCAAGGGAGGCTAGTAATGTTTGACACTCTTTCATGTAAATTTAGCTCCATTATTTCTCCTTATGGCTTTTACATTAGTGTTGAATTTTTAGCCATAGAAATAAGTCTTTGAGTAAAGAGGTGGTTTGTGATTTGTGCATCATAAGATAGGTCTAAGTACCTCACTGAATTCTTCAACTAATATCAGAAAGTATGGTGTGTTTTGTGACTAATAGTTCATTATAAGGGGCTCAAATATCAATATGTAACAACTCAAAGATGAAAGAAGTATGAATAGAAGTCAAAGGGAGTTGTATTCTGCTTGCTTTGAAACACAACAAATTTTACATGCTTTATTTGTGTTCCGTACGAAGGGCTTTAGTTGTCTAATACGTTCTAGAGTAGATGTAGAGGCATGCCCTGGCCTGCTATGCGAATTTATAAAAGAAGCATTATAATCAAAGGAAGATAGACTAGGTACAATAAAAACATAGTAGACATTAGTGGTGGGTTCAGTGGCTTTTGAACATAGAGCTTGTCTTTAAGTTTGCCAAAAGCTAGAGCCTTCTTACTCTGCAGGTCCTGCAACTCACAATGAGAAGACAAAAACAAAGCTTATAAGTGAGATTCTTATATGGCTTGAGCTATAGAAAGTAGGTTATACTTGAAACAAGGTACACATAGCACATTTTGGAGAATGAGGTGTTTGGTGAGAGTTACTGATCCAGTAAAATGAACTGGTTTACTTGAACCATCTGGCAAGTATACCATAATATTCTCCATAGTAGGTATAAGATTATTTTAGGAGAGATATATCACTACACATGTTTACTTGCCCCGATATAAAAAATCCAAGAACCATTCTCTACTCCGTCAACAATAGTAAGAGCATATTAAATGTTTGTACCTGCATGTTTTGCAAAATATGCGTAAGAAGGACCTGTCGTATTTGTTGAATCCTTGCGACTCAAGCACCTTGCTATCTCCTTCTGTATGTAATGTGAGACTTGTGGAGAGTCAAACAACATTTTCTCAAGGTCTGCTGCTTGAGAGACTGGTCCTTATTTGTTGCATGTTTTCCCATCTCAACTTTGTTTCTCTTATACTAATTTGGATTTGGATATCCTACCAATTGGAAGTAGTTTTGCATTTCATGTCCCTGACCTTCAGAGTAATTGCACTTGAGCATAGCCTTTTCTTCTTTGCTTCTCTTCTGAAATCCTCTTCCCTTTCCATATAAACCAGTATTAGTTGTTGCACCTCTTATTCAGTTGAAGAGTTTGTACTCCTAGTAAAGAAGGTTGAGTTGGATTATTTTCTGGAAAAGCTAGATGCACACTTCTTTGCTTTTCTACCCTTAATGTCTTTGAGTATGTCTTATTTATGGAAGGTAATGGCTCCATAATCAGAATTTGGTTCCTTACAACATCAAAGGTCTCATTTAATCCCGTTAAGAATTTCAACAACTTGGCATTCATGTCATAATCGTTTGAAGCCTTATAGGCTCCACAAGAACAACTAGGTACCGGTAGCAGTATAACATATTCATCCCAGAGTTTTTTGAGTTTTGTGAAATATACCATTATAGATTCTCCTCCTTAGTTGATGCTACTGAGCTCTCTTTGTAACTGGCAGAGTTGTTGTCCATTACACTCTCCAAACCTCTGTGAAATGTCTTGCCATAAATCCTTTTGTTGAATTGGTCTACATGAAGGCACCCACAATCTCCTTTGAGATCGCAATTAAGATCCATGAAACAACCATTGAATACGCTCTTTTCCATTTTTTATTACGTCTCTTATTCTGTAATGCCTGGAGCTTTTATTTGACCATTAATGAAGCTTACTTTGTTCTTAGCTTTGAGATTATCATCATGATCTGCTCCACAACATATAATTGGTGCCAGTCATTCAGTCAGGGGTTTTGAAACAATGACCATTCCAGGGTGGTCATATCCATATAGATCCATTGGACCACTCTCATGTTGTTATGTAGCAACTATCTTCATCTTGGTTGCTTCTGCTACTCCTGTTATCAATGCAACCCAATCTTCATCTCTTTTCCATGCTTGTGCGTGATTCAACGTCATTACTTTTCCAAGATTTGGTCAACTAATCTTGAAGCTCGTGATACCATGTAAAAAACTAGATCCTAGCTGGTTTAACCTTGGCTAACGCTATGGAATAGTTAGAATAGGAAATTGTTTCTTTCATTGAGAAAGGGATACAATATTTAGTTGCATTGCATTGGGTATAAGTTGACAAATCACGTGTGTTAGCAAGGCCGACCCTGAGTAAGGGTTGGAGGTGCGACCGCCCAGGGGCCCAAAATTTTGGGGGACGCCACATACATATCTATGTGTATACGTGGATATATATGTGTGCACGCATATGCATAAAATCTTGTAATATTTGTGTATACTAATGACGTATTATTTTTACAAATGAGTTCCTCTATTTTTCATAGTATTACTTATAGTATTCAATTGCTTCTAATACCTGAAACATGTTAATTAACGATGCCACTAAATACACTTAGTAGTTGTGATAGTTATTTTGGAATACCTGATGGAACACCATCTGGAATAGAGAATCTTATATGGATCTTTTGGGTTTCTTTTTTCTTTTAGGAGAAGAAATTATGCATTATTAAAACTATAAAATAAAAACATTATTGCGAAGAGGTTTGTAGTTCATATTTATCACACTTAATTATAAACCAAGAAGTTTAAGATTCTATTCTCATCCTCATCCTGACATCCCATTGTACTCAAAGAAAATAAAAATATTATTGACTTACTGACGGTGAGTAGGGAAGCATCCTCGCAACTTTCAGTGTCCTCTTCATTCTTAGCTCTCAAAAATGTTAATTTTATCACTACTCATATTATGGCCTCATTTATCTTGTGTGCCTCGAGCCCCAAAAAATTCAGGGTCGGCTTAGTGTGTTAGCACCTGCTTATAGAATAAGTAGAGAAAGAAGCTTAGTCCGTGTACTCATTAATTGTCCAATGAGATAATGACATGTGTAATTTTGAGTTATTCTATAAGTGTTTTGTAACAACTTTCCCATGCACCGATGCACGTGAGTATGCATGCTCATTTCTTCCCTCAGCTTCGACGTCCAAAAGCTTGTAGAAGCTTCTGATATTTTGCAGCTCGTTATTTCATCAAAAACTACATTAAATCTCAGTAATTTCAAAAGATTCACATCTATAGAAAAGAACTACTCCCTCAGTCCCGGCCTAATTGGCCAACTTGCCATATTTGTTTGTCTCAACCTAATTGTCCTAGCCCATAAATGGCAAATTCTCTCACAATATCCACCCTCAAAATCTCCACCTTTGAAAAAGTCAAAGATTCCACAAAATATGTTTTTCCTTAGTCTCCATGCCCGGCCAAGATTGGCCAATTAAGTCGGGACAGAGGAAGTATAAAATTACATTGTTTGGACAAACGATGATCTTCTCATTTTTCTTGCCTTTGTTGTTCTTTTGATTAGGGAGGGAGAAGTGTTTTTTTTTTCTTTTTAATTGAAAAGATAATTTTTTATTTAGAATTAGATATATCTAGTGCATGTTTGGTTGGGGTTGGGATGGTTGGGGTACTATTGGTTGACTATAGTGGCTGGAGTTAGTGGCTGAGAGTAAAAAAGTAATGTTTGTTTGGGTGTTGGGTAGTGGTTGTAGTGTATGATATAATTTTTAATTGTAAAATGTGACGAGATGTGTGTAAGAGATTGTTAATAATGATTGATGTCATGAGTAAAGTGGGTATTAGAATTTATAATGATTTGTGGTAATTGGACCACCTTTATAAACAAATATAGGGAGCAATTGAGTCAACCTCAACAAAACATGGTCTTAGATGTCGGGGAGCATTTAAAGAAATTGCAAACATATATACAGTCATGCCCTTTACAAATATATATTCAATCACACGAGTGGATTGGTGTTTCTTGAACTCTGAACATAAAGATTAAATAGAAGAAGATTTGTTTAATCGAGAAGCCCAATTAATTTAAATTATATGTCACAAAATTTTATATAATAATGTTCAATCACACGAGTGGATTGATGTTTCTTGAGTTCCCAACATAAAGACCCCATCAAAAGAAAATTTAAATATCCAAAAAGGCAAATTATATGTTCAACTTCAATCATTAGGATTTTATCTCTTATTTTCCTAAAAAAATAAAATAAAAATTATATCTTATACTTTTAGTCCCGTTTGATCGGTGGGTTAAGGTCATAATACAAGCCTTAACCCACCTATTAACATATTTGATTGTCCATGTGACAACTCGATTTTATTATCAAGTCCGTCATCTATAATAGCAAAACTCGATAGATTACAATCCATGGAGGACGTGGGTTGTATAAACCTAGAATTAAACCCAACGATTGAGTTTATATGAATATGAGACATATTTGTCTAGCTTCCTAAAAGACCCCCTTCTTTTGATCAACCTGAGGATAATTTGTAAAATATGTAACTTAACCCATATGTTAACATATGAACCAAACAGTTTATAAGCTATCCTGGGTGAAATCAACGCGGATAAATCAACCAACTAAACAGATTAATAAATCAACCTAAGTACTTATAATCACTCCAAAAACCCATTTTACTATACCAACTCAATTGTGGTTGCTAACAACCCAAACAAGCTCTTAGGGAATTGCTAAATAATGTTGAGTGAGATATTTCACTTTCACCATTCACGTTAGAGTAGAAAGATGTTTATATTTTAGTGTTTATATCCTAATATTTTTAAAATAGTATACCATTTAATATATAATTACATATTATAGTGTATAAATCTTTATGTCGAGAAAAATAATTACAAATGTATATATGTGTATATATATATATATAATTATAAAAAAGAAAAAAAAAACTATTTGAGCAGCTTAAGTCGATTAATTACGAATTAGACGCTACACTCTGAAAATGTATAAAATTATTATTTATCACAAAATCAAATTGGCACTACACCTTCTAACATTTGAGCAGCCACCTAAGCCGATCTCTGCATCCGGGCATCAATGAGGGGGTAATCTATAGTTTTTAACTCGAGTATTTATAAACTAGATCGATTTCGAAATAAACAAATAAAATGCAGAGTAATAAAAAAATGAAGAATTAAGAATCAAACATATTGAAACTTGATAGACATAAATTTAACTAGGGATTTTAGTCACATGTTACTTGTAGAGAATATAAAATTAGTTTTAATTATTTATTTATAATTTAAAATCAGTTTAAATGTAATATTGCATGCGTCACCTAATTATTTATTTCGTAAGTTGACCAACGCTACACTAGCTTAATAGAATCACGAGTAAATACTTTTAAAAACAATTTTATTTCTTCAAATTGTAGGTATTAAATTATGGTGATTCTATGGTACCACTGTGGTACCGATACTATTAAAAGATAAAAATGATATTATATATGATTTAGTGGGTCCCTCGTATTTAAATAATTATTTTTTCTTCTCCCATCCATCAAATACCATACTGAATTTTTGGCATACCGAATTTGTGTCGGTGTTAGTACATATTAATATTATTACTTACCGTTGATTTTGTTATACAGCTAGAATTTTGATATACCGCTATAAATTTGGTATATCAAAGTATACACAGAATTTCGATATACTAATATATAACAAAATATCGATTACCAAACAACTGATTTTTTTTTTTTTTGGTGTATCGATATACATAGAGATACCAATTTTTATTTTTTTTAGTATTTTGGTATACAACGAAATACAATTTTTTTTTTAAATTTTCATTCTACATAAAAAAATATGATGTACCAATTTATTTTGTATTTATTGTTATTTTTTTTAGTTCGGTGTGATATTTCAATATTTCTTCCCATTTCTCAATCGAATATAATATAAAAGAAAATCGAAAAATACATACTACAAAAGCAAAACAAGTAATCTGGGGAATAGAAAAAAAAAAAGGAAAAAAAAGTAATAGAAAAAAAATAAATAGGAGAAATATTGTATTTTTTACTGTTGGAATTTTTTTAAATTGAAGTTTGTTTTTGTAGAGAGAATGTACTTACTGAGGGTGAAAAAGTGTAAAGGGAATTAGTGATGTTTTATGGGGAAGATAATTATGTATTGCGACATTTTAGCTCTTTATATTTCTTTTAAATTTAAAAAATAATTCAGTGGTTAAGATTCAATATTATAGCATCTAATGGTTGAAATATGACAGTGGTATCGGTACCACCGTGGTCGAACATCAATATTATAACATCTAACGGTTGAAATATAAAAGTGTGAATGTGAACATTTGAATAATGAATAAATCATATGATGTCGATCTCCTGGCTTGAAATCGCTTCTCGTCCTATAATTTTTTTCTTATTCAATTTCACTCTAAAAGTTGTTGCTTTATTTTGTCGTATTTGGACCAATTTTCGTCATTGATAAGTAAATTGGACGAAAAACACACATGATTGTCATGCAGTGTTCTAAAAATCGGCCTAAACGCTAGACGCTCCTATGCCAAGGCAATTTTAGGAAAATGGGGCAATTTAATTGGGAACCGAGTTTGGCGCCGCCTAAACCGATTAGCCGGCACCTAATCCGCATAGGCGCCGACTAATCCGCCTAACTGCCCAAATTTTAATTTTTTTAATCTGTTTATAATTTTTTTTTTTTTTACCTTGTTAGTATGTTTGACTTTAGGTGTGTCCTTTAAAATTTTAATTTCTTCTCACACCCCTAATTTAGTAATTTCTCTCTACCAATGGGAAATTCTTTTAAAATTTGACGGGTGGTGGTGTGTATTTTATTATTTTTAATATTTTTGTATGTATTATTTATTTATTAAATAATTAAATTATTCGTCTAAGGTGGTGCCACCTAGGCGCTAGGCCCAGTGAACCGACCGACTAGCGCTTGCGATTTTTAGAACACTGTTGTCACATGAAAATCACTTTCCGTCCAATAAATTTTCGCTCGTTCGATTTTCGTAAAAAAAAAAAAAAATGTCAGCATCGGTGCCATGTCAGTTAAAATCAGCCAGAAGTTGACGTCACGTATACTTTTTCGCAGTGGCGTAACCAGGATTTAAAAATCGAGGATACGATACATAAAAAATAAAAAAAATAAGGGATAGAATTGAGATTTGGGGGTAGGCATGTCAAAATCGATCTGCCCCGCCCCGATCCGCTCCGATCCGAGGTCCTTGGGGCACGCCCCGCCCCGCCCCGCTCCCTCCCTTATATATATAATTTATTTTAATTTTAAATATATATTATGTAATATTATATAGATATATATATATACACACACATAAATATTAAATATGTGTATATATGTATTTATAATATCAAATTTTATATATGATATGTTATATATATGTCATCCTAATACATTAAATTATGATTAGAATAAATTTAAATAATCAAATTTCATTTTCTAATAATTAATTTTACAAAATATAAAAAATGTTAAAACAAAACTAATGTAAACCTAAAAATTAAAACCCTATTAATTTCAATTATAAAAAAAACAAGGTTTTTAATTAAAAAAAAATAGTTTTTGTTTTTAAAGAAAAAAAAAAAAAAAAGATAAAGGCGGGTCGGGGCGGGGCGGGGTAGATCCGCCTCGTGCGGGGCAGATCATGGGGCAGATATTTTTGCCCCGTGGCGGGGCGCGGGGCGGGGCGGGGCAGGGCGGGGCGGGGGCGGGGCAGGTCAAAAAATCCAAAAATCCGCCCCGCCCCGCCCCGTTGACATGCCTATTTGGGGGTAAATTTTAATACCTACTAAATTTTATTTTTTTATTATTCCACATATATATATAGTTCCGCCCCTGTTTTTTCGATCGATTTACTCATCAATAATAGAAACGGATCTGAATGCAAATAATTTCTTTAATTATAAATAAAATTGAAAAATCAAAAAGTTTTAAGACAAAAAATTGACAAGCTAAAAATTACAGGACGAAAAATAATTTTACCCGGTGGTTCGAGGGTAGCAAGTAATACACGGTAGATTAACCATGAGTAGCTAGCAAAAATGTGATTATTAGGCCGTAACAAAAAATCACCAAGTATGAAATTGTATTTAAAGAAATTAAATTTCATCAAATCAGAGCCGATCCAATTTTTAAATGGTCGATACGGAAAAAAGAAATTAGGCCCTCACTATAAATATTATTATTTTAAAAATAATTTTAATCAACTAAAAAAGAGTCTCAAACTATGTTTGAACGGACTTCAAAATGATAGGTCCATCACATCATTTAACATGTCAAAAAATTAGTGTTACTTGTGCTGAGGAAGAATTGATTCCGCCTTCCACCTGTCAAGTCTTTGTGCTTCATAAATTGGCCACTTGAGGACCATTTGAATTATGTTGACTTATGTTATGATTAGCATATGTTAAATATATATATATATATAAATACAGATTTATACTAAAAATAGAAAGAAAAAAAATTGGAGTTCCTCGTCGACGGATGGTCCGGTACGACGGTGCTGCCTTGGCCCCTAAAGACTGGCTCTGCATCAAATCAGTTTTCTTTCCCCAACTTTTCCAAATAAATTTTGAAAATTAAATAGCCTTTTCATTTTCAATTCACTTTTTACGTTAAATTTAAAGCAATTTTTTAAACATTCTTTGACTTGTCACACACATATTTCATGTATAATATTAAGTATAAAATCTGAAATGTAGAGTATATTTTGGTGGCTTGATTAGTTGATTTGTTGTATTTGGTTATTTGGTATTTTTCTATGAAAAAAAAGACATTACATTATTTGAAAAATACTTTGGATCTTTTTAAGGTTAGATTAATAAGTTTATTTTTATTATTTTTATTTAATATTTTGCGGTGGTTTGAGTTAGATTTTATAAGTTGCATTGGATTTAACTGCACGGAATTATTATTATTATTATTATTATTATTATTATTATTATTATTATTATTATTATTATTATTATTTAAAGTAAATCACGAATCTTAGTACTTAAAAAAAGTTTTTAAGTACAAGATTCTGAAGCCAAATGGGAACATCATTACCCAACCAAATAAAATAATTGGGAGATGCAAAAGAAAAACAAAAACATGCTAGAGTATGAGCGACTATATTACAAATTCGATTCATATGAAAGAGATTAGCCCCATCCGTATACGATCGACTGTCATCCACCAAAAGTGTCACAATAATCCAATGATTCATCTTGCCTCGTAACTGTTTGCACGGCTAGCAAAGAATCAGAATAAATCACCAAATTATCATACCCACGCTCCAAACTAAACTAAACCGAATACCACTAATTATGCGGCCTTTACCGAGATTGGACGCCGCATCGCATGTGACACAGCAAAAACAATATGTCCCTCATGATCTCCCAATACAAACCCAACACCATATTGTCCAAGCTCCTTTTTTATTATTATTATTATTATTATTATTATTATTATTATTATTATTATTATTATTATTATTATTATTATTATTATTATTATTACTACTTTATTGATTTCTAGGAGTGATTTCTAATACTTTTTTATATGGTATTTATTTAATATGGTTACTTCTATTTGTTTTTTAAAATTAATTAACTTACATCAATTTAAAACTATTTAGCTTATAATATAATGTATTTTATCAACGATTTCATAATAATATTATAATTATCTAAATACAAGCAAAAATTATATAACACGTTAAATTAAATTAAAAATTAATTGAAAACTACATAATAACAACAAGAACAATAATAATAATAATAATAATAATAATAATAATAATAATAATAATAATAATAATAATAATACCTACACGTGCCGCTAGTAATTATATTCAATTCGCTAAATTATTAGAGTATTCTCAACGGATGCTTAATTAATTAACTGCGAAGTTAGTAAGTAGCGTTTTTGTTTTTAATTCGGCGAGATCGTACACTTGAAATTGTTATAAACGGAGAGAAATAGCGAGAGAGAAAAATACAAAAAAATAAACAGGAAGGAAAATAAAAAGAGGTGTCATCGGTAAACCAAGAAGGAAAAAAAAATTAGGCAGCGCGATGAACAGTTCACACCGCGAGGAGCGCGGGACTATTCATGTCGTTCCCATAGCGCAATGTGTGCCATAGGTGTTGGCGAAATCCCTCTATATGCCCCCACATGAGTTCAGGCGCTCTCGTGCAAATGTTAGAAAGGGACATCTTTCACGTCCCGATCAGGTTTGTCCAATTAATTCCTTTTATATCATATGATAGTAAGACCTTGATCCCTAAGATTTCAAGCTTCGCCGGCGCTTGAGAATGAGTAATCCATTATTATTATTATTATTATTATTATTATTATTATTATTATTATCATTATTATTATTATTATTATTATTATTATTATTATTTATTTATTTATTTATTTATTTTTTAATTAATCATACAAATGCATACTATACGGATATAATAAATGTCTTAATATCGATTAAGAAATCCCCTCTAAAAATTTATTGAGCCGCCATGGGAAGAATTCATCTTTAATTTTTGTTTTATTTTTCTCTTTCATTTCTTTTCATGGGAGGTTTTCAGTCTTTTTTTATGAAAGTTTTCACATCCCCTAAATAATTGGGAGTATCAATCCCTAAAATAATGAAACATCCGTTGTTCATGGTGTCTTTTTTGAAGATTTAATCATCATTGAACAATTAAACTCTGCTCACTTTTTGGGCCTTTCATCGGAAGATTAGTGATAAATTCGAATTTTTTTTTTTTTTTTGGCACTCAGTTTGTCAAGCGCACTAGCGATTTTTCAGATTTACTAGGTTTAGATCTGTATATGTTTATATCTAGTAATTTTATGCATCATACATTTCAAATTTCTTTGTGTTGTGTTGACGGTTTGTTTTATCAATTAGTTAAAAAAGATAAGTGTCTTAATGACATTTATAAGAAGAAAATAAGAGGAAAAAATTAATTAAGAAATGCAATGTAAATTTAGGTGTACTCATATAAGAAAAATATAAGAGGAAAAAAATAATTAAGAGATGGAATGTAAATTTAAGTCAATAATACATTAGAGGAAAATTGCATTTAGTGCATTCTTGTCTAAATAGTTGTCTTATTATTATCTTTACAACAACTTTTGTTTACACTCTAAAAAGACAAAAAAATCACCAAATTCAAATTATATTGACCATATACACCTCTTTATTTATACCAAAAATTACACAAAATTACGAAAATATATACTCCCTCCGTTCCGCGGAAGTTTACACGTTTGATCGGACACGTATATTAAAAAAAATATGTTTTTTGCTTTTCAGTTGACTTTTTCAAAGGTGAAGATTTTGATGGTGGAGATTGTGAGAGAAATTTCCTTTTTAAGGATGTGCAAATTGACATGGGACGTACCAATAAAAAAAGTGTGCAAATTCAAGTGGGACGGAGATAATATATTTCTTTTATTATTGTTACCAGATTTCATTAATTAGTTACGACTGTCATTCATCTTGTTACCAACATCTATATTCCTCATTGTAATTTGAGGAAATTGCATTAAACGAAATTACCCATTTTCCGAAATCGTCAATTAAAAAGGTTAACAATATAATTCATGACCAATATCTAATTAACTATATCTGAACCATATTTTTTTTTTGGAATTATATAATTCATATAATTGTCATATTTTAAATTAGATTACAATTACAATGTATTGAATAGGGATGAAATTATATTTCATAACAATTATTTCTCTTGCTAAAATATTTCCAAATTATGAATATCAAATTACTTACCAATTTCTTTTTAAAAAATCATTTGTTTCAAAATAAGAGTCATGTTTTAGAGTGAGGCATGGGTACACCATGTGCACAATAGTGTTACGATGCACCACTCATACAACATTTTTTCGTGCACTTAAGATATTGTTGATTTACTAATACACTATGATTGATTTACTCATACAGTATGTCACTATCAGTATGGTTGATTTACTCATGTAGTTTGATATGATTTACTAACTGATACAATATGTTTGACGCACAATAACCCTATTGTGCATCTTGTACACACAAGTTTTTGCCCATGTTTGATTTCCCTAAAGAAAAAAAAAAAAAAAGAGCCGTATTTTTATGAATGTACATCGTTTTATTTGGGTCGATTTGGTGAAGTACAATTTCCTAGAACAACTACTTATCACCAACTTCTTCTATTATTCATTGATTCTAACTTATGGGTACATGTAATTCATCGGTTCGAAAAAGATAGTCACATTTTATTTTTCATGAAGGTTAAAAAAAAAAATTGAATTACCTAATAAACACATTTTAATGTACTTGGAAAAAAATTAAACCTCTTTTTTTCTTTTGTACCCTTATTTATTTTGGAGTATATGGAATTAATGTTAATGATAAATCCCAACAAACATTAAGCAATAACATTTAAAGAAATTTTACCATTTTATAATAAGTAAAACAACTATAATTTGGGACAGAAAAAAAATAATACTGAACTAATCAGAGATGATCCCTTATCGACCCTATACACACGCTAATGTGTCATTTGCTGATGTGTAATGATATTATCCCTAAAATTTGGATAAAATAATTAACTTTATTTTATAAAATATCGACATATCAGCTAGCTGACACATTAACTTGTACCCGTGGTGAGTAATAGAACATGACTGACTGATATATTTTTGTGGGGTGGAACAATAATTTGTAAATTTAGAAAATTCAAAAGAAATATTTTAAAAATAATGTGAGTGCTTCACTTTTGAAATATAACATTATTTTAGAATGGAAAATAATTTTAAAACACTATTCTTATTTTAAATGAATGGAATATTGTATTAATAGTTCATGATTTTAAGTTTATCCTCTTTCATTTTCGGCAACAACGAGGAAGATAAATGCAGTGCTGGAAATAAAACTGCCCAAGGGGCATTTTAGTCAAATGTCAGAGCTACAATTTATTATAATGTGCAAGGGTAATCATTACTTGAGCTAAAAATTAAATAAAGTACTCGATTTAGATTGTTTATAAAAAATTCGTGCGAACTACGTTTGATTAAAAATATTAGCTATATTTTCATATTTAATTAAATTTAAAGCTCAATTCAAGTTCGATAAATGAAATATGCCAAAGTAAGTGGAAAAATATTAAACTACTTAAACTTGTCTCGTGTTCGGCTTGATCAAATCTCGATTCGATTATTAATCAAAACTCTATTAAAATTTTGGGGTGTCAAGTCACACATTAGTTAAATACGCGAAAGATCATGACATATCAAACTGAACATATTTTTTTATTGGTATGCGGTCTTTTGGGGTAAGATCCAAAAACAAATATGTGCAGGTCTGTGGAGATTCGAGCCTGCCATGTACTTACAAAATCAAATATAGTACTCCATCGTTCCCATAATTTTTTTGAAGAGATACGTGTATTTGTTTTAGGTTGCCCTCAATGGATCGAATCTCAGTAAAGTACACTCACATACTCTCTCAGACAACAGTAACTCAGAATTTCTCAACCTTAAACAATTTTACAAAAAGATACATTTTTCTTATCAATTTGATGAATGTACAAATCTTAAAAAAAATCCTTCTTGAAGAGATACAACATTTTATTTTTATTTTTGAACCTTTTTGAAAAGATACAATATTTTATTTTTAACCAATTTGATGAACGTACAACTCTAAATGTCACTAATTCTCACTTACACAATTTTTCTTTTTTAATTCACATATTTACTCATACATAAGTAATTTTATGAAATAAAAAGTTAAAATTTATAATTTGTACTAAGAAAAAAAGGCATTAAACTTTGAAACAATAACTTTTAAAGTATAATTTCCGATTGCGGTGAGGTTGATGAGAATTGATCCCTGATCAGTGATCACTGACTCCGATAAATTTGAAATAAGCTCTTATTTTGGAATAATTTTCTTTTAAACACGACTCTAAAATATTAAAAATTTGATAATATTTCAAATATATTGAACAACAGTACATTTAACTCGACCCGACTACCCCATATTCACTCGTTGGAAATTTGGCACTTAAAACACTCGTTCGTCTTTTTCCCCCCTTTTTCAACAACCAGCCAATAATTTTGTTTTTCCCAGAGTACCCCTGACTGGGAAACAATCCAAAAGAATGCAACTAAACACACACAAAGACACACAGTATAAGTAATAACCTTCCACCTCCTAAAAAACACAGACCAACAACAAACCCTTTGAAAAACCTCTCTATTCCAATTCCCAAATCCACTTCAATTCAATCTCATTTCAATTACTCTTGATTTCTTCAATCTTTCAACCGCAAATTCTCCAAGTCAACCCGCATTTGGACGCAATTTTCCTATAAATAGCGACGTACATTTCGAGTCAATTGATTTGAATTCAAGGTTAATGACAAGTAAAGGAGGGTATACGGCGGCGCCGCCGCCGAGACAGGGTGGCGACAGGTTTTACAACGCTCCGGCGGTTCGGCGCCAGCGGCAAATGCATTTGCAGGAACTGATGCATAGGCAGCTGCTCCAGCAGCAAGCACAGCAGCATAAGATGCATCAACAGAAACTGCAGCAGCGGCAACTGCAGAGCAGGGTGGTGGTTAAGGCGGAAACTTCATCTGCAGCGGAGAAGGGGAAGGAGAAGGAGAAGCAGAGAGGTGGTGATGATTCGTCAGCGGTGGCGGCATTGCCTGGACCGCCCCCTGTTTGCCCTGCTTCGACTTCGAAGGTTACGAACTTGGATCGTTTGATGGAAGCTGTTGCTCCGTTCGTTGAGGCGCGGTTTTTATCGGAGGTATAGGAAAGAATTAAGTTTGTTTGTTTGTTATTTATTTATTTATTTATTTATTTTATTTATTTTAGTTTTTGGAGATAAAACCCTAAACCTCTGTTTTGCTTACATAAGAATGAGAATGCATGCGTTAAATTGAATGCCGAACTAGTCTTCCTGTGAATTAATGTTTCGACTGATTAAAATATCAAGATTTTGTACTTAAAGAAAACGTGCCTATTTTGATATGATTCATTTGGGAAGTGTCTTTTCACCATTCATAAGAATTTAATGAAAAGATTTTGTGCAAATTTGATTTAATTGTTACCATCAACTTACTGTGTTGGAGGAATGGGATTTGGAATCGAATGACACTTTTTAACTGGGGTTTGTATCCCCTTTAGAAGCCAAAACTAATGCATTCAAAATGCGGACATGGTTGGAGTCTAGTAATGGCTTTTATACATGTCGTTTCTGAATTCTTGATAAAATGTTAATTAATGGTGTTCCTCTCATCTCTCAGAGTTTTAAAATGGAACTTCATTTTCAATGGCCTTAAGACGCTTCAAGTTTATAGTTCCTTTGATTGATAAGGCGGTTATGAAATATTGTCGTAATCGGTTATGGAAGTTGTTGATTTATGCTGTTCTATAGAAGATTTCAGAAGCCGTTTTGAAGAGTTTGAGGTTCCCTGATCTTTTTTCTCCAAAAATTAGTTATGTTCCGGAAATTAGTTATGTACATTTTCTAAAAGCCGTTAAAACAGTGTCGTTATAGAAGATTCGGTGTTGGCAGTTTCCTGAAAATTATTTACTTAATGCATTTGTTTTGTTATGGTCTTCGAAATAAGTTTTTGATCGATGTTTGTTCGTGGGAGTTTTGAAAATGCCGTTACTTTGCTGGGCCGATTGATATATTTATGAACGTGTTAGTTATTGAATTTCATTAATCTCTGGTTGCTTATTTATAAGGAAAAGTTGTTCGCTATTTTAAAAAACGACAAAAAATAATGAAAGCGACAAAAGGTTAATTACTTTTCCAACCCATGTTTTGTTGACAGGGGAATGGCAGTGGACTCGCGATGCCAGAAGTGGACTCACGCGCCTTTTATTACATGGAGGATCTGTGGGAATCTTTAAGCGAGTGGAGCGTGTATGGAACAGGAGTACCTCTTTTGATAAATGGGAAGGACCTAACCGATCAATATTATGTCCCGTATCTGTCTGGCATACAGTTGTATACTGATCCGTCAAAGCCTTCTTCTCGACTTAGGTGAGATTAAGCTGCAGTCAGATTGTCTCTTAATTTCTGTTAGTTACATGGTTGTGTTATTACGTTATCATTTAGATACCCTGTTAGTCATGTTTTTGTTTTTCGCCAGTAACTTGCTGTCATTTGATATCTGTGTCATATAAGTAGATCCTTCAGCCTGTAACTTGCTGTCATTAGTTATCCGTGTCATATAGGTAGCTTTATGTTGATTTTATCACCCCTCAACCCAAAAGAAGAAGAAACAAAAAAGAGTTCGTAGCATCTTTCATTTTACTTGTTTTGGTCATGTTAGGTTCAGAGTTCTTAGCTCTACCATTCACTTAATTGCCTAATGTTTCTTGATGTTTACCAGATGGTTGCTGTTTACGGATGTGTGTGTGTGTATAGCTTCTAAAGTAATACTCTTAGGTCGTATTAGTTGCTCCTGCTGATGGTACACAACTCGTAAAACAAAACCAATACGGGTCAAACCTGTAAAGACAATCTGTCCCCTTGGATATACTTTTGACTTGTTTATCACTTCTTTCTTAGTTGCTCCCTTTAAAACCTTCAGGATTTAACTTGGTCATTATGATGGTCTTTCCTACTTCTCTATACTCGCATTTCATGCTTACCCTCACTGATTTTCAGCTCTTTAGAGAACCAGGTGTTTTTTTTTTTATTACAAACCAGTTTTTAGTGCTCTCTTTACTGTTTGATTTACTTTATTATTTTTTTTATCGTTGATCACATAGCATTAAAGTTTGAAGGTCCAAATGATTGTAAAAATTAAATCTGAAATACATAATCTTCATTAGTATCATTTATGTATATATCTACCTCGTAGGCTGTATATTATTTTATAATAAAGGCTATTATGTTCAAGTTCATAGTACTTGGATGCTGGGGTGGCGGTGTCGTATTTTATAGTACAATTTTGTCATCTGGAAATAATAAACTTCCACGGATTTGTCAATTCATTTGCCGCATGCATGCTTTTTATGAATATTATTCTCTCCTCTTTCCTTGTGCTCTTATATATATACTAATTATTATGCTATTGTATGCCAGACAAAGTGATGATAGTAACCGCCGATAATTATATCTACTGCTCGTATTGATTTTCCTTGCTCTTTTTCTTCTGCATTCTCACAATAGATATGCCTCATCAATTATTTTACTTTGGAATCTTTATATGATGGTTCGATTCATACAGGGCTTAAAAAATGGAAACACCGCTCTGAGTGGTATGCATTTATTTTACTTTCTGCTTTCTGTGACAGCTAATAATAAAAAAATCGATACTTGTGGAAAATATTTTCTTTTCATTATTCATTGCGCTGATAGTAATTTAATTGTATTTCCAGAGGATCTACTGGGGAGGTTGATGCTGACTCAAATAGGTCGACTAGTAGCGCAGGCAGCAGCGACTATGACGGGAATGGGAAGGGTAAATCTGTTGTGGACTCGAATTTGCGACGACTTAATGGACTCTCAATTGGAGACAAATCTGGAGCTGATATTGCTAATTCACCTGGACGACCAGTCTTTCAGTTTATGGAACATGAACTGCCGTTTAATCGCCGACCACTAGCTGATATGGTAGAACTCTCTGGAGTGTAAAGTTCCAAAATATCATCTATTCATCTCCACGCCTCTTAATTTGCGGTTCTCTGCCTATGCAGTTAACGCTACTTACATCCCACAATCCTGAGCTGAACAAAACTAGAAGCTGTGATCTGCTTCCAACAAGTTGGCTTTGTGTTGCTTGGTATGTTCTCCATACCGAAAAATCTCACACTACACCCAGTGTAGTTTCCATCCTTGATTTCACACACACCCATATGTGCATGTGCGTGTGCATGCAAGACAAGGGTGGATACTGCACCAGGCGTAGTACACCGGGTAGAGCCATTGATAGTATGTCTTATGGATCAATAATTCTATTTATTGCAGGTATCCGATATACAGGATACCCCTCGGCCCAACAATAAAAGATCTCGAGGCATCTTTTCTAACATTTCATTCCTTGTCGACGCAATCTACAGGTACATCTCTCTTTTCTACTCTCTCTCTTGTATCCCCTCTAACTACTAAGCTTATATGCAGGTAATATTCGACCAGCTAAGTTCCATGCAGCGAACACAAGAAAAGTTCGTGGCTTTACTGATCCAACTCCAAGGATTTCGCTACCAGTTTTTGCTCTTGCTTCGTACAAGCTAAGGGGGTCGATTGTAAGTCCTTCTCTACCCCACGAACGCGAGCAAGAGAACTCTCTATTGCAAGCTGCGGACAATTGGCTTAGATCTTTGCGGGTTATGCTACCCGATTACAATTTCTTCCGTTCTCACTACTACTCCCAACGGAGATAATTCACCCTCCTCCCCCTGGAATCGAGCATTCATCTTGACATCTTATTTTTTGGAAACGACCGCTTCAAGAAAGTCCGGGTAAATTGTTGTGCAGTGTTATATTAGTTTGTAAAATTCAGTGAGGAAAAGGCATTAGTTTGTTATATCTGGTTCACAAAGATGAAAAGTAGTTGATAGCATGGGAATGATATATTAGTATAACAGTAATTAGAAATCCCATATTGTCCTTTTGATAGTGGCGAAAATTTGAAAGAAATATGTATTTTGTATTTTGTACCCAAAACTTATATAGTTTCTGGAAGGAAATATTTGTGTTGGCCATACTGTTCTGTTTGTAGTTGCATTTGATTGATTGTTGCTGATTTGGCACTCCATGATTGATATCTTTATGCTAATTAAATGTTGAATCTTGATATTTACTTCATAATGATCTTTTAGCTCGGCTGTTGGTGGACTAAGTGTTCGGTAAAATGCTTGTGTTCGAGTTCAGTT
The DNA here is from genome assembly GCA_958295605.1 of Ajuga chamaepitys. NCBI lineage: Eukaryota > Viridiplantae > Streptophyta > Magnoliopsida > Lamiales > Lamiaceae > Ajuga > Ajuga chamaepitys. Next base: position 51,816,557 of record OY282507.1, read on the forward strand.
AGTGCTTGCGTTCAAAATTGTTTATTTTTGTTTATTTAATAAGCGAATAGAACAAGAATATTGAAGAGTTTGTTTGTTAGCGGCTTGTGAACATGTTTAATAATAATAATAAGAGAAATTCTCAATAATAATAATTATATGAAACCGAACTACCAAAGTTCATAGACCATTTTCACAGTCTACCACCAATCCGGGGAACTCTGAGGTATATCCTTTATCGCACTTTGTTTCTTACGATAAATTTTCTAATGCTCATAAACCTTACTTTGCGGCCATCACCGCTCGTGATGAGTCTTAGTATTTTCATCAGGTGATAAAGGATGAGTGATTATGCGATGCGATGCAAAGGGAAATCAAGGCCTTGGGAGAAAATGGTACGTTAGAATCGCTACCACCTGGAGAAAAGGTCATCGATTCGAAATGGGTTTAAAAAATATAAATGTAACGGAGAAATTAAGCGCTACAAAGCACATTTGGTGGGAAAGGTTTCACTCAAATTGAAGGAATAGATTTCCACGAGACCTTTGCACCGGTTGCAAAACTCGTCACAATGAGGAGTTTACTTGCCATAACCGCCAATAAAGGTTAGGAAATACATCAATTGGACGTCAACAATGCTTTCCTTCATGGTGACTTGGTAAAAGATGTATATATGATAATCCTGCAATGATTTTCTAAGAACGGTGCAAAACGAGTTTGTAAGTTGAAGAAGTCACTTTATGGGGGACTTCAACGAGCATCGAGGAATTGGTACCACAAGTTCAGTCGCACATTAGTTGACATGGGGTTCTGACAGTCGTGAGCGGACCATTCCCTCTTCATCTTCAAAAAAAGAGACGCCTATGTGGGGACACTAATTTATGTGGATGATATTATATTGGTTAGAAATGACAATCGCAAAATTGGCCATGTAAAGCACATTTGGATTAGGTATTTAGCATCAAAGATTTGAGGCCTCTAAAATATTTTCTTGGTATAGAGGTTACCCGTTCCACAGAGGGGATAGTCTTTAAGCCAACGAAAATACACTCTTGACATTTTGGAAGAAAAAGGCTTACAGGGTGGGTGCCCGAGTGACATCCCGATGGAGCAAAATTTTCGACTGACCAATGCTGACGATAGTCCTCTCGTTGACGCTCTTCGCTATCGAAGATAAATTGGCCGATTACTCTAATTAACTGTTACGAGGCCAGATATCTAATTTTTAGTGAATTTGTTGAGTCAGTTTATTACCGCACCTTGACATACACATATGGATGCTGCCATGAGTATACTGGGACAGGGGTTGTTTCTTCCAGCTGATGGAGACTTAAATCTGGAAGCCTATTGTGATGGCGATTAGGGAGGTTGCCCCATGCCTCGGTGATCGTGTACCCGTTATTTTATTTCTTTGGAGGAGCGCCCATTTCGTGGTGCACTGAGAAGCAGTCGGTCGTCTTGCATTCTTTTGCGGAGGCAGAATATAGAGCCATGTCTACCATCATTAGCAAAAATTATGGCTATGATGGTTACCAAAAGATATTGAGGCAAAAAAAGTTGGAGCTACTTCCCTTTATCGTGACAATCATGCGGTTTGCCACATTGCAAACAATCTGTTGGGATTATCATTAAAATCCACATCGGATATACATGGAAAGATCATGTGATTTAATAAGATTGAAGTATCTCCATTGATATGAGGCATTTTATGAGTTAGCCCAAGAACAAAACCGTGCGGACTTGGCCTAAAGCGAACAATATCATACCAACGTGGAGATGCAGGCCCAGTTAGGGCCCAACAAGTGGTATCAGAGTCATAGTCCCAGACTGAACAAATGTGGGGAAGATCCTCGGAGTGCAAACAAAGCCGCAGAGATGACGCGATAGGCTCTACGGAAGATCCTCGGAGTGCAAACAAAGCCGCAGAGATGACGCGATAGGCTCTACGGACCAGGTGGACCAGATGAGGTGCCCTTGGATTGGGCAGACGCAGAGACGACGCGATAGGCTCTACGGACCAGGTGCACCAGGTGAGGTGAGGTGCCCCTGGATAGGGCAGACGCAGAGACGACGCGATAGGCTCTACGGACCAGGTGGACCAGGTGAGGTACCCCTGGATAGGGCAGACTCCTTAACAAAGACGAAGGTCACCAAGGTAGAGCAGGCTCCCCACTCCTTAACAAAGACGAAGGTCACCAAGGTAGAGCAGGCTCCCCAGTAGAGATGATAGGTCCGGCTCTACGAACCAGGTGGTACACCTGGGTAGAGGGTGGCTCTCCATCGACGGTAAACCATGAACTCCATGTAATGCATGCGCTCCAGATGTGGTGGAGATGGCTAGTCGACTGGATGAAATAGACATGACTCGGTAGTTCTTTTGAGGGGAGGCTCGGAGGCTCGGTGGTTCGTTTGAGGCGAGGGGAGGTGGTCCTTTGTTTGAAGGGGAGGATTGTTGAGATTGTCAAAAAGTCCCACACCGGATATACATGAGAAGATCATGAGTTTAATAGGATTGAAATATCTCCATTGGTATGAGACATTTTGGGAGTTAGTCCAAGAACAAAACCGTGAGGGCTTGACCCAAGCGGAGAATATCATACCAATGTGGATATGCATGCCCAGTTAGGGCCCAACACAATCCTCTTTTTCCTTTTAGGAGTTAGCCCCAAGAACAAAACCGTGAGAGCTTGACCCAAGCGGACAATATCATACTAATGTGGATATGCAGGCCCAGTTAGGGCCCAACACAATCCTCTTTTTCAAGAGCATATGAAATATGTGGAGATAGATTGTTATTTCGTTCGTGAACACATCGAGTCTAAAGACATTCTACGATGCAAAATATCGATGGAACATCAAGTAGATTGTTATTTCGTTCGTGAACGCATCAAGTCTAAAGACATTCTACGATGCAAAATATCGATGGAACATCAACATTTCGATGAAACATCAAGTCTCTTTCCAAATTCCAACCATGGTAAATAAATTTTTTTTGAGTATCTTGTTAAAATTTTATAAACACATAAATGAAAATAAAAAAGATTCATAAGTGAAGTAAAAAAAGTAAAAAAAAAAAAGAAAAAAGGTCGATAACGATTTTTCCGATTTACCCAGTTCTGATCTTTCTGGTTTTGTGATTCCAACTCGGTTTTCACCAACAAACTCATTTATATCGTAATTAATAATTAATAAAAGTAATCAGTATTTACTAATTAGTAGATCCCAATTACTGGACCATACAAATAGTTTTACGGGGTGCTCCGAACCAGATCAAATATGATTTTCAATTCGACTCGTTAAATCGATTGATCCGATCCTGTTCTAACAATACTGGATATTAATTTCACCTAGGGATGGCAACTGGGTGTGTTGGTTTATTAGGCCCAATTCTGATAAGCCCAATCCCCAAGCCCAAACCCCAAAAGGCAGCCCCACCCCTTTACATTCTCCTGCAGATTCATTCCCCCTCATTTCCTTTGTCTCTTTGATTCACGTAATGTCAATCAATGTTCCATGGTTTTCTGCTCCATTCTTCCCTATAAGAATGGAGCACCCTCTTCTTTGTGAGGAGTGTAGCAGAATAAGAGTGATACACTTTTGTGTGTGTGTGAGTCTCTCTGCCACCATTAAACGTCCCTTTTCTTCGTCTACGTCTTCCTTGTTCCCTTTTGTGGGTCGGGTGGGTTGAGTGCTAGAGAAGAGTGTGGGAGTTACCGGGGTTTGGGTTGGATTTCTACTTTGTGTGGAAATCACCCATAGGGCTCCAAATTCGTTGCTGTCATTATTCGATCGGAAACGGGCTCAAGGTTTTTCTGAGCCATAGTCGAACCTCGACCACGGTTCGATTCCTAACAGTGGTATCAGAGCCACGGTTGTCAAAACCGTGGTCTCGTCGGTGTGCAAAATCCCTCCGTGGGATTGAAGGGTTTTTCCGGCGAATTTCGAAGTCTGTTCGTCTTCACAGAATTTCTGTCGGAAATTCAATCTCGGCCGAGACTCACTCAATTCTCGGCCGAGACGGGCGTCCAAAGAATCTAGTCTTCGTGACAAAGACAAAATCTCGGCCGAGACTCATCCTATTCTCGGCCGAGACGGGCCTGCCGAGCCATCTTACTGTTCCTGCTGAGAAAGAATCTCGGCCGAGACTCCTTGTCTTCTCGGCCGAGACGGGCCGGCGTGCCAACTTCCTGTTTTCGCTGCATAATAATCTCGGCCGAGACTTCTTCCTTTTCTCGGCCGAGACGTGTCTCCCGGGTCAAGTAACAGAATCTGCTATGAAGTTTTCTCGGCCGAAACCACTCTCCTTCTCGGCCGAGATTGGTGGTCCGAGGTCCAGTGACCAAAAGTCAGCAGTCCAGCCCCCTTGGCTGTCCTCCCGTCGCGCCTTTGCCCGACGCGAGCCATGTTCTCTCCCAGTTAGGTAAGTCGGGTTCTCCTCCCGGTGAGGACCCGCTCGGGTAAATTGGCTTGATCCCTTAGCTACCGTTTGGGAACGGATAGGATTTTACTGCTTTTGTAGCTGCCGTTTGGGAACGGATAGGTTTGGCTGTACGTGCTGGTAGTTTAGGATAATCTGTGTGATTGTCTGTTTGTTGCTTCCGCTTATGTTCTCTGATCTTTGTGATTAGGTTTTTGCATTCTTTGTGATTGCTTGCTTGTTTCTTGGAGGTTATCAAGTGACCCCCTGCTCCACTAATTAATCAGTGTTGAGAACTGGGAAATCCTTTATTGTTCTATCCTCCCTAAAATCTGGGTGATTTTGTGATGGGTTCTATGTCTGTGCCTGACACTGCTCCTTTTGAGGTGGAGCAATCAGATTTATCTGTTTTTTGACGTACATGAGAATATGGAAGTAGTGCCTAATTATGATGTTGTCTCGCTAGGGTCAGACCTAGGAGAAATATTAGGCCACCTGCTTGGTTTGATAACTTCCATATTGATACTCATGTTGTCATACCCTTGACTGTGTGTCATACTTAACTTTGTGTCATACTTGACTTTGTGCCATTCTTGACTTTGTGTCATCCTCGACTTTGTGTCAACCGTATGCTTTGTGCATTAGACTTTGTGTCTGCCTTATGCTTTGTGCATTCGACTTTGTGTCAACTTTATGCTTTGTGCATTCGACTTTGTGTCAACTTTATGCTTTGTGCATTCGACTTTGTGTCAACCTTATGCTTTGTGCATTCGACTTTGTGTCAACTTAATGCTTTGTGCATTCGACTTTGTGTCAACTTTATGCTTTGTGCATTCGACTTTGTGTCAACTTTATGCTTTGTGCATTCGACTTTGTGGCAACTTAATGCTTTGTGCATTCGACTTTGTGTCAACTTTATGCTTTGTGCATTTGACTTTGTGTCAACCGTATGCTTTGTGCATTAGACTTTGTGTCTGCCTTATGCTTTGTGCATTTGACTTTGTGTCAACCGTATGCTTTGTGCATTAGACTTTGTGTCTGCCTTATGCTTTGTGCATTTGACTTTATGTCAACCGTATGCTTTGTGCATTAGACTTTGTGTCTGCCTTGTGCTTTATGCATTCGACTTTGTGTCAACCTTATGCTTTGTGCATTGGACTTTGTGTCTACTCCATGCTTTGTGCATTTGACTTTGTGTCTGCTTTATGCTTTGTGCATTTGACTTTGTGTCTACTCCATGCTTTGTGCATTTGACTTTGTGTCTACCGTATGCTTTGTGCATTTGACTTTGTGTCTACCATATGCTTTGTGCGCTTGACTTTGTGTCATATCCGACTTTGTGTCATTGACTGTGTGTCTTTCCCTTGGTGAAAAATAACTTGCTTTGTGCTAGTTATCTCCTGTACTTTGTGTACAGGAGTTTGGCGATGATGATTCCTCCGTTTCCGTGATCGATTGACAGCGTATGTGAATTGGGCCCAAGGTGGAGATTGTTGGTTTATTAGGCCCAATTCTGATAAGCCCAATCCCCAAGCCCAAACCCCAAAAGGCAGCCCCACCCCTTTACATTCTCCTGCAGATTCATTCCCCCTCATTTCCTTTGTCTCTTTGATTCACGTAATGTCAATCAATGTTCCATGGTTTTCTACTCCATTCTTCCCTATAAGAATGGAGCACCCTCTTCTTTGTGAGGAGTGTAGCAGAATAAGAGTGATACACTTTTTTGTGTGTGTGAGTCTCTCTGCCACCATTAAACGTCCCTTTTCTTCGTCTACGTCTTCCTTGTTCCCTTTTGTGGGTCGGGTGGGTTGAGTGCTAGAGAAGAGTGTGGGAGTTACCGGGGTTTGGGTTGGATTTCTACTTTGTGTGGAAATCACCCATAGGGCTCCAAATTCGTTGCTGTCATTATTCGATCGGAAACGGGCTCAAGGTTTTTCTGAGCCATAGTCGAACCTCGACCACGGTTCGATTCCTAACAGGGTGGGTACCCACGAAATTAAGGTTACCCAAACCTTAACCATTTAAAATTTATATTACCCAAACCCATCCCAAACCCATTTAAAAAGATACTTATAATGCACAAACCCGCCCAAACCCATTTACTAAAACCCATCGGGTACCCTAACCCACCCAATATGTATTTAAAATTTTAAAAATATTATTTCACGAATCATCTAAACAAATAGTAAACTAATACACTAACTATCAATATAAATTAAACACGAGATAAAAACAAATGAGAGATGAAATGTAAAAATAAAAATAAAAAAAGACCAAAACATAGCGGTATGTTCTTTATTTTATAAAATACAAGGTTGAGGGTTCGACTCTTATATGATACATATTTATATATAATTTTTATTAATTTTTTTATAAAACATAAGGGGTTCGGGTAGTGCGGGTACCCTTACACTAAAACTCGAACCCTAACCAATTACTAATGGTATTTAAAAACAAATCCCAAACCCAACCAAAATTCATTTAGATATTTCCCAAATCCTCTTCAATCGGGTTTGGGTGGACGGTACCCATGAAAACCCGCCCGACTACCATCCCTAATTCTACCGAGTAATGGCCCAAAGAAGAAAGGCCCACTGGGCCGCAATGCAATATCCGAATTGGAAAAACCGGGATATCCCTATTCCTAAACAGGGCATTGCTCCTTATCCTTGGTTTTCTCAATTCCTGATTGAAATGCACTGCTGCGGTATGGGTTTCTACTTCTCTTACTCCAATTTTGTTGTGTGAATATCTAATTATTACCATTAATTGAGAAACTCGTTTCAATTGTTTTGTTTAATTTTCTGCTGTTTCTCCTGAATACTAATCTGTCGATGCATAGAATCTTAAATTCCTGAAGAAACAAAAAATTACTAATTTTTTGTGCGAAGATGGTGAATGCAGCAATTACGTACCGTGATCGTTAGAAGCATTTCTGTATAAATTTGTTTGGTTTTTAAATTTTATTTGGATTACAATGTTAATAACTGAGTGATGAGTATGACATTGCAAATTTGCAATAATGCTAAAACGGCATCGGTTTTGTCCAAAATACCAACGATAATGTTATGGTCGGGCCAAACGAGGTCGTTTTAGTGCACCCTATGATCCAATCAAATCAGGTTTGTTTGGGATCGTTCGTCAATCTGAACGAGCCAAAATTGAGTTTAAATTCGAGCCAAACTCAGCTCGCGAGTTTGTTCACGAACTCTGGCTCGTGAGTTAGACTCCGCGACCAGCTCGGACTATATATAATTTACAATTTAGAATGTTGTTTTGTTGGTTTCTGGTATTAATGGGATAGTTTATATTTTTGTAGTTGATATGTTCGTCTCACTCTTAAATTGATAAATAGTATGTTGATACATATTTCTACTCTTATATAGAATGAGCTTAACAAGCTCCCGCTCTTGAGCTCGAGCTCAATTCTATGATGAATTTGACCTCGAACTACGCTCTTGTTTTATGTTCTCGAGCTTTCTGCGAACCGAAAATGAACTATTCATGAACTTAGTATTTGTAAGACGAATTGAACTCGAGCATAACTATAAAAGCTCGAGCCGAACTCAAGCCTTGTACTATTCGGCTCGATTTGGTACGTTTACATCCCTGTATTTAGGATGTCTTATATTCATAATTTGGATGAACAATACTTTGATTCATGCATTTTAGAGCAGAGACTACCTTTTTTGGTTGTATGCTTATTTGTTCATGTCAATCAGGAATCGTTTTACATAAATTGGTGTTGTATTATTTTTTCGTAGGACTATTGTGAAATGGAATTAAGAGCGCAATTTAGAACGATTTGGACGCCAGAAATGGATCGGTACTTTATAGACTTGATGTTGGAGCAAGTTGGTAAAGAAAACAGGAGAGTTGATCATTTGTTCAGCAAAAACACATGGATGCATATGATGGTTATGTTTAATGCTAAGTTCAATTCCAAGTACGAGCAAGATGTCCTGAAAAACCGGCACAAGATGCTGAGGAATCTGTATCGGGCGGTGAAGAATCTGCTCGACCAAAAAGGTTTCAGATGGGATGAATCACGGCAAATGGTGACAGCAGATAACGAACTTTGGGATGACTACCTTCAGGTGCGATTGTTCAATCCACCAAAGTTTATTTCCTTCCACATTTGCATAATTGAGCACATTGAATCCGTTGTCCCACTCTTTCCCGTGTCCCACCCAAAAAATTGATTAATTATAACTATGTTTTGTGGTTTGTTGAGATTAAGGTTCGTGATTGAGTTTAAGGATTTATGATTCATGTTCATGTTTAGGGTAGAGTTCGACATTTTGGGACTAGGGTATATTTTCTATTCACGATTCACTGTTCACTGTTCAAGATTTAATAGTTCAAGGCTCATAATTCACTGCTTCGTTATTCATGTGTTCAGGTTTCACGATTCATATTATAAGGTTGATTTTGGAGTGCGAGACGAGTGGGACATTTGTAAAAGTGGGACAGATGATTCGAACTATAAACGAGGCACTTCGGATCCTCAGTCCCACACTAAAAAATGATTAATTGAAGTTATTTTTTGTGACTTTGTGAGTTTAAAATTTATAATGACTTAGGGTCAAGATTCATGATTTACCTTCAGGTTCAATGTTTAGGGCATAGGGTTCGATTTGGAACAGGGTATATTTTATATTCAAGATTTATGATTTCACGATTCACAGTTCATCGTTCATGAATAAATACTTCAAGGTTCATATTTCAGTGGCTCAAAGTTTAGTGTTCGTGATTCATGCTTTCAGGGTTCACGATTCATCTTATAAGATTCGATTTTGGATTAGGACACGGGTGGGATACTGTAATAGTTGGATAATACTTGAGTATTTATAGTTTTCCTTTACTACAGAACTACAAAAGCATAATTAATGTGATTCAAATAATTCATTCTGTAACTTGATAGAAATGTTGATTATTTTCTGAAGTTACATTTTGTATGTGTAGACACATCCAGATGCACGATCATATAGAGTGAAGACGATCCCATATTATACCGATCTGATTAAAATATACGGAATTACAGATTTTGGAGCAAAAGTTGTTTGTACAAGTGTGGATGATAGGAAACTTAGTAGCAATGTGTCGAAACATTCACCAAATACGAGCAATAACACGAATTACACAGCTGATTCTCTTCATGATATAATGATTGATGAAGACCACAGTACCTCAGTGTCAAAAAATATGGTCGATTTTGGCTCTGGTCGAGCGAGAACTTATTGGGAGCCACCAATGGATCGGTACTTTGTTCGTCTTACGCTAGAGCAAGTGAAGAAAGGGAACCACATTGATGGTCTACTTAGAAAGCAAGCTTGGGGAGAGATGATTTTGTTGTTTAATGCCAAGTTTGGATCTAACTATGGAGTTGATATCTTGAAAAATCGATATAAAACTCTCAGAAGGCAACATAATCTTATAATGAATCTTCTGAAGTTGGACGGATTCGCTTGGGACGATGTGTGCCGGATGGTGGTCGCCGACGACCATGTCTGGCAAAACTATATCAAGGTAACCTTTCACTTCCCCTCTAAAGTTATTGATCTGTTGGGCCAGCCCTATTGATTTCGGGCTAATTGAGCGTCGGTTGAGTTGGGCATTTTTAACGTGCCGATTACATGATCTAGCTCTGCACGGTTTAGACGATTTGGGAAACATCCCCTTTCATAATTCTGTATTTGACACTTGTTTGAGTTTTTCACATGTTGTTAGGTTGACAATATAATGGGCCCGTTAAAAATGACCTGATAAAACCGAGTCACGATTAGCCCGAAAAGCGATAGAACTGGACGATTAACATCACCTTCCTAAGCAGTTTCTTTACTTCAACGGTACTATGATCAGATCAGTTTACTTTGCAAACTCTCTAAAGTAGTTTTTTCCAAGTTATTAGCTGAAAAACACTCGCCAACACCTTTAGGGGGTGTTTGCGATTGCTTCTACTTTAAAATAATTGATTAAACTTAGAGATTATGGGAAATTGCTTTTAAGAAAAAGTAAGGAGTGTTTGTAATAATAAGTAATTTATGCAAAAAGTAGAAGTTGTATTGTTCGGAAAATAAGTGATTTTAAATAGAAGTTGTATGTATAAGCAGAAAAAAACACGTGATGACTTGCTTCCAGCTTCTACTTGAAATAAGTTGTTTTAAACTACTGGTAAAGCAGAAGCAGGTATTTAAAAACACTCGAATCTACATTTTTCATGCCAAAAGTGCGAAAATGCTCATTCTAAGCTTTTGCAAACACTGCCTTAAAAGTTAAAAGAATCAACTTTGTTTTACAATGTGCAGACTCATACAGACGCCAGACAATACATGACCCGACCCATACCATACTTGAAAGATTTGTGTCTGATATTCCGAGAGCTCAACAATGACGACTCAAAGTTCGTCACTGTCGACCAATCTCCATCTCCATCTCCATCTCCCTCAGCTTCCAGATATAGCCAGCGAGCTTCAGATTCAGATTCCAACACGAGAGCTACCGAACGAGGACTCGACACCCCAGCAGCTGGAGTCGTCATTGTCAACCAATCTCCATCTCCATCTCCATCAGCTTCCAGATATAGCCAACGATCTTCAGATTCAGATTCCAACACGAGATCTACCAAACGAGGACTCGACACCCCACCAGCTCCGGACTCTTTGAAGAAGGCACGGGGTGACAACGAGGGAATAGCAACCGCAGTTTCATCTTTCGCGATAGAACGCGTAGTGGCAGCTGTTCAAGATTTGCCTGATATGGATGAAGAGCTTGTGTTGGATGCTTGTGATTTGTTGGAGGATGAGACGAAAGCGAAGACGTTTATGGCGTTGGATTTCAAACTTCGGAGGAAGTGGTTGATGAGGAAGCTTCGTCCATCACAATAATGAGATCCATGTAACTGTCACACACAAGTTTTTGGCTTATGAGAAAAAATCAGAAAGGGAATGGCTGTGGTGAAATGATGTATGCGACTGTAAGAGGATTTAGTTTGTACTTTTCTTTATAGATGATTGCGACTTGAGATCGTTCGTTAAAAGTTCATCTACGCTCGTTTGAGTAAATAAAAATAATACGGGAAAATTGTTTTTGTTACCTGAACTGTTGTATTTTCATGCATTTGACTCTAGTGGAATGGAATCGGATCGGATCGATCGGTTCAACCATGGATCGATTATTATAATTATATATTTCTGGTCCTTCAAGAATTTATGCTATTTTTCAAATAAAATATATATTATTTTCAACGAAAATATAATACAATTTTAAAATCTAATTAATTATTATGTTTGGTCGAACCACCGTTGAATAGGGAAACGGTAGTATGACCGCTTCATTCACCGATTCGACTTCGCAAACACTTATATGAACTATTTATTTCCATATAATAAATGATTGATCTAGATGGTGATGAATAAAAATCTAGGTTTGCAGATGGTATTTAGAAAATATAATTCGCATAGCAAATGCAAAAAGGACCACTAATTAGGATGTCAAGAAGCTCATAAATGGTGGTAATTTGGACTGCCTGACCCGGTCTGATCTAGTTCATTGGGGCAACGCTATATATTAGATCGGATCGATCTAAAATTTCATCAGACCTAAAATTTTGGGGCTAGCCCCCATCGGACCTTTTGTCATTGAGTCGAGTCTGTCGAACCCAATAGTATTTCAAACCAAGACTTCTACATCCCAACCCAACTAAAATAACAAATAAGTTTGGCTGACTTATGAAGTCGGGTCAATTTTACTACCTCTACTCATAATCTACTCCAAACGCTTAGCAAAGTTAGTACAAATAAAGTCGTCACATGAAGAGAAATAAGCAGTCCTAAAACTTAGAAGTTATAAACATTGTCAAGGCACTTGAAGATGCTTGGATCACATCTAGACAAATCAAAGTAGGTCGACGGGCAATAACACGAAATGCAGGCCAGAGAAACTAGTTACAGTAGATTCGCCGAAACACGTATGGATTGGGAAAAGGGTCCCCTGAATATTGGGTAGCTGTTGTTAAATCGGGTTAAATACTATATAAAAAATTAAATAATCAGTGTCATTGTCATAAATAAAATAATCAATGTAATTGTCATTGTGTACTTAAATATCTAGATATTAGTGTCACTGTCATAAGTTATTGTCATTAGATAAATGCCTAGATATTATTAGTATTTGTCCTTATGTCTAGAATAATATCTAAGAAATATGGGTGGTGTAACCGAAAATATAGCTAGAAGGGCTGATTTTAATAGCAGCATCCAAAATGCCTATACGAACTCAGTTTATTATTTCGGAATAAAAACATAAAACCAACAAAAAGGAGTCTTGGGGATGAAACAAAGCCGCATGTTTCTTTTTATTTACAAACAGTATTTCTTTTATTTTCTTCATCCTTTGCATTGGAAGAATAGACTATAAAATTCATATGATTCAACCTCAGACCTATTTAAATATAGCGGATAATATCGGAACTCACAAAATCGTGTGTATTCGAATTACAGGGGCTAGTAATCATCAATATGCCCGTATTGGTGACGTTATGTTGCGGTAATCAAATAAGCTAATAGAGAAGATGTACTTAAATAAAACATTGTTGTATTTGTGTAGAATTATACGGGTGTAAATATAGGATAGATTTTTATACTGATCTTGGGAAATATTCTGTTGTAAATTTCCCTTAATTTACTCATTAATTTGTTGTAATCTTTACAATAAATAGTGGAAACCTGATCACCATATTCACGGTGAATCAAATATCTATTCTCACATGGTATCAGCAGAAAACACCAAAAACCATTAAATCTGATTCAATTTCTCGCCGTCACTCATCTCTCTGCCCTCCATTATTTCTTCTTCCTGAACCTTCTCCCATGGCTGAAATTAATTCTCTTCCCCTAAACACCATGTTACATCTCATCAACATTCGCCTTTCTTCATCCAATTACCTTCTTTGGCGTGAACAGGTTCATGCCATGCTCAAGTGTGATGGTTTGCATGTTTTTCTCGACGGCTCCTTCCCCGAACCACCGGCTGTTCTTCCCGCTACCGGAGCCACCACTCCTGCCGCCTCCTCCACCAGCTGTACTCTTGCCACTGATACCTCCGCCGGTGCTGCTCCTCCCGCCGCTATTCCACCGGCTGATCTCCCTAACCCCGACCACATCTCAAGCTTTTGGCGCTCAATGTTCAGTTAATTCTTCTCCCTCAGACTGGTACGTTGACACTGGTGCTACAGCACACATGAGCGCCTCTACTTCTGACCTTGACAATTTTGAACCATACTCAGGTACATCCACAGTCACCGTTGGTAATGGTGATTCTCTCTCCATTTCTCATTCCGGCTCTCGCTTACTCAATACTGATTTACCGCTTCTTGATGTCTTAGTTGTTCCTAATATTACTAAAAATCTCTTATCTATAAGCAAACTCACTTCGGATCTCCCTGTCTTTGTTACTTTTTCTAACAAATCTTTTGTTGTTCAGAACCGGGAAACAAAAGCAATTCTGGCCAAGGGACGGTGTAAGGATGGACTTTACATTCTCGATCGTAGCTCAAATGCTTTTGTTGCTGCTTTAAATTCCCGCAATTTACATTCTTCGTTTGAGCTGTGGCATTCACGTTTAGGACACACCTCTGCTTCTATTATTTCTTTGTTAAATAGACTAGGCTGTTTACATGTTACCTCTATTTTACCAACACCTCGTTTATGTTCTTCTTGTCAATTAGCTAAAAGCAAGCATATTCCGTTTTCCTTAAATGATAAGCGTGCCTCTCGTGTTTTGGATATTGTTCATTGTGATTTGTGGGGCCCTGCTCCCCTTGCTACGTCTGATGGTTTTAAATATTACGTTGTATTTGTTGATGATTTTTCGCGTTTTTCCTAGTTATTTCCTTTACGTGCTAAATCTGATTTCTTTTCTGTTTTGCAACGTTTCCTATCTCTCGTGCATAATCAATTTAACTCTACCATTAAAATCTTTCAAAGTGACGGTGGCACTGAATTTGTCAATAAGCGTGTTTCGCAACTTTTTGCATCACATGGCATAATTCATCGTCTTTCTTGCCCTTATACACCCCAACAAAATGGTAGGGCCGAACGTAAACATAGACATATAACAGAAACTGGCCTTTCCTTACTTTTTCATGCACACGTTCCCACTGTTTTTTGGCTTGATGCTTTTTCCACTGCTGTATATATTATTAACCGTTTACCTAGTGCTCTTCTTGGTAATAAGTCCCCATTTGAGCTTTTGTTTCACCATGCTCCTAATTATGGTTTATTCAAAGTTTTTGGTTGTCGTGTTTTTCCCTATCTTCGTAATTACACTGCCCATAAATTGTCCCCTCGTAGTATTCCCTGTGTTTTCTTGGGCTATAGTAGCTCTCATAAGGGTTTTCGGTGTTATGATCCTGTCGCCTGTCAAACTTACATTTCTCGTCATGCTCAATTTGATGAGTCAGTGTTTCCGTTTTTCCATAATTCTTCTACAACATCCACTAATCTCGACTTCTCGAGTTTCCTTGATTTTCAGGACTCCAATTTTACACCCACTGCAGATTCTGGGCTAAATGGCGTGTCCAAGCCCGCTTCTCCATCACAAACTGATGGGCCTGCTACCTCTCCACTCGTTGGGCCTCCATTACCGGCTGGGTCCACCTTACCTGTTGGGTCCTCTCTTCCACAACGCACACCTGCTCCGCCTTCCCATGATCAATCTCGTCCTTCCTCTTGCATCCTTTGTCCGCTGGATCACCCTCTACCTCCTCCGAACCTGGTTTTGACGTCGGCTCCCCCTTCCTCCACTTCGACCGCCTCTGACTCGCCTGCTCCGCCGCCGTCTCCGGCCCAGCTTGTTGAACCGCCATCTCCTCCTTCGGTTGTGCCCTCTTCTCCTCCGCCTGTTCCGGTATCTACTCATCCCATGCAAACACGTGCAAAGTCTAGTATTTTTAAATCTCGTCATTTCTTGGATATTGCTTCTACTGCTCTTCTTGCTGCACTAACCTCCTCTGCAGAACCTAAAGGCTTTAAGTCTGCTATGAAGCTTCCCCATTGGTTAAATGCCATGCGTGAAGAAATGCGTGCTTTGCACTCCAATGACACCTGGGAACTTGTCCCTCGCCCACCTCATGAAAACATCGTTGGCTCGAAATGGGTCTTCCGCACAAAATATAACTCCGATGGTTCTGTTGAACGTCATAAAGCCCGTCTGGTTGCCCAGGGCTTCACCCAGATACCCGGCTTCGACTTTGTTCATACTTTCAGCCCTGTTGTCCGTGCAGCCACTGTACGCGTCATCTTATCCCTCGCTACTCAACGCTCCTGGCCTCTACACCAGCTTGATGTCAAAAACGCCTTCCTCCATGGTGTTCTTGACAAACCAGTCTTTATGGCTCAACCTCCAGGTTTCATCGATCCCCGTTTCCCTGATCACGTGTGTCAATTGAAAAAGGCCTTGTACGGTCTTCGTCAGGCCCCTCGTGCATGGTTTGAGCGTTTTAACTCTTTTCTTTTGTCCTTGGGTTTTACTCGTAGTCGCTCTGACACTTCCCTCTTTTTTATTCATCGTCCACACTTCTCTATTTTCTTATTATTATATGTTGATGATATTATTGTCACAGGTAGCAATCCCGCTGTTCTCCGTCGCTTCATTGATCGTGTAAATTCCGAGTTCGCAATCAAAGACCTTGGTCAACTCAGTTACTTTTTGGGATTGGAAATATCTCATACTCCTACTGGCCTATTCTTAGGCCAGGCCAAATATGCCCATGATATTTTATCTCGGGCCCAGCTACTTGAGTCCAAGCCGGTTTCCACTCCTTTAGCTGCTGGTGAATCTTTGCTCAGCTCCGGTGATCCCTTTCATGATCCCACTTTATTTCGGTCCCTCGTGGGTGCGTTGCAATATTTGACGATTACTCGTCCCGACATTTCTTATGCTGTCAACCACGTCAGCCAGTTTCTCCAGCATCCTACTAATGATCATTTTTCAGCTGTAAAACGCATCCTTCGCTATGTCAAGGGAACCGTTCATTATGGTCTATCCTTCACTCGTTCTTCGGATTCCACTATATTGGGCTACTCCGACGCTGATTGGGCTCGTTGTGTCGAAACTCGCCGATCCACCTATGGTTACTCGATTTTCTTAAGTGGTAATTTAGTTTCTTGGAGTGCCAAGAAGCAACCTACTGTTGCACGTTCCAGCTGTGAATCCGAATACCGTGCACTTGCCAATACTGCTCAAGAGATGGTTTGGCTCTCTCATCTCCTCTCCGAACTTCGTGCACTGCCATCTTCTCGTCCGCTTTTACTCTGTGATAATAAGAGTGCCTTGTTTCTCAGTCAAAATCCCATTGCCCACAAACGTGCCAAACATATTGACATTGATTGTCATTTTATTCGTGAACTCGTTGCTGCGAAAAAGCTGGAGACTCGCTTTGTTCCTTCCAATCTTCAGCTAGCGGACATTTTCACCAAGAGTTTACCTCGCCCTTCATTTGAGCTCATTCGTTCCAAGCTCTGTGTCGATTTAAACCCCACACTTCGCTTGAGGGGGGGTAATAGAGAAGATGTACTTAAATAAAACATTGTTGTATTTGTGTAGAATTATACGGGTGTAAATATAGGATAGATTTTTATACTGATCTTGGGAAATATTCTGTTGTAAATTTCCCTTGATTTACTCATTAATTTGTTGTAATCTTTACAATAAATAGTGGAAACCTGATCACCATATTCACGGTGAATCAAATATCTATTCTCACATAAGCAGTACCAAATATGTCCCTTGATAAATCAGAAGTAGTCAGGTTGTAATTGTTTATACCTGTAAAATACTTAAACATGAGAGTGGTATGATAATATGATAGGATAATAATGCTGCAGTTGTGATAGATCAAGAAGAAAATCCAAAAGGAACTCTAATTTTTTGCGAAAAATATATGTGGCCCGGGGTATTTTCGTATTTTGATATTTTCTTTTCACCGTTCACATTCTGTTTTTGTTTTTTTAGTTTCCTAAATGTCGTACATTGTCTACTTTTTGTAGTTATGGAAAAAAAACCATTAGGCGTTTACATATAGCCAAAATTCGAATGAGGTATTTTTTCGCACTGTTAATTATTCATAGAAAATTGAAAAAATAGTGTCTGATCAATCAAATTTGTCGAATTATTTGAGAATAGATCGGGTTTAATACATTAAATTGAAAATTTTATAATCTTCATTATATTTCTTAATTTTATTAATTATCTTATATTTAAATGTTGATTTTTTTTTGTTTCTTTAGATTTATCAATCACTATAAATGTTATTTTTTGCTATGATTTTATGTTATTTATTTAAATTTGTTAAATGAATCAATCTCATACATAATTACCACACCAATTCTTTATAAATGTTGTAATTTATTGTTAGATTGCCTAAGATAAGATTCTTAATATATTATCAATTTGTATTGCTTATTTATTATTTATATGCTAATTATGTTCTTTTTATTTTAAAAAAAAATTGAGCCCAAAAATTGTATAATTTTCTTTTGATCTAAATGTGTTACTATTAATTATTCTAATATAAGCTTTAAAGTTTATTGAAATTTATTTAATTTAAATAAATATATGAATTCTAAGTTGTCATCATTATTATTTTGAATTATTAATATATATTACTTGTAAATTGAAAATTAGATCAAACTTATATAGAAAATAGAATTGGAAATCATATATTATTGGCATTATATCCGTAATATTTCTATATTTTCAAAATATAAAATGAAATTTTAACTTTTATTTTTGAAAAATAGGGAATTACGAAAAAAATTGAAAGTTTTGAAATTGTTCGTGCGCACGTTCCATTTTTTATTACATGATCTCAAATAATAATAATAATAATAATAATAATTTATTCTTCCAAGTATTGAATATAGGACCATTAACCTTCCCCGACTGACAGAACATTCCGCTACTGACACTTGAAAAAGCAGTTTTCAAGGTCTCGTCGCTTCGGTAAATCACTTGAGCCCTGATACATTTTCGGTGCTATGGAGCTAGACCAGTGAGTTATTACACTTTCTTCATAGGATGACTACTTCCAAACCCACCTCCTGGTGTAATACCAGCCTATTATCACTATTATCACTAATACGTCTAAACAATTTCTCGTTTATCTATCCTCGATGGAAATAAATTAACGTGTTTTTGAAGTATACATTCAATTCAGTAAACACCAGAGTATCAAATAGGTCTAGGCAAAATGTTGTTTTCCTACCTACGGTGAGGATGAAGGTTACTTGCTCACTAGCTGATGTGTCAAAATCTCATAAAATACAACGAATTAACTCATCGATAATCTGAAATGAAATATTTACACGTCAGTGATGGATATATGTGGCCACTAGCTAATATATCAAGATCTTATAAAATACAACACATCAGCGAAGTGCGTTAAGAAAATATTTTTAGGTCTTAAACACACTTAATAAAATCCAAGACTTACCTCAAAAAGTAATTTTCCTAAAGAAGATAAAATTAAGTTAAAAAGAACAAGACACTTGTTCTTAATTCATGACATATCCAATTAAAACTCGCTAAAGCTCGATTTTAGTAATAATTAAACAAATTTAAAAGTAAGTTTTGAACCTCAGTAACATTTTGTTCAACTCGATTCGACTAATTTACAATTCTCTATATATGTAATCCATGGATATGCATCAATATATATGCCTTTGTATTGTATCCTAAAAAGGAACAATTCGGATTACACTACTTATTCTTCTTTCGTTACACACTCTTAACACACGACACATGTTAGTTAGTGACACTTGTGGATCTTAGTAAACGTGAAACACAAGAATGTAATATGCAGTGTTCTAAAAGACCGTTAGATGCTAGTCGGACGACAAAATAGGATCTAGCGCCTAATTGGCATTTATTCAGGGTTCAATCGGGTCTAAGCAAGAAAAAACATACGCAATTGATTTAGCACTTCGACGGAATGTAGTCGGAGTTAGACGGTGACTTTTAGAATAGAGGTAACATGTGATCTCATGAAAAAACACAAGATACTATCAATATCTCAATACTCATCCAAAGCAAGATCACAAATTTAAATTACCAAGGAAAATATGTCCCCAAGAACAAAAAAAAACCTAACAAAGCATGGTTTTTACAAAGTACATTAGCTCTGCAAATATCATAACTACATACTAACAGCTCACACAATGATCAGAGCAAGGAAATGCAGAGAGCTGTTCTAACTGACCAATCGAAACTTTTCTCTCTCTAACGGATCGCGTCATGCGTGAGATGGTTAAACTGACCGGCAGAGTCAACGTGCAACACCGACGTTGGCTAGTTTCATGTCAATAAGTTAGGCATCGAATAGCGTTCTTCACAAGTCATCAAGAATGGTAGACAAAAGCAGCCCCTGTAAAAACTCACACCGTCTAGCCTTCTCGTTGTTCCTGTCCGTTGATATAGATGGCGGTATTCTGCAAGCATGGACAAATGCAAAGGAAAAATGTTACATATAAGTTGCTGAACAAAAGAGTAGAAGTAAACCCGAGGGCAATTTTGACGAAGGCATCAGTTTTGGTTCATAGTTTACAACCTATTTATCTCGATATAACAACCAGGATGGAGGATTGATACGAGAGAATTTTGAGGTAGGATTTCAAACAAGTCCATAATAAACGAATTTCAAATCGACTGAACCGTTCCAATAAAAGCTCAAATAGTTGCGCTTAATTCATTACAGAATCAACTGAACCAGAATAACTCGATGAATTTGTTAGTATGAATTGCAAATCCTCAACTTATTCAGTCCAAATGTATATAGGCAAAGTGCACTAAATATATTCTTTTATTACTAGAATAACATATCCCCAACCTTCAATATCAGCAGCACTTACACCGTTGCCCAACCTAATCCTCGACTAAGAAACCGAACTTTACTGACCATCATGAAGAGGTCTTACATTATCGGTATCTCAACAACTTATAATAAACAAAGTTTCCATGGCACTAATTGGCATGCTCGAGAAAAGTATTTTATGTTCTCGTCAAATGCAATTCCAGCATGATCAAGAAGCTCATTTACACTGGTTAACTAGCAACACCTATCAGTTCACAAACATGATCTGGCTTACCAGAATAGAGAAATACGGAGCGTTGTCGAAAGCACAAAAAGTGTATCGTTTTGGTTACAGAACCAGGCAAAAAATTAGTTATAGTGAATTTAAATCTTAAGTATACTTGGTGCCTATGAGTCAACGGATCAGAAAGGGTACGACATATAAGGCCAGGGGTACAACGGTGAGTCGAAACTAGGTGAATTGGGTAAAAGTTAACTAAATGATTGCTCTTAGAATTGAACCATAAAGGTTACTGGAAAGAAATGTTTGCCAACTTCTAAAGCTACAATTTTAGACCTAGAATACCAATGTAAATACCTAAATATCTCAAAGACCTTAAAAGCAACGTTAAAGAAACGAAAAGCTGCAGATGAGAAAATTTAACAGTCAAAATCAGCTATACAATAAAACTGGAAACTTCAGGTAACAACAAACAAAGAAACTCAAGCCTGTACTGGAAACAACATAAAATTGAAAACTGATTAAATCCCGGTGGTAATACATTGTTTCACATAGTATCTAGCATCTACGATCAGCTCCGCATCACATATTTTTTATTTTGAAGTAATATGCTTTACCTTGCATTATGACAAATCTGTGAATATACGCAGATTTTCTTTTTGTTGGGTTATGAAATACAAGATTATGCTGGAAAACCATTGGCTTACCTCTCTGAAGAATCATCACAAGAAGTCTTCCCTGAGAAGCTAGCTTCAGCAGGAGAAGCGGTTGCAACGGTTTCAGGTCTGTGAGTTGGTTGAGGACTATTGACAAATGACAAAAGCATGGAATCAGCAGCTGCATCAGATGAAGAACCAACAGATGGGGCCTCCTTGATACAACGCAAATGTTTCTCCTGCAACTCTTTCCTCAGCATAAATATTGACGATCGAGAACGACCATTACGATGTCTCTTATTGCAGAGAGCGTATGTGGAAGTTAAGGTAAATGCAAAATGATCACATAAACAAATTAAGACACCAATTAAGATAAGCCTTAATGAATAGCATAACTATAGGAAACTTAGTTGCATTATCAAAGTAACTCATTCTGACAACATAAGAAGGATATCTTTAAAATACTCTCATGCTGTGTGATTACATGTGAAGCCATGTTTATCCGCACCTTTGTAGAGCAAACAGGGCAAATCTGGTAACAGAACGAACTTCAGTTACGATCCAGTAATGATTTCTATTGATACCAAAAGCTAAAGAAAATTAAACAAAGTAAACAAGATTAATGAACAAGAAAGCAAAAAGCTAAAGACTAGAAAGGGCTGCATAACATGACCTCCTTTACGTATTCCGAAAACAAAAAGGATATCAAGTGAATTCTAAGAAAAATTGTTTTCTTTCATCTACCATTTAGAAGTTCAATCCTCTGCAAAGTGAAAAACCACACACTCGAAAACTAATAGCTAGTAAAACACTCCAGTCAGTCGCTTCTTATTCTTTCTCATTATCTATAAATAATAATGTTCACTTCCAATCAACTAAAAGCAGCCCCAACGTAGTCCTCAAAAGTACCAATTAAGCTCAAAAGATGCTACCTTCTAACTCACTCGGTCGACTCAAGAACTAATGAAAAATATCGGGAAACAAAAGACCCTGGTTAAAAACTTAAAATACAACCAAGATTCTACTGATACGACAAGATAAAGAAAGCAACTGCAAAGTGATTCAACTTTCCCTAAATATAAGCAAAGAAAGATACCATGTGAGCTCTTAGTGTTTGTTGTCATTTCTATTCGAAGCTCATTTCTCCTAAAAATGTAAAACACACTTCAAAACTAATACCTAGTAAAACACTCAGTTCTCTTCTTTTTCGTCGTAAAATGCAATCTAATGAGCTTTTAACTGTCTTCACCTATCAATAAACCTCACACCTACTAACCAAAAGTACCAATTTCAGCTCAAAAGACATACAACCTTCTAAAAACTGACTAGGTTGTTCAACATAGTCTTAACATATACTTTCATGATAGAAAAGGAGTCGGAATTACCCCGGGCTTCACCTCCTGCCGGTGGTCGGCGTCAATGTGGCAGCACAACCCGAGAACATCAAAATCCTCTAAGCAAAACGGGCAAGCCAATTCCTCCGATTTTTCCTCAATTTCAACGTCGTTGACTTCTTCACCCTCGTACTCCCCTTCCGTTTCCTCATCCTCTTCAATGTAATCATCTTCACAAAATTAAATTAATCAGCACAAAACCTAAAAAACATAAACCACGAGCTACAGCTACAGCTACAGCTAGATTCAATTCACTGACCTGTACTAGGTATCGAATAAGAGGACAGCGCAATCTCCAAATCATCGTAGAACCGATCGCCCATGTTCATTCTATGTAATATTACACAATTAAAACTGAAACACTACAATACAGGGATTACGTGAATGTATAACAAGAAAAACAGGAAATTATACAACAGGGCAGTAGGGTTTGAGAGATGGTTTAGGTGTAAGCGAGTTTATGCAGAGGAAATGGAAAAAAGGCAAAGCTTTTAGAGGAAAAATTGGGGGTCGGCGATTTGGAATGAATAAAAATGGATTATTGTGGACACGGATCGGCCCCCTATGACTCCCGCGTTATTTCATCAACGGCCATGACTTTCTTTGTTGATGTGTTCTTGCGTTGCGCTTCCATTACTTTTCATTTTTTTACTAAGATAAATGTTGTATGCCAACTCTACTCTACTCGGTTGGTACTAATTTAGACCGGGTAAGAGTTAATTACTTAATTATAGCAATTTCACTAAATTATCAATATTTTTGTACATAATTTTTTTTTTTCTCAGCGCTAACATATACAGTATTCTTTTCATCCCGGTTTAACTTATCTAGTTGATCGGGCGTGGAGGTTAGGAAAAAATAAGTTTTGTGGAATCTTTGACTTTTTCAAAGGTGGAGATTGAGGGTGGAGATTGTGTGAGAAATTTGTCATTTATGGGCTGACAAGTTAAGTTATGACATACCGAAATAGCAAGTAGCGAAGTTAAGCTGAGACGGAGGGAGTCCAAACTATACAGATTTGGTAAATAAACCACCAAACTTATTTTCCGACCATTTTTCGTTTGAATTTCACACACGCGTGATACATTTTTAGGATTTTTTTTTTTTTTTTTTTTTTGTTTTATCCAAACTACCTTTTAGTAGGCAAAAAGTGTAAAATTATTTCAGATATTTTTTTCTTAACAATTCATTTGAATCACCAATGGTTCTCTTCCCCAATATCTCGAACCTATATTATTAAAGATGAGCCGCTTCTCTACTTACTAAATGGTTGTTTGGACAAAACGACGCTCTTAAAATTTTATCACGCGCAAGTCACGTGCCGAATTACGACGAAAAATTGTTGAAAAATGAGTTTGGTGGTTTATCTGTCAATCAGAAAATAAGTTTGGTGGCTTATCTGTCAAATCCGTATTGTTTGTATGTATCAGTGCCAAGAAAAAAAGTTTAGTGGTTTATGTGCAAAAACACTGATAATTTGGTGGGGTTGCTGTAATTAATCAGACTAGGTAAAATCGGTTCGGCCCAATAAATTAATCCAGTATGTTCGATATTTCAAATGGATTGTATTATACGAATTTGAATCCGAAGTAGCATTAAGCTCAAAAGATTCAACTCAATGGGTCAAACGATCTACCCAAAAGTTTTCATATATTTAAGGGGTGGGGCTGGACTAAGGTGGGTCTGGCCAAGCTCAATAATATTTGTCTCGATATAATTTTTGGGCGGGCGGACCCGACACAGAATATGGTGTTGGTCCAATAGGTTAGGGGGGATGGGACCGACCGAATTGTCACATCTACATACTATCGATTAAAGGTGACAAAGTCGATCTGACTCATCCGATATTTTAGATGGACTAAACCATAAAAATCTTGAAATATTATCGAGCTCGACAAGTCTGACTCAATGGACGAGAGTCTGACGAGCTACAAGCCGTCTTAAAAATATTAGTAACATTATAAAGGGATGAGTTGAGTCGGCTTGATTAATTTCAAGCTCGATAAAATTTTAGACCGGCTAGACATGTAACCTTGGTCTAACGAGCTGGGTCCGGTGAGCCATTAGAATTGCTACCTCTACTGCCTATTATTCATTTGGTGGTGGAATCTAATTAATCTGCATTCATCTACCAAATTAACTGTGGATTGTCCCATTGAATTGATGGTAGAGCGCTATTTCCTTCCAGGTTTCATCCACCGACTTAAGAGCATCACCAATGATAGGTGCAATTCAAAAAAGTGATAATCGTTTCTTAATGGTATGTCAGGGGAACATAACTTCTTTTTTGCCTCTAACTTTTTAACTGATGAAATAATCAAGTTACTGTTTCTGTCCCTAATTGGTTGAGACCAACTATTGTAAATGACTTTGAGTCACCCAATATATTATCGTGTACTACCCAAACAATTAATATCGTGTACAACATTCTCATGTAAAGAACAAAGTCGAGCAAGCACATTGTACATGATATTGTGTAAGTATAGATACACGATGAGAATGTGTACATGACGTTGGGTGGATAATATTGGGTAGATATCATGTAAGAATGTACACGATCTGAATGTAAACACAAGTTTTTTCAAATAATGTTGGGTGGATATCGTATAAGAATGTTACACAATAAGAATTTTGAACACGATATTGTGTATTTTGTACACGAAGTGGGTGATTGGTTGGTTGAAGGTACATTAA
Organism: Ajuga chamaepitys; assembly: GCA_958295605.1. NCBI lineage: Eukaryota > Viridiplantae > Streptophyta > Magnoliopsida > Lamiales > Lamiaceae > Ajuga > Ajuga chamaepitys. Next base: position 51,841,788 of record OY282507.1, read on the forward strand.
ATTAGGATTAAAATAGGCATCACAACAATAAAGTGGGTATTTTATGGATTAAAAAGTCAAATAGGTAAAATAGTCATTTGGGAGCTCTGACACGGGTACAGTATCGGCTACCCTTAAACAAATAAGGTACAATTATCATTGTGACTCTTGAGTACAATATAGAGAGAGAAAGATGATGTACATTTAAATGTACCCCATAAAGTAGTATTTGTACCTTAGATGATTGGAGAGAATAGATACAGATGTAATAGATAATTAACTTTTGATCCGACAATGATGTGTAACTTTGTAAGTGAGGTGGACATAAATTGTACACAAACTAAGGTATGTGTTAGGAATTAGAGTGCAATTATTGAGAATTTAATAAGATGAAAAATAAAGAACACATATTTGTTAACACAGTTCGTCAAGAATGATTACGTCTGGGACTATTACCAAGCCAGAAGATTAACTAATAATTCCGGTGATAACAAATACAATGAATCGGTGAGTTATATATACTCCACACTTGACCGTGGCCCTAAAAGCTCATTCAACTCGAATTCTGTTTTCCGTAATTGTGGAACGTGAAGTAATCAATCAGACTCCATAACCCAACAGTATGTGTTGGAGATGCTCTAATGGTGAATTGTCTCAATTTGATTGATGGTGGAGCAAAAATAATCTTTCATCTATCGAATCAATGGTAGGTTACCTTGGCTCGAGTTGGTGGTGGAGCCCAATAATTTTCTTTTTCATCCACTAAATCAATGGTGGATTGTTCCACGGATAGGTTAGTGGTGAAGTCTAATTAATATATTTATCGAATCAATAGTGAATAATTTCAGTCGAGTACAATGACTATCAAATAAATTTGAGATAGACCCATATAATTTTCTTATATAAATTAGAAAATGATAGATAATCTAGTTGACAATTATGTTTTATTATTATATTTATATATATCGCTTGTTGTTCAAATAATTTTTATATTCCCACACCAAGATATATTGACTAGAGGCACATATAACAAGTGAAAAAATAATGACATTTTAAATATGGTGTCTAACATTATCTCTGCAAAATAACGAAAATGAAAACTAAGTTTATCTTTATGAGATGGAGGAAGTATTTTATATATATTACACATAAATTACACCTTGGTGCTTATAGTTGGAGGATGGGTTAAAAAAAACAATTTGTGTGTGTATGTGTGTGTTTGTATGTATATAAATATATTCTATATGGTTGGTGGTGTCAATTTACTTATAATACATTATTTTAATTCAAATATTATTTTATTTCAAGTTTTGTTTTACTTATTTGGTTGGTGGTGACTATTTATTCTAATACATATTATTTCAATTTTTATCTTTTTTTTTTATTTTATTTGGTGCATGGCGTCAATTTATGTAAATTACATTCTAAATTTTGTTTTTTGTTTTTCTAAGGGAACATTTTGTTTTTTCTTTATTTTGTTGGTGGTGTCAAATTTTGTTGTATTCCTTATTATTTAATCAAAATTTATTATCTTCTTTTTTTTTAGTTGGCGGTGTCATTTTATTTGTAATACATACATACATATATACATATATATATATATATATATAACCAAAAGTAGGTATAAAAAAATCATTAGTTTTATATACTCATTCTCTGATATTATATACAGGTCAATCCCCATCCTCATGTTTTTCTTTTTGGATAAATGCAAACGACGTTTTCTCTTATTTTATATTCTAAGTGAATTGATATTACTATTTCAAGAAAGTGTGTATAATTTATACAGGAAAGTTATATCCTATCCCCGGGTATTATCTTCGAGTTTGTCCGTCGTCTATAAGATGCTACACCAAAATAATTACATCAAGGGATTTATGCGCTATACCAATATAATACCGGAATGCACTTGCTGACATGGTTGTGGCGAAGTAAGCAAATGGTGTAAATAGACGGGATCATTTATTCCATCTAGTAGTTCACTGCTTCTTACATCTGTCGTATATTAACTAATGATGTTATTAAACACATTTTATGTATAACATTAGGTAATGTTATAAGCATGGTTGCAGAAGTCGAAAAGCGAAAACGGAACAGTGTGAAACTGCATAGCGCCTAGGCCGCCTAGACAGCTAGCTCCAAGACGATGCCTAGATTTTTTTATTTTTGTTTTGCAAATTTAATTTTTACAAGTCTAATTTAAATATTTATACTTAAAAAAAAATTCAAATTTGCCTACAAAGATTCATATAGTTAATTATGTAAGATGTAATGAGAAGAGAGACGACAGGGGAACTCGAATAGTCGGAAAGAGAATTCTAACTTTTATTTCATTTATTCTGTCATTGGAATGAGAAGAGTGAGAGTTTTAACTTTTAAGTTTTATCTTTTTAATTTAATAAAATTCTTCAAGTTCAAAAAACGACGACATTTTCAATTAAAAAATAATAATAATTAAAAAAAAAAGAGACCGCCTAGGCCCGTCTAACCCCTAGGAGGCTCCTAGGCCCAAAATCGACTACAGAAGGCGATTTGCACAAAAGTGGAAGGAATTGACAGCGCCACGCCTAGGTGGCCGCCTAAACCGTCTTTTACATCCATGGTCATATGAAACACCCTTTGAATTAGAGAATTCCATCTGCAAAATATTCATATTAAGCAAAACACTTTACTTTGAGTAGGGGTTACAATCCTGCAGGTTGGGCCATTATCAGATCAGCACAATAAGGACTAATCCAAACCCGTCGATTAAGCTTATTAGTCTATACAACTTTATATGCTGTACAACGAAGGTCTAGAAAACTAGACATAGTTCCTAAACAAAATTCTTTCAAGTTATCTAATCAATATTTCCCTCAATGCGGCTAGTCCATATGTCTTCAAACTTTTATTCTAGTAAATTTTTTGAACCAAATCAATCAACTCCTTCATTCCCAAATAAATTACTAGTAATAAATAGTTAAAAAATTTAAAAATTATCAGGCCATTATCTGTTTGACCCGATATGACCTCGAATTTCATTGTCTCTTATCGGGTTAACTTGATAACGAATTTTATAGTTGAAGGCTTTTTCAGAACATCTAGAGTGAAAAGCACACTACTGCAGTTTTCAGAACATCTGGAGCGAATCATTTCTTCCATAAAAAACTACTTTTAACAGTAAAAAATACTATAAGTTGAAAGAGTACAACTTTTTGTATGAACTCCCAGTTCATGCATAATCTTTTGCTCTTGAGCGCCACCTAGCCCTGTAGTCCGTCGACGGTGATACTTTATTTTCCGCAGGCTACAGCCAGAAAAAAGTTATTACAAAGGGGTGAAGGAGACGAGAATATGAAAGCATACAATCAGAAACTTAAGGGAAAACATTCAATATAAATGATTCATGCAGAAACATCTAACAGAAAATAATAATCGTGCAAGTACAAAATCTTCGTGCTTGTTGCTTTTTTCTTTCAACTTCTAATTGCGGGTAATTTGGCTTGATCTTTATCGCCATAAGAAGAAAAAAACTTAACAGATATCTCAGTGCTATCTGCCCTCGAAATCTAGGAAAAAAATCTTCAATTTTCATAAGACCATCTTGACTGTTATTCAAAATGCTAACTTTCCTAGTACCACGGATTCGGGTTACGATTTTAGTTATTCTCTTGATTCTTCTAGCTAACCTATCAAAGCAAGATGTCTCAGCTCTTGTTATAGTAGTAACTTGTAAGGGCACCGGCCTTTTGGGACACTACAGAAAAGATCAATGGGAAACAAAAGTCTTTCGACTCAGTTCCCATTTCCTCATAACTCAACATTGAAGGCCAGGGTCTTACTGGCCACCCTCTATCACTATTCCTCGAACCAATTTCGTAGAGAGTCATCTACTTTTTAAACCTAGACGCAGCCAAACATAGTAGCTTATCAAAGCAAACAAATAGAGAAATGCACAATTAAGGCGGCTTCATTACTCTAATAAGATAATATTATATACAGAAATAAAAGAACTAACCAATCAAGGATTTCAGAAACTAAGCAGAAGAACAATCAGTTGGGGCTGGCTGGTGATTTACAACCAACGGTGGGCGCAAAGCTCGGTGATTAGCTTCTTTCTGCTTCCGCGCATTGAACATTTCCTCAGTCTCAACCACAACCAACCTTTTCACCTGAACTCAAAATTCACAATATAAAAAAAAGAAAATCATTACACTGATTACAAATAATCGCTCCAGGAAAAGAAAATTAGAAACCTGCTGAATCATTCCCCGGACGGTGGGCGTATTCCAGCGCATCACAGTACGGTTGCATTTACCGAGACGCAATGCTTCTAACGTCCGCCGGTGTAGTTTCCTGGTTCCCGGCATGCCCCTCACCAGCGTTATGTATAGATTGGGGCTCCACATAACTGGAACATTTGCTTTAAATTTGTTGAATGCACTCATTTTCTTGATCCTTTTTCGAACAAGAAAAAAGTTGTGGATTAGTGATGAAATAAACTGGTTGATGAATTGAAGAAGAGCCAGAGCAAATAAGGGGTGGGTCGGTACGGAATACCGAAAATTGAACCCCATACCGTATACCCTACAGATTTTTTCGGCATACCGAAATACAACCATACCGAAACATTCGGTATACCGAAAGTTCGGTAGGACAAACAACCTATACCGTACTGTACCGAAATATTCGGCATACCGAAACTCAAAAAGGTATTGGTATATACCGTTACATACAGTATTTCAAAGCTCAAAACCGTATCGATCTATACTGTGTCATACCGAAACTCAATGTATATACCGTTCCATACCGAATTTTATATACCGAAAAGTACTATTTTACAAGCTCAACATCAACATAAACTTTAAAAACAAACTTAATGTGATCGATCTATTGAAGCTTACAAACAACGAAAATAACAATAAACATCTCGCCTCAGTAGTCAGTGAAGACAGAAATTTAGTAAATTCCAGAACACTTGCTTAAAGATTGATTCTAAATACTAATATGGAAATACACCAACTGAAAAAACGTGAAAGTACATACTTTAGGAATTAGGATCAAGTCATCAAATATATCACACAAAAGCTGTAAACAAAAGTATTAAGGACCCTTCCCAACAACATTTTTTATTTGCATTATGATTTCTTATCAACAATTATTATAAGCCTAAATTAATGAGCAAAAGCTACTGCATTGTCAACTCTATCTATATTCATGCTAAACTTCTTATCTACAATATGTGCAAACAGAAGATAGAGATAGGAATACTCTCTTCATGCTAAAATGATTGATGTAACACTAATACATAGCAAGGTGCCAAGATATTATGGTTCAAGGAACTATAATAAACAATAAATTTTACCCAATTCAATGAGATATTCTAAGTTTATACATAGTTCTGCAACAGAACAATATCGATGATTTAAACTAAGGCACACCGTTTCATAAAGAAACATATACAAAAAATAAGGGACAAATTAGTATATTTATGCATAGTTACAGAATTTATTGATGGTTCATATATAAAGAATATGAATTAGTATGATTGATGGTTCTTTCTTTCATTAACTTACTGAGGCTATTATCCACAAAATTGCATAAGATTCTTCATCGTTTTATTTCTGGAATACTTACTAATTCAAATTTGGCCTCTAATTTCAGCCTCAGGTAAGTTTTTTCTTAGCATAATGATAAATTTTTTTTCCATTTATTTGTGTATCATCGAACTCATCATTTCGCTAGACAGAGAGAAAGATCTTTCAAGTGGAAGTATGGTGAACACATAGCAGATAATTAGAAGAAACAACTGACATACCGAAACCTAAACCCGATGGATGAGCGACGACGAAGCCTCGCGAGCAGGCGGCGGTGCGGTGGTGGTCGGCGAGTCGGCGACGGCGGCTAGGGTTGTGAACAAGGGAAGACTGAAGAGTGGATCAAAATTAGAACAGTGTAAATGTAATATGTGTAATTCGTTCAAATTGAGTGTATAATTGGATTTTTTTTTATTCTGACTTTTGTAAATTCATTAACAATAACTATTAAACTATCTTAAAAACTAAACTAGAAAAGTAATAACTAATTGGTATTTCGGTATACCGAAATATGATGATAGTCACGTACCGATATATTTCAATATCTAGATTAATTACAACAACTACATCAAATTGTTAGCGTTTTTTGCATATAAATTATTAATTTTTTTAATGATATTGATACATATAAATTATACGATTGAAATAAATCATCAAATTTATTTTTCGATCAGTTTTTGTCGGAATTCTGCACGTGATTACGGCAAAAACTTGTGCGATAATAAACTTTTAAGGACTTATTTTTGTCCAAATAATTTTTTTTTTTCCTAACAATTTATTTGAATCACCAACGGTTCTCTCCCCCAAAATCTAGAACCTCAATTTTTTAAGATGAACAGCTCCTCTACCTTAAAAAATATGTTTCGACAAAAAAAAAAAAAAAAAAAATTATCACGTCCAAGTCACGTGTAAAATTCCAAAGAAAAATGATCGGAGAATAAGTTTGGAAGTTTATCTGCCAAAATTCGTATAATTTATAGTACCTCCATCCCAGCTAATTCGTCCGTCCCAACTAATCTTGTACACTCCTTAAAAAGGAAAGTTATAATAGAATCTCCAACCTCAAAATCTTCACCTTCAGTTTCAATCCTCAATTCACCTTTAAAAAGTCTACAAAATTCTAAAAAAAAAAATTTTTTAATACTTGTGTCAACCCTCTCGGTGCAAGAATAGCCAGGACAGAGGTAGTATGTGTCAGTGTCACAAAAACAAGTTTAGTGATTTATGCAAAAACATACCTACTTTGATGGAATTGTTGTAATTAATCCTATATTGAAATACCGTACCAATTTTGTTCGACCAAAATATGAGAAATTCTAAATACTTTGGTATAGTACTGTATTATACCGAAAAAATTCGATGTACCGAAAAATTTAATATATTCGATATTTTTATAGAATTAGTACGATATTTCGGTATTCTTCCCTATCTTAGAGCAAACCAAGGATTTCACAATGCTCGTGTGGGCTGAGACCCAAAAGTACGGCCCATAGATAAAAGCCCATTTCCCATTTGAGCATAAGTACCAAAAAGCCTTGGAATAAATCTGGCCCAAACAATATGAAAATAGCCCATTTATGCATCAGATAAAAATAAGACACGGAGTCTATTGTATGTCATAGTTTGAGTGTTTAAAAAAACATCAATCTTAAAGTTTATTAGTTAACTAAAAAATTTAGAATTTTTAATACTAAGAATAAATTATATATGATTGAATAGTTCAATCTGCAAATAAAGAAATAGAATATTAAGAATATATGATTTTAAAAAGACTGTATATTTTTGTACTAGTTTAAAAATACTTCATGTAAAATAAAACTCTTATTTTATGATTGAAAGGACTAAAAAATGGGATTTGAACTTTGATGGACCAACGAGCTTTTTATAAAAAATACTGGGGACTATATTTTGTGCTATCAACCCTTAATACTAAAAGAGCGTTACAGAAAATAGGAGAAAACATGTGTTGCTCCCACAGTCTTTTTGCCGATTTTTATTTTTTTATTTTTGTTAAATTTTAAAACTGCTCTAAAATAGTTCCACTACATCCACAAGTTTGAAACATCTGCCTCGATTTTTAGATTAATGAAGTTCCCAATTGAACTCCTGTTTTTTGTTGTTTCAATTCAGATTTTGTATGCTTTATGGTCTATCAGTGTTGTTACCATTAATCTTTCTGGCCCTTTTATTATTGAGAAGAACCATAATTCTATTTGTTGAGCAGGTAATGAAATTCAATCTTCACATGACGTAATCGAGCCTAGAACAAGGGGCACATCTGTACCCCAAAATATTTAGTTTATTTTTATTTTTATTTTTATTTATAGGTATCATTTTTAGTCATTATTGTCATGTTAGTCGGTAGTTGTACCCCCAAAATATTATTGGGAAATAAACGAATAAACGAAACGAACAAGCAAACGAAAGATAACTGTGCAAGAAACAAAATTAAAAAAGATCCCAAATCAAATTCAAATGAGAGTTCAAACAAAGAGCAATAATTGAGTATCTATCAATTGATACTCGACCCAAACTAACAACGCTCGAACAATCAAGCTAAATTCAAAGCCAAAATAATTCTAAACTCTCTATCTCAAAGAATCACAATAGGACCTATTTATAAGCCCCCAAACCTAATCCTATACAAGAAAGGAATCCAATTGGGCCTAATTCGCGTAGGCCCAAAAAACTGCCCTTCCTAACTGGCCTCGGCCGAGGTAGTAGCAACAAAGCCAAAAAACTGACTCGACGTCTGGGCCGAAACAACCTTCCAGCGCCAATCTTCAATTTCTTGTCACATTTGGTCGCGGCCGCAATCACCCGTCCCGGCCGCGTCCTCCAACGCAACCCAATTCCAACAATACTCAAATTCAATCCTCCACCTCGATACGAACGTCAATTCAAACCCAATTAGATTCAACGTACAAATCCTAACAAATATTTAGATTTTTTCATTTACAGGTAGCATTTTTAGGCATTATTGTCATGTTATCTTTGCAGTAGCGCGTGTGAATCCTCTTTCCATCAATCAGAGTTTGAATCCTTTTGATAGTTGTATCGTTTTCGTGTTTTGTTATGACATATTTAAATAACATTTCTATAAAGTATATATCGTACCCCAGTTTTAAATTCCTGGATACTACTTCACAGTAGTACAATGGTATTACGTGGTAGAAGTGGCGTGAGACAGTGCCTACGAAGGGGAAAGCTACGACAATGGTGGTCGGCGATGGTGAAAAGAGGCATATAACCGAAAAATAAATGAGGAATACATTTTTTATGTCTAACTTCTGAACATCTTTTGGAGTTGAAGGGATGTTGTTGTCCATGGATAGGGCGAATGTTTCTTGATCTATGCTTTGCTTCCTGAGGTAATTTTTCGTGGTATCTTGATGTCGAAGATTAATTTTAATTTTTTTTTCTCCGAACAAAGAAAAAACTCTTTCCTCTCCCATGGTGACTCGAACCCAAGCACTAAAGGCCTAGATAGTAGATGCAGGGCCGAACCTAGTCATTTTCGGGCCTGAGTCGAATTTTTTGAGAATGGACCCCTAAATTATAGTTTTTCTTTAATGGACAAACATAAAAGAGAACACATAAAAAAAAAATGAAGCATTTTCATAATGCTAAAAATATTTATATCAAAATATAAAAAATAAAAGACAAACAAGTTGAAAATAACTATCTAAATAAAACTCGCCTCACAGTTTTGACAGTAAAAATATTAACCAAGGGGTCAAGCAATAATTTATATATATATATATATATAGCATATTCATGTGGGTCCAAAACTCCAAATCATAATCAAATTGAAATATATATTTAAAATTAACTCGAGGCCCATGATGGCTAAAGCAAGCCCTGCTGCCAAGGAAATATTATAATAAAATTGAGGCCCACAAGGCAGCCCAGGTGCCCCAGGCCCAACGCCCAGCAATTTACAGCAAAAAGGAGGTGTAATGACTTAAGTAGGATTCAAACCCACATTTGTACAACCCACCTACTATTAGCTTACCATTGGATCACTTAACTCTTTCATGTAATGTTTTGAACAGATTAATATATTTAATATGTATATATAAATATAAATATATGTAAAATTATTTTGGATCCCTAAAAAATTGTAATTTTTTCGGGCTGAGTCGACGGACTCTTCCGCTTAATGGAAGGTCCGACTCTGAGTAAATGCTCTGCCACTTAAGTTATCCAACTTCGTTATTGATGTCGAAGATTATGGAATTGCTAAAGGTTGGTGTCATCATATCTTATTGATCATCATCGTTGTTTTTACATCATTATTGAGTCTCTTAGATTAGATTAATTTTGTTTATTTTGTGCTATATATACTTGATGAGTGAAACTAGGTATGTTACCCATCATTGGAACACACATAATCACATACATCGGTGTATTTTTCTGAGAACCTACGTGTAGATATTAGATTGATATTTTAGGTGTATTTCAGTATTTGAGGTATAATTTATTTCATGAAGTTCATTATGGTTGAATATCATCTATTTCTGGACATCATTTATTACAGTTTCTTGACTTGATACCTGAAGCAGTTGCTATAATTATTATAAATAAATGACATTTTTAGTATAAATTAATTAAAGTCCATATCCTAATCTAGTCCATTACTTTCAGAATCGGTGTTCAGATTCTTAGTTGTTATTTAGATCCGCCATTGGTGAAAGCTTGAAGTTAGGGTTTATTGGTATGGGAATACAAGGAACAACAAAAATAAGATTTCTTAATTTTTTTTTTTAATTTTATTTGTTTATTGTTTTTAATTATTTATTTTTTTTTATCATTAAGAATATTCTAAGTATTTTATAATAATAATTTATTTTATTAAATTAATAAACTATTAAAATATTTAGTGGGTTGTGAATAATCACCTGTCTTAAATTAAATATTCATTACTAACCAATTATCTTCAAAATGGGTCACCAAATATAATGATTAAGACACCCTAACAAAGTGAGTAATTGAAGAGTTTTGTATGGTCCACTAATTTATCACGTGGAGGAGTACTTTTTCTTTTTTTTAAATGACATGACTCATATAGAAATTTTTTATATTAAAAAAGAAAAACAAATAAAAAAAAGTGTCACACATGACTAAACTAAACCCCAAACACGTTGGCGATCAAGTATTATTTAAAGGGTGTTTGACTAAATTTATTTGGAACATCTTATAAGCTCTAATATTTTATAAGTTGTTTCAAAAATTTATAAGACGTAATTTTTAAGGAGCTTGTAAGTTAATAAAGTGTTTGGATAAAAAAACTTATAAGCTTGTAATAAAAATATAGTGATTTAGCTATAAATTTGGGTCTAATTTAAAACTTAATATTAAACACACGTTTTGATTAATGTATGAAATGTATGTAGTGTGTATATTGTGTAAAATGTGGGTAGGGTGTGTAGTGTGTGGTATGTGTAGTGTGTGCTGTGTGTGTGGTGTGTGTAGTGTGTGCATAGTTTGTGTAGTGTGTGAAATAGTGTGTGTAGTGTATGACTTGCTACAAAATATAAACAAACCAAATAAATTAATACATCGAGGGCTCGTTTAATAGGTTGTATTAGGAATGACAATGGGGCAGGTCGGGGCGGGTACCTGAATATCCATGCCCACCCCATCCTTTAAACGGGGCGGGGTGGGCGACTCACTACGGGTCACAAGTCGGGGGCAGATCGACCAATTATTTTTGAAAAATAAATAAAATTTAGTTACTATAATTTAAAATAAATGTTGACTTAATACATTCTATAAAAAATATTATTTTTAAGAGTCATCGTAAACTATAAGAAAATAGTAAATGCTTAAAATACATTTATAATCCTACTTTTTAATATTTATTTATGTGTCTAAACTTAATTAATAATTTTTACGTTGTATGCCGTCTGTTATTTGGCATTATTTGATACATGTTATTATTATATATATTGCGTGATTATTAAATACTATATATTAAAGTGATTCATTTATGTGAACAACACCATATATATACTGCGAAGCAGGGCAGGGCATGACCCATGCTCGCTCCCTATCACGAATTACAGGACGGGACGACCCATGTACCTCGGATCAGAACAGTTCAGGTGAATTAGGTCGAAATTATCATCCCTAAATTGTATTAGATCAGATTATATAACTTATGCGACCAAGTCTTACGTTTGGTAGGTCGTAGAGTTTATATAGCTTAGTAAAAGGGGCCCTGTATATAGCCATTATTACCTGTATATAATGCAACCAAATTTGTGTAGAATCGTTATCAAATTTATTACCGCCCATACCGTTAATGAAACGTGGTTAGACCTGGACCATATAAATTCTCATTATATATTTTTTATCTTAATTAGATGAATTCCCTATAAATTCTCATTTCAAAGTTTTTGTTTGAACCCATATGATTTTTGTTGGTCTTTGCTATCATGAGACATTAATAAAACACTTTTGAAATAATACTCCCTCTATTTCAAAATAAATGATCTTTTAACTTCTAGTATTTTATGCATTTTCTCTTTTGGGAAACATAATACTCCCCTCATTTTAAAATAAATGATGTTTTAACTTCTTAATTATTTTCCAAAATAGTTGATGTTTTAGGTTTTTTTACCATTTCTCTTTACTAGTTATGCTCCCGCGCAATGCGTGACATGTTATCTTATAAATTGAAATAATAATTTTAAATAATAATAATTTTTATATTAGTAGTGATAATTGATAATGTAATGCTTAAAACATAATTATGGCGTACGTATATTTTAAGTTTATTAAATTTACTAAACTTGTAAAAGACTTTGATCCACGAATATTTATAATTAACCCATATGTGTGTGTGCGCGCGTGTGTGTGAGTTAGTTAGGGATTATCGTCCATAATTTACATACTATTAACTTTCAACTATGGTCTTATTATGCATGAGGTCGTTAAACAAAACCAACATTTTCTAAATTATTATTCAAGATGTTGGCACCTTAAACAATCAACTTTTTTTCAGCAATCAACTTAATATTGTTTACGTATTAGAAATAATAATATGTTCAAAATAATTGTAATAAACTATATGGATAGTATGAATAGATACGTATAAAAAGAGAAGCTCAAATAAAGAACTGAAGCATATAAAAACCCCTCTATCAACCTTAAAAAATATATGCATTCTAATAAAATATAATAAATTCATTGAATTCCTAACATTGAATGTTATCACTAATTTCTTTATTTTTTAAAGTTATAACTTATTCGTAGTTGCTCAAGCGTACATCCAAAAATTAAGAACACAATCATAAGCCTTTTAAATTGTTTAAAAAAATAGTTATACAAAATCAAATAATTTTTTTACAGAAAAATACATGCCTGCTTTGAAGAAAAACTTAGATATCTTACTATAGTGGGAAAGCAAACCAATTTTTTATCTCTTCATAATTCATTTTTTTCCATATATATATATATATTACTACCTCCATCTTCCTTAGATGGAGTTTTAGATTTTGTAAAATGTCTATAAGAGATATCTTTTAAGTTTCTTGTCCCCCCATTTATTCCAAAACTACCCCTATCACTATTCCTAAAAATTCTCTAAATTTCTAACCTACCATAATTAATGGAAACAGAGATAATATAGAGTAACTGAAGGAATAAAATTATAAAATATAGTTGAGGGTTTATTGTTATTCCCCATATCTCTTAATTTTGTTATCCATAGATAGAAGTGCATATAAAAAATAGAGGTAGTATTAAATTGACTGTTGGAGCCATGGTTGATAGTAGAAAGGAAACAAATAGTGCAAGCGTGAATTTTCAACTTCACATAATCGGGTGTTTATAGGCCTAGAAATTTAATTAATATTCGAAATATATAAAATAATTTCTCAGCATAAGGTAAAATCAATATATAATTAAAATTGATAAGTATAAGGATGCAATAATATAGTCTCAAAGTTGAAATTCTGCCAGTTTCGATATGTATTTAAGGAATTACCCAAATAAATTAATAGGAAAAATAAATTAAGAAAATAAAACTCAAAATTGCATTATAGTTATTTTAATTAAGGAAAGTAAGATGCAATATTACATTAATTTGAAGAGAAAAACTTAATTAATTAATTAATAGATGTTTAAGGTAGAAATAAAGAATGTATTTAAGATAACTTTAGGCGGGAAAGAAGGATTTACATAAATATCCTCATTTAGCTTATATATATATATATATATATATATATTTTTTTTTTTTTTGATCCTATCTAAATCAAAAAATATTTTTAATTTTTCAACCTCTCACTCACATTTGATTTTATTAAATCTTATCACCACAAAATTTAGGGGTATATTTGACAATATATTTATTTCTTAATTTTTGCGGTTCTTTTTAGAACATTATTTATTTTGGAATTGAGAGAATATGCTCTTTGTAATAATTTAAGGATAAAATGAAATCATTTAAAATATTAGGGACTAACTAAAAAAAATTAAACATAAAAGAAAAGCTTTCTAAAATTATCTTCAATTATACACACACTCCATAAAGGGTGTTTAGCCATTTTAATCGAACAAATACAATCATCTTCAATTATACAAATAAAACATATTTTAAAATATTCGACTAATATGACAGACAACGTCTTAAAAAGTTTTCGATCAATATTTACCGAACATAAAGAAGTTAACTTTTTCTAGATATATTTAAAGAAAATTAAAGAAAAGGTGGTAATAGCTCTCACCTTAAAAGAAAAATACTCTCTCGTCCCGCTCAAATTTGCACATTTTTCTTTTCTGTCCGTCCCACTCAAATTTGTACGTCCTTAAAAAGAAAATTTCTCAAATAATCTCCACCCTCAAAATTTTCCTATTCAATATTCATATTTGAAAGTCAATCAAAAAATAAAAAAATTGTTCTTTTTAACCTTCGTAACTGTCCCTACGTGCAAATCTGAATGGGACAGAGGTAGTACAATATTTCCCTTTTCATCTATAAAATGAGTATTTATTAAGAAACTGTGAGCAACAAAACATTGCCAAATTTGTTGAAGCATCAACCCTTTTAGCTCTCTCTTGATTTCATCCATGGCGGACAAAAGGCAGCTTCACGTAGCAATGTTCCCATGGCTTGCCTTTGGACACATTCTCCCTTACTTCAACCTCGCCAAACTCATTGCTCAAAAGGGCCACAAAATCTCATTCATTTCCACCCCAAGAAACATCGATCGCCTCCCAAAACCGCCCCCAAATTCATCTTCTTCATTCAATCTAGTCAAACTACCATTACCAAAAATTGCAGAGCTGCCGGAAAATGCAGAAGCCACCAGTGACATCGGCGACGGACAAATGGACTATCTCAAGCAAGCCTTCGACGGCCTCGAAACCGGCCTAACCCGTTTCCTCGAGGACACCCGTCCCGACTGGATCATCTACGATTTCGCCCCTCATTGGCTTCCCCCGATCGCCGCCCGCCTTGTGATTTGCAAGGCATTCTTCTTTATCATCAACGCCTGGTTTCTATCCTTCTTCGGCCCGACCGATGTCATGATAAGCGGCTCCGATGATCGGACCAAGCCTGAGGACTTTATGCTCCCGCCGAAATGGGTCAGGTTCGACACCGTAGTGGCTTACCGGCGCTTCGAAACTAAATGGGTTGTCGGGGCGGTTCATCACAGCGGGTCCGGGTATACGGATGTGTACCGTACAGGTACAGTTATAAAGGGATGTGAAGCAATGGTTTTGAGAGATTGCTACGAATTTGAACCACAATGGTTGAGTTTGCTTGAAGATCTTCACAATAAGAAGGTAATTCCAGTAGGGTTAATGCCGCCTGCTGTTCAGGACGATGATGATGAAGATGAGAGTTGGGTTTCCATCACTGGATTTCTTGACACTAAAGAAGAAGGATCAGTCGTCTACGTGGCACTAGGGAGTGAAGTCATACCTAGCCATGATCAGCTCACCGAGTTGGCTCATGGGCTCGAGTTATCTGGTATACCTTTCTTCTGGGTTCTACGGAACTCAGTGGAGGTTCCAGAAGGGTTTGAGGAGAGAGTAAATGGTCGTGGAATGGTGTGGAAGAGTTGGGCGCCTCAGTTGAAGATCCTGAGTCATGACTCAGTGGGTGGGTTCTTGACTCATAATGGATGGAGCTCTGTTATAGAGGGATTAACGTTGGGTCTGCCATTGATATCATTGCCATTTTTGATAGATCAAGGTTTGAATTCTAGGCTTATTGTTGAGAAACAACTAGGGGTTGAAGTTCCAAGAAATGAGGAGGATGGGTCGTACACCAGGGAGTCGGTTGCTGACTCAGTAAAAATGGTGATGGTGGAAAGTGGAGGAAACAGATTCAGAGAGAAAGCTAAGGAAATGGCTGCAATGTTCGGTGATACAGAGTTGCATAGTAGATACATTGATAATTTCATACATTTCCTCCAAAATCATCCAAGCTTGTCATTTGTCGGCAATCGGTCCGTTTGCTGAAGATTGGACTCAGTAAATTTAGAATCTTAATAAAACAAGCTCATTAACTCTTGTAATTAAATTTGGTTCAACACTCTCCTCTTAAGCAAACGGATCCTATATATTTTGCAAAACTTGTTTCTACAAGTATTTTATTGCCCTGTTTCATGTAATTCTGGGGAAATTTTCATTTCTAGTCGAGTATGTTAAGTCTTGTCTAGTAAAACTACTGTATCTTAGAAAATTTTAATTTTAGTCCCGTATGTTCATAAATTGTCTAATTTAAGGACAATGACCAATTTAGCTGGAATTAGACTAATAAATTTAGGGCTTTGAGTGCTAAAACTTATGTGTTAAGGATTTGTCCACATAACATGTCAAATAATTAAATTATTTTAGTAGCTCGCCCAAAACAGATAAGAAAAAAGTAAACTCTAATTTTCGTATGGGGTGTATTCCATTTTATTTTTCTTTCTTTCTTAATCTTTCTCAAATTTATTAATCATGGCGTCGCACGTGATTAATTGTGGCCAAATTGACCGTTTATGATGGTTAGTGTCCTTAAATTTGACAACTTTTAAAACATATAGGACTAAAATTAAAATTTTCTAATATACGAAATTTTTACTAAACAAGACCTAATATACGAGACCAAAAATAAAATTTTGCCTATATTTCTGTATTCTAATGTTTGCAGGAGTTTGATATAATTCGTTAAATAATTATTATTTAGGAAGAATATATTGACCCGCTTTCACCATTTCTGATGGAAGAATTTAGTATTGAGGTTGTGGAACCATCATACCAATTCGGATTCTATGTTACAATAGATATTTCATTTTCTGTTACACTAAATTCACTATGTGACATATATTAATTTATGACTTCATATCATACATGTGTTGATTGTTGAATATAGTAAAATACAAGATCTAACACCAAATGTAACATATGATCTCAAGGGGAATCATACAGCTTGCTAAAGCCACTCTTTGTAAATTATTTATTCGAACTTCTTTGGAAATATTTCATGTTTTAATTGTTGAAAAATATTTATTTTAAAAGAAATTATTTATATATGATAATAAATTTTTATTATGTTGCAATATATAATCATCAGGTTTGATCAGGTCCGCTACTAAATCGTAAGCGACTCTCCGCAACTTCAATCATCACTCGCCGCGTGACACCTTCTTTAAAGGCTGTAAATTTTTTTTAAAAAAAAAAAGAAGTAAAATTTAATTTTAAATCATAAAAAAAATTAATTTTTAGGGATGGAAACAATTTAAAGATCAGCTTTATTTTTTGTAGCTTGATCTCAATCTCAAATGTTTAGATTTTTCCTACATCCTAAAGACACAAATATTTATTTATTTATTTCTTTTATTTGCAATTGATAAAAACAAACAATTATTTGTTGGTTGATTATTGTGCTTAAATTTAAATATTTATTGTTTGTTGAACTATTTACATTGGATATATTTGCCATTAAAAAGAAATTAATTAATTTTTACTAATAAACTTAAAAGTTATTAAATTATTTAATATTCTTTTATTGAATAAGCGTTAACTTATTCGATTATATTGTTTGATTATTTGACTTTGACTTTAATTTTGTTTCAAATAAGTATATTTTAGATCATGCATTCCACGATGGTGAATTCTAGTATAAGTATATATAAGAAGATATTATGATAACATCACAAATAAGAATGTAACACCATCAATAAAGGTGAAATTACAGGTGTAGAAATTGATCCACTCTACCCAACATTTTAGATGGATTGAACCATATTAATCTTGACCCGAGCTCGAAGTACAATTAGGTCCAACAGGCCCAATCTAATGAGCCAAAAACCCGATGAATCACGTGCTTACCCTAAAAATCGTAATATATCTTAATGGAATAGGTCAAACTTCACTAACTAATTTTTAGCCCGATAAAATTTTATCCGACAGACCCAAGGGTAAGGATCCTCTATCCCACAATTACCCTATCCCAATCCTGTCCCACTCTAAAATCGAGTCATACAACATAAATCGTGAATTCCGAACACATGAATCATGAACCATAAATCATGTATCTATTGAATTATAAACACTAATCCATTAAATCATGAACCATGAACCGTGAATCGTGACATCGTAAGTTTACAATATAAAATATACCCTAACTCAAGAAAGTCGAACCCTAGACTTTAAACATGAAATCTAAACATGAATCCTGAATCCTGAATAATGAACTTTAAATTCATAAATTGCAAAAAAATAATTATAATTGACTCGATTTTGGAGTGGGACACGGATGAGATAGGGTAAAAGTGGACTAGAGGATCCTAAGTGCAGATGGAACCCTACATTACTTATGACGTAGTTCCACAGACTGATCCAAAAGTCATAGTATATGAATATCTTACTGGGATGAACCGATTTTACTCACTAACTTTTGGCCCGATGTGAATTTAACCAAATCTTACAAAGAATGAAGAAAGAATTTGACATTTTTTATGTTCATTTTACAACATTTACTTATCTACAAGAATGAAAATCAACAATGAAAGAATACTGCTAAATATAACAGAAATAACCGCCATTCCATCTGCATTGCTCGGAAGTATAGTCGGAAGAGAGCACTCTTCTCCATTAAAGTACACTTTCGTCGGAAACCCGTCGCCGCGCGCAACGTTGATCCTCGGTATTTTCTTCGTAGTAAACGATATCACCGTTTGCTGCGACCCGGGAACCGGCGGGTCCTTTTTCGGGTTCGACCCATTTCTTTCTTTAACCAAGTAGTTCCTGTCTTTGAGTCCTTGTAGAAATAGAGTGTTGTTATTAGGACTAGGCATGACTCTCCCATCCATCGAATACGCTTTTTCGAACCCGAGTAGGGCTTTATCCAGTTCAACTGCGGCGTACCAGTCTACAACGTCGGTATCGTCCCAGTTGAACAGGGTAACTCTTGCTGTCCAGCCGTCTTCGTAGTCTGACAGCAGGTGCCAGTTAATGCTGGCACCGCAGTTGTCCCCACAGGGCAACGGATTCGGAATCTCATGTCTTTTTAGACGCGCAAACTCTCTGGCTAGTTTCGTTCTGTTGTCGAACGGGACTAGCAGAGCTTCCGATGGCAAGAGGAGTGCCGGCTCCGTGGCGCTACAAACGCCGTTCTCGTTTCTCGGATTATTACCGCAGCCACAAGCACATGTGTTACAGGGGATAACAGAGTCGTTGAAGAACGCGGAGAATGACACACAGCACGAGGGCTTCTTAGCTTCGGCACTCGTGACATTACACACCACCTGCCAGGTGGCGACAGCGGCTGTCTGCGAAGACAGTCCGGACGGGTTAGGGAAGAGTGTCGGCTCGACCTGGACAGGCTGTGCGCAGACGTAGTCCATCCCGGTCGTGCTATTGATTTGCCAGTTCAGAGGAGGGGAAAGCAGAGTCTTGTTCAAATCCGGCGGCATTTTATACACTTGCATTTGGAAAACGGACTTCGACCTAGTCGGGTCTATTTCAGGTGACAAAATCGTCCCGTTCCGACAACAGAAAGGGATCAACCCTAACTCCGTATCATTAGCTTTTGTAACCGGAAGATCAACTATGGTTGGCCTCCGATCGCAACTCACAACCTTGGAGAAATCGAAGTCTTTGTAGAACTGTCCTTGGCTGCCGAAAATGCAGCCGCCGGAGTCAACAACTTGCGGATACGCGCCGCGCATCGAGGCGATGAACTCGCCATCTATCCAATCCCAGCTGAGTTTCCAGTTATCTAACCGGCCGAAGCGATTAAAATTAGAGATTGTAAGTTGAGCTAAGTAGTTGCTTTCATATGTCATTAGGACATCATACATGATTGTAACATCCCCTGTCTGAAGAGGAGACAATTCTTCGTCCAAAGTTATGTTTGTTTTTGCACTTGTGTTTGGCATACAACAAACAGTCATGTTGTTCCCTGCGATCAACAGTGGAAAATTTTGAATTTCAGGTTTCAGATCCAAACATGTCACTAGACATCCATCTCATGTTACTGTATGGAAATGGATCCTCTCCATTTATTTTGATCTATTTCTCGTTAAATTTCAGAGAGAGAAAGACACGTTGTAATAAAAAAATGTTTATCTTCTTGTACTTAAATTTTTATTTATTTTATTAACATGTGTCTTTCTCTCTTTGAAATTGACAAGAAAGTGACTAAATGAAATTAAGAGGATCCACATTCGTTACTCTACATACGCTTCATGAAATAGTTAATTTTGTTTTAGTGTTTGATTAGTACTGATCAAATATTTTTAAAACGTGAAATGAGGTGTTCGGATACACTAACCAAACACCTCAAAACACGTTTGACTGGTATAACAGAACACGGTTATATTTGATCGGAGAAGTGACCAAATATTTTTTCTAGGATGTATTTGGAGAAAATAGGGTGTTAGTGGCTCACCCTTTTATATGTACTAGCACTACGCACGTGCGTTGCACGTGATTATAATTTTTTACTATTATTTAATAAAAAATTTAATTTGAACATAAAATAATTGTACATTGTGATCACTATAATATATATGCATAACTTCGTAGATTATTTAATGTAATAAAAAATAATTCATTGAACAAACATAATTTTGAATCAACTAAAAACTAAAAGAATCACAAAAGAGAAAAAGAAAAGTTAAATAACCTTAGTCTTAATAAATAAGTTATAATAATTAACGTTAAAAGATTCGTAAAAAACGACATACCATGATATATTGTAGAAATATTTAGTCTTACAAGATTTTCTATTATACATGTAAAGTTTGATTTCTTCAAACTATTGTTTACTTCTTATTATACACAGATTCGATCATCATTAATATATCTTGAATAAAGTTATACGATGATTGAAATACTATATAAGGAATAATGAGGCATATAACATTTGAAGAAAAACACATTTTTAATTGTCTCATTATATCATCAACTGGCATCCATAAGTCAATTATTTGTTTATATACTCACAAAATATTAGGCCCAACATATTTTTCTATAATTCTCTAATAAATAATTTCGATTTCAATGTACATTTGCACATGAAATTCTTTACATATTTTAATGTGAGGAAAAACTTCCAGCAACTTAGTATCAAGGTCAAACATCCAACTTTTGTTATGGAAGTTATTTTCTAATTTTATTATTATTATTAAGTATAACCCTCTTTAATATAATTTACATATCGATTTAAGATTGCTTATTTCAATTTTCCTTAATTATCTTCTCAATGCAACGTCGAAATTCAAAGATTATGTGATTTAAAATAAGAATTCTACTATAGTATAATTACAAAATAAATAATATTTTTTATGGAAGGTGTACTATATACATAGTGTCTCACAATCTTCAATCAAGACACATGCTACAATCTATATAAAATATAATAAATGTTTTAACTAATTTGTAATGTCTTTAATTTCTTATTTAGTTATAGTGAAATCATGGTTGTCAAACTCGCGATTTTAAGTAGAATCGGTGACTTATCAGTAAAATCGGATCATAAAATTGAATCGTAAAATCGTAAGATTTTACTACCTATACAAATAACCATATATATAAATTATTCTAAATATATTTTAATTACAACAAGTTCTGAATAGATATACATATTATATTCTCAATTAATCAAAAAGAAAAAAATATAATATAGAGAAATGTTCTAGGCCTCTTGGTACATATATACATTTAGTAAGGCATTCCTAAATTATAATTATGAAAACTTTAATTTTAAGAAAAAATTAAAAAATAACCTTAGTGAAATTAAGTACTACATAAAAAAAGATATATTTTTTTAAGATTAGATTTTAATTTAGAACTTGATAGTTAGAAAAATAATTCAGCAAAATTGGCTCTCTTTGTGTATAATTTGCTCTAGAAAAGTTTTAGAATTCCAATTGTAAGTTGGTATAACTTCTACAATTCGTATCATATATTTTTTAATTGGTAAAATAGAACAAAAAGTAATATGTTATAAAACTGTTAAACTCGTACACAAAATCGTAAAACTCGTAAAATCACATGAGCAAACTTGAGAGTTTACTCCGATTTCATCAGATCTCGATTTTATCACGAGTTAACTCGTTTAGGGAGAAATAACTCGTAAACTCGTAAAATCATAAGAGTTAACTCGAGATTTTGACAACATTGAGTGAAATACTCCTAATTTTTTCAAACATTGCACATCCATTTAAAAGTCTTATATATACATGTTTAAACCACACATTCGGATTTTATTTCTCTCATTTTATTTTTTATTTAGGGTATACCGTACTCTATTCGATGTAATTATTTTTCTAATCTATTGTCAAGTTAATATTAACATTCACATTTCACTTTGTTTATTTTTCAGCATGTTTTAGTTAATTATGTGATACTTCACATAGTACAATTGAATCATTCACAGCTTATTTTTTATTGTACCCTATAATTTATATAGCGTAGTAAATTCATTTATCAAGTTATTACATATGCTTAAAAATATATATATAATATTTTTACTGATTTAATAATTTGTTTAATGTTAGATCTTAAATATTTAAAAGAATTGCAACTATTCATGTCCACTAATTTTTACGTTTGCCATTTTATTATTTCTCTTATTAGTACGATATAATTTCACACTTCGGTCTAAACTCCAATTATTATAAACCTTGTGATTTTTTATGTCTCTCTCCAAGTTTCTAACATAACAATTTTTTCTTTGGTCTACTAAAATTACATCATGGTATGTGGTTAAAAATGATGTTCAACTTATAGACTTATTTGAATAAAATTGATCCATTGTATAGACCAATATTTAAATTTACACAATATCACTACCAATGCATTTATAGTTTTTATATCTTCATATAAATTTTTTACTGATTTCATATATAAGATACTTTTACCGCTTTCCTCCATCTTTTTCATCTTTTATATATATATATATATATGACTTTATCGTATACTTTTTTAATTCGTAAATCAATTATTATTTTCCCTTGTTGTAATGTTTATAAATGTTACTTATGAAGTATATCGATTTCATTCTTCTAAAACCATTGAAAATAAATATAATATATAATCTCATTTCCTACAAGCATAATAATTGGATTTATATTTACTTAGTAACGTTCATACAAAGAAATTTAGCGTGTAAACATATATATTGCTTGTTTAACCTAAATTTAAACAGTAAGGCTAAATGTATGCCTAGTTTAATCAAGATTTTGAAATACTACATTGTAATAATTAACTTGTATGTACATCTACCTATAATATAGATATTTAATTTTTGTTTTTATATTCTTTTCTCATAGTGTAATATGTCTGACTCTATCATATTAGTTTATTCTTTGATTTTTTTATTATATTACCTAGACTCGTCTATTATAATTTGTTTTATAATGAAAATTCACTTAGACCCTTTAATATTTATAATTTTTACGCTATTTTTTTTATAATGTTATTTATTATGTTAATAAAGTTATATCTATTAATAATAAAGTCTATTCATAAGTTTGTGTTATCTTTCTTCACAATGCATTTTCTCACTTCTATTCATTTTATCATCATACAGTTCTTACTCAATTGTTTTGATATTATTTTCTATTGTTGGACTTTGATAAAGTGGTATACACAAAAACACATACAATTTTCTAACATGTCTTTTTGCTCACTCAAAAATCAATTTAAAAATATAATCTTAGCAATTTCACGTGCAAGTCATTTTATTCTTTGATTTTAGTACTTGCTTCAAGTTTATATTATAATGAAGTTTAAGTTACTATGCTCTAACCCTTGATCAATTCAATAGTTTACACTTTAGTCTAAATATTATATATTTAAATTTTATTTTTCATTAGATAACTTATATAAATTCTACTATTGTTTCTCAATGTTGTAATATTTATACTTCAATAATTTAGAAAGGGAGATTATTGCAAGTAGCAAATTTATAATAATTCAAATTTCGACAAATAAATTGTTACTATTAGATAAGTATTATTCTAATTTATATTTATAATAAGAGTTAGTTGTTTTATTTATGACCAAATACTATGTAAGAATTTGTTAATAATTTATACATAGTAATTTAAATCATTGTGAATCATTCACACATTGTTCTGACATATAATGTTTACATTTTTTAAATAGACTAAAAGATTTAATTTAATCTCATTTATTTTTTCCAAAAATTCTTTAATGATATTTTTTTTAATTTAACTTTCAATCATTTCTATATAATAAAAAAATATAAGTACAATCATATGTCAACAATCTTGTGTCTATTATTCGACTATGAAGTCAAACTTATAACTATTGAAATCATATTAAACTATTATATTTTACATATTTTAAATATTTTATCATATAAGTATCATTAATCTTGAGTCATTCATATATTGTGGTAAATTAAATATTATATAATACACTATCGTTGTCTTGTCAACATATTTTTTGTTATAGTTATTGGAATGAGTATATATATATGTTATAGCTACGTACCGTACTTAAATTAAAAAAAGTAAACTAAAAATTATCTCCAAAAAATTAAAGATGATAAATTAAATCAATAAGAGCTTTCAATATTATTCATTGTTCTAATTTTTACGTATATTATTTTTTCTTCTTGTTGCTAATCCTAAAATCTATTAGTACTTTTTCACCATGAAAACACAAAAACTTAATATAACATTCAGTACCTAAATATCTTTATTGTATACCACTATTGCAAGTAAGATTCTTGTGGTTATTATCCTAACAAAGAAGTCAAAGTTTGGAGCTATTAAACTCTTATTAAACTATGCTTAATTTTATATAATTTTTTATACATATATACATATCTTTTGTATATATTTTAATTTTGAGAACTATAAACTAAAGTACTTTAATATTCATAATATCTTATATTCTTATTCCTTTTTAGTATTATATATTATATTATTTTTAATTTTTTAATATACTTTCTTCAGTTCTTCATAAATTTTATATAGTTCTTCTATTTGGATTCTTTTACAATTGTAGAGAAAGGAGAAAGATCGATTCACAAAATTTAAGAGTAAATAAAAAGAATATGATA
Organism: Ajuga chamaepitys; assembly: GCA_958295605.1. Classification (NCBI taxonomy): domain Eukaryota; kingdom Viridiplantae; phylum Streptophyta; class Magnoliopsida; order Lamiales; family Lamiaceae; genus Ajuga; species Ajuga chamaepitys. The sequence goes on from OY282507.1 coordinate 51,866,889, forward strand.
CACTATAGTTGTCCTGTCAATTCTTTTTTTTTTTTTTTTTTTTTTGTTATGATCAGTAGAATGAGTATATATATTATAACTACGTACCTAAATTAAAAATAAAAAGTAAACTAAAAATTAAAAAAAAACATCTCTAAATGAAAAATGATAAATAAGAGCTTTCACTATTATTCAATTGTTCTAATTTTATATATGTGTATAATTTTTTTCTTGTTGTTGCTAATCGTAAAACCTTTTAGTATTTTTTTCACCATGAAAACATCAAAACTTAATAGTTTTACAAATATTTAATATCTAAATAACTCTAAAGTACCACTATTCAAAATTAAAAGTCTTGGAATCATTATCCTAGTAAATAAGTCAAACTTTGAAGTTACTAAAGTCCTATAATACGTATAAATTTCTATAATTTTCTTATAAATACATAAATATCTTTTGTGTAACTTCAATTATTCAATATCCTGAGAATCATATACTAAAGTAATTTTACTTATCGTAAGTACATTTGTGCTAATCGATCTTTCTCCTTTCTCTTCAATTATAGAAGAAACCAATTAGAAAAATTATCATAAATTTATGAAGAATCGAATAAAATATAAAAAAATAAAAGGAATATAATGTATTTTATCACAAATAAATAATAATATATTATGAATATTTAGGTTCAACTTATATCATCAGTCGAACTATATATAATATTAAATGTGATAGAAAATTTCATAAGTTGAGACTTGAGAGATGAATTTCAATTATAAAATGAATCTTACTAAATAAATAAAACTTAAAAAATAAAGTTACTAAATTAGCCTTAAAATTTTGCTAATTAATGATTTTTTTCTTTTTCTATATATATATATATATATATATTGACAATTATATAAACGAATCTCATTATAAAAGAGATAAGAAGTTTATAAAGGAACTTAAAAATAAAAATAATAATGTTATGTATATTATTAAAAGATATATATATATATAGAATATGATTAATATGTAGGTTCAACTTATGCCATTAGGTGAATTATATATCATATCCATGAATTTTTTTAGGGTATCCTATCTATGAATTGATAGATGAACTATATAGGCCTCTAACCAAATAAATAAAATTTTGAGAATATAGTTAATAAACCAACCTTAAAAACTAAAATTCATTAATAATATAATAGGCAAATCAAATTTTGTCTAACTATGTAAAAAAAAAAAAAATCAAAGATATAGTTTATAAATAAAACTTTAAAGATATAGTTATCAAACTAACCTTAAAAATTAAAATTCATTAAGGATATAATAGGCAAATCAAATTTTGTAAGAAACAACTCACACTTTTATAATAGAAGTAGATATAGTTACTACTCTTTCAGGTTTATAAAAAGTGTCGCTTTAAATTGATTTGGAAAAATTAAAAATTAGTGGAAATGACAAGTGTATTTTTGTAAAATCATTTAATTGGGATATATTTTATAAAATAAGGAAATAATCAACTAAATTAATTAGTACGTTGTTAATGGTAAGATAAGAAAAAAATATGATTTTTTTGTTTAAACGACACTCTTTTTGAACATTTTCAACTTCTCTAAAGTGATAATAATCTTGTTCCGGTTTTTTCTATTCCATCTAAAGAAATTAACTAATTTTAATTTTTTTTTGTAGATAATTTGGTTAGAATTCATGGTTGAGTTTCATGCTCTATAATTTAGAGTTCACGAATTCATACATTTATAGTACAAGTTTTAATTTAAAACCTAGCGATTATAATCTATAATTATCCTATATTTTTATTTTATGGTACACAATTGTCAGTTGACAATTCCTAATTCACGGATTCAGAATTAATGATTAAGCGATTACAAATTTACAATTTATGGTGTAACATTTTAATTTTAGTATTGAACACAAAACACAAGGTAGAATATGAAAAATTCGGTCCTAAAAATTAGGGAATATTAAGCTTACCATCTCAACTTTACGTGTTTTTACACTTTGCCGTATAAATTACTTTTTGTCGCAATTTACCATCTTAACTTATATTTTTTTTTTATTTTCTTATAAATTATCCTCTGAGAAAAATCTCAACCGTCGATTAATAGACACGTATACATCAATCAACGATTCAAATTTATCCTTGATGCCAATTTGTAATGAAAAAAATTATATAGCAAATTGCAAAAACACGAAGAATTATTACCTTGAGCCGAGGGATTCCGACATAAGTAGCCATCATTAGCAAGAGTGACATTATCGGGCAAAGGAACATTCGGAGCCCCGACTCCGAACTGTGTGCCCACCAAATCCACGACCACCTGCATCTGATTAACATCTCCAGCAGTTCCGATGGCCGTCTTCAAGTCAGCCATCGGGCTGCCGGAGAGCACGGCGCCTCTGCTGACGTTAGCCGGCAGGGAGGCGCCATCAGCAAGCACGGCGTGGTTGGCAGACACCAGAACTTCGCCGTGCTTGAACCCCACGAAAACCCGCCAATTTTTCAACTCGTGGGGCCCGTTGTTGAGAACCGTGAGCCGGGACTCGAACCGATACGGCTGGTTCGCCGGCTCGATCGGCGGGATTTCGTACCCGCCGGTGTAGTTGTAGGTGATTAGTATGCCGTTGCAGGGGCTGTTTGGAGGTTGAGAAAAAGTGGTGGGAAGATGAAAAATGGAGAAATAAATAATTGAGAGAAATGAATAATATTGGGGAGACATTTTTATGTTCTCTGAGAGGTTAGAGAGAGGAAGAATTTTGAGAGGGAATTGGAGAAGAAATGAGAGTGATGATGGTGGTTATTACAAGGAATAGATCATAGAAAAAGATGTTTGAACATTTCTTGTTTGAGAATTTTATTTGAAGTGGGGGTACGACCCTCTTTGATGGGGGGAAACGTCACTGTGCCGAGTCAGAGTGTAAAAAAAATTTGTGTGAATTTTACTTTTTAATTGTCAAAATATCCAAGTTTGAACTGTGATGTTTATTATGTCCTTCATTTAATGTATTTTTATCCTCATCCTCACTGTCACCTACTCCGTACACGATATCATGTATCATACACGATCGTATGTTACACACAATATCATACACGACATCGTGTATGATGAAAAAAAAGACATATACAACATCACACACGATGTCGTGTATGATGAAATAGACATACACAACATCGTACACGACTTCGTGCACGATGAAGAAATAGACATATACAAGAATAACACATAAGAATACAATATAATCGGTGGTTGTGAGTCACAAGCAATTAATACTATCTCACTCCTCAATAAACTAAGGGTAAGAATGATTTTGCGGGTATTTTATCATTTAAGAAGTTAAAGTGTTAAAAAAAAAAATTCACTTTCTGAATGGGTAGAGTGGCCCATTACCACCTCTTTGATTCCTCCAATTACGTGTTTGCAATTGCTTCTACTTTCAAAAGAATGAGATAAATTATTGTAAAAAATAATAACATTTTGGTTTCTAGCTTTTGGCCTAAATTAGATGTAGAAGTTGTCATTTACAAATACAGTTTTCAGTTTTTTTTAAAGTTAAAAGTTAAAAAAGTACTTATATTAAGCACTTGCAATACACTTAAAAAACAAGTTAATTTTTCTTAGTGTTCGTTTACATCAGCCGAACACCTCGAAACATGTTTACCTAGTGTAACCAATGTCGTCAAAATCCTAAGTAACAGTCAGCCATAGACAGGAACTTAGCGACAGAATCAGGACTGAGCAGGGTATACGCATGGTTGGGTGAAGAAATCGTGAAAAATACATAAACGGTCAATTAGAATCTAGTGTTTAACAAGGACTAATCGATAATAGTCAGAATTTTTTGCAACATATAGCTTAATCGAGAAACATTAAATTTGTTTCACCAAAGTAAACGAACGCTTTACTTAAGGTGTATTCAGAGGAAATGAAAGTGTTAGTAGCCCTGTCCTTTTATTAATATTTTTATTTTTATTATTATTTTAATTGATAGTTTATTTTGGCTTTGATCAAGTAATAATAGTGATTGGGTAATTTAATAAGAAGTTGGCTTGCCGGCATTGAGTGGGTCTTTGAATAGTGAAGCATGAGCTCAGAATCTGAATAGGTCTTCTCTCTCTCTCTCTATATATCATTTTTTGCTCTATAATGAGCCAAACAAATCACAACAATATAATCATCTTCTATTATAGCAAAACGAGATGGTAAAATCTGCCAGTTTCGATAGGTTAGTCCAGCTCGTCCGATATTTTAAATAGACTGAATCATAAGAATTTAAGTTTAAAGAATCTAACAATCTCAATTCAATGGATCAAAAGCCCGACGAACCATGAACAGATCTCAAAATTTTAGTATAATTTAGAATGATGGGTTGAACTGACCTCAATTATATTTGACCTGATGGAATTTTGAACCGGCCCGATCCATATTATGGTGTTGACCCAACAGACAGGCGGGCCCCAAATTGCGACCTGAAGGAAGAGAATTTATAAACCACCGGAACCATACGAGCCAAGTCGAGCCGCACCACGCCCTTTTTTGTATTTTTCTTATGATCCCCCATCGATTTTTCATTGTGAAACCACACAGTAAGTTGGAACGAATCTCTTACTACACATTTTGGTATATCTCCTGTTGCAGTTATACAGTACAATATAATTATCAGTTCGATCTTCTGTTACATATGGTGCTACATTTCCTACTACAATTATATAAATATAGTAGATATGTACATTTGTGATGTATTAATGATGTCACGGTGTATATATGTCAATGTATTGTGTAACCGCAGTAGAAGATGTAACACCGTTTTTAGTAGAAGATCCAATCCGTACAATTATACATATGTTATGTATTTATACAACTGTAATAGAAGATGTAGCACAATTTGTAGGAGGAAATATGTTGAGCCGTAAAGTGATGCAATTTAATTTTCCATCATCAACGTAGACTGTAGATCGGTTGTAAGCATCGTCGACATAGTACGCGTTCATTTTTTTTTGTAGGGTTAAATATTTAAATCAATCTGTATTTTGCGAGTTTTTATATTTTAGTACCTAAATTTTATTTTTTGACCGATTACAACCTGAAGTTCACGAATTGTTCAAGTTGCAACCTCCGTCGAATTTTTCCGGCCAAATATCAAACACGTGACAATCACATGCCATATTGGGAGGGTTTTATTTCTATTTTTATGATTTGTTGAGGCAGATACACATGTCAAACACGTGACAATCATTTTGCTATTGCCAAGTTACAACCTCCGTCGAATTGTGAATCTTTCTAAAAAATCATGAAAATAACAAAAACTCCTCCAATTTGGCTGTGATTGTCACGTTTTTTATATTTAACTGAAAAAATTTGACGGATGTTGCAATTTGTACAATTTGTGGACTTCAGATTGCAATCGGTCAAAAAACAAAGTTTAGGCACTGAAATCTGAAAACTCGCAAAATACAGGGTTATTTAAATATTTAACCATTTTTTATATACTAGCAACACGTACGTGCATTGTATGTGATTACTATTTCTTTATAATTATCTAATCATAAAAATTAATTCGAACTTAAAATATTTATATTTTTGTGTGGAGGTATTAGAAGATTTTTCTAATTAAACTTAATATAGTTATTTATCATTGCAAATATATACACATAATTTCCTAGATTATTCAGTGTAAAAAATAAAATTGAAGAATTTAATCGATTGAACAAACACAATATAAGGTCATAAAAACTAAAGAGTATCACCAAAAAAAAAAGGAAACAATCTTATACTTAACAAATCAAGCAAAAATAATATTAAAAAATTCATACAAACGGCATAATATAATGTTGAAGTATTTAGTTTTTACAAAAAAAATATTATATATAAAGTTTGATAGATTCTAAATATTATTTACTTCTTATTATACATAAGCTCCAACTTCATTAATATATTAGGAGTAAAGTTATATGATGATTGAAAAACATATAATAATGAAGATTTAAATTTTCATATTTTTACCAAATCACTGGCATTTGAACAAAAAATACAAGTTCATTTGTCTCATACGTCATCAATTGACATCCACAAGTTCATTATAGTTAGATACATGCAAAAGTATTAGGCCTAACATAGTTTCGGTACAGTCTAATTAATAACTCTTAATTCCTCTACAATCATTTGCACATCTCCAAATTGTTAATATATATATATATATATATATATATATATATATATATAAGTGTTAATATACTTATTCTCTATTAGTTATACAATTTCTTAATTTCCATACTCATTTGACCATGTATTCCACTCTCTAAATTGTAGTTCTGAATGCACTTTTTAGAATTTGTTGTTACATCTATTTATTAAGTTCATCGCTCAATCTTAACAGGTTCTACATGTTTTTCTTACTTTGATTGCTATTGTATCATATTTCAATAACTTAACTTGTTTAATCGAGAGACTTTCTAAACTATTATACTAGAATATTTTGTCTAACAATTACTTTTTCTTTTTATTTTTTTGTTAAAAAATATCAATTTATGACTCACAATTTGATTTTCTTTCCACATAAGCCATTAGCTATACCACACTTGTAAAATTTAAACGGCATGATTAAATTACAAAGGAGGTAAAAGATGTGTACTTTTTGCAAGAGACAATAAAATATACCACACTTATTACCCACATTTTTTTTTTTTTTTTATTTAGTTAGTGTTTGGTTATAGGTCCAATTATAGGACAGTCCATTTATCCAGCCCAAACCCAAAAACAGCAGCCCCCAACCCTTCTTATTCCCCATCAGATTCTTCCCCCCTTTTCCAGTGACCCTTTGGTTCACGGAATGTATTCATTACTGTTCTCTCTTTTTCTGATCCATTCGTCTCTATATGAATGAAGACCTTACTTTGTGTTGTGTGTGCAACATAATATAGGAGAGTAATACACTTATGTGTAAGGGTTTTTTCTGCCACCATAAACGACTCCTTCTTCGTCTCTTTCTTCCTTGTTCCCTTTGTGGGATTTGGTGGGTAGAGTGTGAGAGAAGAGCGTGGGGTGTAACTGGGGTTTGGGTTGTGTATCTACTTAGTGTGGATATCTCCCATTGGGTGCCAAATTTGCAGTTGTCATTTTTCGATCGAAGACGGGCTCAAGGTATTTCTGAGCCAAACTTGAACCCGACCACGATTCGATTCCTAACGATTAGTGCTATATTTTAGAGAATTAGACTTTAGTATAATCATTTTGTAATTGTAATGTTACAATTTGTGATTTGTAATGATGATTTATTTTATAATGTCTCAATTTTTATGTCAATTACTCAATTGTAATTCTTTTTCCTAAATCTCATATTTTTTTTAATAAATTGTTGTAATATATATATATATATACACATCATTTTAACTTTCCCTCCAATTTTTACACTAATTTGGTAAGTTTTTGTCAATTTTGGTAACTTTATCATTTTCTTTTAATTTTTTAAAATGCAAATAACTTTAATATTATTAATCCATTTTTTATGCATGATATATCAAATTATTCATCTTTTCACAATCTTCAATTTGACATCCATATCATATATATTATGATGAGCGAGATATTTAATTTTAAAACAATAAATTCTTTATTGATTAATTATTTATGTTATATTTAAGTGATTATTGTAAAAATTAATAATATCATTCCCCTTATAAAAAATATTAGTTGAGTATTTTCTCAAAGTTCAACAAATTTATTATATTTCACATGAATTTTCAAATATATTCTTTACTTTAGTTATGACCAGAATAAAAAATATTATTTAAGTAATTAAACTCATATTTCATTAAATTAAAGGCAAAAAATCAAAAATTAATTTTATAATTAATTTATTAAATCATTACATCTGCTAATATATATATATATATATACATATACATATACATATAATAACAATATTTGTTTTATTAGACGTGTACCTTTGAGCACATGTATGCTTACATATCATAATTATTATTGAGTTTGTTATTTTATTACTTATTCATATTTTTATATAATATATATTGTGTTAATATATTTTATATATAGTAATCTACATTTTATGACATTTGTTATACTTTTCGATCTCTACTTTTCAATCTTTTTTTAGAAACAGTTAAATATTTATAGTTCTAATTTGAAAATAATTAAGATATATTAAAAATTCATATATATATAAACATTATAAGAGTGTTAAAATTGTTAAACCTGTATTTTCCCACCAAAATTTTTTATGTTATTTATGACTATTTGTAGAAGTGTCAACTTTTGATGTGTTTTTTCCTTCTTTCAAAAGAATTAGTCAATTCCCAAATTTTAAATAAAAATATTTTTTATATCTCAACAATTTTTACATTTTATATATCAAATTAATCATCGTTTTATGATCTTTTTTATGACATCCATATCACATATATAAAAGTGTGATATTATATAAAATAAATACAAATGAGTTATTGGTTAATTATTTGTTTAAATCTGAGTACCTATTGCTGATGTTTATTGGTGTAATGCTTAGACCGCGATACGAATTAGTTGAAGAATTTTTCTAAAAAATTATTTTCAATTTAATTTTTAAAATATCTTTAATTAATTAATCAATTGTATTTACTTTTCCATCTTAATTTTATTCTATAAATTAATCCATATATAAATATGTATGTGTATAATAAAATAAAATGGAGCCAAATATGTAAAAAATATTTTTTCATCAAATTGCAAATCAGACATTTTCAAGAAAAAATATTCATGTATGTATCCCTAAAAGATATTACAGTTTCAACATTTTGTTAGTATGTTTCTTTGTAAAAAACTCTTTAAGAAGTTTTATAATACTAACAAGTCTTTTTTTTTTAATATATTTTCATATATAATATATTAATTTAATCATCTTTTCACCTTCTTAAAGTTAAATTATGTTTTAATTTTTATTGTGTATTGATTCATTTATATTGTGAATTAAATTATATAAAAATGAAGCAATAGAGTATTTTTAAAAATAAAAAGTTTAGGATTATTTGAAACGAAAATCTATTTTCCTTATAAATTATTTAATTTATTTTATTATTATATTATCTTATTTTTTTAATAAGTAGTGTGTTATTATATTTTTGGTTGCTTTAACATATGTAATTATACATACCGATTAACGTTATGTCAGAGTTTTATAAAAAAAATAAAATTAACATAGGAATTTTTATTTTTTATTGTTATATATTTTGATATTTTTTTAATTTTATTATGTAACAATAATTTATTTATAAATACACACACACACACACATATATATATATTTAATTCAAGAATTACACGGGAGAAACAGATATTTACACTATTTATAATTTACTATATGTTAAAAAAATAATATATTTATTAAGTATACAATATTCACATTTTCAAATAATATAACCATATATTATTTAATTTAGTGAAAAACTTTACTTTATTAGCGATGAACGAAAGTAATACTAGTAAAAGCAAAAAGAAAAACTAGTGAGGAACCGACGGTTTCGAGACGGTTCTAAATCGTAACCGGAACCATCTATCATACGATTCAGTTTCGGTTCCATGTGTAGACGATTCCGGAACCGATTCTGGTTTCATGTGTATGCAGTTCCGGAATCGGGAACTGGATGAACACCTCTAACCTCGAAGGAAAAATCATGATGGGAACAAATTGTTGTGAAATAGGTTCTTATCCCAAGACTATCTTTGACTCCTCCAGATCCTACATTGCCTTTCAAGTGTCAAAGACAACAATTTTCTCTGATGACTTGTTGATGAAACCAGTTTTCAATTATTGTGAGTTGTACGTTGCAATTTCAAGAGTTACTAATCGTGGTTGATGTGAAGATTATTATATGCAACAAAAATAATGGTTAGAACAATAAGACAAAAGACGTTTATTAAGTGATAATGTCAGAAGTCGAGAAGTTGGATCCAAGGTTAGGCGACAATTGATATTTCCAAGGTTGGTTGTACATCCAAGTTAACCGGCAAAAAAGAACTTTTGTGTGGCCTCAGGGTAATCCTCCAATTTTTGAGTTAGAGTGTGACGACGAATTTGTGAATTGTGAGGGTAGGGAAAAGAAGTGCTCTGGTGTATTTTTTACTTGTCTAAACACTGCTTTGACCAAGATCTCTTTATAGGAGACCCTAAGAGTGCAGATTTGTGAATTGTGAGTGTGACGGCGGTTTCGTAATTGAGAGGGTAGGACAAAGAAGGGCTCGGGTATAACTTTTTACATGTCAAAATTACTTCAGTCGGTGTCTATTTATAGAAGAACTAAGAGTGCGGATTTGTGAATTGTGAGAGTAGCAAAGAAGTGTTCCAGTGTATTTTTTACTTTTCTAAACACTACCTAGGACGACGTCTATTTATAAGAGACCTTAGACCCTAGCATTGACCTAACTCTTAAATGACATATTCCGATACTATCACAATGGACTAGAAGCTGTTGGGTACACTTCTCGGATTGGACTAGGAGAGGTTGGATAAACCCCTTAGCTTGACTCCTTAAATCCTCATCAGTCTCTTTATTTTAGTATAAAAAACGTTAATTCATTATTCTATTTCTTATTTCAATTTATTTATATAACATCTAATTTAATTTATTATTGAACTGCACAAATGTATATCTATTACAATATAAATTATACTACCTCCATTTCAGTAAAAGCTGCCTACTTGTCTTTTTAATCCGTCCCAATTAAACTTACAACTCAAAGAAGGAAACTAATTCCCACATTAATCCTCAAACTCAAAATCACCCTCAATCTCCATCTTTAAAAAAATCAAAAAAAAAACAATCAATAGTTTTTTCTTAACATCCGTGTCCGGTCAAAGTGATAACTTTAATCGGGATGGAGGAAGTATAATATATCCTATTTAGAGGTGGCAAAATCGACAATATCCAATGAACCAGCCTAGTCTGCATGACATATTAAATGAGCTTGACCATATAAATATTGTCCCGATTCAATGGCCAAAAACTAAACGGACCACTGAGTTGGACTAACTAATTGTAAATCTGATAAAAGCTTAAATCAGTTCGGCCCAATCTAACACATTACATTGACTCGTAATCTAAACGGATCGATCGGACCGTTTGAATCCACACCTCTATCCCTACCCTACCTGGTTGAGGTCCTTTGAGGAGACTAATTGCCATACTACTCCCATAGCCGATTCAAAATAATAAAGTAACATGCTACGTAAATCAAATTTAATTTAAAATAACATGCAAATAATTTGTAATAATTATATCATGCAAATCCCATTATTAATTTTCTGTTACGTATCAAATATGGCTTTTACCCCCCACACCCACCCTACCCCACCCACCTCCCAATCATCCTTTATTAATTCGACCGTTGAAATTTTAAAGCTGTATATATCCTTTCTTTTTTCCATTGTTGACTTAATTCCTAAAACCATTATAAAAAGGAAAGGCTGACACGTCAGATGGGCCCACTTGTGCAACCTGACCGTTTTAGATTTATTACGCACCGTCGATTTCTTCTCATCGACGGCCCCTGTTATTCGACCGTTGCATTCAAATTCTTCATTAAAAGACAACACTAATGTATTGCCCAATTATATCGAGTTTTGAACATAGCCCCGATTTCATCTCTCCATAGAAATATCATTACAAGTTTCCATTTTTTTTTCAATATTTGATTGAATTTTCTCAATTCAGAAATGGTGAAAATGGCGGCTAGTTCGAGTACGTCGTCGCCGGTGACGATCACGGTGACTTCCTCCGGTGGCTCAGTCAGCAAGGGGCTAACAAGCCCTATGCCACGTCTCTCGATTTCAAATAACCCTAATTCTCCGATCACCGGCGAGAATCGCAGAAATTCCGCCGCCGGGAGATATCTTTCGTTCTCGAAAGACAGTGCGGATGAATTCGTAGCGTACACTGTTCAGATTCCGTCAACCCCAGATAATCGGGTTTTCGATTCGCAGAGTAGCCCTGTTGATTCGAGTAAGAGCAAGGGGAAGAATCCGTTCATCAAGGACACGATTTTCACCGGTGGATTCAACTCGGCGACGAAAGCTCACGTGCGGAAGAGCTCGGAGGAGGAGGCGACAATGGAGAAATCGAAGAGGGTTTGTGGAATGGAGGGGTGTGATGAGGCAGGGCAAGATGGGAAATTTGAGAATTACTGTGAGTGTGGGTTTAAGATTTGTGAAGATTGTTATTTGGATTGTGTGGGGAGTGGTGGGGGCCATTGCCCCGGGTGTAAGGAGCCGTATAAGGACGGCGAAGTGGAGGAGGACGATCAGCCGAAGTCGCTGCCGAGTAGGGGCAGCAGAAGGGGAAAGCTGGAGAAGAATATGTCGGTGGTGCAGTCGAAGAATCCGAATCATGATTTCGATCATACGAGGTGGTTGTTCGAGACGAAGGGGACTTATGGATATGGCAATGCTTTGTGGCCTAGAGATGATTATGGCAGATATGAAAGTCCTCCTGATTTTAGTGACAGAAGAAACAAGCCTTTGACTAGGAAGGTTGGGATTTCTGCCGCCATTATCAGCCCTTACAGGTACCCCTCTCTCTCTCTCTTTCTCTCTCTGAATTTGTCAATGTTGTTAAAGACACTAGACGCTAGTCCTTAGACGAGGTTTAGGTTTAGCGACTGTCCGAGACCTAATCGGAGTTAGGGTGAACTCTTCCCCTCTCTATAAATTTTTCCATGGTTTAGATAGGATTAAGTGGGGAGGAGTCGGGGAAAAAAGGGTAGGCGGTTGAGGACAATTTAGCGCCCGTTGGAAACCTAATCGGAGCTAGGATGAACTATCCCCCTCTCTCTCCGTATTTGTCAATGTTCTGAAAGACTATTACCGCTAGTCGGGCGTTTTCGGTCGAGGACAGTTTAGTGCCTGTCGAAACCTAATCGGAGCTAGGGTAAACTACTTCCCCCCTCCCCCCCCCCCCTCTCTCTGTTTCTCAATGTTCTTGAAGATTGTAGACGCTAGTCCGGCGGTTTTCGGTTCTTAAACGGGGTTAAACAGGGTTAAGTAGGGAGCAGTCGGAAACAAAAGGTAGGTAGTCGAGGACAGTTCAGTGCATGTATGCAGAGATAGGATGCACTTTTAGAACAGAGGTATTTGTTTTAATAAGTGGGAAATTGTGTGGTAGCAGTTTAAGCAATGAATCAGACAGTTTTTATATTATGAAATGCTACTGATGTTAATTCATTCCAAATTTGAATTTCCACTTTTCTTGAATGATGGTTTTAAGATTAAAAGATTGTTGTCATTATGCAGATTGTTGATGGTCCTTCGTCTTGGTGTTCTTGCTTGCTTTCTAACGTGGCGAATTATGCATCCTAATCGCGATGCGGTCTGGCTATGGCTGATGTCTGTAATCTGCGAAATCTGGTTCGCCTTTTCTTGGCTACTTGATCAGCTACCAAAGCTTTGTCCGGTGAAGAGAGTAACTGACCTCTCCGTCTTAAAAGACAGATTCGAATCCTCCGAACTCAATCTCCGAAACCCGAAGAAGTTCTCCGACTTACCAGGAATCGACGTCTTCGTGTCCACAGCTGATGCAGACAAAGAGCCACCCCTCGTAACAGCCAACACGATCCTCTCGATTCTTGCTGTTGATTATCCTGTCGAAAAAGTGGCCTGTTATTTATCAGACGATGGAGGCTCTCTGGTGACTTTTGAAGCCTTAGCCGAGACTGCTAGCTTCGCTCGAATTTGGGTTCCGTTCTGTCGGAAACACAAGATCGAGCCTAGGAACCCTGAGGCGTACTTTGGGCAGAAACGTGATCCGTTGAAGAACAAAGTGAGGCTCGATTTTGTCAAGGATAGACGGCGCGTGAAGAGGGAGTACGATGAGTTTAAAGTGAGGATAAATGCTTTGCCAGAGGCGATAAGGCGAAGATCGGATGCTTATAATGCTCAAGCTGAGATGAGAGCTAAGAAGAAACAGATCGAGCTCGGTATAAACCCGTCTGAACCGATTAAGGTTCCGAAAGCTACTTGGATGGCCGACGGGAGCTATTGGCACGGAGCTTGGTCTTCGGGTGAAGAGGGCCATTCGCGAGGTGATCATGAGGGTATCATACAGGTAAACTAACTTTCCTACTTTTGTTACGTACTGTATTAGTGATGTCATTTTACATACGTAAGAATAGAAGATGAAACACAATTTGATGCGATTTTGTTTGTGTAGATAATGCTAGTCCCAGCTAGCTCGGAGCCACTTTTCGGACAAGAAGCGGATGAGGAGAACTTGATCGAGACAAGCGATGTTGACATCCGATTACCGATGTTGGTGTACGTTTCGCGAGAGAAGCGGCCGAGCTTCGACCACAACAAGAAAGCCGGGGCGATGAACGCCCTAGTACGAGCGAGTGCGATTATGTCGAACGGTGCATTCATTCTCAATCTTGACTGTGATCACTACATTTACAATTCTTTAGCTGTAAGAGAAGGAATGTGCTTCATGTTAGACAGAGGTGGAGACAAGATTTGTTATGTTCAATTCCCACAAAGATTCGAAGGAATCGATCCGAATGACCGGTACGCGAACCACAACACGGTGTTCTTCGATGTTAGCATGAGAGCCCTCGATGGATTACAAGGCCCGATGTACGTTGGAACAGGCTGCATTTTCAGAAGAATCGCGCTTTACGGGTTCAGCCCGCCTAGAGCGACCGAACATCACGGGTGGTTCGGGAGATACAAGATGAAGAAGCTTCTAAGACGATCGAAAGAGAAGAAGGATCAAGAAGATGACGAAATGTTGTTGCCTATCAATGGGGATCAGTACGAAGATGACGAAATGGCTAGAGCTTCACTAGCTAGACAGTTTGGAAACTCGACCTCTCTCGTCGACTCAATTGGAGTTGCTGAATTCGGGGGCAGACTTCTTCATGAGCTTAGAGGGAAAGGCAGTTTGGGAAGGCCTGCAGGTTCTCTTGCCGTGCAACGTGAGCCGTTGGATGCATCGGCTCTAGCTGAGGCGGTTAGCGTGATCACATGCTTCTACGAGGATAAAACCGAGTGGGGGAAAAGAGTGGGATGGATCTACGGTTCTGTGACGGAAGATGTTGTCACAGGGTACAGAATGCACAACCGAGGGTGGAGATCGATCTACTGCGTGACAAAAAGAGATGCATTTAGAGGAACGGCTCCGATTAACCTAACTGACCGGCTCAACCAAGTCCTCCGGTGGGCAACCGGCTCAGTCGAGATCTTCTTCTCACGAAACAATGCTCTTTTCGCTTCTCCACGAATGAAGTTCCTCCAGCGTGTCGCGTATTTCAACGTCGGAATCTACCCCTTCACCTCCGTGTTCCTCCTCGTATACTGCATCCTTCCGGCTCTCTCTCTATTCACCGGCAAATTCATCGTTCAAACACTCGACGTCACATTCTTGATCCTTTTACTAGCAATCAGCCTCACACTTACCATGCTAGCCCTCCTCGAAATCCGATGGTCAGGGATCACCCTCCACGACTGGTGGCGAAACGAGCAATTCTGGCTAATCGGGGGGACCAGCGCACACCCTGCAGCCGTGATCCAAGGCCTGCTAAAAGTCATAGCCGGGATTGAAATCTCATTCACGCTAACATCTAAATCATCTGCACCGGATGATGGCGAGGACGAATTTGCTGAACTCTACGAGTTCAGATGGACGACACTAATGATCCCTCCTATCACGATTATCATGTTCAACGTGATCGCGATAGGAGTGGCCATTTCGAGGACCGTTTACAGCCCTTTTCCACAGTGGAGCAAGCTAGTCGGAGGCGTTTTCTTCAGCTTCTGGGTGCTTTCGCATCTGTATCCGTTTGCGAAAGGGCTAATGGGGAAGAAGGGGAAGATTCCGACGATCGTGTACTTGTGGTCGGGACTGATATGCATTGTGATCTCGTTGATTACAGTGTACTTGTACCCTCCCATGGGAGGCCAAATTGGAGGATTTACAATGCCTTAAAGTGATCTGTTTGTTAGTTTGTTTGTACATGAGAATGAAGTTATACTCAACTTCATCTTGAGTTTAGTTACTGTCTGAATATTTGTTGTTCATTATAATCATTTCTTGGAGTTACAAGCAACGTAGTAGAAGTCGCTAGGCGTTAGTCGAAGGTTATTAGTTGCAAGTGCTGTCAGTTAAAGTGATATACGTTTTAATTTTCATTTTTCTGTTTCCAACTTCTGTAATCAGAATGTGTAGAGTGTGTTTATATAATCTGATATTTGTTGTTCCTAATAATCATTTCTTGAAGTTATTAGCAATGTCGTAAAAGTCGTTAGACGTTACTCCCGTGGTAACAGGGGTTATTAGTTGCAAGTCTGTACTGGTTTGTCAGTTGAAGTGTTAATACTTTTTTAGTTTCAATTTTCTGTAACCAGAATCTGTAGAGTGTTCATATAATCTGATATTTGTAGTTTATTATAATCATTTCTTGAAGTTATTAGTAATGCTATAAAAGTCGTTAGGTGTTAGTCAAGCGTTAATAGAGATATTAGTTGCAAGTTTCTGTATTGGTTTGAGTTGAAGTGTTAGTAAAATTTTATTTCATCTCTGTTTCAATTTCATATGATCTGGGGTTTTCAGCTCTTACAGAAGTGCGGATAAACATGTCCATTTTGACCCGACCGGCTCCAACCCGTTCAATATTTTAGATAGGTTAAATCATATGAATATTAGTTCCAAATCAAGAATCTTAGTGTATAATTGGAAGATCTATTAGTGGGGTGAGACTTCGGTCGGTTCGGTTGAAAACCAAACCGACAAGAGTTGAAACCGAATTTTTCTATATTTTTTTAAACCGAACCGAACCGGATTTTTTCCGTTAAGTTCGGTTCGGTTATCGGTTTAGGTTTTAAAGTTTTTGTTTTTGTTATTTTTTATAGCAACAAATCTCGATTTTCATAATATTTTTTTCTATTGAAAAGCCAAATTAAAGAAGGGACCAAAACATATGGATAAAATTTTAACTTTAATGCATGTTAAATGTGGAAATTACTAATGTATATCAATTCAATCAAGAAAAATAGTATACAATAAATATATAATTGAAAACATACAAGTAAATATGAGTAATTCGGTTCGGTTTGGTCAACCGAATTAATTTTTATTAAGAATTGAACCAAATTACAAATCGATTAATAATATTTGGAACCGAATCGAACCGATTCTATATACAAAACCGAACCGAATCACTCGATTCGAATCGGTTTTGATTCGGTTATGTTATAATATAATGCAAACTCACCGATTCCCTTTTATTCATTATATCGCTCTTACGACTTACAATATACTCCCTCCATGTAAAAAAATAGTCGCATTTTCTGTTTTGGAATTTCTAAAAATGATATCTCTCTTTCTTTTTTAAGCGTGTATTAAATGTTTCTTTTCCTAATATGCCCCTATTAACCTTTCGGACGGGCACATTAGGACATCTCATCATTATCCATTCATTTAATATAACAATTTATTCCTTTCACCCCCTAAAAAATCACGTTTGAAAAGGTAAAAGTTTTTAATTTTTGTCAATTTGATAAAAGTACAACTTTCCGATAACTATTGTTTCTCTCTTACAATTTGGCATATTCAATCATTATAAGTAATTCGTAAAATATAAAATTTAAGTTTTTTCTTTTTTGTTTTTTTTAATATATTTAAAATAAGGAAACGAGATATTGACAATTGAAATAGACTCTTATTTTAAAATATTAATTTTTTTTAAATATGACTCTTTTTACGAGACATGGTGGGAGTAATCAATTTTAAACATAATTTCACGCTGATAGAAATATGGCGTCCGTAACAGGCCACATAAACCATATTCCATTTTTTACATAAAATTTGACTGCACTTTTAGTGATAAAATAGATTGATACTTGGGTGAAAGATAAATTAATGAGGCCCAATTAGTTGGAAACAAAATTATTAATACCGTTTCGAAGGTCATTTCGAATTTATAATTGCAACGAGATATTTTGGAATCGGATAATTCGATGTTCCGTTTCGAACAAAATATATATATATACTTTTGCTATAACTTAATATATTGATTAAATAATATATTATTTTTTAGATCATATATTAATTTGTAAGGTTATTTTATTCAATTAGTATTAACGATTGTTGTCTCTAATTTTAAGACTATTAAATTCAAACTAAAGAAAATCAGACACATTACCCAAAAGGTCAGTTATGTGTAATTTATTATAATACTTTTAACCTTTCATTTGAAAATATGTGTGTGTAATAATATAACAAAAAAATACACAAAAAGAAATTCAAGTCACTCCGAATATCTCTGTAATTTCGGGAATTTAGATTATTTCAATGTCATTTTCTGCCATTCCAGATCGATACGGAATAACTGCAAAAATAATCCATTTTCATGACCCAAATAGAACGTATCGATCATTTCGATCGGAACGAAATCAATAACGATGGTTGGAAAACCAAGCCATGTTTATGGCGCAAACAGGGCAAATTTAATTATATACAGTACTGTTCATCCCATAATTAAAAAAATAAGCGCTCTTTTTTTTTTATTTACAGAAGTAAGTGAACTCGCCTCTGGCAGAGGCGAGTTCACAAATAGTGCATTGTCAGAATTTGTGAACTCGTCTGTGCCACAGGCGAGTTCACTTAATTCTGTAAATAAAAAAAAAAAAACGCTTATTTTTTTAATCATGCGATGAACAGTGTCGTACTTAATTAAATTTGCCAAAAAAAACGAACGAAAGTTATTTAAATAAACAAAGTAGTTGGAGAAAGAAAAAAAAAAAAAAAAAAAAAAAAGTAAAGATGTCGCCCCTGCGAGGGGCGACTTTATGTATGTCCTTGTATACGCATACCGTATACCGTATGTCGCCTCTACAAGAGGCGTTTTCAACCAAAAATTTAAAAAAAAAAAAGAAAATTAAACAGAAGTCGCCCCTGCAAATAGGACATTGTCAGAATTTGTGAACTCGCCTCTGCCAGAGGCGAGTTCACTTACTTCTGTAAATAAAAAAAAAAAAAAGGCGTTTATTTTTTTAATTATGGGATGAACAGTACTATATATAATCAAATTTGCCCGCAAACAGAGAAACTTCTCCGTCCACCACTTAGTCCACCTGTAGCTACTAACTGTAAAAATCAGTCTGGCAAGATTGGCCGGTCTAGCTCGTTCGAATTTTTAAATAGATTGTATTATAAAAATATAGGCCCGAAATATTATTGAGCCCAACAGCTTGAAGGACTAAAAGATCAAGGAGCGACGAACCGGCCCAAAATTTTAGTATATTTAAAGAGATAGACTGCTTTGGACTCAATATTTTTAGGCCTAACAATATTTTGGACAGGCCCAATCCAACTCCCCGTATAATGTTGGTCCAATCGCACCGGGGCGACCGAATTGTTCTTCTCCATTTTCATCCACTAAAACTATTGTCTCACATGAGCAACACCATATTTATTTGGTCAGCCTTGCAAGATTCTCATGGACTTTGTTTAATTCTCATGTCGCCCCACTCAGTTTTGCACGTAGGGACGGATATATATATTAAGAAAAAATTATTTTTTGTTTTTTGGTTGATTTTTTTTAAAGATGACGATTGAGGGTGGAGGTTGTAAGAGAAATTCCCTTTTTAAGGGTGTGCAAAACTGAATGGAACGGGTCGAAATGAAAAGTGTGCAAAACTGAGCGGGACGGAGAGAGTACATTACGAGTAAGAAGTCAAGCTGAAACTCTTAAATTATCACAAAATTGAATACTATAATTAAACTCACATGTTAGTTTACTATACTAATCGTGTACATTTGTAAAATTACAATATACAAGCTACTTTTTCTAACAATAAAAAGGCAAAACGGGTTGTTGGATTAACTTGTGAGTTCGCCTGACCCAACTCGTTTTCCCTTTGTATCAGTTAGATTTGACCCGTTTATGATCTCAACCTATTTAAAAGAACCATAACTAACTATATTCGTATTCGATCATATCGGGTTAGTCGGGTCATTGACACCCCTATATAACTCAAACTACATTATAATTAGGTATTAAATTGAGGATGTTTACCTAATAACATGTTGTGTGTGCAAATGCATAATGCAATCATCATGCAAACCTAAAAGCATAGTTTCTTTTCTTGAATAGTATGATTTCTTCAAGAAATCTCCAACACTCACATGCATCGCACGTGCAAGTTCATCACTCTTGGTCCTTAACCACGTAGATGAAGAAAGAGAAAATTATTTTAAGGACCACATATATAAAACTTGGTGGCATTAATTAACAAATATATATATTAATGTTGTCAAGATTTAAGGTGGCTTATAATAAATTATTCTAATAGTGGTGGTAGGGCCGGCCGTGAGTTTTCGGGTGTTCTTGGATGGATAAATAAATGAAGACTTTTAGAAGGACATTTTTTTATGAGTAAGATTTTTTTTTTCATATACAAAATATAATTGAAAATAACAAAGACCAATTTGTGAAACTCATTTTAGTTTTTCTTTGAGAAAGTACTCTTTTTTATTTTTAATTGGATTTAGAAAAATCTAGATAGATCCTATATATATTTGGTCTCAAACGTTAGTATACTAACATATATATATTAATATATGCATATAAAAATTATCATTGATTTGGGGAGACGAATATTTTATATCAGTACGCGTATATTCACAAATATACATAAATATCCCTCTTAAGTATATATAAAAAATATATGAAAATTTTGGGGGGGGCAGTGGCCCTACTTGCCCCCCTTCTATTCGCCCCTGGCCGCCAAGAAGCTCAAAAGAAAAAATGCATGTAAAATCAAGACAAGGAGAAAGAGGGTCGAAAAGTTAGAGAGACTAAAAGTAAAAGAATGCAGGTCCAAAAGTTAAAAAGGTCAATAATACAATCTTAAAATCTATTTTCAGGTTTTAGGTTCCAGGACTAGGGTTTAGGATACCCTAAAAATTAGAGTTTAACGAAGGTCCTGAACGGTCGTCCTTCTCGCCTATGATGAGGACTAGCCCGAGCGAAGAAGGGGAAACTTGTGCTATTAGTGCAATAGTAAAACATGTCATACATCGATAGTGGATTTAATACGATCGTTTTAATTTTTCTATTTATTTGAAAAAAATCATAAAATACGAGTTATTATGGCTCCTTAAAAGAAATACGGAGAGTTTTTATTTCATGCTATCCTCATGTGCCCTTGTTAGTCAATGCAAATTTATGTTAAAATTGATATATAGAGTAGTTTTTCATGTATAATAGTAATTTAAAGAAACTTAAAAAATATAAACATATATAATAATAATAATAATAATAATAATAATAATAATAATAATAATAATAATAATAATAATAATAATAATAATAATAATAATAATAATAATAATAATAATAATAAAAAAAAAAAAGGAAAAGAAATGGGACCATTTGATGAAAGGAAAGGACCATAATTTTGACTTGTACTCATTTTCTTTTCTTTACAAAAAAGTGAGGGGCTTATGGTGTTGGTCATTATCACCAATTTAATCTCTTTGTTGCGTCATACACAATGGGTCCGTTTGCTTAAGATTAAACTCAGTAAATTTAGAGGATCAAATTTCAATAAAGCACGCTCATTAACTTCATCAGTTAAATTTGGCTCAGCATTTTCCAGTTTTAAGCAAACGGACGTCTGGAATAATTATAAATGCAAACAAAAAAATCGACTGGATTGTTTCGATCCGCTTGAAAGTTTATGCAAACTGAATTGTAAGGATTTGAGTCCGAACTCCAAAGTATTATGGGGCAAAACATGCTCGACCTGATGGGTCAATACCTCAATTAGCCGGCGCGACAAATTATAATGTATTTTTAAGAGAACGGATCATAATGAACTCATATATATTTTTTGGCCCGACGTAATTTTGATCCAATCCGATAAATGGAATTAGCTCGGGGCAGATCGGGTGCCCGAATTATCACATCTATGTATATGTCATCATCATGTTTAATGTGATAGTATACTACACCATTATAATGTAATTTTTTAGTACATCAATAAACGTGGGAAATGAATCCAGAACTCATGACCTATTAATTACTCTCGGTTGTCCCAACTTATTTTGCACACCCCTAAAATAGAAATTAATTCTCACAATCTTCATTCTCAAAATCTCAATCGTCAATCTCCACCTTTAAAAAAGTCAAAGAAAAAACAAAATCTAATTTTTTTAATAACCTTATCCGATCAACTACGCAAAATAAGTCGAGACAGAGGGAGTATAAGGTAATAGCAATATTATCGAACTACAAATAGTGTACAATTTTGTTAGCCACTATAATGTCATTTATTCCATACATACTGAAATATCATAGATAAATATATATATATATATAATGTTTTTAATTTCTTTTCGAGTTAATGAATTCATTGAATAATCAATGTAGTTAAAAACTTTAGTAGATCTAAACAAATTCTAACCAATTTTAGTCTTAACATTAGTAATTTAGAGTAAATTTTTGTAATTCTAATCCATTTTTAGTCTTAACATTATTAATTTAGAGCAAGTTTCTTGTTTTTTTTACGCAAGAAAAAAAAAAACATAACAACATCATCACTATAGGAGTGAGTCTTGTTTATGGCGGTCACACGAACCTCATTCCGTGTGGCGGAGCCTCATTTACACAAATCAGGAGAAAAAGGCAAAGCTCCATTTATTCATTTTCCTTTCTACTGTACTTAAGTTGACCCATCACACGAAATGAGATCCCTATAATCGTTACATACACGTTTTTGTCATCTTTATGAGACCATCATACGTTATAACCGTATCATACAAGTTATACAAAAATCAAAATGTTCACTATTTTTGTTTATCCTACTCTATCCCTATTCACTTCTTAACATAATTTAGATACTCTTTTACTTTGAACGAGATGATTTAGCCATTTAATCGTAAGATATTTTTATCATTTTAAGTGTTATAGTGGGACTCATTATTGTTTTT
Organism: Ajuga chamaepitys; assembly: GCA_958295605.1. Lineage (NCBI taxonomy): Eukaryota > Viridiplantae > Streptophyta > Magnoliopsida > Lamiales > Lamiaceae > Ajuga > Ajuga chamaepitys. The sequence goes on from OY282507.1 coordinate 51,889,840, forward strand.
TAATAATTTGAATCCACCCCATTATTATTTTTTAATAATTCGAATCGAGGACCTCTGAAAAGGGGATGTCCCGACGGAGGTGGACATGCCTGTTGGGGTTGACGGCGGCGGGGGCGCTGTTGGAGGAAGCCTTGCTCTCGTTCAACATGGTACGTCTATGTAAGGGGGTGAAGACGAATTGGTGTAAAACCGCAATATGTTGCGCAGAAGCAAAGATAGAGTGTTGAACTTAAATTTCATAAAGATTTTTTGGGGACTTGTAATAACTTATGGGAAAGAGGAGAGAATGATTTGACATTTCAGTCCTTTTTATTTTTTTAAATTATTCGAATTAAATGAACGTTCAGATCGAAATTGAATAAATATAACAGTGGAAAAAAAAGGGTTGCATGGGTGCAACGGTTGCGCAGAAGTTGGAGTCGTGACAATATATTCGGGCCAAATACAATCGTGACAAATTATTTTTCATGGCAAATCGTTATCATAGCTAAAATTATTATAAAGTCACAAGGTGGCTAAAATTATACTAAAATTATACTTAAAAAAATTAGTCTAATTTTTTTCCATATATTTACAACTATCTCAAACAATTACTACAATAATATATTGATCATGTTTCATCTTGTATTTCGTAATTTTCAATAATTGCAATGAGTATACTTATGATGTCATCTTATACATATGACATGTAGTGAATATTCTGCAATACAAGACGAAACACGATTTAAAATAGAAGATCTCATCTGACGTAATTATCAGCTACATATGACTTTTGTCCTAATATTTCTTTTTCTCCAAAATTTCGTTATCCAATTGTTAAGACTTCGCTTTTGCTATGAAATAAACATTCGAAGTTCGACCATTATCCTTTCTATTTATTTGGTGCTTTCTTTCCTCCACTTTTATGATGGGCCCGACTATTAACACTCTCGATTTCTTAAAATAAATCTTCTAAGAAAAAAAAGTGTTCGATTAATACTAGTCAAACTTTTTTAAAACGTAAAAGTGAAGTGTTCGATCATTTTAGTTGAACACTTTAAAATATATTTGGTTGATGCAATTGAACACGACTATATTAAATTGCTCAATTGATGTAATCGAACATGAATGTATTTGTTTTGTCAAAATGATCGGACATTTTTTATGAGTTATATTTAGACGAAATTGGTATTGAGAGGACTGAAAATCAAAGCAAGTTACTCAATACTCGATTTGAGATTGTCTGTTAAAAGTTCGTTTGAACTATGTTCGATTGAAGATATCAAACAAATTTGAACATACTTTTACATTTGATAAAATATAAAGCTCGACTCGAACTCGATAAGTTAAAAATGTTAAAACAAGTATATAAATGTCAAACTACTCGAGCTAGATTCATGTTCAACTCGATTAAAGCTCGTTCAAGCTCGATTAGGTTAATAATCAACAAGATTCACACATAATATTAGTACTTCTTTAATATTTTAAGTATATATCTGGTTCAAGTTTGATGGTTAATAATCAAATAAACTCCAACATCACATTAGAAGTTCAATAATATTTCAAGTGTAAAACTCGTGCAAGCTCGATTCAGTTAGTAATCAGATACCTCAAACATAATATCAAAAGCTCGATAAAAATAGAAGGCCAAACATAATACTAGAAGCTCGATAAGTTAAAAATGTTAATAAAAGTATAAAGATATGAAACTACTTGAGCTTGACTAAAGCTCGTTAAATCTAGATTAGGTTAATAATTAAGTAGACTCAAACATAATATTAGAAGCTTGATAGTACTTCAAACAAACTCAAGGGTGTTTGCAATTGTTTCTGCTTTTGGAGAAGTGATTCTAAAAAGTAATGTTTAACTTACAACTTATGACCCAAATTAAATGAGTATTTTCTTTTTCTTTAACTTTTGAATAAGTGATTAAACGTAGATATCGTGCAAAATTACTTAAAATCAAAAGTAGGTAGTGCTTGAGAATAAAATTGATATTGATCAAATATAAAACCCGGAGCGATTGCTATTTAAGCAACTTTTAGCTTATGAATGAGAGAAAAATCTTTTATTTATTTACCAAAATGCCAAAAAGTTGAAAAAACAACTCTTTTCTACTTTAACTTTTGACCTAAAATCAAATTTTATAAAGCTGACGTTGTTTTTCCACACTCCAAACCAACTTTTCACAAGTTATAAGCCGAAAACACTTGGGAAAAATAATTAAAAATACCCTAGGGGGTGTTTTCCTTTGCTCATAGAAATTATTGTAAAATTGCTTAAAATCAAAAGTAGGTAGTGTTTGAGAATAAAAATGATTTTGATCAAATGTAAAAGTTGGAGTGTTTGATACTCGAACAACTTTTAACTTACGAGTAAGAGAAAAATCTTCTATTTATGTACTAAAATACCAAAAAAGTTGTAAAGAGCAACTCTTATCTACTTTTAATTTTTGACCTAAAATCACATTTATTAAAGCTGGAGTTATTTTTTCAAACATTTTAAAACAACTTTTTACAAGCTATAAGTTGAAAAGCACTTGAGAAAAAAATTTGAAACTATCTTTGCAACACTAATTCCAGCTTCTTTTAAGTTAAAAACCCAAAGGAAATTCTTTAAGGATGTACAAATACCCTCAAAGTCAGTACTTTCGACTCGACTCATTTACAATACCAGCGTAGTAGCCCCACCTTTTACAAAAGTACTCCACATAAATTCTGAACAAAAAATAAAAAAAGAAAATTAGAACTCCCAAGTCCACACTGCTCTTTCTCTTTCTCTTTCTCTTTCTCTTTCATATCTGTGCGTACTGTTACACACTTGTGCTGCAAAAGGAAACTGTTATTTATCAGATCAAAACCCCATTGGATTTACTCACCTCGCTTTCCCCTGATCTCCCATATTCTCGCACCTCGGCTTCACCGCAGCCGTCAATCCACTCTTCAATTTACCCATTTTCCCTACACTCTCCTTACCCTACTCCAACTTGCTTGCTCAATCACGTTTACTTCCAGATACTCAACTCCTGCAGTGGCATTCGCTGCTATTCGGGCGGTTCTGGCGTGTATTTCACTCACAACGGAGTATTTTGTGAGTTTGATGGTGGATGGGGGGTTTGCAGTTAGGGCTCGTTTGGGGAAGTCGGACTGATGTCACGGACCGCCGATAGGATGAGTAGCTCTGACGTCAGTAGAGCTGGTGGACCCATCGAGAGAGACATTGAACAAGTATAAATTTCTCTGCTTTTTATTTTTTATTTTTTATATTGTTGTTGTTGCTAACTAGATTTTATGAGCATTGTTAACTCTCGTGTTGTCGGATTAAGATGTATTTTGAGTCTGTTGGTTAGTGGTTTGGTAGTGATTGTTTTTGTTCCGTATGGATTAGTGATTGGGGTGCTTGAATTTTTTATCATATTGCTGAAATAGGCTTTTTTCAAATTAGGAAATTTTTATGCTTTTCGGTAGAAAGTGTATTTTTAAGAATTGAGATCATTGAAATTATTAGGGCACAGTTTTGTTATAGAGATATGCTGATGCATTCTGATACACCTGACTACAGTTCGCAAACCCAAGTTGCTGAGCCCGTTAATGATATTCTTAACAATCGAGATCATTGAAATTATTTGGCCATAGTTTTGTTTTAGAGATAAGTGGATGCATTCTCACCAGGAATGGATAAAAGGTTTTGGTTGGGGTTGGGGTAAGCAAAGTTAGTGGCTATTTCGATGTGAGAAGTTCTATTAGCACGATTAGAATAACTTTTCCTTGTAAGAGAATTTCCTGGCTGTGTCATTGCTTATGTTTGTGGGTTTTTGAATTTGAAGTATTGTTCGGCAAAATGCAAATATACTACTGACCACGCTATTCCTGAAAATCTCTGAAAATTCCTTTAATCTTAGAGAAGTGTTCTTAATTATTCTGTATACTTACTTTTCTTAATCTGATATGTTATGCAATTCCATGATTCTTTTCATCTTCTGACCATGTGAGTTGTTACCATTTTGTACTCTCCTTGTACTCATGGTTACTCTGCTTCTCCCGCTCTTGTTACATCTGCTTAAGTTATAAACCACACTGGTCACAACTAAAACAAACTTTGAATGTATTGCTCAGCTCATCGTACCACGCCAAAACGTGATAACGACCTCCTTGAACCTTCATAAATATTTGTATCGCTACTTTGTCGCAAATATATGCATCCTATTCATGTTTAACAATCATAGCAGTGGAAACTTTTTGACCTGAGCAGATCTCGACTAGCGCAGCTCTTGCATTGAATTTCCTGATTTCACGAAAAGTTGATGTCCATTATTGATCTGCAAATGCAATTCCTAAATACTAAAGGGTGTGTGATTGGTTATGTATTCAGGTCTCTGGCTGAAAAAATTGGGGGAAAAGTTATGATGTGATCAGGATTGGAAAATATGATGTATAGTAAGGATAATGCTTTACAAAAATGTGAATGTGTTTGGTATTTTTGTAAGAGAAGACTGGAAAAGAATTGTTTTGGAAGAATAAAACAAACATAGTCTGCGGTTTCTTCTCTCTTTCTATCTTTAAGAAGGCAATTTATGTGCACATTTTCTTCTGTTTGTCCATTTGCATGAAATCAATTTTTGTGTGTGTGCATAGCTTCTAGTGAACCCATGCCAGTTCATCTTTCCAAATGACCAAAATGATTAAATTTTTGGGTCATTTTGAGTTCCAAACTTGTGAACAACATTATTCATTTGTTCTTGCCTCATTATCGTGGTTCCTGAAATTGTGTGGGGTACAAATTTGACATAGGGAAATTTATTGAGTGTATTGGTGCACCAATTTAATCAATTGTACTTTGAATTTCGTAGTTTTTTTAGAATTATATGTATGAGATCATAGTATTTCATTTCTTGTCTCTCGCGATCTTGTTTAAGTCAATTGCTTGCTTGATTTATTGTTTACTTTGTTTTATTTTATTTGCAAAGCATGCTGGCTATTCAAAATTTATATTATTAGCTGATGTTTACAACAGGCCATCACTGCGTTAAAGAAAGGTGCTTACCTACTTAAGTATGGAAGAAGAGGAAAACCTAAGTTCTGTCCATTCCGTTTGGCAAATGTAAGTCCATCGGATTTTCTGGATTTTATGCTTTTTGGCCACTCATTATTGCTTGTCCTTGTGTCCATAAACAAGCTATTTGGTTTTACAACTTCAGGCGTCTTTAGCCTTTTCTTTTGAAGTGCGATTATGAGGAGCCCCTTCCTGTAGCTAACTATCATAAATGTTAAGATCCAGGTCCTGATTGAGTCTAGATATATCTGCACGTAAACTGCTGACCATAATAAGAGCATGTGCTGTATTACTTTTTGAGTCTATTTATCTACATACCACGTAAGTTTCTATTACTCTAAGATTATTTTAAACTTCTGATTTGCAAAAACTATATGGGCAATAATTTTGTCGCATTGTTGTTCACACCATAATTTGAAGAGCTAGAAATAATTTAAAGCAGCACGTCAAAAACTTGGATGCCTGCCTTCTGTCCATGAATGGTCTACTTTATTAGTTTTATTATTTCTATAATAATTCTGTCTTTATGATTCAATTTGTTGATTTGATCTCAACTTAGTTTAGGTCATTATGTGAGTTTTACGTAAGCTCTAGTCTGATAATGATTCTCTTTAAAAGTGATCAGTACTATGTTTATAGCGAGTTATGTGAAAGTTCTTGTCAGTTCTTCTAGTAAGAAGGAAGCCGGCACAGCTAGCCTGTGTTTAGTTTTTGTTTAAGCTTAGTTAAATGCTAGTTTGACCAGCACATTACACTGGCTTCTGCTTTCTTTTTGTCTACAGTCTAATAACTCCGCTTGCATTTTCCTTTCAAGACTTTTTTGTGCATCTGATAAATATAAAATTGACACTTAAATAGTGAAAAGTGATGAGTGCATTTAGCAAATTTTTTGGACTTGGCTCAATGTTCTTACAGTTACAAGGTCTGGCCATTTTTCAGTTGCTTAGAGGGTGTTTGGCTGAGCTTTCAACTCTTAAAAGCTCCTAAAAACATCTTATAAGATGTTTAGGAGCTTATAAGCTCTTGCAAAGTGTTTGGCAAAAAAAGATGTTTAGTATCTTATAAGATAAAAAAATAAGCTCTTAGAGCTTATAAGATCTAAAAAAAATAAGTTTGTATATCCCATCTTATTGTTTAATAATTTAATTATTACATTTCACAATCTACTCACACACATTACACACTCTACACGCAATACTCTCACCTCACACACGCTTCACACCTACACACACTTCATACAATTTACACACACTACACACAGTAAACACAGTAAACACATAACACACACTACACACACTTCAATTGTAAGCTTATAAGTTATTTTATCCAAACACTTTAAGAACTTATAAGCTCTTGGAAAATTACATCTCATAAGCTCTTGAAACAACTTATAAGATGTCTAAAATTAGCTTAGCCAAACACTCTCTTAATCTGCTTCACTTTTACCATGTTGTGTTAATATGCATTTCTGCTCCACCTTAACCTTTTACAGACATTTGAAAAATCTAATGATTGGGTGCTGCGTTTCAGGATGAGACGGTTCTGATATGGTTCTCGGGTAAAGAGGAGAAACACCTTAAACTTAGTCATGTTTCCAGAATTATATCCGGGCAGCGGACTGTAAGTTCCCTATTATACTCACCTACTTTATGCTTATATGAGTCCTTCAAAACTTGGCAGCTTATGCATAATGGTAAAAAATCTTAAATAGTTAGTGTGGTATAGAGGCTAACTGCTAATGTGTATGTTATATACTTCTGCGTCTGAGGTTATATGATTTTCTCTCTGAATTTTATTCGTTGCTTCGGACTAGTAGCATTTCATAGCTGCACTTTTTGGTGCATCAACTGATGCCTTTAACAATTCTGATGAACGGTGCAGTTAAATTGTATTTTTTCAATTCAATGTCCAGATGCAGTTGTGCTCCTTGTTTTAAATCATATTTTCCTTTATCGTTTCTTTTGGTTCAGTAGCGAAATAGCTAATTTTTCCTCCCGAAAATGAATGCTTCTTGTTTTGTGGACATGTTTTTGGAGACCTCCTTGTACTGCTTCGAACTAACTATTAAGCATTTGTCGTCGAAAATCGAAATTCTTCCATAATTTGTTGAACAGTCTGCACTGAAGAGTTTTTGTCTGCTGATATGGATGAATTTTGGCAATCTTGTGCTGTAAACATGTTTTGATTTATTCATATTTAGCTTGCTAATTTGCATGTTGGTGGTGCACTAAGATCATGTGAGGTGGCAGAACAAGAATTTTGGTGGGGAGGCTGGTCGAGTCAGCTATTAGTTTGCTGCATGTTTATACATGTTTGCCTGTGGTCAAGCATGTCAATGCAGATTTTAAACTGCCACAAAGTAAATTGAAGATATTTCTTGATGCATGTCAAAATAATATATATCAATGAGCTTCCCACCGACAATGAACAGAGATATTCTTCAAGAGCTCCCGTAGAAACACCATATGGATGCGGGGTATTCCTATAGAACTCCTTGGATGCTAGTTGTGAAATCTTTCAAATGATGAAGTGAAAATTACATGAATTAAGAACATACTTTTATCTTTACCTGTGTCAATAGCTGATCATGTATTGGATCCTTCTGGAACTCTTATATGTATTGGATAAGGATGCAAGCCCAGTCCAACTCAAGCACAACTGAAATTATCACTAACTTGATAGAGTCAAACTAGAACGTGGACTTCTTATCCCGAAGCATGTAGGGCTTCTAGGAATCTTGATTCCAAGTGAGGCAGGCCTAGCCAAGTTAGCTCCTAAACTATCCAAATATCACAAACCAACTTACTAACCGAATATTGCTCCACATACCAAGACCTGGGTACCAGCTCTGACCTACGAAGCATCACCATCCCCAAGTGATAGATCCTGTGGACGAGATTTATCTTCTTTTCAAAGAGATTGAGTAGTTTTTGTCCAACTCCTTGTGTCCTAGTGCTGAAGTTAACTAAAACTTTTCACCTCTTTTAAGTTCAGTTCTACTTGGGTACCCTGGTTAACTGACTTGTAAAGGTGGTCTGGTGGATTCTATCTTAATGATTGGAGAGTTCTGCTAACTGAATAGGAACATTTTTGTTTGCTAATAATGTTGACGAAAGCAAATTTGGCTCCTAACGTACATTTCTGGTTAATACATTTGATTCAGCTGTTCTCCTGAATATCCACTTGTTTTATGGTCTAGCCAATATTTCAAAGGTACCCACGGCCTGAGAAGGAATACCAGTCATTTTCTCTTATATACAATGACAGATCACTGGACCTGGTAAGTCTATTTGTTGTCTACAAGTTCATTTAGAAATTATTTTTTTTGCCATCGTTTGTTTCTTGGTCAGCACAACAATTATTGAATTGACAGATCCTTCTCTTCTGTTTATAGATATGCAAGGACAAAGAAGAAGCTGAAGTCTGGTTTAGTGGCCTAAAGGCGTTGATTTCACGCGGCCATCAGCGCAAGTGGAGAACAGAATCCAGGAGTGATGGAATTTCATCTGGAGCTAATAGTCCCAGAACATACACGAGAAGAAGCTCACCTCTGCACTCTCCATTTGGAAGTGGTGAAAGCTTACAGAAGGTTAGTGTTTTTATTCTCCTTTAGCCGCTTGCATAACCTTATGTTTCGTCTTTGCTGATATTGATGGACCTATGTATAAGCACTTCTCTAGTTTTTGAAATTGTTGCGGTTTGAAATAAATGATTCATCACTTCACAGGATGGTGCCGATCAACTTCGCCTCCATAGCCCCTATGAAAGTCCTCCTAAAAATGGTCTGGACAAGGCATTTTCAGATGTCATATTGTATGCTGTGCCTCCAAAGGGTTTCTTTCCATCAGATACTGCTAGTGGTTCTGTCCATTCTGTGTCATCTGGAGGTTCTGATGGCTTACATGGTCAAATGAAAGGAATGGGAGTGGATGCCTTCAGAGTAAGCCTTTCTAGTGCTGTAAGCTCATCAAGTCAAGGTTCTGGTCATGATGATGGTGATGCCCTGGGTGATGTTTTCATTTGGGGAGAAGGCACTGGAGATGGTGTTATAGGTGGTGGACTACACAGAGTTGGAAGCAGTCTTGGTGTCAAAATGGATGCAGTGTTGCCCAAGGCATTGGAATCTGCAGTTGTATTAGATGTTCAGAACATTGCTTGTGGTGGACGACATGCTGCCCTGGTGACCAAACAGGGAGAGATATTCTCCTGGGGTGAGGAATCAGGAGGTAGGCTTGGTCACGGAGTAGATGCTGATGTCTTGCATCCAAAGCTAATCGATGCACTCAGCAATACAAATATCGAGCTTGTTGCATGCGGCGAATATCATTCCTGTGCTGTCACACTTTCTGGAGATTTGTACACTTGGGGTCATGGTCATTTTGGCCTTCTGGGGCATGGGAATGAAGTGAGTCATTGGGTGCCAAAAAGAGTAAATGGGCCACTGGAGGGAATACATGTTTCTTCAATTTCGTGTGGGCCTTGGCATACAGCTGTTGTAACCTCTGCAGGGCAGTTATTTACTTTTGGTGATGGAACCTTTGGTGTTCTAGGTCATGGAGATAGAGAGAGTATTTCAAAACCTAGAGAAGTGGAATCCCTGAAGGGTCTACGCACTGTGCGAGCAGCCTGTGGTGTTTGGCATACTGCTGCAGTTGTTGAAGTTATGGTTGGAAGCTCAAGTTCCAGCAACTGTTCTTCCGGCAAGCTTTTTACATGGGGGGACGGCGACAAAGGTCGACTTGGACATGGTGATAAGGAAACAAAACTTGTTCCAACCTGTGTTGCTGCTCTTGTAGAACCTAACTTTTGCCAGGTTGCTTGTGGACACAGCTTAACAGTGGCTCTTACGACCTCCGGACATGTATACGCCATGGGTAGCCCAGTTTATGGGCAGCTAGGAAACCCTCAAGCTGATGGGAAGCTCCCATCACGTGTTGAAGGCAAACTCACGAAGAGCTTTGTGGAAGAGATAGCTTGTGGTGCTTATCATGTGGCCGTGTTGACTTCGAGAACTGAAGTTTATACATGGGGAAAGGGAGCAAACGGTAGATTGGGTCATGGGGATACGGATGACAGAAATTTTCCAACTTTAGTTGAAGCTCTAAAAGACAAGCAAGTAAAGAGTATTGCTTGTGGTACTAATTTCACTGCAGCTATATGCCTTCATAAGTGGGTCTCAGGGGTTGATCAGTCCATGTGTTCTGGTTGCCGTCTGCCATTCAACTTCAAAAGAAAACGTCACAACTGTTACAACTGTGGCCTTGTGTTTTGTCATTCATGCAGCAGCAAGAAGTCACTTAGGGCTTCTATGGCGCCAAATCCCAATAAACCATTCCGTGTTTGTGATAATTGCTTCAATAAATTGAGAAAAGCTATTGAAACTGATACATCATCTCAGTCATCAATCAGTAGAAGAGGAAGCATGAATCAGGGGATAAATGACATTAAAGACAAAGATGAGAAGCTGGATACAAGATCTCGTCCCAATCTAGCTAGGTTCTCTTCAATGGAATCCTTGAAGCAAGGGGAGAGCCTCTCCTCCAAGAGGAACAAAAAACTGGAATTCAATAGCAGTCGCGTATCACCAATCCCAAACGGAAGCTCCCAGTGGGGGGCTCTTAATATATCAAAGTCTTTTAATCCTGTATTTGGATCATCTAAAAAGTTCTTCTCAGCTTCAGTTCCTGGATCAAGAATTGTTTCTCGAGCAACATCACCAATATCAAGACGGGCCAGTCCTCCTCGTTCTACTACGCCAACCCCAACTTTGGGAGGACTTACATCACCAAAGATTGTTTTGGATGAGGCAAAAATGACAAATGATAACCTTAACCAAGAAGTTATCAAATTAAGAGCACAGGTAGCTGATCTTTAGTGAATTCTTTGCACATACTGGTACCACAATTTTTTTCTTTATTATCATTATTACCTTTCCCTCTATTGTTTTTTGCCCTGTTTCACCACATGCCTTACTCGGACTCTTCTGAGGGTCAGAAGGGTTGCAAGGTGAACAGGTCTGCAGAAGGGGGAACCCTCATGCTAATGCGTCCTTTTCTATTTTCTGTTTCTAATAAAGAAGATGAGGGGTATGATTGCTAACTGTCTGTGCCAAGATGGTAAAAGAGCTTTGTGACTTTACTCTGTTTATACGTAAGATTCTTTCTTTTATCTAAAGAATCACTGCGGAGTAGGAACTTGGTCATGTCCTCTAGCATTTACATGGAGACTGGTGCAGAAGGCAGTTATCCTAACCTTTACTCAAGAGTGCTATATCCTGATGGTTGATGGATTTACTCCATTGGTTCATTCCGTCCTCTATGTTTTATGCTGCAAATGCCATATCAATAAGTTTAAATATGAATTATCGTTTGGGGATTACCTCGCTCCATCAGATCTTTTTGTTGCATTTTTTCCTCTAGATGAACAAGGAAGCATGTTTGTGTAGTCTATACTTTTGATTTTAGTTATATTAGGGAAGACAATTTCTATCTGTTCAACAATGTCTAAGTGAGTGAGGATTTCTGAATTTATCTACACCAGATGTAAATCCATTCTGTTCAGTTATCTTTGGAGATAGTATAATAGCTGGAATTATCTTCTGTATAGGTGGAAACTCTCACCCGCAAAGCTCAACTCCAGGAGGTAGAGCTCGAGAGAACAACTAAACAGCTGAAGGAAGCAATAGCAATTGCAGGAGAGGAGACTGCAAAATGCAAAGCTGCAAAAGAAGTCATAAAATCGTTAACTGCACAAGTAAGAAAAATATTTAGTGACATTTATCTAATTGAAAATATAGAGGTTTTCTTGAGCATTATATTGACAAGATTACATCCAGTCCTAAGACATCATTGAGAATACGCCTATATTATCTAGTATGCAAGACAAGTTCACCTGTAACATTTCTTTCATTCAATTTATCATACGTCTTGTAGGTGCTGTCTACAGTACACTACAAGTAGACATATCTTACTTTTATTATGCCCTTTCTGTCAAGTTCTCATTCTAGAACAAGGGGTTATAGTCAAATACTTTAAAAGAAGGCAGTAAACATGTATCAGAAATAGACCTAAGGTTTGAACTAAAGGTGCTAAAAATCTGTGTTTGCGATGGTGCTGTTATAAATATGTGGACCGCTATGGTGTCTGTATTTCTTTTGCTTTTTCCCTTGGTTCTTCTTTTCTTCTTCCGTTTCGTTTTGTTTGTTTTGTTGTGGGGGAGGGTGGATTGAGTTTGTGGCTTTCCTAAGATTGAAGCAGTCTGCATTTAAAAAAATATACATATAGTCCAAAGATTAGCAGCTTAAAATTGTATTAATTCCTCGTCTGTAGTTGCCACTGTTTGAGATTTTTGTTGGCATTCATAAATTATATTTCATTTCCTTTAATGACCATCTTTCCAAGGCTCTTGATGTTCTGATACCATTAGATCTCATCCATTAATTTTGATTTTAGCATACCTCATTCTTTTTTCTTCTTAAACTCTTTTCCAGACTCGAATCTTCGTTCATACTAGGACATTAAATCTTGAATTCTGGGAGAAACTGTTATTTCTTTACTAGCCTGTCGGTTCAGGGTGGTGTCTATTTTTTTCAGAATGTTTTTGTTTTATTGTTCTACATTGATAACTGTCAACACAGATATGTAACTGCATATGATGACCACTCAGTTGAGTGGTCTTTAAGATGCTTAAATGCCTAGAGTCAGCCAGTTATATGTTACTTGATATTTGCTCGATTAAAGTTTCTACTATTACTGATAAAGTTGTGAGGAAAGTATCAAACTAAAATAAAAATGGTGAGATTTTCTTGAACTGCATTAAAGTTAAGAGCAATACCTGTTCAATGATCTCTAGTGAAAACTTTTTTTTGAGGAGCTTGCTATTTTCACATAGGCGGCCATAAAAGTGATTTCACCAGATCTTCTGGCCACACTTTGGGACATAATCATTTAATGTGATGGCTGTGTTGGTGTAAGAGCTCTACTAGCAGTGCCTTCATGTTGAATTTTCTATGGGCACGCATCTAGTTCTGGAATTTGTCTTGTATATGGAAATGTATAATTCCCTTTGATATATCTGAGCTTTAGTACCAAGCCAATGTCCGATTTACTTGCAAGATAATTAAGGTTGTGTCTCCATGTCTTAGATTGGGCTTCTGCTTTGCCAAAATTACTCACTTTGTGGGCAGTACTAGACTAGCCCATAGTGATTCTTTAAAGTTCTTTAATGCTTTAGATATGTGTTGGAACTTGTTTGTAGCTAGCCGATGTGTTTTCAGATTGTTTTGTCGATGACTAGAAGTCAATCTTTAGTGTATCCACTTCATGGTTGATTTTGATTATATTGCTCCAATGAATAAGGAAAAAAACAGAGATTACAAGATACCAATACATGGGTGGAATTTGCCCTATTTGATTGTAGTAGTTCAATTTGCTAGTTCTTGCTGATGATTTATCTTATTGTACAGCTAAAGGAAATGGCTGAACGACTTCCTGTGGGTTCCGCCAAAAACACCAAATCTCTACCCTTCACTTCACTCAGTCCCCCTTCTATACCTAATGAAGTTGCAACTGCCTCTATCGATCGGGTAAACGGTCAAATAAGTGGCCAGGATCTGGAATCAAATGAGTCAAACAGCCTGTTGCTTTCTAATGGGTCCAGCACTGCAAACAACCGCAGTTTGATTCACAGCAGACAACCTCCAACAGATGCAACCAGAAATGGTAATAAAACAAAAGAAAGCGACCCTCGTAATGAAAGCGAATGGGTTGAACAAGATGAGCCTGGTGTTTATATTACTCTCACATCCCTACCTGGAGGGCTCAAAGATCTGAAGCGCGTTCGTTTCAGGTATGCTACATTGCAATTCAGCATGGGTCTTGATTTAGTATTTTCGAAATTATTCTTTATCAATTGTTTGTGTATTCCATTGATTACAGACCATCTCCTGACCCGTTTTGGTTCATCTGTTGACTTTTTTCAACCATTCTTTTTTGCTGTAAACTCTTCAGCCTTCACCATGCAAATTGATTTGGTCAACCACTGTCAAAGCTTGTTTTTATTCTTCGACAGTTTTGGTATTTTTCATCTGAAGGACTTCAAATTCCCTCCTCAAATTGATCCCTAGAATTAGTCTAACTTCATCACTGCCTTGGAACTTCTCATTATTCTTATCGAAAGCTTTTGCCATCTCACGTGTCATAATTCTTGTACAAGTTACATCGGAAACCAGAGTGAATGTAAAGTTAAAGCTGCGAATAATTTTTCTCACAATGTTGCTTGATTTGAGCAGTTCTTTTATTTTCTCTCAAAGGAGTTGGCTCTCTTTCAGCTTGACTTAATAGGCCTCAACATATTCATATTTTCGTATGTTGGTTCAGTTACATTCATGTGGTTCCCATACCTTGAAAATTTTGTAGTAGTTAAACTCAAATATTGCAATGCACAGCATGGATCACTGGATATATACAATTGAAATGAATACATCATTTCTTTCTTCTTCTGTTTGTTATAATTCGGTAAGTCCTGATATTGCATTTCCGGCCCAAACACATGACTGAAAATGTTTGAATGCAGTCGGAAGCGATTTAGTGAGAAGCAAGCAGAGCAATGGTGGGCAGAGAACCGGGCAAGAGTATACGAACAATACAACGTGCGGATGGTTGACAAGTCGAGCGTCGGTGTAGCGAGCGAGGACTTGGGACATTGACATCACAGTCTTGTATGTATATGGTATCCTTTTTTCCCCATTGCATTTCTGCTTAGCTTGCAGTCACAGGAAAAGTCATATTGAGTAAGATAGGTTTGGATGTGAAAGAGTGCCACAAGAATTTCTAATCCTTTTTTTCCTTTTGGGCTTCTAATTTTTACCCTTTGGCTTGAATATGCTTCATCATTTTTTTCTTCCCCAGATGTGGCTTTAGTGGGGGTTTGAGTGTAAATTCTTGCTAGGGTGCTTGGCTCCATGTATATTCTATAATCAAATCCATCTTCAATTTTTAATGCTTTTTCTTCTCTTTCTTTGCTCTGGTGTTGGTGGACATTTTTGGGCAGATTCAGATTCCAATAAGTTTTCTGTCATATTTTAGTAGGGGTAGGCTTTCAAGAGGTCGGGTGCCGGATTTCTCCGATCAGATCGGGTATTTTCTAGTCCGGCGAGTTTCAGGTTATACTGACCTAATTTGATTGGGTTTTTTTTTGGGTGCCCTATTTTAAAAAAATCAACCGTAACTTTTCAGATTTTCACCAATTTTAAAGAAGTAAAAACAGATTCAATTCCAAACAAAAAGTTGAGAAAAATCCAACCTAACCCGCCGGGTCGTGTATCCGCGAGAGTGGGCACCTGCAAGATCGGATTTTTTAACGGATACACGATGTGGTGGTACTCGGCCAGACTATTCAAAACCAGAAAAACTGATCCAAACCTACCGCTAATTTTTAGGGGTACAACATGGATTCCACAGATTCTTAGTTCGAATAGTGCAAAATGGTATCTTGTTTAATACGTTCTGATTATTATTATTTTTTTTATATATATATTGACAATTTAATAAACTTTTACAATATTCTATTCTAAAATGAATATTAGATATAAAATTCATACATTCAAAAGTAAATACCCTCATGGGAAAGCCAATTGAGAGAAATGTGTAAATAGACTCATAGGGCACACTAAATCGAGCCCAAGACAAACCTACCTCCTGGACCATAAATGAGGAGCAAGCCCAAGCCCAAACCCAAGCTCAAACCCAATTGTCATCCTAATAAAAAGAGCAACATAGCTTGGAAGATAGGGCATGAAGAAATTAGATTTGCGTAGGAGCTTACACCTGCTCAAAAAGGTGATTTTAATTGTACGAATCTTTTTAGGATCGTATGATACACATAAAAAAGAAAAAAGAAAAATAGAGTATATTTTCTTTTATGAAATAAACTTCAAAACTTATACTCCATTGTCATATTGGATTTATATATAGTTTATTATTTATAAATTAGTTGTAAAAATATTGATCTCTATAAAAAATTAGGATATATATTTGTATTTGAGTTAGTTATAGCAACTTATAAAATTTCATGTTAAAATTTCTAGATTTTTAATACAATTCCAACATTTTTTTTATAAAATACACCGATATTTCAATCAGACGCTAATATTTTCATAAATTAAAACACCTATATCTCTGTAAATATCAATATTTCCGTTCTTTGGGTTCGCATGTTATATCTTTTAGTAATGAATACAGAAAAAACTCGAGGAAAGATGACCTTTCAACTGAATATCAAACCGAATAAAGCAAATTCAGTTAAAGTTCAGTTTTGATAATATCTTTGTTCAAATCAATTTTAATAATTTAATTGGGTTCGGTTAACAGAATACATTTTGCTTATTCCTAATATTGCGAGTGTCTGGATTAATAGTTTCAAAGTGATGAAATGATGACAAAAGTTTGAAGATGTTCATAATGGTAATTTTGTGTTTATACGTATCAGTTTTATTGCAATATTATGTCAAGATAAAATATCATCTCAACACTAGGGGTATGTTTACTTAAGGCTGGAGAGTGCTGGGCCAAATATGATTGAAGAAGTTAATGAGTGTATTTTATCGAAATTTGAGCTCTTAAATCTACTGAGCCAAGTCTTAAGTAAACATAGCCTAGGTGTTGCAAATTATTTGTCATTCTAATGGCATCAAAATTTCAATAGTCATCTAGAGGGTAGGTTTTCATGAGGCGGGTTCAGATACCATACCCAATCCATGAGGATTAATCGGTCAGCATTTTCTAGCCCGGCGGTATCAAGTTATACCCAAACCCGCTCCTCGTCTCTTGTGTTTAAGTCTGGTCGGATTCTTTTTGAGTACCCAATTTAACAAAATTAACCATAACTTATTAGATATTTCAACCTTAACAAAGCAAAAATAGATTCATTAAAAAGAAAATTAGTTTTGAGAAAACCCAACCCGACCCGCCAGATAAGGGTGAGCACGGGTCTCGGAGATTATTCGATCCGCATCGAAATCCGAACCGAAAGCACTCCGGACCGAAAAGAACCGTTGACTTTTTGACTTTATCCGAACCGAACCAATCCGATTTTTTTTGGACAAAACCGAACCGTTCCGAATCGAGGAACCGAAATCAGAACCGAGTAGAACCGAAATCTGTATATAAATAAACATATTTAATATTTTTGCATTATAATTATATAATTGAATTATATAAAATATATTTTATATATATATATATATATATATATATATATTATAAGTTTTCTTTTAATACCTTCAAAACCCTAATCGACTAATCTTGCATCACTCTCTTGCCCCGCTCACTCTCTCGCTCTATCATTCACACTCGTGCCTCACTCTCTCGCCTCACTGTGATAATATTTTTCTATGTTGATTCACGTTTGCTTTGTTTCTATATATTGGAGAGTGAAACTGATCCACTAGAGGTAATTTTGGTTTAATTGCTTTGTTATTTAATAGTTTAAATATAATTTTACATGATTACTTTGTTTCTGTTGTCATACTAGCAAGTTGTAAATGTAACTTATTGAACTTATTTAATAGTTTGGTTTGATTGCTAGTTCTATGTTGATACAATTGGATTGATTGCTTTGTTGCAAATAATTAAACTTATTTTATAGTTTTTTGAACTTATGTAAATATAAGTTTGACTTTGAAAAGTGTGCATTGGGTTTGTCTCACTAATAGTTGATATAAATATATGAAATAATATTTTTGTATTTTGTTGTCATACTAGCATTATTTATGGGATCACGTCATTCTTGTGCATATTTATTTCCGTAGCATAATGACTTAAACAATTATTCCTCTTGCTTTTGTTAGGTGTCAATGGGATCACGGACCAGAAGAATAAGTTGAGGATGAAAGTTGAAGACGAAAGTTGAAGATGAAACTTAATGTAAAGCTTTTGATTAAGAAGTGGAAATATTGAGACGTTAATGGTCATTGTTTTTGAGCTATTATGTAATATGTGAAGTTTATTTTGCTTAATTTGACTCCTAGACTTGCATTCACATATGAACTACGTTATGTTGGTCAATTTTAATGTCTTTTATTGAACTATATGTTGTTTTAATATGATATAGTCATGTTTTAGGGAAATACTATTATTTTGAGTGAAAAACTCCGAATCTCCGAAATCTCCGAACCGAACTGATCCGCTCCATTAGACCCGAATTTCCGAACCAAACCGACCCGATTTTCGGTTCGGTTCGTCCCGGATATTTATTTTTTCGGATCGGTTCCGGAGCAACCCAGATCTCCGATCCGCTCCGACCCGTGCTCACCCCTACCGCCAGGTAGAATACCCATACCCGCAAGATCGGGTGGAAGATCGGTTTTTATCGGGTACCCAACCAACAAAATAAAACAAGTAACAACTGCAAAAAGCCCAGCACAAAGAGCAGCTTCAGACTCATCAAAGCAAAATGTGAACTTAGGCAAAAAAGTTTAACAGCAGACATCCATAAAAATGTGATCCAAATCAACTATTTCTCAAACCAAAACACAAGTTTTTACTTATTGGCAAGCTCAAACTGAAGAGCCTAATAAGATTTACCACAGTGTATTAAGCTTCCAGCACCCAGGAAAAGTCCAAAAACGGCTGCACTACCAATCGTTGTCTGTCCAATATACCGTACTTTCAGAAGACCCGGTACCTGCATTTCACAACATAAACTTTCACATCAAACATCCAATATACCTTACTTTCACATCTCTGAAATAATAATAAAGTCAGTCAGTTCTTCAATGGTGCAACCTCTTACAACCGCAGCCTTGAACTCTGAGATTCAGAATGATCCTACTATGCAATTTGAGTACCATATTAGATAAATATATAACTCAGCCAGTCGAGCACTTCTCTTAAAAAACTAGAGCCTTCATCTACATGCAAGGTTCGTCATGAACAGAGACAAGTATTCTAGTTCTGGTTAAATTGGTCGTATCTAGAGAGGCCAGCACATAAAAGTTATTGTCAAGTGCCCAAAGGAATGCTAAAATGTTTATTTTAAATGTTCATCCTACCGCATTTCCTGGTCAAGAAAATGCAAGGCCACAATTGCAGTTATCAATCATATAGTCATGTAACAGGCGCATGAGCATGGCTCTCAGACATATTTGTTCAGAGAGGAAGGAAATTACGAAGACATCAACTACCAAAAAGACAATATCATGATGAATAAAAAATCTCAGACAGATATTTTGGTAGAGAAACAATCTCATAACAACGTCCAACAACATAAAATATTGATATTTTTTATTGGTTTAGGCCTCCCAAAATTAATCCAAAGCTAGTTAAACGTGTCAAGCTCAGCCCCTAGGTGGCAATCCCTAACCCGAAAAGACATCACAAACTCGACCCAACTCAAATTTACTGAGAGGAACACATCAACCCTGAGAAGAACATGATTAACCTGATTCTGACCTCAATCAACTCAAAATCAATACTTTATCTTAAAATGTAATAATTATATATTTCAAATAAATTTTGATATATAACCCAAATCAACCCAAAATCAAGCAAGAACCCGACCCGATGATCTGAATTGCCACCAGTGACTAGCCCTTAACTGGAAGTAACACGTCCCAACTTGACCAGTAAACTGAGGTCTTAACGAGGTTTGTGTTGAATTAACAAAAGATCAAAATTACCTCTCATGTATCAAAGCCTAAACCAAACCTGAACTCTGTTCTTCCCAACAATGAAACCCTCTCCTCTACAGCAGATTTAACAACCTCCGTTGAAACCCACCACTGGTTATGAATGTCCTAAGATGCTGTAGCACTGTAGGTGTAATGTGTGACCAACACTAGGGTTACAAAACTTAACTTGGGCGCCATTTTCACTTGCCATAGAAGAGAATCTCAATTCTTGAAATAGTCTTTGATTGGCTCAACCTTCATAAATGCATAGATCCACCATTCTACCAGTCAATGCCGCATTGGTGGGTGAAACAGTGACAGCGCAAGAAATTTTATTCCAGGGGGCTAAATAAGTAAAACCAAGGATGAAAAATTTCAGTTTTAACGGAAATATCGGTATTCCAATTTTATGAAAATTTTGGAGAAATATCAATATCGATGGAAATATCGGTGCAGTATTAAATAAAGCTGAAAAATGTATTAAAAATTAGAAAATTTAAGATAATATTTTATAAATTGTTATAACTAACTTAAATGCACATGTTTAGGGAAAATGTTGATACAAATGAAAATGTTTACAATTAGCTTATAAATATTAAACAATATAAACAATGTCTGACAATATGATACATATTAAAATTTTTAACAAGTTGTTAGAATTTCTCATTTTCCGGTTTTCAATAATGTTTTTAGCTCAAAAGAGAGTCTATTGCATATCATGTCAACCATTTAAAAAATACGAAAAAATATCCAAATTTCGGTAAAATTTCCACGAAATTAAAACAAGTTGTATTTGGAGACAACCGAAATTGAAATTTTCGGATATTTCCGGAAATTTCTCCGAAGTTTTTACAGAATTCTGACAGAAACCTATTACATCTCAATTTCGTTTGGGGATAGCCAAAAAGAGAAATTTCGCAGAAATTTCGAGATACTTTCATCCCTGGTTAAAACCCATTGGATACTTTTTCTAATACTTCATTTCAACACAAACGTGGTTTCTTAACGTTTATTAGTCCACCCCATTACTGGTCCAAGCATGAATTGGCTCAAGCATATGGCCCCTCACAAACTCAAAATTTCAATGTTGTGTTTGTTCTGTGCAATTGGGTCGTGCCTCAAATTTCAACCGAGATATTATCACTTGAAATCCATGAGTAAACAAGTGTTCTTGGACGGGGATTATACAAGTATATGGATCACGCCCCACCTTAACGTGCAAGCAAACAAGGCCTAAATGCCTAATATTTAGACCAAGTAGCAAACAATACTTGTTAAATTTTGACCGAAACCCCTTAAATGACCAGTTGTCATACAACTGCGTGATACTACTTGAAACATTACGAGAAATTCCTAAAATCCCATTGACTATGCGAAACCATTAAGATAGGCCAGCCAGACTAAACTTACCAATTTATATACGAAGTCAGGTTAAGTAACTAAAAATTAGTCATAAATGGAAGATATTATAGGTCTTGAAAATGATACAGTAAAACAGGGAAGAACGCTAGGGGGGTTAGAGATCCACCGAAGTGGGTAGCCTTAACCGGATGTGTCAGTAACATGTGAATTCCCTGTCGGGGAGATGCCAACCATCTCTCCTTCCTACGAACGTGGAAGATATTATAGCGCAGAGACCAACATTCTGACCCAATGCTCAGAGTAATTCAATGGTACTACACAAATCCTGAATGCAAAACTACAGGAGAACTGGAAAGCAGAGAGAAAGTTCACCTTGTATCTTATAGCCTCATAAGTTCCATAAACAGCACCTGCAGACGACAGAATTTTTTAATAAATCACGAGTCAAGATACTCACTAACTTACTCAAAGGGCACTGGATGTAACCAAAACAAACATATAGTTGCTCAACAAAATATCTACATAAAAGATCTAATCCATTAGAGATGGAAGAAGAAACTTAAAGAAAAAGTAGCATTGGTATTCATATCAATTTATGGGTGTTTGCAATTACTTTTCTCAAGTGCTTTTTAGCTTATAACTTGGGAAAAATTAAGTACGAGTGTTTTGAAAAACAGCTTCAGCTTTAATAAAAGTAGAAAAGAGTTGTTTTTCCCAACATTTTGGGTTTTGTATTTTGGTGAATAAATAGAAGTTTTTTCTCTCACTCATAAAGCTAAAAGAGGATGTTTGCAATTGTTTTTCCCAAGTGCTTTTCAACTTTAATAAAAGTGATTTAGGCCCAAAGTCAAAAGTAGATAAGAGTTATTTTTTCCAACTTGTTGGTATTTTGGTAAATAAATAGAACTTTTCTCACTTCGCTAAAAGTTGTTATCAAACACTTCACCTCTACATTTGACCAAAATCAATTTTATTCCCGAATACTACATACTTTTGATTTTAAACAAGTTTACAACAATCTCTACTTTTTATCACTTACTCTGAAAGAAGCAAAGGAAAACACCCCTAGGTATTCAGCTTTTATATTTGACCACAGTCAAATTATTCTCAAATACTACCACTAGTCAAATTATTCTCAAATACTGCCACTTTTGATTTTAATCAATTTTACCAAAATCTCTACTTTCAATCACTTCTTCAAAGATAAAGCAAAGGAAAACACCAGCTAAGGGTCTAAACAAAGCATAATGAATTTCACGATTCAGAACAATTATGCTACAAGCCTAATTCTAACAAGCACTTAACAGCATTCTGCAAAACAATCACACTCAATGTCAAATTTTGATAATGATAGAGGTGCATAATCTTTCAAGCAGGCAACGCAGCAAGGCCTAGTGGCCACTGGCCGATCGCACTATCAGTGCCCTAATTGAATAATCAAAGATAACCAAAAACAGGGGAGAGAGACAGACAGAGAGGTTTAATCAAAGATTAGGATGAAACAGTTGCGGCTAGGGTTTAAGGAGAATTAGGAAAACGTTACCAACAGCGCCGCCGACCGCGCCTCCAACGGCGAAGCCCGCCGTAACTCTTGCCAAACAGCTATCCCTCGCCATCTAGTCTCTCTCACTCTCTCTTCTCTCTCTCTCTCTCCTGTTTCCTTCCAATATCGACTGGTGAGAATAATTTTATTTCTTGCTCTGCGTTCTTGGCCAATATTAAGGTACAAGGTCAGACTTTTTAAACAAGTAAGAATAATTATATTATTGTTTTCCTTTTTATACTTTTTATAGAAAAAATATACAAATTTATCCCTAAATTTATGCAACTCATATTGGATATCAACTATTTTTTCATCTAATAAACACTTGATTTTTTAAATACCATCACATCGCTGAACTTTTAAATTCAAAATAAGTAGGAATTTCTAAAATATTAAAATAATTAACTAAATTTATAAATATTCAATAAATACAAAAAATAACAAATAAGACCATGTGAAAATTTTAGGTTTATTGTATATTTTTATTGCGTTCTTTTTCTTAATTTTCAATTTGAAAAAAAGGATTGATCGTAGTTATCATTTGACTACATAGGGCAGAAAATAGTTCGATTTTCACCTTGTTTAGATAGTTCGACTTTTACCTTGTTTAATCGCAAAGTTTGAACAATGCTCTATCCGTATAGTTGCAGTGATCAAACGACAGTCGTTGCATACGAATTCATAGATTCGAATATATATTGAACATAAAATCAAATTTCATTTCGATACAATATTTAGTCCAACATTACTTCAACCTAAAGATGCAATTCTACATCAAATTAAAACTAGATATTGTTCATGCTTCCTTCTCTCTATGTTGTCGCCGCTGTTGGCTTATTTCTTTCTTTTTTAAGATTCAAACGTCACAAAGAATGCCTGAAAAAAAAATGAAAATAATTACTATAAACTATTGTTCGAGAAGGTTTCTTTTTCCTTTTAAGGTTTGATTTTCTTCTTTCTTTTCTTTTTGTTTTTCCTTTTACATTTTAATTTACTTTATTTATAATCATCTAATTTAAATAAATTAATATAATAAAAGAAAAGGTAAAATTAACAATACATGAACTGTATTAAAAGGTTTGTGCTAACCTTTTAAAAACATGTCGACTACATTGAGATATGTATTGCGTTAAAACATTAGGAGCTCTCTCCCAACATAGGTTGATTCAAGTAAAGTAATGAAATATTTGTTTCTATCAAATTAATGGGACATTAATCAAAGCTAGAACACATATTATTGTTGCATTTTCAAGCATTCAAAATCACAGGTTTGATATTATTTAAAGGGTAAATATTCTTTTTGTTAGCTTTCACGAATTTTAATTTCAGATCATTACATCTACCCGAATTTATTTTTGTCTTTTATTTTGTAAAAATTCAACTTTTTCATCCTGTCACTCACAAATAACCTCAAAATGATTTTAAAATTCAGGAGAAGTCCAAAAATCTGGAACTAATTATAAAAAACTTAAAATTATTTTTTAAACCACAGAATTAATTTAAAAATAGGAAAATACTTTCGTAAATCTATAAGATATTACTCCCTCCGTCCCAGTTAACTTGTCCTACTTTCTATTTCAGTCCATTCCACTTAACTTGTCACACCCATTAATGGCAATTAAAGGCAATAATCTCCACCCTCAAAATATCCAAATTCAATCTCCACCTTTAAAAAAGTCAAAGATTCCACAAAATCTGTTTTTTCTTAACATCCGTGCCCGGTCAACTGTGACAAGTTAACCGGGACGGAGGGAGTATAAACACTAAACAAATTGAATAAGTATTTGAAAAATCTAAAATGAATTTTAAAACCCGAATTCTTTTCAAGAAATCTCATATTATATTTATAACTCATAATTATATTAAAAATCTCAAATTTATCTAAAAAATATAAACATTTGTAATTGTAGAATTATCTTAGTTATTTATAAGTATAACTTGATGATTTAGAAAATCTAATTTGAAAAATACAAAATAATTTCAAATCCAGATTTGAAGATTACTGGCTAAGATTCTAACTAAGTTTTAGATATCTCAAATAGCTTCCGGATTTGGCCCGGCCCAGAATTACCGTCTCCAGAAGACACATTAAGGCAAAGACGAAGCTTCAGATCATATGTTTGACGGATTTCACTGTGAATTTTCCATTAGCGCGTGATGCCAAGTCCACGTGTCTAGAGCCGTGAACTTGCGCAGCAGCATAGCTAATATAAACCCGCCTCCTCACCGGAGAAAATCTATCGCACCAAATCCGATTTCAATGTCTTAGACCACCCGGAGGGAGGATGGAACGAGCATTAGAGACCCGAAAAGATGGTTGTTTCGGGTGTCACCTGTCCCCCCAAACTTTGCATCCTTGAAGTATTACCGTCTTGCCTCCCGACAAGCTGCGCTACGTCCAGGAGGGACGTGATCCCAATGTGGCCTCCGACGCGTATATCTTAAATCTTCCAATCATTTAAAAATCAAAATCAGATTCAAATACAAGATTATAAATTTGATATGAAACTCAACAAAAAAAATGAACATAACACAACTTGATTCACTTCATACATCCTAAAGGATCAAATTTCAAATTACACCATCACTAAAATCAGTGAAAAAGTTCAAACGTGACAGCAATCTCGTTTGACTCGGTAAATTACGCGCATATGCAACATGTCACATATTCGAAATTTACAAGACATTCGAGGTCAAAACAGATTAAGACAGGCAAACAACACGTACTCGTCGAAACTCCAAATGTTGATTTCACAATGTACATTATGGTCTTTTACTTCTTGCGAGCTGAAAGTGCTGCTGCAATACCACCAACCACAAGTCCAGCAGCAGTTGCAGCGATACCAATGCCGATTACTCCATCTATGTCAAATTTTCAACAATAAATCGGTTCTTGGTAAAAACAACGAATATGAATAGGTATAGCAATACAAGTAACCAATGGAGTCCGTAATGCCATGTTCGATAGTTGAGTTCATAAATGTTGATTTGTTGTTAACGACGATGTTACCTGCTGTAATTTTATCTTCAATTGCTTTCTTAAGGGTCAAGGCCTGCCTCCAGTCAGGTGCAACCTGAAAAAGATTTAAATAACCAGAAGAAGAAAAAACAGACAAATTATATCGATAAATAAGAAAAAAGAACCAATTATTTTTCAAGACTGTGAGCATGTTATGTCTCAAGTTTAAAATAAATAAATAAATATATAAATAAACCTCCAAACAACGGTCGACAAGTTGCCTGCTCCTAGAGTAATCCCCGCTTCGGTAATATCCAACAGCCAAAAGATAACAGTTTTCCCTCAGCTGCAGGGGGCTGTTGTTCGAGCCAACCAAAGTAGCTGCAAGCAACAAGTTTCGAAGCTCAACAGAATGAAACCCAATTTTACGATAAGGGGAAGGTAAGAGCACGGAAATACACAAAAACGAAAAGATATCACAGAGTGGATAAGATAACAATAAAGTATGACAAGGACCGATGAGTATACTCTCTGAGGCCACATGCTCGAAAATTGCTTTCCATAAACACAGACATATATGAGAGCGAGAGAGAAAATACAGTTACTCGTCCAGTATCACCTTCAAGCATAGCTATTCCACGTCGTACATCGTCTGGTTGTTTTGAGTGAACGAGGGCCCAAGACAAGCGCATGATGCATTCACTTTTTAGTTTATCAGATGAACCTTTCTCAGCTTCAGCAACCTCGCGCTCACAACCCTGTACATTTTTTATTCTCAGAAATAGGCCGTAGAAAATGATAAGGAAGGAATGCAAGCATGAAAACTCCCTAAGGTCCCACGTGCATGATAACATCAGAGGCTTAGAGCAAATTCAAGGAGACTTTCTTAAGCGGTGGCAAATCATGCGGGATGGTCCGTATCGGGCCAACCCGATAAAGCCCAAATGGATAAGGGCTAACCCTAACCCACTCATTAAGCATATTGAGTTGAACACCTCAACCCGAACACAAACAAATAAAACCTGATAGCCCAACCCAATGTGACCTGAATTGTATCATGTCTTACCAGCTTGACCCGATAACGACCCAAACCTGAAATTACCGTGTGGGTTCATGTCGTGCTATCGGGTTATCCCGAGTTTTGGCACCCCTAACGTTCTGCAGGTATGAGAAACATTCATGACTTCTGATAAATAAACTAGAGTAAGAAGCACAAGCCACTACAGTTTGGCCACTTCTTCCACTGTCATGGAAATGGTTGCTGAAACACATTAAAGAAAGAATGCGAACTCCTCACAATTATCATATTAATTTGTACTCCCTCCGTCCCAAAAAAGATTCATGTTTCATAAAGGTACATTTTTTTATTTTATGTCAATTCGATGAAGGTACCACCCTCTAAAATGTAAATTCTTATTGATTTGATTTATTCAATTGTGAAATAAGAAATTTAAATTTTTTACTTTGACTAACAAAATGAGACATTGACTTTAAATGGAACTTTTTTTGGGACAAAATGTCGGCTTACATGACTCTTACTTTGAACGTAGGGAGTATCTTATTTGAAAATAAGATGCAAGCGACATAGTTATCCACATGTGTACAGAATAAGCAAATCTTAATTCAGACTTGCACGAGATAACCAAATATTCAGCCAATCTTCTTCAATGACCAGACTCAGCCCTCATATAATCAGGACACAACCAAGGTAAATCTATGTTCAAATAGACGTTTAGCTGCACGGTGCACTCGTCTAAATCTATAAGTACTCTATCAAACAACACAAGTTACTAAGCAGTTTGTGAATGTTATCACAGTGATGAAGCAAACAAAGGATGGCCAGTACAACCTGATGTTGTATATTATCGAACAAAAATAAAAACAATAAAGCAGCAATGTGAACATCTTTTGCAGGTATATTACCAGAAACTATTGCTCAAACTAACTGCTATAGTAACATAACAAAACAGAGAATAAAGCATTATAAAATCAGCATTCCCCTCCAGTCAATTGGTTCATGAACAAATTAGCTTTTATCCCACGATTACAAGGAAGTGGTAACCGACAAGAATCATCGCGAACAACTTAGATACCCCTTTTTTGGAGAAAATGCCACCTACGTCATTTCTCATCGGTACAAAACTCGTTCCGAAAAGAAAAGACACTCATCCAAATCATTTGGAAATCCAACCAAAGATATAGCAAACTGTATAACAAACCAACCAAAGCCACTAGATCCAACCAACAAAATTAGGACTACAAACAAACAAAGCTTTCGTTGAACAATTCGTTAACGAACTCGTTTATTTGAATAAATGAACAAATCTTTTAGCTCGTTTTATAAACGAAGAAAACTTGAACATGTTTGGCTCATTCATTAAAAACTCGCGAACAAGCTTGTTCGAAACCCAATTAATAATAACAATTATAATAATATAACTAACAGCAAATATAACAACCTTCATACTAAATATGATGTGATATTCTTATATTACGTCTTATTATCATCGTCATTTGGTTAAATTTCTTTATAGAAAAATATGTGTCTATTGGATGATCGTAAACAAAATATTTAGTTGTTCACAAGCGAAAAATATTCACGAACACAGTGAAACACGTTCATGAACATAATCAAACACTCTCAAATACAATTGGGCTCGAGTTCTATTAAAAATAAATGAACCAAAATGAACACCTACAAGCTCAGCTTTGCTCGGATCATTGCAGCCCTAAACAAAATGACAAAACAGCTGTAGGAACAGTACGGGAAGAACAAGAGCACACAATATCATAACATAGGAATATCCCTGTTCACATTCCACGTTCAAAATACAGCTTAAATCAAGTGTTTTTGTCTCAAAGACTAAACATCGAAGCTATAATAAATCAAAGAATAGTTATGCAACTAAAACCCTAGTAGTTTTAGAAGATTACGGTTAGAAATGACTCAATTCATATATAATGCGATGGATAGTTATAGGAACACTTACACGGATGATGTCGTAATCGCACCAAGGGATTTGATCGGTGCCAGTAAAAAAGTTGCCGACTGAATCGACGAATTTCCTGAATTTCCTTTCCATTTACTTATTATCGGTTGGATTGATAAGCCAATTTAAATTCTGTCGACAAATTATTTCTTGTGTTCGTCTGCAATTGGGAGTAATGAAGAAATTTGACGAATTGATATGGGAAACTTGAGGGTTAAGGTATAAGAGGTTTAGTACTATGCATAAATGTACCAAGAATTTGTGAAGTTTGTTAAAAGCTATTCAAATTTAAAACTATCATTTTGATTGTTTTTGGGACAAAAATATCTTCTGGTGGAACTGAAAATTACTGCGGTTACAGTCTGTTCTGTTATAACTATCGAGAGCTCTGTGTAAAACTTCTCGACTAACTTCCATTAATTCCTGCCTAGACGCTAGGTTCTCATGCTACGTTTATTTTCCAATTTCTTCCCGTCTAATTATGTTTATGCTCAGATTTAACCCGTCCATACCCCCGACTAATCGCTAGACCCCAGTCCATCACTTAATTGGCGCTAGCGACTTTTACAACCTTCCTATCGACCAACTGTTTTCGTGCAACCAACTATTTCGTAACAGTTATTTCGTGTCAAAATATTTTCGTGCATTTGTGTGTATCAAAATTTTGTGCGTACTTTTGAATTTCGTGCCGACCTATGCATACTATCTATGTTGGTGCCTACTGTTTTTTGTATATTTGTGTACATTATTTAAATCTTTTTAAGTAAAACTCAAAATTACTAAGCATTTGAAAATGGTATAGCGCTCTATTTTTAATTAAGAAATTATAAATTATTTATTATATTATGTGATATCCTAGATGAGCCATGACAAGAAGATTATGACCCGAACGAAAGTTATAGAGAAAAAATTCTATAGAAATACTCGGGTGGCAACTTAAGTAATAGAAACAGGGAATATTTTCAAATTGTGGAAAGATAAAACGGGATTTCTTTGGAGCTTTACTCCAAAGGTATGACAAGATTACTGAAATGAGTGATAAGCTCAATTACGAGCTACAAAAGTCTTTCAAAATGACAGGTTTGGATGAAAGGAAAAATAAAACCAACAAAAGATCCTTATGTATGAGATACTTGTAGAAGAGAATGCAACTGATTTCATCGTTTCCTCCAGCCTCTATGGAATA
This sequence comes from Ajuga chamaepitys, assembly GCA_958295605.1. Lineage (NCBI taxonomy): Eukaryota > Viridiplantae > Streptophyta > Magnoliopsida > Lamiales > Lamiaceae > Ajuga > Ajuga chamaepitys. The sequence goes on from OY282507.1 coordinate 51,919,579, forward strand.
TTTTCTACAAGATCTGGAGAAGACATCCCAACCAATCTTTATTAGAAATCTAGAAATCTCATTTGTATTTCTGGAAAAATATATGACTGGACCATCTTGGGAAGATATTAACGGAGACAAATCTAAAATTTGAGATCTTAGTTAAGCTCAAAAAACCATTCAGAGTTATGAAAAGATCCTCCCTGAACTTCAGAAGGAGACCCTCGAAATCCTCAAGGATGTTTAGAAGAGATTGATCAGCTTGGAGAACAAACCAATCACGTCAAATAGAATAGAAGAATGATGGCTACCACCGTTTTTCGGTACAAAACCTCTTTTACATTAAAAGGGGAAAGTTACCAAAGTAAGAAGGTAGTCAACAGATAGTGAGAAAATAATAGCTTTTCTAAACAAGAAGCATCTTACCCAATAAAGATTGATAGAGTAAATTTGGATTCACACGACCTTGCAGAATCCTTCGTTGGATTGGGCCATGTAGGTCTGAAGATGCAAACTAGAGAGGAAAATGTGTTGATGGGACAACAATTGGTTCTAAGAAATATGCCTCATAATCCAACCAATGCGGCAGAGAGTACATGATCTTGTTCAACCACCAGATATCAATATCCACATGTTGGAGATTTCAAGACATGACAACACAATTCATTTTGCAGGAACAAGAAGAAGGACCCAAAGGTCGAACCTCACTGAGACACCTTATGGAAATTCCAACTGGATCCAATAATCTATACAGGTCTATACTAAACTTGGATATATTAAGTTCAAGAATAGAAAATTAATCGTTGATGAGTGAGCATTTGGGATGCAAATTACAGTTGAAACACTTGATCTGAATAAAAAATATTTCATCTTACTTTTAAAAATAAGCCTTGAAGGGTCAGTGAAGATGGTTTGGGATCATACTGATCTAGCAATTACAGAGCAAGTTTGGACGACCGAATCTTATGACATCATTAAAAAAAATAGCTAAATAATCAAAATTTGGTTTATTGGATATGGTTACTTAGAAGGAGCTAGAGAAGAAAACGTTAGGTGATACATTCAGACACTCTACATTATGGAGGTGAGTGATATATGTCACGTAGACAAATTGATCAAACTCTTCACATAGTATAGATGGAAGTCAAAGATTGAGGAAAAGGATGTTATTCAATTATTCCTTGTCAAGATCCCTAGATCATTAAGAGAAATGCTTCTCAGGGAGTACCAACCATCCATAGCGATGCATGAACAAGGTTTAGTGGCTTGGAGAATGTCATTTCTCAAAGTCAAGCTTGCCAAGCAGCACTCCAAAAGCATTACAAGAAGCTAAGAGGAATAAACAAAAATGTTCTTCTATGTTGTGTTGAAAATGACGTTCCAACTGTAATTGGGGGCCAACCATTCGGCCAAAAGAGGATATAAATGAGAAATCATCCTTATGCCAAAAGAGATGGTATCAAGAGATCTGGGTCTTCACGAAGACCCAAGAGGTTCTGGTCCAAACAAAAGCCCGAAGTTATAAATCAGGGAGGTCAGGACTAGGTAGAAGTAAAGGGGATGTTTGGTTATGTTTTCATTCCCAATTTGCAATTTTTAGTATTTTCCAATGTTGTTTACGAGATTATATTTGATATGATTTGATAAATGTAATTGATCTTTTAATAGATGTTGAAATGTCAGAGTCCGTGCGAGTGTGCAAAGTTCTTAAACAGAAAGGCTTGCGATATAACACTAAGTAATATGTTTAGTAAGTTATTAGGAAGTAAGAACTCAACGAAAACAGATTCAACAATAGTGTTTATAAATTCTAGGAAGAATCCCTCTTCCTCTTAGGCATTATATTAAAGAGAAGTATAGTAAACAGATACACTTTGTACTCACAGGACCTTTTAGGACTCCCTCCTAAAATATCAATCTTATACTTACTCCCCCTTACAATGTGCCTAAACTCTTAGTCCCCCAGTCGGACTTCTTGATGCAGAGAATCCCTCAAACTGCACCTGAAAAGTTCTCCCGAACCTTACTCGTTCGAGCAGTTTAGACACAACTCTCCTGAATTATGTCCTATTGACTATTGTATGTTCACTCACAGTTTGAACATCAATAGTACAATTACAAGCTTTTGACTGAATACACAGTTGTATATGACTCAAAACTTGAAGCATTCTTCATGGCTACTCCTCTCTACTTATACTGTACTCTGTCCGCTCCTCTTTGATTATTCCACCAGCAATTATGGATGATTGGATGTAATGTAGGAAACTTTGACATTCATTTATTGTCTTGATCTTTGATTATTGACTTGTTTGGAGGAATAAATCATCTTCCTCAATCTTTTGAGGATTATTCTTGTCATATTTCCTTTAGCTTCTTCAATCTTCAAAATCCCATCATCAATCATGGATTTGCAAAAAAATATTTTTCAATAAATGTCATATAAATAAAAACTGATTTTACGTAATTATTGAATAATAAATTTAGATAATGATATTTTATTAGAATAGTTGTAAATAATAGATGATAGGATACAAAAATGATTGATTGAGATTGAACATATTGTATTATATTAAATGAATTGACAGTGATATAACACAAAATAAATATTTAATTTAAATGTAATAATTGATTTGAAGAAGTATATGGATGAAAATGACAAGACAAACATTATTTATGTGTTTAGCATAGTTCAAATTGAAAAAGATGCTTGTGAAAATATAAGCATGCATCCCCAAAGCTTCTTCTACATGCTCCAATCAAAGGAGAACTGGAAGACCAGCGTCCACAAGAAGAACTTTTAGGAGAGCTCATAAAAGGGCTAATGAAAGTTTCAAATATTGTAATTGTTGGACATGCAGTGATAAGGGCCACATATGAACATGTTGTCCAGACAATAAAAAAAACAAGGAGTAAGAAAGTTCAAGGCAACGGAGGAGTTGTCTACTTTTAATTCTGTTGGACGAAAGTATATACGAAGAAAAAGAAGATTACAACAACGATAAGTCTTTGGAATCAGAATCAGACTGAAGAAGAAAACGTCTTCCGGCACAAGACACGCAAAGATCTCCCTGAATTCTTCACACAGATGTCAATTTCTCACAAGACTTATTAAAATTAAAAGAGAAGACTTAAAATTCCAATTATGACCACTATTGGCCGAATGATTCCCTCAATATGGTCGTCACTGACCAAAAGTCTACCACTGACGCATGACGCAGGTCGAAAAATAAGACTCAAAAGATAATTTTCTTGCAACAAATCATGAATTCAAGCAGGAAAACACTAGCTCAAAATTAAAATGTTCATATCTCTAGGTTGAGGACAATCCATTATTGCTTTCTTCTTCGATTTGTTGGTTTGTAAGTGCATTTGGTGGAGTTACTTGCTGAATCCGGTGTCCAAGATACTACAATTTTTTAAGAATTGAAATTGTGAGGAAGAGATATTTAATTTTATGCATAAATTAAATTTTGAAAAAAAAAAAAAAAGATTAAAAACGGGCATTTTAGTGTATTTCCTAACGTCTACTCTTGTTAAAAAAAAATGACGTGGAGAGACTTTTAGGGGATATTTGGGCTGACATTGGGCCATCCGGATTGAGGATGACCCGATCTGCTTTTATTTCACTTTATGGATCGATCATCCAGATTGCACAATCCCTCCACATCCACCTCCTATTATTTATATCATTATTTACACCACCCTTTACAATTCCCAATTTACTTTTTATCATTACCTAACATCTTACATCATATTTTACAACTCTCAATACGCAATTTACAATTTACATACTTACACACACTACACACATTTCACACACTACATACATTTCACACACTAATCAAAATGTGTGATTTATATTAATAGCTAAATCATTATATTCAATTGCAAGCTTATAAACTCTTTAATCCAAACACTTTGTTAACTTATAAGCTCCTTAAAATTTACATCTTATAAGCTCGTGAAACAACTTATAAGATGTTAGAGCTTATAAGATATTTCAAATAAGTTTAGCCAAACACCCTCTTAGTTAAGCCTCAACTTTAACTCTAGGCTTGAATCCGTTTAACTAACGTCTAATAACATTTACAATAATTGATATTTGTGAAATAAATGGATGGATTGAAAGAAAAAACAAGTTGTAGTATTTGGAAAAGGAGACAAATTTTAAAATGACAAAAGTGTCCTAAATTAATACACTCCTAATAATATTGTTCTAGAAAAACACCTAATAATACTTTGGTGACAACTATTCACAGCTAAATTTCTTATTACAATGATACAATCCACATCGTTGATTGATATGCATTATTAGGTGCTAAATTAGAGAAATGAAGTATATATTTTAATGGAGCATGAAGATGATGTGATCATGTGAATGATCGATCAGGTGAGAAGGCTTATAATTGGTAGATTTCCATGAAGAAGAGGAAGAAGAAGAAGAAATAAACGTATACATTTGTTTATGAAATAAGATCATGGCGATGATCATGGATTTATCTAATGACAATCTCAAAGGATTCACATTGGCGCTGATTTCAAGTGTGTTTATCGGTACAAGCTTTATCCTCAAGAAGAAAGGCCTCAAAAAAGCTGCTGCTGCCTCTGGTGTTAGGGCTGGTAAGTGTGTGTGTGTGTTTTCCCAGATTAGTGAATTTTCAAAGTAATTAGGCTTTGTTTCATTGTTTGTATCGCTTCGTGTTGTTAGGTGTCGGTGGATATTCATATCTCATGGAGCCTCTATGGTGGCTTGGAATGACCACTAGTACGTAATTTTTTTACTTTTTTTTTTTTTTAATTTTTTCTTATTTTCTGTTATATATATATATATATATATATTATTTTGAAACTTTTGTTTGTTTATGGGGCATGAGATTTGTAGTTATAGCAATTTGTTTTAATCTATGAGGCACTTTGATTTTCTATACTGGGGAGGACTGTTTAATCAATGTGACACATAGCACAACACATATTTTTGCAAATCGAGTTTATATTCTGCATGTTGGATTGTCAAACAAAGTCTTATATCGACTAAACAATGGAAGGATCATGGGCATATAATAAAATATGTATCTCCATTGCTATGAGGCCTTTTGGGAGGAAGCTTAAGAACGAAACCATGTGGACTTGGCCTAAAGCGGATAATACGTACTAGATTTTACGTTTTACATAGTTCAAAAATTGCACTGAGGAGGATCTTCATATAGATAGTCATCCTTAAATATACTATGCAGTTGCTTAGTGTTGTGGAATACATATTTGATTGATTTGTTGGGCTATTTTCTGTTGAATAAGCTGAAAACCACATGATTGTTTTGCATGATCTGTGCTTGAGAAACTGATGTGTGGTTTCTAAATAAGTGACTTAATTCAATATATTCTGACTAGTCTACGTGCTGAATCTTGTTTCTTTCTGTGCAGTGATCACTGGAGAAATTGCGAACTTTGTGGCGTACGCATTTGCCCCTGCAGTGCTCGTCACTCCTCTTGGGGCATTGAGTATCATTGTAAGGTAACCTGTTTCTGATGCTCAACAAAGAAATTCAAGTTATACAATCGTTGATGACTAATATGGTACGTTGTAGTGCTGTATTGGCATACTTTATCTTAAATGAGAAGCTACATCACCTCGGGATATTGGGGTGTGTGATGTGCGCAGCGGGTTCTATCATAATTGTTATACACGCACCTCAAGAGAAGCCAATCTCTTCTGTTCTTGAAATATGGAGTATGGCAACACAGCCAGGTAAGAATGGATCTTTGTCGTCTTTCGTCTGTCCAATAACTATAGCCACAATCATGGTGTCTAATGCAGTTGGTCTTGTTTGATTCCAGCCTTTCTTCTCTATGTGGGATCCGTTATCATTTTGGTATTCATTCTTGTTTTCTATTTTGCCCCCCAATGTGGAAACAGCAACGTTCTTGTTTACACCGGCATTTGTTCACTCATGGGTTCTCTCTCGGTAAATTCTGAATTGCTAATAATATAAATTACATATTTCCTCCCTTGTACATCTCTTGTGCATATTTCAACCTAAATTTCGTTACTGAATATATGTTAGATTCTTGCTCATTTTTGTTTGGCTTTTTTAGCAAACATCATCGTAACTTATTTATTACTAGAAGTATGTGTTTCTCACTATTGTAAAAGTAAGGAATCCCAGATTCTTTGTTTTTTGGTTTCATAGAAATTCTCGTGCGAAATCTGTATTGACAAACCAAACTTTTCTCACTTCTATGTATCTTTGATTTGATACTTACTTTGGCCCATTGATTGGAGCCCAACTGAATTTTCGGAGCATTGGATCTTGGGCATAATGTATATTAGTTTCAATTTTGCTTGCTACATCAATAATGAAGCAAATGAAAGTCAAATGAGAGTGTCATTTAAAATTCTTTATGAAACCAGTTTCTGCATATCTGGATTTTCAGATATCAATATGAAAATGTGATTTAATGTCCCTTTTACAGGTTATGAGTGTCAAAGCACTCGGAACTTCTCTAAAATTGACTTTTGAGGGGAGCAACCAGTTAATCTACCCCGAGACCTGGTTTTTCATGCTTGTTGTGGCAATTTGTGTTATAATGCAAATGAATTACTTAAATAAGGTAGGTATGATTTCACACACATATTATCTAGATGGACAAGTGTTCGGTTGCCTAATGTGAAGAGATTCCAGAATCTTGCGTTTAATTTTTATCTACACTGAGGTACATCAAAAGCTCTAGAAAACACTTGCCATGACATTAAGTTCCCCTTGTTTTTTCAGATGTTCTGATTTTGCTGATTGATGAATTTCTTATATATCTTGTTGCCTTAGTACCTGTCTCTTAAAGAAATGATGAAAGATTACACTAATCAAGCCTCGAGGGGAAACCTAACTAGTTGGTATTTCATTAACTGCATCATTTTTATCTGTCATTAAAAGTTTTTCCCTCAGTACACTCCTGTTATTTGATGTCAGAAAATTATCATCCATCTCTCCCTGTCTTTCTGAGATTTATGCATTATAATGTTCGATAACAAGAGTGGTCCATCAATATTGGGTTGTACGTCTATGACTCGATATCCTTATTTTTAAGCAAGATATTTCATTTCTATAAAACGTCACTTTCACCTGATTTACGCAACACTTTTAATTCATTTGTCAATTTCATTGTCACTTCAGTACAACAATCTGGCAAAGAAGCCAAACTATGAGCAGTTCATGATTTTTTTTCTTGTAACCATAACTTTAATATCTTGAGGTTGTCATCATATTCATCACTATATTTAAAATTTATGCTTGTGTAGTTGGTGTTGATTGTTATGACTATCTTTAGAAATGCAAAATCAGTTTGAGACTGTCAAACTAGTATTGAAAGAAGTCTTTTCCATTGTAATGTTAAAAAATTCACTTTAAATCTTCATTCTGAAAGGACTTCTATTATATAATTCTGCTCTTTTGTTCGGGTAGGGGGTGGGTTCTGATAAGCCTCCGGAGCTCTAACGGTGCGCAACTTGTTACAGGCTCTTGACACCTTCAACACTGCTGTTGTTTCTCCTATATACTATGTCTTGTTCACATCACTTACAATTCTTGCCAGTGTAATCATGTTTAAGGTAACATCTGCTTTTGATCGTCACATATTACTGAGCATTTTCTCTCTTGTGAGTTTATCTATGTTCTAATGTTTGGCTCGACAGGATTGGGAGCCCCAAAGTGGTGGAAGCATTATATCGCAAATATGTGCGTTTATTGTAGTAGTCGCTGGGACCATCTTATTACATTCAACCAAGGATTTTGAGAGAAGTTCATCTTTTAGAGGTTCGCATTCTTTTCATGTGATCATGTCTAAATGAACCGCTCCGGTTATATGTATTAGTTTTGATATTGAAAATGCACCTCTAAATTTAGGTAGTTATTCTCCATTATCCCCTACAATGTCAACCCGGCTATGCAGCGGGAACGGGGATAATATGCAACATCCCGACCAAGACGTGGCATGAGCTTTTGCGGTTTGATCAAGAAGGCAAACACTACCTGAGAAGCTGTTCTTTCAATAGAGAAAATGCCTCCGCAATCAAACATACTGTCCGTTAATGTGGCAATTTTCTAGTTTGCTATTCATCAGCTTCTTCAGGGTGGATTTTGATTTGTTACTCAAAATTGAGTTAAAAAAGCTAAATAAATTTTCTTCATTCAATATACTAGTTCTAAGTTCCTGCCCACCAGACATCTCAGCTTGAATTTGGCTCTGGCAAGATAATGATGATCTTGAGATTAAAAAAAGGTGGGGTGGAAAGTTCATTCGTTAGACTGAGAAAAATTTCCTTTAGAGTTGATTAGATTTCGGATTTATGTTGAGGCTATAGTGATTCTCGCTACAACATTTGTACGCGTAAGTTTACAATTTCTACTTGTATTTCTTATGATTTTGAAGTAAATGGAGGTAATATATGTATTGTGTCTATCAAGGTTGATAATCTTTTCTCGATTATTGTCTTGGACTGCGAAGACTCGTATTCTTGAAGGTGAAGAAGCAAAAATTGCTCCACAACAACAGTTTGTTCTTCCTTTTTCTGTTACTATTGTATTTATGTGTTAGCCAGCCAAGTCACATGGCGCTGCCGGGGACCTTCAACACGACTTTGCAGAACAGATTCATCTGTCGACGATACATCAAACTCATCTTCCGTTTCTGAACATGCATCTCTGCAGGTTTGCATATCCTGTTTTCACTACAACTGGAAATTATGCACTGTTTATACAGGCAAATGGTATAGCATATGATTAACTGTTTACCAGGAAAAGTTGTCATATGGCAATACCTTATATCTCTTGTTTCATGTGCTGCATATTTCTAGTTAAATAGTTGGATTGCTTTCAATAGTTTGAAATTTTCTTTTCTTTTGTAATTTTTTTTCAACTTACCCCAATTTAATAATGGACAATGGTGATTACTGGTGTAAACGAGTCGAGTCGAGTACTGGCAGGCTCGAACTCGACTAAAATATTCGAGAGTAAAGCTCGACTTAAGCTCAATCAGGTTCATTTTTTTCAAAACTTGAGCTCGGCTCAGTAGAAACTCGTTCAGCTCAAGATCGACTCGACTCGATGGATATAAAAATAAAATATAAAAAATACATTAAATTTGAAAACGTTAATTATACTATAAAGGGCTGCTAATGGAGACCTTAAAGAACTAGGGTATATCTATAATTATGTCAATTCTAAAGGATAAACTAGTAATTAATACAAGCTCGAGTACGCTCGCAAGCCTGCCGATCCGAGTATCAATGAGCTCAAATTTGATACCTACTCGAGTAGCTCGAGATCGACTCGTTTATCTCGAGTCGATTTCGATTTTTTTGCGAGTCGATTTCGAGTGGCTCGCGAGTTGTCTCGACTCACTTACATCCCTAATGGTGATGAAGCTTTAGTATTAATACCGGCAATACCATATAGATTCTTGTTTTTTATTAAGGGGCCGCTTGGTATAAAATTAGGAATGACTATGGTGGTAATATGTATAAATGAGGAGTCAATCATATTGTGGAATGATTTATGAGAAGTTGTTAATAAAATGAAGTAATTATTAACTTATTCATTATTTACCAAGCATAATAAATAAATTTCAGTCCTTTTTTATTTCATTATCTACCCTTAATTCCCCGACCAAGTCAGTGCTAAGTCTTTTTTTCCCAGCCGGAGTTAGAATGTGAGTACTACTAATTCGGCTAGATTTTGGTCAATGAGTTGGTTCTCTTGTGTGACATTTCTTCTCAAAGTTACTTATTTGATAATGGTATTCATTATTGACTCTAAAACTTGTTTATGACTAGTTGAAATTCTTGCTCACATCTTGTTTGACCCAAAACAACTCAATTTGTGAAGAAAAATATAAAAGGACATTCTATTGCAACCCTTCTAATTGCCACCAAATGTACTGTCTTCGTCCCACTTTAATTTTTTTACTTTCCTTTTTAATTTGTCCCAACTTAATTTTTCAGTTCATAAATGACAAATTTCTCTCACAATCTCCACCCTCAATCTTCATCTTTAAAAAAATCAAAGATTCCACAAAATCTGTTTTTTCTTAACCTCCGTACCCAATTAAAGTAGGAAAGTTAAGTCGGGACGAAGGGAATAGCTAAGTTTGTGTTTTAATGATTTCCATAGATTCCAGAAGTCAATATTATAGAAAGATTTGGATTTTATTTCGATCTCCATTTCCAGTTTTTAATATTTTTAGTATAGTTTACGAGAATTTATTTATCATGATTGGAGGGATGTGTTTGAAATTAAACGGGTGGGACACATGCTCTGAATATTGTTATGTTTTTATTAGAAAAATAAGTTAAGTATTAAGTCTCATTTAGATAAATGAATTGATACTTAATTTAAATGTAATAATTAATTTGAGAAAATACTATTCTTGAATATAACAATACATCATATGTATCAATTATATGCATAACATGTTATATAGAAGAAATAATCAAATTTTCTTATTTTTTTTGTGATTTTTAGTGTGTCATAAATACACGTCGCAATCCGTTCTAGCATAGAAAATATCTGATTCAATATCATTATTTAAGTTAGCATAGAAAATATCTGATTCAATATCATTATTTAAGTCCACATTGATGCGAAGACTTTTGCTTGCATTTGCATTCAACAAATTACAATGTGGTAATGTGTTCGTAGGTCCACGCAGAAAGATAAAAAATCTTTCCTAGTTACTTCTACTTCAAAATTATAAATATATCCATATTATCATTTTTTATCTTACTTTTTATTGGGTGGTGTTATTATCAATTGGTTGTGACATAAGAAATACAAAACATGATACACGATTACAGGTCGTGTATCATGTACGAAGTGGGTGACGGTGAGAATAAATTAAATGAAGGGTATAATGAACATCACAGTCGAAAAGTTGATATTTTTACAATTTAAAAGTCAAAGTGGCAGGAAAGAGTTTTCAATTCTCAGTCTCGATACGATAATTTTTTTCCCAATTACAATTGACCGAAATTTGGTGTGAACTCAGCCTATTCTAGCTCTTAAATGTTCTTACTTTCTTTTAAGGGATCCACACACATCGACAAGTAGCTCGTCCAATTCGGTATGGAAGAAAATTTGGAAACTGAAAATTTCATGTCGCATGCAACATTTTATTTGAAAATGTTGTTCTGATTCTCTATCCTCGGGCGACAATCTAACACGGCGTCATCTTACTTTTGACGACAAGTGTCCTTATGTGTCGCTCGGGACTCCTCGAGCATTTACTTATTTTTTACTTGTCCTATTATGCAATCTACTTAAACTTTTGCCGATTTGTTGGAGTTCATTAATAGCCGATGCTAGCCAATTTTTGAACTGTGGATGCAAGATTTACTCTTCGTCGGGGACTCTCATGTGATCGACTATATGGTTGTTATCATCAACTTTAATTGGTTCTACTGAAATTCTACCATGTTTTCCGATGCCACCCCCCCCCCCCCCAGGCTCCAACCTTATTCCTGGTCTTGTTGTCCGTTCTCTCGCCGATTACAATTACAAAAATGTAAATATCTGGCCTAAACGTGACGTGGCTTCTCCTACGTCTACTTTCTCGATAACCTCTATCGAATTGTGTTAGAGTGTCTATTGATGGGGTTGTCTCATCATCAAAAACCTTTTCTACCTTTGAATTTTGTGAGGTGGTAAATGATGGACGCTCTCTGAGGACGCTAACAAAAAAAATTTCATGGAGTTTTTGAGCCGGAACTTGGCGAATTCTTGGCGTTAAGGGAGGCACTCTCAATTGCAAATGATCATGGTGGCAACAATTTGGCATCCATTTGTCAATTTGTTCTTGAACATTTATGATATATTCTTTATCGGATAAGTAGGGTTGATTGAGAATTTCATTGTTCATAATCTTGCTCATTTTGCTAAAACTAGTTCTTCATCAAATTGTATCTTGCGAACTACTCCTCTATATTTACTTTGTCGATTAGTGCTGATCGATTTCCAATAGTTAATAAAGTTTCTTTACTCTAAAAACAAAAAAAGTTAGCTAAGACGTGATCCCAAATCAAAAGTCAAGCTAAGAAACCACTGTATTTCAATTTATATTCTATTAATTTCTATGTCATATGTTAATTAATAATAATTGAATCCTTTACTTTATTTTGTATTACATTAGTAATGTGACTGAATATTAGTAACACATAATAATTATTTTAGAATAAAAGATTGGAATTACAAATTCCCATACTTTGAATAACAAAGAATCTAACTTTTTACACTAAAACGAATTCATCTCCAAAACGTAACATTTTTTCGCCACCATCAACTTCCTCGCAACTTCCCCGACCTCACCGCCGCCGCCAAAAGCTCCGGCCACCATATCCCTATCCCCCTCCTCCGCCGCTCCCGCAGCAGCCGCCGGCCTAATCACCACCAGCGTCGCCCCCTCCACCACCTTCCCGTACTCCGGCAGCTCCATCCTCTCCAAATACCACATCTTCATCCTCACCGCCGGAACCCTAGACCTCCTATTCTCCTCCTCCTCCTTCAATCCCCTCATCTCCGCTATCTGCTCTCCGTTCATACACAGCCTCCCCTGTTCACTCTCATCCGTCACCACCACGCTCTCGACGCCCCTCAGCCCCCTCACGGCGTCGCGAATCAAGCAATGCCTCGCCGACGCTGCTATCAGGCACGAAACCGTCCACACTATCCTCAATTTCAGCTCGTCGTCCGCCATAACCCTAGATCCCTCACCCGACCCGATCAGATTTTCCGACCAATTTTTAGCTCCGAGAATCACGCAGCTATGGAGTTCCCCCCCGAAATCGGCTTTCCATTTCAGGAAAGTCGTCGTGGAAGCGTGTTTCCCGGCGGAGGGTAACATGAGATGAAGCGCGCGGATTTGTTCGAAGGATTTGAAATAGGATATGAAATCTAGGTCGTTTTGTTGCGTCTTTGACTTGAATAGTAATTTCGAGAGGAAATGGAAGGGTTTGAGTAGGAATGAAATTGAATTTTTGTGAATTTCTGATTTCTTCTTGTGAGGGATTGGGAGGAAGATTTGATTTACCTGTGGAGCTATGGAACGGAATCGCTTGCAGGCGGCCATGGATGAGCACAAGGATCTCGCGTCCTGTAATTTCTCCAGAATCGAAAGCACCATTTCGTCCGGTAAATCTTCGAACAAATCCATCAGGTATGATTTCCGAATCTAATTTTTTCGGATGATAATAAGAAGAATCTTTGGGGAAAGGAATTCTATCCAATCGTATATAGGGAGGAGAGAGCCAATGGCGAATGGGGATAAGTCTAGAGAGAGAAAGCCGTGTGCTGAAAAAAGAGAGAAACGCGGGCCTGGTTTATACGAGGAACGGCACAATTGACCGACTATTCTGAAGTTGCTTTTCCCAAGTGCTTTTCAATTTATAATTTGAAAAATGTTATTTTGGAGAGTTTGAGAAAATATTTTTAATTCTAATAAAAGTGATCTTAGATCCCGAATGAACTTATATATTTTTCGAATTTGATCGTCCCAAGCAAACTTACACACTAGAAAATAAGAAAAGTTATAACACAATTTTCATCCTCAAAATCTCCACCCTCAATTCACCTTGAAAAGTCAATAAAATTCCAAAAAAGACAAAAAAATTTAATATCTGCAGATCCCCCTATGCGAGTTTATTTGGGATGGAGGGAGTAATTTTTTTGCAAGTTTTTGGCTTTTTTTAAATAAATAGAAATTTTTTCTCTTACGATTAGCTAAAATTTGCCCAAGTATCAAACACTCAAATTTTTTTATTTGACCAAAATCATTTTTATTCTGAAACAATACCTATTTCTAATTTTAAGTAATTTTACTACTATTTATATTTTAATCAACGTTTGTGATTGGATGTGAGTAGAGATATAAATCGGTCCGACATATTATTAGGTCCAACAGGTCCGATTTGATGAGTAAAAAATCTGAGCGGGCTAGTCTGAAAATTTTAGTTTATTATAAGGAATGAGTTAGGTCGACTTGGGCTGATAATTTTAGCCCGACAAAATTTTGAACCGGCTTGACCAAATACGATATATTACATTAGCCTGTTGGGCTGGATCGACAGAGTTGACTGAATTGTCACCTGTAGATGTAGCATTGTATGCCAGAAATATAGTTTTGCACGGGTATGATAAAAGACATTGTCTCATGTTCTGGGTAAATGTATGATAATATCTTTAAGCATAATTCGTGATACCTTTACTCACATTATGTAATACCTTTAGATATAAATGGTAATACATTTTGATCCATGATCCGGATTGTATGGATCTGATGCACAAGAGACATCCTCATGATGAAATGAATAGTATAAACATGTTTGTTTTTAAACGAAATAAGATATGATAGAGTTCCGTTCACACAGATAGACTTACAGTTATTTTTACACGGACAAAAAAATTGATAGGTCATATAGGTAAATGATTAAATTTTAATTGTATTTTCCTTTTATTGTTTAAAGACATTTGATAGAGTCAAGGATATTAAGACATATTAATTGTGACAAATATGGAAATTAGCAATTAATAATATACTCCCTCCGTTCCAGTTAACTTTTCACAGTTGATCGGGCACGGATGTTAAGAAAAAACAGATTTTGCTTTTTCTTTGACTTTTTTAAAGGTGGAGATTGAGTGTGGAGATTTGGAGGGTGGAGATTGTGAGAGAAATTTCCTTTTTAAGGGTGTGAAAAGTTAAGTGGGACAGAAATAGAAAGTAGGAAAAGTTAGCTGGGACAGAGGGAGTATTTATTATAGCAAGTGGTCAATCTTTGTAAGTCAGACTAAAATGAAAAATAAGTCTATCTTTATCGAACGGAGAAAATATAATATTAGATGAAATTATTTATATGTCAACCGTTTATGTAGAATGTGGCATACAAATTGGGTATCCTATCACAATTTAATTGATTTCATTCAGTTAGCAATTGTAAACAAATTAAAGAAATTGGAGAAAATATTGGAATGTGTTTGTCTGCTAATTAAGGGTGTGTTTGTTTAAGATTTGTCCTAATATATTGGGGAAGACTCAACCTACTTTCACCCATTTTTTACCTACTATTCATCACTTTATTTATCCCAACCAATAGTATTTCAGTATTTCTCAATTTTAAAAGAAATACACCCTAATTGTTTTTATGCAATTGAATACTTTATTAGGGTTAAAATTAAATAAACCCAAATTGTTGCACCCCTTTTAAAATGCTATTTTTTATTCATTTTTAACAGTATACAATAATTAATTTGTGTTATCTATTAGTTTTACGAATATAGACGGTAACAGATGTGTTTGTTTAACATTAATGAGTATTAAAATATTATTGATTGAAATAAATAAAATTAATTAAAAAATATAATAAAATACATATAATTTTTTTCAATATATTGGGATGAGCCTCCAACGAACACACATATTAATTTTGTAGCAAATCGAATTGTATAGTGTCAATCCAAAAATTGGCAGGTTTCGTGTAAGCTTATCAATAGTAGTTTTTTGAGCCGTCACGTGGGAAACCTTATCTGGATCAGCTCTACCCTCTAGCTCCTATCCTTTTATTTTTCATATTTTATTTATTATTATATATTCCGTCCATTCCGAGTGAATTTCATTCGTAAGGGTACATATATATTAAAAATTTTACTTTTTTCTTTTTTAGTTGATTTTTCAAAAGTGAATTGAGGATGGAGATTATGAAATAAATTTCTGTTTTAAAAAATGTGTAAATTTAATTAAAACGGATCAAAATGAAAAATGTATAAATTCATTTGGGACGGAGGAACTACTATTATTTATCAACGTTTTCTTAGTTTGGTATGCTAAGACTTAAGCAGATAAGTTGACGAATGACTTGGATCATAATAGTATATTTTGGGAGGATATTTCAACTAACTTTTCTTTAATCTAGTTGTTGTGGCACATCAATATTTTATGGTACACTGATTAATATGGTTGGCCTAAATGCACTTCTAGTTGACTATTTTCGAGTAAACCCTGTCACAGGGTCTTAACGAATCGAAATTTATATTTTATAAGTAAAGTTTGTTTAATTTTAACGAAAATGCAGTTCAAATTGATCATGTTAATTTGATATTCGTTAATATTCATGAATAATTCGTGAATATCAACGAACAAACACCAAATTTGGTAACATTTTGTGTTCGTGAACGCGAATATTAGCTTTGGAAAAATGTCTTAGGTTATATTCTTTCAATAATAAATTCATGAACATTTTAAACAATGAGTTACATAAATATTATAAAAATTATTATTAATATTTATATTTTTTTATTATTATTATTTTATATGATTCTTAAAAAATATTCACGAGTTATTAGTGAACAAGTCCTTCAATATTCAAGTTTGTTTGTTACTAAACGAACATAAATAAATGTGTTTAAACGAGTACTAAATCAAACTTGACCACGAACTTTTTCCCTAACATTCTATTTACTCTCATATATACAACATAATTAAATTTCTTTTTCTTTTCCTTGTGAATTTATCTGTGCATGTGTATGTACAAGCCTTTACTACAGAATGTGCAATTTTCCAAGAAATCAGATATCAGAGTGGGAGTGGTTTCTGAGCAGCTTTGAATAACTCTTTCCACTTTGTGGGATCACTTCCGGGTCCTTCCCCCTGCATAACATATAATAGTAGTACTCTTGTAAAAATTCCCGACTAATTCCGTCAAGCCACTAAATTTTCATTGACCGTTTATATTTATTTCGTATTTCTCTTCGTCTAACCATGCATATATCCAATCAGTCCCTCCTAGGCCCTAAATACTCGTAAAAATACGAATAAGAAAAAAGAACCTCGCAAAACAACATGTATATATTGTGGGCTAGACTGTGTTTGTGTTTGCTTGTTTTAGGTAAATTTCTGTTTTTTGGCTTAAGTTAATCTAAATAGGAGCGTTTGCATACTCCTCCTGCTGAAACTTACAACATTTAGGGAGTCTTTCATTGGTTTCGATTTTAAAGAAGTGTCTGAAATTAGCATTTGTGCAAAAATAACTTATGGTTAAAAGTGAATAGCGTTCGAAAATTAATTGATTTCGATCAAAATTTCAGAATGAAAGTGTTTGATACATAAGTACTTTTAGCCTCTTAATTTTATTGTTTAGAAACAAGAAGCGAGCAAAAGCAGGGTTGTAGCTGCTTACAACTTATGGCTAAAAACTAATTTATTTAAGTAAAAGCTATAAAATGCAAACACTAATAAGTAACTTAAATTTAGTTATAAGCTGAAAAATGATTAAATAAAGCTATTGCAAACATTGCCTTAAGCTAAAATCTAAAAGTCGGAAAAATGTTGCTTCTTAGTAAAAATTGTTGGAAAAAATGATAATTTTGCAAATACTACAACTTATGAGCTTACTATAATTACTTTTTCTTCAAACACTACCTACTTTTGAATTTCAGCAAATTTTCAACAATTTTTAGTTAAAGCACTTTCTCAAAAGCAAAAGCAACCGCAAACACCGTCCGGATGATTAAACTGTGGAGCCTTCATATTGTACATGAAAACTTACCTTGACTGAGTTGATTTCATAAATTTGCCCTTCTGTAAAATCAATGTCCAGGGCCTGTATGCAAGCTTCTGCAACTACAAGCCTACTAACTTCACCAACAAGCTTATCCCCTACCAACCAAATCCAAAATCTCAAAATACCATAAAAATAAACATAAACAATCATATAAAAAGCTCACTACCTTGATCTACAACCACAGCTCGGCGTTCGCCTGCAGTCGCCTGGAGTAGAGTGTTAAGATCATAAGATGTGTAGGGTCCATCTGTTAACCTACCAGCTCTGGTATTCGAAAACCGAGTCAGAAGCCGAATAGTTTTGAACGCAGACCAACAGACTGTTCATATTCGAACCTGATTATAGTATACGGAAGCCCAGAATTACGAACAAAGTCCTCCCCCATTTTCTTGTATTTCAGAACGCCGAAAAGGTTCATGATGCTGTGACATACAAGAAAGATCAGGTTTTGGATAGGCTCTGATCGACTTTACGAATCTCAGTGAGTAGAAAGCGTACCTCCAGGGGAGTTCATCGAACTTTGTTACCCCGACTGAAGAAACAAGAACAATTCTTTTCAGTGATGAAGGCAATGCTGATACGAGGTTTCTCACGCCTTCCCAGTCTGCAAATGGATCGTGCAAACAGTATTGAATACGCACATTCGGGATCAAAATAAAACCAAGAAGAATCTGATGAAAACCTTTTCTCCGTGTGGATTTACAGTTTGTGAAATGATATGGTTCAATTTCAAAAGCATTCTAATTTCTATCTCTCACTTGTTCATTGTCTAAAACCAGATTTTATTGAAAATGGTACCAACAAGAATGAACTTCATTGGCACCTAAAATTTCGAGCTATTGTGAAGCTGTACTCCATAGCTTCCGCAGAATGTAATGCAACCGATATAGTTTCAAGAATGAAACGAACTTGTGAAACACGGCCGAAAAATAAAAATAAAATATTTGTGGCTCAACTTTCTTTGTTTATCCTGTTAGTTCTCCTTTTGGTGAAAATCCTAAGCCTAAATATGCCAATGCCTCATTATATAGCTTTCTGATGCTCTAACTTGATTTTCCATGGTGGAACACAGGAATAACAAACACACACACACACGGGACTAATAATTTAGAAAGCACATTCTAACCTACTCTTTCAGGTGTGTTATCTCCGTCCCATCTCCTAGACGGAAAGGCTGTTGTTCCGGTGCAGCATATAACATGTGTGACACCCTGCACACAAATCTTACATGATTATGGCCTTCCCAAGAGGTAAAAATATGAGATCTTCGTCATAAACAACAAACCAAGAGTTCAAACGAATGACAATTGTCAAACCTCAAATATAGAAGGATCCAAATCCTCTGCATTTCGCGTGTCACCTAACCGTACCTAGAAAGTTCATAATGATACATATAGAGTAAGATACCCTGAACAAGAATAAGTACTGTTAAGAACAAAACTGTTCACAAATTCAACAAGAAAGGTGAAAAACCTGTAATTTCTCCTCATCTAGTTCACCAAAGAGAGTGGCAGCCTTCTCAGGATTTCGGAGTAAAAGCCGTGATTTAATGTTTCGATTAAGAAGTGATGCCACAACCAATTGCCCTATTATCAAATACAGCAGTTAAAGCAACGGCCCAGATATGCTCTAGTTGTGTGCAGGGGGATAACAAAATAGAGAAGAGATCAAACAACTCTCTAAAAAATTCTCAATCAGTTTTTCACCAAAACCAGTATTAGACTGGCCAAAGATAAACACAAATTCACAACATTATTCACATAGCAGTAATGATGAGACAAGTAAACCTTTTATCACTTAGAAAGCAACACAAAAATTTTACGCTACTAAGGGAAAAATGGATCGAACATGACACTTTTTTCTGGTAGTAGTGAGACGAAGACAGCTTGAGACAGTTCCAAGTTCTTGAAATTATCAAAGCCTGAATACAATCTATTGAACCTGCCACCTTAACATTTTAGGAGAAGAAAACCTCAAACATAAATCAGAACACCTAGCATATGAGAAAGTAAATTATGATTTAGAATGGTTTATGCACTGTAATATCCTAGTTGAAGTCTTCTTTCATCACTTGTGCAAGTTCCTACATTTATCAGCTCATGGCACATTGAAAACATCAAACACGAAACTGAATTTCCCATTACCACAATAAAGTCTTGCTCTGTGTTTTCTTGGTTAGTTGCTTCTGCATATATGCAGTTGTTTCAAGTTTTAAATAAGGGAGTATTTGCTAAGCTTATAAGCTCTTGAAATGTGTTTGACAAATTAAAATATTAAACAACTTACAAGACGTGAAAATAAGTTCTTAGAGCTTATAAGCTCCATAAAAAATAAGTTCCTTTTATCTATATTATATTTTAAGATAAGATCTTATAAGTTACGCTAAAACTATACATTCTACACACACATTACGCACACACTTCACACAACACGCTTCACAAACATCATACAGAATACACACATTTCCTTCACACACTAAACAGAGTGTTGTGTTTGTCTGCAATTTTTCAAATTTATCCCGAAATTCATAGCTAAAATCCCTTCATTTAATTGCAAACTTATAAGCTCTTATATCTGAATATTTTTAAAATTTATAAGCTCTTGAAATATTACATCTTATAAAATCTAAAACAACATATAAAATATTAAAGCATATAAGATAATTGAAATAAACTTAGCCAGATATAAGTCATACTAAAACGAAACCAAACGTCTTAAAGTAATGAGAAACTCAAAACCGTAAAGCTCATTCCATCAACTTGAAAATTACTGATATTTCCAAATCAACAAATGAAATTTGTGATCAGATTACACATATCAGCTCGCACGTGCAATTCGAGACGCTAGATTACAATCTTCAGTGCAAACAAATACAGCTACATGAAGATATGCACATACATACGCTCGCGCACACACAAACACACATTGCAGAGTGAAATTTAGCGCGAAGGAAAAGAGAAATTACCAACACCGCCAGTGCCACCAACAACGAGGACAAGCTTAGAGGAATTAGAGGGCTGAGAAGCAGCGGATTGGGAATCTAGGGTTGAATCAGAGGTAAACGATTCAATAACTTGTTCGCTTACAGCATTTGAACGTGATACCGATGATGGTGGTGGCAATGCTTTTCGTCGAAAGGAGTAATTGAATGACGGAGAATTGAGGGGTAACAGTGAGAATAGAGGGACTGGTTGAGGGCTTTTAGTGGAAGCTTTCACTGAAAGCGGGAGATCAGTAATGGGAGTAAGCGACGCCATGAACGACCTTGAATTTACGAGATAAGAGGAAATGATATTACGAAAAGCAATATATTTATATTATGAATATTTGTGGTGGCTGTTTAGCTAATAAAAATAAATTAATAAGTCCACAATCATGCAAAAATATCTTTCCCAAGGATCTTTCATTAATTAATCGATAGATTTGGATCAAAATTCATAATTTAAATCGAATTTTTCTTTTATCAAAATATATATTTAAATTGATTTTTCTAAAAATGGTTCGATTTTGAGTTTTAGCATTCAGGATTTTGATTAATTCGATTCGATTTTATAATAAAATTACTAAAATAATCGAATCGAATTGAAACGTTATAATCTTTTATTTTTAATATATATTTATACGTATGTATACTAATATATACTATATAGAATCTATTTTTTATATAAATATATACTACCTCTGTTCCGACTTAATTTGTCTACCTTAACCGGACACGGAGGTTAAGAAAAAACAGAATTTATGAAATTTTTCATATTTTCAAAGGTGAAAATTGAAGATGGAAAGAAGGAAGACTTACCAGCTATGCTTGTGGAATAATAAAGGAAGACTTCCAAGCTATGTTTTGGTGGGAGAAGATGATGGAATGAAAGCTCCTCCACATCTCTGTTTATAGTCATACCAAACACAAAACCATGAGAATAAAACCTTGATATCGGTTGTTGGTTTTGGGCAATATAGTGCGCATAAAATCGTGGAATTTAGCCATTAATTTTGGCCAATATTCGACCTGCAAAAATGATCATTTTTCATAATTAATGGTATGAATGGGTTGGGAAAACAAGAGTTTAATTAGACAACACTTAGACGCGATATTACCCAATGATCTAGGAGAAACCTACATTTTTATGGTAAGTCCTCTCCATATGATTACTAATCTAAAAACCAATAAATTCCACGATTTTATGCCCACAATATTGCCCAAAACCAGCAGCCGATACAGGTTTTGCGTTTGGTATGACTACAAATAGAGATGTGGGGGAGTTTTCATTCCATCATCTCCTCCCACCAAAACATAACTTGGAAGTTTTCCTTTCTTCTCCCACAATAGTTGATAAGTCTTCCTTCTTTCGCTCTCAAATATTTCATCCCCAGCCACCAAAAGTCCGGCAAAGTTGCTTGAAAACTGACTCGACAACTTTTTTGGCTCACCAGATCAACTTCTACCCCAATTTCATTTTTGTCCCTCTATCAAAACTCATATTTTCTAGTACCATATGATAGGTCTCGGAGAGAATCTCGGAACAGTTTTCAGAATCGCAATCCAAGCTTTAGAACTTCGGTTATGGCCGATCAAAATTTAGACGAAACTCATGTACCCGAATCACCTTCAAGGAACGATAACTTTCTCTCCGAACCTCGATGCTGTTGTGGCTGGTCATGCTTGGAAGCTCTTGAAGAGAGGTTTCCATAGCCATGTCCTGACTGAAGTTCCGACGACCGAGTTGCCGGAAAAATTTGATTAAAGTTGCTGCAGAATTTATTATCATCTTTTGAAAATTAGATATTCTTTAGGGACTAAAATATAATTTTTTATTTTCAATTTTGTCCCTAGTCAAAGTCAGTCTTTTTTAAAGTCAACCAATCCAAGTATTTACGAAAATGCCACTGCCTTTTTTACAAAATTGCCACTCTTTTTCTAGAATTATAACAATGCCACTAAACCTTCAAATGGTCATAAAATGCTTGTTTTTAACCCGATTCGACCCAAACCAAGTGCAAAAGAACCCAAATTTCAAAATTTAAAGCTTTTCATAAAAATATGAATCTTAAATATTTTATAAATTTACGAAATAGCCCCTCAACTTTTATAAAATCACAATTTACCCCAAATCATCGAATTATGTTTAAGCCAAATATCCATCTATACTAAGACAAATGTTCTATATTGTGGGACTAAAGGAAGTTGAAGTAGGAGATGACTTTGGAATGGAATTGGACTATACCACCAACTAGCACGTACACAATTCTAGTTGGGGAATCTCTATGTGGCTAATTTACATTGTCTACTTATATTTCATGTGAATTATTGTTTTAATTGCTTTACCTATATATTTGCCTATATTCATGTGACTATGTGAAGATTATGTAAAAACTATGTGAAACTTATGTGAAGTTATGTTCTACGGGTAAAATCGTACTATGTGTAATGTATATGAGTGATACTGTACTAGCTACCGTACAAAATTCTCGGGTCGCTCTCGAATATGCTTTTAAAAAAAAAATTACGGGTAAAACTGTATATGCTATGTTTTAGCAGCAAGCAATGATAGTCCTTCGGGCAATGGGTAAAACTTTTCACTCACGGGTATTTTCCAAACACTCACCCCCTAACATTTCAGGTACTAAGGCCAATGTGGAGGACTAGCCCTGATAGCATGGCCCTACACCACTCTAGCTCACGGAATTTCAAAGTAAAGTATGAACTCAGTTGCCCACTTAAGAATATACAAATCATTATAGTAAAAGATATTACAAGAACAATGTGCATATCATCATCGAGCTCAAGTTCATAAATACATTGAGAATTTAAAATAATATGTATGCATACTACATAGATACACATAAGAGCACATAGGTGGGGCACACATTGTCCTGCTCGAGCAGCATAGCATATTCGGAAGCGACCCGAGGGTGATCTTTCAATCCATAAACATATACGGTGTTACCAATAGAGCATAATCATAAACGGTTTTACCCGTAAGTATAATCGTGTACTATTTTACTTGTGAGTTTTTTTTAAAAGCATATTCGGCAGCGATGAGAATTTTGTATGGTGTTATCCGCAGTCCTAACAAACTAGTACGATATTACCCGTATACATTACACATAGTACGGTTTACCCATAGAACATAACTTCACATAGTCATGAATATAGGCAAATATTCAGGTAAAGTAATTAAAACAATTATTCGCATGAAACATAAGTAGACTACGTAAATTAGCCACATAGAGATTTCTCACATAGAATTGTGTATGTGCTAGTTTGTGGTATAGTCCTCTTCTAGTCCAAAGTCATCTCCTACTTGAACTTCCTTTAGTCCTACAATATAGAACATTTGTCTTAGTATAGATGGATACTTGGGCTTAAACATAATTCAATGATTTGGGGTAAATTGTTATTTCAATAAAGTTGAGCGGCTATTTCGCAAATTTATAAAGTAGTCAAGACTCATATTTTTATGAAAATTTGGGTTCTTTTGCAATTGATTTGAGTCAAATCGAGTTAAAAACGAGCATTTTATGACACTTTAAAGGTCTAGTGGTATTGTTATAATTTTTTAGGAAAAAAATGACAATTTCATAAAAAAGGTAGTGGGATTTTCGTAAATACATGGTTTGATTAACTTTCAAAAAGGCTGATTTTGACTAGGGGCAAAATTGAAAAACTCGAGTTGTATTTTAGGCCCTGAAGAATATTTAATTTTAAAAAATGATACATAACCTTTTGCAGCAACTTTGATAAAACATTTCCAGTGACTCAATCATCAGAATTTCAATTGGGACATGGCTACGGGAAGCTCTCATCGAGGGCTTTCTAGAATGACAGGTCACAACAGAATCGGAGTTCGGAACAGAAAGTTATGTCTCCTTGAAGGTGGTTCGATTATATGGGTTTCGCCTAACTTTGACCGGCCATAACCGGAGTTCTAGAGCTCAGATTGCGATTCTGAAAATTGTTCCGGAATCCTCTCGCCAACCCCTATTATATTGTACAAGAAAATATGAATTTTTATAGAGGGAAGAAAATGAAAATGGGGTAGTAGCCGATCCGACGAGCCTATAAAGCTATCGGGTCACTTTTTCGGCGACTTCGCCGGGTTTTGTGGTTGGAGATAGAACATTTGAGAGGAAAAGAAGGAAGACTTACCATCTATGCTTTGTGCGAGAAGAAAGGAAGACTTCCAAGCTATGTTTTGGTGGGAGGAGATGATGGAATGAAAGCTCCCCACATCTCTATTTGTAGTCATACCAAACACAAAATCATGGGAATAAAACGTAATATCAACTGCTAGTTTTGTGCAATATTGTGAACATAAAATCGTGAAAGTCATTGACTTTGGACAATATTGTGGACATAAAACCATATCCCACAAATTACGATAAAGTTGATATCACACGTTTTTTCCCGTGAAATCCTTAACTCGTAAGATATCTTGTCACACAAAATCAAACAAAGTAAATATGTGATTATATTTATCTCGGATAAAAAGTCCAAAACTGATGGAGAAAAAAGAAACACAGTTGAAATTAAGAGGAGTTTGCTTTGAAACATTTGATCGCTACTGAAAGTGAGTAGTAGAAACATGGCGTCTTCAGCTCTCTCCAGAATTTTTAACCTCAATAAACACTTAAACCCTACTCAGAAGGTACCTCTCTTGCTATTTTATATATTTATCTAAATATCGACAAATCGCTGTTGTTTGTTCATCCAGTTGTTGTATGTATAGGATGAACCGATTATTAAGATATCCCCAGAAGTTTCAGAAGCTTTATCGCTTCGGAAACCAGTCGTTGCTCTTGAATCCACTATTATCTCACATGGTTAGTTGATCAAATCAACATTTTTTATTTTTCTATTTTTTAATTGAAGAATTCAGGCTTCAAAAAGTCTCATAAGCAATGAGGTTTGAATGTTATGTTGATAATTTGTATTTTAGGATTGTCCAGAATGCTATCTGTATATGATACTCCCTCCGTCCTCGTTTATCTTGCACAGGGGGTCGGCACGGGTATTAAGAAAAATTATTTTTGGTCGTTTGTTGACTTTTCAAAGGTGAATTGAAGGTGAAGATTTTAAGGATGGAGATTATGTTATAACTTTCATTTTTTAAGTTGTATAAGATAAGGTGGGACGGTCGTTTAAGGAAAGTGTGCAAGATAAGGTGGGACGGAGGGAGTATGTAATTGTTGATATAGATTTCGTGGTTCGTATAATTCAACAATGTACTTCATCTGCAATGAGGTTTGAATATAATGTTCATAATTTGTATTGTAGGGTTGTCCAGAATGCTATCTATATATGATTTCGATTTGTTGATATAAAATTTTGTGGTTCGTATAGTTGAACAGTGAATTTCATCTGCAATGAGGTTTGAATATAATGTTGATAATTTGTATTGTAGGGTTGTCAAGAATGCTAGTTTTATATGATTTCGAATTGTTGATATAAAATTTAGTGGTTCGTATAATTCGACAGTGAATTTAAGTAGCGCGGTTCTCATTTTCACAGGAATGCCATATCCTCAGAATCTGGAGACGGCCAAAGAGGTGGAGGCGATAGTACGGCAGAATGGAGCTATACCTGCTACTATTGCTATTTTGGATGGTGTACCATGTGTAGGTGTTTATCCGAAACTTCTTGTTTCCTTAACTTTGAGTTGTCTAACATTGTGTTTCTTGTCATTGTTTAGATAATAATAAGAGTTTCATAGAGATGTTATTGTATTGGATACCTAGAGCTTACAAGAGCTGATTCAAAAATCATTTGGGTGTAACGTATGAGCTGATGTTTAGAGAGACCTCAATTCAGCTAGGTACCTGATAGTGCAGATTGATCGAACTTGTCATATTATAAACTTGAATATTGAGGGGGGTTCTTGATTTGTTAAGGGGAGTGGGGTAAATAGTAGTGAGGAATGAGAGTAGGTATACTTTCGTCCCACCAAATGTGTGAGGCATGGGGGATTTCTTAAAAGTTGGATATTGAAACACTTTTCAAGGAATCATTCCTCAATGTCAAGCATAAATTATCATTCTATTCCCATTCCTCTATTCTAAAACCCTCTAACAAAGCACTCTCTGAGGTCCTATGGTTTACCATCTATACTGCATACTTTCTCTTTGCCCTCGTGCATTCCATCTTGTTCTTGTTGTCTGGTCAGACATAATGTCTTTGAAATAGTATGAAGCTAGAAGATTAGATGTTCACTTTGATATTCTAATTACTTGCTAACATTGTTCTTTCTTCAAGTAGACTGTAACTTTCTTATACATTTTGGAAATGGAATTCTGTAAAATGGTGCATTGGGCAATCATCGCGTTAACTGCTATTACACATTGCTTTATGTCTTACGTTAAGGACACAATCCTTTTTTTTTGTTATTCATTTTCACTTGCTTGCATACTGAAGAAGAGAAAAAAAAAATCATTAAAAATGTGTAATGTGTGTCAAGGTTTATCTCTGGAAGAACTTGGGAGACTCTCTATCCTAGGAAAAAAAGCTCGAAAGACAGCACGCAGGGATATTGCACATGTTGTGAGTATTACATTTACTTTAAGCTTACTTTGTCCATGGCCTTTCACTGTTGTAAGTTACGGATGTCTGAAGTGCTAAACCTTCGACTGGCACTATAGCAGAGTGGACCATTTATAGTTTTCAGTTGACAATCTCAGGTTCAGGTTATAATCTAATGATTTGCTTCAAGTTTTCCTTTTTCAAATTATTTGTTTACGGAAAAGCTTTTCAGAACAATGATATTATCCAGATTAGATTTGTAGCTAGGGGAATATCAGTCATCTGCTATGGCAATGTTTATTGGTGTTTTGTTCTGACGCAGTCTTTCTCCAAAAAACAAGCAAACACATTGTTCACATTCAAACAGGCGAACATACTTCAAATAATTCTTCTGTGAGAATTCTGTAATAATAGTTATTGTATTCTGTGGACTCAGATCTTCTTTTACGTACTCTAAAAGGTAGGACTTTAAACCTTGTTATTAACAACCTTTCCAGGTATCTTCTGGAGCGAATGGCGCGACAACTGTTTCAGCAACTATGTTTTTTGCATACATGGTAATCAAAGCAAGCTTATCAGCTTTGTGGTTTTATTTCTTCTTTTAGATGAACCTTGAGTGGTAATTTGTACTTGTCCTCTACTTGTTCAACTTTCTGCAGGTTGGCATTCCAATATTTGTCACTGGTGGTATTGGTGGAGTTCATAGGCACGGCGAGAGTAGTACGTTTATCTAGTGATGCATCGAAGATGCAAATAAACATGCGTTATGCTTTAACTCCATAATTTCCATTTTGCAACTGGACTATCTGTTGGCCCAAATTTCAAACAAGGCCGTGAATTTAAATCATAAACTTGAACATAAAACACAATTAGTATTGAAACAGTAATACTTTGAGTGGACAGCTTCTTCCATGAAATGATGAGAGCTGATAAATAATATATGGAGGTATAGTTTTCTTACTTTGGAATCCAGGTTCAATGAGTATTGCTAGTTAGTATCAGAATCTGTAAGTGTAGACCGACAGTTTTGTAAAGGGCAGAGACCTTTTTTTTTTTCTTTTTTTCCCCTCTTTTGTTTTTGTTTTATGATTATTGTTGTGATGATCTCTTCAGCCCTTCTCCCTCCCTTCCTTGAGGTGTTATAGGGAGTGTTTTGGGACTTGACTATTTAGTAGAGTGAAAAACTTCATCTATATAATGAAGGGTTATGTTACAGCTATCTGATAAAATAACTATTTCAGTATGGCTCCGAAAGCATTCTATTTATATGCATGAAATGACACTTAACTCTGATCTTGATTATCTAAAGGCATATTTATTATGTCCTCGTAATTTCTTTCACAGCAATGGATATTTCTTCTGATCTTACGGAGCTGGGGCACACACCTGTTGCTGTAGTTTCTGCAGGTGTCAAATCAATATTAGATATTCCAAGAACCTTGGAATATTTGGTAACTGCTCTCTAACTTCATTATGACAATTCATAATTTTCACACATGTGTAATTGTTTAAGATGTAAAATTTTCCTAATGGGATACAGGAAACACAAGGAGTTTGTGTTGCTGCATATCAGACCAACGAGTTCCCTGCCTTTTTCACTGAAAAGAGTGGATGCGAGGTAACTTCGTATCATTTTTACATCACCGGCATAATTTGTTAAAAGCCCTTGGAGCTATAACTTTCATGAACCTATTATAACTTCTCATGGTGATGCATCATAAGTAATGATGGTGTTCTGTCATGTGATATTACCATAAAAAGCTACTCAAAACAGATGTTCTACGCTCAAATGAAAATCTATTAAATTTCTTATAGCACTGCATCACATGTATGTAAACCTTTCTTTAGTGTATGGCGTCTCCTATCCTTGTGAACTTCACAAATTGTTCGTGAAATATCTAAAACAGTGGTACAAGATACAAGAGATTGAAGGGAATATATTAATGTTGATGAGTGAGTCTGTAATAAAACTCTCATTGTGGCTCATTGCATGAGAATGTATATATTCTTTGATAATGTCTATATCAATTTTTAGATACATGTTCTTACAGTGATTTCTTAAGTTAACTCTTTCATTTATCTTTCTGTTGACGCTTGACATAAAATATAGGCGCCTTGTCGTGTTGATTCACCTGAGGATTGTGCTCGACTAATTGGTACGGTCCATTATATTGTCCTAGTGTTACTGTTCCATTGACTTAACTTGCTGATGTAGTTCCGGTGCTCTCCAGATGCGAATACTAATCTCAAGCTGGGGAGCGGAATTCTTATAGCAGCTCCTATTCCTAGCGAACATTCTGCTTCAGGAAGCATAATCGAGTCAGCGATACAGAAAGCTCTGGTGGAAGCTCGGTAATCTGTTCTGATTATCTTTTGTGCGAAATAACTACTTTAAAGGTTGCATTTCAATTGCAAGATATGAAATTCAAGGATTTGGATGATTTCGAATCTGTCGAAGTTACTAAATCCGGCCAAATACTAAAAAAGGAATAGTTCAAAATTACAGCTAGTGATTTCAAATCATATCAACCACCAATGGATATGACCATGAAATCCGTCCTCAAGTCCTTCAATCCAAATGCAACCTATATGTATTTGTAGTTGATCATATTTACAAATTCTTGGCATTCTGATAACAAGGTGTGATACAGGGAGCAGAATATCACTGGCAGTGCGGAAACTCCGTTTTTGCTTGCAAGAGTGAATGAGCTAACCGGAGGAGCTTCCCTTTCTTCAAGTATTCTTTTATCAAATGCTTTAAACCAAATATACTAAATCTCATTCCTACTAAAGATTAGATTAACTGCTGTCAGTAACCGGTGAATTTGAATTCATCATATGAATTTCCTTGACGGAGGATTAGACATCGCTCTCGTGAAAAATAACGCACGCTTAGGCGCTCAGATTGCAGTCTCGCTTTCTCAGCTCCGAGAGGGAAGTTGTAAAGGTGAGTTTCACTGTGCAATAATCTTATCGTCTATAAATTTCAGAGCTCGTCTATTGTAACTTTTGTCATTTATCTCTAATCCAGGGACAGTAAAAACAAACTCTCTTATCAATGTTTTTTCCAAACAGAAAAATTCTCCATCCGATTTATCAACTTCCAACAAGTTCTATATTTCCTCGATGGCAATTTCTCTACTATCCCATCTTAGTTAGTAGAAGTGTCTCCTTGTTCAGATTCATTCAAGTTTATCTGATCAATTTTATTCTTTTTTTCTTTTGGTTAAACAAAATATGCTTCTTTATCCATTTCATTCACATGCAGTGGTATTGTCTAAATACATAATGGAGTACCAGTCTTTTAAAAATGTTATTTGATACAACTGCGAAGGTATTACACTTAGAGCTGGAACATTTAACCCGCCTGATGGGCTAGCCCCCAACCCCGATATTTTAAATGGTTGGGCCATAGAAATTTGGGCATGAAGTGCCAACAAGCCCAACCTGATGGACCATAGACCGGCCTAAAAATCTTAATATATTTAATGTAGATGGGTTGTGCTCAATAATATTTGGCCTGATGGAATTTGGGCCGGCTTGACATATTGCGGAACAAGCAAAAAACCAAGTCATGTTTGATTTGCAGAACTTATTAATTCATTATAGTGTTAAATATTTAAATCAACTTGTACTTTGTGAGTTTTTATACTTCAGTATCTAAACTTTGTTTTTTTACCGATTGCAACCTAAAGTGCACGAATTGTACAAGTTGCAACCTCCGTCGAATTTTTCCGGCCAAATATCAAATACATGACAATCGCATGCCATATTGGGAGGGTTTTTGCTATTTCAATGATTTGTTGAGGCAGATTTTCATGCCAAACACGTGACAATCATTTTGCTATTGTCAAGTTGCAACTTCCGTGGAATTGTGAATTTTTCTCAACAAATCATGAAAATAGCAAAAAACTCTTCCACTTTGGCATGTGATTGTCACGGGCTTGCTATTTGGCCGAAAAAACTCGACGGAGGTTGCAACCTGTACATTTCGTGGACTTCATGTTGTAATCGGTAAAAAAACAAAGTTTAAGTACTAAAGTCTAAAAACTCGCAAAGAACAGGTTGATTTAAATATTTAACCCTTTCTTTTTATTAAATTTTGATAGGTAAGCAGTAATAAATTGAGGATTGATTTTGTTGCAGATACCTAATGGTGCAGGTGGTATTGCAACACACCCTTGAATTTGAGAAGCCAAACAACTCCTACCAACACTTGCAAAAATCATGGAAGAGAATTTTTTTTTTCCTTAAAAAATTGTTCTAACCAGTGCAGATTAATTACCAGACTGGCTTCACAGTTGGATGCATATCGTTGACTATGTTTCCAGGTTTTAATTTGATTCGATAAAGATTTTAGGGGGTGTATGCAAATATTGTGCTTTTGAAGAAGTGATTTGAATTGATTTTTGTAGTGTTTGCAAATAAAGTGATTTCAGGGGCAAATGCTGATGATATGAGTTGGGTGTTCATAGCTTCTCAGAATCAGATTTTAAGTGCTTCTAAGAAGGGGGTGTTTGCAAACAAATGTATTTTTAGAAAACTGATTTAAATTAATTTTTTTAGTAAAATAAAAATTTGGTAGTGGTAACAAAGTTTGTATGTCATTATTGGCTAATTTTCATTATTATTTATTTATCAAAAGTAATATTCTAAAAGACCCTAGCTCCTAGGCACTAGTCCGGCGGCAGACAAGATGATCTAGGCAGGATTAAGGGGCTGTTTTTCTTTGGTTTAACTTTTGAAGAAGTGATTAAAAGTAGAGATTATTGTAAAATTGCTTAATATCAAAAGTTGGTAATGTTTGAGAATAAAATTGATTTTGGTCAAATATAAAAATTGGAGTATTGGAGTGGAAAAATCTTTTATTTATTTACCAAAATACCAAAAAGTTAGAAAAAACAACTATTTTCTACTTTTCGTTTTTTACCAAAAATCACTCTTATTAAAGTTGAGGCGATTTTTTCAAATACTACAGAACAGTTTTTTCCAAGCCATAAGCTGAAACCACTTAGAAAAAGCAATTGCAAAAACACACCCTAAATAGGGAAGAGTCGGGTAGAAAACATAAACGGTCGATAACAGTCTAACACCTAGACGGGAACTAACCGAAGCAAGAGGGGAGTTTTTAGAACAGAGTAATAAGAAGTAGGTAGGGAAAAGAGGTTGTGATGCTCACTTTTGGATGGTTCTTGAAACCCTCCATTCTCTTTTTGATGTTGAAAGTAGAAATGACCAATTTTAAGGTCTTTAGTGTGGGGAAGAAAACAAAAGGAGTGTTTGGAAGTATGTGGGAGAATTTCTTGCAATTCCCACACTTGGGAACAAAACTGATGGCCCATTGTTTGGCTTTGTTAAGGCATGTTTGGATTGTAGTGATAGTTGAAGAATATTCAAGACTTTAAGCAGCTTTTGATTCCCCATCCACCTTGTGTCATGACAAACACCCCACATAAAAAAGGTGCTTCCATATAGACATATGGGTCACTGTCTAATTGCAATTTCTTGATGAAACAGCCAAAGTAAATTGGAAAACAACAACACTTGGATGTGACAAAATTTTCTTGTTTTTGTTGGGGCTTTTTTTCTGGGATTTGAATTTTGTAGTTTTATACATCTATCGACTTTCGTAATACTTCCTCCGTCCTAGAGATATTTACACTCCTAGATGTGCACATATTTTAAGAAAAAATTATTTTTTTACTTTATTTGTACTCCTATATTGTAAGAATGAAAATTGTGAGTAATTTTTTTTTTCAATGTGTGCAAATTCATTTGGAACGTATCAATAAGAAAAGTGTGTAAATTCTTGTCCATTTTTTTGTTTTTATGGGGGGCTTTTATTTTGATGGATTAATTCTGGGATTTGAATTTTGTAGTTTTATACATCAATGGACTTTCGTAATACTCCCTCCGTCCCACAGAAATTTGCACCTATAGATGTGCACATATTTTATTAAAAATCTGTGTTTTTACTTTATTGGTTGACTTTTGAAAGGTGGAGATTTGCATCTCTGTATTGTGAGAATAAAGATTGTGAGAATTTTTCTTTTTTTTTTAATTTGTGCAAATTTATTTGGGACGTATCAATAAGAAAAGTGTGTAAATTCTTGTGGGAGGAAGTAGTATTTATCAATAATAATTATATGCTTACAATACATTAATTTAATACACATTTACTTACATTCAACAACGAAATTCAAAATAGGATTCAACTTTCAATGGGATAATCAAAACTTAAAGGCAATGTCATTCAAAATTGGAGAACTTAAAGGTACAGTCAAAGTTATTTATTCCGTCTTATTTCGGCCAAAATGACTAGAACGTTTCATTCCAATCATGAAAATGGAACGTTTTAGAAGTCATTTGATCCAAAATTAGTGATGCCAGATGACAGGAATGGCGTCAAAAATATATGTGTATTTTAGTTTTTTTTTATTTCACATGCATATATGTAGATAAAACAAATGTTTAAAGTATTTTAAGGTAATACATAATTGTTTTTTTAGCGTGATTTGTTCAATTTTCTTTCTTTAAATTTTGTGTAGTCTAAATTTTATAGACAATAAATCAACATATGATCTAAAAAAGATTATATGATATTTAATCAATATATTGAATTTTAACAGTATTTTAAAATATATATAGACGTAGGATATTATATAATACCATTGGTTTTTTAGTTGTTAGAAAATTAAGGAGTAAAAGTCGTCAATTAATTTTCCTCTATTTCTTCAAATTCCTAAAATTATACCATTCTTTAATTTATATTATATCCTTTCACTAACGAGTAGTATCGTAAGAAATATGAGGAAAAACTAAAAAAACACTTACTTATAAAACATCTCACAAACAGAGGTAATATATATAGTTGCAATTAAATACTTAAAAGAATAAATTAAAAAATGGATGTAATATTCTCCTTTCGTCCCGTACAATTTGCCTAACTTCATCACATACGGAGGTTAAGAGAAAGTAAATTTTGTAGAATTTTTTAAAAAATAGACAAATTAGAGTAGAATAGAGAGAGTATATAGTTGCAATAAAATACTAAATATTTTGATACCCAAATATCTCGTTTTTGTGGCAAATTCGAAACGACTGTTGGAACGGTATTAAGAAGGCATTTTCCATGGCTCACAGGCGCATATATCCAACCTAAAAACTTATGCGTAACGTTAGGGGCTAAGTACAGAAAATTGACAATATTTTAAACAAGAGATTATAGGAATTTCCGAAGGCCAAGTGAGCGATAGAGAGTGTGGGAAAGGACAACTGAGAATCCTAGGACAAAAGAGAGACAATAAGGTAGTTCTCCTATAAATCAGTTACATGAATTTTAAATTTTTATTTATCTGGATCATGGATCGTTTTTATGGAAATATATTAGTGTCTATGTTAAGTGGTATTACTTGTTTTGAAAATATATATCATGCTAAGAAAATTAGTGTTTATGCTGAAATATATCACTCCCTCCGTCCCAGCTTATCTTGCACACTTTCCTTAAACGGTCGTCCCACCTTATCTTGTACAGCCTAAAAAAGGAAAGTTATAACATAATCTCCACCCTCAAAATCTTCACTTTTAATCTCCACCTTCAATTCACCTTTGAAAAGTCAACAAACAACCAAAAAGCAACTTTTCTTAATATTCGTGCCGACCCCCCTGTATAAGATAAGCCGAGACGGAGGGAGTACTTGTTATGACGAAAGGTAGTATGGTGAAAGAAAATATTAGTTGTCACAGCAATTAATACATTTCGAAACATTATATACATATTCATGGAGATCCTAAATAGGATATTTTACTACATATAATGCTACATTATCTATTACAGTTATACAAGTATATGTCACAAGTGCATTTATGATGTATTGATTATGTCACTTTATATATGTGAGGAATGCACAGTCCCTAGTCCCTACTATGGGAGCACGTGCCCCCACAAAATTAAATATACATATATATATATATATTATTGATTGTGCCCCTATCATCGAATTCTTTTGGATCTGTCTGTCCTTGTATATATGTTAATGTACTATGTAACTGCTACATGAGATGTAGCACATTTTGTAGTAAGAGATCTAATTAGCATTGATATGTCCTTTAACTAAGATTGCTTAAATGTATTACTTCCTCCGTTCCACTCAATTTTGCACAATTTCCTTTTCGGTCCGTCCCATTCAGTTTTGCACAGTCTTAAAAAGGAAATTTCTTTTATATAGTACTCCCTCCGTTCCGCTTAGTTTTGCACAATTTCATTTTCGATCCGTCTCATTCAGTTTTGCACACCTTTAAAAAGGAAATTTCTTTTACAATTTACATCATCAATCTCCACCTTTAAAAAAATCAACAAAAAAGTAAAAAACAATTTTTTTTTAATATATATGCACGTTCCTACGTGCAAAATTGAGCGGGACGGAAAGAATACTTATTTTGAAAAAAATATTATATTAAAAAATAATACATTTTTTTAAAAATAAATTGCATATTTTCGTATAAATAATGATACATTCTCACGGATCCGCGCATGCAATCTATCAGAGAATTAGTGAGACAAAATTGAAGAAAGTGAGAGAGAGTGTTGAACAAGAAAAAAGGCAAGGTACAAAAAAGGGCACTTGTTCTCCCAAATTCCATATTCCTTCTACAGGCAAAAAGACACCAAATCACTCACGACAAAAACTCCTCTCACCTTTACTCCACAATCCTGCCATCTAACAAATCCGACTAATCCCTCTTTTCACACTCTTCTTTCCTTAAATTCAGACAAACCACTCTCTCTCTCTCCTCAACCTGCTTGCTGCAATTTGCATGGGGCTTTTAATGGGTTTTGTATGAATTTCAAAACCCACCAACCAATTCCCAAATCTCCCCCTCCTTGGTGAGTTCTTGATTTCGATTTTAAACCCTAATTTATGGATTCATGTTTTAGTTTTGTTTTAGTAACTGATTAAGCTTCCTACGCTTGATTTCCAGGGGTTTTTGATTCTAATTGTGAAAAAAGTGATTGTTTTTAGTGCTAAATATGTTTCAAGAAGATGGATCATCGTCTGTAACTTCATCACCTTTACAAATGTTTCCTATGATGTCGTTATCGCCTAATTTAATGTCGCCATATCCATGGCTGAAAGATCTAAAGCCCGAAGAAAGGGGTTTATACCTAATTCACCTGTTAGTTACTTGTGCAAATCATGTTTCGTCTAATTCCCTTGAAAATGCTAACATAGCCCTAGACCAAATCTCGTATCTTGCGTCGCCGGACGGCGATACTATGCAGCGAATCGCCTCGTATTTCTCCGAGGCGTTGGCTGATAGGATCCTCCGTGCCTGGCCCGGAGTTTATAAGGCCTTTCGTTCGACTAGAATCCCCCTTTTCGCCGAAGAAATCCTTGTTACTAAAATGTTTTTTGAGTTCTTGCCGTTTATAAAGGTGGCCTTTGTTATTAGTAATCAAGCGATAATCGAAGCGATGGAAGGGGAAAAAGTTGTTCATGTTGTTGATTTGAATGCGAACGAGCCTTCGCAGTGGTGTGCACTTATCCGAGACTTGAGTGCGCGGCCGGAAGGCCCGCCTCATTTGAGGATCACGGGCATTCATCATAAGAAGGAGGTTTTGGAACAGATGGCTCATGTGTTGATAGACGAAGCTGAGAAGTTGGATTTACCGTTTCAATTTAACCCTGTTGTGAGTAGATTAGAAGATCTTGATATAGAGAAATTGCGGGTTAAGACAGGGGAGGCGTTAGCGATTAGTTCGATTATGCAATTGCATACCCTCTTAGCTTCTAATTGCGACGTTGGGATTGGGGGGAGATCGCCGTTTGCAATGCAGAGGGGTGGGCAAGGTACATTAGGGGAGTTACTGGAGAAAGATATGGTTAATGGTTACAGCCCGAGTACTGACTCTGCCTCGTCATCACCCTTACCTAAAAAGATTGATGGGTTTCTTAGTGCTTTATGGGGGTTGTCTCCGAAAGTTATGGTGGTGACGGAGCAAGACTCTGATCATAACGGGAAGACATTAATGGAGAGATTGTCGGAGTCTTTATACTTCTATGCTGCGTTATTTGATTGTTTGGAGTCGGCTTTGCCTAGGGTTTCGTTGGAGAGAATGAAGATGGAGAAGATGCTACTAGGGGAGGAGATCAAGAATATTATAGCGTGTGAAGGGGTCGAAAGGAAACAGAGACACGAAAAGCTTGAGAAATGGAACCAAAGATTTGAATTGGCCGGTTTTGGTAACATTTCGTTGAGCTACTATGCTATGTTGCAGGCCAAGAGATTACTCCAGAGTTTCAACTGTGATGGTTATAAGATTAAAGAAGAGAACGGGTGCGTCGTCATCTGCTGGCAGGATCGACCCCTCTTCTCCGTTTCGGCTTGGAGATTTCGGAGGTGATTCTTCGGGTTTTTCGCCTTTTCTGGTGCTCTGTTTATATGTGGATGTAGAGCTTTTAGTTACGTACTGTTTGTTTTGTTGAAGCATTTTTTAGTGTTTTTTGCTCAGTTTTGTAGATATAGCTTATTCACTAGTATGTTTAAACATCTCTACTTCCTATGAACATTTTTTTACCTTACAAATTATACAACATTTTGTATTATGGCTTTTCTTGATAGATTGATCGAGAGCAGAGACGAAAATTTCGAGAAATTTCGATCTTTTCGGCACCTCGAAATGAAATTGATGGTGCAATATGTTTCTGTCAATATTTCTGTGAAAGTTGGGCAAACTTTCAGTTTATTTTGATTTCGGTGAAAATGGTGCGTGATTTGTTGTAATTTTGCTGAAATTTTGGCAAAATTTTGTTTTCCCGAATATTTTTAGGGTATTGTTGATGGACATAGATGTTTACAGATAATATTGTATAGATAAAGATGGGTCATTATTTTGGTACAAGTAGTAATGTTGTATGAAAAAATGTCAAAATGTGTATCATATCGGTTTAATAGTTTAATACTTATAAATTTGTTGTTAAAATGTCAATTTATATAAAATTTTAGGATACATATTTGTATTTGTTAGTTATAACAATCTGTAAAATATCATGTTAATTTTTTTTTTAATGCATTTTTTAGTATAGTTTAAAAAATTATCCGAAATTTCTATCAAAATTGAAATTTTGATCGGTATTTTCATAAAATTAATCATCGAAATATATAATTCATCCTTGACACATGATTAATGAATTTGACTTGCTTAAGTGGAAAGGTGAGGCTATTAACACTTCCATTTACCCATACAAGAAAAGTGTGAAGTCATTTTAGCCGAACAAATATAATAGTGTTTTCTGCTGGTGTGGACGTACACCTTATTTTTATATTTTAAAAGTATCCGATTAATAAATATCAACGGAACAATAAATATCAACCGAACAGGCAAAATTAACTTTCACTAGAACATAATTGAGGATGTTAATAGTTGTACCCTTGAATAAGCAAGTGAATGAGCCATTGTTTCATTTCAATTGGAAAATAAATACTTGTAAGTGGGATTGGAACGGTTTTATCGGTTTTAGCCGAAAATAAACAGCCGTAACACTAACACGACATGAACCTAACTCACTTAAACGGGGGTTGGATAGAGGTATGATGGGTTCTTGTGTTTAGTGGGTTGAACCCATCAAACACGCTAAAACAATGGGTTGAACACGGGCCAAGCTGCTTTAATCCCTTTAATCAATTTATAAATTTAACAAAAAAAAAAAATATTGTATTTTAATTTTATTTTTAAGGTACAATTATAACAAAAATAACTCAAGACATCATGGATTTAAGCGTCGACAATAATGAAGTAGAATATGTGTTGGTTGAAAGTTGAAACTGGAAACTCTAATTTGCTCTAACATTCTTTATTCTCGTGTTTTTAATTATAAACGTAGGTCTTGTATTAACTACATCAAGTTAATTATCATTTTAATTCACGTATGTAGTGACTTATATTTGAGTTTGTTTTTTAGACCTTTTCATATGGAATGCAGTTTTTACCACTAATAGAATTTTAAATACATTCAAATATCTTTTAATTTAGGGGTTTTATCGGTCAAGGACCCGAAAGATAGGTCAACTATCAATTCAGGTCCTGAAAGATAATTTCTATCAATCCAGGACCCAGAAGATCTGTAACTATCAATAGAAGACCCATAAGTCTAAAATCATTGGAAGACCTGTTTGGAAAATTGCAAAACCCACAAAATAAAAATACACAATATAAAATTGTCTCGAAGTGACAAGCAGTGAAAATTTATGTCAAAAGTCTTTCACGGTATTTTTTAAAATTTATTATTTTTTGAATTTTCTGTAGTTTCATATTTGAAATTGTTAGTTTTTTTAATTTATTTTTTAAAACATCTGTAATTTCTTTTTTAAGTCATATGTGGGGAAAAAAATTAATTTTTTTAGAAAAAAAGTTGTAATTTCTTTCTGAGTTCATAATATTTAAATTCATGTAAACATATTTCACTAAAATGTATTTTTTCTTATGTAAATATTTTTTTTTTGTTAATTTGTAATATTTTAAAAATATTGTAAATATTTAATTATTTTAGATATATCACGATATTTTTAAAAAAAAAAAAATGTAGTGAAAGACTTTTGACGTATTTTCCTTACTTATCACTTCGAGATAAATTTATTTTTTGGGTTTTGCAATTTTCCAAACAGACCCTATAATGATTTTGAATTTATGGGTCTTCCATTGATAGTTTCAAATCTTTTAAGCCCTAGATTGATAGAAATTATCTTTCACGACCTGAATTGATAGTTGACCTATCATTCGGATCTTTGACCGATAAAAACCCTTTAATTTATGCGGGCTAAATGAGTTGACACACAAAATTAATGAGCTGAGTATCTTGATATGTTTAATAAATGGGCCGGGTTTGGATTTGGTGGATTTCAATTTTACTCCTTTTTTTTCCCAAAATGATTCATGTTATTAGGTGAATTAGGTGGTTTTCAACCGACAATTATATGTAGTACGCTTGTAATTTTACAATTGTCACTTAGAAATTTAAAGTGCTATTTTTTTAATTTAAAAGATTATTTTATAACTAAGGTTGCATTTGGATTTTGTTATTTCAATTATGGAATTTGAAATCCATAATCAAATCCATCATACTTGTTTCGCAAAATAAATTGAATCAAGGGATTTTAAATTCCTCTAAATTTTTAATTCGAGAATGGATTTGAAATCCTTCTCACAACCTAGTCATTTTAAAATTTACCCCCTCTCTCATATTTGTATAGCCACATGCTACACGCACACACACACTACACACATTTCACATGTACAAACTACACACAAATTTCATACTTCACACACTTCACATGTACAAATTTGACACACGCACGCACCATACACTAAACATATACTTCACATGTACAAACCACACACGCACACACTACACACACTTCACACACGACACACACCCACTATACACTACACACTTTATACACATTTCACACATAACACATGCTATACACTAT
The DNA here is from genome assembly GCA_958295605.1 of Ajuga chamaepitys. Lineage (NCBI taxonomy): Eukaryota > Viridiplantae > Streptophyta > Magnoliopsida > Lamiales > Lamiaceae > Ajuga > Ajuga chamaepitys. Next base: position 51,960,162 of record OY282507.1, read on the forward strand.
ACACATTTCACACACGCTACACACTATACACATTTACATATATTGAGTACCCTGTACACACACTTCAGACAAACACATCCACTATACAAGTATTTCACATTCACATTCACATTCACATTCACACACTCACACACTATACACATTAAATACCCGCACAAAACATACTAAACACACCTCATACACACACCACACACATACTATACACACACTACATATATTTTCATTATCATCATCCTTTAAAAAAATGAAAAGAAAAAAGTTCGAAAAATTCAAATTCACTCATTTAAATTTAAATATCCAACAAAAAAATTGAAATGAATGAATTTCTAAATACAAAGAATTAAAAATCAAATCCTATGAATTCGAAATCCTGCCATCCAAACACCACCGAACCAATTTGGGCCCGATGACCCGATCACTCAGAGAAGAAATTGAGATGGGCTAACATTTAAATAGACAGAAGAAATTCAATCCGGGCCCACAGGCCCAAATCAGGGACATTTTGGGCCACCCCTCTTGGTCTTCCAGTTGCTTGTTCTTGTAGGTGCCACGTGGCACTAAAACACTTGCCATCTGACAGATTAATAAACATGGTGACTATCTACTTCTCAATCTTCATACTCCCTCCGTTCCAAAATAGATGATATTTTAGCTTCTTAAACAAATTCCAAAATAATTGATGTTCTAGGTTTTTTTTACCTTTTCTCTCTATTTTACCCCTATGTAAATCCAAAAATATCTTTGACTTTTCAACCTCCCACTCACATTTGATATCATTAAATCTTATCTGCACAAATTTTAGGGGGTTATATTTGGTAATATATTTGTTTCTTAATTATTCTGTTTTTTTCTAAAACATCATCTATTTTGGAACGGAGGGAGTATAATTTAGGTTATTTTTGTTTACAGATTAATCCAATTCTAATAATTTTTATAAATATTCAATTAATTAATATATATAATGGGACAATATTTTATATTTCTTATCACTTCTACCCTGAACAAACACTAGAACAAAATTTACAATTTACGGCAAAAAAATATTTTCAAATTAGACTCGATCCTAACATACAGGACTGAAATTGATGACTTAAAACATACAAGACTTTTTCTGGACCAACCCTAAGTTAGAGGACCAAAACATAAAAACACAGAATGATAGGGAAATCTCACATTTGTATTGATTGTGCATTGTCAGTATTTTTCAATTACAACAAGGTTACAAAGGTAATAATAAAATCTAATGTTATCTAGAATCCTTAATACGCCCCCGCAAAATGGAAGTGCCACCAGCCACGGATATTTTGGAACGTAGAAGAGCAAAACGAAACATGGGGAGCGACTTTGTGAGGACATCGACAAGTTGATCGATTGTGCTCACATGAGATACTTTAAGTAGACCCTTTGACGTGAAATCCCTCATAAAATGTATGTCTATAGTGATATGCTTCAAATCGTGAGTGAAGAACCGGATGTAGGGCAAGTCGTGTAGCACTAATGTTATCACATAGCAAGACCGGCGGTGAAGGTCACCGAAGGCCGAGATCACTCAAAAGTTGTTGTATCCAACATACTTCAGCAGCGGCAGAGGCAAGTGATGTGTATCCAGCTTCTGTAGAAGATCTGGCAACTCTATTATGCTTACGAGATCGCCAAGATATAGGATTTGAACCCAAAAAGACAAGGTAAGCAGAGGTTGACTTACCATCAGAAGGATTACCACCATAATCAGAGTTGGAATATGCAATCAGGGATAGAGACTGTGATTTGCGCAACAGAAGCCCATGATGGAGAAACCCCTTAAGATAGCGGAAAAACCTTTTGACTGCAAGCCAATCAGAGGCTGTAGGACAGCTCATCGATTGTGCAAGTCGACTAACAGTGAATGAAATATCCAGGCGGGTCAGCGTTAAATATTGTAGCCCGCCTATAGCCTGCGATATTCTGTAGGATCAACTATGGCATGAGAAGAGGTTTCGAGGCAATGGGTGTGGATAGGGGTTTGGCATCCTCCATGTTATGACTTCGGAGTATGTCCACCGTATATTTGTGTTGGGAGAGGAAAAGGCCTTCAGCACAAGGGGCGACTTCCACACCCAAGAAATAAGTAAGAGGGCCCAAGTATTGAGTGCGAAATGCGACCGTAGATGAGCAACAACTCGCGAAATGAAGGAAGCATTAGACCCTGTGATCATTGAATCATCCACATAGACTAGAATGTATAATGTAAAAACATGCTGATGATTATAAGTGAAGAGAGAAGTATCAACCTTCGATTGTCGAAATCCAAAAGTAGATAAGGCAGAAGAGAATGCTGGATACCACTCTCGTGGAGCTTGACGGAGGCCATACAATGACTTTCGAAGCTTGCAAACATGGTTTGGGTAGTTTTGATCAACAAAGTCGGGGGGTTGCACTATATAAACATTCAAAGAACCATGCAAGAAAGAATTGGATATCTCAAGTTGACGTAGGGGCCAGCCAACCACGCATTAAAGCAATAGATAGCACAATGCGGATAGTAACCAGTTTAACAACCAGACTGAATGTTTCATTGTAGTCAAGGTCAGGGCGCTGTTGGAAGCCCTTGGCCACCAATCGCGCTTTAAAACGATCAACAAACCCGTCGGGATTTTGTTTTATTCGGAAAACCCACTTGCAGTCGATGACATTAGTGTTGACCGACACCGGAGTCAGATCCCAAGTGCCATGTGTGAGCAGAGCCGTAAACTCTTCAGACATAGCAGATCGCCAACGAGGATTGAAAAGTGCCTTGGAGATACATGTAGGCTCAACATCATATGGCAATGGAAATTTAGTAGTATGATGAATCTGCTTGGGCTTGAAAATACCTCGTTGACTCCTTGTGGTCATTGCATGGGTTCGTTCGAGAGCAGAATTTGCAGGAGGAGGTTGTGGCGGAGCTAGCGTGGATGGCCGATGAGACGAGTCAAGCGGCGTAGGCAGAGGCACGTCCGAATCTGGATGTGGAGCAAGATCCAGGGTTGCTGGCAAATGTGGCACGGTGCTCAACAATACATGAAGCTGTGTCGGAGGTGTAGATGGTTGTGGGCATTCCGACGAGGCACAAGAGTTATGATGTGGAAATGTGGATTCATGAAAGTCGACATGACGAGATATAAAGAGTTGGCCGAAAGATACATCATAGCACTTATACGCGCTTTGTGAAGTGGAGTATCCAACAAAGATGCACGATCGAGACTGTGGATGTAATTTAGATGGAGAACAATGAGCCAGTAGAGGAAAAAAAGACACCCGAACACCCGTAATTTGCCGTAGTTGGGCGGTCGAGCAAATAGGCACTCATATGGACTTCGATTTATGAGCAACGATGTTGGAAGGATATTGATAAGGAAGGCAGCAGATTCAAATGCATATGTCCAGAAAGTAAGAGGAAGACTTGCATGATTAAGAAGTGTGCGCCCCGTTTCAAAAATGTGCCTATGTCTGCGGTCAGATGTGCCGTTTTGCTGAGGTGTGTATGGTGCTATTGTGAGCCAGCTTATGCCATGTTCAATAAGAAACTTTTGTAAAGCAACGATCTCGCCCCTGTTATCACAGTATAAGTTTTTAATTGGGTGGCCAAACTGTTTTTCTATTAAAGACTTGAACTGAGGAAATAATTGGGCAACAAGAGATTTCGTAGCAAGAGGAAACATCGAGATATACTTTGTAAAATGATCCACGAATATAACATAAAACCGGCATCCAGTATTAGAAACAGAAATAGGGCCCCATACATCACAATACAAATAATGCAGTAGATGAGAAGAATGCAGATTGGTTTCATTAAATGGCAGCCTATGAGTTTTGCAAATACTACAAGATTCACATTTATTCAAAATAGAAGAATTCCTCAAAATAGGCAAGGAAAAATGTCTTATAATAAAAGGACAGGTGCGAACCGACTGATGACCCAGTCGTGCATGCCATTGATCAGAAGAAGTTCTGGCACCCAATTGACCAGAGTGGACGGCTGGAGAACATATGGAGGCCTTCGATTGAGCAAAATATAAGCCATTATGACACGGGCACCTCGAGCTATTGGCGCCCCCGTAACCTGATCCTTTATAAAAAAATAAGTGGGGAAAAATTCAACATATACGTTATTGGGGAAGAATTCAACAGATACATTATTATCATAAGAAAAGCGATGTATGGATAACAAGTTATGTTTCGCAGAGGGCACACAAAGCACATGATTAAGATTAAACTGACCAGATGGTAAGGGAAGAATACCATTCCCAGTATGAGAAATAGACATGTCAGTTCCATCAGTAAGCTGCACCGACTCAGTGCCATCATACTCTGAATGAATGTCGAGATTGCTGAGATCAGGTGTGATGTTGTGGGACGCACCCGAATCCATAAGCCAAGGTGCTGGATTTTGTTGTCGCACTGGAGAATAATAGAGTGAGCCTGAGGGAAAAAATTTGGCACTGCGGAGCTAAATGATGTGCGCCGCCACACAGCTGACAACAAGCAGAATCGCGAGACCAATAATTCTGAGTAGGACGGCCTCGTCCAACCAATGGATTTCCAGATTGAGGAGAACGAAAAGCTCTACCACCACAAAAGTTAGAGGATCGATTCTGATTCCACGCGATTTAGAGGGGTACCTGTGTGAAAAGGCAGAGTGGCGACCACGATTGTTACCTGCAAAATTGGCAGTGGCAAGCAAAGTAGATTGTTGAGTTTCCAATGTTTTGAGATAAAGTTCTTGTGCAACCAACATATCACGTAATTCTACGAAGGACATAGAAGTCTCCCTTCCGCGGATAGATGCAGCGATGTCATGGAATCTCGGATCGAGGCCATTTAAGACGTATAACATCAGATCATCGTCTAATAACAGTAAAGATTGAATTCACCCTAAACCCCAATTCCATCCAGATCGGCAATAATTTAAAATTATTATCTCGATTTACATTTTACTAAAAGTATATTTTAAATTTTCTAGGGAAACACAAGATTTATTACGACTATCTTCATAATTTTTTGGTTAAACTCTTGAATTGCAAGAAAATATGTTTGTGAATCTGTGATTAATAATGAAATTGAATGTCAATACCCTTGGATCAGAGTCAAATAGTATTTAATTTGTTTTTATAATTTAATTGTTTCATTTGCATAATTTATGTAATCTTTGGAATTCAGCATAGTTAGATATTAAAATATGTCGCTTAAGAAAACATAAGTTAAAAATCAATTTTATATTAATTACTTACTGCTACAAATCAATTAATTATATTAAATTCTTAAACTAAACAGTCAATTTAATTGATATTTACTATCTATTTGATTGACAGTTTGAAAGTCATCATGCGTCAAGATGATTCGGATATAAGTAAATTAAATCATATTAATTTAGCAACTATCAAAATATGCTAAATTAACAAGGGGTTTTGACTGATTAAATTAGAATAAGAGATAAGGACAAAAATGTCAACGAAGATTAATATTGAACAAATATAGACTAAAATTAATTTATATTTACAAAAATGATAAAATTATATTATAAATTACAAAAATTGTCTAATAAATCACTTATCTATATGTAACTTAATTTCTTAACTGTTACAACTTGACTTTAAAAAAATAAAAAAAAAATCATTTGTATTTATATACTCCCTCCGTTCCAAAATAGATGATGTTTTAGAAAAAAATAGAATAATTAAGAAACAAATATATTACCAAATATAACCCCCTAAAATTTGTGCAGATAAGATTTAATGATATCAAATGTGAGTGGGAGGTTGAAAAGTCAAAGATATTTTTGGATTTACATAGGGGTAAATAGAGAGAAATGGTAAAAAAAACCTAGAACATCAATTATTTTGGAATTTGTTTAAGAAGCTAAAACATCATCTATTTTGGAACGGAGGGAGTAATATATTAGCGAATCAACATTTACAAAATATAATTAAGGAAATCAATTATTTAGAATTGATATACTGAGTTATATACACAAGTTCATTACTTCAAATTATACTTCTTATAATATTAACACGATACGGTTACATGGTATAACTTCGGTTTATAGAGGAGGTCTCTTGTATATCAGTTGAACGAATTTTATCTGTACAATTCGAATAATGGGTTAAAAAGTATTACTATTTATATCTAAAGGTATTATATGTGATGGGTAAATGTATCATGGTGAAAAAATATTATGATTTATGTTTAAAGGGATTAAATGTTAAATTGTGGAGGGCTTCTAAAGTGCACCGGGTGTACCAGTACCCCAATAAATTCTAACCATTAGATTTTCATCTTTTAATTATAGTCTTTAGATTCTACAACCCACTACCTGAATAGTAGGTTGTCAATAATAAAATAATGATTTAAACATTTAAATTATAAATCCACCATTTGACATTTAATAGTTATGATTTTCATTGTTTTCTCATATCTTTTATTTATTTATTTTTTTTATTTATTTTGATTTTGAGTTTGTGCTCGTCGTTTAGCATTTTACTTTTCTTTTTTTTCCCCTTTCCTTTTGCAACAGTATCGTTTTTTTTTTTTAATGTAGTATTTTTTGTTTTTTCTCTTTTATCTTGTTTAAGTAAAATATTCTTTTAATTAAAGAAAGAAGTAATGATAATAATAATAATAAGAAGAAGATGGTATAAGTTTCCTAGTAACTATATTCTTAATAATTTTTATTGTGGATCATGAATTTATATTTAATGATTCATTAAATAGTCATAGCGATATAATCAAACCAAGTCGATCGTGAATTAGTCGGATCTCGATTTGTCAAAAGTTCAATCGAGCTCGTTTAATACGACCCGTTAAAGTAAGTAAATCAAACTCAAGATTGTTATTATTCGGTTCATTAGCTCGGGAGCAAGTTTGTTAGTGGGCTCATGAGCTACCGAGCTAGTTCGTAGAAATTAAACAATGTATTAACAGTTAATTCATAAGTTTTATAACTATAATTATCATAAAATATAGAATTATATATTATTTATTCGTACATGTACAACTCTCTAAAAACCATCAATTATCACTTACATGCACGACTTATTTTATTTTATTTTATTTTATTTTATTTATTCAGTTACATATTTCTAATTCATTAAATAATATTTTTTTTAAATTCTTTTACTTAGATTAATAAAACGAGACATCGACGTTTGAAGCAAAACTTTTATTTTAGGATAATATTTTTTTATTTAAAACAGGACTATCATTATAAGACGGAGGGAGTAACATTTTACATTAGAAGTACAATCAAGTTCAATAATATCTACAAATTATATTCTTTTATAACTTAATTAAAAAAAAAAAAAAACACGTAACTTATAAATGAACAAACATAAAAAGGTAGTTTTGGAACAAAACTATAGCACATATATTAGAAATCTCGCATAAATTTGAATTTGCAGATATTAATATTTCAATAGCCAAGATATTTTTCATGAGAGGAACTATATAAATTTAATTAATCATTTATTGATAAGGATGAACGAATGATTCACACATATTTTATTTTATTTAAATCCTAGATCGTTAAAATATAATAGTAAAAAAATATATAATAGTAATTTCATGTATGTTCTCATTTACAAGTATTATTTATTTACTAAAAAATTCACTACTATTTTAAAAAATAACCCAAAATATATTTCAAATCCAAAATATTAAAAGTCTAATCGCAAATGTTAAAACCCAAAATCTAAATATTAAAACCATAACTTAAATAACCCTTGTAAGTCACTAACCTATTATAATAAGTAAATTCTCCAGGTGCACCTGGAGGAATTCCTCTAAATTGTGATACCCAACCCAAATTACACGGTGCAATTAGTGCACATAAGACTTTACCCTGTCTATAATGTCGATTGTGTAAAATGAGCATTGACATAGACAAAAACTTGATTGTATAGAATCAACATTGACATAGACAATAACGGGTATGTGGTAGTCAACACAATGTGGCGATAAAAAATGATATTTTCTGTTTAGAAAAAATTATCATTTTTTGGACAAAAAAAAATTATAGTGAAAGTATTATTTTTTTTATTAGCAGAAATACTTTTTTTATCTGTAAAAATATATATATATATTTTTTTTTTTGTAAAATGCGTTCGTACACTGTGTAACTGTCACACACAAAATTCACTCATTGACGTATTCGACTCTTTTGGATAAGAACAATTGGGAAGAGACAATTTACTGATTAGGCATTTGGTGAAAGGAAACAAAATTTAACCTAACACTCAATTTTTGACTATCAAATTATGAAAATTCCAATAAAGATAGTAGAATGGCTTTCCTCTTTTTAGTAGTCCATAAATGTATTTCACCATTTATTTTAAAAAGTCATATTCCTAAAAAAGTGATGAAAATTATATTTCCAGTCCCTTCCCTTTTATTTATTGGCATAACATCCCAAACTATTATCCCAAATTATAATTCACACCTAAGGAATATGCAATGCACCCCCCAAAGAAATACAATGATAGTTTCTTTTTCAAAATTTTGATTTTTATGCCTGCTTTTAATTGTATGTAATTGTTTTCTTTATTTGCATTTTAAAATTAAAAAAAAAAAAGGGCATTCAGTTATGGCAAAAACTTGGGTGCATATAATGCACCATAGCTTAATGTACACCACCCTGTTTTTATATTAATATTATGCGCGCGCATTTTATATAATTAAGGGCCTATTTATTAAACACTAAAAGCAAATGACCTGGTGGAGCCTTAAACATCTCAACCTTGAGGTCAAGGGTGCAATTGCGGATGCTACCTCTAACCCATGTTTTATATTTTTTCCTTTTTTCTGCGTCTTTTTTCGTTCTTCCTTTTCCTTCTTCTTTCTTTTCTTTTTGCCCTTTATTTTTTATTTTTTAGCCTGTGAGGTTGAAAAAAATTATAATTTGTATTATTAATTTTTTTTATAATGCAACAATAATTGTATTGTAAGTTCGAAATATAAATATTGTACAATATAAGAAAAATTAATCTAACCAAACCTATGCTGTCATACATCATAATATATACAATGTCCAAATATTAAATATATTGTGTGGTTAAAAATTAATTTGCAAAACATAAATATTTCGCAGTGTATAAGAATGTTAGTTAAAGACAACGTATACTATCAGACATCATAACATATATTATATCGAAATATTAAATATACTGTAACTAATGTAAGTTGGAAAAAATAAATATTTCGCAGTATGAACAAAAATTAACTAAAACAACGTATACTATCAGTCATCATAACGTATACTATATCGAAATATTAAATATACTGTGAGTATTGTAAGTTGGAAAAAATAAATATTTTGCAGTATGAAACAAAAATTAACTAAAACAACGTATATTGTCATGCATCATAACATATACTATATCGAAATATTAAATATACTGTGAATATTGTAAGTTGGAAAAAATAAATATTCCGCAGTATGAAACAAAAATTAGCTAAAACAAAGTATACTGTCAGGCATCATCACGTATACTATATCGAAATATTAAATATATTGTGAATATTAAATATACTGTTAGACATATACTCTCAGACTTTATAACATATACTATGCTCGTAATTTGAATATACTGTTTGCAAGTAAATAGGTGAAAAACGAAATATTAAATATACTGTTGGGCATATACTCTCAAACTTTATAACATATACTATGCTCGGAATTTGAATATACTGTTTGTAAGTAAATAGGTGAAAAAAAAAAATATGCTGTTAGATTCGAACCCGCTCCCTGAAGAGTAAAATGCCACACTTTTAGCAACTAAGCTAGCGCCTATCTTGTGATTTCAAACACACCTTAATATATATAGATTGCACGCGCGAAATAGAAGGGCGGTGTACAATAAGCCTAATGTGCATTTTATGCACATGAGTGAGTGTCACTCTTCATTTATACTCTATATAATAAAACTGTAAATAAACATTTACATTCTACATTTAAGGAAATAAATTCTTCATAAATGATAAAAAAAAAAAATTGTATTAAGTTACACAAATTCACTACTTCAAATCAGTTTGTGGAATCAGATCGGTGAACGAACCGATCATGCTACCGATTCACGGTTCAATCGGTCCGATTGGTTCAATCGATAGTTCAACTGATAATGTAAAATTTAAAATTATATTATATTATATTTCCTGGAATATAATATGTATTGTATTTGATAAATAACATAAAGGTTTAAGGAACCAAATATATATACATATATATATTTATTTATAATAAATAAAGGTATAAGACTAAACAAAATATGTAGTATTGTATAATTATTATTGCCAAATAAAATTTTAAAAATTTTTACAGTAGGAAATGAATTTTCTAGTTCAACCAATCCAGTGTTTATCCAGTTTTGACCGGTTCTGATCGATTTTGACCAGTTTAACCTTATTTTCAATTTTATACTACTACCGAATTGGATCAATTACCGGTTCATGATTGAACCAGTTGAATTGGCGGATCCAATTCCACAAACATTGCTTCAAATTATGTACATATAATATTTACATAGTATGATATAACATGTTGTATGTATAAAACACTAACATTATTAATAAGACTTGTGCGATGTACAAAATATATTTATCTTCTAGTGAATTTATTAATAATTATATTTATACAATATAACATAATTTAATGTGCTAAATTCTATGGGCATTTTATATTTAAATATTTTTTATTATTTTGCTTAGGGAAATAAATCTTAAAAATTTGGGTTAAAAATAAAAACTTATAATTAATAGAGTGTTTTTGTTGCACCTTATAAAACATCACATCTTCAAGTGGCAACTCTAACTTACAATCTCAAATGTTAACTTCGTTTACACCAACTTTCTACCTATGTTACATCTCTTATACATATAATTCGTTCCACAAATAAATTACCCTCAAAACTTTCAGGATTTGAAACTAGATTGTGCATCTTGAAGCTTTATGATTTTTTATAGCATCGATGTCACGCAATCTCTATATTTATAAAGAACGAATAGTAAAGTGCACTACACCTTCACTGATTCTTATTATATTTATGTGTCAATTAGAATCTTATAGAAACCTCCAAATAAAACAACAATTTGTGAGAGGCCATTAAATTTCGAGAACATCATTCTTGTCGGCAAAACGACGTAGTTTTGATGGAACATGGGTAATCTTGATTGTGGTTAGAAGTTTTAACTAACTTCTTAATTGGCATTTGACTTTCATTTCATCTTTGACTTACTTTGTAGATTTGTATTTAACCTTCAATAACATATAACTAAGAAAATAAATAAAAAATGCATTAGAAAAGTTAAATAAAATCAAATACATATATTAACACACACACATATATATATTGAACCAGACCTCATAATTTTTATAATATTTGATTGAAGAATATATATGCTCTCTTTTTTGCCCTCACATTGAGAGAGTGTGCAACATTGAGTTGAATCCACGCACCACTCAATATTTTAAATATATAAAAAAATATAGAAAATTTAACTTTACAACATAAATTATGTCAAGTTTTATAATATGAAACCTAAACTATTCATTATTACAGCAGCCAACCTTAACTATAAAATATGTTTCACACTTTTCAACCTCTAACTATAATTAAATAAACATGAATTTTTCAATAAAAGAAAACTAATATTTATTCGGAGATTCCATATTTAATATAAAGTAGATACATTTTTATTTTTTTGTTTATTTTAATATATCTAAATAGATTTTAAATTTCTTCCAAAACTACATTCACATTTGCAATCTGTAACATTTCACTTGGTAACTTTAAATATACTAAAATGCTTTTTATTTTTAAGTAAAGTGTTAAATATACTTAAATTAACCTGTACTTTGCGACTTTTTATACTTCAGTATCTAAACTTTGTTTTTTGTCCGATTGCAACATGAAGTCCACGAATTATATAAGTTGCAACCTTCGTCGATTTTTTCCGGCCAAATATAAAAAATGTGGCAATCACATGCCAAATTTGGAGGGTTTCTGCTTAGGGATGTCAATTTTACTCATGCGTTACCCTACTCGACGGGTAATTGGCATTAGGGTTGGGTAATACCCGAACCCGATAATTTAGTGATCGGGTAGGGTAGGGTATGATATGAGTGTTGCATATTACCCGTTTACCTTACCCACCTACCCGATTATACAAATATATATTTTTATATATGTTATGTGTTATATAATTAGTAATATATCTAATACATTTTGGTAACATGTTATTTAGCATAGAAAATACCATAAAATGTTACATTTTCCTGATATATATTCTATATATGATATTAATTAAATAATATTATTATTGTACATAGTATATACTCCATTCGTTCCATATTAATTGACATTTTAGGATGAAAGAGAAGAATTAATGATGAAATATTTTGACAGATATACCCTCAGTTAAAGATTTTACCAAATCAAAATATTTCTGATAGATTGAAAAGTAGAGATATTTTAGGATTGAACACAAGGAAAAAATTGGTAGAATTGGTGAAAAATATGTAAAATATCAATTAATTGAAAAAGAGAAGAACATCCTAAAACGTCAATTAATATGGAAATGAGGGAGTATTATTCATTTATTTTTTATATACTAACAGAGTTACCCGATTATCCAACGGGTATTACCCAAATCCTACCCGAATCAAATAGGATGGGGTATGGGAGAGGCATACTCGTCCCTAGCCGACCCGTTTACATCCCTGTTTTTGTTATTTTTGATTTGTTGAGTCAGATTCACATGTCATATGCGTGAAATCACTTTGCTATTTACCAAGTTGCAACCTTCATCGACTTGTGAATTTGCCTCAACAAATCATGAAGACAACAACACCTCCACAATTTGACATGTGATTGTCACGTATTTGATATTTGGTCGGAAAAATTCGACGGAGGTTGCAACTTGTACAATTCGTGGACTTCAGGTTGCAGTCGACAAAAAAGAAAACAAAGTTTAGGTACTAAAGTGTACAAACTCGCAAATTACATATTGATTTAAGTATTTAACCGATTTAAGTATTTAACCCTTAAATAAATCCTAACACAAACAAAATAAAATTCAAAAGTTATTCAATAATTCGAATAACAATTTAAAGTAAGTGAGTTCTTTAAAATATATGAATATTTCCATACTTTATTTGGTATTGTAATTTCAAATAAAATTTATAGGTTTGTTATAAATATTATATTTATTGGAAGATAAAAAACAATTAATGCGAACAAAATTGCTTAGGTTGCATAGAGTTAAAAATATATATTTGAAGTTAATTAGTGCGACAAAGTAGTTTTTAGGTTGCAATGTGTAAAAACATATATAGTTAAGGTTGGTTAACATAAAAAAAGATTACAAAGTGTACCAAATATCATAATTTATGTTGCAAAGTGTGAAGTTACTTAATATAGTAATTTTAAATATATATTATATAAAAATATAAATATATAATAAAAAAATAATCTCAATAATAATTCTGATATATAAATAACATATGCTCAAAGCTCATGTACGCTCGTATGTAATCAAACACACATTGTTGTCAGATATGTGTGTATATATATATATATATGTATTGACATATTTAATATTTAATAAAGAGTTTATAAAATTAAATATTGATTTTTGTAACATTAATTTAATAAAGTCGGAGCTTCCTTATTCAACAGTTGTTTTTCTCTTGGGCATAACTTAATTAAGTAAAGAAAATATTCAAAAATTCATGTCAAATAAAATAAACTAATTTGATGTACTTTTACATAAAAAAAAAAAAAAAAAAAAAACCTCAACTTATATTTTTATAAGGAAATTATTTTATTAACTTTTAATTGCAACATGGATCCAATACTATAGTCCATTTCACAATAATCACTCAAATCTAACCCAAATAATTAACCATAAACAATTTATATTTTCAAATCAAATGTCTCATTATAGTATATGTGATATAGAATGTCAAATTGAAGATCGTGAAAAGATGAATAATTTAATATATTTTGCATAAAAACAGATTAGAAGAAAAAAGTTACTGTCTCCTAAGGGTGTAAACGAGCCGAGTCAAGTCAAGTACTAGCAGACTCGAGCTCGGGTCGAGTTCATTTTTTCAACCTCGAGCTTGACTCAGTAGAAACTCGTTGAGCTTGAGATAGATTCGGTTTGCTTGATACAAAATAAGATTTTTAAAATATAAAAAAATACATTAAAATTGCAAATGGCTGCTAATGGGGACCTTCTAGTCCTAAAAAATAAGAGTCATGTTTCAAATTTCAATACCTCGTTTTCTTTGTCCAAGTAAAAAAATTTAAATTTTTTATTTCTCGAATGACTTATATATGATAAAATATGTCAAATAAAAAAAAAAAGTTGTTTAAGTGAAAATTGATGTTCTTGAGGGAGTTGTACATTTATCAAATTGGCCAAAAAAAATAAAAATAAGTTGTACATTATCCAAACATGAGTCTTTTTATATGACATAAGGATTATTAGTATTTTAATCAATTGTAAAGATAAAATTGTAATTAAATTATAAACTTATCAAAATTGACAAAACTTACGAAATTATTATCTAAAATTTTAGGCAGAATAGTTAAAATAAAAAGTCTCCATTTGGCTTATAAATAGACACACCTTATATATTTTAAAAATGTTAAAATTATACACAAAATATTACATAAAATAGAAATATCAAATGCTGAGTTTTTGGAGTAAATGTACGAGTGCTTTCGTATGTGATACGCACAACCTCTATCCATAATATTGATTGGTAGTGTTCATCATATCGACAAATTTGACTCTTTTGAATATGAATAAATGGGAGAAGACGAGTCACAAATAAATTATTAGGTGAATACAATCAAAACGTAATGGGCCACTAAAATTTGGAATTTCAAATACATAAAAAGGCTGTCATGTTTTTCAATATAGCCCATAAATGTACACCAACTTCAGAGTCCAGGTCATTGAAAATAGGATAATTTTATTTTCAGTCCCTTAAGTTTTATTTATTAACTTTTTGATAAGATAGTCAGTTTGTATTCTACATAATATATCAATAAATCAACATTTGCAATCTGCTTTTGAGGAAATAAATCTTTGTAAATGATAAATATCTTAAGTATATGGACTAAATGGATGAATATTTGTATATGTGATACTCACAACCTCTATCTGCAATATCGACTGTGTGCATCAGCGTTGATACACTTGACTCTTTTGGATATGAATAACTGAAAAGCGACAATTCGTAGATAAGATATTAGGTGAACACAGTCAAAATGTAACCGGCTAAAATTTGAAATATGTAAAATCTAAGAAAGAGATTAAATGGTTGTCCCCATAAATGTATTTCACCAAATTATTTGAAAAATCTTGGTCATAAGATTTTAAATTTTAATCCATAATCCATAATAGATTATTAAATGTCCAATTCATTGAAAACACTATTTTATAATAAGGTTTTACTCCATAATAGATTCTTAAAAGTCCAATCCATTGAAAGGGGAAATAATATTTTCAGTCCCTTCATTTTTATTTATTGGCAAAATAAACCCAAAACATTACTTTTTTTCTCAACTTGTGTCTAAATCTGTAGTAAATGAAAGAAAAAAAAAAAAAAAAACACCAACACACAAAAAGCGCGTTTTTTTATGTACCTTTATCAAATTTGGATTAAAAAAAAAAACATATGAAAAGTACTGAAGTAAAAATAGTAAAGACAACGTCAAATTTTGCGGGAAATACACGGACATTATTCGTGATATGCTCGTATATTTTGTTATATTATGAAAATTTAAGGTATTAATAGTGTTTATAACTTTTATCTAAAAATGCGTGATACAAACGAAAAAAATTGAAAATTTATGAGAATTTTGTTACTGTGCTCACACGGGCTATCTACTATATTGATTGTCTACATTAGTATCGATACATTTGACTCTTTTGGACATATGAATAATTGAAAGGAGACAATTTAAAGATAAGATAGTAGGTGAATACAGTAAAAAATGTAACCGACTAAAATTTAAAATTTGAAATGTAAAAATCCAAGAAAGTGCTAGTAGCCCATAAATGTCATTCACCAAATTGTTTGAAAAATCTTGGTCCTAAGATTTTAATTCATAATAGGGTTAATTACCAAAAAAATCACGACCTTTGGTGTAATGTTCAATTGCAACATGACTTTTAAAATTTATCAATGTTAGTCATCAACTTTAATTCTTTTTCAATTACAACATCGGCTAAACTTTTTGACAACTGATTGTGTCTCCATCACCAACATTAGATGAGCATGGACAAGACCTTCATTTACTCTCGATCAATTTCATAATCAGTCAATTCCCCTGTCATTAATTGAGAGTCGAAATAGTGACACAATAATTTCAATCACCGATTAACGACAATGAAAATAACAGATTGTGAAATTGATCGAGTGTAATGATGATCTTGTCCAGGTCCATCTAATAGTGGTGATGGCGACACAATTATGTATTATAAAATTTTGTAGATATTGTAATTGAAAAAAAGTTATAGTTGGTTATCAACATTGATAAGTCTTCAAAGTCATGTTACAATTGAAAATTGGACCAAAAGTCGTGATTTTTTTGGTAATTAACCCTTCGTAACATAATATTTTTTTTCATCCATAATCCATAATATATTCTTAAAAGTCCAATTCATTGAAAACACCATTCTCAGTCCCTTCCTTTTTATTTACTGGCAAAATCTCATAAATGTATTTCACCAAATTATTTGAAAAATCTTGGTAATATGATTTTAATCCCTAATCCATAATAGATTCTTAAAAGTTCAATCCATTAAAAAAGAAAATTATATTTTTAGTCCCTTTATTTTTATTTATTCATAAAATAACCCCAAAATATTTCGCAACTTGTGTCTAAGTCTATAGTAAATGAAAGAAAATAAAAAAACACACAAACCCACATAAAGCACGTTCTTTAAGTACCTTATCAAATTTGAAAATTAAAAAAACACATATAAAGAATAAAACTAAAAGCAGTGAAGCATAAACAGTAAAGACTATGTCAAATTTCGCGGAAAATATATGAATTTTATTCGTGATATATTTGTATATTTTGTTATATAGTGAGAACTTCAGGTATTAATTGTGTTTTTAATCTTTATCTAAAAATATGCGATAAATACTTGAAAAAATTTATATTTCTGAGAATTTTGTTATTTTGCTTACAACCTCTATCGCAATATTGATTGTCTGCATCAGCATTGACACATTTTCTTTTGGATTTGAATAACTGAAAAGAGACAATTCACAGATAAAATATTAGGTGAATATAGTCAAAATGTAACCGACTAATATTTGAAATTTGAAAAATCCAAGAAAGAGCTGTTTTTCAGTAGCCCATAAATGTGTCACCAAATTATATGAAAAATCTTGGTAATAAGATTTTTATACATAATCCATAATAGATTCTTAAAAGTCCAATTCATTGCAAACACTGTTTTCAGTCCAATTTTATTTATTGGCAAAATCACATAAATGTATTTCACCAAATTATTCGAGATACTATTTTTGGTCCAATTTTATTTATTGGCAAAATCCCATAAATGTATTTGACCAAATTATTCGAGACACTATTTTCAGTCCAATTTTATTTATCGGCAAAATCCCATAAATATATTTCACCAAATTATTTGAAAAAATATCGGTAATAAGATTTTAATCCATAATTAATAACAGATTCTTAAAAGTCCATTTATTAAAAACATGGAAATTCTATTTTCAGTCCCTTGCTTTTATTTATTTGCAAAATAACCCCAAAATATGACTTCGTTCTCTACTATGTCAAAATTTGTAGCAAATGAAAGAAAATAGAAAAACACACAACAAACACATTCTTCACACACCTTTTTTCAAATTTAGAAATAAAAAAACACATATATAGAATAAAAATAAAAGTAGTGAAATAAAAATAGTAAAGACAATGTCAAAATTTTCGGGAAATATACGGATATTATTCGTGATATATTCGTTTATTTTGTTATATTATGTAAATTTCAGGTGTTAATCATGTTTTTAACTTTTATCAAAGAATGCGCGGTAATTTCTAAGAATTTTGTTACAATGCTCACAATCTTTATCTGCAATATTGACTATGTGCATCAGCACTTGACAAATTTGACTCTTTTGAATTTGAACAATTGAAACGAGTCAATTAACAGATAAGATATTAGGTGAATACAGTCAAAACGTAACCGACTAAAATTTGAAATACGAAAAATCCAAGAAAGAACTGCCAATAAATGTATTTCACCAAATTATTTGGTAACAATATTTTAATCCATAAAATAGATTCTTAAAATTTAAAATCCTATTCATGGCAAAAGCCCATAAATGTATTTGACCAAATTATTTGAAAAATCTTGGTAATAAAATATTTTCAGTCCCTTCATTTTTATCTATTTGCAAAATGACCCCAAAATATTACTACTTTGTCTAAGTCTATAGTAAATGTAAGAAAATGAAAAACACACAACACACACAGAAAACACGTTCTTGCAATACCTTTGTCAGAATCCAACCAATGAGAGTTGTACCTTCCGCATCGAGAGTTGTACCTCACGTAAAAAGCGCAGCTTCCTTCACATTTTGTGTGTACTGTAGTCCCCACTTTTCACACCATCAGCACACCGAACTTTTTTTCCAATTCTAGAGAGAGAAACAAAAATCCAACCATTTTTCCCTCTCTACTCGTAAGGGCTTTTCGCAGATCAACTCCACTGGGGTTTTTGTTATTTTTTTCCGTAATTCAACTTCGATTCTCGATTTTTTTTCCGATTATTTATGAAATTGGGGAATGGAGTATGTGGGGAGAAGGGTGAAGAAGGAGTTCGGAGAGCAGGGGACATTCTTCGGTGTGGTCCAGGCATTTGAAGCAGCTACTGGATTTTTTAAGATCGTGTATGACGACGGAGATTCCGAGGAGTTGGACTTGATGGAAGTGTCTTCGCTCGTGGTGGCGGAGGGGGAGCCTCCGCAGCCGGTGGAATCTCCGGACGGAGAATTGGGGCACAGGGTGAAGAAGCGGCGCATTGGTGGTAAAGGTAACAATTTAGTAATTGAGGGTGATGTTTGTGATAATTTGGTAGATAGAGATGGGGAGGCGGGGAAATTTGACTTGAATTTGAATGAAAAATTGGATTTGAATGATGATGCGTTTAATTGTTTTAATGGTGATGATGTTCATGGGGGTAAAGTGGGGGTTGGTGGGGATAAGTTGCAGGGTTTGGATTTGAATGAGGTGGTGAATTTGGAGTTGGATGAGGGGTTATATTCGAATAAGGAGATTATTGAGGAATGCCAGGGAGTGAAGAAGGAGATGATTGATTTGAATTTGGACGTAAATGGGGATTTTGAGGATTTGGGTGATGAGAGAGGACGGGGTTTTGACTTGAATTTACAATTTGTGGAGGATGAGTTGAAGATTTTGGATGATTGTGAGGGGAAATTTGGTTCGAACGAAAGGGTTTGTGCCAGAGGACAGATGCTGGTGAAGGAAGAGTTGATGGAGGAGGATAGGGCGGAAAATGTAGTGAATGTGGTTGAAGATAAGATGGATCTTGTAGTCAATAAGGAGAAGGAAGACGATAGCCAGTTGAAGAACGGTGTCACCGATGCTGATTATGAAGATGTCGCTCCAGTAAGTGCGCAGCCAAAGAGGAGGGGTCGAAAGAGAAAGAATGTGTTAAATAGCAATATTGAGTTGGCCACATCACAGGCGCTAACAGCGGGTTTTGCAGCTGCGGATATGGACCTGGACTTGGAGTTGGACGGAAGAGACAACACCCTGCCAGAAAATGGCGGTGTTTCAGCTGATCATGATAATGGAAATTCTGAAATTGTACTTAGAGGGAGAAGAAGTCGGAAGAGGAATGAGTTACTGGATAAAGATATTACCTTGAGCGCTCCAGGGACAGCACTGAGAAGGAGTAGTCGTAGAGCGAAAAGAGCCGACCTTTCTGGTGAAGACCAAGTACTTAACGCAGCAGGGCTGGAGGGCATTAACAACCAGTTGTCTTCTCCGGCAATTAGTATCGTGTCTGATGAAAAGACTACGGTAGCGGCTCGAGGGAAATCTAAAGATTATGTTCTTCCACCAAAGGTGGAGTTGCCGCCACCAGATTGCTACGTGGACGTCGATGGAGTTTCTCTGTTTGATTATCTTTCTGTTTATACGTTTTTGAGGTCATTTAGCACTTTGTTGTTTTTAAGCCCCTTCGGACTGGATGATTTTGTGGCCTCTGTCAAATCTAACGATTCAACATTATTATTTGATTCCGTTCATGTTTCCCTGTTAAGAACATTACGGAAGCATTTGGTGTCGCTCTCAGATGAAGGATCTGCGTCGGCTTCTGATTGCCTCAGGTACATTTTCTCTTGCTAGAGATCTTATACTTCTAAATTCCATTCCATGGTACTTACTATCTTCCATCTTCGGATTTTATTTAGGTCACTTAATTGGGATTTTCTTGACTTAATTACGTGGCCAATGTTTGTGGTTGAGTATTTGCTATTGCACAGTCCTGGGTACATTCCTGGTTTAGATCTTTGTCAATTGAAGCTTTTTCAGAATGACTACTACCAAATGCCAAGTGCTGCAAAGGTTGAAATCCTGCGGCATCTTTGCGATGATGTAATTGAGACAGAAGCCTTCAAGTCAGAGCTGAACAAAAGGGTGCTCCCAGCAGATCGACAAGTAGATATGGAACGTAGCCTGAGAACTGACAGCTCCAAGAAAAGAAAGAGCGCAGTGGATGTTGCTAGCACTTCCTGCATTACAGAAGAGGAAGCTGAGGAACCTGCAGATTGGAACATTGATGAATGCTGTCTCTGCAAGATGGACGGAACCTTAATATGCTGTGATGGTTGCCCTGCAGCATTCCATTCAAGGTGCGTTGGGGTTGTAAGCAGCCTGTTGCCTGACGGTGATTGGTATTGCCCGGAATGTGTGATTGAAAAGGATAATCCTTGGATGAAAGTGGGTAAGGCACTTCGAGGAGCTGAACTGTTGGACATTGATCCTTATGGAAGACTATATTATAACTGCTACGGGTACCTGTTAGTGTAAGTACCATTTAATATAGTCAGATAAGGATATTTTCCACATCGTCGCTACTCTTAAGCACTGCTTTTATTTCTGTTGCTATTTAATTTTTACGAAACTTAATTGCAGATGCCTTTTTTTCTTAGAATATTCGACATGTTTATTTTTCTTTTTCTTTTTATTATTAATTTTTAATTTTAAACTCTGCTTTGTGTGGAGTATGGACCTAACCAATTAGTTGTACCGGTTCAGCGAGAAGCTATGGTGGTTGTGTTAGTGTAAAAATAAAGCCTACTCTAATATTTACTTATTTATTCTTTTGCTGATTAATCTTATAATGTTTCTTGAATAAGTAAATCAATTGAATTGTATTTCATTGATATCTGAAGAAGTAAATATGCTTTACTACATATTGATTTTTCTGCATTCTTCATTGATTGGATTTAGTTGTCTTGGTTACCTTTGTGCACAAAATATTCTTTTTTGTTTACCATATCAAACTCTCATTAAGTCATGATGTTTCTTGTTTTCTGATGATCTTGGATTTGCGAATTCTTTTTGAAAGGAATATGACAACTAAAACTGATTACTTGAATATCAAAAAACATGGCACAAGGACTGTAGTCGGCATGTATTTTTACTAGTGCCTCAAGCTTCTTCTTACTCCATTAAGTTTAGATAGATTGCAAAAGTATGATTTTTCAAGAGTCATCATTTTAAGGAATTAGTTGGGTTGATTTTATACGAAACTTTATGTACTAAATGACTCAAAGTTTATCCACGAGAACAACGGTGTTAAGTATACCATCCTTTGATGATGTCATAGTGAGGTCTAGTGGTCTGACCATCTACAAGCCGGGTATTCTGTTCAATAGTATTTTCATTTTTCACCTTCTCCAATCAACTTTGCTATATTGCAATTTGATTAGAGATCGGCGTGGCCTTATAGAAGCTTTATCGTGCATTTATACTGTTGAATGGCCAAGTGTTTCTACGATTTTTATGTGGCCTTCTTCATTCCCTGATTTTGTTACCTTTTGAATATCATTTGCATTTATCTGGTTAAGGTGGCATTTAGTCGCAACACTACTAGTAGATGTGTGGGTTGAAAACGATAATTTTGCTAAACTAGTTTGGAACTCTTTCCGGATCTATTCACCATGTACCTAAAATCTGTCTCCTATCAACTCATTTTTAATCCAATTGGTGATCTGATAATCTTTCGTGATCATCACTGGATTCCTATTAAAACTTATACCGTCGGCTTTTCACAACAATCACCTTAATGAGTTAATGTTTAAGATGAATTAAATTTACTATTGATTTTGAAATGGGTTGTAAGCTTTAAATTGGCGGCTCTTGTTATTGTAGTTTTCCTCATAAACAATTAAGGCTGTAAGTCTTTTCCGAACTTCCTTAGTGATGTCGTCGCTATTAGTTTTAGTTATTTCATATGCCCAAAATATTCTGGAATATACAATTAATAGAAACTATTCCACATTCGTCATTCCAGCTAGATCATTTTACTGTGACTTGACTTTTTCTTATCTAATGTTTAATAAAAAACATAGTACGTTTTGTTATATTTCTTACTTGGGAAAATGTACGTTTTTATGTACTTCTTATTTGCCTCTTAATATTCTAATGGTTTTGTGATCCTTTACACAAATGTTTACATCTCATAGCGATGTCTTTATATATACTGACAGTAACACTGCTTATTGCAGGTTAGAGTCATGTAACGATAAATACGTATCATATGCTTACAGTTCAAATTACTTGCCTACCCTTATTGAAGCTCTGGAGTCGGCATCATTTATCTACAACTCATTAATAAATGCCATCTGTAAGCATTGGAATGTAGTTCGTGGAGTTGGTGGGACCAAAAATGATTTGGACACGCGTTCTTGCTCTATACAGTCGGCTTTTCCTGAAAAAGGGCAACTTCCAGATATGCATTTAACACCATCAGAATCTTTTAACAGGAATGAGGCTTTTTCTGGAAAAAGTTCTGATGGAAAGTGCATGGTGACGGCCTATTATAGTAATTCAGAACATTTAAATGCAGAGAACACTGGAGCAGCGCTGGAAACTAGTAACCTTGGTTCAAAGATGGAAATTCAGTTGGCAAGTTCTGAAGGATCGCCGGAAGTCTCTCAGACTTTCATAAAGACAGATAATGTTAAGAAAAGTTTACCGGATTGTACAACAGTAGGCCCTGAGATTTCGGGGTGTTGTCATATTCCAAATAAGCTTGTGAATGTTGTAGAAGGGAAGATTTTTAGTTACAGGACAAATTATATCAACCGTTACGAATTTGCTCGAACAGCATCATCATATTACGAAGAATGGACTCGCAAAGCACTGGATAAAACCGCTCAAAATGCCCCAAGATCTGTTGAAGAAATCATTGCAGGACAGCTGAAGGTTGTATCGAACAGATTTGCTGCATTTCCTTGGTCGAATATTCAAGAATCAAATATGAACTTTGGGAAAGAACAATGTGGTTGGTGCTTCTATTGCAGAGCTACTGGAGATGATAGGGACTGCTTATTTTGTATGAACGATAATATTCCAGCTGTAGACAGGTTTACGTGCGAGGTTTTAGGAATTGAGTCAAGAAAAAATATGAAGAACCATCTTATTGATGTCATGTGCCATATCATATGCATGGAAGAGCATCTGCAGGGTCTTCTGTTGGGCCCATGGCTCAATCCAGGCTATTCCATGCTTTGGCGTCAAAGTGTTCTTGAAGCTGCTGATATTACTTCAGTGAAAAATTTACTGCTTAAGGTAAATATAGCCTCTTGACAACGTGTGATTATATGTACCTTCTGGATCTTTATTCTGCGTTTTTTTGTTGCTTAGTGTTTCAAAAATTAATTATTTAAGGTAAAGAAAAGGCCCTGTTATTTATAAAAGTTTCCTTTCTTAAAAAAAAGAAAAAGCCTAGTGAAAGAAACTTCTCTGGAACTTCTAGTACTGTGAGAAACTTATGGTCAAGAACACGTTATGATTGAACAATGAAATTTGATCAGCAAGCCTAGTAAATTTCGAGAGACCTGTAAAATTATTTGTGAAAAGGAAGATATCCAACTCCTTTTTTATAGTTCTTGGTATGGGGTAGGTTTTGGGGTTGGGGTGGGGGCAGTAGATGACTTGTGAATGGTGAATACATTGTTCTACCTGTCCGGAATACATTGCTGTATGATATGATAAATAACTCCTGTGAAGCCTTAATAATTCAATTGTGTACCGCAAGTTCCTCTGATCAAGCTTATATACATTGCAATTAATCAGGGCAGCCCAAAATAGGGAACAAATCCCAAAAACCAACCTAAAATAGAATATCAATGTGAAATTTATGCTCGTGAAGTACTTGGTTCATTTAATACATTATTCTTCATTGGTATGTCTTAGCCAAATCTCGTGGATTTGGGGTTTAGGGTTTCTACTTGAATTGCTTTTTTAAATGGACCCGCAAGCTGGCTGGCGGCTAAATGTTGATTTAGTTGGCTTAATAGAGGAAAATGAGTTTGGATATATTTGTTGATGTTTCAGATTTGAATTATTTGATAAAATCATATGAACCCAGTGACGGGATCTATTGGTTTGCTGGCATATCATCGGAGGATGGTTGATTTTATCTGCATCTGTAATGTAAAATGCCATTGAAAGATCAAGTTGTCATATTCCAGATGACCTGGATGAATCATCCTTCTTGTAATTAAGTAATTGGTCAATTTTTTACATACTATTTCCTATTTTACATGTATAACAGTTATTGATTTTGGTACTGTAAGTGGAAATGCTCTCCTCTAAGTTTATATAGCTGCTTCCAGAATCACTTTGATATATTGTGAATAAAGATAGTCCAAAACAATTACATAAGTTAAAGTAAACAAAAGGTTTCTTGTCTCCAAGAAAATATGTTTATAAGCTAGCCACAATTGTTAACACCCATATAAGCTAGCCTCATCCCTATGTTTTTTTTTTTTTATTTTTTTTTTTTTTTATCCCTATGTAACAAATCTCTTTTATCAATAATTTTTTTCTGTTTCTTATAAAAAAATTGTTAACTCCCCATATATCAGTAACTGAATCAGCATATGATAAATAGAAAGTAATTATATAAAATGATAAGCTGAAAAGGGTGATAATTTTTAGTGTAACTGAACATTGAATACGCTACCTATGCTTCCTTATGTCAGCGGATTTCGACACTTTTAAGAACAAGAAGAGTTCCAATAATAACTGAATCTCTAAGAACTCTTGACTAAGACGAGCATATTGATATATTTGCTAAAACGTTTCCTTTTATTTTTTTCTTTTCCTACTTGGTCAGATCCCAGGGGTGTTTGAACTTAAACTTAATTGTTGTTGGAAGTGTCTAATCATTATTTTTATCATTTTATGAGATAGAAATATTCTGTGTCAGATTTATTCACTTGCACAAAATTCCTTGAACTTTCTTCATTATTTCGACAGAATATATCTGGACCATATCACCTGGAAACTATGTTTTCTTTTTTCTTCTACTTCATAAAACTCAGTTTATTGGGTAGTCCAAAGTTAGTAGGCGTAAATAGAACTCATAGGTAATTTATGATGTTAAATTGGTGATATTTCATGCAATGAAGCTGAAAGACAACCTTACAGATACATGCACAATACTTTCATATTTCTACCTTTTTAAGGATTGTTTTTTGTCTTGAAATGTGCAATTCCAAGGTCTTTCAAATCTGATCCATGAGTGTGTAATGTTTAAGTGATGGCTGAAAGTATCAATAGGAAGTTATTCTTGTGCATGACTGAATGTACCTTATCATGCACTAAAGCTATTTCTTCCTTTTTCTTCACATTGTTTCTGAAACCTTTTTTCTTTTCTCCTCCTTTGGTCTTCTGTCGCCAGCTTGAGTCAAATTTACATCACCTAACCCTTTCTGCCGACTGGAGAAAGCATGTAGATTCTGTTGCTACAATGGGCTCTGCTTCTTATATTGTCAAGACTTCTGCACGCGCATCAAAATTGGGAATTGGCAAGAAAAGAGCCAAGTCTTCTGAGGTGAAAGGACCATCTGCGAATGCTGCAACTGGGTTGAGTTTATTCTGGTGGAGGGGCGGAAGGGGCTCACGTGCACTCTTCAATTGGAAGGTTTTGCCTCGCTCTTTGGCTTGTAAAGCTGCTCGACAAGGTCCAGAGTTTCTGTTGTCTATACTCATGATTTATGTGGAGATAACAGTTAACTAAATATGTTTCTTTTGAACTGTTGCAGGTGGGCGTAAGAAAATACCAGGCATATTATATCCTGAGAGTGGAGATAATGCCAAGAGAACTAAATATGATTCCTGGAGAGCCGCGGTTGAGACATCGAGAAGTGTGGAACAGCTTGCTCTGCAGGCATGATTATCCTACATATCTTTTATGATGTTTTAGCTCTATCAGCAAAGGACAAAATCAATGTGAAACACCGGAACAAGGCTTCCGCTGAAGCTGATTTAGTTAAAATTTGTTTTTACCCTGCTAAATTTCATTTTTAGGGTTTGCGTATGAGAATGTTACACTGAAGTACTTTTATGTTTACAGATTAGGGAGCTTGATGCTAATATTAGATGGGATGATATTGGAAATAACAACCTTCTCTCAAAGATAGAAAAGGACTCCAAAAAACCTGTTAGGTCATTTAAGAAGGCTGTTGTCCGTAAGAAATGCTCTGAGAAAGGAGTGGTCAAGTACCTTCTGGATTTTGGGAAAAGAAGGTTTATTCCTGATGTTGTTGTCAAACATGGATCTAGGATTGAAGACTCCTCAAGTGAAAAGAAGAAATATTGGCTTGAAGAGTCTCATGTTCCATTGCACCTCTTGAAAGCTTTTGAAGAGAAAAGAATTGCTCGAAAATCCAATAATATGAAGTCTGGAAAACTATCTGAGAGCACTATAGTGGTTAGGAAGCCCTTCAGGGAAAAGGGATTTTCATATCTATTCTCAAGAGCAGAAAAATTGGAGAATTATCAGTGCGGGCATTGTAAAAAAGATATTCCAATCAGGTACCATATAACTGTTACTGTAAGTATAAGATAATTATATTCATTTTGAAGACAGGAGAATCTTTTTTCTATGGAAATGACATCCCAGAGCATGTAATGACAAACACTTTCCAAATTTTATCATTAAAAATACTGAATATTATGTGTCTTGATTCACAGAAAAAATGTTTCTTGTATTCTTTGAGATGAAAAACATTCAGTTTGCGTTTGGATTGAGAGATTTGAAATGAATGGATCTAGAATTGATGGATTTCAAATCCACTCAAGATAGAGGGCATTTGAAATCCACTCAAATCCTTAAAAAAATAGCTCAAAATGAAAGTGATGGATTTCCAGATCCATGATAATCCAAACAACATCAAGGAATTTGAGACTAAGAATTTCAAATTCGTTCTTAAATCCTTCCATCTAAATGCAACCTCAAGTGATTATATTTTGCAAGTGTGTTTGTACGATCAAGTTATCACTCATTTGGCAAATGATTACTATATCTGCTGGAAACTATAGTATGTTTGTGCATCTTCCGATTTACATTGAACGGTATTAGTTTACATTCGTCCGATTCTTCACCATGCCAATTGCTTGTAACCTTCATCTTGCTGCTGAATTTACAGTGTTAGTGATTAGTTTACTTCTTCTTGATGTACAGGGAAGCAGTGAGCTGCCAGCATTGTGAAGGTAAAATACTCGTATGCTAAGATTTCTTGTCACTGGCTTATTTATTCTTTGTATACACTATGATATTACCCTGACAAGTGATTCTTACGTCATATTTACCTCTCATTTTTTGTTAGACCATTTTTGAAATAAAATGATCTTGTTAGCTAGTCTCGTAAAGTTTATATAATTTTAGTCATTTATCTTCAATTTTCCCTTGATATCACATGGGGTCCAAATATTTAACATGGGTGGGTAAGTGTATAATAGGTATAAATGACTAAAAACAATAGTTATTCAGAGAGGTTAAAAACATAAGTTAAGTAACCATTTTGGCTATTTTTGATGGTTTTCACAAGAAACGCTTATATCAGTAACAAAAAGGTGCTGCAAATGGACACGAAATTCAACTACTATAAAGCAATACGGCAATTCTAGATAAATCAGAAGCAAAAAGAGTCAAATTCTTTATGGATAGGCACCCACGGGGAATCCTAAATTTTACCCCCATTATACCCTCCTCTAAAGACTCCTTCATCCTCAATGATTTGCGTATATCTTTCTACCTAAAAGGACAAACCTTAGCAGGGTGGGCTCAACATTTTAGGGGGCACTAGGCAAGTTAGAAAAATGAGGCTTTTAATTTGAAAAAAAATATTCAATCATAATTTCTTTGTGAAAATTTTAGATGTAAATTTCTTTATTGAACTTTTACGATCAAGTTTAGTTAGTAAATCATTTTCAATGGCTAAAATTTCTAAAATTGATAAAAAGAGCAATAAAATGTTTCAATCATTAGAGAACAGTAAAGTCAGAAGAGGAACTGAAAAATAAGTTAAAATGTGGTGGGCTAGAAGTGTTTGATTAGAATTCAAAAAAGTTAGTTGACACTTATTATTTACAGGACATATATTTTTAACGTTATCGAACTATTGAGCATAACTCCACTTTCATTCTTTATTATTATGTTTAAATACAATCCTAGTTTCATGAATTTATTTTAATTTTTAATTCCAAACTAAATAGAATATTTTCTAAATTCAATAATATATGTATACATATATATACAGGAACAGAACCAGGATTGAAAGTCGAGGTGGGTTAAACAGTAAAATATATAAATAATAAATACTCCCTCTGTCCCGGCCTAATTGTCCTACTTGCCTTATTTGTTTGTCCCAAACTAATTGTCCTACCCCATAAATGGCAAATTTTCCCACAATCTCCACCATCAAAATATCTACATTCAATCTCCACCTTTGAAAAAGTCAAAGATTCCACAAAATCTGCTTTTTCTTAGTCTCCGTGCCAAGTCAAAGTAGGACAATTAGCTTGGGACGGAGGTAGTATTTATTATATATAAAAATAAAATTAAAAAAATTATTCTTTCTATAAATAAATATATTAATATGTTTTTATTTAATATACCAAATGTGTGAAAGCCTTAATCACTTAATGTTTAAGCATATCCAGAATTTATGAATCATACTAATTTTTTTATAAATTATCCTAGTAGATAACTGAAGCTAATGTAAATGGAGATAAATTGAACATTTTTTTTTGGTTTTATTATGAGAAAGTAATAAAAAAATATTTAGGTGGGTGGGGGGGCAGGGCCACCCTTGGCTTCGCTTTAGTTCTGTCCCTGTATATATACAGTATATATATACGCATATTTGGGGCCTCTAGCAATGGGGGCCTATGGCAATCGCCTTAGTCTCCTACCCATCTGAGCAACCCTTGAACCGTAGGGCTGTAATAATCTCTCCCTTAATACTTTCCCCTTTTGCTTCTAAAATTTCCAAGATTGTATAGTTACAAGAAAGCAACTTAGCTTTGCCTCTAGACAAGTGACCTTGTCATGTTTTTTGTTGTTTAATATGGCAAAAGATCCCTTTTAGATCTTCCCCTATTTTCTATTTGAGCTAGATAAACACATTTGCATCTTAAAAATTGCCTCTTTTCCATTAGTCTAGGTGACTCATTTATGGCAACTACTCATTTATGCCAACTAAATTTCAGGTTTTTTCCATAAAAGGCATGTTCGGAAATCCGCTGGACCCATCACTACTGAGTGTACATATACTTGCCATAAATGCCAAGATGGGAAGTTTGCGAGGATAGTTGCAACGAAAGGGAAATCTGAATCCCCTAAACTTAAGAGTGCATCGAAAGGACTGAAGCTGGTCCATTCAGGGAAAGGGAAGAAAAGGGGGAGAAAGAAGCGAGGCGTGAACTCTGAAAACACTAAAAGAGTTCCTCTTGTAGTACCAGTGCGACGTTCTGCCAGAAATGCTGAACGGGTTGCGAAACTTTCCTTGCTGAATACAAAGTCAAAAAAACGTAAGAAGGGAAAACGAGCTAAATCAGAAAAAGGCAAGGTTAAGAAGCCCAAGACTAATAGTTGGAAGAAGATGAGGAGTCCTGTTATTAGCAGCTACTGGTTGAATGGTTTACGGCTTTCAAGAAAACCAGATGATGAAAGGTTGTTGTATTTTAGGAGCAGAATGCTTCTTGTGTGTTCAGGGGAGGGGACTTCCATCTGTGATAAGCCAAAATGCAGCCTCTGCAGCGAACTGGAACATAAACCAGAGCTGAATTATTTGGCTTGTGAAATTTGTGGAGGTAATAATCTTTAGATTCAGTTTATTTACTTTTCATATCACCCATATACTTGCTATAATATTATAGTAAATGAGTATTACCTTGTTTTACTGTTGGCTTAATGGAACTCTTTCTTCAAAGAAAAATATGGCCTACTTATGACTGAGTTGTCAAAGTGTCTCTTGTTTGTAGTGGTGTCCCTTTGAAAAATTGGAAAAAATTATACGTCATTATTCTAAGTTCTTTCTATATATGAATCGTATTTGTCAAAGCAGGGAAAGTGCCGTTTTATATTTGGGGTATGGTTCTGTTTTAGTTGTCGTAATTTTATCTCTAGGTGATTTTCTCCCCTCTGTAATTGCTTGCAGATTGGTTTCATGGAGATGCTTTGGATCTTAATGCCGACAAAATTCAAAACCTTATTGGCTTTAAGTGCCACAGGTGTCTAAGAAAGAAGCTTCCAGTTTGTCCTCATCATTGTTCAACTGGAAGCAACAAGCTTGAACTTGTTGCAGAAGATAATTCCAAGACCGAATGCACTGGGGAAGAGTCTGGCAGCTTGACCCACCTTGAGGATGGATCCGCAAACAAGCAGTCCTATTTAAATGATAAATCCGAGGATACATATGTGACCATTGATATGGAGAAGCAGTTGCCAGGATCTGTGCCAGAGTCGGAGCAGAAAGATAACGACTTTACTTCATCTGAGAAGATTTTGCTTGGGAATGATGGAAAGGAGGAGGTGTCGAATTATGTTGAAACTCAATCTACTATCCCCAGCTCTGAGGTGATTAAGGAAGCTGAACCTTCGCCCCTAATGTGTAATAACCTTGTGAAGAATGGTTTGACGGACTAGGAGCACTCTGGAATCTGCAGCAGTAGAGCTCTTTCTGACTCATTTGAGGCTTTCGTCATAAACTTTTTTTGTTGTCAGGTGAACGCTGTATGCTGGGAGAGGAAAACATAGATTAAATGTGTCCATAAATTTACTCTTTACAAGGCATTGTGAGAACTACAGTTGTTAAAAACATTTTTATGGAAATTGAAACATTAACTGAGACTAAAGATGTTCATCAAGATGATCTGGCTGAAATCAATTTTCCATTCTATCTGGTTTTATCTTTGAAGGACAAGCAAGGTAGCAATTTATTTCATATGTGTGTGTGTAGATCCACATGTGCAAACACACACACTTACACAACTTTGGTACCTACATTGTTTGCCCAGACAACATTCTGAAAGTAGGTGCTTAGATTAAGTGTGTTATCCTCTGTTTGATGTCAAAATATTTTTGGGTCAAATAGCCTATTATAAGCTAATTAATAAAACTAGAACTTGAGGTTTCTGTTTCAATCGATGTCTACTTTATGCAGAAAAAAATTGTCTTGCATTTCCTTTGTTAGTTTACTGGTTTTACTATGAACCTGCAACTCGCGATGTGTCTTATTTCTAAGTTTCAACTCCTGATTTTATAAACCCATAAGTAAAATTTTCATTTGGAAATACTTAATAGTGTGACTAGTTCTTTTTGGTGTATGTGGTGATTTAAAATTCTTGTCTTTTTTAGTTGGTGACTGATCCTTCGATTTTCATATCACAAAGGAAACTTGCCTCTACAGCTGTTTCCTGGTTGACAGTTCACTTTTCTTCTGTTAGATACTGCCTTTATTATGAGCATCTGTGTGTGTGTGCGCTTATGTGTCAGTTTCTATTTTTCATTCTTATATTTTTTACTTCGACGAACACGCTCCCCTTTTTTGTGGATGCCATCACATTTAATTTGCAATGGTTTCTGCATACATTTAAATGCCATTGGCTTGAAAGGCAAGAAAAAACCTGGATTAGACCATCTCACAGAATAGATTTTGTGAGATGGTGCCTAATTTTTTTCCAGAAAAAAGTTTTTGGTTCTTTTCTCTCACTCTTTTAAGTTTTCTTTTTGGGTTTTTCATTTTATTTCACTGTTCAGGATTCTTTTTTCATTTATTTTTTATTTTTTATGTACAGGTTTTTCTGTTCAGCTTCCAAGATTTTTTTTCTTCACTTTTTAGTTGTTAAGTTTCTTCTGTTTTTCTTATTCTTTATTTTATTTTCGAATTATCAGTGTTTTTTCTTTCTTTATAATTTTATAGTTCATGATCTCAAGTATGACACTTGTCAGATGGTCTCACAAGAGACTTGCTCTATTGGAAATGGTGGGATTTGTCTGATAGCTAGTTGCTATTTAATTTTGTCTTCGTGGCTTGACCTTAAGCTTTATTTCCTTGTTTAACTGCTCTTGGTGTTTATGACCCCCCTCCCACCAGCTTCTTTATGACATTGCAGCCTGCCATGTTCAAGAAGTTGCTGAACATTTGAATATACAGAGACACTGGTGCACAATGTGCAGTTGGCTAGAGTTAAATCATCGTCTACTCCTTCAGAGGTTCGTTTTCTTCCTTTGATGCCATAATGAGTACTCTTGACAGTTGGTCTGATTAGAACGTCATATCATTACTGCCACCTCTTTTTAATGAATTCTGGCATGATTGAGAACAGACTTGCTGGAGTTCGTTATAATTTATTTGAATTTGCTCTTAGCATAAAGATGTTCCAGGTTTAACTATGTTTATGTATTTCTATCTTCGTATGATATATTGTGATAACTGTTGCGTAAACATTGTTAGGAAAAATTTCATTTACACATTTTTGCTTGATTGATGAAATCTTTATCCAGTATATTGAGAATAGCCGAGATAAGCTTATAAAGTAAAATCATCTTGGATTTATTTTTATTGTTATTATATCAAAAAAAAAAAAAAAATTGGTATTATAAATATGCTAGGAGCTCAGATGTGGTAGTATTTCCTCTATATCTTGAACCTTGACGAAACATTTTATTTGTGTTTTGTTTGCCCTCTTTTATCATGTTCAGAAATCAAATTGGCATTCAAGTTATTTAGGAACCCTTTTTTCTCTTTTCCTTTGGGGAAGGTACAATTTATTACTCTTTTCCATTTCAAATATAAGGTAAAAAATTGTTTCAGTTTAGCTGTCACGTTTGGTTTTATCGAAATCAAATACCTTTTTCCAACTTTGCCTTTCCTTTAATATTGTGATAGATATCATTTATTGAGGTACCATACTCAAACAACATGGTTCTATGGTAATTTTATACACATAATTATAGCTATTAAATGACCTTTTCTTGTGTGGAACATTCTAAAACAACACGTATTTTGAACCGTAGGGAGAATTACCCACCCAAGAGACTGTGTTACAGGAATGGGCCTTGGGCTTGTTTCGTTGTTGCTGTCTTATTGTATTTAATTCATGTTCTTTTATCTCTGTTATTTCTGTTATGTTTTTAATTAGTCGGCCTGTGGACCTTGAGACATTATAAGTAATGGTGTAGGGATTTTAGATTCATTATTGGTCATTGAATTCAGTTTTCTGGCCATCTGACTTGTATAAGAATTGTTCTTGTGATTTACTGCTTCCGTATTTTATTTCCCTTAACTCCCAACAAATTGCTCTTCTGTTTTGGTGATCTTGGTTATCACAATGTTAACTTCAACGGGAGGAGTCTCGAGCTGAGTTTGAACATTAGGAAGACCTTATTTGCTTTCTTTTTACATCTTTTTGAGTACTGCACCTTTTAATGTGTAGGAATCAACAGTTCTCTCTTTTACATTTCTGTACATTAGCTATATGGACACACACTTAAATGTGTTGTGCGTGTGCGCGCGCGTGTTAATATGATAAACATCACGATAGTGCATTTGTTCTTCTGTTTGCGGAGTTCATCCAAGATAATCTGCAAGTGAAATATGACCCTCTCTCTAGATTCTTATTGTTTCTGGTATGCTTGAAGTCTTCCTTCCTCAGGCGATCCTTATTGGTTCTGGAATATCTCTATCGTCGTGGAGATACGGCGTCGTATAGGACCTTATTGAAGCCTTATCTACTACAGATGATTGCGTTTCCGTAAGATTCGATTTTTAACGCTTATTTGGTGAGTGTAGTATAGTACTCCCCCCACTTAACTTGTCACAGTTGACTAGGCACGGATGTTATGAAAAAGTAAATTTTGTTTTTTCTTAACTTTTATAAAGGTGGAGATTGAGTGAGGAGATTTTATGGGTGGAGATTGTTGACTTTAATTGTCATTTATGGGTGTGAAAAATTAAGTAGGACGGACCGAAATGAAAAGTGTGACAAGTTAAGTGAGATGAAAGGAGTATATTGTTTCTACTGGGTTTTAAAAATGCTATGTTTTGTCATATCTTTCGAGGTGCAATATATACCGTTTATTTCCAAGTATGAGATTGTATGCGCTTGTGTATAAATAAATGGTGGATTCTGCATTCGGTAGTTTGTATTAGGGGTGATTACGAGTCTCGGGATAATCTAGTCTGCATCGAATACTGGACTGGAAGCAATCCAGACTGATTTTATCCGTTCACTATCCCACTTAATCCTAGCACAGCAAATCAGTTTAAATTCCGTTTTATTGTCAAATAAAACCGTTTCGAACTGAAGAACTAAAAACAGAATTAAGTAGAACCGATTGCAAGAAAGTAATTGTAGACAAATTTCTATATATCATTTAATTTGTTTTCCTCAATTATGATATGGAATTAATTACTGTATTAATTTTAGTGAACTTCAATAGTGTATTATATATTAATATTGCGACAAATTTAATTAAGTACAGTACTGTTCATCTAACAATTAAAAAAATAAGTGTATATTTTGAGAGTTTAAAAAACTAAGTGAAGCCGTGAAATTACTGTACATAATTTTTTTTTTTTCAATTAATGAAAAGCGCTTGTAGCATAGACGACTTTAGTTTAGTTTTTTTTTCTTGTTTTTTTTCTTTTTTTCTTTCTTCTTTTTAATTTGATATAAATAGTTTAGTAGTAATAATAATAATAATAGCAACAATAGTAAACACCGTAACAATTAGGGGTGTGCACGGTACGGTGTGGATCGGATATTTAAAAATATCCAGATGTATATCAAACTTCGGTTATTTAAAAAGTGAATATTCATTATAAATCAGAAAAATCGGGACGGTACAGTACGGTGCAATTATTTATTGGATGGTTCGGTTCAGAATTTTGAATATTTTGGAACGGTTCAATACGGTTTGGTTCAACCCGGAGAATTGGAGATCATTTATATCTTTTGAATAATATAAATTTAATTTGATAAATTCGACAAATTAAACGTTACCTGCTTAACGAACTGTCAGAACGGGCTACCGGTGTGGTACAGGGCAGTTTTCTAAAAGTTCGGCCCAATCCAACCCACCAAAAGTCATGGGTTGGGATGGACCAACCCACTCTCGCAATCACGCTCTCTTTATATATATATATATATGTATATCTCTTAAAAGATATATTATAATTAACGTAAATTATTGATTTATTAATTGATTTGACAATTAGACCAATCTAATTTTATTAATTATTTGCTAATAGTAAAAATCAAAATAGTTCCCATAGTTTTTTAATTTTAATTTCAACTTTTATCAAACACAAAAACATAGTATACAAACTCACAAGATGATATATACGACTGCCGACGGGCTGGCGGAGCAGGCCACAGGTTGGAGCAGGCCACTAAAACCTCAGCCCAGCCCACCTATTATTTGGGTCGGAGTGCCAATCACTAAAGCTCATTCTGACAGCTGTACCTGCTTAGGCGATGGCAAAAATAATTTGTTGAATTTCAAAAGTTAAAGGATCAATTTATTGAATTTTAAAAGTTAAAAAGCCAAAATCGAAATGATCAACTATAATGTTTTTAAATAAAAAAAAAAATTTAATTAACAAAAAAAATATTTACCCAAAAATTATTATATTAAAGAGGTCATCCAACAATTAAATCATATTAGTCGACTATATATTTAATTAATTGAAATAGTTAATTACAAAAATTACTTCGAAATATGGGCACTTATTATTTTTTAGGTGCATCAAAGATTCGAAATATGGGCATCTCGATAAATTAATTAATTTACTACGGTGATACTTGAGTTAATTAATTATGTGCAAGTGTCGCAAGAAATACAGGACAATCTGTACAAAACCTGTCGATAACAGAAATCGGATTGGATCCTCTATTTCAATTTGTGTTTCATCTAGTATTTCGTTATATCTATCACACATCATGTATTAATTAGTGATGTCATTATATACACATGATATATTATGATTGTTTTGAAAGATGGAACACAAATTGAAATAGAGAATGTGTAGCGGGCAGAAATACACCTTTGATGTTGGAATAAGAGATTAAAAGTTCCCGCCGAAATTTCATTCCTTTTTTATCTCCCATAACAAAACATTGCAAAAAATGATTTTTTTAGATAATAAGAAATGACCTTAAATAATAAATATTTATCATAATATATGAGATGTGATCTCAAATAAAAAGTATTTGTTGCTGTTTTATTGTCATCTCAATTACTCGTATACAAATAATATATTTGTAATGATAAAAATAGTCTCAAATGCGTCTCAAATTTTTTGACAACAACTAATTATCTTTCAAAGTAGTCTTAAAATGATCTCAAATAATTTATAAAGAGATTTGTGATCTCAAATAATAAGGTGCGTGATATGATGAAATATTCAAAGTATTTGCATTTATTAATTAAGATAATATAAATTTATTTATCATAGTACAATATTGCATTTAGAAATACAATATTATTATAAAATATTCGTAATAGAACTAGAACATAAGGGGAAATAGAGATTTCAGAGGAAATCATCGTATTTTCATTCAACATATGACCCCTATTTATAGAAAAAGTTACAAAAGCATCATCGTGCTTGGACTGGCATGCTTTCGCACTATCGTGCTTGGACTGACGTGCTTCCGCACTGTCGTGCTTGTGCTTGGACTGACGTGCTTCCGCACTGTCGTGCTTGCATTGTCGTGCTTGAATTGACGTGCTTTCGCACTGTCGTGCTTCTCGGATTGACGTGCTTCCGCACTGTCGTGCTTGCATTATCGTGCTTCTTATATTGACGTGCTTTCGCACTGTCGTGCTTCTCGGATTGACGTGCTTCCGCACTGTCGTGCTTGCATTATCGTGCTTCTTAGATTGACGTGCTTACGCGTTGTCGTGCTTCTTGCATTGTCGTGCTTGCGAGGGAAGCAGTTCTTGGGCTAATATAGGTCCAACGTGCTTCCGCGCTATCGTGCTTCTTGCACTGTCGTGCTTGCATTATCGTGCTTCTTGGTTAACGTGCTTCTTGCACTATCGTGCTTATGTTGTCGTGCTTCTTGGTTAACGTGCTTCCGGCACTGTCGTGCTTCTGGCGATGTCGTGCTTCAGGCTTCTGACTCACTTTCAAGTAACGAGTTAAAGTGTCCACAATATATATGAATCACTTTGTGATTTATAACACTCCTCCTTGGACATATTATCATCATTGCTTTTCATCAATTAGATGAATATAAAAATGTCTCGTAAAATTTACAAACCCGAAAAATATATTGGCAGAAACTGGTCAAAAGTAAGAGTAGAACTATTTGTCTTCAAAATGGATATTCATCATCCAAAACTTAAGTCGGAAAACCCTGTGGGAAAAAAACCGATCATAAGAAAATTGTATTCATTAGCTTTTATGGCCCAACCTTTATGGTTGTTTTAATTCTAAACATTTCTTGTCAAGGGTCAGTCTTCAGGACTACTTTGATTATAAGTATGCCTCGTTAAAAACCTTAAGTCGGAAAACCCAGTGGGACAAAACCGATCAAAAAGGAAAAGAGTGCATAACTCTAATTCATGTTAGGTGCATATAGTTGCCTCATTAAAAACCTCAAGCTGGAAAAATCCTAATGGGATAAGAACCAGGGATAAGAAAAAAAGAGTACAACACACCAAAATCCGCTCCCCCTGATGCATATAATATTATCAATCTTGCAAGTTCGTAACTCTTCTCATTCCAATGTAATTTCTCAAATTCACTTGCTGACAAGGATTTTGTAGCTATATCTGCAAGATCTTGGTAATATCGAATTGTTGAACATTTCACTCTCCATTTTCTAGAGTTCATGTCGTAAGTAGTGTGGCATATTCTCATTAATGCTGATGCATGCAGTACTGCACAATTTCAAGTCATACTATTGAGTTCGGATCTTATATCAATAGTATCAAGCAACAAAATTTAACTCATTATTGAAGTAATATATTTTGGATCATCTGCAGGATGTGTCTACAAGGACCATAAAGTATTCGAATAACCCACCTGCTGGGTGTATTGGTCTACAAATATAATAATAAACCATTTTGGTTGAAAGTTTAGCAATTAATTCCTTGTAAATATGATACCCATTACTAATCTTTTGGACATTAGAATCTTTGTGCTTTCAATGAATGTCTTTAGTATGTTTAATCATACATACCTTTTTACTTTTTGGGTGTCAAGGCGATCATGCCACAACCCGAATATATCATGATTCACTAGCTTCCAGCATAATGATATATGATTCGAAAGTCTAAATTTTGACCCAATACAACCCAGAAGTTGTTGCTTCAAATTTCTCATGGGTTGTTCGTTATCTTTACAATATAATTTGATATATAGAGACCCCTTCTATTTTTAATCAGTGCCTCCAAATTATACACATTACGATGTACATGTTTGATCTTTAGCAGATCTTCCGGGTCTAATAATATAATTCTTGCACTTCTAGAGCTATCAATAATCTCAATGGGACATGATATGGATATTTTGTGTTTGTACACAAATTCATTCTCGAGAAATATTCACGGTTTAATCTAACTTGACAATATTAACTCGACCTTGAGAACATATCATTCAAGGGAGATAAGCTTAACCTCGAGAATGTGACATCCAAGGGAAGTAAATATATGATCATATATTTCAAACACAATAAGCATAACCTCATTGTAATTCAACAAGAATAATTTTATTATTGTTACAAACATCTCAATCCCAGGAAAACATGTCATCTAGGAGAGGTAATTTAAAAGCGTTATATTTCTGAATATCGGGAACTTTTCATCCGATAGAGGTACAATATATTAAATATGTCTTGTCTTTATCACAATATCTTTGAATAAGATATTTTTATTAAGACCGGATAATCATCATGACAGGAATATTCACATCCGTCACGGTCACTCATATGTTATTTGAGGAGGATCACTATATCTGTATGTGTCCATAACCTCTCTTGGCCTCTATCTCTGCTGGAATTCCAAAGTGCTCTATAGGCACTATGTGGGACCTCATAAGGTCGCAAACCATTATAGTTTAAGGAGTGTTCATCACTTTCCTTTTAAATAAACATAAACCAGTTCTGGATTTATTTTTCTTCAAGAGTTTTCAGATACTACTGCTAGAGTACCATATTCACATCACGCATGCTCAATGGAGAATATCATATCCTTGCACTTTTGAATAATTTCATTTCGTGTTTCGGCTTTATGTAGCACCCCCATTTAGTTATTTGAGTTGTTAATATGTGGAACTTCTACAGTGCACTTTTACTTCAAGGTACCAAGATATATAGTTACTTCAGGTAACATACATTTCAGATAGCGCTGATATCACTAAGATCTTCTAGAGCAATATAACTATCCCTATAGGTGATAATATCACGAATAAATAAATCAAACAATTAAAATGCAGTACAAGACATGTAAATGAAACTGTTACGTTATTGGTGGTAAATAATGTTAGCACAAATATATGCAAATAAACGGAAGTTAGGTTCAACTAATCTTTTCATGGGTAGCCCGTTTACTCGTCTTAAAATATGTGATGCACATACACTCTTCGTATGACTTTCAGTGAGAATCTGTAAATTATAGCCATACAAACATATATCTTTAATACTTAACAAGTTTCTTTTTCATCTTCTGGATGCATTTCAATATGCAAGATGGTACCATTTGGTAACATAATCATTACATTTCCAGAGCCATCTATAATTTCTGGAAACCAGATTTGATTTTGACTTGTATTTTGCACAAAGTCATACTTGATATCTTTTGTCAAATAATATTGTGTGCGTTGTTACGCTATCAAGTAGACAACAAACTTCCTCTTCAATATTTTTCATTTGTACCATTAACTCATGCTCGGGAATGTATCATCCGAGTTGGATGGCTATTTACATAACTTTAAGACAAAACGATCTCAACCTCGGGAAAATACACAGTTCGAGGGAGGTACAAAACATGATGTACAAAAAAAAAAATTACTTTTCTGGAAAAAGTAGACTAAGTTCAAATATCTACCCTTGTAGGTCCGCTAGTGAATTTATACTCGTGACCTCTAGATCGCCCTATAAATATGCTAGAATTAACATGTGCTTTAGGCACAACTATATATCATGTAGGACGTATATCATGATTTCTCAAGAGTAACACATTAACTTTTTTCAGCTGGACATAAATTAACTCACGGTATATTTTAAATTGTCTTTCTCGATACTACTATTGGAGTACCATATTTAGGACATACATAGTAGAGAAAGTTTTCTTTAAATTTTCATATTCTGATAACTTTGTCCCGCAAAGAGCAAGTCAAGATAGCGACTTTGAGTTGTAATTGGCAACAGAAAACATAATCGTGCAACTTTAATTGTTGTCATTTATATTGCGTTTGGAGCAGCATCACACTTCTGGTGCGGTCGAACCTCTATCTGGGTCTTTCCCATATTTCACATGCTCTTTCAATTGTACATTCTCATTTTTGAGATCCTCATAAAGGTGATGGCAAATGAATATCAGCATCATTTGCCTCGTCCCTTTTGTTTACATATTTATTTGTATTATTCAAAGTTTCAACAAGTAATGTACCTCGAAGGTGTACTTTAACATTAACATACCATGTCAAATAGTTACTACAAATAATATCGAGGATTTGAAA
Source organism: Ajuga chamaepitys (assembly GCA_958295605.1). Lineage (NCBI taxonomy): Eukaryota > Viridiplantae > Streptophyta > Magnoliopsida > Lamiales > Lamiaceae > Ajuga > Ajuga chamaepitys. The sequence continues at coordinate 52,001,470 of OY282507.1, forward strand.
CTTTTTGTTTCAATATCCTTCATTTCCTTCAGGGAAGAATAGAAGTGGGAAAAAGAATATTAATTCAGTTTCTCCTACCTTCTTGAGCAAAACTCGTGCTGATAACGTGTTATAAAATATTCGTAACAGAACTAGAACATAAGGGAAAGTAGAGATTCCAGAGGAAATCATCGTATTTTCATTCAACATATGACCCCTATTTATAGAAAAAATTACAAAAGTATCGTCGTGCTTGGACTGACATGCTTTCGCACTGTCGTGCTTCCACATTGTCGTGCTTCTTGCATTGTCGTGCTTGGACTAACGTGCTTCCGCACTGTCGTGCTTGCATTGTCGTGCTTCTTAGATTGACGTGCTTACACTATCGTGCTTCTTGCACTATCGTGCTTGCGTTGTCGTGCTTCTTGGTTGACGTGCTTTCGCAGTGTCATGCTTCTTGCACTGTTGTGCTTGTGTTGTCGTGTTTCTTGGTTGACGTGCTTCCGGCACTGTCGTGCTTCTGGCGATGTCGTGCTTCAGACTTCTGACTCACTTTCAAACGGGGTAAAGTGTACACAATATATATGAATCACTTTGTGATTTATAACAAATATCTATATATATCCACTACGAAGTAATGGTATTTTCAGAGAACATTGTCATAGTATTCTTTGATGTTACTAGATATTAAATTGAAAAAAAATAAGTATGCTCCTTAGCTTTGCCCCTATCTAATTAATGACCGTTTAATTTATGGCTTTTTAAAATTTTACGTGACTTTTAATTTTGTTCAATACACTTAATTCTCAAGAATTTGTTGGAATTTACTAACATGTTAATCGGCTACGTATAACTAGTGAATTTGGGAGTTCTACATCAGCACATGAGTTAGAACTCGTTAGAACTTGCAACTCCATCGAGTTAATGAAATTCCCGCTAAATCGAGTATAAATTGAACAAAATTAGTTAAAATTGTGAAACTCCAAGCTTCACAACATAAATCAAACAGAAGCAACTTAACAAGTATAAGATAACTTATTTGATTTTTATGGTAGATAAAAAAAATATATAATTGAAATTAAAAAAGAAAAAAAAAACTTGTTGTACAACTCTTAGTCAATGGAAGTGGTCAAGAGGGTAATTTGGTCATCTAAAGTCCAAGCTTCAAAATCCGACAAAGGGTAAAGATGCTCCACCATGTCACTATATCCTTGCAAAGCCGCCATATAAAGAGACAAAATTCTATTTCCACCCCTAACTTTTGCCAAATGTACATTCTTCTTCACCATCAATTTTGCAACATCAACATACTCCGCTGCAGCTGCAAAATTAACAAAAAGCAGTACTCCCCTTACATTTTGAATATCAAGGTCAATTTCGTCCATCATGTCCAATAATTTCGCGACGAAATTATTATGCTTTTCTACAACAGCTATATGCAGCACGGTTTCTCCTCCTTTGGTTATGAGAGTGGTGATGAAGGTAGAATCTTTAGCGAATAAATTTTGAGATGCAATGCAATCGCCTTTTAATTCAGCTTTGTGTAATGACATGTATTTGGTGAAGTACTTTTGTCCTGCTTAAACATATGTATTTTTATACGATAAAATTATGATCTATGGTCCATAATAATCAAACAAAAATATATGTCTCAATCATATATTTGTTTATTGATTGAATTTTTAGGGATTATGTATATAACCTAAACCTTTTTGTCTTCTCAAACATTTTCATGTACTTCCATTTTGGTCTACGATGTTGTTTGAACTTGATCTATACAATGAAATTTATGCAAGTCAATATATATATATATATATATATATATATATATATATATAGGCAATTTCTTTCTTTCTCTATTTTAATTTTCATATATGACAATATATAAACTTTTATGGTAGACCAAGTATACTTTATTGACTGAAAATATATGGAGAAAATTCTACTATATACCCGTTAATTTTGCTCACATTCGACTTATGCCCCTAGGTGTGTTTAATGACATGTAGTGTTAATTTTATTTATTTTATACCCGACTATGTATATAGGAATCCATCAGAATGATGTTTAAAGACGTAGTCACAAAATATGCGGCATCTAACACCCCTTGGAGTTTTACACTCCTGACGTAAGCCTTTTCTCCACCTCCGAAAACGAAGGATAATATTCTGATGATAGCAAATTTTGTTGTCATCCATTAGCTTTTCAATAATATTTTCCTCCACGAAACAAATAGCCATAGCTTCGCCAATTCTTTTAGCAGAAACGTTTAGCGTTCTCTTGAATCTACTAGCGCTCCTTAGTGGTTATAGTAAGAACTACCTTACTAGTCCCTTTGGCAACTCTCGGCAACCAATGATTTCTCCTTGTTTATATCGTCATTATTTATTTGAAACTTTCTTTCTTCTGAAATTATGTATAGCACACTCTACATTGAGTTTCGTATGGAGCCTAATTGATGACATGTATAGAGCCTAACTCATGAGATGTATAGCACTCAACATCGCTACTACGTTGGTCCTTTTCGGGCTGCATGTATGTATGTTCATATATAGTTATAAATGTTATAAGTGTTGATATCATTTGACTACTGACTATATAAATGTCATTTACGTAATAATTTAGTTACATTACGACTTTTCAGTTTCATAAGTTGATAATTTAGTTACATTACGACTTTATTTGATGTGATAGCATTTAGCTTAATTAATTTAAGTGTTTTTTTGTGCTTTATGTTGTATGACATACTAGCATTATGTATAATAGAATCAGTTCTGCGGCCTCTGTTATGTATATTGAATAACAATATAAAAGTAAAATGTTCACTCGTATGGAAAAATCTATAATCAAATTGACGCCTCGTATGGTAAGTAGTTTTCACAGTGCCTCTCTCCCTCTGACACAGCCTCATTTCCCCATTTCTCTCCTACTTTTGTTTTCTTATTATCGGTTTATCTCCCTCTATTTTCTCTAATAATTGATTTACACACAAAATTTCATATATAATTTTGGGTACAGATCCTCTAAATTTGAAAGTTGGTGAAGTTCGTGAATTTTGGGCGATCTCGACCATTTATTTCATTTTCTTTTTTACAGTTCTAACCAAATAAAAAAAATGAAAACTTTAAATTCTCACTAGTCAAAAGACAAATATGATATATCTTTCTAATCATTAGACGTACACAACACATCACAGACAATACACACACTAAAAGTAATTGAATTTGCCACTATGAATGCATCATAGTATCACAAGAAAAGCTCGGGGATTTTTTAAGTGATTCCTCTCTTGGGCCTAAGAAAGGGTTTATAGGATAACATATATTTCTTATAATTTCTCTGTTGTCTTTGATATAGTCATTATAGCTCAGTATGCCCCATAAGAATTCTTGCACAGGTAATAGGTTATGTTTTGCTCTACACCGTAACTCATAATGCATAAAGCAGGCTCCCCCAATTTTTTTGCCTTTTCTGTTCTCAAGATAAAGAAGCTCTTGAGCTGTAGGCCCTATGTATACTCCTTGATCAGCTCTCCAACGCAAAAAGCTGTCAACAACACGTATTCTTCCAGTCAGAGGTTGTTTATGCAGTTTTTGAACAACTAATTTATAGTCTTCGGCTTCTATTCTCGCAAAGTCGTAGATGAAAATCTTCAAGTCTGGATTCAAAGTGGACACAAACTTTTGACTCTCATTTTGAAAGGGATATTGTCTTTCAGAATACATCCCAATATCTTTCACGTATTTGAAGGTGTGTTGAAAGCCTATAAGGACCCTCCTTTAGACATGGGTTTGCTGAGACCAAATCATTTGGGCCGGGTGTAAAAAGGCAATCGATCAAGCAGTTCTTGGGGTCCTGCCTCACAAGCCTCGCAAATGATGAGGCTCTCAGGAATTGTTCTCCTCACATAATTTCATCTTCATACATTGGCACTAGTTCAGCATATATTGTGTCGCGTACAATATATGCGACACAGGTATGTGTGGGGCGCTGATCAGTAACCGGGAGAACCAAACCCGGCCTATCTTTAGGCCAACAAAATGTCACCGTCTTAAAAAATTCGTCTGTGAAATTAAGAGCAGCAACCATCACGTAAGGTTCTTTTGTAGATGACAAAATGATTCCCTTCCTTCCTCTTCCTTACTTGTTTATTATGCAGGAGGTGAGGATTTCTGATGTAGGTTCGACCATTTATTTCTGGTGTGAACTTTTCACCTCTTGTTCTCACAAACTGCACTCTTGTACTGCATTAGCTTTGCATAATTCTCTTGTATTTTGCAAACAGAGGAGCAGCATGTCTAATTCTATCCTACCCAAGTAGGTAGTGTCCAAATATGGAATGTACCATACGGCTAATTTATTTTGATTTCCATATACTTGGATAGGATATAATAAGTCGAGCATCATGCATATCTGCAGTTTTTTGCCTTTTCCGTCTCAACAATTGAGGGTTAGGCCATCGCACGCATCTATGGTCAAATTCATCACAATTGTGCACATGGCTCCATTTTGCCTAATGTAACAAAGGATCCAGACTGTCATTTTACCTTCTCCATTTGTCAAACTCGAAACATAGGGTGGATCCCAATAATATCCATGTATAAACCCTTCATTCAATAACACGCTTTTAAGCAATATTATTTAAATATTTTATTAACCTATGAACTCTTGACATGTTATATGTTTTAAGCTCTTGTAACAACTTATAAAATATTTGAATAAGTTTCGTCGATCATCCATTTAAAGTGTAATTTAAGTTCCATCCACCAAAATAATACATTTTGAGAATTAAAAGAAAAAAAAAAAAACAGAGAGGTACAATAATTCGAAATATTAGACCATTCAAACAAGTTAACTTATTCTATGTTAAACTTGTTCAATAACAACTAACTAATTCAGAATCAAACGTAATTAACATTTCTTGATAATTAAAACATAACATAGGGGAAAAAAATATATTATTGGATATTCCTTTTGTGTGCGTGCGTGCATGAATTTATTTCAAACTTAGGACAGTTAGGACCATCACTCAACTTGACCTTATATTCATGCGACTGACAACCACCTTAGATGGGAAAAAAGATAAAGGATCTCCAATTATCTGATTTGAATCGAATCGAATTGAATCATTTTGAAAGATTCGAAATTCAGAACCGAACTGTAAAAAAAAAAAAAAAATCGCACCGTACCGTTCTTATTTTTTGAATCTGTAATGGATATTCACTTTTTAAATAACTGAAGTTTGGTATAAATCTGGATATTTTTAAATATTCGATCCACACCGTACCGTGCACACCCCTAATTATTACGGTGTTTATTATTATTATTATTATTATTATTATTATTATTATTATTAAACTATTTATATAAAATTAAAAAAAAACCTGAATTAAAGTCGCCTATGCTACAGACGCTTCTCATTAATTAAAAATAAATAAATAAATGTCGTCCCTGGCAGAGGTGACTATGAACAGTAATCTGACAGCTTTTTTAAAGTCGCCTGTTGCTCAGACGACTTCACTTAATTTTTTAAACCGTCAAAATATATATTTATTTTTTTAATTGTTAGATGAACAATACTGTACTTAATTAAATTTGCCTAATATTGCCCCTATTTTAGATTTCATAAAGTATATTTATAGTGAATAATTTTGGGAACAAGCATAGATCTATTAACTATAAATATATTAATAATTAATATGTTTATAGCTGAATAAAGTAATACGTTATTTAAATTGTGATATTATATTTTTTTTTATCCAATTTATCAATAAATTTATTATTATATATAATATGTAATTATTCAACATAAAAGGGTTGAAATCCTAAACCTAGATTGCGACACTTACAACTCATAGTTACTAGTGAAAGTTCCACTCCAAACCATAATCGAAGTAGGGTGAGTTTCGTGTGTGAGGGTCACACGTGTAACAGAATATATTTTTACAGGAAAAAATAACAACTTTTGTAGATAAAAATGATACTTTTACTACACTGATACTTTTACAGATAAAGGTAATACTTTTTCCTATTACACCGTGTGACGGCTGTGTAACGGTCTCATATAAGTTTTTGTCATCTAAATAAACACTCTTCAAATGTAGCTATGGGAGAAGAAAAATCCTCAGATATGTATAATGTAAGAGATTCTAACAAATTTTCGTGTATTAATCTTACCTACAACATTATTTTGCTTTGTTCGAGCAGAGGAATTGAGCAATATAATGTTCGTATTATTCGAATAAAGCTTGCTCATTTTTTGTTTTGTTTTGTTTTGTTTGGCAATATGTGACGTGTTCAATCGTAACTGTTGAAGTGTTTCTATAGGACTCAAGACCGACTATGTTTTTTTCTTTTTTCTTTTCTTGTTGCAGTTTATGACTTGGTAAATTGGGTTATCACAAGATACATCGAAATGGGATGGTTGCCATGGTTAAGAGATTAGTAGGTTTGGCAACGAGGCTGGGCGAGGGCGGGGGCGCAGGTAAGTCCCCATCTCCGTCCCTACGAAATTTACAGAGATTTTTTTGTCCTCATCCCCGTTCTTACGGGGATCCTCGTTCTCGTTTTTATTTATTATTTTTAATTTTATTAGTAGATACAAAATAAATATAAAAATAATTAACACTTAAATTTAACAAAGTTGACAAAAAATTAGGATATAACATATTTAACTCATTTTAATATTATAATAATAGGAATATAATAAAAATAAAACAATAATTTTATATAGTGGGACCCCGTCCCCGCGCCAACCCTAAAAGATTAGGTAATAATGACAGTGGGTGGCGATCACGTATGTAACAACAAATTTTGCGTATTGAATTAACAAACACAAAATATTTGTACAAATTAATTTCAATTGGATTGAAATGAATAACTTTATAGGTTACAATCTCTATTCTTCAATCCTCTGATTCTTTTCTTCGAATTTGAAATTTTGGAGTAAAATTTGCTTCTTGATTTCCTCCGACGCTTGTGTGGTTCTTGAATAACGTTTATCCGAAGGCCGAACAACTTGATTCCGGATCAAACGTTGTTTCTGGATGATTTTGACGAAGAACATCTTCGAATCTTGAAAAATGTCTTCGAATATTCAAGTGCTCTGAGTCTTCTGGATTTCTTGGAGTTCTTCCAACTTCTTGAAACTTTCAACTTGTGTTTTAATGAATGAAGAGAGGCTCTTATTTATAGGTGTAAGAAAGAGTTCTTTTCATATTTCATTTGCCATGTGGCGCTATTTGATTGACCATCATTGATTTGATGGGCTTGATCTGATTTTGTGCTAGACCTGATTTGATTGGACGTGGCTTGGTTTGCTCTGATTTGTTGGGCCAAGCTGACTTTTGGACCATTTTATTAGTAGAGACATTTTTTACTTGGTTAGACCTTCTTGTTGGACTATGTCATTTTGACTTGATTAGGTCTTTCTTGATTTGATTTGACTATCTTGTCAAAGTATTGTAAGATAGATTGTTTGGCCTAAATTAAATATCAATCATACCATATACTTAGGAATTAATTTAATTAAATTCCCAAGACATGAATAGTATTTTTTTTATATTTAATTATTTTTCACGTGTCGTCATTTAATTGGACACAAAATTTATTAATCTACAAAAGCCCCATCACGATTTGTCGACGGACGTCGAGTCTTGAAGCGAATGAATCGCGATCCACTTTGTTCCATAATTGAACGTTTTGACTTGATTGCGCCTACGGGCCCAAATTGAAGTATGACCATATTGGGTCTTCTGATCAGTTGCACAAAATGGCCAACTTAAGGACTTTAAGTTGGAATGCTCAGTTCCATACTCATTCTGCTGTCCATAGTTAATTAGCAACAATATTTCTTCATTGATTTTTCATTCCAAAATCCAACCTTCCTTACACAGAGTAGGGCCTACGTCATTAATTTGTCCCATTTTGCATGCTGCAACATTCCATCATCTTTATGGGTCCTACGTGCATGTATCTCTTCAATATTACTATCTCTGTCCAGGTTAACTTGTCATAGTTGATTGGACACGGATATTAAGAAAAAAAATAGATTTTATTGGATCTTTGATTTTTTTAAAGGTGGAGATTGAATGTGGATATTTTGAGGGTGAAGATTGTTATAGGGTTGGCAGTGGGGCGGGGAATCCCCATTCTCGGCGGGGATCCGCCCCGAATGGGGCGGGGATTTCCCATTTTCTTCCCTCGGTGGGGCGGGGACGGGGATAGGGTTCCCCACCTCGTTCCCCGCAGGGCCCCGCTATATATATATATATATATATATTTTTTTTTTCCTAATATATGTAGTGGGGATCCAATTATATTATGTAATTCTATATATTTATTTAGTAAAAATATATTTTATTTTTATTATATTATTATTATTGTAATATTAAAATGAACTAAGTATATTATATCCTAATTTTTTTGTCGACTGTTAAATTTAAGTCTATTAATTATTTCTAAATTTATTTTATTTTAAATTTTATTAGTAAATATATTAAATAAAATTAAAAAAATACGGGGACGGGGAATCCCCGCGGGAATGGGGATAAAAAAATCCCCGCCAGTTTCGCGGGACGGGATGGGGACTTGCCCCCCGGCCCCGCCCCTCGCCGTTGCCAACCCTAGATTGTTGCCTTTAATTATCATTTATGGGTGTGACAAGTTAAATTGGACGGACCAAAATAAAAAGTTGGACAAGTTAACTGGGACGGAGGGAGTACTAACTCGCCACCACTGCATGCAATGAGCTGTCTTCTTACCAATTCATTATTTGGAAGAATAATTTCCTTTTTGGCACTTGTGGAAATAAAATATGTGGCCTTTTCCTTCTCCCAGTTCAAGTTGCACGGATCTTTTATTCGTCGTTCTCATGCACCAGACTTTATCAGCGGAGTCTTTTATTTGGGCGTATATTTTGCCTCATTGGCAAGAAATTGGAGGAAGGAAATATATTAATTATACCACGGAAAGTTTTCCACCAGCTGCAATGAAATATATATAACTTTGATCTTATTTCCAAGAATCAACACCAACTCCAACAAGAAGGCCGCGCCTGTTTCTTCAAGAAATCAAATTATGGAAAGACTTTGATTCTATTTCCTTTGCACCACAATGTTGCCACGGATAGCAAAACCAAACTATAAAAAGGGGTGGTTTGTGCTCAATTCTCTCCATCCTTGTGAGTGTGTGCGTCTCCTCTGAAACTGATCTCTTGCAGATCCTACATCCGAAGAGTATCTGGAATACTAGCAGCAATAGTTCTGCATCTTCAAGCAAGGCACGATTCTAACTTTACTTTCGGTTTCAACGACCATTCTAGATTTTCCCCAGTGTCAGGTATAACTCTTTTCTTCTTCAAGTGTGGATTCTGCATGTACACTTTCGCTGAATTGGGTGGGTTTCACAAGCAGAACACGTGCTTTAATTTTTTGGGGCTTAGTCCCAAAAAACGGGAATCAATAAAATTGACATGATTCTTTTTTTTTTTCTTTTTCTTTTTTTATTCAAACGCATTTCTTCAGGCCAAGACTACACATTAGTTTATAATGGTGTATTTCAAAGATACCACTTACTCGACTAGAGAGCAATACTTGGTGATTCTTGATGAAAAGCATCATGCTTTAGAGGGAGGAACTCACTTGGTGGTAGATGAACCCGTTACTGGCAATTACTCGAAGCTCTGGAAAAAGCTGACTAACTCTCTCTACATCGGTGAATGGTCCCAAAGCACCACATTTGGCAAATCAAAGGCGTGGAGTCTACAAGCAACTCACCATTATCCTATGAAGGAGGTGGATCCGTTGCCAACCTTGGGACGCCTGATTATCGATGGCAAGTCAAAATGAGGAGATGCCATAGAACGAATTCTGCTACACCAAGGAATATTGAGAATGGACTAAAGACGTCCTTAGTAGATGCAATGCCTGCTCAACGATGCAGAAATTTATGACCCTATGTACTCGTCTCTTTTCACGTATGATTGCAATGCCAAAATCATGAAGGCTTTTTGTGAGGCTTGGTGTCCATCGACTAACACTCTGCTTACATCCTTCGGGGGAATTATCAATTTCTCTATGGGACTTGCATACTTTATCAGGTCTTCTGATGACCGGATTTCCTTATGACGAGGTCGTACCAACAACGTCGGAGCTTATTGGGACTGATAGAGCTGGAACCTCTGCCTTCCTCGTAGCTGCAAATACATTTTTCACGCATACCACCTTCTTTGTAGAGGTGCAAATAGAAGCGAAGTGTCGATCGGGAAATGGGTGAAGTTTTGCTCCAAGAAGGCTACAAAGTATAGTGGACCTCCCTCATGCAAAAGTTCAGAGAAGAAGAGATCGACACGTCCCAAGCTAAACCACAACCCACATGACGATCTAGAAGAATCCGAGTAGTGGACTTCGATGGAGGATTCCTTGTTCAAGAAGCTCAACATTGAACGAAAGCAATGGGAAGAGACTTATTTGGCCGCCTACCTCGCCTGTTGGCTTTGCGAGTTTGTCTTTTCAGATGATGATATTAGCTCAATACGACCCAACACATTTAAGATGGCAAGCATGATGGCAGCGGGAAGCACAATTGGTCTTGCAGTCCTAGTTCTGATAAACATCTATCGAGGCCTGGACAAGATTTTGAATCTCGCGAGACCCTCGAGAAGTCGATCGACTTTCCTCGTTCATTTTGTTTATGCTTGGTTGGCGCAATACTTCAAGACTCATTTTCCAATCGGTCCTGGAGTGCGAAGGCTCGAAATGGTTACTTATTCCAGTGAACGTGGTGCAAGGCCCCGACGAGGCGCGCAAAAGGATCTCTAAAGGAGATTAAGCTTTATGGACTCGCAACATGTTAATAAAAAGTGAAGACTTCTTGTATGTTGATGATGACCGATCAAAAGGACGTGAGTGGAGATACTTCATTGCCATGCGCTCCAATTACCTTACGTGGCGGCAAGGCGATCGATTCTTTATTATGCCTTACAGTCCTCATCGTTTTAGTCGTCAGTTTGGATACCATCAAGATATGCCCGGAACACTCAAGCATGATATTCGAGAAGCCCCTCTTGATAAAGAAATTTATTATTGGCGGCTTTGTGTCCTCAACAAATCGATGTCTAACGCATATCTACTATGTGCATCTCAGAGGATTAAGATTTTCTATACATCTGATTACTAGAAATGATGGAACCACATCCATGGGAGTTTTCTTGAAGACAACATCGAGCAGCTTATCGAGCCGAAGCCAAGTGAAGTACCTTTGAAGGGTAAGGAGCACGTTCATGTAGATGCCCCTGCTGCCGAGAATGATCGAGATGCCACGCCTACTATTATCACCCACCTGAGCTAGATGATACACATTCGATCAAGCTTATTGAGTTGAGTAAAAGGAAGAGTAATGCTAACTCCTTAGATGAAAGTGATAGCAAGAATGCCGACCGTCATTGGAAGAGGCCTAAGAATAACCTTCATCTTTTGAAGCCCGCTGTATGGATGCACAAGTAATCAACAAGACGCTAAGGATCTTACGGCTAAGGTTCCCTATCTCTTATTTCTTTTGTTTTATGTTGTGCCCTCTCTTTATTAAGTTTTTAACGCAACTTTACTACTTTCCAGGCGATTAGAGATGTCTTCGGCTCCGGCAGTGTGGAAAGCGAAGGGTCTTCAATCAGCAAAAGCAGTCTCTCTTAGGTACTAGAGCCGAAGTCCATGATATTCAAGAAGACATTCTTGCGATCAACAACATTTCTTCCTTAGATGACGAGGTTGTTGAGAATTTGAAGACATCGAAGCTCGACTTGGAGGCAGTGGGGGCATCTACATAAACGTGCTCCTTACCCTTCGAAGGTACTTCACTTGGCTTCGGCTCGATAAGCTGCTCGATGTTGTCTTCAAGAAAACTCCCATGGATGTGGTTCCACCATTTCTTGTAATCAGATGTATAGAAAATCTTGGTCTTCTGAGGTGCACATCGTAGATATACCTTAGACATCGATTTGTTGAGGACACAAAGCCGCCAATAATAAATTTCTTTATCAAGAGGGACTTCTCGAATATCATGCTTGAGTGTTCCGGGCATATCTTGATGGTATCCAAACTGACGACTAAAACGATGAGGATTGTAAGGCTTAATAAAGAATCGGCCGACTTGCCGCCACGTAAGGTAATTAGAGCGCATGGCTATGAAGTACCTCAACTCACGTCCTTTTGATCGGTCGTCATCAACATACAAGAAGTCTTCACTTTTGATTAACATGTTGCGAGTCCATAAAGCCTAATCTCCTTTAAAAATCCTTTTGCGCGCCTCGTCGGGGTCAAAATGCCTTGCATCACCTTCACCGGAATAAGTAACCATTGTGCGCCTTCGCACTCCGGGACCGATTGAAAAATGAGTCTTGAAGTATTGTGCCAACCAAGCATAAACAAAATGAACGGGGAAGTCGATCGACTTCTCGAGGGTCTCGCGAGATTCAAAATTTTGTCCAGGCCTCGATAGATGCTTATCAGAACTAGGACTGCAAGACCAATTGTGCTTCCCGCTGCCATCATGCTCGCCATCTTAAATGTGATGGGTCGTATTGAGCTAATATCATCACTTGCAAAGCCAAATAAGTCTCTTCCCGCTGCTTTCGTTCAATGTTGAGCTTCTTGAACAAGGACTCCTCCATCGAAGTCCACTGCTCGGATTCTTCTAGATCGTCGTGCGGGTTGTGGGTTAGCTTGGGATGTGTCGATCTCTTCTTCTCTGAACTTTTGTGTGAGGAAGGTCCACTATAGTTTGTAGCCTTCTTCGAGCAAAACTTCACCCATTTCTCGATCGACACTTCGCTTTCATTTGCATCTCTGCATAGAAGGTGGTATGCGTGAAATAGGTTTGCAGCTACGAGGAAGGCAGAGGTTTCCAGCTCTATCAGTCTCAATAAGCTCCGATGCTGTTGGTACGACCTCGTCATAAGGAAATTCGGTCATCGAAAGGCCTGATAAAGTATGCAAGTTCCATAGAGAGATCGATAATCCCCCAAGGATGTAAGCAGAGTGTTGGTCGATGGACACCAAGCCTCACAAAAAGCCTTCATGATTTTGGCATTGCAATCATACGTGAAAAGAGACGCGTACACAGGCTCATAAATTTTCGCATCGTTGAGCAAGCACTTGCATCTACTAAGGACGTCTTCAGTCCATTCCCAATATCCCTTGGTGTAGCATAATTTGCCGGAAAATTTCATGGCATCTCCCCATTTTGACTTGTCATCGATAATCAGTCGTCCCAAGGTTGGCAACGGATCCACCTCCTTCGTAGGGTAATGGTGAGTTGCTTGTAGACTCCACGCCTTTGATTTGCCGAATATGGTGCTTTGGGACCATTCACCGATATAGAGAGAGTTAGTCGGCTTTGTCCAGAGCTTCGAGTGACTGCCAGTAACGGGTTCATCTACCACCAAGTGAGTTCCTCCCGCTAAAGCATGATGCTTTTCATTAAGAATCACCAAATATTGCTATCCAGTCAAGGAAATGGTATCTTTGAAATACACCATTATAAACTAATGTGTAGTCTTGGCCTGAAGAAATGCGTTTGAATAAAAGAAAAAAAAAAAGAAAAAAAAGAATCAAGTCAATTTTATTGATTCCCGTCTTCTAGGACTAAGTCCTGAAAAATTAAAGCACATGTTCTGCTTGTGAAACCCACCCAATTAAGCGAAAGTGTACATGCATAATCTACACTTGAAGAAGAAAAGAGTCATATCTGACACTGGGGAAAATCTAGAATGGCCGTCGAAACCGAAAGCAAAGTTGGAATCGTGCCTTGCTTGAAAATGCAGAACTATTGCTGCTAGTATTCCAAATACTCTTTGGATGTAGGATCTACAAGAGATTAGTTTCAGAGGAGATGTACACACTCACAAGGATGCAGAGAATTGAGCACAAATCACCCCTTTTTATAGTTTGGTTTTGCTATCAGTGGTGGCAACATTGTGGGGTAAAGGAAATAGAATCAAATTCTTTCCATAATTTGATTTCTTGAAGATTGGCAAAAATGGCGCCATTGGTTGACATGGTAAAGGCATTCAGTTTGCTCATTTTTATGTTCTTCCTCTGCGTTCTTCCATCAGTTTCTGGACAAGATTCTGATGAGAGAACGATGCTTCTCGAGATAAAGTATTGGTAGACAGTTTGTTTTGATCCAAATTAAATACTCCCTCCGTCCCATGCTATTTTGCACACTTTCCTTTTCGGGGTGTCCCACCCTATTTTGCACACCCCCGAAAAGGAAAGAATTTATTACGGAAAAATCCTTTCTACTTAAACATATTTACATTTTTGCCATTAGTTATGTTAGTAATTTTTTGGTTAAGTTGGTAACAAAATAATTAACACTAATCCTAATCCAACTAAAACCCATTACCCAACCCATCCCAACACCCAACAGATCCAGCCCATTTCCCCTCTTACTAACCCTAAAATTCTGGAAACCTCTCATCTCTCCTATGAACTCTCTCACGCCGCTCTTCTTCCCTAACTCCAAACTCTGTTCTATGATCTTCAACCCACATCTCTTCTTCGTTCACCCAGTCTATTTTGGCTTAACACCCCCGATTTGCCTCGTTTGAGATCCGAGTGGTCTCTTCTGCAACGATTGGCGAATCTAGGGTTTCGATTGGGAGATTTCAGGTGCGTCTTTTGTGTGAAACTATGGAGGACTCTCCAGAAATGAACGAAATAGCGTACGATTCCGAGGACTCCTTCGTTCCAGAAACTCAGTTGCCGGAGCCGGAGTCCGATTTAAGCGATGATGGCTATTTCGACGGCGAATGGGGTTCCGGTGCGATTTCTGAGCAGGATCCTTCGGCTCCTGGTAGCTTGTGGAGAACTAGTCCCGGATTCAGAGCCATGTACCTCGAGTGCCTATCTGTCTGGGTTCCGGCGGTCCTAAAGGTCCATGTATTCTATTCCCTTTCCTTTTGGTTGTTTTTAATTCGGATTAGGTTCTATTGGATGGTGATGTTGATGTTCGGTCATTTGTAACTTTTGTGTTGCATGATGCCCTTGTGAAAGTTATGTGATGTTCTTTGCTGTCCCATTTGTGAACTTGCTGGATTTTGCCTCTGTGTGGGCTTCGTTGTTGCTGATTATTGTCCCTCGGTAATGTTGTTGTTATAAAACCCCTGTGTGGGTTCTGTGTAGTTCTTTGTTGTCCCGTTGTTTGAACTTGCTGGATTTTGCCTCTGTGTGGGCTTCGTTGTTGCTGATTGTTGTCCCTCGGTTATGTTGTTGTTATAAAACCCCTGTGTGGGTTCTGTGTAGTTCTTTGTTGTCCCGTTGTTTGAATTTGCTGGATTTTGCCTCTGTGTGGGCTTCATTGTTGCTGATTGTTGTCCCTCGGTTATAATTTGGTGATAAAACCCCAGGATGGGTTTTAGATGATCCTAAAATCAGATTGTTTTTTAAAAATTGCCATTGAAATGGTAGCAACAAACATTTGATGATCTACTCAAAATGTTTGTTGGTTACCTTTGTTTGTAAGTAGAGGCTACTTGAGGTGGTAGCTTAAGGCAGCAAGTTTACTTGCTATTTTAATGTTGCCCTTCACTTAACTGGACTGCCCGATGATGATAATGTTCTGAGGGTCATCTTTTGGACTTAAAATGCTTAATAATGTTGCTAATAATGAAGTGATTTTACAAGTTGCTCTTGTTTATGGCCTAAGCAAAATGAACATAACTTTTGTGATGTTTATGCCATAAACATGAGATTCTTTACAAAAGGTAGCTCTAATATCTAGCCTAATTGTAACCTAAAGCAGCCATTATCCCCCCAATCTCATATCTTGCATTTGCTTGTTCACTTGCTAAAACTTGTTCTATGGCCTGCCTCACAACTCCCTCTTCAACTTCTAAAGAGATAGGGAGAATCCCCTCTCTTGTTAAATGACTTTTACCCAAATGTGGCAGCTTGTAATTGTTGTGCCCATGCTGCTTCATAATTTCTGTCAAACAAGCTTGCATGCTCAAAAAGACACTGTTGATCTTGCTTGTTTCCAATTGCTCATAGGATGTCGTAACATTCCTTACCAAATCCTCTACATTATAAGACGCTGTTTCAATCTGAAGTGATTGGATAGCTCTGAAAAAACCTAAATCAAGAATGTTTGTATCCGGAGAATTTGGTGGTTGAAACATTAACTGAATATTAAACCCATTTCTAGATGCAGCCTCTCGAAAATCCGTGTCGAAATTGCTTATATGAGGTCTGGCATTGTCTTGCTGTATGATTATGTGTTTACTCGCATTTTCCGGCCATTTCTGCATGATAGCTGGTATAATCTGAAAAATAGTGCTTTGTCTACTTGAGTAATGCAAATTTTTTTAAAAAAGAACAAATTTAATGCATCTTCCAATGTCACCAATGCATAACACTTTATTGTGGAAATGCATTTTGGCGGCTTGCAAGAGGCAGTTGGCTAGATGATGAATGAATTCTGATAGCTCATTAAACTGAAAAAAAAAAAAAGGTAGGAAAGTGATAACCTTTTGCAAAATGCAATCCTTAATCACATCTTTGTTGATTGAGTCAATCGGTTTTGTTACCATCGTTCCTCGTGCTCGATTTCTGCTATTACGAAGGGCGGGTTCTTCTTTTGTGAATGGGAAAATACCAAGTTTTCCATCGAACAATAGAGCCCCCTCGGCGGAATATTGAGGTCGAGCAACGGCACACATGAACATCACTTTTGTTATGAACCGTTTGCTTTTACATGACCTATAAACATCATCTTCATCTTGTAGCTTGTATGCCCTCTCGGTTGCTCTTTGCATATAGAACCATTTCTCATCGATATGAACAACGTTATGCATAGTGCCAAACCTGATTTTGTTGTTAATTGTGTCAAACTGCAAGTGGCTCAAACTGAATTTCAGCCTTTGTACCATATTTGCTTCGGTCAATGTGGGTTTAATTGCATTTGTGTGGGGTTTTATAACCCCCGATTTCACCCACCTTCCAACTTTGCTTTTACTAACTTCCAATTCCTTTGCCAACCTGCGAATGCTGCCCCGTCTACAAAAAGGAATTGCCTTGAATGTTGATATGTCTAACTCTGCCGGTTTCGGCCCAATAGTTCTTGTTTGATCCAAAAAGGCAACTGGTGACCCTTCTTCGATCTGTTTTTTTGCAGCTTCCCAAATGTAGTGCACCGTCCGACGACTAACTCCATATGATGTAGCCGCCGATCGAATCTTGCCATGGTGGACGATCCCGTCTGTACTATTGGCCAACCGATACTGCGCGATCTGATTGCGGTCTGATGGAGAAATATGCGGCTGTTTCCTTGTGTTGGTCATTTATGAACTGTTTTTTTTCCTTTGCTGTAAATGAACATTTAAAGCTGTTATAAATGCTGTTAGAACAACATTTATAGAGGTTGTGTAGGTTTAAATGTAAAAGTGTTTAGGAGAGAAGTTTAAAAATTTTGAGCATGGGTGTTAGCTGAAAATTCAAGAAACTGGACGGAGGTTGTAATGAATTGTTGGAGGGAATTTTTCCCCTCCATCTATTTCATTAATTTTGAATG
Organism: Ajuga chamaepitys; assembly: GCA_958295605.1. Lineage (NCBI taxonomy): Eukaryota > Viridiplantae > Streptophyta > Magnoliopsida > Lamiales > Lamiaceae > Ajuga > Ajuga chamaepitys. Next base: position 52,019,017 of record OY282507.1, read on the forward strand.
TTTTCATTTATAATCTTAACTTGTGTATCTGAATGAAGTAGGTTTCCCAGGTATCTGAATGAAGCAGGTTTCCTCTCCTAATTTTTTTTTTAAATTTTAAAAATTCTAGTATTTTCGTTTTTTTAATAGTGGAAATCAGAAAAAAAAATTAGGAGAGGCCACTCTCCCTTAATTTTGCTTAATTATTGTTGACTTTTCAACCCAAAAAGCAAAAAACAGATTTTTCATATTCCACGTGCTAGAGTGGGTGTGCAAAATAGCACGGGACGGAGGGAGTATCAATTATACCATATATACTTAAAATTTAATTTAATTAAATTCCATGACATGAATAGTATGTTTTTTATTGATATATAATTATTTTCACGTGTCGTCATTTGATTGGACACAAAATCGAAATTTTGAGCGAAGCCATAAATACTGTGAATTTAAGAAGAAAGAACCTGCAAAAGTGGGTGTTACTGCGAAGACTTGAGATGAAGAATGAAGAAAATGATTCGAATGAAGAGATACGAAGAACTGAGACAAAACAATGTTATTGTGAATATATTCGATGTTATAAAAAAATATACATAAATGGCCTAAAATGCAGCCACATTTAAGACTATTTACAGTGCTCGTCTCAAGAATGGAGTTGTCGAGCATCAAGGACGGATATGACTTTTATGATCTCATGTGAATGTATGGAGTCGGCCAATTCGACCCTGCATCAGGAGTGGTGCGATATGTGTCCTTTTTAGCAATGCTTTTTCAGTTTTGTTTTTTCTCTTATTTGAATTCTTTTGATTTACTTTTATTTTCTGTTCTTATTATTTATTTTAAGAAAACTGATTTCTTTTCAATTTATTTTATTTTATTTTTAATATTTATTATTTGATTAAAAGAAGGGTAACAAAAATACCAAAATATTACAATACGTAACGTCCAAAAAATTAAAATATCAAAATATTTAGTATACCAAATTATCGGTATGATAACAATATGAGAATTTAAAAAGAAAAAATTAATATTTCGATACTTGCTAAAATACGGGAAAAAGTTACATATCAAAATATCGATATTTTTATAGTTCGATATTTTTCTATATTTTAGTAGTTGATATTTCTGCATACGAATTTTATATCGGTATCAGTATGTACCGTTAATTTTGGTATATGAAATTTTGGCATACAAATTTCTTTTGTTATACATTATAAATTTGGTATACAGAAATACCGACTACTAAAATCGAGAAAATACCGAACTACCAAAATATCAAATTTTTTCGATATTTTGGTATGTAACTTTTTTCAGTATTTTGATATGTACTGAAACACCGGATTTTTTTTCTATTTGCATATCGTTATTGTACCGATAATTTGGTATACCAAAAAATTTGATATTTTAATTTTTTGGTACGGTAAGTATTTTGATATTTCGGTATTTTTCCCCCTACTTTTAATTAAATATAAAAACAAAAGAACATAACAAAAACTGAAAAGAAAAATTTTCTTTTTTTTAAGATAAATAAAAAGTACAGAAACTAAAAGAATTCAATAAAAGAAAAACAACTTAAACTAGAATTGCTCAAAGGGAGGACACGTGTCACACCAGGAGTGAGCCGGAGCACCACTCCTGGTGCAGGGTCGAATTGGCCTATGGACTATGGAGTCTAAGCATGAGGCCAACTCTGTGTAGGCGTACAGTATCCCACAATTGTTGGTGGACCATTCATCTAATTAATTGACGTTTTAGATACTTTTAACAAATTCAACCAATTTTCTCTTTGGGCTCAATCCTAAAATGTTTCTATTTTTTAACCTATGATAGATTTGGTCAAATCTTTATTTCCTAAAAATAATATTAGCTGAGAAAATATTTGTTGAGTTATTTAATTTTAATTCTTCCCTTGCATCTTAAAACGTCAATTATTGTGAGACGGAGAAAGTATAGTTTATAAAGTCTTTGATCCTTTTACTGTGTAGATGAATATTAAAAAGATTTGTGGGTTTCATTATGCACATGAGATATCTTGATTATTAAAAAAAGACAACTCCATTGGACATAATTGACAACTTTTAAATTAGAAGGTGATTAGAGCATAAATGAAGAACAAGTTGGACGTTATGGAAATGAGGCCGATTTGGTAAGGACTGCACTCAAGCAAAGATATTTGAAGTTGAAGTTGTCTAGTGTAAGCTAGACCAATTCCATGATGAAGCTAACTTGATTCCAAACAACCTCCGTGAAGAAGTCGGGAACAAAAAATTGATGGAAATACCCCTAATGTTGATGGAAAGGCGGCGCGTATAAGATACACATACGGGTTGTGCTTGCCTCATGCGTGCCAACTGCGCACAACGTGCGCGCCTAATGAGCACCAATCGGGAGCAACCCTCATGGATCCTCCGGTTGCCCACAGGCCATGTGTGCGCTACCTGCGAGCCCTCCACACAATGTGCTTGCGACCCGTGGAAACTACGGGCATGATACCCTTGTTTTCCACACAACCCAACATCTACTTCGTATTTTTGCAGAAAAAAATGAGCTGAGAATATCAGGTTGAGGTGATTTAAAGTGCTTCGGAAAGCTTATTCCAAGGGATTCACCTTTGTAATAGATGATGACACTAATTTGGACCTGAAAAGTCCTAGAAATTACCTTAAAGTTGCGATTCTTACAAATGTTCATCTACTCGACCTGTATTCGGTTCGTTTTATGTCAAGGCTAACCAGGAGCTCTAACTTAGGACCCAAATGACCTTTATACCATCATTCTTAGGGTTATTTATGCTCATTAGTGTAATTTTATACGTGGGAGAACTTGGGCCTATAAATACCCATGCCCCCTTATTTTCTTACAACAATTAACTTCTAGAATTTACAGATTTATTTCTTTTTTTTTTATGCTAGTTCTTACGTGTCTTCACGTTATAGCTTAGTAAGTATAAGAATGCATTTTGTCTCTACTAGCTACTTTTTGTGAAATTGCCAACTTAGTGACTGATTGTTCCTTCTGCTGACTGCTTGTTGCATGGTGTGTTATAGGATCTCAGTTACTGCATGCATTGGGTCGTGCTGCTAGCTGACTGTTGTATGCTTACTTCATGCTAACTACTGCTTGTAGTCTCCTTACATCTATTGAGTCTATCTTCCTACAACGAACTTACATTGCTACTTGTGGTTGATGACTTTGTTGTAATCTTATGCTGTGAAATCTGTCTAAGCATAAACTAGTCATATTTATTATATTCGATTACAGAATGTTTGGAGGCACTAGTTCCTACTACAATGCGGTTTTACATCATCAAAATTAAACATAACTTTCCTAACAACGATATTCTTTTTGCACCTGCAGGCAATAATGTTTCCCGAAGGGCGACACTATCCTATTTTATCATTTTTGCAAAAGTCTCATCATCGTCATCTTGTTTCCTCTTTAATTTTGCTTTTTTCACCCATCAGGTCGCTATGATGAAGAATCTCTACAAGGTGTAATATTATCACCATTTGAATTTATAGAAAATTATGACAACAAAGTATAAGGCAAAAGAGGGTCCTGGGTATTACTTTCTCCAATCATTTCTTCAGCTTGGATGAATGTTTTCAAAACATGCCATGCATGATCAAACTTGAATCCTTGTGGATAACCTTTCTCCGACCTCAATATATCTATTGCATGATGTAGTTAAATTTAAAAGATTAGTTACGATAATAAGAAAATGTAAAATATAAATAACAACTTATGATAGTTTGCTTATTTAACCCACTTGGGTAAAGTTGTGTAACTTTTCACTAACATCCGTTGAACTTTTTACAATGTTTATGAATGAGTTTCCAGCGATATTTACGATAATCTTCGGTTACGTTCTTGCATGCTGGGGTTTAACTTCTAAGAGTTGTACTGGGGCGCAAACGTGCCAAAAGTCCATTTGAGATAGATTTTAACAATGTGTCGGTCCTCGGTGGTAGTGTAATTTTTAGTGCATGGAGGAGCCATTAGAGAGAAGAATTAAAAAAGTTGGAAATAGAGTGCAGATGGATAGAAGAATAAATGTGTGTGAAATGATCTTGAAGTATGTCATATATTTATACAAAATTTGGAGATAAAGTTTGATAAGAATCCTATAGTTGTGGTTGAAAGCACTCATGTTGTACTTTTTGAAAATCGTTATCCAATTCAAACAAGTTTTTTAAGGTATAGATTTATAGTTTTAAAGAAATTAAAATTCGATGGTTTTGTTTGAAATCACATGGATTGTGTCTTTTGCAAGTTCTGTAAGGTGTAGATTTAAATAGATTAAAATTCGATGGTTGTGGTTGAAATTACACGGATTGTATCTTTTGCAAGTCCTTATGCAATTCAGACAAATTTTGTAAGATTTAGATTTAAAGAGGTTAAAATACGATGGTTGTTGTTGAAATTACACGGATTGTGTGTTTTACAAGTTTTTATCGACGACGGACATTTCAAGCACACGAATTGTGCATTTTGGAATAGTAGTCTTTGATTATTATATAATAAGTGTATGCTCCAATCTTTAGTATCATCTCTATCACTTTAGCAAAATTGTTATTTAAACACATTTCCTTTCAAATCACTTTCTATGTCTAATACTTAAAATGAATTGTTATTCAGTTGGCCCTTCCACCACCACCACCGCTACTGCATCTGAAGATGATCTTCAGAAAATTATAGATAATTATGATACGAAACAACAAGTTATTGTTCAACACATTTATAATAACAATATTATGTTAGCTGAATATCATAGGCTGCGTCGAAATGTCGAACCCACTGATGTGATTTAGTTCTTGGTCATAGAACAATATATTGTGATCGAGAAGCAGCGGCTAGAAACCTTTGCAGAAACTACTTCTCCAAAGATCCAACATATAACGAAGATCAGTTTCGTAAGCATTATCGAATGTCTCGAATATTATTTCTTCATATTGTAGAAGCTGTAAAAGACCGTGACCGGTATTTCATGTAGCGAAGAAATGCAGCTAGGAGACTTGGTTTTCCTATACTCCAAAAGGTGACAGCTGCACTCCGAATACCAGCGCATGTAGTTCCAGTAGATGCAACTAATGAATATATCAAAATTGGATAGTTTACAACAATAGAATGTGTGAAAACAATTGTCGTGCTATCGTAGAGATATTTGGGGAGAATATCTAAGATCTGCACACCTAACGATGTTGTTAGTTAACTCCATATTGGTCAACAACGTAGCTTCCCAGTAATGTTAGGAAGTTTAGATTGCATGCACTGGAGGTGAGAAAATTGCCCGCAGTATGACACGACGATAAAGTGGATCTCCAACAATTGTTCTTGAAGTTGTAGGTGATTATTATATGTGGATAGAACATGCTTATTTCGGGATGCTAGGATTCAACAGTGATAATAATGTGTTGGATACATCTCTATCTTTTTCCTAACCTTGTTCAAGCTATCGCTCATTTAACAAATTTTGTCATTCAAATAAATAATTGTCAGACAAGGAAAGGAGTTCGACATGGGTTATTATTTAGGCGACGATATATATAGCCAAATGGGCAACTCTTTGCAAGCTATCCATAAACTAACTGGTCCAGAAAAAGAAAAATATTTTGCAAGAAATCAGTAAACGTGTAGAAAGGACATGGAACATGCATTTCTGATTTGCAATTGTCGCAAATCCAACTTATTTTTTAACCAAAAATAATTTGAAAGATATTATCACCGCGTGCATAATAAATCATCATATGATAATAATTTGAAAGATATTATCAAATTTGCTGATCAAATTGAACATATGCGTTTTCAAAATGTTGAAGAAAGAGTTCAAGAGTTTGCACTAAGACACTAGAGTGGTGCAAAGTGATGGAGATGGCCTTAGATGTTGTTTCATTTGTTATTCCAAAGTAAATCCACATCACAGAGTATTTAAAACTCATTAATTAACACGTAATATGCATTAAAAGCAGTGAAACACTAGATAAAACATCATTTGAAGTAGATAAAAACAAGTTGCTAACTAGGGATAGAGAAAAATAGGGAAATACCAAAATACGCACTTACTATATTGAAACATTATCGAAAATATCAAAATTATCGGTATATTGGATTTTTGGTATACTAACAATATAAGAATTTATAATTTTTCAGTATTGCAGTATATATTAAAAAAAAAAAAAATCGTATTTCAGTATATACCAGTACACCGATTTATTTTTTCCGGTACTTTGCTAATTCGGTATATAAGAAAAAACACTCGATATTGTGGTAGCTAGGTATATTAAATTTCTAACAGTATACAAAAGAATATTGGATATTATGATAGCCAGTTATATCAAATTTCAAACGGTACATCGAAGAATATTGATATATAAAATTTCGATGTCTATACCAAAATCAACTCGTAAGAAGTCGTATGTACTGTTGGCAACACAAAATTCTTTATACAAAAAATTCGGCACGGTATCATATCGTATACAGTGTTCCGTGCCGAATTTTTGTAAAATAACAATATAGAATTTTTTTAGTATTACCGTATTGAACCACCCCATTGCTAGTAACGGTATGTACACATTGCAGTTGAAATCCGGAAAGATAAGATGGGATAACAGCAAAGCTATAAACACACTGCCACACTGCCATCTCACCACTCTAATGGTTATTCTGTAATGGCGCTTTCTACTCCGATTGCTCCACCATTTTCGCCATCAAATCCCCTACTGAGTTCATTATCGTCAAAGCCATTGAATCCACTTCTTGTTTCTTTGAAGCCAATCACACATTGTCCACACAGAAAAAGCAGAAAGCTGAGAGTAGAAGCCACTGCCACTCTTGATTCCGCCAATGGCTCCGTTAGGGTTGCGCAGGAAGATAAGGCGGACGAAGTTGCTTCTGCTAATCCAAATGGCCGGCAGTATTTTCCGTTAGCCGCCGTCGTTGGCCAGGTTCTAACCCCCGGCCTCCCTAATTGTGTTTCATTTATGGTGCTGGAAGCATATTTAGGAAATTGATTGCTCTTTAGCTGAAACTTTGTTTTGGTTAGGGTTTTATGGTTGTTTCTAGTAGATGATGTAGTGTATTGGTTTTTGTTGCTTCGATTAGATTGTGCAGTTAATAATTATGAGTTTACACATTTCATTTTTATAATGTGAAGCTATTTGTTAATGGCTACCAATGCTTCTGTGTATTTGATCTCACGATGATGTAGCCTTTCTCTGGGTCTTATCAATTTAAGATCACTTGCACCTTTCTGCCTGTTCAGTTTCTTTCGTAGTTAGTGATTGTTATTTTGACTACAATCTTATGCTGTTCAAGTAAGAAAATTATATGCTGTGTTTTTCCTTCTCTTGTTCGTAATGTGGCAGAAAGGGAAATATTATATTGGGTAACTGGGGTTACTCCCTTGTCTGTTTACGAAGAGTGCGATGAAATCAATAGAAGACAGAAAACGTATTTTGGATGATATATTTTGGTATATTATGAAATTAGTATAAGTAAAATCAGTACGACTCTTCTTTCTTTGATTTTTCTTTTCTTTTAAATTAGTGTTTTATTTTTCTTCATGGTTGTGCGGTGTTCACAAGCCTTGACAATTAATGCCTACGTAAAGAAGCATGCAAATGTATGTCTCATTAGTTATTTACTAAGTCGGTTATCATATGAAACTTACTTGTAAACTGACAATATTAACTTCTCACACAGGATGCAATTAAGACTGCTCTTTTACTTGGGGCTATAGATCGTGAGATCGGAGGAATAGCAATTTCTGGAAAGCGAGGAACAGCCAAAACAGTAATGGCACGTGGCCTGCATGCTATTCTTCCTCCTATTGAAGTAGTTGTTGGGTCCTTTGCAAATGCTGACCCTGCATGCCCGGACGAGTAAGGTTACGGAATATGGCAACTCTAATGTATGCTTTGGTTGTTGTGGCTGGGTCTTAGTTATGCAGAAAATGAGGTTTAACAGTTGTTAAGTACGAACTTGAAAAGATTGTTCTTTCTACAGTAGTGGATCTTACCTGATATGCTAATCAGAATGGATTTGGTTATAAATGCGCGACAAGTCTAAGTGTTATATTTAATTCATTATATATGGTTAACATTGGGCAATAATCTTCAATGCCTCTGCGTATTTGAATTTCTTTGCTTTTGGATTGAAGATTGGCTGGTGGTTTTGAATTATGTAATAGAAAATCTGTTGGTGGTTGTTTGGATTGATATGGATTTCAATAGAGCGTTTATATATGGAACAAAGTTTGGAGGAATTTGAGTGGGTTCGAAATCCACTATACCTTGAATGAATTCAAACTTTGATTTAAAAATATTGCATTTTAAGTCCTCCAATCCAAATGCAATTAAAAGTATACCTCAGCTAACAGTACCTTTGATATAAGATTGCGTATCAATACTTGCGAATATGTGTTGTAGCTGGTTCAGTTGCTTGCATGATCTTTTTTCTGTTTTGTTTTCCAAAAATGTCAAAAAAGAAATCATCAACTTTTGGTCTCACTGTTTCAGAGTCATGCTTGGAGTTATTGTTCCTGTTACCTTAAAGTTAATTACTGCCTGTGATGTTTGAAGGTGGGAAGATGGGCTTTCAAGTAAACTAGAGTATGATTCTGCCGGTAATATAAAGACCCAAATTGTCAGAACACCTTTTGTGCAGGTAGTTTCTGAAGAACTGTTTATTTCCAAGTAAGAATATCTATTCTTTACTATATTAATTTTACTTCCTCCGTAGATTCCACTTGGTGTTACAGAAGATAGACTACTAGGATCGGTTGATGTTGAGGAGTCTGTGAAATCTGGAACAACCGTTTTCCAGCCAGGGCTTCTTGCAGAGGCTCATAGAGGAGTTTTGTATGTCGATGAGATAAACCTTTTGGATGAAGGTATTAGCAATTTGCTTCTTAATGTATTGACTGAGGGTGTCAATATTGTCGAGAGGGAAGGGATCAGCTTTAGACACCCATGCAAACCACTTTTGATTGCAACCTACAATCCCGAAGAGGGTTCTGTCCGTGAGCATCTGCTGGACCGCATAGCAATAAATTTGAGGTTAGACCAGTAATCCATCTTTTATGGCATATATATGCATATATGCATATATATATATATACATATATGTCAGAGCAGAAATTTTGGGTCCACAAAATGCTGTATATCTCTGAAACTTTTATAGTGAATACATGAAAGTAAGAGCATGAATCCTTCAAAGAAATGATAATTCTGTCAACATACGGATGCCAAACTTCATACTAACTACTGCTAACTGTAAAGTCAATAATTTTGGATATTGATTTTAGACACCTTTTTTCTTAGAAAATTTTGTTTGTTCAAAGGCTAGTATGTATACAATGCTGTCTAAGTTGACTGCTAGAGTGGAACGAGGAGCGGACCTACGTCTAGAAGAGAATGATTTTTATATAAATACAAGGCTGCTCTGTTGTAGGTACTAAAATTTGGTTAAATCAATACTGCTTGAAAATGGAATTTAGAGTATGTATATTATCAAGCTTCTTTTCGTCATTCTTCTGTTGTCTGCTAACTCAGGAGCTGAATTCTCTATACTTATTCAAAACTTTGTATTTCTATTGCCTTAGTCATACCTAACATTTGAACATTTTGCATCCTTCCAGCTTTTTTATTTTGATTTTCTATTTCCATTTTGTAATGTTGATGACACCATCTTTTGCAGTGCAGATCTTCCAATGAACTTTGAAGATCGTGTTGCAGCTGTTGAAATTGCGACACAATTTCAAGAAAGAAGTGGTGAAGTGCTTAAAATGGTTGAGGAAGACATGGGGGATGCAAAGACGCAGGTAATGCTGTTTTGACAAATATACGAAGGATAACAATTATGTTATAGCATAGAGGATTTGTCAATAGTTGGATAATGAGTTGAAACTTAGATCTCTAGACAAATATGCTGTCAAATAAAGTTTCTTGTAGACGCACATGTTTCCTATCATAAGTAACAACTTTGTTTTATTTTTGAGGTCTTAGATGAATGTGTATACACTCTTCCACTTAGAACTAACGTATTTGGTGTTTTTTTTAAGATGATAGGTGATTGTAAGGATATTCATATACTAAAAATTTTCATTTTATGGTAATTGTTTCTTTTACAGTTTCACTTGCTATCTCAAAGTTGTTGCTTATTTCCCCTGCTTTGGATTTTTCTCTTGAAAGCGTGTGTCGTAAAAGTTCAGTGGAAAACTGAAATGAGATCCAAACACGTAAAGTCCCCCACACTTTTCTTTTGTGTATGTGCGTGTGAAGCTCCACACACACACCCCTCCAGAAAGTACGTTTACTGGTTTTTCTGAAGTATCCTGATTGTATTTGTTGAGACATGGATAATGGATAAAAAATTAGCTGAAACAAAAAAGGTTGCGTTTGGATAGAGGGTTTTGAAAGGGAAGGATCCTTCAAAATTAGTTCAAGATGGGAACATTGGATTTCAAATCCAAATAAATTCAAACAACTATCATTAATTTGCTACTATGGATTTCAAATCCATCCTGTAATCCTTCACTCCAAACACAATGTAACATCCTTTTAGAATGTATAATTCATGTATTATTCTTGATTCAATGGATGATAGATTTTAATTGCATCCGTTGCAGATAGATTTTGATACACAATGAATGATGATACTGTTGTTTATCTGCACAGATAATTTTGGCACGGGAGTACTTAAAGGATGTGAGCATAACTAGAGAGCAACTAAAGTACCTAGTTATGGAAGCGATCCGAGGTGGTTGCCAGGTTTTTTATTTGAAACTCTTCTTGATTTTATAAGGTGCTTCCATTATTAAGCTTTTTATACCTTCCAAATAATAATAGCTAAGAATTTCTTTTACGCCATCTTATCAGTCTGTTGTACGTGTAATATTATTGTTTGAGAAATGTTGGAACGAGTAACTTCTTTAGCAGGATGCACAAATTGGGGAGGGTTTAAATATCCATATTGAAATTGCAGGGGCACAGAGCTGAGTTATATGCTGCACGGGTTGCCAAGTGTTTAACTGCTCTAGAGGGGCGAGAAAAGGTCACCGTCGATGACCTAAAAAAAGCTGTAAGTGTACTATTCTTGCATTCTGGCTCATTACTTGACATTTTTTTATTGGTGATAATGATAACGTCAAGAGATTTGCTAGGGTCAATGTTTAATGATCTAAAGATAGCTGCTGTATCATCATATTTGAAAAACTGATAATTGAGCATAAGTTAGCTATTGTACCTACATGTGGCATACTTCACTATGACATCTAATTTGAAAAGGAAGATTCACTGTTAATGCAGGTAGAATTAGTTATCCTTCCACGCTCCAACATTAGTGAGACTCCACCAGATCAGCAAAACCAGCAACCTCCTCCTCCTCCACCTCCTCCACAAAACCAGGATGCTTCAGACGAGCAGAAAGAGGAGGAAGATCAAGAGGTTTCCTTACGCTTCACTTGTTTTTAATGCTCTACTCCTCATATATTTCACCTGTAAATTGCTGAAGGAAGAAATGTATAGTTTGATGAGATTTGTGGGAATGTTCCTTTTTTGCAACAGGATGAGAACGATGATGAGAACGATGAAGAGAAGGATGAAGAGAATGAGCAACAACAGGACCAAGTACCCGAAGAGTTCATCTTCGATGCTGAAGGAGGTTTAGTGGATGAGAAACTTCTCTTTTTCGCACAACAGGCACAGAGACGAAAAGGCAAAGCTGGGCGAGCAAAGAATGTTATCTTTTCTGAGGATCGAGGGCGATATATTAAGCCAATGCTTCCAAAGGTCAGATTCTTTTTCTTTTAACTTCTCCTTCGAAGATGTACTACTCGAGGTAAGATTTTTGAATGGTGTAGAGTGAGTGTAGAGGCTGACCTGTAAATAGCATTTCTCTAATCAAGAGCATTTCTTAAGTTTCTTCTATAGAGTCATTGTTCACTATTACGATGAATTCTATTTAGAAGTATGTTTTTTCGTCTCAAAAGCAGGGCCCTGTAAGGAGACTGGCTGTCGATGCAACTCTCAGAGCAGCTGCACCTTATCAAAAGTTGCGAAGAGAGAAAGATGTCCTGAAGATTAGAAAAGTTTTTGTAGAAAAAACAGATATGCGTGCTAAAAGGATGGCTAGGAAAGCGGGAGCCCTGGTAGAGTTAAACTTTTTTCATTTTTTATGCTTATTTTGTCTCTATATGCTAGGAGAAAATTTGTTGTTATGCTTGAAATTCGTCTTTCTTAGCTTCTGCCACAAAATATTGAGACACTTTTAAAAAGCACGCCATTATTCCAAAAATTATGTGGCAGCTGTAAAACCGATACATATATGCTGTAGGTACCAGATATAAATGAAAAACGATTGCAGAAGTCATTCAGTAAGAGAATTATTAAAATGGTGAAGTACAGTAGACAGAGTTTGACATGGTTGCTAATTGTATAAGCTTCTAGTTTGTTCTTATGTTATTGACGGCAATTTACAAATTTTGGATACTGTAATGTACAAAAATTGCCATGAATGATACTTAGATATTGAATGTAACATAATATAACAACTAAAGAGTATGTTAATTATGGCAGGTTATATTTGTTGTTGATGCAAGTGGAAGCATGGCATTAAACAGAATGCAAAATGCCAAAGGTGCAGCACTTAAACTGCTTGCGGAGAGTTATACAAGCAGAGATCAGGTTTATCTAACTGAAGCATATTATTTCTGTTCAATTGTTTCTTCAATTTCCTGACGTTTTTCAGAAATGGGATGGGCTGTAGTTTTTTCAAGCTATAGATATATGGGGGATAAGATAATATGAAAATTATCTGCTTTTCTTGTTCTCATTTGAGGTTTTTGAATAGGTCTCTATCATTCCGTTCCGTGGAGATGCTGCCGAAGTTTTGCTTCCTCCTTCCAGGTCGATTTCCATGGCAAGGAAACGTCTAGAGAGGCTCCCGTGTGGCGGTGGCTCCCCTCTTGCCCATGGTCTTACGACGGTATTACAATCTAATATAGTTATTGGTGACTTCTGATTGACTCAACTCGATCGTCATATCATTTTAAGCCAAGAAGCCTTTACATTTTCTCAAGTTCATAATAGATATTTCACTACTTTTATTCAACTGTTTCACATCTATTAATTTCTTCCATCACATAACAATAGTCTTGTCCAGTTTCAAAAGTCAGTGCCTGGTTTTATTAATCAAAGTAAAAAAATCCGCGAAGTTAGTTAATTTGGTTGAACAAGTCAAATAAAAAAATAAACAAAGCCATATGAGTAAGCATACATGTTTTAATAATATCGTAGCCTTATCTAGTCAACCAAACAAAAAATTTATACATTTGTCAAACAAGTCTCGTTTTTTCTGGGACAAAAGTAGTAATCTGTTATTCGTAAACCTAATGTCCTGTGATTCTGTCTCCTCGTCTGGACAGGCTGTTAGAGTGGGGATGAATGCGGAGAAAAGCGGTGATGTTGGGCGTATAATGATCGTCGCCATAACAGATGGCAGAGCCAACATCTCCCTAAAAAGATCAACCGATCTTGAAGCTGCTGCTGATTTGCCAAAACCATCTGCTCAAGAATTAAAGGTAATAAATCTAGAAAATATACAGAATTAATTAGTGGGTTTATTCAACACTTGATTGGATGAATTCGTTTTCAGGACGAGATTCTGGAGGTTGCTGGGAAAATATACAAAGCAGGGATGTCACTTCTGGTTATCGATACAGAGAACAAGTTTGTTTCGACTGGCTTCGCGAAAGAGATTGCTCGTGTTGCGCAAGGTGTGTAGTGTGGTTTTTTTCTTGCATAAATTGTGAAAATTAAGAATTTTAATTGGGATTTTGTGTGTTGAATTTCCAGGAAAATACTACTACTTGCCTAATGCTTCAGATGCTGTTATCTCAGCAACAACAAAGGATGCATTGTCTGCTTTGAAAAACTCTTAAATGTCATAAATCTGATTTTTTGTATACCAAAATTTGGTCGCGTATAGAATTCAGGTTTGGTTTTTTGTCCCCTCCAACGAACATTGCTGACAGATAGAGCTGTTAATGAATAGAACGTTTGGTAAAAGGTCGTGTTCAAGCTCAGTTAGCGTGAATTTGAACACAAATTTGTCATGACATTTTGTCCCCTGCAAGTCTGCAACGAAGATTGTTGTTAAATCTCCAGGATCGGCTAAATAGCCTAAACTTTGCTGAGTGGCAATTCGTGTCGCTTTGCCGGGCCCATCATTGCTAACACCATATGTCGGATTGGGTTGGTCCAAGATTTTACCGGACAAAATATTATGGAGCCCAGTTCACCCTATACCGTTTAGATAATTTTTAAGTCGGTCTGTGGTCCGTTGAACATTTAGCCCATTGGGTTGGGCCTGTTTAGCCCGTTGGTACTTTGGGTCTACATTTTTATGGCACAGTCCATCAGGTCAATATCATATGTCGGGCCGGCTTGAAATTGTATCGGGCAAAAATTATCGAGTTTGGCCCAGCCTATCACCCTTAAATATACTAAGATTTTTAGGTCAATTTATGGCCCGTCGAAATTTTAGTTTATTGGGTCGGATCTATTGAGCTTGGTGGTACATTTCACCTATATTTCTATGACCAATCTATCCAAAATGGTGGGTAGGCCCAGTGGACCGGGTCGATTTGCCAACTCATTGACAACCATATTTTGTAGTCTGTAGATACAGACATTTTAATTCTCAATTTTTGGAGATACACGCATTTTGATTCTCACTTAATATTGTGCCACGGATAATGTTTTTTCTATTAAATAGTTAGGTAAACTGAAATTGTATTTGTCAATAATCAAATGATCTTTCAGCGTTTTTGAAATATTCATTATCATAAATATTGATTAATTTTATTATATGGAACCTATGAATAATTTATTTTTCTCGATAGTGAAATTAAATATTAAGAGACACCGCCTAAAAACATACAAGTAGAGGTGGAAATTCGGACGGCCAGACCTGATCAGACCAACGATATATTTCGGGTCGAATTGGACCGGACCAAAATTTGATCAGACCTAAAATTAGTAGACTCGACCCGGGATATTCCGTATAATATACTAAAGATTATTGGGTCATCCGGGGCTTGTCGGATTTTTGGCCCATCGAATTGGTCCGACTGGACTTAATAGTACTTGAAGCCTACATTTTGACCTATTAATTAGGCGTGTACATGTACAAAATTTGGATTATCAATCACACATCTTTAATACACGATATGTATGAATTGATAGTTTCATCTAATACATATGGTGTTTGTATTATGAAATACACAATGGAATGTGCACGGAAAAGGTTTTCTTTGAAATGTCACACATGTAATAAATTAATGATATTGGAGTCTATATATATTTGTATAATACTGATAATCTTGAGCTTGAATGTATTTGTTGAATTGTGCCTGTAATATGTACACAATGAAATATAAAAAACTGGGTAAAAATTTTAGGGTATGTTTTGAGTAAAAAAATAACGAGAAAAATGTACGAATTTGTCTTTGAACTTGTTCTTCGGATTTAAATTAGAGCCTAAATAACTTTTTTTGTCTAAATAGGTACTCGTACTTTTCAAATAGTACATATAAGTCCCTGAACTTTAAATTCCGGATAAATAAAATCTTTTTAAATATCAAAATAACTAAACACATGTTAGAAATATTTAATAAATCCAAAAGTAACAAATTAAATAAAAAAAATGTAAATGGTAAAAAGAAAAGTATTAAAAAATATTTTAGAATTATTAGAAATTATCTAAATAAAGTAAAAATAAATAAATTATACCAGCTCCATAAGTTATTAAATATTTTTTAAATTTGTTAAATGGTTTAATTTTTAGTTATTAAATAATTTTTAAATCAATGATAATTTCTTGATTTTTCAATAATTTTTTTATTTAATTCGTTCTTTTTGGTATTTCTCAAATATTATAAATTTATTTAATTATTTTAATATTTTAGAGGGTTCTGTTTATTATAAATTAAAAAGTTTAGGAGTGGATTTATATTTTCCCAAAAGAAAATTATAAAATTATGTTTTTGATCATTTGCGCGACGATTCGTGCACAACATAATAGTGATCTATATTGACAAGTGTGTATGGCACAATGAAATTATCGCGCACTATATGTATATAAACCGCATTTTTGGACCGGAGAAAAATACAAACATAAAATGACTATTCTACCCTTCATATGTGACACAGGAAAATGTCGGACAGCAGCCAAATGTGTTGTTGACAGTCTGATACAATTAGTTATGTCGACTATTTGTCTGAAAAGGATATCATAGACCAAAGTCAATGTTTATCAATTCTTATAATTTCTTTGTTGCTATTTTTAATTATTAATGAATTCTTTTAGTTTTCTTGTCTTGTTATCTGTCAAAAGGAGTAGGGTCATTATCAGTTTGATACAACGCACTTTCTTGTCTTTTTTTAGTTTTTCCTCGGTCCCGTTTTAATTTGTCTTTTTTCTTTTTCGATTTGTTCCAATTCAATTTATTAATTCATAAATGACAAATATTATTATTTTTGGATATGTTATTTCATAATATGTCTTTTATATTATGTACAAATTTCAAAATAATTCATCAAGTAATTTTCGAGTTATTAATATTTTCTCACGACTGCGCGGAATTACTGTTGCAACTTTTCTGATTTAAAAAATTCAAAATTCATATTTTTACTTATTATAACTTTATTAAATTTAAATATAATATTCATATATGAGTTAAATACTTATATTTGAAATTTTATATTTTTCCTCCGTATATTTATTAGATATTAAATATTTAGTCACAAATACGCAATATATATAAGTATGGAACCTTCTACTTTCTTTCAAAATATTTCCACATCTTTTTAAAATCATGTCCAAGCCCTAAATCTCTATTTATGAATCCTTAAGTACAATCCAATCAAAATATATTATATTAATATTGTGGTGAGGATGAAACCGAGGCACGAAGAATTAGGATCATATTCCTCATGGGCATATTCACTCGAAATTTTCGAAGTGCATTCACCCATCACAATTCAGGTGAAAGTTCTTACTTGTCTTATTACTTATGTGTGTCGATTCATGTATGTGATATAAATGTTATCTTATGCAATGTAGAACCTAAGTTGCATTATAAATCAATGAAATACAAGACATAAGTTCTGCATGAAAAAAAGTGCAAGAAAGTCGTATTATAAGTTTGATTGACCAATCATATAAGTTAGTGTGATCTGGCATAATCTGTGGACACATATGTTAAATTGGTGTAATCCTGGGCAACTTGTGCACATATATATTTGCAAGTTGGCCATTATTCATATTATGTTTCAACCATATATTTTTAATATGAACTTGTAAGAGACTAGCGGTCGCTCAACCCTCGTAAATAATATTTTCAGGTTGAGGAGCTGACTCGGGGAAAGGACGGTAGTATAATTACTTGCGAATTGAAATTATCACTACAATCATTATATTATAAGTTTTTTTTAAAGTGAATTTTGAATATATCTAATTAATTTAGTCTCAATATTGATATATATTATGAAATTTATAGTATTACTTACGACATTCGATTTGTGAAACTGTTACTTTTATGTCATATGGTACATTAATAAGTTAGGTCTTCAAAATATTAAACCTATATTTTATTTGTGAAACGTTTAGCTATATTTATGTTACTATGCACGATTTACTTTTATGATGATCTTTAGGTTTAGAACAATATGAAATTATAATGTGAATCTGATTTGCTAGAAGTATGTTTAGGGTTTAATTTAGGTAAATTATTTCTCACAGTTATAAATTAAGATTTATATTCATGAATTTGGATTACTTGATATGCTTTGTGCGCAAAATATATGTTGCTAAGTTGTATATTTTCCTTGAGTTGCTTATATGTCACCAGAATCTTTTATTATATTTTTAAATCCGTTACTTTCATATATGCGTTTCACGTTATACTTAATAATCTCATCATTATTATCGGTACATCATCACATTTAAAAGTTGTTTTAATCCGCGCATCGCACAGGTTTAATAGCTAGAAAGAAAATGAATGGGCAAGGATAACCTAATATATTGATCTTTGTTCTCAAATGAATCTCTCAAGCAACCCTTTTAAGAGTTTACAAAGCTGCTAAAATCTGTGTTTTGTTCAATTTTGTTAGTGATATATATTCTTCTCTTTATAACTTTAATAAAAAGTTCTTTTAGTGACTTTAATTTGAATGGAAGTTTGAAATAAGTGTTCAAAATCAATAATTTGAAACTATCTAAGTCCAAGTTGATTTTAAATCATTAAACCTGGAATAGGAGAAAGGTAAATGGAGCGGTATAGAACGGGGTATTGCTAGACCAGTAATCCGTCCCATGAAAGAAATATTGGATTCATAACTAACATTGCTTTGCTTCATTAGCCCGCCTTCTAAAAACCTGGTCAAACCCATTCGGCTGAGAGGGTTCCATTCGGGTTTGGATTTGAACCCACCCACCCCTTTTATCATCCCGGCTATTATGAAGTATTTATTTTGTTATTAAAAATAGGCATTTTAATGCAATTCTTCATTTAAAATCCTGCAAAACATTGCTAAATTTCTCTTACATCAACATACACACATTCAAAATCTAATGACATAGAAACTCTTCAAAGTATTCAAAGAATATATCTCAACATACAATTCCAACAATATCTTCCAACAGTTAAAAGAACCACCATTTCCAATAAAAAATTCCTAAACTGTTGGCTTGTATAACTTCTCCACCATTTTCCTGTACTCTGCAATTCAAGAGGAAAACTATACTTAGCGAAAATTCATATGTAAGATAGTAGTAGTTCTACAAATTCATCGTTGGAAAGAATAACGCGATAAGCAAATTTTCGAGTATACCTTCTTGGTTGGCCCAAAGCGCCGCTGCCTGTGTGTTGAGTGGCGAACTTATATTCGGCTCTAAAAATTTCACAAACGTTAGCATTTACTTTACATTTCAAATCAAAATACGAAATAACAATAAATATTTCGCGAAGTTACCTCCGAGTAAACTCTGGATTGACAGCAAGATTGTCCTAACATCATAGGCAGAGGACCACTTATCCTATGAAAATGAGATAGATTTTAAGTTAGATACATTATATATTAGGACAACAACATAAAAACCGAAGCTCATCAACGAACCTGTAATATGTCCAAGCATATGTTGCCATACACATCGACATTTGGGTGGAAGCAAGACGTCTCGAATTTAACCTTAGGAGGTTTAAAGGGATAGTCGGTGGGAAAGGAGAGCGTTAACTTGTAATCGGTGCCTTCAAAGACGGTATCTTTGCTGCCACTGATTGTCCCTTTCCAGCAGAATATATTGTCCTCCTCAGGGAAGGCTGATATTCCAGCATCACCACCCATCTACACAATTTTTGAAATTAAATTAAATTTAGGCAATGGTAATTCCTAAAAGGGATTATTAAGACATATTAGGCTTTCGTTTTCTCACCATTAGCGCCATTAGCTCAGATTGCAACCTGTATTAACAACAAAACAAGCGACGGTTAAAATAGATAATATTAAACATGAAAAGATTGAAATAAGCACACTAAGCAACTTCAAGCTTGAGAATTGTTAAAAAGAAAGAAGGAGTTCACGGTCCTCGGGGTAGCTATCAAAACTAACCAACCACAGAATCTGTAGTTAGAAGCCATTTCAAATTTGATTCAGCAATAAAATTGGTGAACGTTGTCCCATATACCATTTTCCAATCTAAATTAGATGCAACAAACAGTGTTTTTCGCCAACAAAATCTGATACAGAATATTCAACAAACTCGGAAAACAGGCTACGTGATGTTATTCAAGCAATCTTAAATTATATTGGTTCCAAATATTCTTTAAATATATGTGTAGTAGTTGTTCTAATTATGATATAAATTGAAAGATGCATCTGCTATATATTCTCCTTTTTTATTTCTCTCTCCTTTCCAAATCATGAAGCATCCAACAAAAATGAAAATGAAGCTATGACTCAATCTACTTAAGTTCATCATAACTTTAACAAAAAGTAAATCGGTGGCAAAATCGGTCCGATCCGACATGTTAGACGGCTGGGCTACCGGAATTGCCACTAGCATACATTTACAGCGGGGAAAATCTTACTTAAACAGAGAAAAAAGAAATCCTGCTACAAAAAGTTACAGTTCATACTGTTAAATCAAACAAGGACGAACAATATAAAGCAAGAAACAGCATGATTCAGATTTTAAGAACCGTACAGTATTTCGACTCTTTATTTCTTGGATTTAGGGTTAACTAATACGCCTCTCTTTTCTACAATTTTAGGGTTCATAAACACAGCAACTGAAACACGAATTGATTGTGGCATTTAAGAAATTAAAAAATTGAAATCGAAGAATACCTTTTCAAGACGGACTGAGTATCGACAACTTTGGCAGTGGGAACAGTCTGCTTGGGCGGCGCCGACACGGCGGGTGTGTTGGGGTTGCTGTCTTGGTGGTGAGCGGGGGCCATCGTTCTACACTGATTTCCCTCCCCTTCTGGTGTAATTCAAATTCGAAAAGACGATTTTAAGAGAATGAAGAAACACTGATTCAGAATTCGAGATTGTATTCAAATTGAAGAAGAAGAGATAATCGAGATTTGAAAGTCTCTTCTTCTTCTACAGCGATTGGATGAGAGAGATGGAGAGAGAGAGCGGAGTTTAGGGTTTTTAAAGGGGCGTCGAGAATTCAATCAACAATTCAAAATGATTTCCGAACGTTACATCCACGCAAGCTGTCTATGCGTTAACGGCTAGTTTTTCTAAAACACCACATTTTTTAGGTTTTCTCTTAGAAAGATTAAAAGGAGTGGCTGGCGACCGGCCTCGCCCATTAGCGGGTCAAGTCCACCAAATATTTTGAACGAATTGAACGGTGAATTCTTTGCTCGAGAAGTGTCATCGAATTTAACACATCCAATTCGAGAGTCATAAGTCGACCCAAAAGCACATTACACTGTTAAGGATGGTTCAACTCAACTCAACATATGACATTGACTTGATGGACTGAGCCGAGCTACCTTAATTATCACCAGTACTAATCTACATAGTTTTGTTGTATTGGAACATAAGACATGAAATAATATTACCATAAAAAAAAATTGTGCAACTTATTAATTTTCCGGCGGATTTTGACATTTCCGTCCCCTTTCCGTGAAGAATCGGGGGAAAGGTCGGATATTCCCTTTGAATTAATTTACATTCAAATTAATTATTTTAATTAAATTTTTTATACTTTAACTAATTATTAAATATATTTAAATTAAGTTTTATGTGTTATATTTAACAATACACTAAAAATTTACATAGCATTTTTAAATAAGATTTTTTTTAAAAAAATAATGATAACTTTTTATATAATAATTTAAATGTAAAAATGAATATATAAAGGCATCGATGGACCAACCTTGGGGCCAAGGGGGACGTTGGATCCCCTGGCCCCGTAAAAATGTGTTTTTATACATACGCATTTTTATCAATTTTAATACAACTTAATAAAATAAAATAGATAGTTCTATTATTTAATTTGAATTAAATAGATGTCATATTATGTATAAACAACAGAGATAAATATTAAGAAATATAATAAATATAGAAACATTATATCTTAGAATTTTTTTGTAATTTAATAAATTAATTGATCTTATCTCTTAAGTGTCAGTACTTTCTAGTTTTATTTATAGGGTTGTCAATTATTGAGATTTATAGACATATTTAGAGGGAGAACTATTGTTTTATTTATAGGGTTGACAATTATTGAGATTTATAGACATATTTAGAGGGCGAACAACATAGTTCTCCCTTTTAGATATTCTAATATATTATTATTTTTAATGTAATTTATCTAATATTTATATGTTTAGAGCCTAATATATATTAAAAAAAAAAAATTCTAACCTAGTTAGAATTTGCATCTTATTTGATAAAGATTGTCACATAACCTTAGCGTGTAATTAAGTTTTTCTATCTTGTAAGGCGAACTCCTAGATCCGTTTATAAATTGGCCCCCTCGACCAAATTTTAGTGTTCACCTACTGTATATAGGTTACAGATACTCGTGGCAGGTGGACTCAAACTCGCCACCGTCCTGTTGTCATAGTCGGAACGAGAATTCTCGCCGGATTCAGGACGAGGTTGCGTTATTCAGTCAGAAGGGCATTTTGTCATCCATAAATTGAATTGTTTTATTATTATTATTTAACACTTACATTATATGTTAGACATTTGACTTATGCGTTTACTATATTCCAAAATAATTGGTAGGTTCAATAGGAATAAAAAACATATAAGGCAAATTTAGGCTCCAAAACATATCCATAAAGAAGTTTGTCATGCTTTTGAAATGAAAATGGAGAAGTATGTGAAGAAATGGTTGTTGATTCATTGAATCCATGGGATGCTTACCAAAATTTATGAAAAAATGCAAACCCAACAAGACATTTACGTTCGGTAGTGATACACAGATAATATGTTCCCTATTTATTACGGCTCTTTAAATTTTGGATTATCGTAACAGAAGCAATGTAATTCTTAGTTATGTGTGATTCTGGCATGTTCGATTTGTTGATTAATATCTTGATTTGTAGACCCACAGAATTTGTGTCCAACCAAATTGTCAAATCAAATATTAACAAGTGTCCGAATTTTTATTTCTTGGCAATCAAGATAAAGTATTGTAATATAGAGAAAAAGATTACTAAGGTTTGGTAATGCTATCAAATCAAATTGTATCTTCATATCAAAGGAAACGAGGATTATCCAATCAAGAATGATCAATCAAATTGTGTTATCCTAAGAGATCACATCCTACACTACATAAAGAGCCCTCTTTTATTCCAAGATACACCACAATAGAAGTTGGAGAATTTAGAGCAAAGACAAAATTTTCTTCATCATTCAAGGTGTCCTCGAAGGCATTCAAGGTGTTATTCGAAGAAATCCACCAGAAACGATATTCAATCCATGAATCAAGGTGCCAAGTTCATTCGGTTGGTACTTTTCAAGTCACACACCCATCCAATAGCACGACGTTATTTGCTGCCTCAACGAGGTTTTTTCCGTAGCAAATGCGTTCATCGCGAAGGTATCCAAAATCAACTTTTAATCCGAAAGCAAGCTATCAAGCCTTTGGATTAATGTTGTTGAAGTCAAATTAAAGTGTGGAGAAGATCTAGATGTCAACTCCTCCATCAAATTCCAAAGTCAACCGAAATGAAGATCAGAGGATTAGTAGGGATTATAACCTAAATTTATTTCTTTGACTCAGTATATTTTATTTGTGCAATTTTTCTTGTTTGATATATAGCTTAACGATGAATTTATTGTTACAAATTTGGCACGCCTAATGAGACAACCTATACCTCTCATTTGTTCTCTTTGAATTCCCAAGAAAGAGATCTGTCTTCCATCAGTGACAGTGTTCTGACGAGTCATGAAGTCGTCGCTCCAAACTAAAAGCATGTGAGGAGAGCCGATGTAGTGCACTTTATATCCCAAGTCAATTTCAAGGGGGCAAAACATATGGAAAGATAATTGCAGCCGAAGAAGATCAAATCCTCATGTGCTCCTTGATAAGAGCCTAAACAGTCTACAATGCTCCAGGATACGAGCTAAATCTATCTAAGTCCCTCAAAGGTAAGTCCTTGACACGAGTTTAAAAGACCTACAAATCAAAGCTCATTGAGACGAGTTTAAAATGTTTATAAATAAAGACTTCTTGACACGAGTTTAAAAGGTCTGCAAACCAAATTCAAATGAAGACTCCTAGACACAAGTATAAACTATCTATCAAATTCAAATAAAAAAATGAAGGCTCCTAGATATGAGTATATTTCAAATCCAAATCCAAGTTGAAGACTCCTTGATATGAGAATAAATATCTACAAATCAAATCCAAGTTGAAGACTCCTTGATATATATGAGAATAAATATCTACAAATCAAACTCAAATTGAAAACCGCCTTGATACGAGTCCAAACTATCTACAAATCAAATCAAATAAAGACTCCTTGATATGAGTATAAACTACATATGTTTTGAAGAAGTTCCGAAAATAGTTTCGAGGCTCATTCACTCCAAGACATGTTTTCCGTGAACAAGTCTCTCGGGGCATTTGTAGGCACATAAAATTTGTGGCCAATTAAATAACCAATGAAATATTGACAAGTCTCTAATCTTTATATCTTGGCAATCAAGATAAAATCTTGTACACAGAGAAAAAATCACCAAGGTTTTGGTAGTAATATCAAATCAAATTGTATCTTTCTACCAAAGGTAAGGAGGATCACCAAATCAAGAATGATTAATCAAATTATGTTATTCTAAGGCAAGAGGTTACATCCTAAACCTATATAAAGGGTCCTATTTTCATTCGAAGACACATCACTACAGAAGTTGTAGAGAGAGAGCAAATATGAAATTCTCGTCATCATTCAAGGTGTCCTTCGTAGGCATTCAAAGGTATTCTTCGAAGAACTCCACCAGAAACATCGTTAGACCCAAGATCAAGGTGCCAAGTCCCTTCGGTCGGCATTTTTCAAGTCACAATCCCATCAAATAGCACAACGTTCTTCGCTACCCCAACGACATTTTTTTCGTACCAAATATGTTCATCGTGGAGGTCCCAAAATTAACTTTTAATCCGAAATCAAACTATCAAGTCTTTGGATTAGTGTTGTTGAATTCAAATCAAAGTGTGGAGAAGATCTAGATGTCAACTCTTCATCAAATTTCGAAGTGAACTGAAGAGAAGAATCAAATGATTACTAGAGATTGTAACCCAAAACTGTTTCTTCAATATCTTTTATTTGTGCAATTTTTCTTGTTTGATTTATAGCTGAACGATAAATTTGTTGTTACGGTATTTACAACACATTATTAAATAGGTTTCTTAGTCTAATAGTGTTTATTTATTCTACAAGCCCATTGTATAGGTTAAGCCCACAAAAGCTCATATGTACTCTATAAATATCTCATTTCTGGGAGAGGAAGAATACACAAATCTCATTTCTTAAGTTAGTTTACATTCCCGAGCTAAGTAATTAAGGTGTTCTCTACATTAAGGAAATGCTCCTTCTACGAACGATAAAAGTCTAACATCACTACTTTTGATTCCTCAAGTTACAAGAAATATAATATGCAATTTTATTAATGTCGAGTATTTGGATACTTTAGATGGAATTTCTAAACATCGTTAAGAAGAACAAATCATTCAAAGCTAGGTAAAAATTAAGGAGGATAATGAACAAACTTAAGAGAAGACACAACAAATGAGAAATCTTATTCTTCCTTCATTTCACCACATATGATAACTACTCAAGTACCTTATAATCTCATTAATGCTTAGTATAATTTGACTTGTTGCAGAAAATGCTCATAATTTATTACAATTATTATGTTTTTCAGGTTGCAATCGTACAACTAATCGACTATGGTGGTACAAAAATATCATATCCATGAAGAGGATATCTCGTAAACCACACTCAAAGCGATCATTAGATTAAGTTAAGCCAAACTATTAATTAGGTGAAATTGTTCACAATCAACTTGTAAGTCAAATTAAGCATAAAACAAACAGAAAAAGCTCAAGATTTAATAGATTGAATTATGAGGCAAATGTTTCACACCACCCTAGGATGGTGGATTAGCAAATTCGAGTTAATAATAGGTTATGAAGAAGGTCTAGAGTCTAGATTACATATCCAAAAGGCCCAACTAGAGGAAAAAAGGCGTGCTACTGAATCGAATTGAAGTACACCCCAACACTTCACAATAACTCAATACATTCGACATTCTTGATCCCCACCCCAAGTGAATATTGCTGATAATGAGGTGATGAAGCATTCATCAAGATATACAATTATATTTTGGGTTTTCTAGGGAGCATTATATGCTAAGGTGTATTATATACTGAGGTGTGTGTGGGAGTTGAGTATGTGAGAGTTAGGTGTCACTTAAGGACTGTTATGTTGAAGTGTATGTGTGTGTGTTTGTCAAAGGTTGTGTGTGTGTTAAAGTATATTATCCCACTTACTAAATAAAAGGGTTAAATATTTAAATCAATCTATACTTTGCGAGTTTTTAGGCTTCAGTACATAAAGTTTATTTTTTGATCGATTACAACTTGAAGTCCACGAATTGTACAAGTTGCAAACTCCGTGAATTTTTCCGGCCAAATATTAAACACGTGACAATCACATGCTATTGAAAGGGGTTTTGCTATTTTATGATATGTTGAGACAGATTCACATGCCAAACACGTGACAATCATTTTGCTATTGACAAGTTGCAACCTCCGTCGACTTTATCCGTGCCAGCTGTCCCCGTACACTTAACAATCATGTGCCTACTGATTTTAATATACTTACTCACTTGCTCAATTAAATCATCATCCATCGATAGTTGACATATTTAACATATTAATTAAGTAATTCATGTATAGATATGATTATCAACCGAACTTACAAATCCCGGTGAAGTAAGACAACAAATTGTAATTTGAGTATATATATGTATATATCTTCTTATATATAAAAACAAAATCATCCCAAGATAATAACCTTAGAATTTTCCCATCCAAATCTCTTTGCCATTTCTGGAAAATATTATTTTTAGTATAATATTTGACAGCTGTAAAAACGTGTTAATATATTTGGTATATATGGTGATCTATCCATGGAATTTTTTAGATAGATTTTTAATGCGATTGGTTCCTTAATTTAACGCGATCAATTCCCTACTTTTAAGCTAACATTTCTCTGCTTTCTATACTATATAATGTCTTTCTATATATTCACTCCTTATTTTATGTCATCAACTGGCTTTAATTGCCTAATTTTACGTATGTCATTTATTTAAGTAGATCTGCTTCTATAATTCTTGATATTTGATAGCCTGGTTTTTTGGAATACATTATTTTTTAACTTTTCAACTTCTAAGGACTTTGAATGAATAACCCTAAGTATGCTCTATATAAGTACGTAATTATCTATTCCACGCATTGTCGTTCTTTCATTCTTCTTCTCCCAAGACTTCTTCAAAATCATCCGTTGCACCTGCAAAAAACAATAGCGACGTCCATTTGTTAAAATTTTAAAAAAATATTTGATAGAAAATGATGTGTATGTCAATTATATTAAAAGTGTTTTATGTATGCTTTTAATGTAATAAGTGTGTACGTTTTGATTGGACTTATCAGTTATCTCGTGACTTGCAGATGGAGTTGGTGATGGAGGGCCTGTCTTTTGGTCATGAGCGCAGAGAGGCATCAAGTATTCAGCTCAAGATATCTGCACATTTTTTACGGAGGAAGATATGATGAACTGCTTCTTGACGGATAATTTGCCATAAATTAATCTTGCTTATTTTATGCCTCACCCTTTTCCAATAGGTTTGCATAGACTTGCCTATTTTAATACAGTCGTCTGATCAGAAATTTCATTTTTTTTTTCTTAATTCTTATTACATTTCCAAATTTGTTGCAGTGTTCTCTCAATAACAATATTATATCTTACCACATACTTACTACCAGTTATATAACTTACTCGTACGAATTGTGTAGTTAGTTCATAGCACTATTGGTTCACGTGAATTTATTTTTGTACATTATGAATGTTATTTTTTTATTGATTATCATCCAAATTACCATTTCTAATTTGGTCTCTTTCTGTCTGCTACATACATCATAGCACTTTTAACACCAAATCGCGGAGTGTAACCGAAGTTTTTTTCTAATTATAATTCCTTAAACAAAATTAAAAATTTGAAGATCCCAAAGAATTTCCATATGATAATAAAAAATTTATTCATTTGATAAGCAAACTTCTTAATAAGATAGTATTGTACCAAATGGCGTTGAATATACATAAATTGAATTCATTTTCATTAGAATTATTTATTTAATAAATTTAATTTTTTTTTATAAATAAATATATTTTAAGTCGTGCATCTGAACTTGTCGCGAAAATCGCTCCAAATTGATGTGATTGGAACGACCTTCTCAAACCGTAAGCGTATGGTTTGTGACAGAGGTAGTATATAAGATATCGAATTCACAGGGAGGACTTTCCGTGAGAACCGGCTCAAGCACGTTCGAGCAAGTTAGGTCAAATGCAAATAAAGAGTTTGGACTAATCTAATGACATAAAGCAAATAAATAAGGCAAGGAGGGAACCGATCGATGGGGAGATATTCCCGAAGTTCGGTTTCACTCAAGCAAAACGGAATTAACAATTCAAAGACGATTAAAGGAAACTAGTGTGAGCTCTATGTGATTGAATTCTCAACTCAATCGGTATCCTAGTTGGGCGACAATTTCGAAATACGGTTGAGGTGTCGTATTCCCCTAAGATAGGTAAGTAATCGGGGTTCGATGTACACTACCTACATGAATAAGATGTACAAACTCAACCCCGGGCCCTGGGTTACCGACTACGGGAGACTAGAAGAGGATAGCTCGACTTCTCCTACGCTAAAGACCAGCGTAGGGGTGTAGTTCCTACACACGCGATAAACCTAATTTCGTCCATCCTAACCAAGACCCCCTAGACTCTACTTCCCCGTTTGGTAGGTCTTCTCCTCCATAGGTCTCTGTCCTACCAATTGGGTTATGATTGATTTAGGTTCTGGATTGAATTTCCTTCCCCAATAATCTAAGGCGTAGAAATCTAATCCTAAGCTCATTTAAGATCAAATCGAATCTCCTCGAAAGAATGGTGAACTTAGCCTAGGTTTCGATTATCCCGTCTCAAATGCACAATTATACAAAATAAGGCTAAATTATCGAAAGCTCGAACCAGTGAGACAAGCCTATAATCAGGCCCTAATTTCATATGAAAATCATAATATCAATCAAATTCTACCCTAGGTTACCCAAATCCACAACAATCCAATAATCAATCAACTAATCATCAACCCCGAAGCTTGGGCTACTCCCCCGCTTCGAAAAACATGGAAATCACTCACATATCATCAATGCAATAAAACACATCATCAACAGTCAAAGCAATAAAAGCAATAAAAACTGAAAATAAAGAGAAGAGATAGAAATTGCTCAATCGATTGAAGAAACCCTCGAAATCCTTTGATAAAATAGTCGAGGGTAACAAGCCCCCGAGTAATCCCCAAGTTCTCCTCCAAAGATGGCTTCCTCCTTGAAGAGGGGGAAGATAAACCCTAGTTTCTAAGCTAAAATCTGAAAATTGAAGAAGAAATGAGAGAAAGAGTAGTGGGGAAAGGAGGCAAATGTTGAATTGATTATTGATGGATAATTATTACAAATGAGAGAGGAAGGGATATATATAGGTCCCCCCAACCCTCAAAATCAGCTGAAAAATAAGCCCTAGTAAGGGCTAAAGTGTAAAAATACAAAAGGGAGTGTTTGGTCCTTTAAGTTGTTGAGTCGAGCCCCTTGTACGCGCTCAACTCGTCCTTCTCGTGATTTATGGGAAAAATCTGTCTGCAATCATCCTTTGAATTTAACTACAAAGTTGTAGATCTTTGTTTAGGCTACATGTGGCAACTTGAATCACTCGAATTGTCTCGGACGAGGAAGTTACGGCCGAAATATGAAAACTACACGAAACAGGATATACGCGTGGGAATCGGCCGCAAACTACTGGTACTGCTGCCGGTCCGACAGCTGGGCCGGTAGGTGGTCCGGCAGGTGATCCCTGGGTCGATTTTGGACTAACAGCCGGTGGTCCAGCTGATCCGGCAGCCAGTCCGGTAGGTGGTCCAGCTGTTGGTCCCGTTCAGTCTCTAGCTTTGCACCTCCATTTTTCGTCGCTGTTTCGGAGTCCTTCCTCTCATTTTCTCGACCCAACCTCTTCATGGCTTTTGTTCATGACTCGACGAACTTCGATTTGTGATCTTGTTGGGCCTGATTCGGGTTCGTTTGTGCCTTGATTTGTAGGCTAGAACATGGCACATGTGCGATCGACCTCATCTTCTTTCTTTCTCCAATTTGAGGCCTTTTCATCCATTTTCTCAACTTGACTCCTGAAGAGTTTTACTCATGTCTTGATGATCGTCAGTTCGAGCCTGAACCCGACCTTATTTGGGTCTGTTTGGGCCTCGGATGCGAGCCGGAGTATGAAAATGGATGCAAACGATCTTCTAAATTCTTCTGAGTTTCCTAACCTTCAAAATACGACTCAAAAACACCCAAAAATACATCAAATCATATTAAAAAGGAAAATCAACCTAGAAATACAATAAAACACAAAATCACACATAAACACAACAATTACACGTAATTCTCCACAAAATATGAACGTGAAAAGTGCAAAAAAAACGATAATTTTCGCGTTCATCAGCATCTCACGACGGGGGAATTCTAGTTTGTAAAAGAGAAAAAATAGTAAACACATTTTCAACACACAAACACTCATATGTATATTAATATAAATATTTATCCCCATAACAAAAGATTGATGCACACGTAACAATATTCAAATAAGTCATGTATTTGAGAGCAATGCCTTATGCTCAATCCAAAGGACAAAGATACATCGCGTTTTAACAGAAAAAATATAGTCTTTAAGAGTAATGTCTTATGCTTAATCCAAATGTAGTATTATATGCATTTAAAGTATTCACTCGAAGCACCCACCCCCAACCTGCTTCCCCCTAGAAAAAGAAAAACAAATTCTACCCCTTCCCTGTTGAAACATATAAGTAACAAATCTAGCATCTAATATATTGCAAGCGTAAGCAAGCACTACAACAAAAACTGTCAATCACTACGACCAAAAGACAACGGTTTTACGCAATAACCGTAGTCTTTTAGCGCTCAACTTTGGTCATTGTACAAACCGTAGTGTTTTACATTTTTTTCGCTAAAAGACTACGGTTCGCAACACCGTTGTGGTTTAACCGTAGTTGAATACCTATTTTTTGCCAAAACCTAAATCTTAAGAGTATAAAGATCATTATTAGACCAAAGATAATGTTATCCTTCAGAGGCCTATTAGCTACAATTGCAAGCAAATGAACGACGGTCCACAAATATATAAAGAAGATAAGGTTTTATTATCATTGTATTTTAAGTGTTAAAAGTTTATAAAGGATAATTGCAGGTCAAAGTATCTCAACCATAAGAGGAAGGTCGCCACAATCATATAAACTAATGAAGCTCTTGCTTCGAATTAAAAAGGGCAAAATGGACACATGTTAAGAGTGCCTAACAAAAAAATTATATAACCAATGTATAGTTTTTATTAAAAATTTGTCGTGCTTTTCGATATTTAATTGGATTTACTTTGTTAAATAAAATTACACACACCAAACACAATTTTGTAGGTGATGAAAAAGAGAAAGCAAATGGTACAAGAATTATGAAATGACTATTAAAAACCCACTAACTCATAATAGGATATTTATCAAAACTTATATGAAATAGCTTATTATTTAGGATACAGAGCCTGAATTCCTTGAACATCATCACTGCTTAAGTCCCTTTTCTCCCCATCTTTAAAATAAGCATACATCGAAGCTTTAGGATCTGGACTATGGCCAAGCCCTAAAATGTGGCCTAATTCATGCAATGCAACACTCTGAAGATCAAATGCCCCTTGTGCTTCAGGCGTCTGCCAGCTTTCATCTGCATCAAAGTGAAGTCGTCCATCTGTTGGCCAAAATGCATGAGCTAAGACTCCTCGGGGTCCATCAAATGGGTGTCCATCTCCATGATCCCTTCTCTCAAAGCTGATCTTTACATCCGCGTTTCCAAAGTCATTTGAATAGGTAAACCTAAACGGTGATACACTCATCCATCTTATTAGAGCCTTCATCACAGGGTCTCTAGCATATTTTCTTATGTTTTGGGGGAATGAATAAGTTAGTTGTCTTTTACCAGGTGGCCATTTTGTTTTAAGAAATGTATAAAGAGAACTGACACCACTATCATTATGCAAAAAAGAGTAGGCATTTAAATCAGGAAACCCGCAACGAGGTCGTATCAAGGAATCTATAGTTTGTTGGTCAAGAATTCCAGTGATTTTGAGGTTATAGAATTCTTGGTACCTTTTTATGGCTAATTCTAATGTTTCATCAAAGTATTCATCTTTCCCTAGAATATGGGTTGATGTGGTGTTGTTCTCAACTATGTAGCCAAGACTCGCAATGTACTTCTTTAACCCACTTAGGCCTTTTACGAATTGCCCTTTGTAAGTTCCATTCAAGTTCTTCAAGAAACCAAGGGTTGAAGGTAGTGTTTCGCTAGTTAGAGTTGGTGGAAAATGTGCACGAGAAATGTAGCAAAAAGAAGAGAACGAGAAAAGAAAGAAAATTATGGATGATGAAGAGATAGATAAAGATTGGGTAGCCATCTCAAACAATGTGGAATATCGCTTCATAATCAATAATATACTTTATTTATACTAACTTATTTGAAATTAATACAATATGCAATGATTACAAAAATGAAACCACATATAGATTGCCTTAAATTAACAAAAGAAAAAACTCAATCATCAACTAATACTAGGTAAGTTGACCAAATATTTGAAATGATCAGATAATCACAACAAAAAATTGGAAAAGGTTGTGGTGATATTTTTGTAAAGAACCATTATCCTATAATAATTAGTGTGATGATTTATTGTGATAGTTCTATTATTTTGCTTTGTGTTTTTCAAAATTAGGAAAGTGACACCATTATAATCTAATAATTATATTGACCTTGCATGCTAACAATATTTATGCTATATTTTTAATGGATTTATGGGATGTTAATTTTGTTTTTAATTCTAATCCGTAAATGATTTAGATTGATAAATTAATAAAATTGTTGTCTATAGTATGATCTTTGTTCCTTTGGACTCTTTTGTTCTATATACAAAATACTACAGATGGCACCACTCTTGGTAAAGAACCAAGAGGTCACGGGTTCTAGAACCAATTCCCACACCTATATTCTTTTTATACTAAAAAAAACTTCAAGCTACAGTAACAAAAATATTTATGAAAGTGATACATTAGAACAAACTTAAAGTTAGATGGTAATATTGTGAGTGATAAATTAACTTTTAGTTAAAAATCTCGGATACTTCTTTTAAAGTAGTATTCGTTTACCCTCATTTTATCCAGCCAACATCTCACTTTATGTTATTTATCTTAAGGGTAGCCATTACATCATTTTAGGCATATGTTTCCTACACTTCTTCCAAGTCTCTAATGGAATGGCATGCATCTGAAAAATGAAAACTACATAAAAAATTGTAAAATAGTTTATTAAAATACTACAGGCTGCATCTTATAATATATTGGATAAAGTCTTGCAAAATAGAGAGTTCGTCTAAAAGGATACTTTACAATAATAAGTTGCCCATTCTCACCAGACGTGCTCTTTGCATGTGAGATATTTGAAAAACCACTAAAAATGTTGCAATTAATCTTAGATTCACTTTCCTGGCACAATTATGCGTTTTTCGATTAATGGTTCATTTTTACTTTTCAATTACTCTGGTTTGACTGCACATTTATTTCCTATGAAATGTTTTAAAAGCATGATTGAATGAGATAACTAAAATGATGCTTACACATTCACATTCAGAAACATAAATTACTACTTATTGGTTCAGAAGAAATAAAACAACTACTAAACAATTTTTTAACATCTCTAATGTACACTTGCTTGACCATATTGTACGATTATGTAGATTCTGCTTTCAACATTTTTAGCTCATGATGAGTACAATTATTCTCTTATAGGTATTATATGTTAGTGCTCGTTCTAGATCCACCACTGATGACTGTTACTTTTTACGTTCTTTTGCGTTTCTTTATATAGTAAAAAATCATCTAAAAGCATGTAGGAGTAGCCCTCATTTGCCTATATTTCCATAGTTTGTGTGAATTTTACGTGTTTTTTTTTTTTTTTTTTGTAGTATTTCCATGCACTGTAAGGCAAAAAGACACCCAATCATTGAAGTCAAGTGAAAAGACAAGTAAGAGAAAGGACAAAATAATGAAAACGGATATAAATGGACCTAGAGTGAACTGACACAGGACTAGGCCGAGTTAGAAAGAAGAATCGGTCGAGTCAGGGTGCAATGAGTCGCCTGCATGTAGTGGATTTCGAGTAACAAATTTTCGTGACCACACAAAGTCTCTCCGGACTCGAATGAGTCAGCTTTTGACAACTATATTGTGCAATTTTCGGCTCGAGTCTATAACGCTCCATTTCGAAACATGCATCTTATACTCATTTAAATATTCAAATATTGGATTAAATTTAAAATTGGCTAAGATTTACGAATGTTATAATAGATTTTTTTACTGGGTACGCGTTATATGTATGGTCAGTGTGCTCGCAGGTTGCGATGGTCCAAGTCAACAGTACAAAATGGCAAGAATTAAGAGGACTAATATGGTGATACATAAAGTAGTATATATATACGGATGTGTGTGAATGCATATACATACATGGAATGTACTTGCATGGCCACAAATACATACATCATACGTGTATGCATTATACATGCAATAGGAGGAATAACATCCATTAAATAGGGAATAAAACCGAAGGAGTGTGCAATGAATTTTGTGAAAAGCTTTATAAGTAAATCGAAATTTATAAGCACATTAAATTATGTAGAAATGATTATACCGGATATATTTTCTCCCTATTTGTTGTAGTGTTTGAATACATATATATATGTATAAACACACATATATATATATATATATATATATATATATATATATATATATATATATATATATATGTACTTCACTTGTTATATATGTTTAAGTGCATTTTCATGTAAAGTGATTTTTCTTGCTTATTTTCCTCTTTATATGATTTGATGCAATTTTTAGTATTTTAAGTTGTATTTTGAAGGTTAGAAAAATCAGAGTTTTCAAATAGTCATTTCCACAAGCATGTCCATCTAGCCCGCATTTCGTGGTACAAAAGGGCCTTACTGGGGTCTGGGTATAGTCCAAATTAAATTTCTTTGAGTCATAAATAAAAGTCGTAAAGAGACCGCGAAGAGAAAACTAGAGGAAGAGGTTCGAAAAGACAAAGGAAGACAAAGGCGCACGACTAGGGAAGGAGCCTCCCCGCACCCGATACCTTGACCTGTACCGCAACCACCGCCACTGCTGGTATCAGAATAACGGCCGATATAAATTCCATCCCATTCTGCCATTGCAATATTGGTGGGCATACCAAAAGGTATTGCCACCAATATTACCCTCACGCACATGCTCTGTTTTTTCCTCCAACCCGTCGTTGTTTATTTGTTTGATCGTATTTTCCTTATCCGATGTTGGAATCCGGTGATTCAAAATTTTACGAAAAGCTCTCCGAGAGCTACAAATTTGTAGAAAACATCAAAAGCTAATTCCTGTCTGCACGTTCTTAGAATTTGAGAAAAGTCTGACTAAGTTACGTCTCAACACTTCGACTCAACTTAACTTGATAAATGAGCACTCTCCTTCATCATTTTACGTTTTTACCGATACTCAAGGGACATTTAATTGAACTTTTATGTCTTTCACTTAGCTTAGAGTTTGGGCTCTATTAATACCCTCCCACCCTACCGCCACCCCCACCCTCCCCTTTGTAAACAACTTTTACTTCACTTTTTCTCATTTATTTTCTTCGTTTAGCTTGGAAGTTTTTTGCATAATTTTAGGGTTTTTAGTTAGGGTTTGTCCTCTTATTCAAAGAGATAAACCTTCTAGGTGGAGGAAACTCGGTTGTTACGTGGAGCTTATCGAAGATTAACGAAGATTTCTCCATCATTGAGCATTCTCTACCTCCATTTTTTCTTTATTTTTTTGTAATGTTCTCTTTTTGCTTGATGTTTTACTTTATTCTTTCTTTGATAATGTGTGAGTATTAGCTTTATTTCCCGAGGTAAGGGAATAACCCAAGCCTCGGGTTGATGTAGTGCTAATTGATTGTTCGATTTATTATGGAGATCGATAACCTAGGGTTTGAACTTAGTTGATGTGCATTGTTTGACTCATACCTTCAACTTGATCTCTCTTAGATATGCTAGGTATGGATTTACGAGTTATTAATTGTATGACTTGATCTCTCAGAAAATGGATTAGTTAAGCCTTTCATAACGTAATAGAGACCTAGAAAGAAGTTGTGTTATCAATTTGAGATAGGGGTTTAATTATCTTTATTAGGGAAACTCCATTACCTTGATCTGATCGCCTTGACAACATCTCTCCGAGGTGAGGGATTGCCTCGCATTCCCAAACCTATTGCAAACATGAATGCATTGCAAATTAAAATTTGACCAAGACTTCGTATAGTTCACAGTCAACACTTGTTGCTGAAGGTGGTGAAAAAATTAGTTTAAACATATAATATGAGTAACCATACCAGGTGGCAGGAAGACGGTTAAGAATCTATAGAAGTGGCATCACTTGTTATGACTGTTCATAGTAATGGGGATCTTCTTCATGTGCAGGATCAGAGAGACGTAAACCTTCCCTATGGAAAGTTATCCCAATTGGCGGCATCCTCTACCAATGTCCACACTCAAGTATTTACATAGAATTAGGAACATCTTAAAGGTTTCCTAATACAACGTCGTAAACTTCCAAATAACAAACCTTCTCTTAGTCATCCATCAACACGGACACACATCTTAGTTTCCTAAAAAACAAACCATCGGTAGGAGGTGTATGATATGCATTTATGTCGAAAGTGTACTCCCCAAAACTGAGACCCGTCACCATTGCATACTCCATGTATGAGAATTTAATGCATCGGGATCCTACCCGGAACCAAAGCCCATCCAGGTGTAGATCCCCGCGCACGATCTCCTGACCTAGGACACCATTTATGGCAGTTGAGGGGAATATTAGATTATCCTCGCTGAAATCCAAAAAGTGGCCGAAAACCAACACAGTTATGCATCAACAACATGTGGACTAACCTCGCTAATTCGTCCCTGATCAAGTTAATCACCTTATATCAACAATATAAGTTGATCTGGAACCTATTCGGCAGCATGGTGGGTCTCTTCCATTTCCATATATGTTGCAATTGATCAAGAAATTAATTAACAATTATATCGTACGCAAAACTAATTCGTTCCGTGTAGTACATGACAAACAGATTGTGCAACATTATAGAAGTCTACGTGCAAAAAAATATAACTCTTCATGCCAACATCTAACTGCATGATCCCTAAACATAGTGCGATATCATTCCACAAATGCACAATACATATATATATATATATATATATATATATATATACATATATATGTCTACTTAACACACCAAAATAATCATTTTCATATCAACATTATCTCATCATACTTTACGTACCAACATACATTTGCGTGCCACTAGAAAAATTGTAAAACCTATCATGCCAATAAACATTATGTGCACATAGAACACAATGAAAATTTTGTGCAACGTCTTGAAAACAACATGATACTCTACTTCCAGAACTGACAGTTAAGTGGAATGAAATCCCCTTATTTTACTACAAACGGGTCAACTATTTCAATAAGGATGTGTTGCGCCTAAAAGCATGGCTTACTTTTGTGGAAAGCAAATCACAAAAGATGATATGATACAAAAAACTCTCTTTCACTTTCCCTGCTTCAACACTTATACTAGCAAACTAGTATAGATTTGAATATGATAACCAAATAATTACCACATTCAATAAGTTGATTAACATGTTACAAATAGATGAAAGACATGATTAGGTTCTTCTGAACTATAGTGCGATACCTGCTGGGAGAAAGAAAATTTGCAAGACTGACTTTGGTAAAGTGAATAGTAAAAATAACCTCAAAGGAAAGGGACATGACGTGATAATCCTACCACGTGGTTAGTAGAGGTCGTGAGGGCCATGGAAGAGTTCATGGTAAGGGCCTTAGTGGTTCCCCCACTGAAGAGCGTCAAGAAGGTATTAGTGCTTCTTGTGGTCAAATTGGTGTGGGATCTAGTGATTATGATTTCAAGGTGCAAAACACCCCTCAAAACCATTTGAATAAAAGAGAACAAGTTGGTAATGAACCTTGCTATATGTGTGAAGATACTGATCATTGGTATAATGATTGTCATGCAAGAAACAATGTATACACCAACTATAAGAGGTATACCTAAGTAATTGTCTGTTTGATATGTATTAACTCAAGAAATACAAGTGACTGGGTCCAAAATCAAGCTTATCCTTTAACAGTTGGGACAATTTGTCTGGACCAACATGATGAGATAATTTATTTGCAGTGTTTAACCCCAAGTTTTTGCTAAAGTAAGGACATAATTATACTCTATTTTATACTTCAAACCAAACATACTTACTAACAATTATATTCAATAATATCAGTTCCATTATGGAACACTACAATAATATAAGCTACATGCGCTACCGCTCTCATCTTTTCATTCTTTTTTTCCTTCCACAAAACAACCCATTTCATTCTTCGTTTTTTTTTTTTTCTTTTAATTTTTTAATATTTGAAACATGAAACATGAATCATGAACCGTGAATTCATGAATCATAAATTCATAAAGCGTGAAATAAAACTATAACCTAATAACAAAGTTTAAACCCTAGGCGATAAATATAAACCTGAACCATGAACTCATGAACCCGTGAACCATGAATTAAGAAAAATAAAAGATTGAAACAAATTATTTTGTGTAATAAAATTAAAAAGAAAAAAAGGACTGAAAAATTGAGCGATAATACATATAACACAATTATTTATAGCCCTCGAGATCAAATCGGTCGATAGTCTACCTCATTGTATCTATTTTATCTATACCTTACTTTAAAATAAAAGAAGGAATAGTTTCAACTTTCAAGTGTGAAACGATGTCCGTCGCCGCGTAGACTCAACACCTTTCAAAATTGCTAATTCGAAACTTAGAGAGACAGTGGCAAAACCGTCATTTCACGCTATTTCCTTTTCGACAATTTCTCATTTTTCTAAGTGGTCAAACCAGAATCCACATCGCTCCATCGAAAAGGTGAACAAATCAGTCATTCCATTATTTTCCAGGGGCAATTTCGTCATTTCACATCCCAGGTATAAGTACCCAACAGTTCGCTTTCCAATACACTCTCACCACTGCCTCCCCCCTCTCTCTCTCTCTTTCCCTTTCTCTCTCTAAAACTTTTTCTCCAGCGAGTCTTCTGCGTTTCTCCACAGTCGCAAAAAGCGAGAATTTTCCTTTATTGTTTGTTTGCTTGTGTATATAATTTTTACGAGAGCAACCGCAGGACGACGGCGGCGTTGGCGGCGCGGACGCGGAAAAGAACGCGTCGTTTTTAAGTTCAATTACTGGAACAAAAATCCGATTTTCTAAAGTTGCGTTGTTTGATCACTGGAACTGGCGGAAATGGTTGATTGATTTTGATTTTATTGACCTAAAAAGTGAAACGAGGGTTTGGGAAGCGAAATTCGTCGTATATATGGGAAAAGTAGGGGTAGCGGTGGCGGCGGGGTGTGCGGTGGCGGCGTGTGTGGTTGCGGCCGTCATGGTCGGGGGGAGGGTGAGACGGAGGCGAGGCTGGAGGCGAGTGGTGAGGGTGCTTGAGGAGCTCGATGAGGGTTGCGCTACGCCAGTGTGGAGGCTGCGGCAGGTTGTGGATGCTATGGCAGTTGAGATGCACGCTGGCTTGGCCTCTGAGGGCGGGTCTAAGCTTAAGATGCTTCTCACATATGTAACAAACCTTCCTACTGGGTAATGCTTGGATAGTTGAAGTGTTTTTATTGTGTGAATCTGTTTAATTTGTCAATTAATTGACTTTGCTTGGTTTTGCCCATTTCTTTTACTTGAAGAGTATGGGTTTCTTGTGTGGTTGGTTTATCTATTTATGTTAGTGTTAGTATTGAAGTGTTTCTGCTGTGTTTGATTGGTTCCTCTGTTAGGTTAATTTTCCTTGAACACATTGTATCTTCTAATTAATTTTTGGTTTTTTCTCTCAAATGATGCATCAATTAATGTGCTCTTCAAGAGCCTTGATGTTTTTATTGTTTTTCTCTTATCAGAAACGATGATTTTGCAAATTTGTAGGTTGTTTAGTACATTTTTTACCTTGTCCAGAGTTGCCATTTAACTAAGCTGAATATTAGCACATGATCGTTATTTATTGAATCCGTGTAATCTCATAAATCCTGGGCAATCAAAATGACAGTGTTCCTAGGTTTTATTCTTTTGTTTTAGATTGATTCAAAGATCAGTTTATCCAAGCACAGACAAATAATTTCATTAATGTGCTGAGGAATCTATGTTTTGGTTGCTTACTACTTGACAAACGTGGTGTCAGATTATGAGTCAACGTTTCCTATTGTCTCTTTTCATTTTGTTTATAGTGCAATTAATAGTTTCACTTTTTCAAAATTACGGGTTACTTTATTTAATGGTAACTTTTACCCTTTTTGTTGCTATGAGATTTTAATATGTATTTGAAAAGTATCTGTTGGTTCGTGGATCTATTCCTTGACGTTACAATGTGAGGGTATCTGGTGGGAAAACCAGATAATTTCCATTCTCTTATTATTCTTTTCGGGTTTCAGGGAACGACATAACATGCTGACTTCTGTTCTACGTTTAATTCTCATATCAAATTTGATTTAGCTGCAGTGTTTTACTCTGCAAAAGTTCACATGTGCTCAGATGGGTTGTTAGCCACAATTGATTGAATGTTTCATAAGATTAGTAATGCAGGCATTTTGGTTTAAGACTATGCCTTCAGTCTTTGATTTTCCATTTATTAGTCTGTATGTGATGACATTTTTTTATATAATTGTTTAAATCAAAATAGTCCTGTTTTTCTTAATGCCGATAACTTTCATTGTTTATAATTGAACATTTGTTTCCAGGAATGAGAAAGGGATTTATTACGCTCTAGATCTTGGCGGTACTAATTTTCGAGTCTTGCGGGTTACGCTGGGGGGGCAAAGGTCTTCTATCATTGGACATGATGTTGATCGTCAGCCCATTCCACAGCACTTGATGACAAGCACAAGCGAGGTAGCTTAGCTTTGTTCCTTATTGCCTATTTCTTTTTCTTGTTCTCGGCATTATTAGTTCGTGTGATTTGGAAAATCATTGTTCTTTTTACTTGTCTCACATTCCACTCTCAGGAGCTGTTTGATTTTATAGCCACATCATTGAAGGATTTTGTCGATAGGGAAGAAAATACTTCTGAGTCTACACAAGGGGACAGAAGGGAACTTGGCTTCACATTTTCATTTCCAGTGAAACAGGTTTCTTCATCGTCTGGGACTCTAATAAAATGGACGAAAGGATTCTCCATTGAAGACATGGTGAGTTGAGTTATTCTTTTTTGTTTGCATTCTCTTGTCCCATACTTGTTGTCCACCAGGAAGAGTTGATGTGGCAGCGATGTCCACATTTATTTCACAAAAATAAGTTGTATGTCGTATATAGGTGCGAATTTATAGTTTTAAATAATAAGGATGTCATATATTTATCTAATTGACTAAAAACATAAAGCTACATATTTAGGAAACCAAACTCTTATTTTAGGATAGATAGAATGACAAATTATGCCCCAGTTTCTAACCTACAATATCACTCAAGATAGAAGGAATCGACTTGAGCTCTTTTTTTAGAGATAACACAATTAATCTTGATCATATTGTTGTTGTATTATTTACTTTGTTTTTAGTATAAGATAACATTTGGATGTTTGAAATTTGTTAATGTTTCAATGTAATAATACGTTGGCTCACAAAATGGAAAAATATAAACCATTCAGAGGAACAAAATATGTCTATTTAATTTTCCATTTCAAATTATCACAAAAACAGGTTAAACACGAGAACTAAGGGGTGTTTTTCTTTGCTTTAACTTTTGATTAAGTGATTTAATATAGAGATCGTAGTAAAATTGGTATTTATAAAAAGTAGGTAGTGTTTGAGAATAAAAATATTTTTAGTAAATCTAGGTGTTTGATATTTAAGTAGCTTTTAACTTAAAAGAGAGAAGAAAAATCTAAAAGTTAAAAAAAAAAAAAAAACAAAAACAAATAAAAAGCATGTCCAAACTGCTTTATACTTTTGGGAATTTTTTTTTTTCTTAAGTAGAAGTAGCAAGGAGCAAACACCTTTTATTGCTTTTGAAAAACTGAAAAGCTAAAAGTTGGTCAAATTAGCAATGAAAAACACCCATTTACACTACTAGTGTTGGATCGATCAATCAGAGGATAATATTATTAATTATATTGCTTCTATAATGCCGATTAAATTAAGAGTGCAAGTCTATTCTTTTAGTGGAATATAATATAATTAATATGATAAGTCTAAGAGTTAACCGGGTCGTATTTAATTTATTGGAGTTCAATATAGTTGGGTCCGACTAGGTCCCTTTGGTGGCTCAGTGTGAACTGGAATAAATTATAAAGATTATAATTTATTACTATAATATTATGATATTATAGAATATGGAGATATCCAGTATTGGTACACGTGAAAATGCATGCATTTTAGGTCGATTTAAGTGTCGCTTTAATGATATTTTAATGCACATTTGATCGTGTATCTTGCATATTTGTATTATTGGGTCATTTAATGTGTTGAGCTGCCTGTTGGTGAACAGAAAAATGGAAGTTAGAGACTCAGATACACTCTCCTGTCTTCAAACGTGTGTGAAAGTTAAATTAATTTGATGACTTCTCCTTTGCTCACCTAGAACCTGTAATCCATGTTGCATTAGATTTGTGTTTCTCGATCACTGATTAATAAGTTGTTGTAGCTGATGGCTTCGAAAAGGTGGAAGCACTCAGTTTTGCTGATAATTTTATTGACTGATCCATCAGAGACATTTTGGTTGAAGATGTATATCTTATGTATAGTGTGCACTTGATTGTAGGTTGGTAGAGATGTATCCCAGTGTTTACAGCAGGCAATGAGTCGAAAAGGCATCGACATGCGTGTGGCTGCTCTTGTAAGCACTTATCACTTCTACTTATGCATGTTGTAGTTTGATGACTATCAAGGTGA
Organism: Ajuga chamaepitys; assembly: GCA_958295605.1. NCBI lineage: Eukaryota > Viridiplantae > Streptophyta > Magnoliopsida > Lamiales > Lamiaceae > Ajuga > Ajuga chamaepitys. The sequence goes on from OY282507.1 coordinate 52,062,018, forward strand.
AAGAAGATGTTTATATTGGGTATAGGGCTATTCAACTTCAACTGCAACATGACTGTGTGCAGTGGGACTAGATATAGCCTCATTATGCAATGGGTATTGACTGTGCCAGATTTGGGCTTTTATATTATTGATTTATGATTTTACACCTATCCTTAGTTCAATTCAATTTATTTTTATTTTGTCATTTTGTGCCACCGACCTATCTCTTGCTAATGAGAACGAGCAAATAATGCCTTTTCATCTTGTTAAAAAATTATAATCTTTATGATTGACCATCATGAAGATTATTTGAGAAAATATTCAAGTATGCTCTTTGTTATAAAATAGCACTAGAATTAGAATGCTCTTTACTTGTTAGGTTATGGAGATTTCTGCCACATGATGTAACATTTATTTTCTTAAGCATCTATATGTGGCCATCCTGTGTAAGTTTTGTGAGCATATCTCTCTGGTAATACTTTAGCGTAGCAGTGCTTGCAGCTACATCATTCAAAGTTTATTCTTATGCAGATAAATGACAGTGTAGGAACCTTGGCTCTTGGGCATTATCATGATGAAGACACGGTAGTTGCTGTGATCTTTGGAACAGGTACCAATGCCTGTTATTTGGAGCGGGCAGATGCTATCATTAAATGCCAAGGTCTTCTTTCAACTTCCGGAGGCATGGTATCTTTTCAGCATGTGATTAAGCAATACTTATTATTTGACTATGCACACTGGATTAAGTTTTCTTGTTTCTTTTGCTTATTTCACGGTGTTCGTTGGGTCATTAGGTAGTCAACATGGAATGGGGAAACTTTTGGTCATCTCATTTGCCTAGAACATCGTATGATGTGGACTTGGATTCTGATAGTCCTAATCCAAATGATCAGGCAAGATTACATTTTAGCCTATATACATATTTTTTTTCCCCTAACTTCAGCATTATGACGCAACATTTTAGCTTGATAGCTATGCGATTGGATGACTGATAAGTATCATGCTGCAGGGATTTGAGAAAATGATCTCAGGAATGTATTTAGGTGACATTGTGCGAAGAGTGATTCTTCGGATGTCGCAGGAGTCTGATGTTTTTGGGCTCGTTTCTCCGAAATTACACGTACCTTTCATCTTAAGGTAATGATCTCATCGTTTTCTATTTCTATATTTTGCAATATTGCCTGCCTTTGAAGTGTTGTTTGTACCTCCTTAGTTAAAAGTTTAAATGTGTTAACTGGGGCGGTTGTTGGACATGGTATCTGAACTTGTCATGTGTTCAAATCTCTCTTATCCGTTTGTATAGAAGTTTCCGTGCAAGGCTTCTTAACACGAAGTAACTTGCCTGCTCGTTAAATGGCTTATGTTGAAGATATTAAAATATCAAATGAGACTCTTCTCTGTAAGTTTAACTTCTAAATAAAATGACCATCCGAGCATTGAGGAACAAAAATCAATAATTATCTGGGAAATAAAATTGAGAATCCTAGTTTGAGCAGCAATCAAGACTGTTAAAAAATTGGTGATTGTTGGAAATTCTAGGCCAACGTTAATCACTGATTTATACCAAATATTGTTTATCTTGGACAAAATGAGTCCAACTAAGACTTCAAATTATGGATCACATATCTTTGGATTTAATGAGACATATGTTGTCCATGTAGAGCTTCGTAGAAATTTTGGACCAACATTATTGAATATAATGTACACGGATGTTTTGAGATCACCCAATTAAGGTGATGTACTAAAATTTATTTGATGTGTCTAAATTAGCATGATATAATGTAAAATTTATTTGATGTGTCTAAATTAGCATGATATAATGTGTTTATATCATGAAGAGATTATCTATTTGTTAATGGTCCAAATTGAAACTCAAACGAGATTTGTAGTAACAAGGGGTTAATGACCCCATTTGACACGATATGAGAAGTTTGTCTTTCCTTTTATAGTAAATGTAAGGAGACCCATCTTGCACTCAAATGGAAGATCAAAACCCTCCTCTAATGATCAAAGCGCACTTACTGAAACGGGGGTTCCAGTTCCACACTAAGATTTTTTTCCCTTCCCATTAACCTTGGTGTTTCTGCATGATTCATTTAGAGAAATCTAGAGTTTAATATGCTGAAAGGTTGACTGTACACACACCGCAACATCTCAACTTAAATAAAAGATTTTTCCATGTTACATTTTTTTGAGTTGTTCTTCTATCTTCAATTTCAACAGCATCTTCATTATGTTTGACTGGTCTTGGGCTTTATCCTTTGGCACTTTTTTAAATTATGAAGTTAAAGTTTCTTATTGATTAGTAGCAATCAGATGATAGATGTAATAATATTTTTAGCGCCCCTATACATGCTAACAAGTTAATTATATGGGAACCTGGAACTTTTTTGAGTGAGATTGGATTCTAAACTACTTTGCTTAAGCTTTTAAAAGAGGCGCTCATTCAACACGGCAATCTTCTTTGACAATAACATAGATTCCTTTGCTCAAATTTCTCCTAGCCCCTTCTATCTGAATACTTTGCTTCAGTAGGAAATAACTCACCCTGTGTCACTTGTTAAAGATGTCCAAATATATTATGTCATCTGAAAGAAGTTTTTAAATGAGGTGGCTGTTTAACATAAAAAATGAAGAAGCACAACCATAATTGCTAGGTTGAATATTGGTGGATGCTCTTTTGCTGATCATGCTTAAAATTCTGGAAGGATGACACGTGAATTGTTATGGGCATCTTCTCTGCGAGTTTTCTTTATCTGTGATATTCGGTGCACTTCATGCAAATGGAAGAAAGAGTACGAGATTATCTGATGAATTGAACTTGTTTAGAAATTATATGTTCTTTTTCAATCAAATCCATTCCTCTGAAATTTTTCACCATCGGGATTATACAATATTTTTCTTTGTAAAAAGCATTAGAAAGAAGTGAAATATAGAAGCTGTATTTGATTGGGGCTTTGCTTAATTGACCCACTTGAGGCTGGTAAAATGTGCTACACGTTAATCTGACATAATACGTATGTGATGCATGACTTTGGCATGTGTACATTAAAGATATTTGTACATGTATCGGTATGTACGTGAGATACTACATGGCTTGGAAAAGCAGCCTATTGTATACTCAAAGACACCCTGTATGTGGGGCAGTTTACACGAATGCATGGCAGACTAGCCCCCGCTATCATCATTATCTGGAGTCTGGACAAAGATTCACACTCATTTTAAGGGGTGCTTTTCATTGCTTTTGATTTGAAAAAAGTGATTAAATTTAGAGATTGTGGGAAAATCACTTTTAAATAGAAGTAGATAGTGTTTGAGATATGTGATTGTGGGAAAAAGCAAGTCACAGCTGCTTGCTGCTTTTTCTTGAGCAGAATTTTCAATTAGCAAACACCTCTTATAGCTTTGCAAGGCTGAGAAGCTAAAAGCAGGGGTGTTTAAGCACTGAAAAGCACCCCTTTAGCCAATTTGCAAAATGACATAGCATTAACAAGTGTAAATATCTGCTGTCAAGTCGGTTGTTAAACTGCTTCTGCACTCACGCCTTTGCTTCTCGTGAGTTGATATCATGTGCTTGAATGAATTATAGTCTGATTGTTTCTGAACTTTTCAGGACACCTATGATTGCTGCTATGCACGAGGATGATTCCCCCGACTTGGCAGAGGTTGCCAGAATATTGGAAGAGACACTTGAGGTGGAACTTTTCCATTTCCTTTCATTCTGTGCACCTTAAGAGCTGAACTCATTTATTCTTACTTTTGTTTATATTCTTCCAGATCTCCGAAGTTCCTCTTAACGTCCGAAAGCTTGTCGTGAAGGTGTGTGACGTGGTAACCCGCAGAGCAGCCAGATTAGCAGCTGCTGGCATTGTTGGCATATTGAAGAAGATTGGCCGGGATGGAAACGGAGGCTTTACAGGTGGTAAACCTAAAACCGGGATCCAGCTGAAGATGAGAAGAACGGTAGTGGCAGTCGAGGGGGGCTTGTACGCAAACTACACAATGTTTAGGGAGTATCTGAATGAAGCAATGGAACAAATACTAGGTGAGGATGTCGCCAAGCACGTGGTAATCAAAGTGACCGACGATGGCTCAGGTATCGGAGCAGCTCTTCTTGCTTCGTCTCACTCGGCATCTTCTTCCGTACAGTTGCTATAGATACACATATTGTCTATATATAGCCCCTGTAAATTTGTAGAAATTATAATCCATATCTTATATTGGATGCAGAAGGGAAGATTGTGCATATGTGTCTTGGTAGGCTTCTCAATGATATTTGAGAATTCACTTTAGATTATAAGAAAAAAACTATGGAGTTGTCAAGTCTCATTGTCTTCCAGTCTGTATTATAGGTATAGGTTTGAAGTATTGAGTTCAATTCTATTTATTCATTTATTTATCATATATCCCAGTCGAATTTCTTTGCCAGTAATGATGCATTTGATTGCCTATTTCTCCTTCCTATGCCTCTGAAAACCAGTTATAGCTTATATAAGGTCAATTTGAAAGAAATGGATCCTCTCCTGGACAGGTGCCGGACATACAGTGCTAGATATCAAAACAATGTCTTTTGGTCAAAACGACGATGTTCTGGTCCAGATCAAAACATCGTCATTTTTATGTCCAGTATTGCGTGCTGGGGCCTGGACACACCTGCCCAGTAGTGAATCCTGATCTGACTTTTGGTAAGATGTTCAACTAAGCATTATGCCTTTGTGTTTGATCATTGTGCCTGCATTTATTTGGATTTCACACTATTGATAGCTTATATTTACAAATCTATAATCTATAACTATTATGAAAGTGTAGATAATTCTATAGAATTTTTAATATGTCTATTATATTTCTAATGAGTGTTAATTCTTACGTTAAATTTCATGGAACTTTTTATTCCACATTGAATGATACTACCTCCGTCCCAGCTTAACCTGTCTACTTGCCATTTTAGTTTGTCCCACCTTAACCTGCCCATCCCATAAATAGCAAATTTCTTTCACAATCTCCACCCTCAAAATCTTCATTCTCAATCTCCATCTTTAAAAAAGTCAAAGATTCCACAAAATCTGCTTTTTCTTAATCCCCGTGCCCGGTCAATCTAGGCCGGTTAAGCCGGGACGGAGGGAGTATATAATTCACTTGTGATCTCTTGTGAAGAGTTCTTGACCCTCAAACTAGCTACCAATACTTTAGTGAAAAATTGTTGACCCCTTAAGTCAGCTACTAATACTTTTACTTAATATGAAATTGCTAACCTGCCAAGCCAGCTACCTATATTTTTTATTAATATGAAATTAATGACTCCATGTGAAAAAACAGTTGACACCTCAAACCAGCTACAAATATTTCTGCTTAATTTAAAAGTTATGAACCCTTGTGAATATTTACTCCTCAAGCCACCAACAAACACTCGCTCTATATGAAACTTTTGAGTCTTGTGAAAAATTGTCGACTCCTCAACCTAGCCATCAATACTTTTGCTTAATATGCCACTTGTGAAATTTTTTTGGCCCTCAAGTTAGCTACCAACACATTTGTTCAATATGAAACTGATGCTCTCTTGTGGAACATGGATGACTCCTCAAGCTACCAACATTTTTTCTTAAAATGAAACTAATGATCCCTTATGAAAAACCGTTGACCCCTCAAGCCAGCTTCAAACACTTTTGTTTAATATGAAACCGATGGCCTCTTGTGAAAAAATGTTGACCCCTCGAAGCAGCTTTCAACACTTTTGCTTGATATGAAATTGTTGACCCCTTAATCCAACTACCAATACTCTTGCTCAATATAAAACTAACGGCCCCTGGTGAAAAACGGTTGACACCTAAAGCCAGCTACCAACACTTTTGCTAAATATGAAACTGACAACCATTTGTGAAAAATGTTGACCCCTCAAGCCAAATACTAATACTTTTGCTCAATATGAAACTGATGACCCCTTGTGAAAAACTATTGACCGATCAAGTTAGCTATCAACACTTTTGATCAAAATGAAACTGATTACCCCTTGTGAAAAACTGTTTACGCCTCATGTTCGGTACCAATACCTTTGCTTAATTTAAAGTAATGACCCCTTGTGAATAACTATTTACCCCTCAAGCCAGTTACCTTTTGCTTAATAATTGAAACTAATGACCCTTGAAAAATTGTTGTCCCCTCAAGCCAGTAATCATTACTTGTGTTCAATATGAAACTGATGACCCCCTATGAAAAACTATTGACCCCTCAAACCATCTACCAATGCTCTTTCTTAATGTGAAACTGGTGACCACTTGTGAAAAACTATTGACCCCTCAAACCAGCTACCAATACTTGTGCTTAGTATAAAGCTAATGAACCCTTGTGAAAAACTGTTGACCTATCAAGCCATCTATCAACTCTTTTGCTCAATATGAAACTGATAACCCCTTGTGAAAAACTGTTGACCCCTAAAGCCAACTACCAACACTTTGCCTAATATGAACTAATGACCCCTTGTGAAAAATTGTTGACCCCTCAAGTCAGCTACCAACACTTTTGTTAAATATGAAACTGATGACCCCTTGTAAAAAGTTGTTAACCTCTCAAGCAAGCTACCAACACTTTTGCTTAATATGAAGTTGATGACCCCTTGAAAAAAATTGTTGACCCTCAAACTAGCTACCGATACTTTTGCTTAATATGGAATTAATGACGCCCTGTGAAAACTATTGACACCTTAATCCAACTACTAAAACTTTTTCTTAATATGAAATTGATGACCCCTTGTGAAAAACTGTTGACCCCTCAAGCCACTTACTAACACTTTTGCTTAATACGAAATTGTCGAGCCTTCAAGCCAGCTACCAACACTTTTGCTTAATATGAAACATATGACCCCTTGTGAAAAACTGTTGACCCCTCAAGCCAGCGACTAATACTTTTGCTTAATACGAAACTGTCAACCCCTGAAACCAACTACTAACACTTTTGATAAATATGAAATTGATGACCCTTTATGAAAAACTGTTGACGGTTCATGTTAGCTACCAATACTTTTTCTTAAAAGTGATGACCCCTTGTGAAAAACTATTGACCCTTCAAGCCAGTTACCAACATTTTTTACTCAATATGAAACTGATGGCCCTTGTGAAAAACTGTTATCCCCTCAATTCAACGACCAATACTTTTGCATAATATGAAACTAATGACCCCTTGTGAACAATTTTTGACCCCCACGCCATCTACCATTACTTTTGTTCAATATGAAACATATGACACCTTGTGAAAAATTGTTGACCCCTCAAGCCAGCTGCCAATACCTTTGCTTAATATGAAACTGATGACCCCCTGTGAAAAGTTGTTGACCCGTCAAGCCAGTTACAACCCTACTCAATATGAAATTAATGACCCCTTGTGAAGATGTATTAACCCTCAATCCAGCTACGAACACTTCTGCTTCATATGAAATTGATGACCCCTTGTGAGAAACTTTTGACCCCTCAAGCCAGCTACCAACACTTTTTCTCAATATGAAAGTGATGACCTCTTGTGAATATTCTTAACCCCTCAAGCTAGCTACAGACACTTTTGCTGAATAAGAAACTAATGACCTCTTGTGAAAAACTGTTGACCCCTCAAGCAAGTTACCAACACTTTTTTGTTAATTGAAAATGTTGACCCCCTTGTGAAAAACTATTGACTCATCAAGCTTGCTACCAACACGATTTCTCAATTTGAAATTGATGATCTCTTGTGAAAACTGTTCACCCGTCAAGACAGCTACCGACACCTTTGTTTAATATGAAACTTATGATCCCTTCTGAAAAACTATTGACCCCTCAAGTTAACCACCAATACCTTTGCATATTATAAAATTGATGACCCTTTTGAACAACTATTGCCCCTCAAGCCAGCTACCATTACTTTTGTTCAATATAAAACTGATGACCCCTTGTGAAAAACTGTAGATCCTCAAGCCAGGTACCAATGCTTTTGATTAATATGAAACCGATGACCCTTACAAATAAATGTTGACCCCTCAAGCCAGCTATTAACACTTTTGATTAATATGACATTGATGACTCCCTGTAAAAAAATATCGATCCTTTAAGCTAGCTACCAACACTTTTGCATAATATGACGTTGATGACCCCTTATGAAAAACTGTTAATCTCTCAAACGTGTTACCAACACTTTTACTTAATATGAAATTGTTGACGTGTCAAGCACTATCAACACTTTTATTTAATATGAACATGTTCACTCCTTAAGTCAGCTTTCAACACTTTCTTTAATTTCTTCCAAGTTGTGAAATTGTAGAACCTTTTTCTCTCCTCTGTCAACCCATCAATAATCCTCTTTTTCTTTTTTTTTTTTATATGTCGACATTTTTCATCTATTGATTATCTATTGGATTGTGAAACTTTTAATATTATTTGATGCTACTATGTAGATCATCAATGGTTCAAGTTCATAATTCGTCTATTTATAGTAGAGGTGACAAAATAAGCTCGGTCCAATGAGACAATCTAACTTGCCCGATATTTTGAATGAGTTGAGCTATAGAAATCTTAATTCGACGTGCTCCACCAAATTATATTTTATCTTATTTATTTTATTGTTAAACAAAAAAGAATTACTAAACTGTTTAGTTTAGTGGCCTCTTCATATTTTATTATTATTTAGATGGGTTTGGAACCGGCGATCCAATTTTGCGATGTATAAAATACTTTTTGTTGGGCCCATCCCCATCCGAATGGGCCGGCCCAATACAAACATCCCACAGTAACATCTGGAGACGTAGCGAGTGTCTAAAGGAAGGCCACATCATCATCGATCAGTAACGATAAACTGATAACTGCTGCAGGAAGAGGAAGAAATAACTGTGTGAGCCATAAACATGGCGAGATTGTGCTTGCAATTGAGCACCGTCATGGGTACAAATCTTACAATGGTTTTCGCACAACAAACTGGTGGAAGAAAAAAGAGCAGTAAAATTGAGAAAGTTGAGCTTCCAGATAATGCGAAAGGTTCACGAATTCTGATACTAGGTGGCACTGGAAGAGTTGGAGGTTCTACTGCGGTTGCCCTCTCCAAATTCTGCCCGGATCTCCGTATTGTAATTGCTGGTCGGAACAGGTTTGAATTTCGCCTTTGCAAATAGCTCTCCCCGTGTGTGTGTGTGTGTGTGTGTGTGTTTGAATCTGCGGCATATTGTTATGGTTTTTGTGAGCTTGTCTCCTTGTATCGAAGGTGACATGGCTATTTACTGAAAGAATTAGTATTTGTGATAATTCGTTAACCGAGTTGCAGTTTTAGGGTTTTAGCCCTCTATTTTGGAACTTTGTTTTTCATTGAAGAACTCTCTCTCTCTCTCTCTCTCTCTCATTTGTGATAAATCGTTAACCGAGTTGCAGTTTTAGGGTTTTAGCCCTCGGTTTTGTGTTTTTGCAGTTTGCTAAACATTTCTTTGGTTGCAATTTGCCACTGGACTTGCAAGTTGTTGCAAATTTCTATCTATTACTATTAGCCGTTGATTGATTTACATGTATCCAGCTATTGCCGGTGAAGATTTTTTTCCAGATGACAGTTTGCATCATTTTTCAAATGGTAAATTACAATAACAACAAAAAGTTTGTGTGATAAAGTGCAAAAGTACGAAAGTTTGGATGGACATCCCTATCGAATACATGTATTTCATAAGATAATTGCTGCATTTGGTTATTTATTACAATGTTTAGATGTTGTAAAGCAATTTTTGCATCAAATCTGGCTCTTTTCTGCTATTCAATAAGTTTGTAGAACTTTTTCGTAGTGTATTTTGAATTTGGTTGATTGATAGAGACAAAGGTGCTGCTATGGTGGCAAAACTAGGCAACAACGCTGAATTCTCTGAAGTTGACATTAATGATAGTGAATCGTTGGACGAAGCTTTGAAGGGTTTGTGATTCTTCCAATAGTCTTTAAGTAATGATTCATTCGTATTTGTTTATTAGATGAACTGATTACACTATAGAAAATGTTAACACGACAATTTCAACTAGCCATGTGTAGGTGTGGATCTTGTTGTTCATACTGCCGGGCCATTTCAGCAAGCTGCGAAATGCACTGTGCTTGAAGCTGCTATTCAGAACAAGGTGAGAGAAAGGTAATGAACATGCCTATGTCTTAATTATATTGGTTGGTAGATTTTTATCAAGAAACGAGCATGATCTTAATTGCTTCCATTTAAGCAGGTTGCATATCTTGATGTGTGTGACGACACAAGCTATGCTCAGCGTGCAAAGTCCTACATGAATAGTGCTGTAGATGCAAATATTCCTGCGATAACAACCGGCGGAATCTACCCAGGAGTCAGCAACGGTTCTGTAGCATTATCCTTGTAAAGCTGTTGAAACATTCACAAACCTTATAATACATATACACAGCTTTTTGTTTGATCTTTATTGAACTTGCTGCAATTGTTTGTTGGGCTGACATGGTCATTTTTTCTTGAGATCGGTATGGTTTTGTCACGTCATATTTTTGGGGTCCAGCACGATTCTCGCCTAACTGATATTTAACATCGTAAAGACACCACTTTTTAATGTGATAATTAACACCATGTGTTGACATTATCTGCTTCACTACACCATCACTTACTGACTTGTGCCTTGTATATGTTATTGGCATTAGATGTGCAATTTCCACATATTAATGTTTGTGCATTGCTGTTGCAGTGATGGCGGCAGAGCTAGTTCGTGCAGCCAAAACGGAAGGCAAAGGTGAACCAGAGAGGCTGAGGTAAGTGCTTGGTTCCATAAAATATAATTTCATTGATTCGATTAATGAAATGGAAGTTAATTGGATCTGACAAGTGTATATAGCATGAACGGTTGGAAAAAGTATCTGTTCTTTATCAGGAGAATAATCACCAGCTTATTTCATGCATATTACTAGCCTGGTTTGGGGGGTTGATGGAGCTGATCTAGTGTAATAATTTCCATCTTATTACGTCATATTGGTGGCTCAATTCTATGCAAAATATTAGGCATGCTATCTCATAAGAAATGACTATTCAGGATGGAGATGGACAGAACAATGGTCTTTGAAATCGACCTTGCTCTGGGCAGCTTCGGCTGATGGGATTCATCCCGGGATATCTTTTCTTTCATCCAGATATATCTATTTTCTTTTCAATTAAATAATCTCCTCTTTACTCTATCAATAGGTGCCTATAATATTGAACAGAAATGTAGAAACGCACAAACTTCTTCATGCCATGTAATAAAAGCACTGGTAGCACATTGTGACAGCTATATAATCTCAATAGATGGGAAATGAAATAAATTATTGATTTCCTTTTTTTTCTCTTAAAAAATCCTGTAAAACTAATCGAACTAACATGTTTTCTTGCTCTTAGGTTCTATTACTACACTGCAGGCTCGGGTGGTGCTGGTCCAACAATATTATCGACTAGCTTCTTACTTCTGGGTGAGGAGGTCGTTGCTTATAACAAAGGTTAGCTGTTTGACGCTCATATTTTAATATTTTAGATTTTGGGGTCCAGTTGCCTTCTGTTGTTGATGTTAATCGGATTCGTGGTATATGACAGGAGAGAAAGTCAAACTGAAGCCGTACAGTGGAATGCTGAACATTGATTTCGGAGAAGGAATTGGAAAGAAGGATGTTTTCCTTCTGTAAGTTTCTAAAAATAGTATTTTATCAAAATTATTGACACAATACACTAAACGTCTATATTTGTGTTTTCTTACATTCGTTACATTGTCGCTTCTAATGTTAACGAGCGTGTCAAAATCAGATTTAGCTATATTTTGTGTCTTTCACGAATAATGTTTAAAGAAATAATAGTTTCAGAGGATCAAATCACCTTAATATTACATTCAAGAAAGTACTTTAAAGATTCTTGCTAAAAGAATGTGGTTTTTCAGGAATTTACCAGAGGTAAGAAGCATCCACGAGGTCCTTGGAGTACCAACTGTCAGTGCACGGTTTGGAACTGCACCATTCTTCTGGAATTGGGGAATGGTAGCAATGACGTATTTGTTTCCGCCTGTAAGTGAAATAAAATCTGATAACCGAATAAAGTTTCTTTGATTTCCACGGTTCAACACGTGAGCAACTAATAATGGTCTCTTCTGTAATCTGTAATTGTTTATAATATCTCCAGGAAACCCTGAGAGACAGAAGTAAAGTTCAAGAATTAGTCGACTTGTTTGACCCTATAGTCAGGGCAGTTGATGGAATTGCTGGAGAAAGGGTGTCAATGAGGGTATATTTACTATCATACGTCGTTCTTCCTCTTTATACATAGCAACCAAGTTGTCTGACACTTCTTGTCGAAACAGGTTGATTTGGATTGTTCAGATGGAAGGAGTAGAACAGGAATATTCAGCCATAAAAGTCTATCTCAGTACGTATCATCTGCTCTTACTTACACTTCAGATATTCAATGAAGATATACTGTTTAAGTGTTATTTTCTACAAATCAATGTTTTTCAGATCAGTCGGAGTTTCAACATCTGCATTTGTTCTGGCCATCCTTGAAGGAAAGACGCAGCCCGGAGTTTGGTTTCCAGAAGAGGTATCCGTGCTAAAGAGTTAGGAATGTGGCCATACTATATAGTCTACTCAAACTAACTTGCTTATTCTTCTTTGCTTAGCCTCAAGGTATCGCTGTTGAGGCAAGGGAAACTCTTCTTAGCCGTGCTGCCCAAGGAACCATCAATTTCATCATGAATAAGTATGGTTCCATAGTACAACATTTCTGTTCAGTTTTGCCTAATACAAAACATCTTGGTCAGTTTTTAAGGAAAAAAAGAAAGAAAGAAAGAAACGCCGTTGTTCTGTTTTCACCAGTCCCCTGAAATGGGTGAAATGGTATCCAAATGTTCTGATGTTCTCAAGACCTCCAAAACTTTAAAATGTAAAGTATTTGCTGTATATTTAGGTATTTATGCACTAGATGAATGATGAATATCTTGAAAGTCTTAGTTTAAAGTATTTCTAAATATTTTCTCTCATACAATATAGTAATCTTGCTTTATACAAGTCTTGTTAACTAAATTGTGGTTCCATTTAATAGGGCACCATGGATGGTTGAAACAGATCCTAAGGAGATAGGTTTCGGGATTTATGATTGAAATGTCCCTGTCAAAATCATGTAGACGTTATGCTGTTGAGGACAGAAAGGTAAATTCATTTTTCCTTGTCTTTCGTATAATTTTAATCAATAGCTGACTGGCAGCCGCAGGGCAGCCCTCAGTGCCCACAATTTCTCGTGCTTTTGAAGAAGTGATTAAAATTAGAAATTACAGAAAAATTACTTATAACTAAAAGTAGGTAGTGTTCAAGAATAAAATGTTTTTGGCCAAAATTTCAAAATTGCAGTGTTTGATAAACAAGTGCTTTTTATCACTTACTTTACTTAAAGAAGTTTGACAAATTTACAAAAATGGCAAGAAGCTACTAAAAGCAACCCATTTGTTGCTTATGACTTTTGGCTTTTAAGTGCTTAATTATAGTAGAAACAATTATTACCAATACTCCATTGAACTTAAATTAAGTTAAGATCTCAAAAGTGCTTTAAATAAGTAATGGAAAATACTCCCACAGTCGTTTTGGGGGACATTCGCCCTGGGAACCCTAAAATTTATACAAGTGTGTTACATATTAGGTGTGTATATATAGTCATATGGCTCAATAAAATATTGTAAATAATTTTAGTGGCACATCAAATTTTTATGAGATTATTAATAGGCCCAACTCATTCCCCAAATCTAATAAAATCAAATCAAAAGTTTCTCCTCTTCTACAAAAATTCTCTTCTAAAATGCTACTCTCTCCGTCCCGGTCTAATTGGCCAACCTTGTCTGGACACGAAGACTAAGAAAAAACAGATTTTGTGGAATCTTTGACTTTTTCAAAGATGGAAATTAAGAGTGGAGATTTTGAGGATGAAGATTGTGAGAGAATTTGTCATTTATGAGCTAGGGCAATTAGGTTGGGACAAACAAATATAACAAGTTGACCAATTAAGTCGGGACAAAGGGAGTATTTGTTATTCAGTCCTTTTTCCCTTCTCTGTTTCTGATTAATTTTATTGCATTGCAATATAAAATTAAGTAAGGAAAATATGGGATGATCGTTGTGATTGCGGTCGATTTTAAATAATAATTCGATATTTATTTCTACTCTACATTTTTTGTAGGTGTGACACGTTTTTAACATTTTGGATGTCAACTAATGAAGTATATAATTCAGCTTTGATAATTCTCGGGAGATGAACTTTTTGAAGGTTAGAGTAGAATATGTATCTACAACTTGAAAAAAATATTGATACAACAGCTCTGTTAATATGTACACAAAATGTTATATTACTTTATATTTATATTACAATAGTTTTTATGATGGGAATTGAAGCCTCTTTTCTAATTTATGACATGAGCCACCAAAATATCAGGGCGATCCTAAACCAAAATACGCATTAGGTAGAGTTGAATGGTCATATCAATTCATGGTTGAAGAATTTTGGTTTCACAGAGATTTGATTCTTTTCACTAAGGTATGATCGGGTTGGGCTTTTAGGATTCGGATTTTTGGGTTGGGTACTTGTTGCGGCGCATCGAGTACTCGATAAAGATATCCAATTTTTTGGGTACCTGTCCCTGCGAGTATTCGAACCGATAAGTACCTCCGGATCGGGTCGGGTTTCTCTCAAGGTTATTTTTCTATGAATGATTTGTTTTTTGCTTCTTTAAGATTATTAAAATATGTGTAGAATTATGGTTAATTTTGTTCAAAACCCGTTCTAAGAAATCCGACCAGAAAACAATCAGTCATGAACTCTAAAACCAATGAACTAAAAGTTATCTAATCTGATCGGATAGAACCCGCGTGTACTTTTCACTATTATTGATTATTTCAAATGTTAGTAAGAATTCTAATTATTGATGAGAATATCAAATGTGGAGATGAAATATGGTTGATATTTCTTAATTGGTTGAAGGAGCAATACAAAATGAAAGGTGAAGAACAGGAATGGAAACGCTCCATATGTACTCAAATTGTTGGACAAACAAAGTTTTATGTGCATTAGTTGCACGGTGCAATTCAAGATTGGTATTACGATTTATATTTAAAGGTATCACTTGTTGTGGGTAAAAGTATTATAATATATTTACCCAAGACAAGTATATAATACATTTATCAAGGACAAGTGATACCTTTAAGTATAAATCGTGAGACTTTTCCATCATGATACCTTTATCCAGACAATGTAATACATTTTTAGTCATAAATACTAAGGGCATGTTTGGTCCCAACTTCATTTTTTTTGGGCTGGTTTGGCCAAGCCAGGGTATTAAAGTTTGGTGGGGGGACATCAATCACAAATCTCAACACTACTTTAGTCATTCTCTCAATCATTAATAACTACCTATTACACATATCATATCACATTTTACAATTAATAATTAAATCTCACACTCCAATCACAACTCCAGCCACCCAACCAAACATCACTCTCTAACACCCCCAGCCACTAACTTCAGCCACTTCACCCAGCCCAGTCACCCCAATCCCAACCAAACATTGCCTAATACCTTTTAACCCGTAATCTGAATTATACAAACTTAAGATTCATGCAACTGGTGCACAAGAAACTTCTTCTTAATATTTTGCATTCTCAACCCTACGTGAATAAATAGAAAAAAACAGAAATAGGAGTCGAAGGCGAAAGGAATACTTATCCTAGTGGTAAAGGAGGAGGTATTTTAAGAGTTTAATGTCCTTTTATAATGTCATGTGTTTTAGTCCGTCGAGATACATATCAGATGGTTGAATAATTAATATGATAACATTTCACAAAACGGCTGTGTATGGGTTTGAATCCTGGGGGCCGAAGGCATGGAGCGATGAGATTTGTGCACAGTAGTGGTGATGTTGGAACCTGGGATCCATTAGATTAGGGGTGTCAAGCAGGTGATGTTGCGGGTTTGCAGGTCGGATCGCTACCTAATTATTACAAACTTTTCTTCAACCTACGAACCCGACTTGACTCTCGCGATCCAAACTCGACATGTACAGGTTGTGAGTCGACCCGCTAACCTATTTTCAACTTGCAGCCCGAATCCGACGCATTAGGTTGTGTGTTAACCCGCCAACCCGTTTACAACTTGAATTTAAAAAAAAAAAAAAAAAAAAAAAAATCATTCATTTATACTTATCTATATAAACCTAAAATGATTTTTATAAACCTGAAAACGTTACAATATACATGTTTTAAATTTTAGATTACGTGTTGAAAATCATATATTCAGCGCGAAAAGATTCAAACAGACAAAGTAGATCGTACAATTACAAACCAATAACACAGAATACACATTACACGTCTATAAAACAAGTTGGCATATGTCTGGTTATATCAGAAATTATCACCCTTACAAGGCATGCATATCTCACGATCTACATGGGACAATTTCTGAAGGACTGGCTCTCAAAAACTCGTTAAATACAATTTTGGGATCTTGACTATCAAATACATACAAAAAAAAAAAGTTGCCAAAAATCAGACCAGATCACTCGTCTAGACCATGAACGAGGAAACCAAGTCCCACAACTCCCGAGTTTTACAACCGTCTCACAAAAAGACCGTCTTGCACAATTTTTTGCATTTATAGTTTATATTAGACATTATAGTATCATTTTAATTTTTACAGTACAATCATAATATTGATATAACTAAAATTTCATTACTATTATTTTTTATTAATTCGTTAAATTGAATTTACCTTTGTTATACCTGTAAAATCTTAGTGATAGGGATAACCCGATCAACTCGGGTCGGGTTAGCACCAACCCGATCAGCTCGGGCCGGATCAACACCATCAGCTCGGGCCGGATCAACACCAAAGCCCACCATGCCAGAGCCCAGCAAGGCCCAGCATGCACAAGCCCAGCGCGTAAAGGCCCACTACGCGTAGGTCCAGCAGGCCCAGGAACGCGCGGCGGCCCAGCGAGTGGTTTGTTCCGTAAATCAAGGCCCATGATCTCTTCCCAACTGCCATGCAGATTTGGTGGGCAAGATTATAGGGATTTAGTTAGGGTTTTGATTTAGTAGTATAAATAGGTGAAAAGAACTCTGAATGAGGGTTCGCACTTTTGCATTCTGAATTACGACTTGTAAACTCAGTGTTCCAGAAAAAAGAAACACCTCGGCGACTGCCGTTTTCTCCCCGTGGACGTAGATCTCCGGATCGAACCACGTAAATTCTGTGTTTTTACATTCTGTTCTTGTTGATTACTGTTCAATTGTGTGATTACCGGATTGCGCATTATCAAATTGGCGCCGTCTGTGGGAACGACAAGGTAGTATTTTGTAATATCATTGCCTTCCGAAATCATGGTGACAACTCGTCAGAATCAATCTCGCCAAGGAGACCAACCTAACCAAGATCCACCCGTGGATCAAGTTTTGCCGCCGAGGCAATTGCCGGCGGGGAGTACGTCCAATCATCAGGGTAATCAAAACCCTCCACCCCCTCAAGATCAGCAAGACCCTAATATTGCTGCTGCTCAACCACCGGTGAACATTCAAATCACCCCAGAACTGCTCCAAGATTTCTTACAAGAGCATGCACATGTCCTACAAGATTGGGCAGTTAATCGCCTACGCCCAGCGGAGCCTGCCGCAGAACCTGTTAGCCATAATGATAATCCTGGGGTGCCTCCACCCCGCCTGCGCGGCCGACGGGAACCGGGGTACCGCGGGCGTCAGGATCGACGACGGGAACGACCTGGTTCTTCCGAGGACCTTGGGAGTTCAAACGGATCACGACCTCGCAATGAGGAACCAACTGATGTGGATCGCCACCGTCCACTTAATGCGGCTAAAAGAGTTCGCTACGCTGATTCTCATGCTCAGGATCTCCAAGAGTATGAGCGAGTTCAACGCAAGTTGAACTGGATAGAATCCTGGGCCTTGATGCCAATGGAGAGATCATCACGCCGTTCTCCTCAGAAATCATGGCCATCACCCTTCCCGAAGGGTTCAAACGGCCAGCTATACCACCTTACAACGGCACTGGAGATCCGGCCAATTTCCTTGGCGCTTTTAGGCACAGCATGCTTAGTCATGATAACATCACATCCCTTCAGTACTGCAGGATTTTCCCGGAGTACTTACAGGATGAAGCTCGGGTCTGGTTTGATTCTCTCCTGCGAGACAGCATATCCTCTTTCAGAGAACTCGCCGAGCACTTTTGGGCAAGGTTCGAAGCCCGGGCGAAGCCCATGGCCACTCTGGCCGACGTCATGAATATGGAGCAACGGGACGGTGAAACCGTTACCCAATTTCTGGACCGTTTCACAGCGGTAAGCCTCAAGGTGGGAAATTGCCCCGACGATGTGGCCATCAACGCCTTTATGAATGGACTCCGCCCTGGAGCACTCCACACCGAGTTAGCTCGGAACACCCCGGTCACAACTCGAGCACTGTTCAAAACAGTGTGCAAATTTGCTAAGGCCGAGGAGCAGACTCGGCAGAAGCGTGAGAAGCACGCAATCAAGCGACAGGCCGACAAAGCACAAACTGGGCCTAGTACGCGAACTAGCGCATTTTCACGCTTGACACCGGGGCGTTCAGAATCCCGAAGTGCAATTCCGCAATTGACTCCACTGACGAAGTCACGGGCTGAAATTCTTTCACTCCACAAAAACGATTTCCGACCTTGTCCGCGGATGACAGCGCCTCCTGAAAAGAGGAGCCGTGGAAAGTGGTGCGCGTACCACCGAGATCACGGACATGAGACAGAGGAGTGCCGAGAACTCGGCAAGGAGATTGAGGAATGCCTCAAGAAAGGGTTTTTGCGGCAATACGTTGCGCGAACCGGAGACCAACCTCGGGCAAACCACAATGGGGGCTCGTCTCATCACCGCGGAGGTTACCATGATCGAGATACTCAACAAAATCGGCCACATTGGCAGAATAACCGGCAAGGGCCCAATAACTATGCACGACAAGATTCTGGCAATCGCCAACCGCCACGTCTCCCACTTCCACCTCCTCCTCCGGGAGGACCCGGGGACAACGCACCCCCTCACATGATAAACGTGATATATGGAGCCCTACCCACCGGGGCTTCACGACATGCCTTAAAGGCAGAGGCTCGACGTCCTCCTCCCGAGGAGCCACGTCACAAACGCCTCCATCAGTCCGAGACTGTCAGCTTCACGGATAGGGATCCGGTTCCAGAGATAACACCTCACACTGACGCTATTGTCATCGACATGATTGTAGCTAATATAACAGTACGGCGGGTCTTCGTGGACAATGGTGCCGCAGTAAGCATTATATATGCGGACTGTTTCGAAAGGATGGGGATTTCCCGAGACCAACTCCGGCCGGCCCCCGGGCCACTACAGACTTTCACCCAGGGTGAAGTCCGGCCAGAAGGTATCCTCACCCTCCCAGCGTCTTTGGGAACTTATCCGAGGATAAAAACAATCTTCGTGGATTTCTATGTGGTGAATTCCCCATCACCATATAACATGATATTGGGCCGGGACTGGCTCACCCCGGCAAAAGCCATATGCTCCACATATCACCTCGCGCTAAAGTTTCCCACCTCGCATGGTGAAGTAACCGTCCGCGGGAGTCAGCGGGTTTCAAAAGAGTGCATGTATGTGGCGCTCAAAAAGGCTGCCAAGGTTCAGCCCAAACAGCAGCTTCAAGTAACATCACAGGTTCTAGAACCTCGGGAATGTACCCCGTTGGGGGATGCCACTGCCCAAATCCCGCTAGATCCGTCTAAGCCGGAGCAGACAGTAACAGTAGGGGCCGTGGATGTGCCATGGTTACATCAGGCCATTATTCAAACCCTGCGAGAATATTCCGATGTTTTTGCATGGTCTCCTCTGGATATGCCTGGAGTCTCTCCCGAGGTGATTACTCATAAGCTGAATATCGACCCTCGCGTCAAGCCAATCCAACAGAAGCAAAGAAAATTCGCTCCGGAGCGAAACGAAGCTATTCGAGTTGAGGTGAAACAACTCCTAGATGCGGACATCTTGTCCGAGGTATTCTACCCCTCCTGGTTGTCCAATCCAGTAATGGTAACAAAAAGCAGTGGGGCATGGCGAATGTGTGTTGATTTTTCCGATCTCAATAAGCACTGTCCGAAGGACTGCTATCCTCTGCCCTCCATCGATCAAAAGGCCGAAGCCATTACGGGGTACGTGGCACTTTGTTTCTTAGATCTGTACAAAGGCTATCATCAGATCTTTATGGATCCACAGGATGCTATCAAAACGGCGTTTATTACTGCCTTTGGGTGCTACGCTTTCAAGAAACTGCCCTTCGGGCTCAAGAATGCTGGAGCCACCTATCAGCGTCTAATGGACTTTGTCTTCCACGACCAGATAGGTCGCAATGTTGAGGTTTACGTCGATGACTTGGTCATCAAAAGCTCCTCTCATCCTTCATGTGTGCAGGATATCGCCGAAACATTGCGCACCCTGCGGCGCTATAACTTGCGACTCAATCCAGCAAAATGCACTTTCGGTGTTGGCTCCGGGAAGTTCCTCGGGTACATGGTTTCAAAAAACGGCCTGCAGGCCAATCCGGCTAAACTCCGCGATGTATTAGACCTGCAGCCACCAAAGACATTCAGGGATGTTCAACGCCTTACAGGTGGCCTAGCGGCCTTAAACAGATTCTTATCGAAGGTAGCGGAGCGCCAGCTCCCATTTTTCAAGATCCTGAGGCAAGCGAAGTCCTTTGAGTGGACTCCAGAGTGTACCGAGGCTTTTGAAGCCTTGAAACGTCATATACAGCAGCTGCCTACTTTGTCAGTTCCTCTCCCTGGAGAGCCGCTGTACTTATATCTGGCATCCGCCGAAGAAGCTGTCAGCGCCGCTCTTGTGCGCGAAGTGGAGGGGGTTCAACATCCCGTATATTTTGCAAGCCGGGTGCTCCATGGGACCGAGACGCGATATTCCGAGCTTGAAAAAACCGCCTTAGCCCTCGTTATGGCAACTCGGCGTCTTCGGCCATACTTCCAGGGACGTGAAATACGAGTCTTGACCAATCACCCTATACGCCAGATTCTTGTAAAACCCGAGGTGTCTGGGCGCCTCGCCAAATGGGCAATTGAGTTGGGCAAATATGACATCCAGTTCCTCCCCCGCCGAGCAATTAAGGGTCAAGCACTTGCCGACTTCCTGACCGAAGCCCCGGCAGACAATCATGAGTCCCCCGCAGACAAAGATACACAGCACCACGTCACACTCGCTCCTTCACCCCGGAAGTGGCAACTTTTCATGGATGGAGCATCCACGGTCCGAGGAAGTGGCGCCGGACTGCTTCTCATCGACCCCGAAGAGGTTGAGGTTAAATATGTCATCAGATTCAAATTTAAGGTGACCAACAACGAAGCTGAATACGAGGCAGTCCTCGCCGGGCTCCGGCTCGCTCAATCTCTAGGTGTTCGTCACCTAGAGCTCTTCACGGACTCCGAGATCGTGTCGAAGCAAATTCAGGGGACTTATGTCGCCAAGGAAGAAACAATGGTCAGGTATCGCGCTCTAGCACTCAAACTCATGTCAACTTTTGATACAGTTATTATCCAGCAAATCCCGCGTGCTCAAAATTCCAGGGCAGACGCACTTAGCAAGTTGGCCTCCGCGGTCCAAACTAATATATCTCCGGATATCAAGGTTGAAGACCTCTCCCATCCAGCAATCCATGAGGCTACAGTTTCAGTACTGACCGACAGTGATCCGAACTGGATGACTCCGATCATTCAGTATCTCCAAGATGGGATTCTGCCCACTGACAAGCTACGAGCTCGGCAAGTTGTGCTCAAAGCCCCCAAATACTCCCTTCATAATGGAGTTCTATATCGACAATCGTACCTACAACCGAATCTTCGGTGCCTCGCCCCTGCCGAGGCTGTTCAAGTTCTGCGGGAGGTTCATGAAGGGGCCTGTGCAAGCCATATCGGTTCCCGGACTTTAGCAAAAAAAGTTCTCCGCTGGGGATACTATTGGCCTACCTTGTTCAACGATGCTCACGACTTAGTGACTAGATGCAGCAAGTGTCAGCTACACTCCAGGGTGAAGCATTTGCCATAGACCGAGCTCACCGGAATCCAAGGTGCATGGCCGTTCATCCAATGGGGCATTGATATTGTTGGGCCTTTCCCTGTTGCTCCGGGAGGGTTGAAATTCCTGGTCGTCGCCGTAGACTACTTCACTAAGTGGGTCGAAGCCGAACCACTTACGGCTATCACCGGACAGAATATTTTAAAGTTTGTGTGGCGCAATATTGTTTGTCGCTTCGGCATCCCGAGCACTATCATCTCGGACAACGGTAAACAGTTTGCCAACGATCCATTCCGCTCATGGTGTGAAGAACTCCACATCAAACAGATTTTCACTTCGGTGGCTCACCCTCAAGCAAACGGGCAGGTTGATGTCACCAACCGGACCCTTCTCACGGGAATAAAAAAGCGCCTGGATAATGCCAAAGGTCTCTGGGCTGAGAACCTTCCACAAGTCTTATGGGCTATTCGTACAACGCCGCACACCTCCACCGGGGAGACTCCTTACAGCCTTACTTACGGCTCTGAAGCCGTTATCCCCGCTGAAATCAGTGTGCCGAGTCCTCGCCTCCTCACATTAGTTCCGGGTGATAATGACGAGGCTCTTCGCGCAAATCTGGATGAGCTCGAGAATAGCCGAGAACAATCGTTCATTCAGCAGGCTAAGTACAAACAGCGAGCTGCCCAATATTACAACCTCCGGGTTCGAGGTACACAGTTCAATGTCGGGGATTTAGTCCTTCGGCTCAACTCGGCCAGCAAAGCTGCCCCTGAGGGCAAACTACATGCTTCTTGGGAAGGCCCTTACCGAGTCGTTGCTGTACATGACTCTGGATCCTATCAGCTTGAACATATCAACGGGACCCCGATCCCCCGAAGTTGGCACGTCACAAATTTGAGGCGATTCTATCTGTGAGGGCCACATCGCAAGTACTATCTTTCCTTTAATTCCCTTTATAGTTGTTATTTCACTTTGTACTTTTGAGTTAGCTCCGGCATTTATCATTGAATAAAATTTCTTGCTTGCGTAACTTACTGTGTTAATTCTTTACGTTACGGGGACGCCCTAACACTATCGTACTATCATTATTAGTCTCCGGATAATCAAACCTCTCTCCCTCGGTCCGCCCGAGGAGATTCACATTTAGTCCCCGGACTCATGTCACTTTCTCGTCTGTTTAATCGGAGAAGTGTTTTCTCCCGCCTGATCCGTCCGGGGAGACATTACTCCTGCCTGATCCGTCCGGGGAGACATTACTCCTGCCTGATCCGTCCGGGGAGTAATTTATTCATACTGTGTTTCCGAACACTCAATTAAATAGTTAACAATTGAAACATTTAACAGCTCTTACTGTGTTCCCGACCACCCGATTAAAGTTATTAATAACTTGTTGCTTTCTTTCAACTCGTATATACACACTATAACGGTTTTATTATTTCCAAAATAATACAACATCAAACAGTTTTCCTAACTAGTACAACAAAAATCTTGCTAAAGATTCACTACGTTATTATCTATTTTTTTCCGGAGCCTTCTCCGAGCCAATACCCGAAACCACGTCGTCTTGTCTCTGGTTGAGGATGTCCCGTCCTCCGGGATGGCCCTTGCACGTTCCGACGATGCCCGGCTTCACTTCGGCTCTGACGATGACCCATCGCTTGGGGACCCCGGTCACCTACAGCGGGCTCAGCTCTTGTTCTTGGCCCTGACATGCTGGCCCATTCTGCATGGCCCCATTCTAGTGGCGCCAGAGGATCCATCACCTCGGGGGTTTTCTTTGTACCTTCTCTCGTCTTGTGCCGAGTAGGATTTGATGATCTCTGCGGAGTTGAGCTTTTCCTCCTTTCTCTCTCCCGAGTGTTGGCCCATTCTACAGCATCCCACTCATCGGCAGGCATTTCGTCGATCTCCTTGGCCAGTGCCACAACTGCCGGACCACTAGCCTCTGGCTCTTCGGCGTGAGTTCTTTCCGGTTCTTGAGGGGTATCAGGCTTTGTGTTCTTGCCCCGACGTCCTTTTTTACGGCTGGGCTCTGGTTCGCTTTGCTCGGCAATGTTCAAAGCTTCATCCCGGGCCTTCACTTTCTTTTCAAGATCTACCAGAAATCCTAGCACCAGCCGGCCCCTTATGATCTCAGGGTCATTTGCATCACCTCGCTCACTCCGCTGTCGGATGTCTTCCCGAACCTCGGCTCTCCGGGCTTGAACATCCTTCACTGATAATCATCCGCTGTCCACGAGAAGATGCTCACTCTCTTGCTGGTTGATACGAAGCTGTTCTAATTCGAGATCTTTTACAACACAGTGTGCTTTGTACTGCTTCGTTTATTGTGCGGACTCTTTCCATGAGCTCTCCACCTTGGCATATCTTTTCTCCATTAAAGCAAGGTTCCTTGATAGTCGGGGGACTTCATGCAACATCAGCATATCTCGCTCTTTCTGCAGCCAGACTATTGATGAGTTGAGTTGCTTTATTACCTCATACGGGTTTTCAATGTTTTCCTGGCAAAGGAGACACCTCGGTTTTCTCAGACTTTATTAATACTCATACATTGCGTAGAAAGAGAGTAACAGCATTTATTATTCATATCAAAGAAGATTTTTCATTACTAGAGAAGACAGCTCGGGTTTTTTCATTACAAAGCAAGTGATTACATGGAATCCTATTTACATGCTTATCTACTCTACAGTCTTCTCATGAGTTGGGAGGTCACTGACCTCTCCGGGGGTCGGGTTGGCTTCATTTCCTCCCGGGGCCTCCACAACATTACTTGTATCCTCAGCTGCCTTGCTAGGGCCTTCGGTCAGAGCAGGGGGAGTAGCTAGCACCTCTGGGCGGGGGATGGGAGCTCGGTCCCTCATCTCCCGTACGTAGAAGCCGTTGCGGAAGCCCAAGAAATCCTTGTCTTGATCCTCGTTGCACCGCTGAATGATCTCGGGAGTGAGGATGGTATTCTTCTTGGCTAAGGCTTCAATCAATGGCCACTTCGGGGCCTTCGTCAGCGCCTCAAAGTATGCGCCATCTTCATTCCCGACCGCGTCGTAGTCATACCCGAAGCCCACGTCATAAACGTTGACCTCCGGGTATTTATCGTGAACAGCTTCCAGCAGCTCGCTCCGAGTGGCTGTATCACCCGCAGCCACGAAGGTGCTCAGGAACTGCAGGAATGTCCCGGTTTGCATCAGCTTCTCGGCAAACGCTTCCAGCACAGCTCCCTGACCCGTGACGACCTTATTCAGCTCTTCCCGGGCTGCATAGAGGTCGCCTTTCAAACTGGCAGCCTCGACGGCCTGCTCGCGCAGTCTGGCCGCCTCTCTCTCGGCAAACGCCGCTCTGTCCCGAGCTGCTTTGACGCTTCTCTGAGCCTCCCCGAAGCCGGCCCTTAGTTTAGCCACCTCGGCTTCCAGCTCGGCAATCCTGCCTTGGCAGGATTCCTTCTCCAGCCTGCCCACCAGCCCGCGGATAGGCTCCAACAGCTTCTCAAGTTCGGCTCCGGCGGCCGACACCTCTACTCCTTGCCCCTGCATTGACTTGCTGTTATAATGGGTCTGTGCAGAAAATAACGGAGTCATTTACAATTATACCTCGTGAGCCGGGGTCATGTGCAGTTTTTTCGGAGGCGGTGGTGTCAACGGGGAGGTGACCCTTCTCTTTGTGCTCGGGGTCAGCCCCGAAAGAGGGATGGTGTCTTCAGGGTCCGCCCTGTGGCTACCCCCAGCGGTTGTTCTCTGTGGCTCCGGCGTCTTCGAGCTATCACCTCGGCCTCCCGAGCTGGCTTCGGTGCTTTTCCTAGCAGCGCTCTTGAACTTGCCCACTGCACATGACAAACACACATTCAGAGATTGACATTGGTATATTATATGCAACTTATGACGGAATAACAGCCCTACCCTCTACTTCTGCCCCGGTTTTTGTTCTCTCCCCCTCGGACAAGCTCGGTGTCCGGTCAGAATCAGTCCCAGTAGGGGTGTCGCTCTCTGAGGAATCCGAGGTTCCACCGGCCCACTTGGAGTAGTACGGACTCATCCCAGCTTCGTCCAGTACCTCCTCCGGGAATCTGGACTCCAGCACACCGACTTTTTTCAGAACGCTTGCACCCTGAGGTTCACCCCCCGGGGCACTATCCACCACTTCTAATGTTTGCCATTTGGGTAATATGGCCTTTTGCCTAACATATATAAACCTCCCTCTCCATCCTTCGATTTTGCTTGGGTTTTTAACCCTAAACTTCTTCCCCGGCCTGGGGTTAAGGTAGTACCAACCCTTATTTACCCCCATCGTCTTCAATTGGAAAAAATGCCTAAATAAACTAATGCTAGGCACTAATCCACCCTTGCTACACTCTACCAAAAAACCCACCACCTGCCTCACAGCGTTAGGCCCCAACTGCCCCAGCGCTATTCCATAATAATCCAATAGCTTCACTAAAAACTCCCAGAGGGGAAACCTCAGACCTACAGCGAGCTGATCCATATACACAGATATGAACCCTTGGGGAGGGCAACAAGCTTTGTCATTACCCTCGGGGATTATGAATTCTAAATCAAAGGGCAAAAAGAAGTTCGGCACCCATCGCTTAATCTGCTTTTCAGTCACTGTGGGTCTTACCCCCGCTACCTCGAATCCTTCTATTTCCTCCTCGCACCGGGGGAAATCCACTACTTCTACTCTTATCTCACTGAGATCCCCGCGATGGATCTGCCTACTCTCACTGTTCATGGGATAAATCACTCGAATGGGAGGGGCTCTAACGGGTACTCCTTCTGGGATAACCTCTCCTACCTTAGATGAAGATGAAGATGAAGAGGAGTTAGACATACTTACTTGGGAAGGATTTGTGAAGGTTGATTTGAGAAGATTTTGATCAGGGATGAACACGAATGCAGATTTCTTCTTTTTCCCGCTTTCTAAACTGATGAGTTGCAATGGAGAAGGTGAATAGTTACAGTGCAGTTAAAACCTATATAAATGCAAAAAATCGACGGCTCTGATGCAGCCTATTCAAATTCAGTGATGGAGATTCACGCGTGTTCCATACGCGCTTTACAGTTACCGAGGCGCGTGGGGAACAGCTTTCTTGGGACTCGCAGAGCGTGTCACTTCACATCCCTCTCTCTCATAATGGCGCCGCCAATCACATCAGACTCACTCTTCTTCAAGAAGATTCATACTACACCCCGGTGCACCCTCCACCTCGGTTAAACAACAACACTCCGGTGTTCTTTCCATTTTGGCGAGAATAATCACCCCGGAGTACTCTCCACCTCGGTCAAGTTGCCAAGTCGCGTTTTTTTTCGCTTCTGAGAAGTTCGGTGTCTCACTATATGCCCCGGGCACCTCGACCTAGCTCGGCACTGCGTCCGCCAATCACTCCGCAGAGTCCCGGGAACGTGGATAAGCTCGGTCCTTTGTAGACACTTTGGCTCGCCAGCAACCCCGGTCCTTCTTACTAACGGTTCCACCCCGGTGACAACCGAAGCTCCAACCTCGCTCCGGCTGGGGGGGGGGGCATCTGATAGGGATAACCCGATCAACTCGGGTCGGGTTAGCACCAACCCGATCAGCTCGGGCCGGATCAACACCAAAGCCCACCATGCCAGAGCCCAGCAAGGCCCAGCATGCACAAGCCCAGCGCGTAAAGGCCCACTACGCGTAGGTCCAGCAGGCCCAGGAACGCGCGGCGGCCCAGCGAGTGGTTTGTTCCGTAAATCAAGGCCCATGATCTCTTCCCAACTGCCATGCAGATTTGGTGGGCGAGATTATAGGGATTTAGTTAGGGTTTTGATTTAGTAGTATAAATAGGTGAAAAGAACTCTGAATGAGGGTTCGCACTTTTGCATTCTGAATTACGACTTGTAAACTCAGTGTTCCAGAAAAAAGAAACACCTCGGCGATTGCCGTTTTCTCCCCGTGGACGTAGATCTCCGGATCGAACCACGTAAATTCTGTGTTTTTACATTCTGTTCTTGTTGATTACTGTTCAATTGTGTGATTACCGGATTGCGCATTATCACTTAGTCAATCCAAATCTGAGTTAAAAGGGCTTCTTGGACAAAAAATCGATACTACACTTCCTAGACAAAGTCAAAAGAACCTCGTGACTGCCTACTGGTGGGTGTCGAATGGTTGTAATTTCTGTTGCAAAAATCTTCAACTAATTTCGATTAATTCTCGTCTAAACATTAAATTTTCATTTATCGTCTATATTTATTTCTCTATTCCTCCCATCTAATAATGACTATGTCTCGATTAGCCCTCGTTTAAACCACGACTAGTAGCTAGACCACAGTCACTAATAGACATTCAGTGACAAATACTTGATTCAGCAAAACACATTATCAACTAGAGAAGGAATTTCACGCCGCCACCGTATGCAAATACTTGAAGACTACTTAATTTAAGAAATTAAAATGAAACTTGTAATTTGTTGAAGGCGTGGGAGAGCCACAGTCTCTGTTCTAAAAATTTCCATCTACCTCGAATTGTACCTTGTCTAAGTGCTACACAGTACTTGACAGCTTATATTGTTTCTCCCACTTCTCCCCACTTAACGACCCGATTAATCTCGCTTAACCTAAAGCTCAATTAAGCACTATACCCTAATATATCGTAACTCAAAATTTCTCAAATGTAACTCAATTTTTTAAAGACTTTATTACATATAAATTCATATTCCCTTTCCATCCAACAGGTCAGCTATGGGAATATTAGTGAGGTTTAGATAGAAGTCCGATTATTCATTGTGGCTGTGAAAAAGTTTGTTATATATAACAGGGACGGAGCCAAGGCACCGCCCCCTCAATTCTTCCGACTAAACTTGTATATATACATATACAAGATAATTATAGTTAAAGAAGGAATTTTGTCACCCTCACATGTCAAAAAATTTGATATATATCTCCAAAAGAAAAAAAAAAAAAATTGCCTATCATGAAATTCTGGCTTCGTCCATGTATATAATTCCAACTCTTTGATATAAATTCCCATGAATTATAAGTGAAAAGCTGCAAAAAATCTATTTAATAAGAGAACATAAAATCTTTAAAAAAAAAGGAAGGAGCTTCAGTTATCATTCAAACTATAATATTACTTACATGCTACCTCCGTGAAGTTGAACATCTAAGGATGCATATTAGGAAAATCTGATTTTTGCTTTTTCAGTTGACTTTTCAAAGATGAATTAAGGGTTGATTTTTGCTTTTTCAGTTGACTTTTCAAAGATGGATTAAGAGTGAAAAGTTTGAGGGTATAGATTGTGAGAAAAATTTCATTTCTGAGGATGTGTAAATTGTTATAGAACGTACCGAAAAGAAAATTGTACAACTCCATTCAGGACGGAGGTAGTATGTATTATTATACCCCAGACAATGTTTCTGCATTCTTTTAACATTTTTAGAACTTTTAGTACACAAATCTTTTCACCAGAGATTAAAGATCCATTCTGACACATTTCAAGAAGAGAACTCATCAGCACCACTAGATGTATTACAAACTTTAGACTAGCTTTCATGAGAATGAATGAAACCCTGCCTGAACAACTAATGTCAACACATAAATAAAGGGAAACGCATTTCACAATTCAAAATAGATAGCTCAAACTTCTAATTCTGGTGCAACTTTGTCGATCATTTCAACTAGTTACCATCTTTACCTTCTCCCTGAAGTTGATCAAGTAACATGGATGCAGTAGCTAAATCAGATTATGAACCCCTCGTGTACGTTTCTTCCAAGAATGGGATTGCTTTGGACACCTCTTTCTCTTTAACAAACTCCGGATGATAACATTGTATGTCAACGCTATCCATTTCCAAAAGCAAACATTTCCCCTCCCCATCAAGTCCTTCTCGGTAAAGAATAATCGTGTTATATACTATGACATCAGGTTGCAAACCTTTGGGAATGGGATGATTAAAGATCTCTTGCAACGTCGACTTTTCCAGGCTCTCACAAACCATTAACGAGGCCCCATACACGACTTTATTAGGTTTAACACCTTTGCTCTCTCTCATGCTAGGTATTGTACACAACTACGTCATGCTTTAGACCTGTACGAGGGTTCTCATGAAACAAGCGCCAAGCTTCATCCACATTTCTACTTTTGCAATATCCGTTGATCAAACTGCCGAAGCTTAAATGATTAATCACAGGATACATCTTAATGTCGTTGGTTGGTTTTCATATATTGGTGGATGCATTTTGCAAGAAAGGAAAGATGAAGAAAGCTGAGGACATTTTGGAAATTATGATACTTGATGGATACTGTAGAGAAGGACAAACGACAAACAAGTATTTGATCCCATTTACCCTTATCATAATTTCCAAATGATAATTTCCAAATGGAATCAAATACTTGACTGGCGTTTGCTCTTCTCTACCGTATCCATCTAACAAAGCAAACGTGACAATGTTCGGTGAAACATATCATAATTTCCAAAATGTCCTGCTTCCTTCATCTTTCCTTTATTACAAAATGCATCCACCAAACCAACGGCATTAAAATGTACCTTCTGATCAATCATTTCAACTCAACTAATAATAAATGCTTCACTTCATTCCATCTATCAAGACTACATAATCCTTGAATTATTGAACTATATGTGATAACATCAGAAGACATGCACTTGCTACAAGGCAACAACAATCAATCATGATGCTAAATGTGTACTTGTTTACCGAAAACCCAGTTGAGGCATCTCGTCGAACAAGAAAAGGGCAAAACAGTATTCCTCCATCTCGAAAACACCAAAACAATTGTTGTATATTTGAACAGAAGCAGCAGCACTTGACCTCATCGTTTTCAAGAGATTAGACATGGAAGAGAGAATTCAAGAATCGTAGGTAAGAGATAAGAGTGAGCGTAAGACACGGGCGGCTGATAGGTATTTAGCTAAACCCTACTTTGGGGATAGTATGGATTATGAACAGTCTAGAATTGAAAGAAAATAGACTGTAAATTATGGGCCCAAATAATTAATGATATATATCAGAGTAACTAGTAAGTAAGTATGCAACCCAAGCCCGTTTAAAAGTTGGGTTCCTTATCAAGTCCAAGTGATAACATGTCTTGCGGGGTTCACTACAGCAACCATACCAAATTATCAACATTTTTGCATATAAATTATTGATTTTTTTTTTAGCACTTATACATATAAATTATAAGGATTTTAGCATATACAACATCAAACTTATTTTTCAATCATTTTTCGCCGAAATTCCACATGTAACTTGCACGTTATAAATTTTAAGGATTTTTTTTGTCCAAACACGCTTTTTAGTAGATAGAGGAGCCGTTCATCTTCAACAATGGAGGTTCTAGATATTAGGAGAGAAAACTATTGATGATTCAAAGAAATTGTTATGGAAAAGAAATGTGTGAAAGATTTTACACTTTTAGCATGCTAAAAAGGTTGTTCGTGCAAAAAAAGTCATTAAAAGTTTATCACGCGCAAGTCACGTGTGAATTTTCGACAAAAAATAATTAGAAAATAAGTTTGGTGATTTATGTGCCAATTGAGAAATAAGCGGTGGTTTATCTGCAAAACTCGTATAGTTTATATGTATCGATGCAACAAAAAAAAGTTTAGTGGTTTATGTGTAAAAACGTTGATAGTTTGGTGTGGTTACTGCAATTAACCCTTAGTTTTAGCAGATATAATTTAAAACTATGGATGTGTTTGTTTTAGGTTGACCTCGATAGATTTAGAGGACCAAATCTCAATAAAGCACACCATTTAACTTTCTCAGTTAAATTTGGCTCAGTACTTCCCAACTTTAAGCAAACACACCCTATATTTTTCCTATCGTGATATTGTAGGTCTCAATTTCGTGAAATTTAAATTTACTAAATTTTATGATGAAGTTGAATTCCGTAAAATTTAAATTTACTAAATTTAAGGAGGACGTGGCTAGGCAGGTCATCGATTAGACCATCTTTATTGGTGATCTTTTGATTGTGGTCATAGCTAAAAGACAAAATTATAATAAAGAAAAAATTAGAAATGAATATAGATCTCACAAGTGGTTGCAGCTTTGGGTTGGTCAACCAACTCATTCCGCAACTCAATTCCCCACAACCTGCCACATGTCCACTCCTCATTGGTTGTCTTAAATTATTTGTTGAATATAGTTTTGATGATAAATAAATGACATAATTTTTATTTAGAAAAAAAACAAAAAAAAAATATCAAGATTATTGTTTTTTTCTTTATAAATAGAGCTTAATGTTGACATATTTTAAATTAAAATTTGAAGCTCTCTATTTTTTTTCTTCGTAGACCCTAATGTTCTCTCTTTTCTCACATAATCTCGTAACAACACTATTTTATACTATTAAAACAATGGAAAACATGCTAGGTATATCCAATTAGATATGCTCCAATCACTTACATCACTGTGTAAACATAACGTAGTTTTATTTGTTCATTTGTAGCAAACACCACCTTGTGCTGTTATTATTAGATGTGCTCAAACAGTTCCGAAAATCATAAATCGTGCAGTCTACATCGGCAGTCAAAATCGTTGACCTTGTATATCTCCTTCCTATGCCTCTGAAAACCAGTTATAGCTTATATAAGGTCAATTTGAAAGAAATGGATCTCTCTCTTGGACAGGTGCCCAACATACAGTGCTAGATATTAAAACAATGTCGTTTTGGTCAAAACGACGATGTTCTGGTCTAGATCAAAATTTCGTCATTTTGATGTCCAGTATTGCGTGCTGGGGACCTGGACACACCTGCCCTGTAGAAGATCCTGATCCGACTTTGTAGAAGATCCTGATCCGACTTTTGGTAAGATGACCAACTGAGCATTATGCCTTTGTGTTTGATCATTGTGCCTGCATTTATTTGGATTTCACAGTATTGATAGCTTATATTTACAAATGTATAATCTATTATATTTACAAATGTATAATCTATAACTATTATGAAAGTGTAGATAATACTATAGAATTTTTAATATGTCTATTATATTTCTAATGAGTGTTAATTCTTACGTTAAATTTCATGGAACTTTTTATTCCACATTGAATGATATATAATTCACTTGTGATCTCTTGTGAAACCAGATTTACTAAGATTCGATTTCTACTCCCCTCCCCAAACTGTAAACCGGCAATTCAACTGTCAACTGAACGCCCAATTTACGGTTCCAAGTTTAACTTAAAAAAAAAAAAAATTGGCAGAGATTAGGAGATTGTTTGATATCAACACCCAAAATCAAGTGACCATTGTCATAAACCCGCGATTAAAACCGAAAGCTGACAGTTTTGGTTGAACCGCCAGTTCAGAGAGGAAAAAAAAAGAGAGGAACGGAGCCTCCGAGTTTTGGCCGGTTAGAAACCATAATCAAAACCATGATTCATATGGTTCAGTTTCAATTTGGGGTGGGGCGGTTTCTCAAACCGCCAATTCGGAACCACAACCGACGGTTTGAACTGTATGAAACACCTCTAGTTACCATGATATATAATTTTCAGCAATTCCAAAAGGGGCACTACATTCATATCTAGTTTCAAATGCCCAATCCACCAGCTCAGGGGTAAAGTGGTACATAAAGCAAAGCAAAACATTTACATTGCCCTCAAAAATAGAACTGAACATAGTTGAGATTGTCGACCTTGCCCTTCATTCCCCAAAAAATTACGCTGCTATTCACTGACAAATACTCAACTTTCCTGCACCAAAAGGAGCAATAAACCATAAAAGTGGAGAGGGAGAGAGTTGCAACATAACAGATTCGGATCCAGTGCACTGACTACACCGGATACAATGGGGGTATATGTGTGTGTGTGTGTGAGAGCGAGAGAGGAAGCCCTGGACTCGGTGCAGTCACTGCACTGGATCAAAATCCCGTTCAATATCTACAGATAATTAATACTCCATCCATCTCAAAAAGATAAGTCTCTTTCCTTTTTTTAGAGTACACTAAATGCTTCTTTTCATAATATAACCATACTAAATAATTTATTGAAATAACCATTTATATATGACTCTTTTATTCCTCGTATTAATGAAGGGTGTAACAATAATTTACACATGTAATAAAATGCATTTCTTAAACTTGTAAAACTTGGAAGGGGACTATCTTTTTAAGAGTAACACATGATAGTATGGTACTACATTAGAAGGGATCAAAACTAATTACTTCTAATGTATGCATATAGCATATAGTCTTATAACAACTAGCATACAATGCATATTGTTTGCAAGTAGGGGTCGCCATTTGGGCGGCCCACCCATCCCAACCTATTGGGCTAGCACCATATCTTAGGCCCACTGGGCCAGCCCAAAATTCTATCGAGAAAAAATTATTGAGTTCAGCTCAATCTATCCCCTTAAATATACTAAGATTTCTGGGCTAGCCCATGGGGTCGGGTCTGATAGTACTTCGGGCATAGATTTCTATGGCCCAGCACATCTGAAATGTCGGGCGGGCTGGGCCGGCCCAGCACCAGCTCTATTTGCAAGTATGGTATCTGCATGGTTTTTGAGATGCTACGTTTGGAAATCTACACCATGTACCTTATTCACCATAGATTTATATGAATACATGAGGGCGTGTGTGAACGTGTGTGTGTGTGTATTTAGATGGTGATAAACTATATAGTGTAGATCTCTAGGTTAGCAAGGAATAAACTAGACGTGCACGTACATTCACTCAATGCATGTAACCAGCACATTTTTGTGCATATAACATATTTAGATTATTCTGGGCCAAACAAGTATAAGCAGGATACAACGGTCCACCCGTTGTCATATGGTGTCTGCTACTCTTGTCATAAGTGGTGTTGTCGTCGAAACTTTATGACAACAGTTTCCAACGGTTGTTAAAACAACGATTTAACACACAGGTCAAAACCCACCGAGATATTGACCAAAGACAATGATTACAAACCATTGTCGCAGGTAAATAACACAATTTACGTGCAAAATATAACAAAAGTGGTTCCAAGTAGAGCATAACTAACTTTTCAAGTTCTTGCGGTCTCGACAGAAGTTGCTACCACAAACGCACTCAAAAACTTTCACAGGATCGTAGAAGTTGATTCCGTAGTCCTGCAATGCATTTGTTTACCCGAAACAAACAAACAAATCAAGCGCACACAGTATGATAAAACTACAAAAAAATCAATAATGCATCAATCATTGCACGAAGAGAACTAACCCAAGTCAGCTCTTCGCCAGCATGAACCATTCTTGTAGTGAACAAAGCTAGCTGCAAGAGACGAACCCATATTTACATCAGAATGTACACGGCAAAGATTTATTGCAATTTAATGTAACTAGTAATGGACGTACATGGTAATAGTTTTGAGTAGGAGTCTCCACTTCGACAGGAATCTCCACCAGATTAGCATCAAAACACCTAAGTAGCAAAAAGATACAACAATGAAAGCTGTACCTCGTCCAGGTAGAACACATTGGAAACGAAATCAAGGTCCAAAACAACAATAACTTCAACTTGCATACGAAGGTCAGAAACAAATCAAGAAAAGGAGAAGACAGAATTGCATTACATAACATCTAGTAAAGATAGTTCCAGAATCATAAAGAAATGAGTACAAGTAGGCCCTTCAATTATAATCTAAGGTACAAAGAAGCCCTTTAACATTTTTTTGTGAACAATCACACCCCTAATGTTTCAAAATTAGACAATAGCCACTCAAATTGTAAAATCTAGGTCAAGCAAACAATTCCATCAAATTCTTTGCATACGGCGTTAAGTTTTCAAGTGACATGGCTTCTGGGCCCTTAAGTTTCTTCGACTAAAATCTCGCAATTAATGTCTGAATTTACACCGGCAGGGTGATGTATTTTTTGAAATAGTCTTCCCCTTTCTGTTAATCCTATTGATACTTTTAATTCTACGGGTACAAGTCCCAGAAGCCATTTCACCTGAAAATTAACACCAGTCCCAACGAATTTGACCCAAGTGCCAGAAATTCAACATTAAAGTGCTCATTTATCCAATTCTTACAAGGTGTTTAATTGTACCAAAAACTAATTAAACGGTCTCTTTGTACCTTACCCCAAAATTAAAATATAGCAAAAAACACACATCAACAATTATGACAGGAAATGATGATGATGATGATGATGATGATGATGATGATGATGATGATGATGATAGTGTTCTTATACGAACACATCGGATGTAACACTGATATTAAAAGAAAAATGTTAATATATTATCAGGAGACCACCTGTGATTGATGAACCTTGCGACATTTCCATAAACTGTTGCATCGAGACAAAGTGCCTCTCCGTCCTTCATGATACCTTTAGAACTCCAACCGGCATCTAGTAAAATACGGTAGGTGAGCTCGTCACCACTATTTTGCATGTTTCTTTCGAATGACTCTTTGCTCGTGATCACTTCTCCAATGTATTCACAGATAAAAGCACCTTTCGATATGTCTTCCAGCGTTCTAACACCCCAACCCTTTTGCTCGTCTGTCATAAACACCTGAATGAAGAAAGAAGATATCTAACCATAAATGGAGTTTTTGAGACAACATAGATTCGCACTAAATAAAATCAGACCTGTAATTTTGCAGTTATTCCTCTCTGAACAACACGATTCCCGCAAGTAAAGCCACAGCCACATTCACGCCAACACTCTTTTATGAAATTCCTCGCTACGTGGCCTTTGCATTTGAAAGATACGATTTTTCCTTCGCATCTTTCAATGGGGCAGTCCTCACAGTAGAAAAGATTGCGACGTATAGCAGAATGATTCTCTGATATGACATTATCCAGAAATTTTTCCTTCAGTAGGCATTCCCGGGTATAAGCAAACTCGAAACCAGTTTTACCAGCACAAGCACAAGGAAATTCTAGGGACAAACAGTCCCCTATCAAACAGCATTTTTCTTGTGACACATGAGAAAGAAGAAACCTCGCGTATTCATTTGGGCATGTCATATTTTTTGGGATATAGTGGAATGCAGGACCCTCTTCTTCATTTAGCTCGTTAATCAAAGATATCTCGTAAGCTTCCTGACCTTCAGTGACATCCGAAATGTATTGGTAATAGCCCTTCTGGACGATCATCATTCTACTCGAAGTAGGCACATAATTGTTGGGTTCAATTAGATTTCTCTCCACCCCAGCAAAGCGTTTTGGATCCACATTTAAATATATTCTGCATTGACTCAAGTCCAACTCCCTGGGAGAAATACCAACAAACGAAATTTCAGGAAAAACTTCAAAAGGATTCTGAATGCTGACAGGATTATCTGAAATGGTAGGGAAAAGACTGAGTACACGATCAGCTGGACCAGTTTTTGAATCAGTATCTCTGGGTCCTACATCCCTCGGAATTTGAGGTGAAACTTCAAAAGGATTCTGAATGCTGCCTGGATTATCTGAAAAGGTAGAGCAAAGACTGAGTTGACGATCAGCTGAACCAGTTTCTGAATTAGTATTTCTAGAAAAGTCGAGAGCCAACACTGTATCTGAGGGTCCTACATCCTCAGTGGAAGCTAATGTGGTACCCGCGGCCAAGAAGCTTTCGCAAACATCATTCATCAGTTCCAACATAGAGAAACCGGTCGGAGGAATTTCACACGACTTTAGACAATGTTCCTCCACCTGCTTCAGTAATGCTTCCGAACTTGGAATGGGAGTATCTGATCTTGCTGAAGATTTTGCCAATAGAGATAATTTCACCTCACCCCTGGACGAGGATGCTATATCTAGCTTCAGGTACTCTTCTCCATCATTCTCATTTTTCTTTATTCCACAGTCCATGGACTCGGAAGTCTTTCCTTCCAAGTCAGACTTGTTTCCTGTAGAGCGAACATATTCTAGAAGCAGGGTAGGAGTCGAGCCTAGGAAGAAAAAACCACCATTTAGTTATCCCACCGGAACCAAGTGTTTAATGTTAAACTCAACGTAACAAAATCATAAAAATATTGTGCGATTAATATTGTGCCATTCTATGTTCTATACGTCGCTCGTTCCCTGTATTAAAGCCAGCTTGATAAAAAAAACAGAGGTCATTCATCTCCTTGCTTCAACTATGTGAGATCTAATTATACCACCTAGCAGCGCTCGAGTCAACTTCTTTTATAGAATACGAAAACAAGCAAACACAAAACAATTTTAGAAAAAGATCTGTAGACCATAATAGCACAAAACAACTTTTGCATTGCTCAATATATAGACATCCAAATCCCCTATTGACACTTTATACACAGATCTCAACAACTACTGTATAATATGTGCTCACACACACCATATGTATGTTCATAAATGTCATCGGCAAAATGTATGTGAATTCCACTCAAATGTGTAAGTACCTCTTTCATGAGTTATCGTCCCCTT
Source organism: Ajuga chamaepitys (assembly GCA_958295605.1). Taxonomy (NCBI): domain Eukaryota; kingdom Viridiplantae; phylum Streptophyta; class Magnoliopsida; order Lamiales; family Lamiaceae; genus Ajuga; species Ajuga chamaepitys. The sequence continues at coordinate 52,100,389 of OY282507.1, forward strand.
CTCTGGAAAATCATGTATATCCGATTCACCTCCATTATTTTCCAGGTGTGCCAGGGTGTTAGATATATCACTTCCATTATCGTGACTAATGTTAGTCTCCTTTGCCTGTTCCACTGCTAAACGATACAGTGGAGAACCACTGCTCTTCATTTTGACACGAGAATATTTTGCAACAGATGGTGCCTTGAGTTCAACGTCTTGGTGCTTTTCATAAACGGGCTCTGGTAACTTTTGGGGTTGATTCTCTACCTCATTGATACTACTTGGCATCGGAGAATCAAATGAAGTTGTAGACTGCTTTTCCTGCCTGCTTAATTTTGATTTTTTCGGAGGCGGTTCGTTTTCTTCAGCCTTATCTCCTGACCAGCTGTTTAGGTGTTGGAACTCATCGCTCTGTGCCTGATTTAGAATGTTAAGAAAAGCACTTTAGAGTACAAAATGTATGTAATTAACGATGAAGAAAGTTAGAGACTACACAAAACGAAAACAGGAAACTGAATCAATATCCAGGTTTTTCAGAAGAGCACGATCCAAGAAGAAGAGAGCCAGACGCACCTTCTGTTCTTCACTGTCTAATATTGCGTCAACAAGAACTTGATAGCTGCCGTCTTCTATGAGATTCCAGTTATTTTCATACACCTTGAGAAGTTTTTCCAGCACTGGTTTCACAACTTTTGGCATATAGCCCATGCTCTTCATTGCCTTGCAGGCCTTAACGAACTTTGGATTTTGAGGTTTTGGAGGCATCTCTTCTATGTGGAGATAGTTTAACGGCTAAATTTACAAGGCGTAAATTGAAGCTTTAGGCTCATTATTAACAAGGAACAAATACAAGAACTGGAGACTTATCAAGACATGCAAGCTGCTATAGAAAGAAAATATGATGTAATTTTTTAGCAATTATGCAACCGTAGTTGGAAGGAATATAAATCTCAACTACACAACCTGGAGACATGATTAGCCATGTCACTTATATATGACATAGACGTCAAATACTACAGAGTTAATATTATTTCAAGAGTATTTACAAATGATGCAAGTCAAAGATTGTGTCAGATCATATCTAAAAGCATAACTGTATTAACTCTAACTATGCCAGGGAACTAATAATCTGTAACCAAATAAATAAACGAAAAAGGGAAATTCACTTAATGTCTTCCATGATACTCCGTCACTTCAATGCACGATTCTATATAGATTTGACAGGCCTAAATTTCTAACACCTGGACGACACACCCATAGATACTCTTCGGACAAAACAGCACTTAAAATCACTCGCTAAATTATTATGCTTTCACGTAGTAGATCTACCAAATCAGACTTAGAATCTTGAAACGACATTCTCAGAAATGCAAGAGAAGCAAGAAATGGACGCCACAAAAGCATTAACTCGTAGTAGAAAACGCCAACCTAACCTTGTCTATTGGATGATTATAAACACGACATTTTCTATGCTTTACCTTCAAACTTTTCCTCCTAGCAAACTCAAGCTCCCTCCTGTTGATTATAATTTATTTTCTTTTCATATACAATCAACCGTACATAAAACTAAGCAAGAAATGGATAATGCAATACATCAGCTCTTGGTACATGATTGTTTTACTATAAATGAGTTTACCCTGTTACGTTCTGTTCTTACATTCGGCAGATTTACACGAGGGCTCACTTGTTAAATAATGAGTTTCCATTTTCTTTAACATACGCAAGACAAAATGTAGTATACAGATATCAAGATAATCACTGAAAAACAAATTAAACACGATAAACCCCATTTGCCCATGAACTAATAGCATCATCACGTATTGAAAAAATTGCAGAAAATAACAGGATTAGAAAAAAAAAGGAAACAAAAAAAAAAAAAAAAAAAACAATCCAACATGCAAAGTCCAAGAAAAAAAATTCTCAAATACGCACAGAATTTAGGAGAAAATATAGCAAACAAGCCTCAATATTCAACATCAAACCCTATCTGGTATCATTTTACATAACGCATTTGCTTCCGCCCAAGTGATCACCAACTTTTATTTTTATTTAAATTTTTTAATTATTATTATATTATATTTTTGTTATTTTCTTTAGAAACCAACATTTTCAGTCTCCATACATACTTACAAGAAAATATAACATGCAGAGTCGAAGAAAACAAAAAATCTTCTGAATAAGCAAGAAATTTAGGAGAAAAAACAACAATAAGCCGTAAAAATCAAATCCAAGACCCTTCTGGCGTCTCTTTAAAAATCCCATTTGCTCAAGGCAAGTGATCATCAGTTCTTTTTTTTTACTTCTTTGGAAACAAACCCTGAAACTCATACATACATACATACATACACTACATTTTTTCTTCGACATACTAATAATAGTGTTTAGGAGGCATTAAAGTACCTTATCATCTAAGGTAGCATGAGGGTTTTCTTGCAAGGAAAGAAAGATATGAAGGTAAAATGGTTAAAATCTACCGATTCAAGAACAATGGAGAGAACTTTTAGGAGGTGAAAAGATGCAGGTAAAAGTTTAGGTGGAGATGGGGTAGAGTGTAATTATTCGTCCTTTCACCTGCTGTACCAAAAAAAAAAGAAGAAAGGTAAAATTGTTGTGTCAATCCATTAGTTTTTTAACTTTTAAAATTTGATAAATTAATCCGTCATTGGTTCGTGCAGGCAATGTTCAATTTGTTGAATCTATCAAATTTTCGAAAGTTAAAAGCCAATTCATTAAATTTTAAAATTAAAAAACCAAATAATATTATTAAACAAAAAATAGTAAAACTTACTGGAGCGAAAAAAGTTATTTACCATATAGAAGTTTGATGAATAGTTGTGGTTTCTTTTTATCAAACATTTTTGTACAAATACGTGAATATCGATTATATGTGAAAAAAATGCAAACTCTCACATACACAGAGTGTAAGTATCTTAGATATGTATAATTCAGGTTTCAAGCGAATCCGTTAATTATGTAGAGTTTTTTTATGAAAATGTATCACTATTTATATAAAAAAAAAACGAGTATTATTTGTTGTAAAGAAAATGTAATATTGTAATACATTTCTACAAACAAGGAATACGCTTCACCAAACACACACTAATACATTAAAACATAATACATTTCTTAAAAAGAAGTAATAATTTTCAGTATAAATATTAATACATTTTCATATATAAATAAAAAATGCTCAAATCTTAGTAAATCCGCCCACAACTTGAATTGCACGAATTTAGAACCCCGCTGTTGAAACCAGTGAGATCGAAGGTGTTACAACACTTAATTTATATTAATTCCCTTATTTTCACATTACTGAAATTTTATCAGTATTTCGTGTTTTTATTATTTTAATATTTTATTATGACTTACATTGTGAAAGTAGGTTAAGGATATATTATTTGATAGATAAGTTTATTTGACAAACGTTATCCACTAATATCAAATCATATCCTTAATTAATCTAGTAACTAACAAACTTCTTGAGGAAGACTCTCTCTCCATCCTTCTCGCTGGTAACTGTCATCAAGGATGCTAAAGTATAAAAGGGAGAGAAGATCGTCTTGGATATTCGCCGTTGTTGAAGCGAAGAAAAATGAGTCCCAAACAAGTGTCATAACACCTTCAAACATGCTAGTTTAAACTTCATTTTCACGCACCCACTTGTGTCTTTGAGAACTTGGAGGAATCAACTCTATGATTATCCCTTTTGATGTGTGATAGTTTAGTTTAGAATTTTAGATCAAAATGTTGCATTTTTCTTTTGATCTAACTAGTTTATGTCAAGTTATATAAAACAAAACAAATCGTTGTGCTTAATGGAATTAGCACTTGGATTTTATTTGTCTGAATTTTTGTGAGTTCCAACTCTAGTATGTTTGATTAATATATGTACAGTTTGCATTCATTGTTTGTTATTCAGCATTGTTGCTCAAAGTGTTGCAATATCTTGTGCAACACTTCGATATCCTGACATCAGATTCTTTCAATTGGCATCAAGAGCTCTCACTTGACGAACTAAGTGAGATCCTGTTGTTTTTCAACAAGAATTATGGATGTTCCAGAAGCCCCCTTGATGAGACTTTCTATTTTGGATGGTTCTAATTACTCCATTTGGAAAAAATCAAAATGAGAGTGATAATGCGCAATCCGGAAACCAAGAACTATAACGATAATCGACGTAAATAATATGGAAAAACACAGGATTTACGTGGTTCGATCCGGAGATCTACGTCCACGGGCAGAAAATCCCTCTTGCCGAGGTGTTTCGTTCACTAGAACTTTGAGTTTACACGGAGTAATTTTGATTACAGAGTTCGAACCCTAATTCCGAGTTCTTTTCACCTATTTATACTACCAAATCAAAACCCTAACTAAATCCCTATAATCTTGCCCATCAAATCTGCATGGCAGTTGGGAAAAGATCATGGGCCTTGATTCGCGGAACAGACTTGATTCGCGGAACAGATTACGTTTTGGGCCAACGCGTGTTGCTGGGCCTGCTGGGCCTGGGCCTTCGCGCTTGCTGGCGCGTTTGCTGGGCCGGTAAGTGGGCTCATGTATTAACCCGACCCGAAGTAACTAGGTTATCCCTATCAGATGCCCCCCCCCCCCAGCCGAAGCGAGGAGGGAGCTTCGGTTGTCACCGGAGTGGTACGGTAAGCAGGAAGGGCCGTGGTCATTGGCCGGCCGAAGTGTTTACGGTCGAATAAGTCGATCCGAGTCCTCGGAGGACTTGGTGGAGCAGTTTATGAACATGAAGTCGAGCTAGGCCGGAGTGTCTAAGACCTTTATCGGGATGCCAAACTTCCCAGAAGCAAGAAACGCGGTGTAAGTACGTAACAACCTGGCCGAGGTGGGAGGTTCACCGGAGTGAGTTGCCTGGCCAACATGAAGGGAACACCGGAGTGTGGTAGCATGACCGAGGTGGAAGATACACCGGAGTGTAGTTTGAATCTTCCTGAAGAAGGGTGAGGCTGATGTGATTGGCGGCGCCATCATGAGAGAGAGGGATGTGAAGTGACACGCTCTGCAACTTCCAAGAAACCTGTTCCCCACGCGCCTTGGGAACTGTAAAGCGCGTGTGGCGCACGTTTAAATCCCCATTATTGAATTTGAATTGTTTGCATCAACGCCGTTGATTTTTGTGTATATAATTGGAGTAATTGCACAGTAACCTTTCATCTTCTTCATTGCGATTCATCAGTTTAGAAAGCGGGAAAAAGAGGAAATCTGCATTCGTGATTCATCTCAGATCAAAAAAAACTTCTCGAATCAACCCTTTCAAATTCAAACCAAGTAAGTATGTCTTCCTCTTCATCTTCTTCATCTTCTGTCTCATCTTCGGGCTCGATTGAAGAATTAGGGACTTCGAGTACCCCGTTAGACGTCCCCCCTATCATATCTTATTCCGGAGAGGAATGAGGTTAGAACAGTAGACAGAGTTGATGGCTTAGAGTGCAATGTCATGATGGTTTCGTTTTATGAATGCACGGTGGAGGATCTTGAGGTGTCCTCTATAGCGCTAAGGATGTCGCGAGAACAAATTTTGAGGGAACTCCCGTCTTTTTACCTTCCCTTCGACCTTGAGTACATAATCCCTACCCCCGAGGATAGGGCCTGTTGCCCACCGCAGGGATTTATTACCGTGTATATAGATCCCCTTAGAGTAGGATTGAGATTGCCGCTGTGGGACGTAGTCATCGAATTGTTAAAATGCTACGGTATTGCCCTCTGTCAATTAGCGCCGAACGCGGTGAGGCAGGTGGTGGGATTCACCGTGGTCTGTAAACAGGCCGGAGTAGAACCAACTGTAGAGCTTTTTAGGTTCTTCTACCAGCTAAAAAACTTCGGGAAGTCCAAGGGGTGGTATTCCTTTAGTCCCCGAGCCCGAGGAGGGTTCAAAGTTCAGAACCCGAGCAAAGTAGAGGGGTGGAAGGAGAAGTTCATATTCATTAGGAATAAAATAGCTCTCCCGAAGTGGAGGACTGACGAGGTGCTTGATACCGCCCCCGTGGAGAGCCCGGGGGCCGAAGTGGAGCATACGTTCCGGACAGTGGGGACTTTCAAAACCCTCTGCTCCGAGGAGGAGTTGGAGAAGGCAGGATTGAGCCTGTACTATTCGGGCAATGGGGGCGCCGAAGAGGGTAGGAGTTTTTTCTTTCCTTAATATTTTAAACTTGTCATTTTGCGCAGAACTATCCATAGACCTTATATGCAGTGGGACGCTTCGGAAAGCAACCAGCAGCAGGAAGCCCCGCTAAGACTGCAGCGGCCAAGAAGAAAGGGAAAGCCGCTGAGGTGTCTCCCCGGGGGGAGATGCCACCCAGTGCGCAACCAGCGGCCGGATCTGACAAGCGGGTGATGTCGGCGGAGCCATCTCCCGTGATGAAAAGGAGGCCAGATCCTACCGGCACTCCGCAGGCACCGTCCAAAAGACCCCGATTAGGGGAGAGTACGGAGGTAATACTCAAAACTCTGATCATAACTTTTACGTACGCGAGGTGTATAATATGAGGTCTGAGTTCGGTGTCGTGTTGTATTATCCAGGTAGAACAGGCGACCCTCAGTAGGCTGGGGTTTGACGGCGCGGACGCCGAGAAGATTATGCGGCTGGCCAGAGGAATCATAGAGGTTGGCTTGAAGAGCGAGGTGGAGGCCAGAGAAGAGCTGGCCGCGGCAGCGCGGGATCTTCGCGCGCGAAATGACAAGCTAGCTCATGACCTAGCCGAGGCGCGTAAAAGGGCGTCTTTGGTCGAAAACGAGGTGGTGCGCTTGCGCAGTGTGGGGGCCGAGAACGCTGCTCTGCGGGAAGAAAATCTGCAGCTTCGGATGGAGATGGAGGCGCGGGAAGCCGCTGTGATCGAAGGGCAAGGAGCGATGCTGAAGGCGTTCGCCGAAAAACTATTACACACCAGCACGTTCCTTGACTTCCAGACGGAGTTTGTGGCAATAGGGGACAAAGCCACACGAGCCTTGGTGCTGGAGGAGGTGAAGGAGGCGTACCCGAATGTGGACATCAATCATCCGGAATTCGGGTATGACTCTGAGGCGGTGGCCGAGGTGGAAAAGGCCTATTACGCCGCTCTAGCGAAGCTGCCGGAGTGGCCTCTGGTGAAGGCGCTCGGGGAGAAGAAGCAGCTTCTGACGGCCGCAGAAGTTGTAAACTGCGAGGTAGACCAGGACGAAGAATTCCTGGCATTCTGCCGTGGTGAACTGGCTACCGCACCCCGGAGCACCGACCCCCCCCCCACAGATGGAGGTCGAAGTCCCAGCTGCGATCGAGGCCGTCGCAGCAGCTGAAGGAGAAGAAGCCGAAGTGTCCGAGGGCCGGCGAGAGGAGTTGCCCGAAGAGACTGAGGCAATTGAGCGGGAGGTCAGTCGATCCCCGCAAATTTAAACTTGTATAGTTTAGGAATGTATGCGGAACGATGTACCGAATTTGGAACAATTGTACATTTGTCTTGTGAAATACAATCTTCTATTTTTCAAACTCTTGAACTTCTTGCTTTACTTGCATAAGCAGTTTTATGTCTGTTGTCGAACTGAATGTAACTCTATACATACTTGAGAGTAATCGATCTGGTTGTCTTCGTTGTCTGTTTAGAACACCGCGGAGCTCCACGAAACAATAAAGAAGCTCATGCGATCACTTGAGTGGTTCCGCGGAGAGAAGAATCATCTGCAGACGCACGTAGTGCCAAAACTGGAAAAGCAGGTTGCCTCAGCAGAGAAGAAGGTGGTTGAGGCCAATGAAAGAGCCAAGGACTTCGAGATGAAGTATCGAACTACAGCTGCCGAGATGAGCCGCGTCCGTGTTCATCAAAAGGAGTATGAACGAATTCTTTCAGAGTTCGGCCTTCTGACTTTTGAAGAAGTAGAGGAGCGGGTCGTTGAAATCCAGGGTGACATCGCGGCATTGATGTCGAGGAGCTCGTGAGGAAACGAGAAGTCCTGGAGTTGCTTCTCAGTATGTATGAGGGGCTGAAGAGCCGAGGCAGGTGGAGGCCTACTGCGGAAGAATTCATTGCGAGCTCCAGTCGGGACCGAAGTACGCAGAGAGCTCCTCGGAAGGATAAGAAAAAACCATCCGGAAAGACCAAAGGCATAGTTATCCAAGAGCCAGCTCCAGTGGTCACAGTCGAAGAAGAACCCGCGGCGATTGCCGAAGAGGTAGTCGAGGAGCTGGCCAGGGAGATCGAGGTGATGGTTCCGGAGGAGTGGGACCCTGCGCAATGGGCCCAAATTCCAAGGTCCGTGCCACAACAAAGTAGCCAGGCGCGGACCAGAGATGAAGCCCCCAGGCAAGCGCCTAGAACAAGTCCTCGGCGTAGGGAAGCTTGAAGGGATGACCGAGCCGGAGCCCGAGGGAATAACAGAGCCGGAGCCCGAGGTCGAGGATCTACAAGATCCCGGAGGACCCAACGCAGACCGAGAAGCGGGTCCCAACGCCGGAGCGCTGAATATTGGCTCGGGGGCCGTAGATAGTTGTTTTATTATTATTATTATTATTTTTTTTTTTTGCGAAGTCTTATGTAAAAAATTTCTTAATGTTGTAATATTCAGATAATAATAAAACTATTGTAGTGTGTACGAACTGGTTTAATGAAGGTAACAGGTTACGAATCAATTTAATCGGGTGTTCGGGAACACGACGGGAAAAATTATTTACTGTTTAATTGGGTGTTCGGGAACACAGTATGGATTAGTCCAATCTCCCCGGACGGATCAGGCGGGAGTAATATATCTCCCCGGACGGATCAGGCGGGAGTAAACACTTCTCCGGTTAAACAGACGAGAAAGTGGTATGAGTCCGGGGACTAAAAATGCTAATCTCCTCGGACGGACCGAAAGAAAGATTTTTTACTGTCCGGAGACTAGTAATGATAATATGAGTGCATTAGGGTGTCCCCGTAACGTAAAGGATAACACAGCAAGATACGCAAAGAAAGAATTTTTATTCAATGATAAGTGCCGGAGCAAACTTAAAAGTACAAGGAGAGATAACAACTATAAAAGAAATTAAAGGTAAGATGGTACTTAGATGTGGCCTTCACAGATAGAAACGCCTTAAGTTAGTGACGTGCCAGCTTCGGGGAATCGGGGTCCCGTTGAGATGTTCAAGCTGATAGGATCCAGAGTCGTGTACAACAACGACTCGGTAGGGACCTTCCCAAGAAGCGTGCAATTTCCCTTCAGGGGCAGCTTTGCTGGTTGAGTTAAGCCGAAGAACTAAGTCCCCGACATTGAACTGAGTACCTCGGACCCGGAGGTTATGATACCGGGCTGCTCGTTGTTTACATCTGGCCTGTTGAATGAATGATTGATCCCGGCGATCTTCGAGTTCATCCAAATTTGTCCGGAGAGCTTCGTCATTATCCTCCGGAACCAATGTAAGGAGACGGGGGGCTTGGAACACTGATTTCAGCAGGGATAACGGCTTCAGAACCGTAAGTAAGGCTGTAGGGAGTCTCCCCGGTAGATGTATACGGTGTAGTGCGATAAGCCCATAGGACTTGTGGAAGGTTTTCAGCCCAGAGACCTTTGGCATTATCCAAGCGCTTCTTTATTCCTGTGAGCAGTGTCCGATTGGTGACCTCAACCTGCCCGTTGGCTTGAGGGTGAGCTACCGAAGTGTGAATTTGTTTGATGTGGAATTCTTCGCACCATGACCGGAATGGATCATTGGCAAACTGTTTACCATTGTCCGAGATGATAGTGCTCGGGATGCCGAAGCGACAAACAATATTGCGCCACACAAATTTCAAGATATTCTGACCAGTAATGGCTGTAAGTGGTTCGGCTTCGACCCACTTGGTGAAGTAGTCCACGGCAACGACCAGGAACTTTAACCCTCCCGGAGCAACAGGGAATGGTCCAACAATATCAATACCCCACTGAATAAATGGCCACGCACTCTGGATTCCCGTGAGTTCGGTCTGTGGCAGATGTTTTACACGGGAGTGCAGTTGGCACTTGCTGCATTTGGACACTAAGTCATGAGCATCGTTGAACAGGGTAGGCCAATAGTATCCCCAGCGGAGAACTTTCTTGGCTAATGTCCGGGAGCCGATATGGCTGGCACAGGCCCCTTCATGAACCTCCCGCAGAACTTGGGTAGCTTCGGCAGGAGCAAGACACCGAAGATTCGGTTGTAGGTATGACCGTCGATATAAAACTCCACCATGAAAGGAGTATTTGGGAGCTTTGAGAACAACCTGCCGAGCTTGTAGCTTATCATTAGGCAAAACTCCATCTCGGAGATATTGGATGATAGGTGTCATCCAGTTCGGACCGTTGTCGGTCAGCACCGAAATTGTGGCCTCATGAATTGCTGGATGAAGCAAGTCTTCAACCATAATATCCGGAGATATATTATTTCGGACCGCGGAGGCCAATTTGCTGAGCGCATCTGCTCTTGCATTCTGAGCTCGTGGTATTTTCTGTACAACAACTGCATCAAAAGTGGAGATAAGCTTTAGTGTTAAAGCACGATACCTGACCATTGTTTCATCCTTGGCGACATAAGTTCCCTGGATCTGTCTGGACACGACCTCGGAGTCCGTGAAGAGCTCAAGATGACGAACGTCTAAGGATTGAGCGAGCCTGAGCCCGGCGAGAACTGCCTCGTATTCTGCTTCATTATTAGTCACCTTGAACTTGAACCGGATGACGTATTTAATCTCAACCTCCTCGGGGTCGATGAGAAGCACCCCAGCACCACTTCCTCGAGTCGTGGATGCTCCATCCACATATAGTTGCCATTTCTGAGGTGAGGGCACGAGGGTACCGGGGTGATGTGTATCATTATTTGTCGGAGACTCATGATTGTCTCCCGAGGTTTCGGCCAAAAAGTCAGCGAGTGCTTGGCCCTTGATTGCTCGGCGGGGAAGGTACTGAATATCGTATTCACCTAGCTCAACGGCCCATTTTGCGAGGCACCCCGACACCTCGGGCTTGACAAGAATTTGGCGGATAGGATGATTGGTCAGGACCCGTATTTCTCGTCCTTGGAAATAAGGCCGTAAACGCCGAGCTGCCATAACAATTGCCAAAGCAGTTTTTTCTAACACGGAGTACCGTGTCTCTGCCCCGTGGAGAACACGACTTGCGAAATACACGGGATGCTGAACCCCATCGACTTCACGTACAAGTGCAGCGCTAATAGCTTCCTCGGAGGAAGCCAAATATAGGTAAAGCGGCTCTCCGGGAAGAGGAACTGCCAAAGTAGGTAGCTGCTGTATGTGACGTTTCAAAGCCTCGAAGGCCTCGGTGCACTCGGGTGTCCACTCAAAGGACTTCGCTTGTCTCAAGACTTTAAAGAATGGGAGCTGGCGCTCCGCCGCTTTAGACAAAAATCGATTCAAAGCCGCCAAACCACCTGTGAGGCGTTGAACGTCCCTGAATGTTTTTGGTGGCTGCAGATCTAACACATCACGAAGTTTGGCCGGATTGGCCTGCAGGCCGTTTTGCGAAACCATATAACCGAGAAACTTCCCGGAGCCAACACCGAAAGTGCATTTCGCTGGATTGAGTCGCAAGTTATAGCGCCGCAGAGTGTGCAATGTTTCGGCAATGTCTTGCACACATGAAGGATGAGAGGAGCTTTTGATGACCAGGTCATCGACGTAAACCTCAACGTTACGACCAATCTGGTCGTGAAAAACACAGTCCATGAGACGTTGATAGGTGGCTCCAGCGTTCTTGAGCCCGAAGGGCAATTTCTTAAAAGCGTAGCACCCAAAGGCAGTGATAAATGCCGTTTTGAAGGCATCCTGCGGATCCATAAAAATCTGATGATACCCCTTGTATAGATCTAGGAAGCAAAGTGCCACGTACCCCGTAATGGCTTCGGCCTTTTGGTCGATGGAGGGCAGGGGATAACAGTCTTTCGGACAGTGCTTATTGAGATCGGAGAAGTCGACACACATCCGCCATGCCCCACCGGTTTTTGTCACCATTACCGGATTGGATAACCAAGAGGGGTAAAATACTTCGAACAAGATGTCCGCATCCAAGAGTTGCTTTACCTCGATTCGAATGGCCTCATTTCGCTCTGGAGCGAACTTCCTCTGTTTTTGCTGGATCGGCTTTACGCTAGGATCAATGTTCAGCTTATGTGTTATTATATCGGGAGAGACCCCGGGCATGTCTAGTGGGGACCATGCGAAAACATCGGAATATTCTCGCAAGGTCCGAATTATAGCCTGATGTAACCATGGCACATCCACGGCTCCTACGGTTACAGTCTGCTCCGGCTTGGACGGATCAAGCGGTATTTGAGCGGTGGCATCCCCCAACAAGGTACATTCTTGAGGTTCCAAAGTTGATGATGCTACCTGAAGCTGCTGTTTGGGAGGGGCTTTTGCAGTCTTTTTGAGTGCCACGTACATACACTCCTTTGAAACCCGCTGACTTCCGCGGATAGCCACTTCGCCATGCGAGGTGGGAAACTTTAGTGCGAGGTGATACGTGGAGCAAATGGCTTTAGCGGGGGTAAGCCAGTCCCGGCCCAGGATCATGTTGTACAGTGATGGAGAATTCACCACATAAAAGTCCACGAAAATAGTTTTTATTTTCGGATAGGTACCCAGAGACGCCGGGAGGGTGATGACACCTTCTGGCTGGACTTCGCCTTGAGTGAAAGTCTGCAGTGGCCCGGGGGCCGGCCGAAGTTGGTCCCGAGAAATCCCCATCCTTTGGAAACAGTCGGCAAATATAACACTCACCGCTGCCCCATTATCCACGAAGACACGCCTTATCGTTATGTTGGCTACAATCATGTCGATGACAATAGCGTCTGTGTGAGGTGTTATCTCCGGAACCGGGTCCCTATCCGTGAAGCTTACAGTCTCGGACTGATGGAGGCGTTTATGACGTGGCTCCTCGGGAGGAGGACGTCGAGCTTCTACCTTTAAGGCATGTCGTGAAGCCCCGGTGGGTAGGGCTCCATATATCACGTTTATCACGTGAGGAGGTGCGTTGTCTTCGGGCCCTCCCGGAGGAGGAGGTGGTGGTGGGAGACGTGGTTGCTGGCGATTGCCAGAATCTTGCCGTGCGTAGTTGTTAGGTCCTGGCCGATTATTCTGCCACGGTGGCCGATTTTGTTGAGTGCCCCGGTCATGATAACCTCCGCGGTTGTAGGACGAACCCCCATTGTGGTTTGTCCGAGGTTGGTCATTGATTCGTGCAATGTATTGCCGCAAGAGACCCTTCTTGAGGCATTCCTCAATCTCCTTGCCGAGTTCCCGGCACTCCTCTGTATCGTGCCCATGATCTCGGTGGTACGCGCACCACTTTCCACGGTTCCTCTTTTCAGGTGGAGCAGTCATCCGCGGACAAGGTCGCAGATCATTCTTGTGGATAGATAGGATTTCAGCTCGTGACTTCGTCAACGGAGTCAATTGTGGAATTTCACTTCGGGATTCTGAACGCCCCGGGGTCAGGCGGGAAAATGCACTAGGTCGAGCACTAGGTCCGGTTTGCGCTTTGTCGGATTGCTGCTTGCTAGCGTGTTTCTCTCGCTTCTGGCGAGTCTGCTCCTCGGCCTTAGCAAATCTGCACACTGTTTTGAACAGTGCTCGAGTTGTGACCGGTGTGTTCCGAACTAACTCGGTGTAAAGTGCTCCGGGGCGGAGTCCATTCATAAATGCGTTGATGACTACGTCGTCGGGGCAATTTCCCACCTTGAGACTTACCGCTGTGAAGCGGTCAAGAAATTGCGTAACGGTTTCACCGTCCCGCTGTTCCATGTTCATGACATCGGCCAGGGTGGCCATGGGCTTCGCCCGTGCTTCGAACCGTGCCCAAAAGTGCTCGGCGAGTTCTCTGAAGGAGGATACGCTGTTGCGTGGGAGAGAATCAAACCAGACCCGAGTTTCATCCTGTAAGTACTCAGGGAAAATCTTGCAGTACTGAAGGGATGTGATGTTATCATGGCTAAGCATGCTGTGCCTAAAAGATCCAAGAAAATTGGCCGGATCTCCGGTGCCATTGTAAGGTGGTATAGCTGGCCGTTTGAACCCTTCGGGAAGGGTGGTGGTCATGATTTCTGAGGAGAACGGCGTGATGATATCTCCATTGGCATCAAGGCCCAGAATTCTGTCCATTTCAACATTGCGTTGAACTTGCTCATACTCTTGAAGATCTAGAGCATGAGGATTGGCATAGCGAACTCTCTTAGCCGCATTAAGTGGACGGCGGCGATCCACATCAGTAGGTTCCTCATTGCGAGGTCGTGATTCATTAGAACTCCCATGGTCCTCGGAAGAACCAGGTCGTTCCCGTCATCGATCCTGACGCCCGCGGTGCCTCGGGTCCTGTTGATCACGCAAACGGGGTGGAGGCACCACGGGATTAGCATTATGGTCGGCAGGCCCCGCTGCAGGCTCCGCGGGATGTAGGCGATTAACTGCCCAATCTTGAAGAACATGTGCATGTTCTTGTAAGAAAGCCTGGAGCAGTTCTGGGGTAATTTGAATGTTAACCGGGGGTTGAGCAGCAGCAAGATTAGGGTTTTGCTGGTCTTGAGGGGGTGGAGGGTTTTGATTACCCTGATGATTAGATGTACTCCCTGCCGGCAATTGCCTCGGCGGCAAAACTTGATCCACAGGTGGATCCTGGTTAGATTGATCACCGTGACGAGATTGATTCAAGCGTGTTGTCACCATGACTCTTGAATGCGATGCAAACGTCAAAAGTTGTTGGTTAAAGCGTTCCCACAGACGGCGCCAATTGATAATGCGCAATCCGGAAACCAAGAACTATAACGATAATCGACGTAAATAATATGGAAAAACACAGGATTTACGTGGTTCGATCCGGAGATCTACGTCCACGGGCAGAAAATCCCTCGTGCCGAGGTGTTTCGTTCACTAGAACTTTGAGTTTACACGGAGTAATTTTGATTACAGAGTTCGAACCCTAATTCCGAGTTCTTTTCACCTATTTATACTACCAAATCAAAACCCTAACTAAATCCCTATAATCTTGCCCATCAAATCTGCATGGCAGTTGGGAAAAGATCATGGGCCTTGATTCGCGGAACAGACTTGATTCGCGGAACAGATTACGTTTTGGGCCAACGCGTGTTGCTGGGCCTGCTGGGCCTGCTGGGCCTGGGCCTTCGCGCTTGCTGGCGCGTTTGCTGGGCCGGTAAGTGGGCTCATGTATTAACCCGACCCGAAGTAACCAGGTTATCCCTATCAGAGAGCATATATCAAGTTATTGGATGAACGTGCTCAGCGATCGATTGTAATTGGTTGGACACCCCCACACAAGGAAGATGAAGATGGTGACTATATACCTAAATCTGAAGCCGCGGGTGGACTAATGATGATTTAATCTCTCGTGCTACAACTCACAAACCATAAATGGATTTTTTGCTTGGTAGATTTGTCATTATTCCAGATGATCTAGAATTATGTGTCTGCAACGGTTATCTGGGAACACTTCAAAGACGATATGAAGGTTATGAAAGTGTCAGGAAGCCAAAATTAAGGATGATAGCAACAAGGTTTGAGAATCTGAAATGGAGGAGACATAAACCATCTCAACATACAATGCTCTATTATACGATTACCAAATTAGGCACATGCCTTGGGTGATCCCATCAGTAATGAAATGTTAGTCAACAAATTATTGAGAACACTTCCTAAAAATTTTAATAATAAACTATGTCCTTTAGAAGATCCTCATGATACATCTAGAACGACTCTGGATGAACTAATTGGAATACTCCAAACTTTTGAACTGAACTTGAACCAACAACAACAATGGAGAGAAAATGGTAGAATATTACTTTCCCATCTCATTCGGAAGGTTCAAGTTACAATCAAGGGGGGATAGCACTCTTCTTAATGAAAATCAAGAATCCCATTGCTTATCTTACAAAAAAATACCAAAGATTCTTGGCTAAAAAGAAATTGAAAGGTGCTTCGGTGTCTTCGATCATGCTACAAAAGGATTTAAAGAACAGGGTTCAAATCGTGAACAATTTCCTAGGACAGTTGGTCGAGGAGGTCAAAGTCCATCTTCTAGATTTGGTAACGCAAACAGGAGCACTCAAATTTCAAAAGATCTCAGATTCGTTCAATGCAGAGCATGCTCAAGTTTTGGGAATTATGTGAATCAATGTGCTAAGTCTAACAATTTAATGAAAAGGGGAACCAATCTGGTGGTCACTCTTAGTGAAGATGAGTCAGATGATGGGGAAGATCTAGATGAATAAGATGTTCAACACTTATTGCCAAGCTTGATGAACTACGTGTTGGTGAAGGTGTTGGAACACTGGACTATGATACCTTGATGGATTATGAGTAAGATGAGTCAGAATATGAATTGTTGTTGAAGGCATGAATGATGCATGGGGAATTAGTGTTGACATTAAAATTACTTGAGGAGGTAAGATCTGAAAATGAAAAACTAAAAGAAAAATTGATCTACTTAGAAAAAAGTATATTCCAAAAGGATAAGGCACTTGAAGAGGTAACTTCTGAACTGAAACTCAAACCTTAGTCAATTCATCGTCTCAATACAAGTACATCCAAACGCAATGATCTGTTGTCAGTTCAACAACATGATAAAATTGGTCTTGGATGTACTGGTCCTAACTGGAATGCATTTGATTGCCTAAATGAAGAGTACAAAACTAATGTTTTCACCAAAGAAATGCAAAAGTTTCAACAAATGTCTCTTACAAAGTGGTTTCAGAAGTGTTGAATTACAATACTGGAATATTAAACTTCACTGAACAAACAGGAAGGCTAAATATTTTAGATTTAAATTCAATAGTTCCTTATAGTGATCATGGAAGTTCAAACAAAATTTGTAAGAGTTTTAAAAACTCTAATGGGTCTAAAAGACTTTCAGCTTGCTACCAGCTTGTGGTAGCCATTATTTCCCCTTGATGTTGGGGCTTTAACCGTTTGTGTTAGCTTTTGCTACTTTATAGAGAGTTAGGTGGACTACGCGCTACTTTTGTTTTCTTCTTTTCCTTTTATAATAGTGCATATTGATCTAGTGGGTCTAAAAGACATAGATTTGTATTAGACTCAGAAAAGAAATTTCCATGTGTGGTTTTTGTTTGACTCAGTAAAGAAATTTTCGTGTGTAGGTGGTAAACATTATATTCTTTTTTGCGTAGATGATTTTTCTCGATTTTCTTGGGTCATTTTTCTCAAAGAAAACTTGGATGTTGTTGAGTGTTTCAAATCGATTTTTATACAAATTCGTACTTCGCATGGTATGTGGATAGTTAGAATAAGAACTCATCATGGGAGATAATTTGAAAACAACTTGTTTTCAACTTTTTGCAATAAAAAGGGAATATAACAAGAATTTTTTACTCCAATAACTCCACAATAGAACGTAGTTGCTGAAAGAAAAAATAGATCTCTTCAAGAAATGGCTCGTGTCATGTTATGTGCAAAAAATATTTCAAATCGTTCTTGGGTATAAGTTGTGAACACCTCTAGTCATTTTCTTTTCTTCTTCTTTTTTTTTTTTTTTAATAACAGGGAGTACTATGACACCTTATGAGATACTTAAAGGGTGAATCTAATTGTTGATGATTTTTCTTACATTACAAGAAAAAGAGATGAAGACGACGTTTTAGATTTGATTAAGAAAGCAGAAACCCAAAATCAGGAAGCTGAAAATGAAAGTGTTAAAGAAAATGTTGAAACACCGTATGTAACACCTGAACAACCTCAACAAGACCCTTCTCAAAACACTCAAGAAGGTAAGCCTGGTCAAGATACACCTGTTGACAGGTATGTTTCTCTTGATGATTATATGGTAATCAGGGATCCTCTCGGTAGAATTCGGAAAAATTACCCTTTAACGCAAGTGATATGTAATGTTTTTTATAAACTACGAACTCCAAAAAAGGAAAGACGTGACTACTTAGGAATGGTGAAGTTTTCTTGCTACTCTTCTTCATTTTCAGTTGTTCATGCGAGTTGTGTTTTGTCAAATATTGAACCAAAATCATTTGATGAAGCTCTTCAGGATGAATTTTGGCTAAATGCTATGAATGAAGCGTTTTATCAATTTCTTTGAAATGATGGACAAGGGCTCATGATGTTAATGTAATCAGTACTAGATGGATTTTTCGCAATAAAACTGATGAATTAGGAAATGCGACTAGGAACAAAGCTTGACTTGTAGCACAAGGATATACACAAATTGAGGGTCTAGACTTTGATGAACCTTTTGCACCAGTTACCCAACTTGAGTCAATATGCTTTCTATTGCTAGTGCTTGCTTTCTTGACATCAAATTATATCAAATGGATGTGAAAATTGCTCTCTAAATGGTTTCTGATAGAAGAAGCCTTTATTGAGAAACCAAAGGGATTTGTTGACACATGCAAACCTGATCATGTTTATAAATTGAAAAAGGATTTGTATGGATTGAAACAAGCACCACGTGCTTGGTATGATCGTCTAATGGAATTTTCGCTCAACTTAGGCTCTGTTCGAGGGAATGTTGATAAAAACACTTTCCATAGAAAACAAATAGAAGAAAATCACAATAGCTCAAGTGTATGTAGATGATACTGTATTTGGATCCGCATGTGAAAGATATTTAAATGATTTCATACATGCAATGCCATCCGCTTCTGAAATGAGTCTTGTAGGAGAATTAAATTTCTTTCTAGGACTTCAGATCAAGCAACTTGAAAATGGAATTTTTGTTTCTCAATCAAAATATGTTAAAGCTCTTGTAAAAAAATGATTTGTTGCATGCTGAACACATGAAAACACCCATGATTTATAGTCAAAAGGTCTGTCACGATAGTGTGGAGAAGGTATTGAACACGCCTTGTACTGAAATATGATAGGAAGTCTTATATACCTAACTGCAAGTAGACCAGATATTTGCTCTAGTGTGTTTGTATGGGCTATGTACTAATCTTACCCTAAAGTGTCCCATTTGAATGTGGTAAAAAAAAATCATCAAATAGGTGTCTAGGATATGGTATTAGAAAGATACCAACACTAATCTTGTAGGCTTATGTGATTCAGACTGGGCCGGTGATGTAGATGACAGAAAAAATACCTCTGGAGGTTGTTTTTGCTTGGGAAATAACTTGGTGTCATGGCATTGTAGGAAATAAATCTATGTTTCATTGTCCATTACCGAGTAAGAATACATAGCCCTAGGAAGTTGTGCACGCAATTGCTTTGGATGAAGCAAATGTTGGATGATTATGGTCTTGAAAGTGATAATCTGGCTGTCTTTTGTGATAACTTTAGTGCCATTGGTATCACGAAAAAACCATGTCCAACACTCACGAACCAAACATATTGACATCCAACACCACTTCATATGAGACTTGGTGGAAAAGAGACTTATATGCATTCAACATATACTTATAGAGAAACAATTGGCTGACATTTTTACATAAGGACTAGATTCTGAGAGATTTTATTCTTTGAAGAAAATGTCATAACACCTGCACAACATAGTTATGACACTTATTCTTCCTTACATTTTTAATAATTTAATATATATTCAGCTCTTATTTTGAACCTAAGTAGTGTGTTATATTTGGAATTAAAGGGAGTAATTATAAAGGTTCAAGCATAATGTTGAGTTGATAGTTCTCTTTCAAATCCCTTACTAATTCAAATGGTGTTTGTCTTAGTCATCATCTTGTCTGATTTTAATTACTTGGTCAGATTTTCTTGATGATTTTTTTACCAAAGAATTAGTAAGTCTCAGTATCTTTGAGTGCTATCTTGCTTCTTCATCTTTTCTTAATCTTGAAGTTGGATGCAAGGTGTTGGATCATTTGAGAGATATCATTTTTTTGTAACATTACAAAATATATTTCCCTTTAAGTTACTCTCTTAGTTTCTTTTGCATACTGTCTACTTTCAAATTATGTCTCTATTTGTCTAAAAAAATTATTTTTTGTTTACAGATTTTTGTTTCAAATCTTAATATTTTTGTAAAAAAATCAGTTGGTTTCTTTATTCTTACCACTACACCTCTTAATTGCCCACCTTATCACATAACTCCCCACCTTCTTATATTCTTGAACAGATAATGAGGGGGATAGGACAATTTACTTTCCATTTTATGTGATTTAAATTAAGGTTAGTGGGGCTAGACAACTTTTTTTGTGAAATTTATATATTAGCCAATCCTATTTTTATTTTTCATTCTTGTGGCTTAAATTGCTCAAATTTTATTTGGTTAAAAGCATAACCGAATCCGATAAAGATGTGGCCAACATCCTTTCACATTTAAAAGCAAAAATTTCTACTAACACTCAACCTACGCTCCATTTTCTCTCCAACCCTAACCTTTCTTCTTCTACATCTAACATTTCAGGTTCTCAATCAATGACTTCTCCCTATGAAAATCCATACAATACATGCTCAGAGTATGCCAAGGGCAACCCCTCGAGTGTTTCACAAGGTGCTCAGGCACCTCCCTCAAACAATGTCCAAACCACTTGCATTCCGACTGAAACCTCTCCCTCAAAAGCTTTAGAATCTTCAATGGCGTTCGAGGTATTTGTACCTCCGAATGCTTATCTTAATATGTAGTTGCTTGGAGAGTTTGAAAACCCTGTTGATATGGATGATGCAGCAGATTTTCTAGCAATCAAATATATGGTCAAGGAGAAAAGAGGGCCAAGCAAAAGGGTGTCAAAAGGGGAAAGGGGATATTCACCCACTCTTAGTGAAAAAAGGTCTGTCTGCCACGAAGAAAGGCCCTAAGAGGCCCAAACCTCCTCCAAAGTTCAGGTTGCCTCCACATGAGATGATAGTGATGCTTGTGATTTTAAAGTTTCGATGGATACTCGAAGTGCTCCTTAGGTGTTCGATGATTTGCCTAAGTTAAAACTCGCTGCTCAAGGGCAATCTTCAAAATGTGTTGGAGAAAGTGGTGCAGCACCCCATTTTCAGCCTGAAAGTCAATCACCAAATACCTGATTATGAATTTGACCAGATGCTGGGGGATTTTCTGAAAAAGTTATGTCAGATGCCTTCCAATCATGAGGGTAGGAGCAAACTGAGGATGGTCTTGAAGATGCCTTTGTTGCTGATTTTGCACAGTAATTGGATAAGGATCTAGGCATCGAGGAACATGATAATTTGAGTGACAAGGATGTGTCCCAGATCAACAAATTGATAGTGAAGAGGACGAAGAAGTCAAAACGGTCACTCCTCAAATTCATCAGATGGTGTGCCACAAGGTGATGCACCACTGGAGGTAAGGCATGCCTACTCCAATTTATTTTACACACTTATAGAATTTTGAGAGATGGGGTTTTATCAAAAGAGGAAAACTATTTTTGAGAGACGGCTTCCGATTAATGATTTTGAGAAATATGGGTTGTTGTCATTTCTCAAGAATTGTAACCTACGAAAAAATCTAGAACTAACTTGTCGCTTTGTTGAGGATTTTATACGAGAATTTTACTGTAATTTGAGCAAGTCCATGACCAATACCTCAAGTGCCAGATTTGGCAAAAATTTTCTTAGGAAGAAAATATTTCACTTCACTCATAGGTTAATCAATGAGTTTCTGGAAACATTGAGGATGAAGTGATGAACATCTCATTGAATGATGTCATTTCTCATCTAACTAAAGGTGTTAAACAGTCTGTCCTAAGAATAAGAAAACCCATGCTTCAGCCCTAACTTCTAAGTATGTTATACTTCACAAAATAGCATGTTATGATTGGCTACCTTCTACGGATAGAACTAAACTATCTCACAGAACCTAAAAAATATGCCTAGGTAACGGGAAAGGAGCTTGGGTTGACGAACTCACCAATGTCTTATGATTAAATAAAACGACTCAGAGGATTCCAACGGAAAAGTCACCCTTTCGTTAAGCATTCAGAATAGATAGGGTAGCACCAACAGAAATAAGACAAGTCTCGTGGAGAGTTTCAACTTTTGACCCCTCCAAGAACGAAGAGCATTCCGAGAGAAATTTGACCTCATCGAGGAGCTCTGCAATAAAGCAAGGGTTCATTTTGAAATATAAAATAAAAAGTAGCTAGGGCCTAGAACACCCATGTCCACCATCGAAACTTTTAGCTGGATGATTTGAGTATGAGGCGAGCTGATATCTCTCATCCAATTGGAAAACTAGACGCCAAGTGGGATTGACCATACGAAGTTACTACAGTGGTAGGGGCAGAGCATATAGATTATAGCACCTAGACGGGAAGGATATTCCTCGTAGTTGGTTGTCAGGCTACAGAAATAGTACTAGTAAATCCAACCAAAAATGACTTAGTTTTATTTTTTCTTGATACTAACTTTTTCATTCCGTCATGATTTTTTTCCTTTATGCTTTGTTTTTTTGCAATCCCATGGCGCATTCCTTTTACAATAGTAAACATTCTTTTCTTTTTAACAATAATATTTACCTCATAAAGATATTTCAACAAAGAAATATGCTATGTCAAGAAGTCTAGTCTGGCCAATTTTATTTCACAAATTGACATAAAAACCAGGAGCGTGGCACCCAAGACACACTATGGTGATCCCATGATCTCACCCAAAAAGATGATCAAAGGACTTCATCACTCAATAATAAGGTGACGACCAAGATCTCACTTAAGAAGGATGATTCCCGATATCTCATAGCATAAAACGATAAGAAAATTCCCGAAATTATATTAAGTCCCTTCAGCCTCCAAAATGATCTGGAAGATGACTTCAAAACCAAGGAGCTAGTTTCTACGACATCTGGAAGACTAACCGCAGCTCCCAGAAAAATGCCAGAAGCTGGCCAAAAACCCAGAGGGCTAAGTTCTAAGCAATCGGGGAACTAACTTCAGCCTCTAGAGAATTATGGAACCTGACCCCTACTCTAGGAAGCTAACTTCTAGTTAGATCTAGAAGCTGACTTTTAGTACTGCAGATTGATAGATATTTAAATATAATTATCCACAAGTCCTCCAAAAGAAGATTTTGCAAAAAAAAATAAAAAAAAAATAAAAAAAAATAAACAAACCAACCATAGGTAAAGAAAAAAGAAGAGAAATTGCGAACAAGAAAAAAATGAGTAAAAATCAACAAAACAAAGAAACATAACCAAAGCACTAGAAATACACGAAAAGTGCACGAGTAGCAGAAGACAAGAAAAAACATAAAAATCATAGAAAAAATATCAATACGAATATAGGATAACAAGGCACCCACAGGTGCAACAACTAAGTTTCCTACCAGAAGAAAATAACTATAAAATAACCTAAGGCATATTATCTAGATATTAGACTCCAGTCGAGGGGTGGTCGCCAAAGTCCACCATATGCTCATCGCCAGCAAGGACCTCTTCATCTTCTGTTGCTCCTTGTCTTCCTGAGAGGGACCAAGAAGATGGATGATGTCCTCCCCAACACGTCCAGAAGCCTGTAAGGCCTCCTCATTCATTCAAGTTATCATCGTAGATATTGGTAGCTTGCTTCATCATCGCTTCATTGTAAGATTTGCTCCTCTTAAATGTTTCAACAACATCATTTTCCATATTCGACCAGTAGGCATGCCAATTTTCGCTCTGAAAAAAACCTGGATCCAGTGTGGCATTCTCTCTCGTCGAAACTCTCCTCAAGTTAAGCCATATCTTTGACCATCTTGGTCTTCTCCTTATCAGTTGTGGCCTTCTCCATCTCTAATATCTCCACAGTGGCTTGCAGAGCTTTGTTGCTCTTTGTCTTTGAGATAATCTCTCCCTTCCACTCGTCAAAGCGTTCATTTAGCATTTTCGCAGCATGTAAATGAACTTGTCTCAAAAACCCATTCAAAACGATCAAATAATGAAAAAGGTTTTCTTAACCTGCAAGTGTATGGGAGATGACATTAGTAGTGAATTATCGATCCATCGGGAGGACTTCCTTGTGAATTATCCGAGTCATTAATTCAAAAATTAGATGTCAGTTATAGCTAAGATTACAAATAACATAAAATAGGGCAAAAGATGGAAAAGAGTTTCCCGAGACTTCGGTTTCACTCAAGCATATGAGGCTAATGTTTGAATGGCGAACGTTAAAATGAATTAGGGCTTATTAAGGTTGGATTCTTACCAAATTAACGTCCCAACTAGGTAACAATCCTAGGATACAGTTGAGGTGTCGTATCCCCCTAGAATCAGAATACGAATACTCTTTAAAATTTACAAATACAAATCAAATATACTGGTATTCGATTCGTTTTATATACATCCCTAATTTATGGGATAATAATGGGTGAAGATTTTATGATCTTTCTATTGTGTTTCCTGCTCATGTAGTTGAGAAAATCGGCACTTTATCTGTTGATAATAACCACCCTGGTAGACCTATTTGGAAGCTCACTACCAATGGCCTCTTCACATTTTCTTCGGCCTAGAATGCCCTGAGAGTACAGGTTCTTAACGACCTGGCACTCAATGATGTTGTTAAATCCGTTTTGAGTATGCAATGTTATCTTTGTTTGGAGTTAGTCAATTCTTTTGTTCCTTTTGATGACAACCTGAAAAAGCACGGATTTGTGATTGTCTTTGTTTGTCCTTTTTGCTATAATGCTTGTGAAGAGGTTGCTCATACTTTGATTAATTGCCCTTACATTCTGACAGCATTTTGCAAAAAGAATTCAGATTGAAATTCCCTATAATTTCTCTATTCGGCATTTTCTTGAAATCTGGTTTGTGTTAAAAATTGTGGTGACGGGTATATCTGGGTTTCTTTGCCTTTCCTTATTTTCTGTTTCATCTAGTATTGCTAGTAACATTGCTAAGTTTCAGAATCAGGTACTTCCGATCATCCAAGTCTAGCGAACCGTGGTGGACGAGCTTAACATCGCTTATATGACTTGTTTATTGCCCGTGGAATTTTGGAAGGGCAGTTGGTACTTGGCTGTATCTTGACAGATTCCGTTGAGAACCAAAAAAGAAAAAAACACCATTTTTTATCTGTTTGTATCCCCCCCGACTTTCTCGGGGCTGGGAGCTTGATCCGAGATGGGAACATCAACATTTTTGCTGGTTTTTGGAAATTCCTAAACGTAACTGATAATTTTACAGCTGAATTGACTGCAATTGTAGAGGGGCTTCGACTATGTTGAAAGCTGCGCATTGCCAAAATTTGGCTCGAAGTGGATGAGGATGTTAAAAAATAGTGGAGTTGGAGGGAGGAAGTGTTTTGATTCTATTTGCCTAGATCTAACAATACTTTAACGCAACACACACAATCCAACAATGCAGCAATGAGACAATGAAACAGTAAACAATCCAAACCAAGAACAAATAGTTTATGCGGTTCGGCCTTTAATGCCTACGTCCACGGGAGTGATCAATCCTCTTATTAAGATCAAATGAGAGATATTACAATGACTCTTACCAGAGCAATCGTCAAACAAATCAGCTCTTGAATCAATCCAGTAGTACTCTCACAACTCTGCAATCTAATCCCTTAAGTAGTATGTGTTATTCTTGACCTCTTTCTCTAACTGCCGTAGTGTTCCAAGAAGAGAGAACAATTCTACACTCATTCACGTCTAGATTACAGCTCTCTAAAGATAAAATGAAGATAATGTGCCTATCCTACCCTTTAACAACTTACAAAGATACAAAACTAGAAAAATTGACTCAAAACTGAAAATAACAGAATAACTGTCAACCTAAAAATCACATACAGAACACATGTTGTGTTGTCTAGTTTTCCTTCTTCATTTTCCTCTTGATATTCAATCTTCAAATGCCAACTGAGAAGCTGAAATAATAGGCCAACCATCTTCAACAGGAAGCATCAAAGCCTTTATGTGGAGTTTTTGAGAATTACAAGGGGACTAGATATACAAGTTTTCCATATCCAAAGAGAAAGGAACAAGGCAGCAAATCACTTAGCAAACAAAGCAGTCCAAGAAGAAAGCATCTTAGAGTTCTATAAGATTGATAAATTTAATAGTTTAAAGGGTTACATTTTATTAGATGCTTTAGGCTTACCTTTGTAGATTCCCTTAAGTTTACTTTTGTTGTGTAAACGAACCTCTACTGCAACTGTAAATTTTCAGAATTTACTAATATATAGGTTTGGGTATCTGCCTAATCCCTCTATCACACTGATGGGTTTGCTTTAATTTTTTTTTTTTTTTTAATCTTTAAGTGATAAACAAAGAAGTATATGTGAAAAATGTTTCATTACTTTGTTATTTTTAAAATTATTATCTGATATATATAAAATAATTAAATAATTTACAATTTATTTTTAAAATATACAAATTAACAAAAAAAAAAGAGTATTTAAATAAGCAAAACATACATTTTAATGAAATATATATACATGAATTTAAATATTTTGAACTCAAAAAAGAAATTACATAGTATTTTTTTTTAGAAAAGTACAATTTTTTTTTAAAAAACTAACAGTTTTTTCTTTAAAAAAACCCACCGTTCTAAAAAAAATATATTAATATAGGAAAACTTTTAACGTATAGTTCCCCTACTTATGACTTCGAGAAAATTTATTTTATGCGTTTTGCAATTTCCCAAACAATATTATAATAATTTTAGATTTATAGGTTTTCTATTAATAGTTGACCTATTTTTCGAGTTCTTAATTGATAAAACTCCTACTTGCAACTATACAATTGCTTTATGTTTTTACAAATGGTATGACTTATTATGTGACTGTTTTGCTAAATTTAAACAGGACTCTTGCAATATTTGCATATATCACGATTTCAGATTTTCAGGTGCAATTTAAATAGGGTTTTTATCGGTCAAAGACCCGAAAGATAGGTCAACTATCAATTCAGGTCCTGAAAGATAATTTCTATCAATTCAAGGCTTAAAAGATTTGAAATTATCAATGGAAGACCCATAAATTCAAAATCATTATAGGGTCCGTTTGGAAAAATTGCAAAACCCAAAAATAAATTTATCTCGAAGTGATAGTAAGGAAAATACGTCAAAAGTCTTTCACTACATTTTTTTTTTAAATTTATCGTGATATATCTAAAATAATTAAATATTTACAATATTTTTAAAATATTACAAATTAACAAAAAAGTATTTACATAAGAAAAAATACATTTTAGTGAGATATGTTTACATGAATTTAAATATTATGAACTCAAAAAGAAATTACAGATTTTTTTAAAAAAAAAAAACTAATTTTTTCCCCACGTATGACTTAAAAAAGAAATTACAGATGTTTAAAAAAATAAATTAAAAAAACTAACAATTACAAATATGAAATTACAGAAAATTCAAAAAATAATAAATTTTAAAAAATATCATGAAGACTTTTGACCTAAATTTCCACTGCCTGTCACTTCGAAACAATTTTATTTTGTGGGTTTTAAAATTTTCCAAACAGGCCCTCCAATGATTTTAGACTTATGTGTCTTCTATTGATAGAAATAATCTTTCAAGACCTGAACTGATAGTTGACCTATCTTTCGGATCCTTGACCGATAAAACCCCATTTAAATATTGTGTAATTATAATTTGAAATATTTTGTAACTTACGAGAAAGTGCAAATTAGTGAGAATCATACGCTAAATAGGTGCAAAAAACTGTGAAACGTAAGTAATGCCTACGGTTGCGCTCCTTGAATTTTAAAAGCAAGGTTTTTTTAATAAGTTGAATTTCCTTCTACAAATAATAATACATCTACAATTAAAGAGATACTCCCTTCGTCCCGACTTAATTTGTCTAGTTGATCGTGTATAAAGGTTACGAAAAAATAAATTTTATGAAATCTTTGACTTTTTCAAAGGTGGAGATTTTAAGGGTGAAGATTGTGTGAGAAATTTGTCATTTATGGATTGATTAGTTAAGATGGAACAGACTGAAATGACAAGTAGGCAAGTTAAGCTGGGACGGAAGGAATACTTGGTTTGGACTGTAGTGACATTGCCACGTCTAATTGGATACATTTACGGATAGAATATCCATTTAAATAATAAAAAATATTTTAGTTTTAGAGTATAATAGGATATGATGTGTATTGAAAATTGTAAAAGGTTATGTAGGTAATAAGATGTTGATGTGGAGGAATGTATCATCAGGTTGTAAAATGAAATACGTTGAGGGTGAATCACGCTCATCAGAATTAGGATATGTCAAAACAAATATCCCTAAAGAGTTCGTTCAAAATTAGAAATAAATTTAAGTGGATTATGTTTCTATTTCCAATTTTTATTTTCTACCGTTGCTTACAAATTTTATTTGATACTTTATTTAATAAATGTGATTGATAGTATGTGAATAGTTATTGAATAATATGATTGAATAATGATATTTTATTGGAATAAGAGAATATATTTCACTAAATAATGATGATTGGAGTCATTTTATTATGTTAAGATTAATTAATAGGGGTGGGCCCAATATTTGAATGATGTGATTGTGTATTATATTAATGGTGAGGCCTACTAGATTCCTTCATTTTCTAACTCGTTTTATTGTTAACACTTTAAATAATTATATCATTACTGTTGGAGAAAAAGAGTTAATGACATTATTTATAAACAAAGTATAGGCTAAAATGATAATTAAAAAAATATATTTTCTTCGTCCCGGCTTATTTTGAACAGGTGATTGGTACGAGTATTAAGGGCCCGCTTGGTTGCAACTCATCAATGATAATGGTAATGAGTATGAATGAAGAGTTAATCATACTAAGGAATGAAATGGGGGGAATTGTTAATAAAATGAAGTAATGATTAACTTATGGGAAAATTGGTATAAATGCCCAGTATGTTTTCTCTATTTAGAAACTAGGACACTAAGTATACCACTTTTTAAAAATGCCTTATAACTTATGAAAAATTGGTGAAAATACCCTGTGACCGGCTATAGGCTGTTAACCAGCGATCACCTGTGAGCTGTCTTTTTACTTTCGAAAAAATTGGTATAAATGACCAGTATGTTTCCCTTATTTAAAAACTAGGACATTAAGTATACCACTTTTTAAAAATACCTTCTAACTTACCAAAAAATGGTGAAAATGTCCGTGACCGTCTATAGACTGTGACACAACCAGTCATTAATAAGGTGAACCTTTTTTCCTGACGTGGCATTAATTTTTCATTTTTCATTTTTATTTTTTCTGTTGACTCGCTTGTTAGGATGGAAAAATAAAAATAAAATATTAGTTTGAATTTATAAAAAATTATAACCCCAAAAAATTGTTTAAAATTGAGAAAAATAAAAATTTTATTTGTGAAATTTATTTTAAAAATTATAAAATTTAAAGATTTAAAAATTAAAAAAAAAATTCTAAAATTCATTTTAAAAATTATAAAATTGATTTAAAATTTCAAAAATTCAAAAATTTATTTTTGATATTTTTTAAAAATTCTAAAATTTATTTAAAAATCAGAAAAATAAAAAAATTATGATTTCTTTTAAATTTCTAAAATTCATTAATATTTTCAAATTTGTTTTTTACTTTTCTCATGTCATTATTATTCATATTTTTTTCACGCTAACAACTGAGTCAACAGAAAAAAAAAAATTTAATGCCACGTCAGAAAAAGAGCTTCACCTCATTAATGACCGGTTGTGTCACAGTCTATAGACGGTCACGTGGCATTTTCACCATTTTTTGGTAAGTTAGAAGGTATTTTTAAAAAGTGGTATACTTAACGTCCTAGTTTTTAAATAAGGGAAACATACTGGTCATTTATACAAATTTTTCCGAAAGTAGAAAAGATAGCTCACAGGTGACCGGCTGGTTAACAGCCTATAGCCGGTCACAGGGCATTTTCATCAATTTTTCTTAAGTTAGAAGGCAGTTTTAAAAAGTGGTATACTTAGTGTCCTAGTTTCTAAATAGTGAAAACATACTGGGCATTTATACCAATTTTCCCTTAACTTATTTATTATATACCAAGCACCATAAATGGGAATAAGTTTTCATTCATTCTCATTCCTTACCCCTAAACTCCCCAACCAAGCGGGCCCTAAGAAAAGTTATTTTTTTGATTGTTTGTTGATTTTTCAAAGGTGGATTGAGGGTGAAGATTGAAGGTTAAAATTTTGAGGGTGGAGATTATGTTATAACTTTCCTTTTTTAGACTGTGCAAAATAAGGTGGGACGATAGTTTTAAGGTAATTATGCAAGATAAGGTGTGACGGATGGAGTAGAAAAAAAGTTAAAATGATAACTGTTAAGTATTACATTTTAAAGAGAAAAGTATTATTATTAAAGTACAACAAATATTTTTTCTCGGAAACCGTATTATATTTTTCGAAAGTTGTACAACTAAATAATACCATCTTCGTCCCATAAAGATAGACTTATAAGTTTTTTACACATACCAAGAAATAAAAAGTTATTATAGTTAGGACATTAAATTTTACTTTATTTAGTGAAAAATACATTAAATATGGGCAAAGATGGAAATTAAAAATTAATGATGTGTTAAATATAGTAACAAATCTATCTTTGTGGAACGGATACAAATGAAAAGTAAGTCTATCTTTATGGGAAGAAGGAAGTATTTGAATGCAATTTTATGGGTTATATGATATTGATAACTTATATTTATTCAAACAAATAATAGAATTATATGATTTTTATAAAGTGTTACATTTTCATAAAAGATTATTATTTTTTCTGGGAAAGATATTATTTCGCTTACTTGTTGTGCCTGCAGAAGCTTAACTTTTTTTGAATGAGCAAAGTTTTTTTATATCCGATTAAGTGTGCAGCTCGTTGTATGATGCATTTGTAGCAAATCTATAAAATATATGGTGTGTTTGTTTAAGAATGTAAATTGCTGAAGTATGTTGATTGAGGTAAATAAAACGATAAAAAATAGGTGAAAAAGTACGGCAATGTTTGGTTGGAGCTGAAGATGGCTAGGATACTATTGATGGGGATAGTGACTGGAGTTAGTGGCTCAGAGAGTAAAAAATGTGATGTTTGTTTGGGTAGTTGGAGTAGTGGTTATAGTGTAAGCTATAATTTTTAATTATAAAATATGATGTGCAGAGTTTGTTAATAATGATTGATTTTATCATTAAAGTGGTATTGTAATTTGTAGTGATTGTGCTAACATGTGTAAATAAACATAGGGAGGAGTTGAGCCCAACCAAACATACCCTACGTCTGTTCTTTCCCAATATAATCTTAGGGTGTGTTTATTTAAGGTTTGCTTCAATAAATTTAGGTGACCAAATTCTAATAAAACACATTCATTAATTCCCTTAGTTATGTTTGACTCAGCGCTACCCAACCTTAAGTAAATACACCCTTAGAGGATAATTGAATTGGGATGTCTCCATCCGGATGTGGCATGAGCCATCTTCAACGTATTTCATTTTACACCGGATCACCCATCCCTCCACATCCACACCCTATTACCTACATCACATTTTATAATTTTTAACACACCTTTTACAATTTCCAATACACATCCTACCCTATTATACCCTTAAGCTGAAATACCTTTTTAAATGTTCTGTCCGTAAATGTGTCCCATCAAACGTGATACACACCACTACATTCCAATTCAATTACCTCCTTAAACAAACACAGGTATAACTTCATGTTATATAGTTGTAATAAATAATAATCTGAAAATAAAAACTTAATTGAAAAGGAAAAAATTGAGAAGTATAATTAAGTAAATGAAATAGACAGTGGACACACGAACATTTCCTGATACAGATCTGAATCCACTCTCCCAACTCAGCCTTCCTTTGTCTGATTGTATAAGGACAACCCCACCCCACCCCTACCCACCCCCCACAATATATATAAGAGAGAGAGAGAGTCTATTCTAGTCTCTAGAGAGAGAGAAATTTGAGTAAAGTAGGAGAGAGAAAGAAACAAAAGTTTTCACACTCCCCAAGATTGCAGGTTTGCAGTGCCACCCAAGATGTGGTTCCAACAAAGTTTTTAAACCACCCCCACCCACCCTCTAATTCTGTTTCATCCGTGTCCCGCTCTAAAATTAAACTCCGAATTTGAAACATGAACGCATAAATCATTGAGGATTTACTTAAAATTGAGGAGTACTAAATCAAACTTGATTGAGGAAATTAATTAGTGTACTTTATCGAAATTTGAATCCCTAAATATACTGACTCAAGGCTTAAGTAAACACACACCCATTGAATCCTAAACTAAAAATAATTATTATTGCTACCATTAATATTTGTTTTCTGATTTCTTTTCCCTAATTAAGCCTATAGCCCCATTAACCTATCTAGTTGCTAAGACTCAGTTCACCAATTAATCCTGCTACCACATATATTTATTTTCTAATTCCTTTTTCCTAATCAAGTCTATATTCCGATTAGTCCTGTCTAGTCGTAGAACTTAGTTCACCGCATAACTAGCGTCTAACAACTTCTACAATCTTGAAATCACAAAAACACTGAGACAAAGTTACATAACTCAATTGACAGAGCATACACTACCTAGATCTTTAATTCTATATTCGAGTTACCTTGAAGAAAAAAGAGCATTTTTTTCTTTGTTTTTAGATTATGAAAAAAAAAAAAAACCCACTAAGTTATGAAAAATCTTGTATAGAATTCTACAATCTTGAAAATCACAATACCACTGAAATCGTGATATCATAAATCTTGAATAGAAGACATCCTAGTTCCAAGAAATGAAACCCTACACCCTAAATATTGAATTTGAACATAACTCATAAATTTTGAACTTTAATCATAAACTTTAAACTTACAAAATCAGAAAAAAAATTATAATTAATCAATTTTTAAATCACAAAAAAGATAAAATTAATTAACTTTTTAGAGTAAGACACGATAAAAGTGAGACAGAGAATCCGACTGAACCCATCCCCACCATCCACCCACCCCCACTTTAGCTGCATCAGCATCAAAGCAAATTTGTTTTCTGCATTAACCCCAACCCTACCCCACCCACCCCCTCATATTTTTTTTAAATTAAAATATTGCCTCCTCTTCCCCAACCCAAAACTTTGACCAGCCTTACTGCAAAATACGAAACAGCCTATACTCTGAAGTCCCATCAGTGTTAGAGAGAGAAAGTGAAGAGAGAGAAACACCCAAATAACTGAAAGAGAGGGAAAACTGAAATAACATATCAAAATGGCCTTTTTCTATGGCTCTTCAGTTTGAATTTAGATTTAATATCCAATAAAAAAGATGGCAATACTTATCCAAATATTATTAATAAGCACAATTTTCCCCCAAATCATCACTTTCTCTCTCTACCAAGGTTTTTACCCTTCCTCTTAAACCCTCTCTAATGGCGGAATAAATTCTCTCTCTTTCTCTTTCTCTCCTTCTCTTCCATACCAAAAGTCAGTCTCTACTGATTTTTTTTCTCTCTCTCTAAAACTCCATGGATATCTCCGACGCTACGAAGATAGTGTTGTCGAGGATCCAAAGTTTCGACCCGGAAAACGCGTTGAAAATCATGGGTTACATACTGATTCAGGACCAGGGGGAGAAGGAGATGATAAGACTAGCTTTTAGTCCTGATACTCTTTTGCTTTCTTACATCAACCAAGCAAAAATGGCGATGGGGAGGTCCTCTAACGCAAACCCTTTTTCTTACCCCGTTATTCGGCCGGAAAACCCTTTCCCCCAAAATAATTCGTCTTCTTCTTCGCCGAGACTTGTTATACCTAACAACGGCTTTCATTGCAGCCCCGGCCCGTTCAGGACCCGGCCCAGGCCCATTCCGTTTGCTTCTGACCCTAATTTTGATGAGTTTGGTGGTGAGTTGCCGTTTTTTGATGACTCGTCGAGTGACTTCACTCCTTATAGTGATGACGTCAGCCGGCCGTTTCACCGGAGGAGTTTCTCGGTGAATGATGCCGCCGCGTTTATGGAGGAGGGGAGTGGGGGTGAGGGGTTTTGGAAGCCGTGCATGTACTATGCGCGAGGGTTTTGTAAGAATGGGGTTAATTGTAAGTTCTCGCATGGGGATGGTGGTGACGCCATTGATGTTGGCTCTCCGAGCAATGCTGCTGGAATTGATGAGCTCATGAAGCTCAAAGCGCTTCACCAACAGAGGTTCCCTTTCATCGTCAATGAAAATCTAAGGTATATTTCTTGACATTTTTTGGCAAGAAATTGGGGATTTTTTTATTTATTTGTTAATTCTGTTCATTTTGTATGGTGATCAATGAGAATCTGAGGTGTATTTTAACAATCTTGACATTTCTTGCTACAAGAAACTATAAGAAAATTGGGATTCTGTTCATTTTGCATTATTTGTGCTGAATTTTGCTATATTGTTGTTCTTGGTTAACATTTTTTTCTTTTGACATTTATGCTCCTATTGCTGATATATTTTACACTCCATTATCCTACATTCTATTGGATTTTAAAAAAGTTTATAAGGTGAAAATTTGTAATTTTGAAAGGAATGAATTTTCACCAATGGGTTTGGGTGCGGGTGCTGCACCCTCAAGCGCTCGGCAGATTTACTTGACGTTTCCAGCTGACAGTACGTTTAAGGAAGAAGATGTTACCAATTACTTTAGGTATGCTTGAAATGCAATTTTCAATCTTGAATATTGAATTGAATTAATGTACACTGATTAATCTTTTGTTATACTAGTATCTTTGGCCCCGTTGATGATGTGAGGATCCCATACCAGCAGAAGAGAATGTTCGGGTTTGTAACATTTGTATACGCGGATACTGTCAAGCGTATCTTGGCGAAAGGAAACCCTCATTTCGTGTGTGATTCCAGAGTACTCGTCAAGCCCTACAAAGAGAAAGGCAAAGTCCGGGAGAAGTACTGTTTTGACCTTATTATGTTCTGCATTGCATCTCTCCTAGCTTTGTGATAACGTGTTTTAACTGACTGTACGTAGGAAGCAACACTTGGAGAGAGGAGAGTACTCGGCTTGTTTAAGCCCTACAGGTCTCGATACTAGAGAGCATTTCGATCACCCATTTGGTCAGCTATATGCTCGAAATTACTTATTTTCGAGGAATTAATAAGTTTGTATTGGCTGATTTCTGTGCTTCTTGTGGTGCAGTGCCTCCTAGGTTGATGTTAAGCACGCAAGAGGTGATGCTAAGGAGAAAAATGGAACAGGAAGCAGAATTGCAGCTTGAACTTCAAGGGCAAAGGATGATGAGGTTACAGCTACGGGACGTGGAAAATCACAACAATAGTCATCACTATTTGCAACCGTTTCCTGCAGGCGTTCCGTATTCCTCACCAAGACCATCTCAATTGCTTATGAACCAAAATATCACCAATTCATCTCATTCAATCAGTATAGAAGATTTAGAAGGTTGGCAGGCTTCTATTCACGTTATTTATGAAAACTACACTTGAGATAATTACAAACAACCTCTTCAGGTTGTTCTTTTTTCATTCTCACAAATACCCCCTCAGTGGGTGCAAGAAAAATATAATTTCGTGGGCTTTCTCGTCAATTGGCTAATTTCAAGGGTAATTTCTGTAATTGTCAGGCATTTTATTCCTTATTTGAATTTGTTATTGCAGAGTTTGACGGCGGCAAAGAAGCAGCTTCTGTGTCTGATGAGAAGTCAGTGCTGGAGGGAGCAGAATCTTCCTCTAACAAGAATATCAATGGTGGCAATGATTCCGATCGCCATGATAGGTAGGGACATGTCCTTGGTCAAAATAAAGAGAAGATTTAAACAAAAAAATTACCACAGGAAGATTGTATTGTAAAAAATGCCTCTTTTTGGTTAAAGTTTTATTTTGGCTGTTTTTTTATACAACCCCACCTCCTTCTTTGAAGTTATACATTTTTCTTGAAACTCCCACGACTGATTATTTGCGTGTCTCCTGATGTGAAAACCAGCTTAGAGCACACCCTTCCCCTGATAATCTGTTGTAAAAATTCATGTAGAAATTACATCTACTAACATCACTACCCAGTTATTTCTATAAATCAGTTAGCTTGAAATGCATTTTGCTGCCTGGTTAACAATTAAAGAATTCGCTCTAAACCAACTTTCAGGTTTTCTGCGGGGCGAGAAGGCAGCTGTTGAGCGAGCAGATGATGGTTAGGACGCAAGAAAAAATAGGGTTTAGCTTGGTAAGCAAAGTGGGCTACATCTATTTTCCTAGTCAGGTACTGTTCGACTGGATGACCCAAGCATCCACTTAGATAGTGTGGCTAACTTTTATCTAATTGCCATTTACTTTTTAGGTGGATGGTTGGATGACCCGGTCAGACAGTGCCCTACTGGGAGCAAAGTGTACTATATCATGTAGTATTATTTATATTGATGTTTGGTGATTTATGTTGGGTGATGCAGAAAGTTTATGTAGCATATACAAGGAAGTAGAAAGGTGTATAGGTGAGTATGGCCACACAGCAAGAAAAGAATCTGCAGTGAAGATTTTACCAAGATTATTGTCATCATCATGATCAATAGTTAAAAAAAACAATACATGATGATCATGCATGGGGTTTAGTTACATGATGAGTGGGGCATCTCTTTGTTTATTTTTGTACCCTCTCTAGTCTTGTAGTTGTGTGCTGGACCACACTAACAAATAGCAGCACATCAATATACATTATCTAACTATAGATTGCATATTTACTCCTCACAAATTTTCCAGCCTTTTTTTCTTCTATCGATGCTACACCTGGAGTAGTGCATCATTTGCCGTGGCACACCGTGGGGATTTGACTCGGTGTGTCAAGTTGGGTTTTTGTTAAAACTATTTTTTTTGTGATTGAATTTGTTTTTCGCTTTAAGGTCATTGAAAAATTATGGTTGGTTTTGTTAAAATATTGTACTGAAAAAAGAAAATCCGACAGGACCCGACATAAACTTGAGAGATGCAGGTTGAGTGTGGGTATAACATGAAACCCGTCGGACTAGAAAATACTCGATCCAGTCTGGTAAAACCCAGACTGGCTGGTTTCTAAACCCGAATCCGCCTCTTGAACGTTGAAAGTTCACCACTACTCACGTGTTCAAATTAAGGGGGTTTATATTTGGGGTGACTATACCAAGTTAAAATAAT
Source organism: Ajuga chamaepitys (assembly GCA_958295605.1). Lineage (NCBI taxonomy): Eukaryota > Viridiplantae > Streptophyta > Magnoliopsida > Lamiales > Lamiaceae > Ajuga > Ajuga chamaepitys. The sequence continues at coordinate 52,137,315 of OY282507.1, forward strand.
AATTGGGTGTAGGAAATGGGAAATTTTATGTTACTTTTAAGCGAATTGTTTGCACAATATAGTGTGGCATGGTTGAATTTGAAAAAAATTGTGAATTAATGATGAATATTTTTGGGTTAATTCTGTAAAAAATTTGAACTTTGTCAATTATCATTTGTAATATGATCTTCAAAGTATAATGGAGAAATGTGCTAAGCTTTATATTTTTTTCAATTCAACGCACTCGAGCAACGTAAAACATGAAATTGAGACTTTGACCTAAGTTGTAATTGTATGTATTACTTTAAACCTTAATTACATGAAAATGACATTAGTCCTCATGGTTCATCCCCTTGTTTGTTCTTCTAGTTTTGTAGTAAGTTGCTTTCGTGCGAGCCATAAAAAACACACTGTACACACTCGATATATTGTCATTTAAATATAAAACTATTCAATATAATTTCACAAAAAAATTCAATAGAAAGAACAAAAAGTGTTTGGATTCAGTGCAGTTTCTACATTGCTTCCTTACTCTCATACGCATTGTCTCTCTCTCTTACATACACTTTACTATATTCAGTACTTTATGTATCGAATCCAAATTCGAACAAAAGTTATTTGAAATCAGGCATTCGAAGAGTAATCATTTACGCGATGGTTTCGGCTGCTGTTAAAATCGTGCATGTTGTGTTTTGGTTTTGGTTCCACTTTCACGACCCACCGAACAGACAAGTTCAAACCCGTGTATCATAAATAGAAATATTATCGGATGGAGTACATCCTCCCATGTCAAGAAATGAAATATTTAGGTGTTTGGACCATATTTATGTTCATACAACTCATTTAAAAAAAGGTCCCCTATATATTTAATCTTAAAAGACAAAATATGTCATCCATGTGTTATAAATTTAAAAAGTATGACTAGATTTTGGTTTATCCAAAACCAGGGTTTACCATAATATAATAACAATAAAATAATGGTGTGACATAATTGCTCTCCAGGAAGGGCAAAAATGGTACAGTAGAAAGTTTTAACGAACATTTAGATACAGAAACTGAGAAGGGTAAAGAAATGGGTAAAGCCGGATTCACTGGCGTAACTTTTTCGTTCCAATAAATGCCCCTGAAGTTGTACAGCCTTTAAACATCAGATGTATCATCATCATTGCATCAAGAAAGTGGAAAAAAGTTCTGAATCATACAATTTAAATACAGAAAATAGCATGGAGAAAAGTGTGCATTTTAAAAAGATTTTTTTTTATGTCATCATAAGGTACGTAGTTTTTTTTACCTTAGTTGTACGAATTTTAGGTTTGATCGCTGACCGAGTATAAGAGAATAATTGAATTGAGATGTAATGACATATACCACGTTCGATGGGGCACATCCATGAACGGGACATCCAAAAAGATATTTTAGTTTAAGGGTATAGTAGGTTAGGATGTACATTGGAAATTATAAAAGGTGTATTGAAATTTGTAAAAGGTGTGTTGAAAATTGTAAAATATGATATATGTAATAGGGTGTGGATGTGGAGGGATGGACCATCCGGTGTAAAATGAAATACGTTGAGGATGGTCATGCCACATCCGGATGGGAACATCCCAATCCAATTATTCCGTAAGAGTTTTTAGTTTTTTGTGAAAAAGTAATATTTATGTTGAAATATATCACTTATTGTAAAAAATGTATTATATTGAAATATATAGTGCTTATGCAAAATATATTTCTTATTCTACAAAAATGGATTATGATGGAATGTAATATCTTGCTTCAAAATAAGTAGTGAAATTTCAATATAAAAAATTATATCCTTTTATGAAAAATTTCACACGATCCACAAATCCATCCCCAACCTAAATTGTACGGAATCTAGGGGGTGTTTGCAATTACTTTTTTCAAGTGTTTTTCAACTTATAACTTGGGAAAAACTGTTCTTGAGTGTTTGGGAACACCACTTCAACTTACATAAAAGTGATTTTAGACCAAAAGTTAAAAGTAGAAAATAGTTGTCTTTTCCAATGTTTTGCTATTTTGGTAAATTAATAGAAGTTTTTCTCTCACTAATAAGCTAAAAGCTGCATTAAGTATAAAAACACTCCAGCTTTTACATTTGACCAAATCAATTTTATTCTCAAACACTACCTACTTTTAATTTTAAACAATTTTATCACAATCTCTAAGTTTAATCACTTCTTCAAAAGTTAAAGCGAAGAAAAACACCCCTTAAAACCATACACATAGTATACATGAGAATTTGTGCATTAAGGTCTTGTTTGTTTATGGGATTAGTTGGGAATATGTTAACTATCCCAAAACCTCCACACAATTCACAAATCCATCTCCAACATGGATGATACGAATCTTAAATCCATACACCTAGGGTCTGTTTGGTTGGTGGGTAAAGGCTTTATTACAAGCCTTAATTCACCTATTAATATGTTTGGTTGGCAAGAGTCCTGTTTTTGTTAGAAACATCTCTAAACCCACAAGTCCGGTTGAATGGAACCCATGGGGGGTTGGGTTCCATAAGCTAACCACAAAACAAGGGTTATATTATGGTTAACCTACCAAATTATTCCAAGCAAACCTTCTCAAAAACCCATTGTGTTCTAATAACCCACAGATTAAGTTTAGCAACCAAACACACTCCAGTACATAAGAATTTGTGCATTAATGTCTTGTTTGGTTTAAAGGATCAGCTGGAAATAAGTTATTTATCCCAAGTAACCGCTTTTGGACATTTTAATTAAAAATCCAGGAAGGACAAGTAGTCCATTCCAAAATCAAGCTTATTCTTCAACAGTTGGGACAACTGGTCTCGAGTATCATGGTGAAATAATTTATCTACAATATTTAACCCTACTTTTTTGCTACAGCAATTACATGTGTAATTCTACCCTATTTTACACTTCAAACCAAACATACTAATAATAAATAAACAGTGCAATCCTACCTCATTTTATCTATATTTCTATAGTTTTAAAAGTCGCTAGGCGCTAGCCAATCGGACCTAGCAACTAGTTAGAATCTAGGACGGGCTCATCGGAAGATCAAAGTATTAATAGGAAGGAATCCGAAAATAGAAATAGTCGACAAGAACCTAGCACTTAGGTACGAACTTATTGGAGGTATTTGCAACATAATTTCTTTTGTCTATTCCAACCTCAAAACCAAACAAAACCTAGGCTAGGGGTACTCTTTTGTCTTATTTTGTAGGTTATTAATGTGGGTATGGGCACAGGTTTAGAAATTTGGGATTTTCTAGTTTTCTTTTTTTGTTTCCCAAGTAATTATGATTTATGATATTTGTGCAATTTATATGCTTCCAAGATGTCATTTTCTATATTTCCCGATTCACGACATGAAGACATGTCTAGGCTCGATGTTATTTTATTAACTTGTCGGAATTAATTATATTGTGAATATGGTTCACATTCTGCATGTACATTCAATATGCTTATTATTGTAAATTATTGTCCCATCACTTAAGTACATCAGATTTTTTGTTGCACATGAGTGTCTAATTTGTCTTCCATTTCAAAAACTTTGTATAATTTTTACCTATCTTCATAGGTCAATTATTACTTAATTTTTCCCTAGATTCTTAAACCTCCTCCACGTATGAGTTATTTAACAACTTAGTATATTATATTTTAAAGTTCGTCGTTGATCGTATAAAGTTCATGAATTTTGACAAATTTGTAAAAATAACAGGATATGTCACTATTCTCGCCGCCCAACCCCCGCCCTGATAACAAAACCCTCAAATCCCCTTCCTTCCTTAGGTGGTTCTCTCACAGTAGCTACACACTTGTAGAACGTGATTGTGCATATTTTGAAGCTATAAGGTGAACCAACTTTTGGTTGAGGTTTTGAATAAAAAACAATGAAATGTAATACTCATGATAATTATCGTCATCTATGGGCATCCTATAGGAGTTGGTTCTATAGAAGATGACACCACATTGAACTACATGGAGCACATTGTAGCTATTCATGTAGTTGTAGTCAATACCAGTGACAATTGAAGCATGATGGGATAAGTTTGCTCGAATGGTGATGGGAGAGAGCATTCAAGAACACATGCAGGCAACTTATGACCTTCTGAGGAGTTTCTGTTGGCCCTAAGTGACAGAGGTTTATAGGGGGATGAATAAGCCTCTAGTCTTTTTCTAAATTTTCTCGACATAGTAGGCAATATTTGTCGTTCGATGTAAGAAATTAGTTCTTACAGTATAGCTTAATGCGGTAAGTTTCTATTTTAACAGATGCTTACAACATGTTCTTGTGCAACAGGTTCCTCTTCTAGATGTTCCTTTTGGTTGCTCCCTCTTCATACCCTGCCACAAAAACAGTAAGGTATACTTGTTCACTTGAAATTTTTAAATCCATTTAAAACATGAAAAAAATATTGAAAAAATATTTATACTTATCCAGTAAGCTTCAAATTCTTCATGGTTAGATGTTGGGATATCCCTTCCTTGCTGAGATTCACTGTCTGCTGGGGTAGAGGTCTTAGTGGGCAACATTTGATGTTATGGTCTGATTTATGACATATGGAACATGTCATAGTCATGCACTCCCTTGTAATCTTCACTATTACATCTTTCTTCTGAATATTACCCTTCTTTGGTTTCTCCAGGTTGAGCCTTCCTCTTATGCAATTTTAGTCTTCACGGCATTCTCCAAACCTTTGAAGGCAGGTCATTTTACCAAATTAGAAATCCAAGTGGGCAAACAAGAATGATCAACAGATCAACCAATTACACAACAATTAGCCCTAATTCCTATTACTAAAGATCGACAATGATATTACTAAGCCAAGGGAAGCTAACTAATTAGCAATCCAGTTAATCCTTAGATCCCCATCCCAATTGAATATTGCCTAAGGAGTGAGGCCTTAGGACGTCCATCGAGATCGACATATGTGATTCGGGTTCAGTCGTCCCCCATGGGCCCATCAAGGAGAACCAATAAACCCTAGGTTAACTATGTCGGCGATATAACCCATACAATCCCACAATGTCAGTTACAATTATCAATCAAACTCACATAAACACATATTATACTAAAACCACAATCCTAGGGTTGGGCTTTTTCCTAACTCGGGAATAGAAAACTACTCACAAATCATCAAAGTATAGACAAAGATAAACATCAAGCACAGAAGCATAAAAACTGGAAATAAAGAGAAGTGAGAAGAGAATGCTCAATAGGTTGGAGAACCCTTGTAGAACTTCGATTATTTTGACGGGTATCACAAGTCATTGAATAATCTCTGAGTTCTCCACCAGACAGCTTCCTCCTTGAAGAGGAGCAAGATCCCTAACCCTAGTTATAGTTCTAGAGAGAAGAGAAGATAAATTCTAGACAGAGTAATTAAACGTGGGAAATTTTAGCAAATGAATTGTGTGTTGAAGTAAGGAGGAGAAGGGATACTAATATACTTTCGCACCCTTCTCCTTACAAAATCTGTAGAAATTACAAAAGGGGGTGATTGGTCCTTTAAAATGTTCAGTCGTACCCTTCAATCGCGCTTGATTTGTCCTTCTCGGTAATTATGAGAAAAATCCTTCTGGAATCAGACTTCGACCACAACTATAAAGTTGTAGATCTTTGTCTTGCCTTTATATGACAACTTAAATAACCTTGATTGGAAATTGTATGAGGAAGTTAAGACCAAAATACAAAACTGTGACGGCCGACCGCAATCCACCGGGCGATTTTCCGCACCTGTAGGCACGGTAATAGGTGCGTTAAGGTGCTGCTATGGTGAGTCCCAGGTGCGGTACCGGGGCGGTATTGATCCCGGCGCTCGGGCCCTGGGTCTTTTGGCACTCGTCTTTGCAGACCTCTTCCATTTGTCGTCGTTTTGACCTTCTTCCACTTATTTTTTCGACCCGACTTCTTCACGGCTTTTATTTACGACTCGATGATTTATGATTTGGGGCTGAACTGGGCCTAATGCTGGTCGGAGTGGAGAATTGAGTGCAAACGACCTCCTTGAGTCGTTCTTCACCTTTTTGAGGCATTTTCACTAATTTTCTGGCTCGATTACTTCATGACTTTGACTTGATAAAACTTCAAGTTGGGCCTTACCTAGGCCCAATTTGGGCCTGTTTGGATCGCAGTTTACGGGCCAGAGTGAGGAAATGAGTGCTATCGACCTTTTTTATCTCCCGGATTCTCCTAACCTTCAGACATGACTAAAAAACACCCAAAAGTGCATCAAATCATATAAAAAAGTAAATTCAACCCGAAAATGCAATAAAGCACGTATGCTCACTTAAACATATGAAACACTCACATTTTGCAAATGAATATAACCGTAAATAAAACGAAAAAATGAGTATTTTCATGCTCATCATAGTCTCACAACAGTTGATTCTGAAATCGAACATCCAAAGATAGTCTTTATATTATTTGAGTCCCTTATTTGCTTAACTGATAATTAGTTAATTTGTTATTCTCTTATTATTGTTAAGGATTTAGACATTAGTAAGCAGGGTAAAAATCAACAATTCAACTATTCGATCTGCCTAGATAATTTAGTATTAATACTACTTTAGTAATATGGTTAGGTCATATATACTAGTCTCTGTGAGATATGACATTGCATGCCACTAGCTGCTACTACATCGTACACTTGCTGTATAGCTGGTAGAAATTAGAGGAATCAAGTTTTTGGTGTCGTTGCCCCGGACTATTTTTTAGGTACTAGTTAGATATTAATGGGGTGTTAGTGATAAGGATCTAGGCTTTTATTTGCTTTATTTCCGTTTTAACTATTAAAAAAAAAAAAGAACTGAAAAAATTATATTTTTAAAAAAAATTCAAATTCTTTGTGTGCTCAACTTTATACTTCTATAGTTTTTAACTATTGCTTGGTCTTCTGTTTAAGCAATTTTGTATGCAGTGCATGAAAACAAGGTCTAAAGTAGGGGAAATAGTGCTTATAGACCTCGAGATAGAAGTTACGTGCCGAAAAGAAATCCTAGTCAGACTAGATAGGAATTATCTCGAATGAAAAATAATCAAGAAAGACGAGATGAGCAAGACCTAGAGCCAGGTGCAAGTCCAATAACCTATTAGGAACTTGTTTAGGCCTGTGGTTGACATAAATTTCGGGGGAATAAACAGCCCAGCTGTTTAGGCTAATACATTTGAGCTGAAGCTAGCCCTGATCTCTATGGTTCATCATAATCAATTTTGTGGGAGAGTTATGGAAGATCCTAATGCCATTTGAGTCATTTTTCTAAAAATATATCATACAATTAATATTAATGGGGCTTCCGATTATGGTACCGCCTAAGCCTTTTCCCTTTCTCGCAGAGGGATAAGACGAATACTTGGCTTACCACTCAGAACAGAAGCAGCTGGTCAGGGTTGTGCCAAAAGTTCTTATTCAAATATTTCCCACCAGACAAGACTCTGACTTAAGCAAAATTAAACAGTTTAACCAGCAAGATGGATATCCACTTTATGATGCATAGGTAAGATTTTAGAGAACTCCTTCGAATGTGTCCACAATATGGTTTCCCTGAAGATCAGCATATCTGTTATTTTTATAATGGACTTTTCGGACACATCAAGATGATCGTAGACTACTGATCTGGAGGCGCATTATTGGCCAAATCAACAAATGATTCCATCACAATCTTATAAGAGATGACTGCAAATAGCTTTTAGTGGCAGTGGCAAGATCAATGTTAAATTAGAGTAGCCGAGATCTTAGAGAAGGAAGCATTCCGACTCTTACGGAGAATGCGAAACTAACTAAGCAAGTTAGTCTGCTGAAGAAGCCTCATCATGAGGTAGTGATGAACCAAGGGATGCACATGGAAACCGGTTATGAAGAGGCTTGTTATATGAACAATATAGGAAATAGAAATTTCTATCCAAATTTCAGATCGAATCAAATGGGAATGAGGAATCATCAAAACCTACCATTCATAACACGGGATCATTACTATAATCGATCATTTAGTTATGGAGATAACCGGAAGAATATAAAGAACAAGAGACATGATGTAGATGAACTTCTCAGTGCACTCATATCTGCAATGAGAATAAAAAACAAGCAGACAGACACATACATGGGGAATATGGAGGAAAGAATCTCCGATCTCTCATAAATAACTAACACTATTGGCACATGAATAACATCACTCACAAAATGTACATCAGATAAAAGAGCAATTGGAGCAACAAGAACAATGCAAGACCATTAAATTAAGAAGTGGGATGGAATATATATGAAGGCCCTCATATGCCAGAGGATAAACATAGTAAGGATCAGACATCAGAAGCAGACCAAAACATCAAGAGGAGCAAAACAAAAGGGATAATAAAAGGAAAAATGCACGAGCCTTCAAAAAGCCCAAGGTCTACAACTAACCTTTCCCTCAGTGTTCCATAAAAAGAAACTCAAGGATGAATTTTATCCCACCTTTATCAAAGAGCCTACATTACAACCAAATGAAAATATCTTTTTTATTCCAAACTATGTATATTTAAATACAATGAATAACTAGACAATATTCAAACGTATGGTAGGTTTTATGCATGATAAACTCGATGAGCGAATATTTCCCATTATATACACTTGAGTGAAGAGTGATGCACACACCCAATGAGGATCATTGTTTAGAGGGATTGAGCCCTTAAAAGTAGTTAAAGTGTGTTTTGTCACTATATGTCCACATTGTCGTGTTGTATATTTGTTTTGTAAAATCAAGTATGAAGCAAAATTCGTTGTCATTGATCCATAATAAAAGTTGTGTCTGTTCTTATTTTCATTGTTTTCTTTTTGCTAGTTGTTCGAAAAGCACAACAAATAAGTTTGGGGGGATTAATGATCACTCAATATTTTACGTGATTTTAAGGCACTTCTTTATAGTTAAACAATGTATTACTTCCTATACCGCATTTTCGTATGTTTACAGATTCACTTGTTTGTTGATTTTGTAGTATTTTCAGTATAAAACAACGCTTATTTGGGACAATGGTGAAACCGCAAGGCCGGAAGGAATCGAGAATTGGGCTTAAAAGAGATATTAGATATGCTCAAGATGGAGTTTGATAAGCCTAGAGAAAGAGCCAAAAAGTGAAGAAACGAGAGTACCATTTGCTCGACCGAGCAATCCAACCTTCACATGGGAGAAGTTGATTAAGATGAAGAACATTTGCTCGATCAAGCAGAATCCTTGCTCGGTTGTGTAAGATACCATCAGTTTTGACTGCTGGCGTGTGTTATGGGCTTTTATCAAATTTGATCCTATTGTTGTGTACTTCTATCAATACCTAGACTCAATATTTGTCACATATCAGATATTCATAGTACTTTATTCAGTTTTTAGAGAGTTTTAGAGTTAGAGAGTTCTAGAGAGTTGGAGAGCCATAGAAGGAGAATAAGTTCATTCCATCATCTTTGATCAGTGATTGCAGTATTCTCCCTTTTTTACGTTATTATTAGAACATGTTATATTTCATTAAATTTATTGTTTTTGTTAATTCAATTATGGATCAGTTCGTTTATGTATTAGGGTCTAGCAAGTAGTTTTCAATTACAATGTAAATGTTTATATGTTATCCATGATTTGCTTGATTCTATTGTTATTTGGTGTGTTGAGATATGGTTGTTGTTGGGTTAGCCTGATCACCAAGTCTAACACTCACGAATCACATACCCAAGATACTGGAGGTGAGGAAATTGATGGCCAAAAAACACATAACATAATATATCTAAGAAATCGGAAGACTAAGGGTATATTGTGGGGGTAATTCCTAGGCACTTTTAGGAGTTATAAACACTTCTTCCGGGAGGTTGGCATGTTGTCTATAATCCACACCTTAGGCACTCCAGGAGGGGGTTTAAGATGCACTATCGCGAAGCCTCATAACAACAGAAACTTGTGAATTATGAATAGGTCTACATGTTTGCATGTGCGGTAGTCAATGGTTGCATAGTAGTTGATTCTGAAATCGAACATTCTAAGATCTTTGTATTATTTGAGTCTGTTATTTGCTTAATTGATAATTAGTTAATTTGTTATTCTCTTATTATTGTTAATGGTCTAGACATTAGTAAGCAGGGTAACAATCAACCAATCCACTCTTCGACCTGCCTAGATATTCTAGTATTAATACTGCTGCAGTAATCTGGTTAGCTCACCTATACTAGTCTCTGTAGGATACGACTTTGTACACTTGGGGTATAGCTGGTAGAAATTAGAGCCATTAATTCTGATTGTGATAAAATATCAAGTAGACTTAGATACCCATTGTTGTATGGGTCCTCGGATGTTAAACCTATTGTAAACTAATACGTTTCTTACAATAATCGACTTACTATAAGCATTGTTCCTTCCTTGTGCTACATGCTGTTGTAAGGAAGAAACTTGTTTAATGTACACCTTAGAAGACTTCCTCTTCCTTAGTGTATTGTCTACAGTTTGTTTCTCAGGTTTAGATGAACTGTTGTAGTTACATCTAACCTTTTGTAGAAACATTTAAATCTCTCCATGTTGGTAATTATTAAAATTACCATGATGGTGCCTAGGGTGATTAGGAATATCACAGTTGGTCTTCTGCTGCATTGATTTTGGCTGTTGTAATTTACCTTTGCCTTACTGACATTTGATTAGGCGTCCCTACAACAACTTAAAACAAGTCTCTAGGTGCACTTTCATGCTATGTGGCAGTTGTATGTTTCCCACTTGTGCTAGCTAGTAGAACATCAATAGATGTTATTGCATGACAACCGGGAAATGTATCCGAGAAATGTCAAATAGATTCATTTGAACATTAAGTAATTTATCCACATTTCTAGATCCTTACTGAAGGTTTTGATGTTAGACTGTTGTTCCTATTTCTTCTTTCATGAAGGATCATACTTTCTTTCAACTTGCGTACTTCAACTCAGAGAGCACTACAGTCAGTTGCTTTAGCTGTAATTTTTTCAACTTCACTTGCCAACGCCACGTTATCCTTAAGTAGCCACATATTCTTAACCTTAAGTAATTCATATGATTGATTGATCCTATAAAATTCAGTCATATTCTGTCTGAATTAAGTGATCATGCTGAGGTTGTCTGTTTCCTCACTTTGTGAGAGAGTAGTATGATAACTTACCTTTTTGATTTCATATGATTCCTTTGTTATGAGGCAAATAAGAGCTTCAATATTGGAGTATGAAGAGTCGCTGTCGAAGTCTGACTCTCATCAGCTGCAGGCTCCCTTGAGGCAATCGGAATGACTTCGATTTCTTCTATACATTATAGCAAATCTTTTAGCTAAGCTTTCTCAATTATCCTATTCTTTTAGTTTTGCTTCTTAACTTCCTTAGAATATGTGTGCACTTTGGGATGTGGGCAGTTGCTTGTGAAAGTCTAGGCTTTCCACAGTTTTAGAAGAGGTCTGAAGCTTCTTTTATCACTTACAAGGATTCTGATGATCGATCGGATTTGTATGCTTTAGATGAAATTCCTTTAGAGTTTCTCTTCACAAATAGTTTGAAATTATTCATGTATAGTGCCATTTCTTCAGGCTTGACTTCCTCTCCTGCAGTAACCTGTGGTACCAACTGTAACATGGGGGGTTGCAGGAACGTTTTGGAGCTGTTGCTGCGAGCTGGAAGTTACAAGTGTTCTTGTGGTTGTTCCACTGCTCTCCTTTTATCTCTTTGTCCAATAAATATCATATCCATAGAGTTTAAGATGAGAAAATAGTTCAAAACTGGACATTCTACCCAGCTCTTTAGAATACCTCATCGGAATGGTGAGAAGATCCTAGTCCGTAGGAAGTGCTCACAGCAGTTTCACGTTTTTCTCCTTTTAGGTGTACAACTTCTGTAAAGATTCCAACTCGTTGATTATTATAGTGAATCTCAGGTCTATCTCTTCAAGAGATTCTTGAGGTTTAGCCTTGAAGAGCTCAAAGTTCAAGGTTGTTGTTTCAACCCTATTCTCACAAAGTAAATCTGAGTCAATGCAGATCTCTCAGCGAGTCTCAAATCTCCTTAACCGTTTTGGAAGTTTTAACTTTGTTGAAAGTCCCCTTATCCAATGTGTCAAAAAGAGTACCTTTTGCCAAGTCGTCCAAGTTGGACATTCTTCAGTCATCGACATTCAACTCGCAATGAGATTTTTCCACCATGGGAGAGAGTTCAGGCTCTCATTCCTTTACAGTCGTTGATTCGAGAAGCCGGACTGGGTCAAAAAGTTGGTGCTTGTTGATTCGACAAGCTTGTCGAATCGAGTTACATAGTGCATACTAAGTGACTTGATAAGTAGAATGGATAAAATAGTGGGTACTTGTTGATCCGAGAAGTCGAATCGGGTCAAATGGAAGACTTGGTAACTCGATAAACCGAACGAGCCACAACGTTCGCCTTCATAATCTTGGGTGGTCCATCAGAGATGATAGTCCACATCTTATCATGCATGGACGAAAGTTGTACCTGTGTCCTTGTCTACCAATCATCATAGTTCTCATACGAAAGATAGGAGCTTCAGTAGAAGAAGTCCCCATGCTATAACATAAGGTATACACTAAATGATTTGAGAAACTCTATCTAGATGTGATTAAGTTACCAAAGACGATTGGTACGTGAAACCTAAAGCTCTGATATCACTTGTTGGCCCCAAGTAAAAGAGGTTTAGAGGAGGGGGAGAGTCTAATAAGCCTCTAGGTTTTTTTTTTAAAAAAAAATTATTTAAAACAGTAGGCAAGTATGTTGTCGGCTGTAAGAAACATATTCTTACATCAGTTTGTTTCTATTTAACATTGAGCTTGAAACTAGTTGTCATCTTTGAAACCTACAACAAACAATGCCTTATGAGTTTTACAGCGAAATACTTTAAGAACAATATTTTCAAGCAATGTTGTATGTTACAACAAGTAAATAAGTTTGTATAATAAGATAAAACAGTAAAAATACTCAAATAATTTATAGTGATTCAAAGACGAGGTAATCCTTTTATCCTCACTCTACCCTTAAACAGGGAGAAAATTCACTGAACTTACTCACACATTACAAATTTAGTTACAACTTATTACCTCCAAACTAATTTTCACCTATCCTCAGAAGTCTATACCTTTAGCTAACTAGTTCTTCTGCAGAACTAATAGTCTTGTTGAATCCCTGATTCAATCAAGACTCCCCTATACCTCACTTGAAAAAGATTACTATATAGGTTTTGTTCAACTGGAAGCTGCCTCTAATTGTTCTTGCTTGACTCGAATGTGGACTGCTTCAGTGAGGAATTTTGAGATATTAAGAAGGTTTCTCGAAGTGATAGGTTTTAAATTATGTGCTTGTAATGAGTGAGAAATTATCAATATGTGTCTGTGCCTTTCTTGATCTTCGAAGTCCACTATTTATAGCTGAAGGGATTTCGCTTGTTGAAGTTTATATCTTGTCTCTCTACTGGCTATAAGTGAATTTAGAATCAACTGACGTTAACTTCTGTAATTCTTTTTGTTGATTGCCTACCGAAGTGCATGTTGTACGATTAGTACTTCTTCCAGCGAATCATGTTGCAGCTACATGCATGCTGTCGGCGTTGGTTGTATCCATTATCCTCTTAGTGTGCCTAAACCTATACTCTTACAACGGACAACCTTGATTGTTGTTTGCAAGTTGTTCTATCTTCGTAAAGTGATTTGTCTTCATGCACTAACAAATTGTATTAACTAAATGATAATCAACATCGAGTATTAGCATATGCAAGTCCTTCCACCCTACTCATGTAGTAAGAGAAGATTATTTAAATAAAGCAATAGTCCGAATTCCATTTTCATTTTCTACTAAAGACAACATAGAGAGGGGAATCTAAATAGAAAAAAACACAATGCAAATCCCATTTTTCCCGTCTACTAAGATGCAGTTTTTTTCATCTTCCCTTTATTTTAGTATCAAGGCACACTCAGGGGATATTTGAAAAAGGATGATGATACACGTTAATTATGCATGTATTGAGGTCGATTTAAGATCATATTTTATATTATTTACGTGCATATTTGACCGGAATTCACTTATATTTATCATATTTGGGTCATTTGACGTGTTTCGACTTGTTTTGAAGTTAATTAAGTAATTTTATTCCATTTGGATGAAGTTCGAAGAAGTAACAAGCCAAATAGGGTTAAAATGGATGAAAAGGGAATTAAAGGAGCAAAAGCCAACACGGCCGCGTAAAAAGTGGCCTAGAATATGGAAATCAACGCTGGAATACAACACGACCGCGTAAAAAAGTGTCCCGAAAGTGAAGTTTTCAGTCAGCTTGACACAGCTCTAGTATTTTGGCCATATCTTGAGATATACAACTCCGATTGAGGTGAAATTAGTGGCGTTAGAAAGCTGATTCAAAGGGCTACAACTTTATCTGAAAGGGACAAATCCCAAAAATGACCGAAAAACCCTAAAAAATGGCTTGAAAGTCAGACCTGAAAACTCGACTAAGCAAAACGGACGCGGCCGCGTCAAAAGGCCAACACGGCCGTGTCAGACTTATAACATAGCGTGCAGTTGTCTATGACTGTGTAGGCCGTGGCTTAGGATCGTTTGGGAGTTATTAGGTTTAATTGACTCGAGAGGGTAATTAGCTCAATTAATCAACGATTTAATCGCTTCGAGAGAAGGGTTAGATTATTGTCGTGCCGCCTAATAAACACAACATTGAAGTAATATCCTGAAATCGAAGCCCTAGGATACCCTTTCTCATTGATTGTTAGTTCTTTTTGTTTGCCAAGTCATAAGTAACATAGTTATTCGTAATATTCCTCAGTTTTTGTTAAAATCAACCTTTTACAACCTAGTATCTAGTTAGGACATTCCTAGAGTATTGAGGTATCGAACTACCTAAAACTATTCCTTGTGGGATCGACCTTGATTATCGCTACTACACCTACATCCGTACACTTGCGGAACACTAGGTTAGAAACCGACGTGTCAGATGACACACTTTGAATGTGCCCATTTAAAAGGTATTTTTGTAGTAGGATGTAGTGCGCCGGAATGTGTGTTCTATTCAAGTGATATAGATAAAGATTGATTAATTAAGCAATAATTAAAACTATAACGGTAATTTGTGGAGAAGGATAGTGTTTTGGACGTGAATGTGCCATATCTTAACGAGTAGGGGGTGTTTGTGATTGCTTCTACTTTTGACGGAGTGATTAATAAGTGATTCTTAAAAACAACAATTTCTAGCTTTCGACTTTTGACCAAAGCAATTTAAACTCAAGCATTTTTCATTTACAAACATTATTCTCAGCTTATATGAAATTAAAGTTTAAAAGTATTTTTTTGTAAGCATTTACAAACACCCCCAGCATATCCTTGTTTAGAACAATATTTCTAAACTAGGACCAGCCATCAAATAGAACAATAAAGTGGGTTATCGAGTCACTGATCTAATCAGCTGAACCGTTATAAAAAATTGAATGAGTCAGATATCTATTATATATGTATATACATCATAAAATTCAGAAATCATAATTTATTTCGTTCTTTTGGCCTTTGGGATAATCGGTAGTTGCATGTAGTGGGTTATAACCTATAAGATTTAAACGAGAGAAGTCGAAGTAATAATATCAATCAATATTATAATAAAAGAGTTGTTTGTTTACTCTCTTTTTAATGGTTCAGCGTTTGTTAGTCGAGACTAGGCTTGCATCTTGCGTCTTCTATCAGGTTTTTCTTAATGAATAATACAAAATCGATTCATCAGGATTATCAGATTCACATATTTATTTTTATATTTTCATGATCAGTGACTAGTGCGAATCACTATAAACCCGTACTATATTCAAAATTGAACCGATATCATTATTCGTTCCTGATTAGACTCGGTCAGGCCGACCAATACTCCGGTCCGAGTTTAAAAACATTGATTTAGAAAACTCTTAAAAGCCTCTTAATTACATATTCCCTTATACATTCAAATGAAATGCAACGATTACCCAAATATAAGCACCAACTCATCATTACCTTTTATAACATGGTTCAATCTTTGCCACCATTCTCCTAATAATTCCTCAAATTTAACACACCCCACTTTCTCTCTCTACAAAAAGGCCCGGTCTTTTACATTCATTCTTTTTAAGCCCTATTCTCTCTCTCAGAATCCCCTCGTGCTGCTATGAGTCAGTAGAAGTCACACTGTAATTTCCCTAGAGAGAGAGAGAGACACCTCTCATGGATACATATGAAGCCACTAAACTCGTCATGTCAAGGATCCAAACTCTGGATCCAGAAAACGCTTCCAAAATCATGGGTTATGTACTCATTCAAGATCAAGGTGAGAACGAGATGATAAGGTTAGCCTTTGTCCCTGACTCCCTTCTCCTTTCTTACATCAACCATGCTAAGGCCCGTTTGGGCCTCCTTTCAAATACCCCCAACCCGAATTTAAATCCAAACCCAAAAAACCATTTTCGCCAAACACCCCCTAGACTCTCCATACCTAGAAATGGGGTTCAAAATGGGTTTCATTTCAGCAACCCTTCTTCTCCTGCTTCGCCTTTCCAGCGACCCGGCCCGGATCCGACCCCGGATCCGGCGCGGAGCTTGCACCGGCGGAGCTGTTCGGTGAATGATGCGGAGGAGGTTGGGGGGTGGCGGCCGTGCATGTACTTTGCGCGTGGGTTTTGTAAGAATGGGAGTTCGTGTAAATTTGTGCACGGTGATGGTAGTGAAGCTGCCATGGATGGGTTTGATGAGATGGTGAGGTTGAAGGCTCTTCATCACCACAGGCTGGCGTTCATGGCTTCCCCTACTAATCATCATCCTTTACTGGATTTTGTCAATGAGCATCCCAGGTAATTTAAGGAAATTTGCATTTTTTTTTTCAAAAAAGAAAAGTTTGATTTGTTACTGGAAGTTCCAGTTGGATTCTGGTTATACATTTGCTTGTATCTAGGACAGAAAATCAAACTAAATAGAGATTGTTCATTAAAAGTTTGTTTGACCAAAGATAT
Organism: Ajuga chamaepitys; assembly: GCA_958295605.1. Lineage (NCBI taxonomy): Eukaryota > Viridiplantae > Streptophyta > Magnoliopsida > Lamiales > Lamiaceae > Ajuga > Ajuga chamaepitys. The sequence goes on from OY282507.1 coordinate 52,154,280, forward strand.
CGAACAAGTTTGAATGTATGGATAAGTGAAAAGTGCTATAATAAATGTAAAATAACCCACTACTCGAGCTCGACTCGTGTTTGTTAAGCTTGATTCAGTTTATAACAAAACAAGCTCAAACATAGTATTAGAAGCTGACAAGTGCAAAATATTGAAACAAATGTAAAAATCACACTACTCGACTCGAGCGAAAAAATAGTTAATTTAAGGATTTTTTTTTTAAAAAAATAATAATAAATGTTTGATTTGTTACTGGAGGTTCGAACTGGATTCTGGTTATACACTTGCTTGTATCTAGGCTGTAAGTCGAACCAAATTAGTTGGTATTTATTCGAGATCGATGGTTGAAAGCTCGTTTGAATTATGTTCAATTATAGATATGAAACAAGCTTGCATATATATATATTATATACTTTTACGTTTCATAAATTTAAAATTCGGCTCGAGCTGAGCTCGATGAGTCAAAAGGGTTAAAACAAGTGTAAAAATATTAAACTACTCTAGCTCCGTAAGTGAAAAGTGTTAAAACAAGTGTAAACTATGAAACTACTCGAGTTCTTACTTAGTGTTTGGCGCAATTAAAGCTTGTTCAAGTTCAATTTGGTTAATAACCAAACATGGTATTAGAAGCTCAATAGTATTTCAAACAAAATTGAAAACAGTACGTTTGGCTCGACTCGACCTTTTACAGTCCTACTTGTGTTTCTCTTTATAATTGTATAGTAATTTTTTGTTTGGCATTTCTACGTTGCACTTTGTTCTTTAATTTATGTTACATTATTACATTCTGGAATAGTTAGTAGACAAAACTAGAAGATGTTTATGTTAAAGAATGCACAATTGACAGGAATGAGTTTTCGTTGGGTTGCAGCGCTCGGCAAATTTACTTGACATTTCCGGCGGATAGTACGTTCAAGGAAGAAGATGTTTCCAACTATTTCAAGTGAGTACTTGTAACTTATTGATGTTGGAGTTTATTTATGCAAATGTGCACTAACGGTACCATCTTGTTCGAAGTATGTTTGGGCCAGTGCACGATGTTAGGATTCCGTACCAGCAGAAGCGAATGTTCGGGTTCGTGACATTCATATACCCAGAAACCGTCAAGCTTATTCTAGCTAAAGAAAATCCTCATTTCGTGTGCGATTCCCGTGTCCTCGTCAAGCCTTACAAAGAGAAGGGAAAAGTGCTAGAAAAGTATATATACTCAACATCTGTCTTATGAACATGTTGATTCAGCTTTATTAAGTTTTGATTGAATTATTGTAGGAAACAATTACAAAACCACTTGGATTTAAGCCCGCGTGGAATTGATTTGGATTCTAGAGAACAGATCGAACTCCCTCCTTTTGGTAAAGAACTCACTCTCATGATGGTACTTATTTGTTTACGTTCGTTTTCTAATGATACTTATTTTGCGTTACGGGCAGGATCCAAAATGTTACAAGAGATGATGATCAGGAGAAAATTGGAGCAAGAGGCCGAATTACAACATGCTATCGAGCTTCAAGGTCGAAGGATGATGAACTTACAACTGATGGATCTGAAAAATCAGCCCCAGCATAATCATCTTCATTTGCAGAGCTTTAGGGCTGGCGTTCCTATTTCCTCTCCGAGACAATCTCAGTTAGGGATCAATCAAAGTTTTGTTGCTGCAACTGACGGCATGAATCTTGAAAATTTACAAGGTTAGCTCTGAGATGAACTATTCAATAATGATTCTTGATAAAGAAATAATAATATTTACGGTTTTATTGCAGAGTTTGATAGTATACAAGAGGCTGATAAATTTTCTGGTATTGATGACGGAGGTCAATCGTCCAGCAACATTAACGATAGTTGCAATAAACTGCAGAATGTAAATGACGATGATTCCGAGCTCCCAGAAAGGTAGTTTATTTATTTCATGATAATATTATAGGCTATCATACGCGCAATATTACCGGCTTCTCACTGCTTGTTCGTTTTGTTGGATTCGACCAGTTTCCTCCCTGATAATCTTTTCGCATCTCCTACAAAAGTAGCAGCCGAACACAAGTCCCTTTTTTCAGCTTCTACCTACAATAACATACCTGTAAAAATTACATTCTCTAACAACACCGTCCCTGCAACGCCCAACGGTTCTCTCAAATCATGTTTAACTCAAATACCGAGGTATTATTTATCTATCCTGATCTCGTACTTTACTGCCTACTTTTAAAAAACGCAGATTTGTAAATGCTCTTGTTTTCTAGGTTATCTTCTGGCCAAGAAGCCATTGAAATGTAGATGTTAGTGCTGAAGCTAGCAAACAGGAATTAACATAGCTTGGTAAGAGCAGTAGTTAACACCTTTTGTGCCATAAATTTGCGGTTTTTCGTCCTTTTTTTGACATTGTGTGTGATGCAGAAAGTATGAGTAGCATATACAAGGAAGTATAGCTGTACAGGCCAATCCATACGCTCAACAAAAGAAAAAGATGTGCAATCCATACGCTCAACAAAAGAAAAAGATGTGCAAGATTATTGAGGGGTATCAACCAATACCATAATAGTTACTAGTTACCTCTCAATACATAATATGCTCTAATTCTATGTAACGAATACTTTGAGGGATAGAGTGGAATAGAATTGGCCGGGTGCCCTCTTGGGCAGCAACCGGCACGGTCGGCTAGGATATTCCTCTATCGTATCCTATATCTTTCGTAGTTTGATCATAAAATAGGAGTAGGGTCTATCTTTGATCTCTTTGCTTGTATAAGAGACCACAAAAGCATATAACATACAAAGCTTACTAGTAAGTTTTCACACTTACTATCATAGAATGCAAAATTTACTATTCTCTCCTTCCATTCCATGTTTTCCTTTAATCCAATAAGAGAAATTCTTCCCTACTACCACTATTGTCTGCATTCCACTGGTTTCGCAACACGTGTGCAAAAAAACAAATCTTTCTATCTTTTTTTGCCATGTCATACATACAGTGAAACACAGACATTGTTGGTAGGTAGAGGTGGCAATTGGGTGGCACCGTCCAACACCATATGTCAAGCCGGTCTAAAATTCCCCAACAAATTATTAAGCCCAAGCCAAACCTATCCTTCTTAAATATACTAAGATTTTCAGGCTGGCCTTTGACCAGTGGGGCTTGTTGTGTTGGGGGCAAGGGTCAGGCAGCTCATCAGTCAGGGCCGATATTGCCAGCTCTATTGAGGAAGAAGTTCCCCACCTATCATTCTAATGTAATGAATGAGGCAAAAGAAAAAGGGTGTTGTTTTATTGTATGATTAAAGGGACTTTAGTAGTGTCTTTTGTCTCATATTGTGGGTGAGGGCCAGTTAGTCACATGGGGGTTGCTGACACAGTTTTTGAATGTGGGGTAATAAGGGTACCATAATGGGGTCCTTTCACTTTCAGGCCACAAACTCACATGGCTACTGCTCTCTCCACATGTGTTTGGCCTTTTGTTTTTATGCTCCCTTTTCCTCTCTTGGTGTGTGTGTGTGTTTTTTTTTCTTAAAAAAATAATCAGAATCAATCAGAGAGGCCTTCATGTGCATCATAGTTTACCTAAATCCAACATTATGGATATTTGGACAGAAAAAGCCTTGTTGCATGTGTGGATCTTAGTATTAATTATTGGGGTTTGAAAGTGGATAAAGGGTGATTCATTTTTTGCTGCATTGGAAGTAGTGACAATCTCCCAAGATTGATCTTGTTTTCCCTTTGCTACTTTACAATATAAACATATATATATTATGTTTGAATTTGATTTTAAAAAAATATTGAAAAAATGTTAATGCTAGATTAAGCGTGAAGAAAGTAATTTAAAGTCTACTACCTCCGTCCCGCTCTAACTTGCCTACTTTTCTGTTTGGTTTGTCCTAACATAATTTGTCAGTCCATGACAAGTTTTTCTCACTATCTTCACCCTCAAAATCTCCAGCTTTAAAAAAGTCAGATTCCACAAAATTTGTTTTTTCTTAACCTTCGTGTTCGTTAAAAATAGGCAAGTTAGACCGAGATGGAGGAGTAACATTTAAGCTAGCTTTTGTAAAAAAAAACAACCAACAACAAATGGATCATCTAAAATGAAAGTTAATATTTGAATTTTTTCCTAATAATTTCTCATCGTAATAATTATCTAATATTAGGATTAATCGCAATTAAAAATAATTTTAAGAACAAAATTCCGGCTAAATACTGCCCAAAATATAAGTTCCTATATATAATGGCTGTGTGCATAAATTGTTGTATTGATAATCAAGGTCCTATATATAAATGGCTGTACGTATGAATTGTTGTATTGATGAATATGATTCATTGTTTAAACAATCCAATAACTTTTGAACAAGGTTTCTTCTATTTTTTAGTCCCTTCGTCCTAACTTTTCACAGTTGATCGGGCACGGAAATTAAGAAAAAATATATTTATTTTTTCTTTTATTTTTTTAAAGGTGAAGATTAAGTGTGGAGATTGTGCGAGAAATTTCCTTTTTAAGGATGTGAAGAGTTAAGTGAGACGGACCAAAATGGAAAGTAGAAAAAGTTAACTGGGACGGAGGAAATATTTTTTATAAATTAGAACATTTAATGTTCTCCAAGTGAACCGCGGTATATTTCGCTGGAGGTGGTAATATTGACCCGCTTCGATGAATTTGTCGAGTGTAGTTAATATTTTAGAAGGGATTGACAATATAAATATTGGTTTCCTATGTACCATTTGGCCCAATAGATTTGATTTGATGGGCCAAATGATTGGCGCAAAAATCGTAGTATATTATAGAAAACTTGAAAGAATTGGGCTGATCAATTTTTGTCCTGTTGAGATTTTAGGTCTGTCCAACCCGACTTGATATATTAAATTGATCCGATAAGCTAGGACGAACTGCTTGTGGTGTGAACCACTCTTGCAATAATTCCATATCTCACATTGGACAACCTAGTATCGTAAGATCATGAACTCGAATACCCTTGTGTTATAATAGGTGTGATCTCCACGAAGAAGCAAGTCATAACTAAGCCACACGTGTCACTTTTTAATTTGATCTGACGAACCTGATATAAATTTACTAAAGGAACTTGCAATCAATTCGACATGAATCGATTAGCCTGATTTTGACTCGAATCAATTAGAAATTAATAATTTATCTTAAATATATAACTCGAACCTGACACAATGATTCGAATTGCCACCCCTCGACATATCTCCCCAAACTGACTTTGGCATATACAAGAAGATGTATCTTCTCTTCTAACGTTGAATACTTAGATAACTTTAAAGTTAACATGCTTGATCTAGATCAATTTAGTGCATCTTTTTTTTTATACCGAACACTTAGATAACTTTAAAGTTAACACGCTTGACCTAGATCAATTTAGTCATCTTCTTTTTTATACTGACATATAGAAAACTAAAAAGAACTGTGTTGACGTACAACAATTAATAGATTGGTGACTCCCGAGGAGTTTCTTAGGGTGCATAGGAATGAGGACAAAGTGCACTATGAAAGATATGTTTGGCGTTAGCCTTGAAATATGGTGTTAGCCCGACCCAGCCCGGTATATGGCGCTAGCAAAAATATTTATTTTATCAAGAAATAGGTTATGTATTTGGATAAAAAATTAATATTTATTAAAATATTGGGTTGTGTTGGATTGTTGATAAAGTATAAAAATGTATTTTCTAGATTATGGAGTAGATTGTGTATATGAAGTAGAGAAAAATAAATATTTTATTAATATGTTAAGTTGTGAGGGTTGTTGCTAAACCTAGCCTAAGAACTACCAAACTCTCTCTCACTCCCACAACACCAACTAACTCTCTCTTTCTCTCTCTCCCTTAAGCTCTAACAATATCATTACCTCCCTTGTCAAGAAGAAAGCTTCGGCCTAGCCATCCTCACCCGAAATTTAGGGACGTGCACCGTACTATGTGAATCAAATATTTGAAAATATTTAAATTTATATTAAATTTTAATTATTTAAAAATTGAGCATAAAAAACTAATCCAAAAAATTAGGACGTATAGTAAGGTTATATTTTTTGGGGACAGTTTGGTTTAGAATTTTGGATCTAACGGAACGGTTCAATTTGGTTCAGTTCAATTCGGATAACTGGAGATTTTATTATCTTTTGAATAACAAATTCAATTTGAACAAAAAATATTGACGTCTAATTAATATAAATAATTTTATTACATCAAAATTATCTTCAACTCTATAACTTGTGCTTTGAAAATTATGTAATTAAATATAAGGTTCTTTAATCATTTATGTCAAATATAATTAACTAACTACAAAATTATTAATAATATATTTTTTAACTCTTATTTAAATTAATCTTTTAGAGATAATATATGTGTATAATTTGTTATTTTTATTCGGTTATTCGGTTCAATATAGTTCAATATAGTTCAATATGGTTCGATACGGTTCAGTACAATTTTTGGTTTGGAAAATTGAGAAATATCCAAATCCGTACAAAAAAGATAATCAGTTCAGTTTGATTCAGAAAAAGTCAAATGATCAACAAATTTTTTTCGATTTAAAACTTATTCGGTTCGATTTAAATAATTTTCAAACTCCGTGCATACCCCTACCGAAACCACACCGAAATTCCATGCAAAATCACTAAATTAAGCCTCATCTATCTCATATTTGAAGAAGCATTGAAAATGGAGGAGTTTGACCCATGAGATTATCTGTTACACTTTGGTGTTACATTTTGTGTTTCACTCATTTACTAACCGACACGTATATGATATGATGTCACAAATTAATATGTGTCACATAATGAATTGAGTGTAATAGAGGATGAAACATCTACTGTAACAGGGAATCCGAATTGGGAGTTTGGAGGAATTAGAGTAAGGAGGAGATCTTTTCGAAGGGTGGTGCATAAGTCTAGCTACAGCCTATCTTTCCTTTCTCTTGCATTTTAGAGTTAGGGTGGATTTGAAGGTAAATAACCTCTTCTAATTTCATTTTCTAGAGGACCAAATGATGGTATAAATAACCTATTTCGTGTACCATTTTCTGAGATCACAATTGTGACGATTAATAATAAGTTATTTGTGACTAGCTACTTGTTGTTACAAATCTTTGTACAAATTGTTTGAGATCATTTAAGATTATTTTTAGAGACAACTAGTTATTGCGAAAAATATTTTAGACGCATTTGAGACCACTTTTGTGGTCACAATTATAATATGTGCGTACAAGTTATTGAGATGACAATAAATTTATGACAAATACTCATAAGTTGTGACAAATACTTATTATGTGTGACTACTTCACTTAAGTCGTGATTATTGTGATAATTGTGGTGATTGTGTGAAATTTTGTTAAGAACATGCACATATTTTGAATGAAACTCTTGCATGACTTGTTCTAGGTGTTAATAGAAAATTTAAATGTTTATTAAGTGATGATTTTTGGCTAAAATGAAAGAAATGTTGATTAAGTGTGAAATTTTGGCTATATGTTGTACAAAGAGCATTAAATTTCAACAGGACTATTTCTCACTCTTCAACTGGAAGATATCTCAACTGTTATAAATAGAAGGACATGAAGGACGAAGCAAAGACTACCGAACAATCGAACAACTGAAATATTACTTCGCATCAAAACACTCAAGCATTCTATTCAAAGCTTCAATGCATACAACACTCTGATAACATTTCAAGTGTTTTGTGAAAAGTAAACAAGAGCAAGATAGCAAGCAACAAGTGTATCCAAGTGAAGATTCAAACTGCAACCATACTCTACAGTCAAGCTAGTTCTCGAGCTTTACCTCGGTCCTAATCCTTCTCCAAATCAGGAAGCTCGCTCACATTTCAACTAATATTCAAGTTTAGTGCAGCTAATAGAAGTTGAAGAAAAAATTTCATTAACCAATCTACGTGTAGTTTTTTTAACAGGGAGTCTTCGTTTGAAGCGAAAATTCAAAGTAGACTAGGTGTTCTAAGGAATGTGTGTATAGGAGAGGAGTAGCCTTCTGAGGATAGGCAAAAACTACTGTATGGATCAGCAGCTAATTTTTTACTGTGTGAACAACTTAGTAATTTTTTCCTGTGTGAGAGAAGGATGGACGTAGAAGGATTACCCCACTTTGTGTCTACTTTTATATTACTTTTACTTTTGTTGGCATACTACTTAGATACTTCATTGGTTTGTAAGAAAAAATATTGCATGATATTCCGCTACATAAAACTCTACCTGAGTATTGCTTATTATAAGTAGCTTAAGAACAGTCTGCTTCATGCCTACTGTTTTGAATTAACTTACTGTAACAGCTTTGCCGTAAGAAAAAGTTTCTTATAGTAAGTAACAAACTACTGTTCAAAGTGTTTAAAAAGAAAAACCGAGTTAGATGTTTATTCACCCCCCTCTAAACCTCTACCACTTGGGACCAACAATACACTTGTGAGATGAACAATACACGTATTTGGTGATGATCCTTTATTTGAAGTGTATTGTCTTGAAAGTAGTTGATGTGTTTTCATATCGTATATGTTCGTTGCCTGTGTTGTCTATTTTCGAAAATCATTTTGAGGCAAGATTCGTTGCCTAAATCGCCCTAATGCTTAAGCTCTTGTTATTGTCTACTTTGTTGTTTGGGGACGAATAACAATCTAACTTTGAAGGATTTTGATACATGTTGTGTATGCATGCTTTTAGACCTATTCAGACGATCATTGATAGCTTTTGTATACAATTTTGGTTGTTTTACACGTTGTGAGGTTTTCTCCGTAAAGTAAAATATTTAGTTAAAGATGCTCAACAATTCATTTAATGTAAGTTATTTTTTTACACGAAATACTAATCACAATATTTAATGATGCTTAATAACAATCTCCTCATTTAGTAAGAGGTTTTTGTGTAAAGTTAAAAAAAATGATTATGTTATTGAATGATTCTCATCCATCAAATTGTATGTAGTATATTTTCCAAGGTCTGAGAATCAATAATTCTTAATAAAACAACAAAAAAGACATGAAATATTTAATTTTAGATTCATATATGTTTAATTCAATTTAAAAAAAAAAATGATTCATCATCATGGTAACTTATATGTCATCAGGTTACCCATTTTCTCAAGCATTAAAATAATTTGTTGTATTATTTTTTGGTGAATTAAATGCATGATCCGAATACTCAATCAATCTCATCCTATGATTTTTATCCAATGATTAATATTATGTAATCATTCATGGTGACAAAAGAGGAATAACCATTATAACCATATATATATATATATATATATATATTAGGGTTTTAATTAGAAATTAAGTAGATAGTTATGTTTATTTGGTATCAATAAGGGTCAATTGGAAATAAATAAAGTAGAACTAAGTGTTTGAAACTTGGTAGATAATGAAAAGATGGAATTAGGGTTTGTAGAAGTAACACCTAAAGTAAAGTTAGGGTTTGTGTAGCAATTCGATTGTGCAATTTAAGTATTTGTTTTATATTACCTAATTTATGTATAATTGGATGTACTTTTGTGAAATATGCTATGCTTGCAAGGATATGTTAATCGAGCATGTATATGCGATACTTGAGTATGTGATAACAATATATATGATGAAAATATGATAATGTGACAATAAGGTTAACCTTGTAATAAAGCATGCTTGGATTAGGGTAATAATGAGTAATCATAAATAATTAACGACTTAGTAATTAATAAGGTTGCACACTATTGACGAGGATCGGGCTCAAATTATCTCCATCAGTTTATGAGTCAACTCAATCTACAGAATTGGGTGACAGTGTGACACTATGTTATATCTCTTTATTTAATGTATATAGTTGTGAAATGAGCGAGCCCCAAGGGCTGCAATATGATATAACTATAACCGGTAAGGGGTTAATAGCGAAAGACATTTGTGTCAAGAGTCGGACCAGTAAAATGGTAGGCACAATGCCATTCAGACAGGCATGCATATGCGATTAAGTTTACTGATATCATATATTTTTATTCACTGAGTTTAAAATTAGGTTTTCCAAAAATCATTTTTCAGGTGATGGCGCGTGACTGCGAGTTTGAGAGCGACAACTGTGACTAAGTACCTCGTAGGGGTCCTATTTATGCTTTTCCTTTTCTTTGGATGCATAGAGAAATTTTTACTACCATTGATGGCATGTAATAATAATAACAACTAAACTTGACCATCCCAGTTTACTACTATTCTATCTCTTTTGTGTGTGTTATGGTTGGTGTAGCTTCAGCTACGAGTTTCCTTTCGTGTGTGCTCGGATAAATTAAATGAAATATAAGATGAAAGGACAAGATAAGTAAGAAAAGAAAGAAAATATATAGATAGTTTTTCGTAAGTAGTACCCAAGTTCTTTAGCTAGAATTGCGGCGCTAAAAAACCATGAAATTTTTTATAATGGTACAAAGATGAGGGTAATCTTTCTATGTCCACTCTATTCTCACACAGTCACACAGAGAAAATTCACTAAACTTGCTTACACAGTACATATTTAGTAACAACATTACACAAATCTCAACTTGTTATCTACAATTAATTTTCATCTATCCTTAATAGGCTACGCCTTTAGCTAATTAGTTCTTCTGCAGAACCAATAGTATTGTTGAATCTCTAATTCAACTAAGACTATCTTATATCTCACTCGAAAGAGTAGATATATTGATTTTCTTCAATTGCAAGCTATTTCTAAATGTTCTTGTTTGACTCGAATATGGGCTACTTTAGTGAGGAATTATGAGAGATTGTATTCTTTTGGTTTCCAAAGGAAGTTTTTTTGGTAATTTTGAAGTCCTTTTCAATGAGACGAAAAATCGAGGTGTACTTGGCATAATGGATTAATTTGTCAAAATTTAGATTAGTTAAGCTTGATCACTTTGTTCGTCGTAAAAGATCATTTTGTAGGGAAGAAAGAAAACCAAAGGAGAAAGGGTTCGACTTGAAGTCCAAATTGAAAAACAGAGTCCCCAAAGGGATATTTTGTTGGGGGAAGGGAAGAAATGAAGAAAGAATAGACTGGAGAATTACATGGGGGAAGAGAGAGTCTCGGTGGGGATGTGCTCAAGAGGGTACCATTGAGAGCATGGACGGGAATTTCTTATCTCCATTTCTAATCTCAAGTGTTAGAAGTATTTCTCGTGCACTATGATTTTGTACTAGGTTGTTATTTTTATATCGTTAGGCCCAATAGCATTTTATACTTGAGTATGAAAGCTTTAAATTCCTCACATATCTTATTTTGAGTAGTTCATTATTATTTTTTCAAAAATATTATTTTCTATATAAAATAAAAAATTAAAATGTTGAATACTACTCGTAATATCAAGAAAAGGATCTAGATCATCTCCATTTACAAATTGCTGAATTTCGTCAATTTGAGGAATCTAGGCCGCTAATTACATCTACAAATCATAGATTGTTATACCTTTATTTATTCCTATAACTTTCCTTTTTATAGCCAAATGTATCCCGATGCAGGAGGCCGTCAAAATGAGAGTTAATGAAATAAATAATGACATGACAACTTATGATTTGTAGAAGTAATTAACGGTTGAGATTTCTCAAAATTGACGAAATTCATCAATTCGTAAATGGTGAGGATCTAGATTCCTTTTACATCTTTCAATCATAGTCCACCATCTTGTCCGTTGGACAACAAGCTTAGCCCATTGAAAGTCCGTTCGACGATTAATTGGATCATTAAAGTATGATCGAATCTAACAAAATCGACTCAATAAATTGATTCAAAAATCTTAATATAAATGAGAGAGATGGAGTGGGCTGGCTTATTAATTTTTTTACCGGAATCTTTTGACCCGACCCAATACAATTTATGATACCCGACCCAATACAATTTATGATATTGACCTGATAAGTTGCGCTAGGCCGAGTCGGGTCCTCCGAATACCCACCTCTTAATAGTTGGGCTTGGGTAGAGGCTTGGACCAGCAGTAGAACCACCAACTCCACACCGACGCCAATCATCGTTCGACGCCTCTCTCTGCTCTTCCGCTTTTCAACCGGCGATCTACAATCTACTGCAATCTATTCCATTCTTCTTCCATCTGCTGAAGTTCTTGGTTCATAAGTTCTTCTTCTGATTTTCATTTTTCATTATACCTGGAAATGGCACCTGCTTTTTATGCAAAGATAGTATTGATTGAAAAAAATGTGCTTCTATTTTGTGATTTATTGATGAATTAATCTGGTTTTCCATAGAAAGTGAAACTTGTGAGCTTCAATAACCTACGGATGAACTTTTGAGTTTGCAGAATATGAAGGGGTATAGTATAGGTATCCCCTCAATTAGGCAGGTTCGATGTTTGCTGGTTGGAATCTGATTGACTTCTGGTTGAGTATTTGTAAAATAAGTTTCGTAAGCAATGTTCTATAAGCTATGTTTTAGATGCTAGGCTTTAGTTGGGCGATAGACGCTGTCTAGCCATAGGGTTACACGAATCTAGGTGGAAGAACGGCGAATAGTCGGGGAGAAAGCTTAGGCTGTGATGACAGTCTACCTAGGTATATTCGGAGTTAGACGGAATTTTTAGAATAGAGTTCTTAAGTTACTCTTTCCCTTTTAACTTATGAAATTGCTAAAATGTTCCCATAAAGAAAACGAAATTAGTATAGTTATACCCATGTTTAGCCTTGATCTGTGTTGCTAGTGGATAATGGAATTCCTTTTTTTTAAATATCTGTTTGTTGTTCTTCATTTCTGTCATCTCCGTAGTTCACTGTGAAGTAACGTTCGAAGAGGGGGAGTGTCTCATGATTATAGAAAGTGTCTTCGTGTCTCTCTATCCGGAATTTACGAGGGGGAAATATAGAGGATAATAATCCATTGCAAGTTTTTATTGTTAAATTTGGTTTCAACTGTTATCGGGTTATTGGTAGTGTTCCATTTGTTACACTATAACGTTTAATCGCAATAAAAAAAGAATTGAATTTTATTGTTTGACTAGTATTCTTATCAAGTGCTGAGTTTCAATATATCTTGTTGTTTGCATTACAGACACTCCAGAAATGATGGTTCTTGATGATTTCTGCTGTTAGAAGACGATTTATCATTAAAAAGATCCAGGCTTCGTCTACTACGATCTCTTTGACTGCCTGTAATTTGAGAGGTTTATGCACCATGAAAGAAGATGGAATAGACTATTCTGTTGGTTCAGCTCCGTCTTTTAATGAGGAATTGCCTGTTTTACCCCCCATAGCTGCAGGGAACAGCCACAAAAGTTCATCCTCAAAGGTCCAGATGACACCAGATATCGAGAAGAAGTACGTGCATCGTGTTTATGATGCAATTGCCCCCCATTTTAGTTCGACTCGGTTTGCGAAATGGCCTAAAGTCCAAATGTTCTTAAACTCTTTGCCCTCAGGGTCGGTTGTTCTAGATGCCGGATGTGGCAACGGGAAGTACTTGGGGTTGAATCCAAACTGCCATTTCATTGGATGTGATATTAGTGCTCCCCTTATCAATATATGTGGGGCGAACGGGCATGAAGTTTTGGTAGCTGATGCTGTAAATCTTCCTTATCGAACTGGCTATGGCGATGCTGCAATTTCTATCGCGGTCTTGCATCACTTAAGCTCAGAAAGTAGGAGAAAGAAAGCAGTGGAAGAACTAATTCGTGTTGTGAAAACGGGCGGGCTTGTTTTGATCACGGTTTGGGCTAGGGAACAAGAAGACAAGTCATTGGTTAGCAAATGGACCCCGCTTCCTGAAAAGTACGTAGAAGAGTGGATAGGGCCTGGTAGCCCTCGAACACGGGGCCTTTCATCTTCGGTTTCTCTAGAAAGCATCCCAGAAAGCGAGGAAAGTGTTTCTGGAAAGAATTTGAATAAATTATCAGAAGAATCTCAGGTAATGCTGCACTCAAGTAATGACAAAGAGAGTAATCTAGATCAGCAAGAATATTTTGTACCGTGGCACTTACCATATCATCGAGCGGAAATAAGTGGCGCTTCTGCTAGTGCTTTAGCCAATGGTTTCGCAAGGAAAGATGATAAGAAGGGAGCAGTGGTGTATAATAGATATTATCACGTCTTCAGTGAAGGTGAACTTGAAAGGTAAGACTTTGATAATAGTTTATTTTTACTGCCTTTGTTCATTATAAAAGGTATACCTTGAATTAGTCTTTGTTGGCTGCTGTAGTAGAAGTTCTTAACTTCTTATTGTCTGACACTAGTGCTCTTTCAAAAATACTTCTTGAGGATTATAAAAAATCCATTTTTGTGATAATTATAATGCAAATCTTCAATTATTGTGTAATTTTTTATCTTTCTTGGGTGCTCAAGGGTTCTCCCCATTGTCAGCACACTCATCAATGTTTTGTTTCAGTGATTAATTATGCAGCGAGGTACTAATTATATGACTAAAAGATGTGCTGTTGCACGAGTTCTTTTTGAATAATTTTGTGGGATAGTTACCAAAACGACCCTTAAGTTTTAACCTAATTACAGAAAAATCGAATCAAGTTTGTTTTCACAGATAGGAGCCTCCTTAGGGCATCACAAACAACTCGAAGTTTTTTACAAGCATTATCCTCCTTGATTGGTTGCAAAGAAAAGATGTGCTGTTGCACGAGTTCTCGTTGAATAATTTTGTGGGATAATTACCAAAATGACCCTTAAGTTTTAGTCTAATTACAGAAAAATTGAATCAAGTTTGTTTTATTACAGATAAGTTCTCCCATAGGGCATCACAAACGACTTGAAGTTTTTCTGTTTTTTTACAAGTATCCCCCTTGATTGGTATAATTTACAAAGAAAAGATGTGCTGTTGCACGAGTTCTCATTGAATAATTTTGTGGGATAATTACCAAAACGACCCTTAAGTTTTAGCTTAATCACAGAAAAATTGAATCAAGTTTGTTGTCTTACAGATAGGTTCCTCCTTAGGGCATCAGTAAAAACCCGTTGAAGTTTTTTACTGTTTTTTACAAGTATCCCTCTTGATTGGTATAATTTGCAAAGAAAAAGACCTTATGGGGTTGTTCTGTAACTAGGCTAAAGAATAATCTTTTGCCTGATGTTGTGCTTGGTTTTACTATCTGTAGGTTGGTGCGCAGCGTTGAAGGTGCCGTTGTTGTTGACACATTTTACGACAAATCAAACTGGTGCATTATCCTTGAGAAAACATCATCATGACTTGAGGTTTGTTCAACAATGTTTTCTGGTTTTACTTCCAAAAGAAAAACCAATGTTCTGTATCTTCTGTTGCGATTTCTACTAGCGCGGAAGCTCGCTAGACTGTGTTCGTCTCAAATGCACCGTCCATTGAAGATTCGTCTTAATCTTGGTTTTGTGAGATGATTGGTGGGATGTAAAATGTATTTGGTTGATTGTTTGTGTTGCTAAGAACTCTTCAATTTTGACAATAGATAAACGTAGGATTGCTTGAAACTGGGATTCTCAGAAGAATGTTTTGTATTTGCGTCCTTGATACACATAATGTTTTACTTGGTGCAATGTGTATTTTCTTTATCTTTAGGGAAGATTTCGGGTGAAGTCCTGAATTTTGAAAAATATCTCAACTAGGGGCGTGGATTTTGGAGGTTCTCAATTTCAAGTTTGGATTTTGAGTTTTTCTTTTGAGGACTTATATCTTGAAAAATAGAAAACATTATCCAATGTACATAAATCTTTATCGTCTGGTGCAAGATATAGTTCTCTTTAGGACTCACTCGATAATGTGACATAATTAAGCCATGAATTTTTTTAGTATCTCGAGTTTCC
Organism: Ajuga chamaepitys; assembly: GCA_958295605.1. Lineage (NCBI taxonomy): Eukaryota > Viridiplantae > Streptophyta > Magnoliopsida > Lamiales > Lamiaceae > Ajuga > Ajuga chamaepitys. Next base: position 52,169,996 of record OY282507.1, read on the forward strand.
GATATCAAACTAGAATTCAAACAATTGAAAGTTTGAAATTGTTTAGTTCTTGGCAATTCAGATTTATTTTTTAAACTCAATGGAAACAAGTTCGCATTCATCTTTCACAAACTGAAAATACACGATGTTTTGAATTTAGCCATATGAGTCTATGACCACTTTATCCTTTTCAGGGTCAACAATTACAAAATTCCATCTAAAAGTTAACAGATGTTAAATTATGCTGACGTGTGGTGGCGTTGGGGAACGGCATTGTTAAGGTTGTTGGTCGACTGTTCCCAAACCGGTGCAACGTAGTATGGGTGTAGGAACCAATGTTTGTTGAATTAGACCGAATCGGCTACTTCAATCGTGAATCAATCACTAGTCGGATCCAACATGATACAAAATCGATAAAGCGATTAAAATTGACCAGAGCAAGTCAAAACTACTAAAAACAGATGAAACCGAATTGGTTGAGCCATAAAAATTATACAATATTAAATATTTGGTTTAGTCTCTTACCTTTGTTTACTATAAACATATATTTTTCGGTCCTTCAAATCTTTCTGGCATTTTTCAAATACAATATATGTTATGTTTTACGAAAATATAATATAATAAACGTTTAAAATATAATTAATTATTATTCTTGATCGGACTATTGGGTGAATTGATCGAAGCGACTGAATCATAAACTGATAGCACGATCAATTCGCTTATCGACCTGATTCCACAAACATTGGTAGGAACATATTTAACAACGTAAATTTTACTCAAATCAACAAATCCGAACTCATCATACGGTCCAAACTCATAATTAACTTTAAACTACAGCCCAAACACATAACACAAATTGTACACTAAGTTACACAATGCCCCCTTTATTCTCACATTTCACTTTTTTTTCAAAAAAAAAAAAAAAAAAAAAACCACATTAAATCGGTCCAATTCGTCAAACATTTTAGATGAGTTAGGCCATAATGTTCTTAGCTCAAATTACTATCAAACTTAAGAGGTAGGTTATCAGGTGTCATGTTTAAGGGTTTCTGGTGGTTAGCAAAGGCTAAAGGCACTTTCAAGGGGTTTTGATTTAGGTCTATAGTATAGGTTAGTGGGCCTGTTTTGGTTTTATCCTTGGCCTTAGTGAGTGTTTTTGGTAAGGTCATGTTTGGTCTTGGTTGGACTGTTGGCATTCGCAACATCTAGTGTATGTGCATGCGCTCGAGAAGGTTTTTTTTTTTGAATCGGGTTGCATCTGATTTACGAGTGATCGAGAAAGATCCTTAATTTCATCTTCTGTCGGGGTTATGGTTCGTTTCAGTAGGCCTTTGGTCCTGAGTTCGAGTCACCATGAGAGGAGGGAAGAATTTTTTCTTTGTTTCTTAGATTAGGAGAAAAAATTAAAAAAAAAAACTAAGATGTTTCGGGGGGACACCTTCAGAGATGGCTTTAGTGTCCGCAGGAGCCGGACATTCATTTCTATCATAATCGTATACAAGACTTGTACCAGTGTCCAATATGTCCACAATAGTAGCAATAAACTGGTAGAACCTCGTATTTCAGCGGCATCTAGGCATGTTAAAATTGATCCGCTCCGTCCCGATCCGCTCCGATCCGAGGTCTTTGGGGTAAGATAAAATCCGCCCCGATGAAGAATGGGGCACGCCCCGCCCCGTTCACGGGGCGGGTCAGATGCGGGTCAGGGATCCCGCCCCGCCTTGCCCTGCCCTGTCCCTGAATGCATAATTTTTTTTAAATATATATTATGTATTATTATATAGATATGTATATATATACAAGGAAATATAACATATATATATGTATTTATAATATAAAATTTTATATATAATATGTTATATATATGTCTAGCTAATATATTAGATTATGACTAGATCTAGTAAATTTAAATAATTAAATTCTATTTTTTAATAATTAAATTAAAAAATATTAAAAATATTGAAACAAAGTTAATGTAAACTTAAAAATTAAAATATTATTGACTTAAACAAAAAAAATCAAGTTTTTAACAAAAAAACTATTTTTTTTAATAGAAAAAAAAAAAGATAGAGGCGGGGCGGGGCAGATCACGGGGCGAATCTTTTTGTCCCGTGGCGGGTCACGGGGCTGGGCGGATCAGAAAATCCAGAAATCCGACCTGACCCACCCCGTTGACATGCCTAGCGGCATCCACATTTGTTGTCCCTTAACCCAATCATTATACTTCTTAACAGCGGTTTCGTCATATCAATAAGGACCTTGAACATTAAGTACTTGCTCACTGTGACCTCTTTTTCACGATCAAAGTCCTCCAGTTCGCCTACTTTGTTCGCAATGGATCGAAGGAAGCTCTCTTTGTAGCCTATCACTGGTACATCCTAAGCTCGAACCCACAACGAAGATGTCTTGATAGTCATTGATGATGGTTGTTTGTTCCCTGAAGCTCCTGAATCGCAAATAGGTATCCTTTGAAGTGCCAAGGTTGCATTTTTAAAATACCCATTTTCAGCTCTAAATCAGTGAAAGTGAACAGGAACATATCATCCCCCATTCACGGACTATCATCCTGTTTTTTGTTTTCCATGAATTAGTCATAACTTCCAACAAAGAGTATTTATTATAGGGCTTGTTTGCTGCCAAACATGACATTTCAGTCTGATCCAAATCCCCTGCCTCCCTTTCCGGATCATCAAAATCCACCACTTCTGATTCTTGTTCGGTGATTGGCTGCGCCATAATTCAGAGAGACTACCAAAACGTGCAATGTAATTGATACAATTGAAAACCGGAGTTTTCACAATGCAATCGATCGTGTCCAAAACTTGAAAAAAAGAGAAAAAAAAAATTAAAAAAAAAACAAAAAGAGTAAGCAGTGACTGAGACACAGTATGCCCCCTAGCAAAAATCGCGAACTCTAAACGATGAAATCTGCTAAAACCATAAAAAAAAAAAAAGAAAAAAAAAAAAGAAAAGAAAAAGAGAAACTGGGGGGAAAAACGAAAGAGATTGATAGCAGTGACAACGAAGGATTTGGTGGATGGAAGGTGATCGGAACAGGTCACCAATAAAATGGTGGACGACGGGGGCTAGACCCAAACAGCAATACCCCTTAACCAGAGAACCATAACCCCTTCAAAGAAAGGAACACAACCTATTCTTTGATCTAAAATTATAATTGTGTTTTTAGAGAAATGATTGAATTGATTTTTGTAGAAAAATCAAAATTTAGTAGTGTTTAAAAATAAAATAAATTTAAAGTCAAAAGTTGTTAGAAGTTGAGTTATAACAATTTATCATAATTAGATTTTAAGTGATTCTGACAATCAGTTTGGAGGTATTTGCAAATGATTGTGCTTTTAAAGAAGTGATTTAATTGATTTTTATTGAATAATAAGATCCAGTAGTGTTTCGAAATAAAGTGATTTTAAAGTCAAAATCTGTTAGAAGCTAAGTGATAACTTATCAAAATCAATTTTTAAGTGATTCTGATAATTAATTTCAGAAGTTCCAAACACTCCGAAATCATCTTTGGATTGCAAAAAAGATTTTAAAATGGTGTATTATATTTGCAAACATCCCTAAAAATTTGCAAATACTCCAAATTACTTTTGACAAGTTGGTGTGTTGTGTTTAAAAACAACATACCGAACCCATGAGCCAAAAACCCAAACGAATCACACGTCGACCCAAAATTCACGTTTAGTGGATAAACCGACCCAACATATAACATCGACCTTAAGCCGGGCCGGGCCGCTGAAATTGCAAGCTCTACCCACACATATAAGATTCAAAAATCACATTGGATCCACAAGGGCTCATCAAATTGACCCTTCAGCTCATCTTCTCCATTCTCATCCCTCAAACTCAGTCCAGAAAGATCCAGTCCTCCTTCTGAACTCAAAACCTTCGGATGCCACGCTGGCGTTCCGTTCTCGTACCCGTTCCACGTCAGCCTCTGCAACCCACTCCCATCCAACTTCACCATGTACAAGTCTCCGTACGGCTGGAACTGGTTCGGCAGCGCCACTGGCTCCGCCGTAACTCCGCCCAAATTCGCCGCGAAGAGAAGCCATTCCCCGTCCGCGCTGAAGCACACATGGTTCAACCTCTCTCTCTCTTCTTCAAAATCCGCTACATGAACTCTTCGAACATCGCTCCCGTCCGGTTTTATCACGTATATTCCAAACGAAGCATTGTTATCCGGATTATGCCGATTTGAAGAGAACGCGATTAGGTTTCCGTCAGGAGACCAGCTCGGCATCGTGTCAATCCATGGACCTTCCGTCAATTGACGGATTCCACCACCAAACTCGCCGTTAATTGCGTCAACAATGTAGAGATTTTTATGCCCCGATCGGCCGGATCGGAACACGACGGATTTTCCGTCCGGTGAGGAGGATGGGAAGGCGTTGTTGCCAGTTTCTTCCTTCGTTAGAATTTTGATATCCGACGGGATCTCATGGCGATCGGCTGATAAATGTGCTGGATCAAATGTAACTCGAGCGATCTGTACGTTTGCTCTCACATTCTCGAAGATCGGTCCAATGGATGTGAAGATGACATTGTTATCAGCGGGGCTCCATGAATTGTGGAAGGTAATGCGGTTTCTGAACAATGTCCACCTTTTCGAGCCATCGGATTTCACGATTTTGAGGCCGGAATTCTGATCGAGATCGTGATTGAAAGCGATGAGATCGCCGGAAGGTGAGAAGGCAGGGAAAGCGCCATTGAGTCTGAGCATGCGAAGCTCTCGAATCGGACTGATTACTGGTTCGAGATGTGGAATCCTCGACTCACCGGCGACCCCCTCCCCTCTGAATCGGTGATAACCGAGAAACTTACCATCTGCAGAAACAAAAGGATTGTAATGGTGGAAATTTGGGTTCAACAGCTCCGTTACACGATAGAACTTCCGAGATTCAGCATCGAAAACTTCAATGTGGCGATAATTCTTCCCCTTCCGCCTTGTCGCCACCACGATTTTCGTACTACCGTGAACCGCTGCCGGCGTGAAACAATGGAGACCCGGCGGAGTGACCCGAACCGGTGCTTCACTCGCATTAAACGATTCAAATTCAAAATCCTCCGGCAAATCAGCTCTGTAAATGCTCCACCACCCATCCTCCGCTTGCCGGTGGAAATACAGAGTGGAGTCACCCGACCAACTCGGCCACCCGCCGTGCTGACTCACTGTAACTCGTTTCACCGGATCCGATTCCGGAAAAACAACAATATCAGTTTGAAGATCATGAAACTCGCCTCCCCATGATCGACACCCGTACGAAGCGACGGCGATAAGCTTTCCCGATTGAGAAACGGCGGGGCTGTAATCCACATCTCCATAAGGTGTTAACCTCACAGCTCTCTTCTCACCGAGCCGCGCTGAATAAAGAGCCGACCAGCTCCTGAACGGCTTCTCCGGCGGTTCATGAGCTGAAATGAAGTAGAGCCGCTGGTTTTTGACGACAGGGCGGTCGCAAAAGAGGCTTTCCGGTGGGGAATGGAGCTCGGACTGGTTCATGAAAATCCGGGGCGAGCCGGTTCTCTCGGAGATATAAACAAGCGCGTTGTCTTGATCGGCGAATTGGCCGTTGAAATTGACGGATATGCCGTCAGTGAGCCGGTGCTCGGAGAAGCTCCAGTTGGTTAGAGACTCGTCGGGCTTCGACGGCAGCTGAACGGAGAATATGTCGAAGCCGAAATGGGGGCGGCCGACGGAGGTGAAGATTATGGTGCCGGTGGGGTCCATGTTTCTGAAAGTCGTAAGGAGTGAAGAAGCGGCGGTGCGTCGTTGGGGATTTGTATACAAATTAAATAGATAAGGAGTAATATGAGAAGTGGATAACGCACGAGATAATGCGTAAGTAATGATGTCATCTCACCTCAGTTGCACTCTAATGATATAGGGTCCTTCTATAATACACCTAGTGTATTAATACATCTAATCATGACAATCCTTGGATCTTCTTAATGCAATCTTAGCCATTAAATTATTTAACCATTTACCTATTCAATAGGTATTAAGATTCTAATGACTTAAACAAATAATGTTTTATTATTATTAGTAGTAGTATTTCATACTCCCTCTGTCCCGCTCTAATTTGCCTACTTTCCTTTTTGGTTTGTCCCAATCTAATTTGCCAACCCATAAATGGCAACTTTCTCTCACAATCTCCACCCTCAAAATCTCCACATTCAATCTCCACCTTTGGAAAAGTCAAAGATTCCACAAAATCTGCTTTTTCTTAACCTCCGTGCCCGGCCAAGATAGGCAAATTGGGCCGGGACGGAGGGAGTATTTTACTTCTTAATTTTATATTCAATTAAATAATCATAGGATTTTAATAAACTATTTTCATTCATTTAATATTTTTTAAGATATTAATTATTTTGAAAGTTCAAAATATTTACTACACGGTTAATATTTACTTGAAAAGTATTTTTATTTTGTAATTTTGATTAATTTAAATAAGTAAGGTATTAATTACTTTGAGAAGTATAAGTATTTATTATGTGCTTTATATTTACTGAAAAATATTTTTAATTTTGTAATTTTAGTTAATTTGAATAAGATCTAGTTTACGGATTGAATAATTTTATACATATATTTCTTTTATAAAAAAAAGGTACATTTTAATTTACAATATCTTAGATTTTACGTTATCATTATGGAGTTATTAAATACTTGTTAACTTTTAAATATAAATTTCAGATTCATATAACAATTTTTTAAGTTCTTATGTGAAAATTCTAAAATTTATTTTCAAATATTTTCTTATGGTAAGATAATCTAAATTATTTACACAGTTTATTTTCTAGATATACCTTCTGATCTTAACAAAAGTTATCAATCTTGTTCCAAATTTTTCGTTAGAATTATTTCGCTTCGTAGCATCTTGGTCTGCCGTTTCAGAATATTTTAGAATAAATTTATATATTTTACCTTATAATATTTCAAATTAGGGTCAATTACATAAATCAGCTTGTACTATACTCATTTTGTTACTTTGGAACCTAAACTTTTATTTTTACCCATTACAACTTGTACTCCACTTGTTTTACAAAATTGCAACCTCCATTGACAATTTTCGGCAAGAAAATAAAATAAACTAAAAATTATAAAGTTATTTTCTTAATATCTAAAATTATTTTTAAACTCTAAAAATTAATTTAAAATATCTTAAAATTAACTTAAAACCTTGGAACTATTTTTACAAAATTTAATTTTATTTAAAAAGTTTAAAACAATTTATAAAAAATATATAAATAAATAAAAAATCAAAAAAATTATTTTTTTAAAAAAGATAGTTAATTCTCTTACATAAAATTTACATCTGTTAATATTGACATGTTAACAATAGCATATTAACATATATCCACGATAAGTGTACGATACTATTCCATAACTTATTGTCATGCTTCAATTTTATTTGTATTACAATTGAATTAATTAAACATCATCTAACATCTATCAACTCCTACTCTCTTTTTTTAACTAACGATAACCGAATCATCTACATAGTGTTTGTTAATAATTTTACGTAGTCGACCTAAAAAATAAAAAAGAACTATAATATCATATCATTTTTGTATTCTTCCTTCAATTTTAATACAATATACTGATACAATATTGCCAAGTTTAAAAGAAGTATTATTAATTTTTTTAGGGACAAGAAGTATTATTAATATTAATATTATATAAAGCTAAATTGTTTTTTGACACAACATGGATTCATAAGTTTACTCATAAATATTTTATATTTTATAAATAACCTATAAACTCGTAACTCGTAATGAGATGACATATTTTTATTATATATACGAAACTGCATTAATTATTTTGAAAAATAAAAATGTATATTAGTTATTTATTATTATTTATGAAATATTTTTTTCATGGTTGGGATTGTAAGAAAATATCAATATTAATCCATTATTAGATCTATAAAGAAATTAGGTAAATGTGTTATGGGTCATACACAATTGATTAAAAACAAATAAGAAATTACTTGTTGCTAACCTACTATAGTAGGTAAAAGATATAGGTATATTAATACACTAAGTGTATTATAGAACTACCCAATGATATAAGATCACCGACACATAGATTCATCAATCGATACGTGCAATATATGTATCGTTTATTGAATTGAGTATAGATACGTGCACCTAATGATATATGTATCGTTTATTGAATCGAGTATAGCAGGAGATGAAATACCTATTTCAACTGAATTATAGCTGCACTTCTTCTGTCCTGATTTAATTTGCACACCTGCTTCGACGGGTATATTAAGAAAAAAACAGATTTTGTGGAATCTTTAATTTTTTTAAAGGTGAAGATTGAGAGTGGAGATTTTAAGGGTAGAGATTATAAGTTTTTTTTCCATTTTAGGGATGTGCAAAATAGGGTAGGACGACCAAAAAAGAAAAGTGTGCAAATTAGGGCGGGACGAAGAGAGTAGTATTTTGTCGAAAAAGTATAACTTGGGGATGTGTAGGTTTGAGGTGATGGGTATATTATATATAATTTTCACTCAAAGAATTCCTTAACAATAACTCTGAACGCTGTTGGTTCCCATCATTTAAGATATCTCAACTCTGAGATAGATAGTTCTGAATCGGATTCTACATAACTCTCTTCCTCAAAGGTAAACACCAGCTCTTCTGGTGTAACTCTGAAATTTATATACTCATATCTCTAACCTAACTCTATATTTATAGTTGAATTTCCCTGTTTTATCAAATCACTATGCACTTTCAGTATTTTCTTTCTCTATTCTATCTTTGGTGGATTGGTCAATACTCCCTCCGTCCCACCTTATCTTGCACACTTTCCTTAAACGGCCGTCCCACCTTATCTTGCACACCCCATAAAAGGAAACTTTTTTTACCCGATTATATCTTCCATACTTACGAAAATAACAAAAATGACATTACTAAAATCATTAACAACGATTAGTTAAATATCCTAATTTTAACTAAATCATCACTTTTGTGATTAACCCAACCCATTTGTTGCTGATCCATACCCAAACCCCTTATACCCAAAACCAGCCCAACCCAATTCCAAAATAAACCTGTTGAATCCATTCCAACTCACTCTCTCTTACTCACTCGGTTCTCTCTCCACCCTTTGGTGTTCTTCCTCTACACCAGAAAACCCTAGCCGCCTTACATCCCCATCTTCGCATTTGTCTCCCAAACCCCCTCATATCACCACCCCTTCAACGACTCTCCGGTACACTCTTACATCGGAGGATTCTCCAGTATTTCCCATACATTTTAATGGAGGATTCCCCAGATTTTCCTCAAATTTGCTACGATTCCGAAGATACTATTGTGGAGGAGACTCAGTTTCCGACTGAAGTAGTCCCTGCGGGCTCGAAGAATCCAGATCTAGTTGCAGATCTGGGATTCTCGTCCGAAATCACAAGCGAATCTGTTGAGGTTGGCTCCGATATCCCTTCGCCGGCTGTTTATACGAGTCCGTGTCTGGATTCGAGGGAAAAACGCCAAAATTTCAAGGATTTGCTGATCTTATGGTTCCCCATTCTCGGACAGGTCATGAAATTCTGCCCTATTAGGCTTCGTTTGTGACGTTTGTTCCCCGATCTGGGGTTTTTGATTTTATTGACTTTATTGGCTATGTGAATCTGTTAATGGTGCTTGATGTTTGCATGTTGACGTTAGACTGAGTTGGCTAGTGTTTTGAGCCTATATGATGCTTATTTTTTTGTGTTGTTGCCGGATCTGTTTGTGCCTAAATGATGCCCCTTTTGTGTTTGTTGTTGCTGATAGGCACTGTAAACTGGTCCTAATTATGCAATTGACTTGGCTTAGACCAAGTTAATAGGGCTAATTAGGATGTATGCATGTTTCTGCTGCTGGTTTGTGTTGCTGCCGGATCTGTTTGTGCCTAAATGATGCCCCTTTTGTGTTTGTTGTTGCTGATAGGCACTGTAAACTGGTCCTAATTATGCAATTAACTTGGCTTAGACCAAGTTAATAGGGCTAATTAGGCTGTATGCATGTTTCTGCTGCTGGTTTGTGTTGCTGCCGGATCTGTTTGTGCCTAAATGATGCCCCTTTTGTGTTTGTTGTTGCTGATAGGCACTGTAATCTGGTCCTAATTATGCAATTGACTTGGCTTAGACCAAGTTAATAGGTCTAATTAGGTTGTATGCATGTTTCTGCTGCTGTTCTGTGTTGCTGCCGGATCTGCTTGTGCCTAAATCATGCCCCGCACTGTAATCTGGTCCTAATTATGCAATTGACTTGGCTTAGACCAAGTTAATAGGGCTAATTAGGTTGTATGCATGTTTCTGCTGCTGTTCTGTGTTGCTGCCGGATCTGCTTGTGCCTAAATCATGCCCCTTTTGTGTTTGTTGTTGCTGAATGGCACTGTAACCTGGTCCTAATTTGCTGTTGTTCTTAAATTGAGTGAATTCTTGTAATTTTGCTCTTTAAGAAGATGGCATATTACCATACAATGATTTGATACCCCTATGATGACTTGTTTAATCGCATTTGTATGTGGGTTAATTTTTCCAACTTTTACCCATCTCCCCACTACACTTTTACTCACTTCCATTTCTGATGCAAGTCGTCTTATTGTGCCCCTATTGTTGAACGGAATACCCTTCAGCCGGGTTATATCGAGCTCTTTACTTACGACTACTTTATTCAGTCTTTTGGTATTGAAACTGATAAGAACATTTGCTGCCATTTGTTGTCTTGTAGCCGCCCAAATGTTATGAATGGTTCGACGACTAACCCCGAATGATGCTGCCGCCTCTCCGATTTTGCCATGATGAACCACCCGATTCGTGCTGTTATCAATCAGAAACTGAGCAATCAAGGAGCGGTCTGACGGGGACAAATTCTTCCAACCTTTTTTGTTGCAAACCATAATACTGTTGTGTTAATTTTTTGCTGTTGTAACTGATAAAATTTGAGCATTGAATGTGGCTGTTTCACATTCAATACTCAATAAATAGGCTGTTGGGTTTGATTTAAATTTAGGAGGGAATTTGAATTTTTTGTAATTTTGGACTAAGTTGCTGTAATCCCAAAACTGCATGACTGAATTGGAGGGAAATTATCCTAGTAATCTGAAATTTTAGAATTCGTACAGTATTTCAGCCCATTTGCAACTGTTGTGTAATTTTCAATTTTCAATAAAGTTAGCAGTTTTTGTAACAGTAGCAGGTTTCAATTTGTGTTGTTTGCAGAAAATTTAAGATGAAATTAGCAGAATTAATCATCACCTTAATTTTCAGCAAATAATCATAAAGCAACTTTGAAAAGTCAACACACACCCAAAAAACAACTTTTCTTAATATCCGCGCAGACCCCCCGTGCAAGATAAGCCGGGACGGAGGGAGTATATGATTTTGGCATCGGAGGTTTCTTCACTGAAAATTCTTCCGATAATTTTACAGGAATTATCAAAGTTTGTTCTGACTAAAAACTTGAAGATCAAGAATACCTTTCATTTCCGGTCACTATTTCTTTGTTCCGATCCTTTTATTTATAGCTTTCCTACATTAAATATTTCTTAATTAAAAGTTAAATTATCACCCTCATCACTGGTATGAAGAAAATTATTATTTATGGTGAAAAAATCATTAGTGTCTATGATGAATCCGTTAGGTTGAACAATGATATTTTCATGACGATTACACAATTCATGATCTGTCTAAAAACACTGAATTTAAAAATTTTGTGCACCCACTTTATATGAGAATTTGTGTGCATCCTTTGTATTTTATTCTCTCTTTATTTTTGTTGTGGCCTTCGTATTTATTCTATTTCTTGTGTCGACACGTTTTTTTAATGGCATTTCCACGGATTATTGAAGAAATGAATAATTGTATTAATATTATACAAAACATGCACACCTAAATTTTAACAAAGTCTCATGCTTATCAGCTGTATGGTACAATTTAGATTGAATATAAATGGGAATGGGCTTATGAATGGAGGTTGACAGCGGACGTGGAAATGGAAAAAAAAAATTTAATATAAAATTTTAAATATAATGTAGTAAAATTTATAAACTATTATCAAATCATGCTTAAAAATGATCAAATTGTATTACAATCAGGCAATAATAAATATAATTGTTGGAATTGGATTGGTCTGTCCAGATACGGAGCCAAGATTTACTAATAGGGTGGGTTGAAACGTTAAAAAACATATACGTTAAAAGTTTTTAAAGTTCAATAAAATTGTTGGCTTACTATAGGCTTTAATTTTTTTTTTCTATCAATCAATAATAAAGTCTGCACAATAATTTTTTTTAAGAAAATTTACAGAACAACTAATAGATGAATTTGAAATGAAATAATTGGACAAAATTTTGAGTAAGAATTATTTATATACATATTGGTCGAAGACTAAAGTGTGAACAATAAAGTGAAATGAGGATGAACTTAGATAAAATTTAGAGCGAAGAATAATAATTAAAATAATAAAATTTATATTACTAAAAGTAAAATCCTAAAAAATTTACATTGAATTCGAGCCCGATACTAAACTAATGTAGCTCCGCCACTAGGTCTATCCCAACTTCCAGCCAAACCAATCAAATCCAAAACAAGCGCAACCTAAGTTTTTATTTATTTATGAATCATCACTATTGAATCTTGTTTTATTGATATTTTATATTAGAATAAATATATGATCTTACTACACAACGAAAGTGTCTAAATAACTAGGTCGACCATCTCCCTCAAGCTGATGTCATGTCACTAGAGATTTCACACTAAGGAGTTGCATAGCTTGGCTTTTGAGGTCAATCAACTAAGTGCATGATTGGTTGAGGTTAGAAGTGACTGAAGTATTGTTGGCTAGGGATAGTGTTAGGAATCGAACCGTGGTTGGGTTCGAGTTAGACTCAGAAAAATCTTGTGCCCGTTTCCAATCGATTAAAGCGACAGCAGCGAATTAGCACTAATGGTGATATCCACACAAAGTAGATATCCCAACCCAAACCCCGGTAACACCCACACGCTTCTCTAGCACTCAATCCACCCGACCCACAAAGGGAACAAGGAAGACGTAGACGAAGGAAAGGGTCGTTAATGGTGGCAGAAACCCTCACACACGCAAAGTGTATCACTCTATATATTCTGCTACCCTCCTCACAAAGAAAAGCGGCTCCATTCTTATAGGGAAGAATGGAGCAGAAAACCATGGAGGATTAAATGACATTACGTAAATCAAAGAGACACAGACCAAAGGGGGGAATGTATCTTGTGGGGTAATATGAAGGGGTGGGGCTGCCATTGGATTTGGGCTGGGTTATTTGGGCTGCCCGATAATTTGGGCCTATAACCCAACAATCTCCACCTTAGGCCCAATTTACACATGCTGTCGATCGATCTCGGAAACGGGGGAATCATCATCGCCAAACTCCCGTACACAAAGTACAGGAGATAACAAGCACAAAGCAAGTTATTTTTCACCAAGGGAAAAATACACAGTCCATCGACACAAAGTCGAATATGACACAAAGTCATGTATAAAGCACAAAGCAAGACGTAGACACAAAGTCAAATGCACAAAGCATATGATAGACACAAAGTCTAATGCACAAAGCAAAAGGATAGACACAAAGTCAAAATGCACAAAGCATACGGTTGACACAAAGTCAAAATGCACAAAGCATACGGTAGAACATGACACACAGTAAAAAAATATGACACACAGTCAAGGGTATGACACACAGTCGAAAACATGACACACAGTCCACGATATGGCACACAATCAAGGGTATGACACACAGTCGAGAACATGACACACAGTCGAAGAACACGACACACAGTCAAGAATGACACACAGTCAAAAAATGACACACAGTCAAGAATGAGAAAACATGAGTATCAAAATGGAAGTCATCAAACAAAGCAGGTGGCCTAATATTTCTCCTAGGTCTGACCCTAGCGAGAAAACATCATAATTAGGCACAACTTCCATATTCTCATGTACGTAAAAAAACAGATAAATCTGATTGCTCCACCTCAAAAGGAGCAGAGTCAGACACAGGCATAGACTCGGTTACCGTAAAGACAACACCGTTTATCTCATCCCCCGAAGCCTTATAAGCTTGTTCTTTCTGTTTCTCAGGACATTCTTTTATAAAATGAGCAGTTTCACCGCATTTATAACACTTTTTGGGCCTAGACTTAGACCAATTGCGGTTTTCTTTCTTCTTTTTATCATAATTCAGGTTATTGTGAGATTGACCATTTTTGTCTTTATCTCTCCCTCTCACATACATAACCTCACCGTGATTTTCCCTACCTGAATTAGTTCTTAAATCCATCTCCTTACTTTTTAAACCATTTATCACAGTTTCAAGGCTAACCTGGACTCTACCATATTTAATAGCAGATTTTACATCACTATATGTATCAGGGGTGGCATTTAAGAGCACAATCGGAGTGTAGTCATCAATGTTTTTATCACCCGTTTTCTTAATGTCTTGAACCAGTTTTGTAAAAACATCAAGATTTTCTTCTATGTCTTTATTCAAATCAAGTTTGAATCGAAAAAACTTTTCAAGCAAAAACATCTTACTAGGCAACAAAGTCTCAGTATACAGTTCTTGCAATTTTTCCCACAATTCTTCGGCAGAATTCTGATCACCCACCTTTCTTAACACCGAGTCAGAAAGATCAAGGATAATGGATGAGTACGCAAGCTCATCCATTTCAGCCTTTTTCTCATCAGAATCAGACTCAGAAAATTGTAAACTGATACACTTGTACACACGCTGTTGTACAAGAATACCTTCGTTTTCTGTTGCCAAATGCAAAAGTCTGAACGTCTGTCAAACGGAGCCAGACTAAAAACAGACATAGGACCCATCACAAAATCACACAGATTTTAAGAGGATAGAACAATCAAGGATTTTCCAGTTCTCAACACTGATTTATCAGTGGAGCAGGGGGTCACTTGATAACCTCCAAGTAAACGAGCAAGCAATCACAAAGAATGCAAAAATTAATCACAAAGATCAGAGAATATAAGCGGAAACAACAAATAGACAATCACACAGATTATCCTAAACTACTAGCACGTACAACCAATCCTATCCGTTCCCAAACGGTAGCTATAAAACAGTAAAATCCTATTCGTTCCCAAACGGTAGCTACAAAAGCAATAAAGGATTAAGCCAATTTACCCGAGCGGGTCCTCACCGGGAGGAGAACCCGACTTACCTAAACTTGAGAAGAAATCGGCTCACGTCGGGCAAAGGCACGACGGAAGGACAACCAAGGGGGCTGAGATAGCTGGATTCAGGTCATTGGACTCGGACCACCGATCTCGGCCGAGAAGAGGATGAGTCTCGGCCGAGAATTGTTTACAGCAGGTTCTGTTAATGAACTCGGCAGGCTCGTCTCGGCCGAGAAAGAGATGAGACTCAACCGAGATTCCGTCACAGCAGGAACCACAAGCAGGTTCGGCAGACCCGTCTCGGCCGAGAAGAAGATGAGTTTCGGCCGAGATTCTTGACACGTCACAGAGACAGAACTTCGGATGGAATTTTTCGCCGGGAAAAAAGACCTTTCAATTTCACACAGAAATTGACGCACCACAAAGAGACCACGGTTTGGACAACCGTGGCTCTGATACCACTGTTAGGAATCGAACCGTGGTCGGGTTCGAGTTTGGCTCAGAAAAACCTTGAGCCCGTTTTCAATCGATTAAAGCGACAGCAACGAATTAGCACCAATGGGTGATATCCACACAAAGTAGATATCCCAATTCAAACCCCGGTAACACCCACACTCTTCTCTAGCACTCAACCCACCCGACCCACAAAGGGAACAAGGAAGACGTAGACGAAGGAAAGGGTCGTTAATGGTGGCAGAAACCCTCACACACACAAAGTGTATCACTCTATATATTCTGCTACCCTCCTCACAAAGAAAAGGGGCTCCATTCTTATAGGGAAGAATGGAGCAGAAAACCATGGAGGATTAAATGACATTACGTAAATCAAAGAGACACAGACCAAAGGGGGGAATGTATCTGGTGGGGGAATATGAAGGGGTGGGGCTGCCATTGGGTTTGGGCTGGGTTATTTAGGCTGCCCGATAATTTGGGCCTATAACCCAACAGATAGTGGCTGAAGTTAGTGGCTGAAGTTAGTGGCTGGGAGAGTAAAAAAATGATGTTTGTTTGAGTGGTTTGAGTAGTGATTGTAATGTAGGATATAATTTTTAGTTGTAAAATATGATATGATGTACGTAAGAGTTTGTTAATAATGATTAGTTTTATGATTAAAGTGGTATTGAAATTTATGGTGGTTTGTAGTGGTTGGACCAACCTGTGTAAACAAACATAGGGAGAGGTTGTACCAACATCAGGGGTTGGGTCAACCCAACCAAACATAACCCAAATCTCTTGTTTTTTCTTTCTTCCTTTTTTTGCTTTTTTCTTTTTTCCCTATTACCAACAAAGAATCCGATGAGACTTTTGCAGTCGGCTTCAGGTATCCAACCCAACTCCATAAAATTTTATCTGATCGGATCATATTTTTCGGAGGTCCTTAGATAGTTGGTTTTTAAACCCGATCGGCATGAGTTTTTCGTGCTTTGTCGAATCAGATTTTAATACCTGTCGGATTTCTTGGGTCTATTACTTTATCTATGACTTCTTTAAAGGACATGAACATGCTTGCTAATGCAAATTGCACTATTATATTTTCACGCAAACCTTTTTTCTTTTCTCTAAAACATTTAAAAACATGTCTATCATGCTAATTTGGTGAAGCCCAACCCGATTGTACACTAACATCGTTGACCTATCACTGCTCCCTTCTGTCTTAAATAATGAAATTATTCATGGCAGGTTTACCTGACCTAAACAAAGTTGGTAAAGTTAATAGCTAACCATTGAAGACATTGAAGTGATCTTCATCCCTAATAAGGGGTGTGAAATATTTAGTTTCAACCAAAAAATCGACCAAACCAAACCAAAGAAGTCAGTTCGGTTCAATTTCGATGTTGATTTCCTAAAATTTCTGAGTATATCGGTTCGATTTCAGTTTTCATATTTTCAAAACTCAGTTAATTGAGAAAACCAAACGTTGATGTTGATGCTACAAGAAATCTAATTATATATTTTGTTTTGTGTTAAATAAATTATAGTAAGATTATTAAACAACAAATATTAGATTCAACACTATTATATCATCAAATTTAAGTTGTTAACCGAAAAAAAATCGATTTTTTTATTCGATTGATATTTGGTTTCTAATACTAATCGGTTCGAAGAAATTTGATTTTGTACATCTGTTCGTGTTTATTTATTTAATACACAAAATTTTATTGTTACAACTGATTCACATAGAGAATATTAATTATGGATACAATATCTTTTGTACTACAACTGTTAATTGTTATACACTTCCAACCTCATAAATCCACTAATTGCATAGATTAGGAGGATTTTTTAGACAAGGTCATATGCCACCAAAGTTTTTATACAATCAACACCCACTCAATTTTCTCATGATTTATGTAAAGTCAATGATGCATAGACTTTCAAAACTCTCTTGATAAATGTACATATGAGAGGAGAGGTGTAAACTTCGGGAGGAGTCTCAACTTAGGTGTGTTTCACTCTTCTTTTCTTCGATCAATGTTTATTTTTTCCCACTGAATTTGTTATCGGACAAGATTTTTAACGACGCAAAAATCCATGCACCATTTCACTCTTTGACTTGGCACAATGGGGATTATTAAATGAAAAACACAATTAGTACACTTTCGTCAAAACTAACTCACTAAGGATGTATTCACTTATATTTGGGTATTTGTGAAACTCTTATATCTAACACTAGAGCTGTCAATGACCCGCTCCACCGTGCATAGTAGGTAGGCTGAGATGAGATTTTAATGGCCCTTATTTTCACAATCACCTCACCCCACCAAATGATACACTTTGTTTTGCCCTACTTAGTCGTATCAGCTTGCTGACAGCTCTATATGTCATCTTGTCGAGTATAGGTTTGATGAACACTGAAAAATAGATGAACTGGAGGAACTATTTCGGTTTGTACTATTACCAAATATTGAATAAGATTATGAGTTGTCTAATTATCGAGTTAATGAATAAATATTTTTTAGATTTATTATAGTCCGCTGATGAATGATGAATTATATTATGACGTTTCCAATTATGGAGAAGTGATAATAAATAGACTTTTTAAAAAATTAAATATAATTCTCACTTGTTTAGACAACTAATTATTATCCACAGGTTTCTTAAGAAATGCTCATTGTTCACAATTTCAAAAAATATATGTTTATATATATATAAGAAACAGTGTGTTATGAAATAACACACACAATAATCACGAAAGCAAATAAAAAAAATATGAAATTGTTTACCCAGTTCGCTACGATGTGTAACTACGTCTGGGGGCGATGCCAAGATAGAGATTTTCACTATATTTTTTTTAATAGAATATACAAAGGGAGAATCGTTATTTATAATAGCATAAATAAGTTTGAATCCTAATCACACTAGGATTATGCAACTAGGCCTAAAATTGAACTGTACGGACGGCCCAAAATAACCTTCAGGCTCCATACTCCAACAATCTCCCACTTAGAGACTGAACTCCCAAATAACCATATCTTCTTGTTCTCCTCCCCGTGTCCGCTTAGAATCGCCTAGCCTCATCTTCAAGTACCAAAGCTAATTGAAGTTGTGCATAGCTTGTTTGCATCAACATGACCAACCAGCTCGACGCTCTTGCCATTTAAACATAAAGCCTTGTCCGTGGTACCTCTCAAGTATCGCAGAATCCATTTTAAAGCTTTCCAATGTTGTTTTCCCGGATCTTCCATGAACAGATTCAGTACTCCCACTGCATGTGCAATATTTAGTCGTGTACACACACCATGGCATACATGATGTGTACCACTGCTTCAAAGCTTGCTTCAACCCATACAAGCTCTTCCTCAACTTGCACACAAGTCATTCATTTCCTTTGGCCACGAATCCCTCTAATTGTGTCATGTAAAAGTCCTCTACCATGTCACGATGAAGGAATGCCGTTCTTACATCCATCTAATGTAACAACAAGTTTTCTGCAACAACCATACTGAACACCATACGAATAGTAGTGAGTTTCACAACATGAGTAAACACATCAGTATAATCAAATACGGTATCGTTGCTCAAACTCTTTCACAACCAACAAAGCCTTGTAGTGCTTGCTACCATTAGCTTCAATCTTGATTCGATAGACCCACTTGAATGCAATGCCTTATTTCCCTTCGGGAGCTCAACGAGTGCCCAAGTGCCAAATCATTTAAATACAAATTTTCCCCAAGAAATGACCATATGAAAATAAATTTTAGGATCAATACAGGTCCAACAACCTTAATTCTGAAATCTAAAAATAATACAAGCCAAAATAAATTTAAAATAGAAAATTAGTACCTTTCCAAGAACTTGCTTCCTCATCCCACATTCCAATCTCTAGATGGTTCTTGTTTGGCCAATCCCAACATTAGGCAGATTTGAAAATCAAAGAAAACTGTAAAATTATTTCATGATACAAGAATAAAGTTGAAACAAAATAAATATTTAATATATATTGATTACCTTTCTCAATAAGCTCAAGTTCTTCCAAATGTTCTTCAATAGATTTTGGGAGTTCAACCCGTAGCAATCTTGGGCACATATGAGGGCCTCAACAATTCTTGGAGTTAAAGAACTCTGAAATGCATCTAAAACCTGATCCCCGGTGCTGAACGCATACTCAGAAGCAACTGTGGAAATTGGAAGGGCAAAGATATCACAGGCCATCTTTGAAAGAACTGGAAATCTTTCGGCATTCATCTTCCACCACTTCAAGACTTCAAGACTCTCGTCTTATGGCCTCATTCAAATAAATCTCCAGTTCAGTTTTCTTGCTCACACCACCTCCACGTTCCATTCATTGCTTCTTAAATTTGGTTTTCAAGACTACACTAGGCTTACTACTAATTGAATTAGAATCAGACACATTGCTAGAACTAGTGCTTGAGAAACTAGGAACACTACTAGCACTTGCACAACCCCCACTATTCGGTTGATATTTCAGCTTGTATTCATTAAACACGTCTACAAGTTCATCTTTCACACTTTTAAACATTTGCTCCCCTTTCCCTGCCCCATACATATCATAAAATGAATACTCCATGTACTCGAACTTATCTCGTGGATCAAAGACATTAGCCTAAAAGATGATTTTGTTCATTTTCTCCGGGTCTCCCCAATATTTGTCTAACTTTATTTTCATTGACTCACCTAAGCACATCACCTCAATATCATTACTAGCCTTCCACTCATTCAAGATGCAACACAAATCACTAACTTCACTAAAGAAAGTGTTTGACATAACATACAATGAACCCAAAATACGCAAGCTCATTTCATAAAAATGCTTAAGTAAACCTGCAATTTTACGAACGGTAGACCAATCATTGCTCTTTGGGACCCCATCACTCCCTAAATCAGCCTCAAAGCTCACTTCTTGCTCATCATATCTTTCAAAAGCCCTCTCGTACTTCTCAGTCGTATTAAGCATTAGTTATGTCGAATTCCACCTAGTTGGCACATCTAAGCATAAAGAGCTCTTGCATTCTATCCCTTCATATTCGACACCCTCTTTAAATTTTCTAAGTCTTGTCGGAGAGTTTCTGATATACCTAACGGCACCCCTCACACACTTCACTAAAGGATTTATCTCTTTCAAGCCTTCGAAAACCACCAGATTAATCACATGTGTGATACACCTCATATGGAGGTACTTACACTTGGGGGGGGGGGGGGGGGGAGGGGGGGGGGCATTTAACGGCAATAGCAGTGTCATCGGAACTTGCATTATCCACAGTTATAGTGAAAACATTTTTTAATCCCCAGTCTAGAATGCAAGATTCAATGACCTTACCAAGGTAATCACCTTTATGACTAGAAACTGGCAAAATTTAGAACTTTCTTGTGTATTTTCCGGTCATTATCAATGAAATGAACTGTAAGGCACATGTAATTAATCCTTTGTAGGGATGTCCAAGTATCGGTGGTACGACTTACTCTTTGGCAGTTGGTTCTCAGAAAAGATTTCATTTTTTCCCTCTCCTCAACATACATCTTAAAGCAATCACGTGTGACTGTTGATTGACAAGGGACTTTAAACCTATGGTAAGCTTTACTCATAACTCTCTTAAACCCCTTACTCTCCACAAATTTGAAGGGCAACTCATCAATAATTATCATATACTCTACGACCTGCCTAACTTCACCCTCATCATATTTCCATGCACTAAGTTTACCCAACCCACTATTACCCTCTTCATTATTAGGCTGCAAATTCAACAAAGTTTGACGGATTTCTAGGACATGTAGGTTTTTAGGGCATCTTGAATTCATATGATTACAGAGAGACAAAGTGTCATTACCTCTCGATTTAGCACAAAGAATTGCTCTGCAATAATGACACTTAGCCTTTGTGATAACACCATTATCATCCTTGATTCTTTCAAAGTGATCCCACACGACCGACCTTGTTTTCATTTGCTTCCAAGCCTTTGTTGCTTTCGATGAATCACTGCTAGTGGCCGAAGGCTCTTTTGTAGGCTCTTGGCTCGTGGGCGGCTATTCATTAGCACTTTGAAGAGCTTGAACTTGTGAGCCCTCTGTTTGGTGATAACTATCAGCTATACTCCCATCTTCTGTGTTATGTGTGCTTGACATCTACATAAACAAAATAAATGTAAGTAATGTGCATGATTAACAACAGAATGTATGTACAAAGTAGATTTTATTATATTCAAAGGAAGACAAGAACAACGAAATGCTAAAAGCCAAACAAAAGATCAGTTACAAGTGAAGAAGTAAGATGCTCCTTAGATTTATTATCATATTTAAGAAGAAAAAAACCCACTGAAATGCTAAAAGCCAAACAAAGATTCACTGATTCAGAGCTTGCTAAGCAAGAGCCAATCCTATTAAATACACAATGAAATCATAAGATTAATACCATAGTTACCACTGATTTCCAATTTTCCAGTAATAACTAATACCCACAACCCTCCACTGCCCCACGGCCCCCACCGCATACAAAAACTGAAAAATTTAAGCAAAAAACAAGAATGCATATATATGGGGAAAAAAAGAAGAAGAGGACACTTAAATACGAGCTATAACCAAATTTATTAACAGCAAGAATTCAAGTAGAAATATCTCAGATTTTCATTTAAAAACTAACTAGAAGATCAACACGGAAGATAAGATTCCTTTTTTCTTAATATAAACGAGCTGATGCAAAGTAGACATATCATTGCCTCCTCTTCGAAGAGAAACATTTGGCAGGCAACTACTACATTCTAATATACTAACAGACTAACTACAATTCATTTGCAAGCACCATAAGGTCTAATATTTCTTGAATTTCATTTCGATTCAGGTGCAAATCAGTCATAAGAAATAAAAATGACCTTTTAAGCTTGAATGATTCTTGATTGAAATTGAAAGCCTAAAATTTGGCGGACTGGCCGGCGGCGAATCGAAGATTGGAGCAGTGAGAGGAAGCGACGCCGACGGGCTTTGGAGAGGAGGCGACACTCGCGATAGACTGAACATCAACGAAGGCGACGCCGTGATGGCTCCGACAGGCGACATGTTGTTGCTCCGGCGGGTGACGACACAAGCAGTAGAAAAAGGGAGGAGTCGGAGGACTGGAGGAGAATGTGTAGGGGTGAGCAGGGAGTTTGTGTAGGCAGGAAATTAAACCCTAAAGTCCTAAACTAACGTGGCCTCTAACTTAGGAAATAGGAATGGGAAATGAAACTGAAATGAAATGTAAATGCAGATTAAATGATAAATGAGTAGGGGGTAATTAGGGGTATACACTAGTTCGGTCTATTCGGTTTTAGTGCAGTATTTTGTTTGAACAAACTGAACCGAACCGAAGATCGAAATATTCTTATATTCAAAACCAAAACCGAACCGACTAAAAAATAACCGAACCGAATTTTATATTTTGGTTCGGTGCGGACGGTTTTTTCGGTTGCAACCGAACAGGGAACACGCCTAACTGTACCGGCCCAACTATCTGGTAGAGATGATAGCATAATTAGGGCACGACTCTCGTCATCAAATTTAATATCAACCGAGTTCAACTGCAAGGTGATCATGTTGAATTCGCTCAGATGTAGCTGCATCGGTGTACTCTCTGACATCTTTAGGTTAAATAAACACCTAATCAGGTGTACCTTGTTTGCCGTGGATGATTTCTGATACATCTCCTCTAGAATACTCAACATCTCTCTTGCCGACTTTTCTCCAGTCGTGTGATAACCACGTCCTTTAACAGTGACAAACGAATTGCGCTCATCGCCTTTCTGTCCATTAACTCTCATTCTTCTGAACTAATCATCTTGGGTTTTGATTTGAGAGGCTGATGCAGATCTTTACCGTAGAGGTAATACTCGATCTGCATCTTCCAAAAATCGAAATCAGAACAATCAAATTTCTCGATCGAATTTCATCGCCCATCGTGATTGCTCCCACCGAACCCGGAGCTCTGGTACCAGTTGTTAGGAAATAACACACGCAATAATCACGAAAGCAAAGAAAAGAACACATGGAATTTTTTACCTAGTTGGTTAACTACGTTTAGGGACGTTGCCAAGTCACATATTTTCATTATATTTTTTGATACAATATAGAATGGGAGAACCGCTATTTATAATAGCATAAATAAGCTCTAATCATAATCGCACTAAGATTACGCAACTGGGCCTAAAACTGGATTGTACGGACGGTCCAAAATAACCTTCAGGCTCCATACTCCAACACCCCACCCCCGCTAAGCCAAATGGTGCTCAACACTATATATAACGATTTTTCATATCTTCTAAAATAACTTTTTTTCAAAAAAAAAAAAATCATATATCTAGTAAAAACTAGAGGTTGGGCGGCCTAGTCCTACACAGACCAGTTCAAATCATTGGACAAATATCATATGTTGAATTGAATCGGACTAGTCCAAATTTCATCGTACAAAAAATTATTGAGTTCAGCAGAATTCATCATCCTTAAATATACTAAGATTTCGACTCAGCCCGATTCGTCAAACTTTTGCCTATTGAACCAAATGTGTTGGACACCTTAATACTTCAAACTTAAATTCTTATGTTTCAACTTATCTAAAACGTGAATTGAGCTTGGCTGGCTCATTGAGCCGGACCCATTTTGCTAGCAAAAACCACACCAAAGTTGACCCATGTCCCTCGTCCACGTCGACATATATTTATTTATATATACACGCGGGCACCTAAAGCAGTTCCTCTGTCGGTTTATTCTGCTTCTGCGTTGAACCGCTGTAATAATTTCCATTTCCATATTTCATCTCCTTTATCGTTTAATTTTCTTTGGTTGGGCATCACCTTTCTATATTCCTTCAACTCCTAAATAAAAGAATTTATAATACATAGGATAGGATTTTTCTTTAATTCTTTATCATTTCGCTCTCTATGCATCTGTAATTTAATATTGCATCTCGCCAGTTCTGTGACCATCGCGTAAATTCCACCCAAACTCTTGTTTTCACTTGTATAGATTAAATCCACACGCAATTCGATCAAAGGATAATCGCCGGAATATCGCTAATATCTATGAATCGTAATTCCGCACCTTCAAATTCTTAATTTCTTTCCTGCAGGCCGTTGCTTTTTATTTAATTTTATCTTAATTTACCCTAATTTGGTTTTTCGCTTTAGGTAGTTGCCGATCCTTGTGTATTATATGGAATTTCCGTGTAGTTTCCGTAAAGTGTTTTGTTTTTCCTTTTTTTCTTTTCTTTTTTGTTGATAATTTAGGATTTTTCCAAGGTTAAAGATGAGGATCAGGGAGAATTATGAGTTTTAATTGCAAAGGATTTTGGAATTTCTTTAATTTTAAGACGGAATATATTTGTTTTGCCTTATCAGTTTTCTTTTTCCAAAAAAAGTTTTAGGGTATTTGTTAATTTTTTATACTTTGGCCTTTAAGTGGCAACAAGACAGGGTAAATTGAATCTCTTTTATGATTTTTGTTTTAAATTAATGCAATAATGTAAATCATGGTCTCCAAGAAAATTGCCATTCCTTGCTGATGTTCTGGCTTATGTATGGAATGATTAATTCTATTTTCTGGGTTTCTGTAGTTATTTATGTTTGGTTTTCTTGCTTGGAATATAAGGTTTTGTGCATAAATTCTTATAATTCTGCATATCTTCTGTTTGATTGGATAGGTGGACGGTATGTTAATGACAATTTGTTGTTCCCAAATACTACTGCAGGTTTTGGGACTCATCGGTGATTGTGGCTCAACGATAGTCAATAACTTTTTATTTGAGGCCTTATTACTCCAAGATTTTAGGCCTGATAATTTATTAAATGCTCGTGACGCGTTGCCATCAGATACATGAGAATTAAGTCAAGTAAAGATACTGTATTATTTCAATTTCCAAAATCCGATCCGTTATAAGATTCAGATCCTGCATAATAAGTTCTGAAGTGCGGTAAAAGACAAACATCATTTCCGTTTAGCGGTGAGTAAACATGAAATAAGTACTAGCATTGTGTTCTTAAAACATTGTTTTGATATTACCTTTTCTACGTACTGATAGTTCGTGACCTGAAATGTGATTTCTGCTGATTCAGTTTACTATCTTTAGGCTAAGTATACTTATTTTCTCTTTACTAGATGTTGTCATCGGAGAGCCCTCCTTGAATATTCTGTATATGCTGAACATGATTTTTGTGTTTTGGTATCGACCTACTCTCTTTCTTGTGGGGGAAACGGGATGGAGTGTGTTAAGCTATCTGTCTGTATTTCTTCCAGAAGAGAAACGCCTGTATTGGTGGTGGGTAGTGATTTTCTCAGGTCCTCAACAAGGCTTGTCCCTAGTGTAAGATGAGAGATAACCCTCCTCATCATATCATTTAAGAGGAGGGCCTAAATGGTAAGTTGCTTTGTCTGATGTCCAGGTAAGTTTATCGAAAATTAAGGTTTATAGTTGCCTTGAGGGTACGGATGATTAAGGACTTTAGAAAATGTTACTAAACAGTATATTTCTAGAACTCATTATTATTGTTGTGTTCTTTCTCATTAGTTAGTTTTCTTTGTGTTCGTTTTTTCCCTTTTGTTCAGTTGTTGGTTGGAGTGTAATCTTGCAATCTGAGCTTGCTCTTAGGGTTACAGGAAGAGATTTGAATGGAATGTTTGTTGAGTTTTTCCCGTTACTTAATCCTATTATACCTCTGAAGCTAAATTCTGCTGGGACTTGTAAAGCTATTTTAGGTAGGTGTTGTTGGATGGTATAGTGTTCAGTCAATAGCATCGAAACTTTGGTTATTTCATTTACTTCATCATTAACATCACGAAACCTCTTAATTAGTATTTTATTTTCTCTTTATGTTGAACTTTGTAAATCAGTGATAACTATGGGTCTTCTGCACTTAGCATTCTCCTCCACCTTTATTTTCTTGATAGATGATTTTTCCTTTGTTTATTTCAACTTGTTGGTCATCGTTGAACTAAGAATTCTTGTTCACTTGATATATAGACGTCCAGAATAGATGAAATCATGTAATACAGGTCCAATAAGAGTAGAAGGTAGATATACTGGTTAAGTTTCTTTCCGGTCGTTAGTGGGTGGTGCTCATTTGTAGATATATGTCGCTGCTGTTTTGTGGCAGATAAAGAGAGCATGCTAGTTGTTAGGATTATCGAATTGAGCAATAAGTGATTATATGAAACTATTAATTCTTGGATCAATTCACACAACATTTTGTTTCGCAGGAAGAAATTATAAATGGATTACCTGAAACAAGACCAAATAAAGTGTATGATTTTAGAAATTATGAAAATATTGTACTTGAGCGAGTTGTTTTGGAAGTTTGAAGGAGGGAATTGGGGCTGGGGTTTGGGGCTGGATACGTATTCTTGAAGAAATCATGTATGCCTTTATGATTAATTAAGATATTCACTTTTAGTAAATGCAGATGGTTGATGTTTTCCTACTTACCGAGTTTTTATATCGTATGTGCTCCTAGTTGGTGTGTGTTGATCTTTATCTGTTGATTTATATTCTGTAAATGTTCTCTGTGTGACGTGTACGGTGTATGACAATACATGCGTGCTAGCAACTATCATGCTACATGTTAAATGTCTGTTATCTGTGGGTCAGCTATATTCCGTTTCTGTTGGATTTGCATTGCCTACCTTTTATTGTTTCAGATCATGGTGAAGGATTTCTCTGATCTTGCTTTGTGTAGGAGATGCTAATTTTATTTCCTGCACTTAGCTTATAATTTAAACCGGTATGCTAATGAATTCAGTGTTAGTAACACATGACAGTGCAAATAGATGGCTAGTAGGAAAAGAAGCCTATCAAACAATTCAGACGCATCTGCGTACAAGGAATGGGATGAAGCTTCATGTCCCATATGCATGGACCACCCGCACAATGCTGTTCTTCTCATTTGCAGTTCCTACGAGAAAGGCTGTCGCTCGTACGTATGTGATACTAGTTACAGGCATTCGAATTGCTTGGATCGATATAAAAAACTCAAAGAAGAAAATGGGGAAAATGTTGACGTTTCTACTGAGAATGTAAACTCCACAACTTCCACAGATGCTGCTGAAAGTAACTCTCGGGTAGATGTGGGTTTGCCTGGAGGAAGCGGTATGGGGGAAGAAGAAGAAGCTGCATTGTGGGGGCGGCTTAATGTTAGAGAAGCGAATATGGAGAAGTCGGAAGAAGGGGCGAACCTGAGATGCCCTTTATGCCGGGGGCACGTGTTGGGCTGGAAAGTGGTGGACGAGGCTAGAAAGTACCTCAACCTCAAGTCCCGAAGCTGCTCTCGTGAATCATGTTCTTTCTCTGGTAACTACAGGGAGCTGCGTAGGCACGCTCGTAGAGTTCACCCCACGGTTCGTCCAGCCGATGTGGACCCGTCTAGGCAAAGAGCTTGGCGTCGGCTCGAGGACCAGAGAGAATACAACGACATTGTCAGTGCTATTCACTCTGCCATGCCCGGTGCAATTGTTCTTGGCGACTACGTGATTGAGAATGGAGCGGATAGGATGGCAGTTGAAAGGGACAGAGTCGGTGCTGCCGGTGAAGGTGGGCGGTTGCTAAGCACCTTCTTCTTGTTTCATATGATCGGCTCTATGGACCGTCAAGGAGCTGAACTAAGAGGAGGCCGGTCGAGAGTGTTACCTAGACACCCCCGTGCTGGTGGGCCCTTATCCAGACGCCGGTATCTGTGGGGTGAAAATCTGTTGGGCCTTCAAAATGATGAAGATGATGAAGATGATGAAGAGGAAGAGGAGGACGAGGATGAAGAGCCGGATATTAATGTACCAAGTGATCTCGGTGATGATGTTCGCCCGAATCCAAGAAGGCGACGAAGGCTAACACGTGCTCAGTCGGACGAAGATCAGCAATAAGCTACAGCTGGGGAGGTATCTGGTTGTACTTGGTTTTCTTTTTTCCGTTTGTGAAGTGATCTCTAATGGCGTTTCGACTCTGTGCAGAACTCTCTTGAAAACGCGCCTTTCGGCATGGGACCTTCATCTGGAACAATGGCTGCAGGGAGGGAGAATAATGGTTTGGGGGTACCTGGCTCTGCTTAATTTGTCTATAAATTTGAAATCATTGTTCGTTTGTTTCTGGTTTATATGTACTTGACTGAAGTTGTATCATATCAAATGATTTGCCTCTTTGGTGTTTGATGTATTATCGTGCAAAAAGGAAAAAGAAAAGTAGCATTGTATTTTTATGAGGTGAAATCAAAGGTGGTAGAAGTAGTTAGACACTAGTCGGCAATAAACATGAGCTTAGCAAGTAGCTGGCGAGGCTAGACGTGGTTAGGTGGAGAAAATTAGGGGGAGAAGACTACCAATAGGAGCCTAGTAGCAAGGGGTGGTGGGTTCGGGTTGGGAACCTGCCGCATCGGTATTCGATAAAAAAGTTCGATCTTGCTGGTAATCGCTTTCGTGTTATTCAATCCGGCGGGTCGAGTTGAGTTTTTTTCAAAACTATTTTTGTGGATTGGTTTTTTTTAAGGTTGTTGAAAATTTGAAATAACTAGGTTGATTTGTGTTAAAATATGATACTCGAAAAGATCGACCCGATCTAAGTTGACTCGAACTCGATTGATGCGGGTTGCATTCCTGTATAACCTGAAACTTGCTAGACTAGAAAATACCTTGAACATCGGATAAAATGTGCATGGGTGGAATCGGGCACTTGAAATCACCTCTTGAAAGATTTTTCCTAATAGTTAGGCAGGGACTAGCCGAAACTTGTTGGGCTGTATCATGGAATAATCTAGCACCCGGGAATTGGTGAAATTATATTTACCTAGTAGAAAAACAGAATTTTCTAATTTTAAAAATGAAATCTTTATTTCTATTTTACAATCTACTTATAATTTTTTTGTAAATGATACTCCCTCCGTTTCTTTTTAATTGATTTTTTAGCTTCCTAATGATTTTTTAAATTAATTGATCTTTTAACTATTTTTCATCATTTCTGTCAAATTTGCCCTTGTCAATCCTAAAATATCTCTTACTTTTTAACTTAGATTTGAGATAGATATAAGAGAGAAAAGAGATTACTTGGGGTATATTCGAAAAAAAAATTGAATTCTTAATTCTTTCACTTTTTTCTAAAAGATCAATTAAAAAGAAACGGAGGGAGTACTAAAGAAGAATTTCCAGATACTCATCCTTCCTTTACCACTTTACAAATTAAAAAAAATGGTAATGAAGCTTATACTAGTCCTTTAAAATCTGATACGGGAAAATGCGATTTGATCAAATCATTCAATAAAATAATTTGGCTAATCTTGCACTACATTCTTTGGGAAATCAACCCAATAGAACAGAAGATTTTTTTCTAAAAAAAATAGTAAATAAAGAGAGTGGTCTGACACTTTGATGATTAAACCACCTCCTAATCTTCAAAAGGAAAAATATCTTCTAAATTTCAAAAAAAGATGACGACTTTATGGAAGGATTAATTAAACGCCTTCAGTCACTTACTATTAAGAAAAGTAAGTTGCTTCTATTACAATAATCGAAGGAAATTAGGAAAGAATCTTCCTCTTTAAATGATATGCAAATTAATAAACTAAATAGAGTAGTGTCTATTGTTAAATCCTTTTATAATAGGCCTACTCCTATTGATCTTCAAATTAAAGACACGAAAGAATATATGCAATTTATTACTGAGTGGAATATGAATGGTAAATATGAATATCATATTAAGACCAACAAATATTTATATACTCATATGCTTCTAAGATAAAATGTAATAATGATAAGCAAATTGCTCAAGCCATTATTATAGGGTTTATTGGTCAATTGCAAAGCTGGTTAGATTTTAATCTTACAATAGATTCTAAAAATAAAATTCTTGGATCAATAAAACATGATCCTATAACTGGCTGGGAAGAGCCAGATCTTGTTAATACTTTTATTTAAACAATTTTACCTAATTTTATTGGGGCTAATGAGCTTAAATTAGATATGGAGATATTTTTGCTAAAGTTTTAACACGAAAATGATTGCAATGCAGACTTTTGGAAATAAAAGCTTATTTTTTAACCAAATTTATTTGTCAAACATGTAGAAATAGACTCAAGTCTAAAACGACTACAAATAGTATTGATTGGAATAAACTTACATATGGAGATACCTCTACTAAAGTTTTAACACGAAATGATTGCAATGCAGACGTTTGGAAAGAAAAGTTTATTTCTGGACTTTCAAATTTATTTGCCAAACGTGCTAGAAATAGACTCAAGCCTAAAACAACTACGAATAGTATTGGTTGAAATAAACTTAGATATAGAGATATCTCTGCTAAAATAGTAGCAGAAGATATTGCCTTATGTAATAATCTCAAGCTAAAAAGACAGCTTGATTTTCAAAAGGAAGAAAAATCCTTTGATCTTGCGAATTGGAGATAAAGAAAGAGAGTGTGAAGTGTGTGTGAGTATGTGTCAGATAGTAACGTGTGTGTGAGAGAGAATGAGAACACTGAACCCGGTGCAGTGACAACACCGAATTCAAATCTTTATCTCAGCACCACTAGTGCAATACCAGAGTAGTCCATTGGTCTTCAATAACAATCAAATGAAATATTACCTCCGTATTTCTTTAGTTGTTCTTTTAGTTTCTTTCCTATATTTTTCTTAATATTATTCATATAAATTTAATATGAGAAATAAAATTTAACTGAAGACTTATTTGTTTATTTCCTCCCATTAGTTTTCTTCTTCAAATCTAAAAGAATGACTAAAGAAAAAGGAAAGGCACTTGTGTTTTTATGAATTTCAAGATACTAACAATAATAAATGTTGCTTCTGTGTGTGCGTGAGTGTGCAAATACAGTCTAAATATGATAAGTCATAACATTTCATAATTAAATATACTTAGTAGTTATATATATATATGTATATATATATATATTACTGACATGAAAGTTACTGATGGATTTTCTTATAGAATCCATCATAATATTCCATGCGAAATTTTTTCCTTTCCAATATATATATATTCACATGATTTTGTCTTAGTCAATAAATAAATATTAAAATATTAATATTAAAAATGCACCATAATAAGTTTAATTGAGAAGAGATGGTTTAGAAGGGGTAATTTTTGCATGAAGACCCGATTTTAAGAGATTTGCCATTGTCAGACCTGAATTTTTAGAAGTTCTTAATTTAAGGCCAAAGTTTTAAGGTTTTCTCTTTTCAGATTTGATTCCTAAATTCTAAATTTTATTCTCCTCAGATAATAAATGAAAACAAAGGGGTGCATTTTTTTTTATATAATTAAAATTTAATTTCATTAACAACAATTGTACAAAAGAATTACATATCAAAATAAAAAAGCATCACCAGTGCAAGATAAAAAATAACCTGGTGATATTTGGTCAAAAGAAATTGTACCTACATGACCAACTACCATTGCCCATTTGGCTAAATTACGTACATCAAAATTTGCTAATCTAGAAATTTCCATCTAGACTTCTTGCTCCACATACTACTTACATCATTCATAATACTCTCTCAATTGCCCACATGTAAAACAATTCAGACTTAGTGATGGCCAAAATGGAATTAAGACTATCACTCTCAATATTAGATTTTTCCACATTGGACTTATCAAGTCAATCACAAGCTTCTTTGATTGCCATAGCCTTCACCACCAAAACATTCATAATCACCACTCGTTTCGTTACCGCATGAATCAATTTTCCCTCAAAATCTCTAGCCAAGAAAGCAATGTAGGCGACATCACCTTAGACGGATGCATCTGTATTAACTTTAATCCAGTCATTTTTGGGTTTTGTTCATTCTGCTCTAAGATGGTGACCCTTATTCTTGTCCTTACTGATTTGAGCCTTTGATGTTCCTCGGCCTTCGATGCCATGTGTATAAGCCTATTTCTATTCTTCCATAGAATTTCCAGGGCTACACAAACAAAAATAAGGAATTTCTCTTGAATATCCTTTGATTTAAAAAGAAACTTATCATTATAGATAAATTTTTCTAACAAAAAGAGCAAAGATTTATTCTTAAATGGCCAAACTTTTAATATTCTATTTTGAGGCAAACCAAAAAGCTTCTGTTAGAGGACATTGCAAAAAGATATGATCAATATTCTCCTTTTCCTTCTCACAGATTAAGTAGTCCAAAATTTTCATGTTAATAACTTCTCCAACCCTTGTTTTGTGTTGGCAGCAAATTTTGTACTATTCTCCATAAAAATAATTTATGTCGATTGTGAATCTTAGCATTCCAGATTTTAAGCAATAATTTTAACATTTAGCTTATTACTAAATCTAGGACTCTGATCTATAATATAAGCACTTTTAACTGTAAACTTCACTGACATAGAAGGCATCCATATCAGTTTTCCATGCATATTGGTAGTAGTATTTATGTGGATTTTACAAATCTCCCTCACCAAATTCATATTGAAATTGCCTTTAAGAGCTTGTATATTCCACATATTTGCGCCAGCTACCATCAACTCTTTAACAAAATTAATTCGGTTGCTATGATCCTCTTGATTTCTTTTGCAAGGAATAAAACCTGCAATTGTGGGAATCTAGGGCTCATGCCAGATTAAAATATTAGTCTCTTTACCAACTTGAAACATGCTCCTTTAGAGATGATATCTTTTACATGCATTGATATCTTTCCAAATCCAAGAGGAATTTTGAGAAACAGATATACTCATTAAAAAATTGTTAATACCAAGATACTTTGAAGACAATACTTTAACCCAAAGTTTATCCTCTTTATTTGCAACTTGTCAAGCCAATTTTGCAATCAATGCACTATTAAAATCCTTAGTTCTTCTAAAACTAAGCCTCCCTTTTGACTTAGGACAGCGTAAAGAATCCCAACTTTTTAATCTCAATTTCCTACGTTTATCTGAACCTCCCCACCAAAAATCTCTCATGATTATATCTAATTGGTTACAGACATAAATTGGCAACAAAATATTTGACATATAATAAATAGGAATAGAAGCAGCCATAGAACGACAACGAGTTATCCTACCAGCTTGAGATAACAATTTAAGTTTCCAACCGGCTATCTTTTGCTTCATTCTAATTATAATATCTTCAAAGCCTTTTTCCTAGATTTAGGCCTACAAAATGGAAGTCCAAGATGCTTTTCTTTACGAGAGCATTCTTTAATACCAGTGAGAGATTTGATATGCTCTTTTATCTCCTGATCAACATTCTTACTATAATGAAAAAATGATTATTAGCATTCATCGACTAACCTGACCAATTAAAAAACCAATGATTAAGACATGAGAACAAAATATGTATTTCTTCATCCTCATTCCACTAAACAATATAAGATCATCTGCATACATCAAGGGGTGATAAGAGGGGACTGCCTAGAAACTTTTTCACCTTTTAACCTCCCCAAAGCTTCTTCCCAATTAATAAGCCTTGATAATAGTTTAACATAAATAATAAATAGATAAGGTGAAAGTGGATCACCTTGACGGAAGACCTCTTGAAGATTTAAAAAATCCTGTTTGCATATCGCTTATTAATAATGTAAAACTACATGTAGAAATGCACTGGACTATCCAATGTACGAATTTATCACAAAAACCAACTTTGTATTATATTTTTATCAACAAGTACCATTCTACACTGCCATATGCTTTTGAATGATCAATGTTAATTGCACAATATCATTTCTTACCTTTTTTTGAGTGAAGGTAATGCATAATTTCACCAATAAGAATAGTATTTTCCTGAATATGCCTACCTTTCACAAAAAAACCATTTGAAAAGGAGATATTATTCTATCAAGAAAAGGTTTAAGCCTATCATCAACAACATAATTCAATAGGGGGTGCATTTCAGTTGTATTAAAAAGCAGTAAACATGAAAACTTAAAGACAGTAATTAATTAGAGATGTAAACGAGTCGAATAGGGTATAAATATGATTCTTCATATTCTATTTTATTTGATTCGGATAATATTAATTGTATAGTTAGATTCTCCACAGATTATCAGATAATCCGATTAATATAAAAACATATAATAATATATAAAATGTGTAAATATATCATATATAATGTGATATAATAAGTTATATATAATGTATAAAACATGTAAATCTTATGTTTTAATTTTATATAGGCTCTATGATGTATTAGATATATTGCTAACTATATATAATATATAATAATATACTAATGTATACGTGTAATCGGATAGACGGGTAGAATAATTAGGTAAGATAAACAGATCACAGGCTATACTCGTTACGGGTGTAAGTAAGTCGAGACAACTTGCAAGCCACTCGGGACCGACTCACAAAAAGGTCGAAATTGACTCGAGATAAACGAGTCGAGCTCGAGCTATCCAAGTATGTCTCGAGTTCATTGATACTCGGCTTGGCAAACTCGCGAGCTTAATCGAGCTTGTGTTAAATTGCAATTTTCCCTTTAAAGTTGACATAATTATAGATATATCCTAATTTTATAAGGTCCCATTAGCAACCATTTGTAGTATAGTTATGTTTTCAATTTTTCATGTGATTTTATATTTTTAAATTTTATTTTGTATGCAACGAGTCGAATCGATCTTGAGGTCAACGAATTCCAACCAAGTCGAACTCGAATTTATAAGAAATGAACTCATCTAATGGGCTTCTGAGTTTTTTAATCGAGTTCGAGTCAATCAATACTCGACTCTTTTATACCCTATTACTCGTACCCCGTCTAATTACTGCTTCGAGTTCGTATCTCATCCTATTACCTATTATCCGAAAATTGACATCGCTGCATTTAATACGTAATTTGACCGATTTTATTTGAATAGTAGGGATTGATTGTGAAGAAAGAAATCGGCAATGGAGTATTTGCTTCCGACGGTGAGGGAGAAGGGAGCGCTGGATTCTCTAATCAGAGATACCTTAGACAAAGTTCTCGTCCTCCGTTTCGGCCGCTCCGACGACGCCGTCTGCCTCCAGCTCGACGACATCGTACAATTCTATTGACAAATTAATAATCAGGAATTTCTGGCGGTTAATAACTGATTTATTGTGTGATTGATTTGCAGCTGTACAAATCGGTGAGAGATGTGTCTAAATTCGCGACGGTGGCGTTGGTGGATGCCGATTCGGAGGAGATTCAAGTTTATCTCAAGTATTTTGACATCACATTTATCCCTTCCACCGTCTTCTTCTTTAATGCTCACCACATGAAGATGGATTCCGGGTATTAGTCTCTCTCTACTTTTTTCCTTCTGTATTTTATACACATAAATGATAAATGTTGCTTGGAAAAAAAAAACAATTCAAAGCTGTTCCTGCTGCTGTGTTCTTTATGACTTCATAACAGGAAAAAAAATGAAAACAGAGACAACTTCTGTTTGGCTATACTCAATTGTTATATATTTTTGTGGTCTGAATTGAGTTTCGTAGCATCATACCAGTATAGTGTTGTTAACGAATAGAAAGTCGGGTATTAAGCTTGTGTTCTAGCTCGGTTTAGCCCTCGTTCAAACATGTTTGTTTCTGTTTGTTTAGTAACGAACATAACTTGAATGTTGAAGGCTTGTTTGTTCACGGCTCGTGAACATTTTGTGGGCTCATATAAGATAAAAATAATAAAATTTAATGATAATAGTGCTATTTTTATATTGTTTTTGTAACTCATTTTTATTCAGTATGCGCCTGAATTTGTTGTAGAAAAAGTAACACTCAAGTTTTTTTTTTGCAAAACTAGAATAATATCTAATATACGTGTTCTCGAACACGTAATGTTTACAAGCTTGGTATTCGTTAATGTTTGTGAACAGTTTACGAACAATAACAAACACCAAATTAGCAAGCTCGGATCGCTTCAATATTAACAAACATTACTCGAACAACTTAATGATCGGCTCGGTTCGTTAACTGTCCTACAGGAGTCTATTCCAAAAGTATTGAATGTATTTTGAAGATGGTTTACTGTTGCTGGAATGCTCATTCTGTGTAGTATATTCATGGATCCATTGCAGAAGTGCAGATCACACAAAATGGGTTGGTACATTTCAGAGAAAACAAGACTTTATAGATGTTGTGGAGGTATTCATCTTTAACCAACTTCCCACATTTATTAAACATATTATACTACTTCCTTCTTAATGCTATACATTTAATCAACTTTCCTTCTTGATTGGATTTGAATTAGTTAGTTTATGAATCTATGCTTGCATATTTTAGCTATAAAAATGATGAGCAATACTTTATTTCACCATATTCAATGCTTGCAAGTATGCGTCGGAGAGTGAGTATGTAGCATTCCCTAGTCTTCACCAGTTTCTAAACATACAAATTCAATATTTTTTACTTAGAAACTCATCACTCCCAAATGTTCGTACCGTTGACAAACTACTCTAGTTTCAGCTTGGGCCTTTTTTTTTTTATGCACTGGTGATTACTAAAGATTGTAGATGGCTCTGATGGGTGGTTTTGCTAAAATACCATTATGGGCTATTTACAACCCAACGAAAACCATTACAAAAGTAATTACGAGTTTTGTCATTAAGAAAAGCCCCACCTCCTTTCCGATCGGGGAATCACTCCAGCCCAAATAGCAATCACTGATTTTTGTTGGGCCTTCGTGTCTTGATATGAATGTATAAACTGGAAAGACAACCTGGAGAGTAAAGAGCTCATATAATGGAAGGACCAGCAGCAGATCGCAAAGCAATACATCGCTCGCGTCAAATTTCCCTTCGACTCTCTTTGTCAACCAAAAATCTTTTCTGGTTTTAACTATTTAGCAACCAGTAACCTTGCTGGTTTACCAATTTCTGATCTGTTCCTGTTAACTTATTCCATGTGTGTGATTAGGGGGTGTGGGGTGTTTGCAATTACTTCTACTTTTTAAGAACCCACAAAAAAGGTGAGTGTAAGAAGCAATAATTTATAGCTTGCAACTTTAGTCCCAATCAGCTTAAAGTTGAGCAGAAGTTATCACTTGCAAACACTCATGTTCAGCTTGTTTGAAATCAGAAGCTAAAGATCACTTATTTTAAGCATCTCCCTTTTCTCATTTTAACTTATTCCTTGCATGTGATGATATTGATTGTTTTTGGCGAAGTGTTTTGTTCTTTGGTTAAATCCTAAAAGGCCTCATACCGATGGAGATACATTTTTTCATCATATGTACGGTGTACATGATCATTCCCTTGTTTATTCGATGTGGGACTTTGTATGATAATCCCAACAATTTTTCTGTGTGATTTCAGGCGATATACAGAGGGGCAATGAAGGGGAAGCTTATTGTAAATTGTCCACTGCCTCCTGAGAGAATACCAAAGTTCCAGCTGCTATACAAAGATGTTTAAGAGCTCTAGTCGCCGGGTGGATCCAGAATATCTTATTGATGGGGCGAAATAATTTTGTCGAATACCTATCAAGGGTTTTGAAATTTGGAGATGGCAAAATTTGTTATTTAACTATGACTGTATTATATATGTATATACATAATAGTTTGTTGGAGCATTTGAGAGGGCGGCCGTCACCACCAACCCACCCTAGCTCCGTCCTTGCTATTCGCAGAGAATAATACCAAAGTTTGGCAATGCTGTATAATGATGCTTTCTATTTCAGGGGGTCGACGGCCAAATTTTTACTTACTCACTTGGATGATCCATCGCACAATCTATTGTCTTTTCAGATTTTCAATTTATTTGAAATAAATCTAGATATTATGAAAATAATTTTGTATTTTTTGTAATACCTTTCATTTCTAGAATAAATTTTATATTATTTAATAAAATAAAAAATGAAAGACCCCTATGGTTTTGCTTAATCAAATGAATAAAATAAAAATAATTGAAAATTACAAGCCCAGGGGATTATTGGTGGTGAAAGTGAGTTGAGTTTTTACAGAAATCAGAATCGGTAAAAGATTACAGAAATAAAATATAACTATTTTCTTTAAAAAAACAATTGATCTTTATACACTTGTCAAAGAGTATAAATTGATTAAAGTATTGTTTGTAACTTTATTGCTATATAACTAGTATTTTTTATTCATAGATTTTACATCTTTTTTAGCATTTTTTTTTAAATTTTTTCCCCTAATCTAAGAACAAAGAAAAAATTCTCAATTCCCCACCGATGACTCGAACCCAGGATAAAAAACTTAGATAGTAGATGCTTTGTCACTTTACAATTTTTTTTAGCATTTATACATTTACTTCTACTACTAAGATCCAAGCATGAGTTTTGAAAACGATGCTGAATGGTATGAGGTAGAGGTTGGTAGAGGTTTAACCATTGGCCTCGAAGATATCGAGCAATACCGAAAATCGAACCACGTCGTTGACTATTGATTTTTTCTATTGAAAGAGGTGACTCTCAAGAGGCGTGTTAGGGCACCTTTTCGTCTGGGGTTTTTTCGATTGGATGGCTATTTTATAGTGTTGGGTTTATGAAACTTGAGCGACTGCTTCACGCCTTTCTGATACGGTGATTCAATTTGCCCGTGAATTGGTGGGGGCATTTAGGGTTACTGGCCAACTTGGGTTATAAACAATCCTCTGATTCATTGTATTTGTGATCACTCGAAAATTAGTAAGTCTTCTAGTTTGATAGTGTTCTCAAATGTAATCATTCTTGATGAACTGGGTTGACAAATCCGTGTTATTTTATTTTTCAGTCCTACTAAATTCTCAATTTATTGCGACCTAATTCCTAACATATAGTTCGATGCGTTTTGAATTATATCCGATCCTGACCTGTGTCTCTCAGGTTTAAATCGGGTCAGGTTATTTTTTTTATTTTTTATTTTTTTATTTTTTTCTTTCAGGTGTTCTATTTTAACAAATCAACCATAACTTTTTAGATTTTTCAACAACTTTAAAAGAAGCAAAACAAATTCAACCGAAAAAAGTATTTTGAGAAAAATCCAACTCGACCCGTGGGATACCTGCAGGAGCGGGTACTGCAAGATCAGGTGGAAGATCAATTTTTTTTATCGCGTATCCAACCCAACAACCCGTTGGCTTGAAACAAACTCATAATACATGAATTTGTGTCTCAACGCAATTTGCTTCTTTCAAAATTCTTAGGTTTTGTATCACAGAAATTTAGATAATAATTACAGATTTCAAAGAAAAATCTTTAGTAAATTATTTAACGTTGAGAATAATGATTGCAATGAGAGTTGGGTGGTATTAGACAGTTCGGATCTTTTGTCCCATATTTACTTTATCTCAATTGTGTCTCACTCCAAAATCGATCCACACAACATGATTATAAACACTAAATCATTAAATCATGAATCATGAAATCATGAATCGTGAATCATGAAATCGTAAAGTTAGAATATAAATATAACCTAATCCAAAAAAGTCGAACCCTAAACCTTAAACGAATCTAAACATGAATCTTGAATTCCGAACTCAAATCATGAACTTTAAATTCACAAATTACAAAAAATAATTGGCTCGATTTGGAAGTGGGATATGATTGGAGCACGATAAAAGTGAGATAGAAGATCCTATATTAGTATTAGGGGGGACTTAATAAAAGCTATACCATCCCAAGAAAATCCATAATTGTGGTTATGGAGTAATATTTTCTCCCATTAAGCATGGCAATTCCTCTGGTTTAATGTAAATTTTAGGAAAAGGAAATGTCTACTATTCGCCACTACCAACTCTAATTAAAAAAGAAATAAGAAATTGCAATTTGCAAACATTCCTCTATTTTTCGTTGGAGTACTTACGTAAAAATTCATGACCTTTTGGTCAATTATCATTTGCAACATATAATTTTTTATAAATTATCATTTGCAACATAATATTTTAAACATAGAAATGCACCAATTTTTCAATTCAATGCGAGAAAGTTTTTACTCCAATTACTAGTGTGGATGTACCCACTTGCATATGTGTAATTGAAGTAAGATATTGCATATGTGTAATTGAAGTAAGAGTAGCATTCTAATGTCAATTGGAAGCTAAATTTTTCTGTCTCAATCTCAATTGGAAGATAAATTTTTCACTGCTTGTGGCAAGAGTTCTACAAAGTCGCAACGTGCTATTTTCACTGGGTTCAGTGTTCCGCAAAGGAGTTTTACATCGAGTTTTACAAAGTTGCAATGTGCTTTCCGCAACAATGCAACAAATCAGCTATATAAAAGTGCAGAATGTGTTGTTTTTATCATAAAAGCAAAGGCTCCAACATTGGTATTGGTAAACCATCAAATCTTTCATGAATTGATATGCACCTTCTCCAATCGCAAACGCTTAAACCTTTGAGGGACGCAATGTCAACATCAAAACTGCATCAGAAGTCCCAAATTAATCCACGAAAGCGCATTCATATATTATTAATCCACGAGAGCGCATTCATATATTAACACGAGAGTGCATTCATATATTACCAATTTGTAAAGAGCAGTACAGAGTATTCATAAGGAGCACCCATGTATTTAGCATTCATATATTACCTAAAGTAATGGTCTGATAAGGAATTTTAAGATTTATATACTGAAAAAGGAAGAAAATTAACTTTGTATTTTGCTGTCGATTAATACGTATCATTTAATTTTTTAAATGCCAACTTACACTCACGTGCTCACCACCCGCGCCTATCTGTGTAGCAACAATGGGATTGGTCCTCCTTGCTTCCACCACTCGGGCCTATCTGGGTCAGTCGGCCCTCCGTGCAGCCGCGGCAGCAGCAATGGGTCAGTCAGCTCGCCGTGCAGTGAGACCAGTTATCACCGTATCCCTCAATAGAAATGATATTTTAGTATATTCCAGGTGTATTTTTTTCATAAAGAAAATGTTAGATGTGAATAAAGTTTTTAAAGGGGACCAAAATACCAGTTGTTCAATTAGTTAAAAAGAAGAAAAAGAATTTCTAATGACACCATGCATAAAAAAATTGACAATTGACAAGAAAATTTGACAAAACTTCGAAAATGAATAAAAAAAATGAGTCCAAACTCAACAAGCATTGATGTTTTTGGTGTGAAAATAATGCCATTGTTTGGATTGGCTAATGATATGGATGTATTTTAATTCTTTCAGTACTTGCTATTTTTTTTTTCTTTTAAAGTCTTAGTTTTTTTGTCATCCTAATTCTTAGTGATTTATTTGATCGTTTTAGTGCGCTAAACAAATGGAACGTTAGTTTTTTTGTAATCCTAATTCTTAGTGATTTATTTGATCGTTTTAGTGCCTAAACAAATGGAACGTTAAATTTAACTTTCACAGTTAAATTAAACAGTGCAATTATTCACGGTCAAAATAATCTTTACGTGCATAGTAAGGTTATGAGATCCAAAAAAAATTGATTTGACTTTAAGTAATTTTTATTTTGTGGATTTGGTACATTTACACTGAATCAAAGATAAACTATTTATTATGTGAAATTTGCTATCATTATTTTCTTATGGTAAGATGCATAAGTTATGCGGTAAACTTACTGGATGGAGCATCTAAATTTTAAAAAAATTATAGGAGGCATCAACACTCTTAGTATATTTCGAAATTTAGATCACACAATCTGGACATTATAATTATAATTATTAGAAAGGATAATGGGTAATTATAGTTATTAGAAGAAGATAACGGGCTGGCTAGTCATTTTTATGATTTAGAAAAATTATAAAGGAAAAGTCATTACTGCCCCTAAATAAATTAAAAAGAAAAAGAACAATGAAGCCCCCTAAAATAAAAAAAGAAAAAAAAAAAAAGCCATGCACAAAGATAGCATTAACAAGACCTTGCGACAATACAAAATAAAAAACAATATAAATTTTCAGCAATTTAAATAAAATTCTAATTTTATTTATACTTATGAACTCATCAAATGGATAATAAAGATTCAATTCATCGTAATAAAGAAATTTATTTCCTAGATTTTCTTATAATATAATTCTAATATGAAACATTTTGTGGGTAAACTCATTAAATATTTTATGTAAGAATTAGTTTTTAGAAAACATAACTTTTTAGTGACAGAAATGTCTTATCACATAACTAGAATTCCCCCGTCGTGCGATGCACGACTTAAAATATATTTATTTTCAAGAAAATTAAAATTAAAATATCATATAAATAAGTTGAATTGATTAAATATCACAGATTTTGTGAAAAATAATTTCGGATATCTTTTTAGAAGATTGCGTGAGCGTCTCATTTTATAGAGTTGGATAAATTAAGCTAATGGTGGGGATTTACTATCCAATTGAGATAATGATGTTTAAGTATATTTTAGACAAATATATGTAGATCTATATCAAAAATATTTTTTTAACAAATAACGTGAAATGACAACAGGATTTGAGCGGGAAAGTTTATTAGTTACTATTTCGGGATTGTTTTGTGTTTCTATTAAGTATGACTAGTATCGCTTCCGTGCGATGCACGTAAATTTATTTAAAAAGTAATTATCTTATTAAATTAAATATAATATTATCTAATA
Organism: Ajuga chamaepitys; assembly: GCA_958295605.1. Taxonomy (NCBI): domain Eukaryota; kingdom Viridiplantae; phylum Streptophyta; class Magnoliopsida; order Lamiales; family Lamiaceae; genus Ajuga; species Ajuga chamaepitys. The sequence goes on from OY282507.1 coordinate 52,213,040, forward strand.
TAAAAAATTAGAATTATTATATTCTAATTAAATGAATATTTGAATAATCATTTTTTTCTTTTTTTTACGATCAACCTGAACTTTGTGTTTTCCCATATTTGCAACCTTTGGTAGCAATTTTCGAAGAGAAAAGAAACTATTTAAAATAAAAATATTTAGAAAATACAATATTTATTTTTAAATTCTAAAAAAATATTTAAAATATCATAAACTTAACTGAAAAAAATTAGAAATTATTTTAATAAAAAAATCAATATTCATAGAAAAAGATCGAATAATATTGATATTACTTCAAATAACTTTTAATATTGTTAAAAGGATTTATTTTTTCAAAAAAATAATTAAAAAGATACTTATATCATAAAATTTGACTTTTCATAGATACTTCCACATGTCTTAAACGAAATTTTGTGTTTCTATTAAGTATGATTAGCCCTCCCAATTAAATAAAATAAAGTTTCTCCAATTCTAATGCTACTTGCATTTTATTTAATTTTAGTTTTAAACTTTCAGGTTTTGCATTAAATAAATTAAGTTACATGTACAAATAAAAACTTAATTAATTTTCCCTTTCCTCCTAAATCCTTTAATTTTATGGCTTTGCCTCTTATTCTATTTGAGTGAGTCTTGTGTAACGATCACACGGATCTCATTCTGTGTGGCGGAGCCTCATTTGTCTAAACCAAAGAGAAAATAGCGAAGTCCCATCTACCCATTTTCCTTCTTACTATACTTGAGTTGAGTCATACAGAATGAGATCCATGTAATCGACACATACAAGTTTTTGTTATTTTATTTATATTCTCCATCTTTCCGATAAATTTATCAATTGGAGGATATAGAGTTTTTTGGCATATCATCTGTAAAGCTATTCATAATGCTACAACCTTTGATCTTAAAGTGTCTGCTCGCATTCTTAGAATGTTCTTTCATGATTGTTTCATTAGGGTATGTAACTATAAACGAAGTGAAAAGTATTCGAAACATATGGTATAAAGTATGTGCAAAAGGTGTATTGTAGTAATACGTGCCAGATTTTGCAAAACTAAAAACGCAAAAATGTCAAACTCAAAATTTATTTATACTTTTTCTCACAATAAAGATAAATTTTAAGAGAGAAAACTATTTATGTAACGCTATTGATGTGCATACTCTTTAATTTACAGTGAAGGTAATATAAATATGAAGTTAGCACAAGTAATAAACGACTTTCTATAATTATATTGATTGAACTCATTATGATTTATTAAAAGTAATTAACTTAGCTTTGGTTTTCCTATTTCTTTACTATTTTTTTTATTATTTATGATTTGTCCTTGTTAATGGTATTCTAGTCTTTTTATATTAATTAATATTAATATTTTAATTGTTTAAATTTGTGGTGTCCGTAGATAATAGGCTACAAAAAGTCGACGCATTTTTAAAAGCCTAATCGAATATATAAAATCTAATAGAATTAGACAAAGTATGAAAGGATATTACAGCACTAACCTAAGCTAGGTAATTTGAAAGGATAAAATAGACAATAAAAATTGATTGAAACTTAAAACATTTTTATACTAACTAAAGGTTATCGTTTACTTGAGATTTAAGCAGCGCTAAGTGGAGCCCTCTGTTGTAAAAATCCCCGACTAACTTCAATTTATTTCTGCTTGGCGTTATGCTCCCATTGGCCGTCTACATTTATTTTTTTATTTCTCCTCGCCTAATCACGTCTATGCCTCGATCAATCTGCCCAGACCTCAACTAGTCGATAGGTCAAATCCACCACCTAAATAGCGTCTAACGACTTTTATAACTTTGACGAACCTAATAGGAATGGGCAAAAATCGGGGAAAAAAACTTACTCTACCTAGCTAGAATAAAAATGGACAATGGTGGCCCCAAAATGGTCTGATTTCAGCAAGGTCAGTTACTTCTACAAGTGAATTAGTGACCAAAAATGGAAAGTTTGCCCTTAGTTAGAAGGGAAGGTTCCAAATTCCAACTAATTGAGGGGACATTTTTTGTTTATTTTCTTTCTTGCTACTGCTACACTGACATAGTGAGATTCAAAGGCAAAAACTTGTATGTGATCGTCATACGGTCGCACACCGCCGTCACACAGTGTAACGGATAAAAAGTATTATTTTTTGTAGTAAAAATATCACGTTTATCTGTAAAAATATCATTTTTTTGGAACAAATTCTATCTGTAAAAATATCACTGTAGCAATAATTTAACTTTTATCTGTAAAAGTATCATTTTTTTCTATAAAAATATCAATGTTTTTTGTAAAAGTGTAACGTAAAATCGTAGCCTCATCACTCAGAGATTCAAAGATAGAGTAAATCAACTCTAACAAGCAATTTCCTCTGACCGTCGCATTTACTTGGAGAGAATGAGCCTAACTTCATTTTAAAACTATATATTAGACAAGGCGTTTGCTCTTATCCCTTTATTTGAGGATAATGTTGTAACATAATCTAATGTGGAATAATGTTATAAAAATCGTTAGGCGCTACTTAGGATGTGAAGTGGGATCTAGCAACTAGTCAAGACATAGACGGAGTTGATCGGGGCGTAGGCATGTTTAGGTAGGGAGAAATCGAAAAATATATATAGGCGGAGATTATCGAAGTTAGTTGGAAATATTTGTAACAAAAATACGAGATAATTTTCGTAGGCTTAGTTAACAACCACCGAGAGTTCTTGTATCTAGTTTTACAATGGCTACATTGATACCTCCTATGTAAATCACCTGACTTCTCAGGAGTTGGATCGATCTTATTCGATGGTTGCATTTATAATTCATAATGTGCGTGTGACGATTAAAAGATTAAGATGACCAAATTACCCTTAAATAGTAGTCCCTCCCGTCCCAGAAAAGAGTCTTGTCCAGCACTACCTCATCCTAAGATATAGGCAGGTCAGACTGCCTGAGAAATTCATAACCAAATCCGATCCATTTATATGCTAACTGTTTTAACAAAATATTTCTGGTAAGTCGACCTAAAAAATTGTGGCTACTTTTTCATTTCTAGATTTTCTAAAATACAATTCAACTCATCTTTTATTATTACGTTATTTTGATTGGATCGATTTTGCCAGATTTAACCATTATTTCTTTCGCTATGTCTTTCATCAAGCAATTTACTATGTTTAGATAAGATAATAGATAACTATATAAACAATACTGTTTCTAAGAAAAAATGCTAATTAATATTTAATAGAAAACAACTAAATAATTGATCTAAAAATATACTCATCACATGGTATAATAATGAAAATTCTAATTTTGTCTAGTAATTTCGAAGAATTCAATTAAGCAGAATATAAACAATGAGACAATAAACATAATAAATTTAGAGAAAAATTGTACTTCCTCCGTCCTAAATGAACTTGCACAGGGGGATCGACACACATATTAAAAGGAAGTTGCTTTTTGGAATTTTATTGACCTTTTAAAGGTTGATTGAGTGTGGAAATTGAGAGTTGAGATTTTGAAGGTGTAGATTATGTTATAACTTTCCTTTTTAAAGTGTGTACAAGTTTGCTTGAGACGGATGAAAACGAAAAATGTGCAAGTTCATTCGGAATCAGATACGAGGTATTTATAAGTATAATTAATGGGCTTAATATAAATTTATAGCTCATAGATTTCTCTAACCGTGCTTATCTTATTTTAGATAGGAAAATAGGATAATGGACCCTTATAAATAATTAAAGAGTTTATTGGACCTAATTTAATAAAAATAGGCCATTAATTAATTACAAAGAGTAAGCCCAAATTTTGGGCATACACATCATTACAAACTTATAAGCTTCAATAATTAGCGACAAATTTAGATATTTCACCACTAAAATGTGTGATATTGTACAGAATTTCTCCGCAAATTGAAATAGCGACGGCCCTGATAACGAAATATTTTAGTCGCTAATTTTTTTAACTACGAAATACAGCTGGTTATCAACAAAAGAATTGCAGCAAATCTTCAATTTCTTGTAGTGGTGTACAAATAAAACAAAACGCATAGATGTTCCTAATTTCAGCTGGATCCTCAGATTCTGCTCATAAATATATATGCCAAATTCACATGTACAAATATCTCAAATCCATATATCTATATATATATATATACTTCCTTCGTTCCGGCTTATCTTGTACAGGAGAGTCGGCACAAGTATTAAGAAAAGTTGTTTTTTGATTGTTTGTTGACTTTTCAAAGGTGGATTAATGGTGGAGATTGAGGGTGAAGATTATGTTATAACTTTTCTTATTTAGGCTATGCAAAATAAGGTAGGACGGCCGTTTAAAAAAATTATGTAAGATAAAGTGGGACGGAGTGATTATTGAGGCATTGACTTATGAAGATAAGGGGCTTATCAACCTAGTCCAATTCTTTCAAAACCTTTGAAGAAGCCCACTCCTTTATTGAATGGGCTTCTGTGACATTTCCCTCTCCTCCTCAGAAATAATATCATATAATTGACTTCAATAATAATTAAGTCATCATGGACAAAATAGCGATGATCATATTCATCAAGGCATTATATTTTATTACTCCCTCGTCCCATATATATCGAGAGTTCTGTTTCTAAAGGTACAACATTTTATTTTTAATAGATTTGATAAAGTATACAACGCTATGAAACTATCATTTTGATACTTAGGTCTTTTTTTTTTTTTTTTTAAACATATTCAATCATATGTAACTAATTCATAAAATTCAAGTTTTCAATTTAATTAAGCAGGACTCTCGTTTTAGGACACTTGCTTTTTAAACTGGACACTGTTATGGGACGTGAGAGTTCCCATGTTTGCCCTTCATGAGTTTGATTTTCCATTTGCATGAAACTTTGCGCCCTTTTTTATTTTCCTTCTGCCATAATTTATAGTCTTTTTATTGCTGCAAATATTGGTGTGATTTTCCTCTATCCTACATGATGGTACTCTGATTCACCACCCCCATGACTCCATCCGATTCGAGGGATGAACACTGTTCTAAAAGTTTCCATCCACATGTAATTAATTTTCGCTTATGCACTAAATTACCATCACCCGTTTACATTTTTTCGACTTCTCCTTATTTTATTATGTCTATATCTCGTTTATTCTTTTTAGATGCTGTTTAATTTCGTCTAAGCCCTAATTAAACACTAGAACCAGTCTATCACCTGATCATCGTCTAGCATCTTTTAAAAGATTAGGGGTGGGGAGGGGAGGGTGTGTGTACGTTTATGTTCTTTGCAAGAAAAAGTAATCTTGGAAATGCTTAAGGAAATTATGAATACATTAGTTGTTGGAATAGATTCACTTAGAAAGTTATCCAATACTACTCTCTCCGTCCCACTCGAATTTGCATACTATTTTTTTCGGTACGTCCTACACCAATTTGCACATTCTTAAAAAGGAAAGTTTTCTCACAATCTCCTCAATCTCCACCTTTAAAAAAGTCAACCAAAAAGTAAAAGCAAGTTTTTCTTAATATACGTGCCGGATCAACCGTGCAAACTCACGCGGGACGGAGGGAGTATATAACTATCTAGAAAGAATCTCAAGAGAAGGTTCTTGAGAACCCATTAACACAAATAAATATATAAAATCATTCTTACTGTGCCCGAGGTAACAGACAAATTCTTCTATTTCAAATTATATTTCAACTTGTATTCTATAATCTTCACTATATCCCACGTATATAAAATAGCATCGTAAATATATACGTGACGTATGATGAAGCTTATGAATACAAGATGATCAAACTTGATTAGAAATAGATGATCTTCATCGCTGAGGAAATGGCTGACACAAAAACATAACATGAGGGGGAGGCGATTGTGCCGAAATTTAATTTTGGGGGACCGTTGCACCAGTTAGGCATATATATTAATATAATAATAAAATAGAGACTTAAAAGTAAATTTTTACTACTATTATACTTTAAATCTTGATGTATTCCGAATTTTTTTTGTATTAATACTCATACACTTGCATGCTTATAACCATCACCACCCCTTCCCCCAATCTATCGCTGGCCTGAGAAGACTTGACTTTCGTCATTGATTTTAAATAGTGGATGTTCTTAACACTTGAGCCAGCCTAATTCGTTGAAACAACTGCCTTAAATATGTCACTGACCTGAAGTGACTTAATGACCGCACTGTCGCGATGCGGTAAAATTAGTTAAACCAAGCTACCCTTCTAGCTTGTAGAAGTGATAAGTAGGTTCGATCCCACAGGGAGCAGGAAGACTTATAGTGTTTTAAATAAATCCTAATACTAGCAATATATGTATATATAATAGTAATGGGGGGTTTATAGTTTGATTTTTATTAACTAATGAACCAAAACAGAATTTAAGCAAATAATTATGAAACTGTTCTACTTATGAAATGACAAATCCCAGCCCTTAATCTTATCTCCCCCTAGTTATTACTACTCTGTGATAGATGCAATTACTAACCAATTTCAACCTCAAAACTCCTACCCCGAGATTAACAACAAGCTCTGCTAACCTCGTTATCCCTTATGATTAACTAACCAAAACAAGCTCTTTGGTTAGTCTATCCAGTTGAGTGATCTCAGAACAAGCCCTTTGGATCCCATTAACCGGACGCCTAGAGTACTAGGATAACGGGATAGACACGGTGTGGACCTCGTAAGCTTGGATCCATTCAGACCGAGCTATATACTACCCTAGTGATATCACTCACTATTCGCTACTAAGGGGCTATAGGTTCGTAACAATTACGGATTATGATTATAACCTAGCGTTACTTATGCAATTAAAATCCTAGGTAATCAATTTAGCACATAAACACATAAGCATTGAAGGATAAACAAATAGCATAACAAGGTTTTCAGGAATCAACTAATTAATAATCACTGTAAATATCACAAGATAGTAAAACTAGGGTTCGACTCGACTAAGGACTGAAATAACCTACTAGCCGCTCATGGCGGTGACAAAAGACAAATTAAAAATAACTAAGGACTGAAAAACCCGAATACTGTCGATCTTGATTGCTCGTCTCCTTCGGAATCTCCCAATCTTGCTTTCTCGTAATGTCCCACTCTCTAATTTCCGAGCATAAGGGTCCCGTTTTATAGAAGAAGTCAAGTTGGGTCGAATTTGGGCTCCAAAACGAAAGTCTTGTGGCCCAAGGATTAATCAGCCGCCTTATTGGGCCGCGGCCGCGCAGATGGGCCGCGCTCGCGCTCGCGCCAGCTCTTCGTAAACAACACGCCGCGGCAGCGATAATGTGCCGCGGCCGCGCCACTTGGCCAGGGATTTTGTGATTTTTTCTCCACTTTGGCCGCGGCCACGCTAATGTGTGGCGGTCGCGGTACTCTGTTCTTCTTTTCTTGCGATTTTTTCATCCTTTTGACATCCGGACTTCGTTCCTTCGTTGTACATCCGGCCGAGTATAAACACTTAGCCTTAAATCACTTATTTAGCTCAAAACGAAACCACAAACGTCAAATAATTCAAAGACATCAAAACAAGCTAAATACAATTCATTATACACACAAACATCACAAATCATCTCTTTAACAGACTTAAAGTGCATAAATAAACGCGTGTACCACTTAAATTCCGTTGTTGATTTTAAGTAGGGGATGTTCTTATCACTTGAACGAAACTAATTCGTTTGAAGCAACTTTTTTTTCAAAATAAGAAAGAACCTAATTCTACACTTTTGAAGCAACTTTTTTGTTTCTACACTAAAAGAGAAGAACAATATAATACCACATGTGCATATATATTTTGCTAAAATAAATATATCAATCATACAACTTTCAAACAATTCCTTCCAAAAAAAAACAATAATTAATAAAAAAGTAAAAAACCCACATGAGCACATATCCTCTATATATACCATCCCCATATTCACTACTTCTCACTAAAAACCCCCCTCAAAATCCTGCAAACCCTATTCGAAATGTCCGGTGTATGGGTGTTCGAAAACGGCGTCCTTCGACTCGACCGGAACATCGCAAGCAAGAAAATTCTGGTCCATGCACCCTCAAATGAGGTGATGTCATCATATGATGTTTTAGAAGAGAAGCTTACGTCACTCGGGTGGGAGAGGTACCATGATGATCCTGATCTCCTGCAATTCCACAAGAAATCCACCGTTCATTTGATTTCGTTACCGAAGGATTTCAACAGGTTCAAATCCGTGCACATGTACGACATTGTTGTCAAGAATCCGAACAAATTCGAAGTTAAGGATGTGGAGTGATGGTGGTTGTTGATATGTTGTGTAGTTTTTGTGGTTGGTTTAGGGTTTGGTTTGAGTGTTGTTGTAAGTTTGTGACTTGATTGTGTGTGTGTGTGTTTTTCTTTTTTTTTGGATTGGGAGGGTTTTTGGAGGTGCATAAGCTCATGAAATCATCTGATTACACTTTTGTGTTACATCTTGTATTTTATCATATTCACTAATCGACATGTATATGGTATGATGTCACAAATTAATATGTATCACTCAGTGAATTGAATGTAACAAAGGATGAACACATATTGTACAGAGAATCCGGATTGGTGCATATGGGGGGCTAGAGTTCAAGTGTTAGAATAGGAATTTTTAAGGTTTTACTTTTTCCTTTTTTGGGTGAAAAGTTTTATTGTAAGAAGATGGAATTAATAAGGTGTTGTTGAATGTTGGAAAGGGTTGTAATAAGAAGATTGTGTGGTTTTATGGGCAAAGGGTGTTATTTGGTTTGAGTGTTGTTGTAACTTAATTTTGTGGGGGTGTTTTGGTGTTTTGGATCTTTTTCTACATAATCATATCCTACATTATTGAATAACCTCCACGTGGACATGTGGACATTTACTGAATCACCAAAAGTCTATTAATTAATAGAAGAGTTGAATAAGAAGGAAATTAAATTAATTACATCGCCAATTAAAGGATGGTGAGTCAGCAAGCACTACAATAAAAATGGTCTTTTGAAAGAACGAAAAATTGTCTCGAATAATAAGTATTTATCACAACTTATGATAAATGGTCTCAAATAACAAGTATTTGTCACAACTTTATTGTAGTCTCAATAACTTGGACGCAAATAATATATTTGTGACCACTAAAGTGATCTCAAATGCGTCTAAGATGTTTTGTGTAACAACTAATTGTCTTTAAAACTCTTCAATAGTCTCAAATAACAACAAATGGTCACAAATAACTTATTATTAGTGAGAAAACGTAGAGTGATTTTGTGGGGAGGATTTGAACCGGATTTTTGGATTTTCATAAAGGGACTAAGAATGATTTTTTTAGTGCAAAGTTTGATTGTTAAAAAAATGGAATAAGGGGGGTAAGTGTTGTAATGTAGAAGATTGTATAGTTTGTAGGCAAAAAAGAGTGATTGATGCTAAATAACTTTGTAAAGACCGCAGCGTTCCATACTGTGAAGGGTGTCCATGTACGAAGAAACCTTTAGTTATTAAGTGAGTATTCATTCTAAAATTAATTAGTGATAGAAGAAGTGGTTCACTAATCTTATAATAGTTCTCTCTTCTAATAGTTTATCAATGTGGGACAATTTACACGTGAACATCTATCATTCAATTCAATAGTCCAACAAAGTGTACTTATGTTTTTTGCATTATTGGCAAGCATTATTAGTTTGCTAGATTGTTTTTTTCTCTTTTTGCATTTGTATGTACGATACTTTGAGATTAACACTTGTGTAATATCATTTTCTATAAGACAAAAATTACTTTTATCATAAAAATGTTACTTTCAACCTAATAATGTTACTTTTATAAAAAAAAAGTTGTTATTTTTTCAATATTGTTGCTTTTGTAGAAATGTTAATAATACAATGCGTGGGTGAAATACTAGTAAATTAATAAACACTGAATGAAATTGTATTGAGCACTATTTCTTACAACTAGAATTTGGCACGTGCGTTGCACGTGCTGCACTTAGTATATTAATTTTAGAAATTATATTTTGGTACTTGTTTTTTTTATTTATTTTTTGACTTTAAAAATTTCGAAATACTTTCAGCGGGAAGTATTCAGAGAATAAATCATTTTCCCGGAGAATTGTGTAAGTGAATCATAATGTTATCACAAGACCAGTTCTTTCGCGTATCATTAAGTGAAACTGATCATTTCTCAATAGTGACCTATTTCTTGAAAGAAAAAATACGAATTTCGTCGTAAAATAGTGTAATTATTAAAATGTCAGTTTAAGTCAAAGTCGAAACATATTATGTAGAATGAGAACTACAATCTTTGTACTAACTTAATTAATACTCCCTCTGTCCCGGCTTAATTTGCCTAATTTGACCGGGAACAGAGGTTAAGAAAAAACAGATTTGTGGAATCTTTGACTTTTTCAAATGTGGAGATTAATGGTGGAGATTTTGAGGGTGGAGATTGTGAGAAAAAATTTCTTTTATGGGCTGGCAAATTTATTTGGGACAAACAGATGATGCAAGTAGGCAAATTAAGTCGGGACAGAGGTAGTACCAAATAATATAAGTAACCCAAGGGAGATTGTAACATCACAAATTTGCCCAAGTATAAATGAAATGCTTCAAATTGATTTTTATGAAGCTATTCATCCATCTTAATTAAAAATAAAAAGAAAAAAGGAGAAATAAAAAACCTATTTATATTGGAAATTATTTCGAAATGGCGTAATTCTTTCTTTTTATAGATGCACTTGTTTCTATTTTTTCTCCATGTTGATCTTTCTTGTTATCAAGGCTTTTTTTGTTGTGATTTATTAAAAAAATGTTTGAGTATTTGCTCATCATTACTCTTTATTTGAATTTTGTCTTTTATTTTTCTCTTGGCTCTCTTCCTTTCTTTTTCTCTTCCGTTGTTGCAGTTTGTCCATGTTGTTTTTTCTTCGATATTATTTTTATTTCTTTCCTTCAACTTCTATAGTTTTATCCTCCAAACGAAGTTGTATTTTCGTACCCCTCTATTTTCTCTTCTGTAATCTCTATGACCTCATCATCACTTTCAATCTGAATGCAATCTTCTACTTTGTCGTTTCTTCTTCTCTTCATTCTTGTAGTTTTTTCACCATCTTTTTTTTTTTTTTTGTTCGCCTTCTTTTCTTCCTTTCCACTTTTGTAGTTTTTTCCTCATACTAGTAAATCACCCGTGCGATGCACGGTCATAAGATGTTTTATAAATAAAATTTTATAAAATTATGTGATGATTTTAAGTGCATTTTATTTTGGTAAATAGACGTACAAATAAGAATAAACTTACATACAGTAATCATATTTTTTTATGTTGAACGTATTAAAGAAACCAATAGATAAGGGAAAAAAATTAAGAATTCATAAAGTACAAAAAATATATGTATTTATATTGGATAATTTATTTGAAAATGTAACAAATCTACACATCTCTACACACCTTATTGTAAACAACGTTTATTGTTTTATTTTATTTTCTTTATGTCAAATCAATATCTTCAACCCTCTTCGATGACTCTCGAAACTGCAATATATAGTCGACCCTTACTGAATTTGACTTTTTTAGGAACAATCCCACATGAGATAAAGATTGACCTTGGATTCTATTAATTGTTACAACATATGACACGATTAGAGGAAACCACCAATATTTTTTCTAAACAACATCTGGATGCCTCATACATATTATGAGAAAAATTGCTTTAAAAAAATTGAGAGAGAGAGAGAGTTGGGCAGAGTTAAAAAAAATCTTTAAATTTTCTTATCCCTCACACGGAACCTTTTAATATCTATAATTTTGGAAATTGAAAATTGTTGATTTTTACTATTTATAAAAAGATAAAAATTGTATAGATTCTTTAATGTAATAAAATTAAGATTTAAAAAATATTCTTAATTGAGATTTTTTTTTTTCTTCAAAAGATATGCAATAAATACTAATAAAAATATATATGTTTTTAACATATTTAATTAATTTTTATCGGCAGCTCAAAACAAATTTAGATAATTCATTTCATACTACATATACAAATCTAACATAAATAATCAATAACCAACTATAACTTATTGTAAAATATGTGATATAAATGTCAAATTAATTATAAAAAAGATTATTTTGATATTATACATAAAACCATGAAAACATAATGAAAACTTATTTATGTTTTAATTTTTTGACAATGGATTTTCATATATATAATAAATTAATATTTATTGTCTCCTATAATATTTTTTTATATTAAAAAATTGCCAATAAAAATTTTTTCATTCCAAACTCATTTTTTTTTCTTGATCTTACTATATATATATATATATATATATATATATATATATATTATCTTATTTTGAGAATAATGATTAAATTAAAATGATTGGCAAAATATCTTATAGAGGATTATCTTTTATTATATAGTAAAATTACTATTATTACTATTGTTGTGGAAGTTTGTTTTCTCGCTTTCATGTTGTGTGGTGAGTTCTACCACTACTAAAAATAAGACTTTTTGCCACTACAAAATGTAGTTACAAAAGATGGAGAGTAGTTACAAAAATACTTTTAGTAACTAAATACCTAAAAGTAGTTACTATAGGGTAGTCACTTATAATAAGTTGCAAAAAGTTTTTTGTAACTACTTTGTAGTTACTAATGTATTTGTAACTATTTTTTGCAACTACTTTGTAGTTACTAATATATTTGTAACTACAAGTAGTTGCAAAAGAGTTTGTCATATTGTAACAAATTTGATTAAAATTGTATGATAATATTTTATGTAACCACTAGTAGTTACAAAAGGAGTTATTTTTAGTAACTACTTTGTAGTTGCAAAAAACTAGTGGCAAATGCCATTTTTTCTTGTAGTGTACCGCTATATTCTATTTCATGCCATGAATTTGGATGATTTTTGAGCTGAACATGTGTTGAGATTTGATTGTGAGCTTTGTCGAAGTTCTCTTGTAAACAAATGAACATAGCTCTAAGTGTGAGCAAATTAAATTCATAGCAACTTTGCATTTGACTTCCGAAGCATTCTCTTGTGATGCTTAAATGTCATAACCGTTTAATTAACATTGAATGTGGCAAGTGTTTATGATATATGAATGCTTTTTAGTCTGTCATTTAAATTTTTTGACACGTATTATTAATTATTTTAATTTCCTATATAATTGCAAAAAGGGTAATGTAAATGGATTTATTGACATGTGCACAAGAGAGAGCAATGCATATATATATATATATATATATATATATATATATATATATATAGCTTTTTACTGGTGAACTGTGTTTACTTGGAGCTGGGATAACTGTAACACTATTAACTGAAAGTAGTTGAATGAAAAAATGGTGTTTATTTTAGTAGTTGTAGTAGTAGTGTAGATTAAATTATATTCTCTCCGTTCCATATTAATTGTCGTTTTAGAAAATAATGAAAGAATTAAGGATGAAATATTTTGACAGATATACCCTCCTCTAATATTAGAGAATAAAGATTTGACCAAATAAAATATTTGTAATAGGTTATAAAGTAGAGATATTCTAGGATTGAGCCAGGAGAAAATTGGTAGAATGCGTGAAAAATATCTAAAACGTCAATTAATTGGAAAAAAATGAAGAAATAGCTAGAACGACAATTAATATGAAACGGAGGGAGTAATATTTAATTGAAAAAAGTGATGTGATGTGTATAAGATGATAATTGATGATCATTTGATAATTCATGGACATATTTTTTATTTAAAAAATGCATTTGATATATTTAAAATTCACAATATTTTAAATAAAATATGAATTGATAGTTTTTTTTTTTTTTATTGGGAAATAGATTTTTTTTTTGTCTGTTATGTTATGTTGTATGCTTTTCGATTTTTATCCTTTTTGTTTGACCTTTTTGAAATTTGTCCTTTATGTTCCAAAATTTAACAAATTGGTCCGATGACCTACAGTAGGTTACCTTCCGGTAATTACTGACGTGACAGCAATTTTTTAATTTTATTTTAGTTATCCGCGTGAAAAATGTGGTTACATGTCATTTTCATATTATTTGAAACATTAAAAAAAAGAAAAATTAAAAATAATATATAAAAATTAACAAATACAAAAGAAGCTAGAGAAAAAAAAAAAAAGAGAATTCTAAATAACATATAAAAAAAATATAATAAAAAAAGTTAGAAAATAAATATAAAGTTAAAAAATTGTGGAATTCTTCTTTAACAAAAAGTAAAAGAAAATCCAATTTTAAATCTAGATTTTTTTTAAGCAAAAGAGAAATTATAGTTAAAATAACAATTTGTAATTTTATTAAATAAAAGAGAAATTTTTTATTTAAATAAAAATTTGATTATTTTGTTAAATCCATTTTTTTTAATTTTAAATATGTTCATAAAAATAAAAATAAAAGAAAAAAAAAGATAGAATAAGGGGACCCACCTTCTCGCCGTGGCCTCCTCAACGACCCTTATCTTCGTGCACTTCGAATCTTTGTCGCCGCTCTTATCGAAGAATGGGTAGGGGATTACCTGTATATATTAAAAAAAAAAAGAAAAAATGAATTAAAAGGGAGATTACTTCTCGAAAAATAATCTCATTTTTATCATCATAAATTATTATTTTAAATAAAATTTCTCCTCGAAGAAGGGGCATAATAGAGATCAGGGTCGACATCTGTGATTAAATTTGAAATCTTTTATTTTAAAGAGAATTTCTTTTTTATTTAAAACATTTCAGATTATTATTTTAAATAAATTTCTATTTTATTTAAAAAGATACAAATTTTAAATTGAATTTCTTCTATTTCTGTTAAAGAAGAATTCCAATTTTTTTTAACTTTTATTTTTATTTTCTGGATTTTTTTATTTTATGTTTTTTAATTTTTATATGTTATTTTAGAATTTTTATTTTTATTTTTTAAATATTTTAAATGACATGTAACCACATTTGGCACGCGAATAACTAAAACATATAAAAAAAAACGCTACCACATTAGCAATTATTAGAAAGGTAACCTGTTGTAGAAGGTCACAGGACCAATTTGTCGGAGTTTATAATATAAAAGATAAATTTAAAAAAACGTAAAACAAAAAGGATAAAAATCGAAATAGGTACAACATAACGGAGGAAAAAAAAACTATTTTCCCTTTTTTATTTTACTTTTTCTTGTCTTTCTTTTTTTAGGTGGGTTTTTTATTATTTTATATTTTAGTTATACTTATAACCTTCCACAAGCACATCCAACCCCACAAACCACCTCACATAGGCCTTTACTATTTTATATTATTAACTAGTAGTTACCCCGTGCGCAGTGGCGGATCTAGAAATTATAAACAGGGTATGCACAATTCCTTGAAATACTAAAAGATAAAACCATACAGTTCAAAAAAATGAGGAAAAAGACTGTGAAGAAGGTGTACTGTAAGTTTCTATGTTTTAATTCTAACTAGACAAATAGTGTATTACCATTATTTAAAAAAAAAATTGATTTAAGTAAAAAGTGGCTCGCCACTTTTTGGAATTGTTACTTATTTCATCATAAGTTAGTGGGTGTGGTGGGGCCCATTCACTACAATATAATTTAATTAATAATTTCATATCTTAAAATTTTGTGAATGAAGAACAGATATGAGATATATAATATATGTACTAATTTTTTTTCAAAAAATAGGGTATGCACATGCATACCCTCTTCCTTCTGTCCGTCCGCCACTGCCCGTGCGATGCACGGGAAAGAGTTTAAATTAATATTTTTTATATACAAAAATATCATTTAATTTAGTGCTAAAAATATAACATGTTGGAATTTGAATGTGTAACTTTTGTGTGTGCGTGTGTTCTTGTTAGGAATGTTTTAATTGTCATTTTTACTCTCATAAATATATCCTCAATAACAAACATAATAACATCAAAATTCGTCATAAATAAACAACAGGAAATCAAAAAATTCAAAATTAGTAGGTTTTCTTAAAAAAAAAAAATCATGCAAAAACACAAAAGTTTTAGTATCAACATACTATAACAAAAAATTACTGGAAAAAACTAATATAGATCATTCAAGTTTCTAAAAAGACATAAATGTTAACGAATTTTGAAATACTTATTTATACACGAACCTGTAGTAGCTTTCCCATAAAATATCAAAATCTTCAATTATTCTTGATTCGTAACTCTAAAAACAACTAAGAATATACCACGATAGAAGATAGGCTTACTAAAGAGCAATCCTAGCCTGATTGCAAAAATATTAAATTGTACCATCAATTAGTATATATCGTCAATTCCAGTAGTATCACAAACTCCCACTTTTGAAAATATAATCTTGAAAATATTGAAAATAACATCGGAAAAGAAAGAAAAAGTCGGTATACAATTTTCCTCATTAGGAACTACTATAGAAAATAATAAGAAATCTACCAAGAAAATGTTTGACATTTGAAACTTTTGCAGAAAAGTAAGAAAGTAATTGCTTGCAAGATCTTCAATTCCTGAAACTCATACATGAACTATAAATGTGAAGCAAATCAGGGTATTGCTATTACTTATATAGTGGAGAATAGATTTCTCCCTAGCAATAATCAACAAAAAAAAAAAATAATAATAATAATTAAGAAGTAGGTAGCTAACGTGGGGAACTTCCATAAGCATTTTTTTTTCTCCATAAACTAATTAATTAATGTAGTACTACCTCCGTTTTTTTTTAGTTGTCATTCTAGCTAATTTATTTTGTTTGTAAATAATTGTCATTCTAGCGATGCACGGGCTATTTTTTTAAAAAGTAAATCAATATTAACATGAACAATACTTTTTATTGAAAACACATTTTTATTTGATAATATATAACAAAAAAGGAAATGGTTAAAATTTTTTACAAAGAAAACTTTTGTGTTCTTTTGCAGTGTTATTCATTCAATGCCTCTTACTCCGGAAAATCAGTAATTTCCACTAATAAAAACACATTTTAATTTTTTCACGAATTTCTTACTCGTATCTTGTTCCAGTTTGTTTTTTTTTTTTTTTTGTTTTTTTTTGTTTTTTTTAATATCTTGTCTCTATCAAAACATTAATATTAAATTATGATAAATTTTGAATAGACTACACTGATTGGTAATAATAAATAAAGCGAACATACATAATCCAGAATCCGATATCAGTTAATAGAATTGAGAAACAAATAATCTTAAGGATTATTCTTATATAAAATATTTTATTAGTTTACGTACAAAACATCTTCTATTAGAAACAAACATAATTTTCTTTTAAGGATTATTCTTATATAAAATATTTTATTAGTTTACCTACAAAATATCCTCTATTGGAAATAAATTTTAAGGAAGACATAAAAAATACAATCTTATTTAGGATGAACTGAATCTTCATAGTCCATACGATGAGCTCATTCATATAAATAGAGTTGGATTTGGATTTAGAATTTTAAAAGACATAGATGACTTCAAATCTTTCAATTTTTTTATCTAATAATCTCCTATATCCATAAGATGAGCTCATTAATATAAATAAAGTTGGATTTTAATTTAGAAAATTAATGGACTGAACTAATAAAATACTTTATATAAGAATAATCATTAAGAAAATATATTCTTTTCTCAATCTTATTAAATTGTATTGCAATTCTGAATAATATATCTTGGTTGTTTGTTTATTATTATTAATCAGTATGATCTATTCCAAAATTTATTATAATTTAATATTAAGATTTTGGAAGAGAGATAGAGAGAAGAAAAAAACAAATAAAATTATTTTCGAGAGAAGAAATAAAACGGATAAAATACTTTACAGATAAAATAATTTTGGGAAAAGATAATATTATACTGCGGAAAAAAACTAAAAAAACTGATTTTGTGGAATAAGAGGCGTGAAAGGAATCAAAAATATATTTAGGCGTGTTTTTTTTTGGTGGAATGTGTTAGCTGACCCAACATATCATGGTAGGCTCTATAAGAAAACTCACTGGTGGTTCCATATCATTATTGATATATAATAATCTATATATAGTTTGATACATAGCTTTTACAATTTAGAAATTCTTGAGATCAATCAAGCGGCCATACTTTTGCCCTTTTTATAGGAGTATAGAAAATCAGAAATCATATTTGAAAGATTTTGGAATGATCTGGACATTCTGTAATCAGATATCTTCAATTAAAGATTACATATTATTGTATATTAAAAAATTGATAAAATCACATCTATATTTTGGTAAAGCTATGGTAATTCATATATTAATATACAGATCATAATTATAATTTATATTAAAATAAAAATCCGGTCTATAATGAGTATTGATTTCGCTAATCATTCCAATTATGTGATAGTTCTAAATTTATATGTGGTATCATTTTATAGTTGTTATCAACCAATCTGTATATTAAATTTATTTTGTTTATAAGATAATATTTTGGAACTTTTTTTTGCAATAGTTCATGATAGTTCTTAAATGGAATATTTCTTCTTAAAAGTCTTGCGTATAGTAAACGTTTTCGACTGAGTTTTATCAAAGTTTAATTGTAAACATAATTGTAATGACAAAAACGAAATACTGTCATAAAATTAGAATTTCAATTGAAGTTGATACATGAACTTATTTTTGCAGAAATTAAAAAACTAAATTCTGCTACAACATTTTATTTTTGATCATATTCATCAAGGCATTATATTTTATTACTCCCTCGTCCCATATTGAGAGTCATGTTTTTAAAGGTACAACATTTTATTTTTGATAGATTTGATAAAGTATACAATGCTCTGAAATCATAATTTTGGTACTTAGGTCTTATTTCATTTTTTTTTCCTTTAGCATATTCAATCATATGTAACTAATTCATAAAATTCAAGTTTTCAATTTAATTAAGCAGGACTCTCTTTTTAGGACAATTGTTTTTTAAACTGGACACTTGTTATGGGACGTGAGAATTATTATTATTATTATTATTATTATTATTATTATTATTATTATATCTTTCTTATTCTATCCAAAAAGTATGGGGAAGAGAGTTCCCATGTTTGCCCTTCATTAGTTTGATTTTCCATTTGCATGAAACTTTGCGCCCTTTTTTATTTTCCTTCTGCCATAATTTATAGTCTTTTTATTGCTGCAAATATTGGTGTGATTTTCCTCTATCCTACATGATGGTACTCTGATTCACCACCCCCATGACTCCATCCCATCCGGGGATGGACACTGCTCTAAAAGTTTCCGTCCACCTCTAATTAATTTTCACTTATGTGCATGGATGTAAAAGACGATCTAACTAGGTCGCCTAGGCGTTAGGCGGCCCTAACCGCCCCGAGTTGTTTGGCCTGGGCGCTGCCTAGGCCGCCTAGACAGCCTAGGCGGTTAAGGCGGTGTGGACGTTTTTCGATTTTTTTATTTTTTATTTTAAAAAGGGCTCAAAACGACGTCGTTTTCATTTATTTTATTATGTTATTGACTTATTGTTATGTCTTTGCCGACATTATTGTCTTGTTTAATTGTTTTGGACGTAGTAATTGTCTTATGTTGATCTCTTTTTATTTTAATTTTATGTTGGCTTCTTATATATAATAAAGTTTATATATTTGAATTTTCTTTTTAATACAAATCATTCATGGCAAAAAAATTAGAAGCTTTTTTAAAATATTAAACAAATTGATTGTAGTGCTATATCATGATTATTTTCAATATATATATATTTTTATATAATTTTTGAATTAAGTAATAAATTAAAAATGCAAAATAAATTAATTTCTAGGCGGGGCCTAGGCGCTAAGCGGCGAAATTGCTCCGCCTCTGCTTTCCGCCTTCTGCAACCTTGCTTATGCGCTAAACTACCATCACCCGTTTACATTTTTCCCAACTTCTCCCTGTTTAATTATGTTTATATCCCGTTTATTTTGTTTAGATCCCGTTTAATTCCTTCGAAGCCTTAATTAAACACTAATCTCAGTCTACCACCTGACCATCATCTAACATCTTTTACAAGAGTAGAAGTGGGGAGGGGAGGGGAGGTGTGTGTACATTTATGTTCTTTGCAAGAAAAAGTAATCTTGGAAATGCTTAAATGAAATTATGAATACATTAGTTGTTGGAGTAGATTCACTTAGAAAGTTATCCAAT
The DNA here is from genome assembly GCA_958295605.1 of Ajuga chamaepitys. NCBI lineage: Eukaryota > Viridiplantae > Streptophyta > Magnoliopsida > Lamiales > Lamiaceae > Ajuga > Ajuga chamaepitys. The sequence goes on from OY282507.1 coordinate 52,233,074, forward strand.
ACTACTCTCTCCGTCCCACTCGAATTTGCATACTATTTTTTTCGTTACGTCCTACACCAATTTGCACACTCTTAAAAAAAAAAGTTTTCTCACAATCTCCTCAATCTCCACCTTTAAAAAAGTCAACCAAAAAGTAAAAGCAAGTTTTTCTTAATATACGTGCCGGATCAACCGTGCAAACTCACGCGGGACGAAGGGAGTATATAACTATCTAGAAAGAATCTCAAGAGAAGGTTCTTGAGAACCCATTAACACAAATAAATATATAAAATCATTCTTACTGTGCCCGAGGTAACAGACAAGTTCTTCTATTTCAAATTATATTTCAACTTGTATTTTATAGTCTTCACTTCATGTCACGTATATAAAATGATATTATAAATATACACGTGGCGTGTGATGAAACTTATGAATACAAGATGAAACATGATTAGAAATAGATGATCTTCACCGCTGGTTGACACAAAAACATAACATGAGGGGAGGCGATTGCGCCGAAATTTAATTTTAGGGGGACCGTTGCACGAGTAAAGCATATATATTAATATTAATATACTAATAAAATTGAGACTAAAAGTAATTTTTTACTAACATTATACTCTAAATTTTGATGTATTCCGACAATTTTTTATATTAATACTCATACACTTACATGTTTATAACCACCACCACTCCTCCCTCCAAAATCTATCGCTAGTCTGTAAAGACTTGAGTTCCGTCATTGATTTTAAATAGGGGATGTTCTTACCACTTGAACCAACCTAATTCGTTGAAAGAATTACCTTAAATCACTGATTTGGAGTGACTTAACTTCTGTCGTTGATTTTAAGCAGGGGATGTTCTTACCATTCGAGCGAACATAATTCGTTGAAGCAACTTTTTTGTTCAATAAGAAAGAACCTAATTCTACATTAAAGGAGAAGAACAATATATATATATATATATATATATATATATAATACCACATGTGGATATATATTTTCTGTGCTTGCTAGCTAAAATAAATATATCAATCATACAACTTTCAAACGATTCCTTCCAAAAAAAACAATAATTAATAAAAAAGTAAAATCCCACATGAGCACATATCCTCTATGAGTGGGGTTTGGGTGCACCATGTGCATAATAATGTTATGGTGCACCACGAAAATAGTATTTTTTTATGCATTTAAAATATAGTTGATTTACTCATACGATATGGTTGATTTACTCATACAGTATATCACTATCAGTATGGTTGATTTACTGACTTATAAAATATGGTTGATTTGCACTTAAGGTATGATTGATTTACTTATACAGTAAGGTTAATTTACTCATATAGTATACCACTATCAGTATGGTTGATTTACTAATACAGTATGGTTGATTTACTGACTCATAAAATGGTTGATTTGTTCATAAAGTATTGTGGTGCACACAGGGGCGGAGCTACGGGCGGTCCGTATCGGGCTCCAGCTAAGTACAAAATTTGTGGAACCTTAATTTTAAATGTATATTTTTTACTATTTTATTATTTAGTACTCTAAATTTTAATTAAGCCCACCTCATTTAAGTCGCAACTTCACCGGATGCTAATAAAATTTTAATGTCTCAGTCCAAACCATTTATAAATCCTGGATCCGTCCTGGGTTGACAATAAGCCTATTATGCACCTTGTGCACACGAGTTTTCGCCATCCTCTATATATACCATCCCCATATTCACCACTTCTCACTAAAAACCCCCCTCAAAATCCTACAAGCCCTATTCGAAATTTCCGGTGTATGGGTGTTCAACAACGGCGTCGTTCGACTCGACCGGAACGACGCAGGCTCCCGCAGCAGGAAAATGCTGGTCCATGCACCCTCAAATGAGGTGGTGTCATCATATTATGTTTTAGAAGTTAGAACAGAAGCTTATGTCATTCGGGTGGGAGAGGTACTATGATGATCCTGATCTCCTGCAATTCCGCAAGAAATCCACCACTGATTTGATTTCGTTACCAAGGGATTTCAACAGGTTCAAATTCGAGCACATGTACGACATTGTTGACAAGAATCCGAACGAATTCGAAGTTAAGGATGTGTAGTTTTTGTGGTTGGTTTAGGGTTTGGTTTGAGTGTTGTTGTAAGTTTGTGACTTGATTTTTTGTGTGTGTGTGTGGGTGTGTTTCTTTTTTTGGGTTTGGGAGGGTTTTGGGAGGTGAATAAGCTCATGAGATCATCTGTTACACTTTGATGTTACATCTTGTGTTTCACCATATTCACTAACCGACATGTATATGGTATGATGTCACAAATTAATATATCACCTAGTGAATTGGATGTGACAGAGGATGAACACATATTGTACAAAGAATCCGAATTGATGCATAAGGGGGGCTAGAGTTCAAGCGTTGAATAAAAATTTTTAGGATTTTTTTTTTTGGCGAAAAGTTTGATCCTAACAAGATGGAATTAATAAGGTGTTGTTGAATGTTGGAAAGGGTTGTAATAAGAAGATTGTGTGGTTTTATGGGCAAAGGGTGTTATTTGGTTTGAGTGTTGTTGTAACTTAATTTTGTGTGGGGTTGTTTTGGCGTTTCGGTCTTCTTCTACATAATAATTCTACATGGAGTACTACATTATTGGATAACTTTACTAATCACCAAACGTCTATTAATTACTAGAAGTATTGACTAAGAAGGAAATTAAATTAATTACATTGCCAATGGTGAGTCAGCAAGCACTACAATTAAAATGGTCTTTTTAAACAACAAAAATGGTCTCGAATAATGAGTATTTATTACAACTTATGATAAGTGATATTAAATAATGAGTATTTGTCACAATTTTATTGTAGTCTCAATAACTCGGACGCAAATAATATATTTGTGACCACTAAAGTGATCTCAAATGCGTCTAAAATATTGTTTGCAACAACTAGTTGTCTTTAAAAGTAATCTTCAAATGGTCTTAAATAATTTGCAGAGAGATTTATGACAACAAGTGATCACAAATAATTAATGATGTAGGAGAAAATGTAGAGTGATTTTGTGGGGAGATTTGAACCGGATTTTTGGATTTTCATAAAGGGACTAAGAATGATTTTTTTAGTGCAAAGTTTGATTATAAAAAAATGGAATGAGGGGTTAAGTGTTGTAATGTAGAACATTGTATAGTTTGTAGGAAAAAAGAGAGATTGATGCTATATAATTTTGTAAAGACGGCACTGTTCCATACTGTGAACGGTGCCCCAATACGGAGAGATTCTTAATTATCAAGTGAGTATTTATTCTAAAATTAATTAGTGATAGAAGAAGTGTCTCACTAAACTTATAATGGTTCTCTCTTTTAGTATTTAATCAACGTGGGATAATTCACATGTGAACGTCTATCATTCAATTTAATATTCCAACAAAATGTACCTATGTTTTTTGCATTATTGTCAAGCATTATTAGTTTGCTAGATGATTTTTTCTTTTCTTTCTTTTGCATTTGCATTTGTGTGTATGATATTTTGAGATTAAAGCTTGTGTAAGATTATCTTCTACAAGACAAAAATTACATAAAAAAAAAAATGTTACTTTTATTAAAAAAGTTGTTATTTTTTCAATATTGTTGCTTTTGTAGAAATGTTAATAATGCAATGCGCGGGTGAAATACTATTAAATTAATAAAACATTGAATGAAATTGTATTGAGCATTTTTTCTTACAACTAGAATTGGCATGTGCGGCACTTAGTATATTAATTTTAGAAATTATATTTTGGTACTTGTTTTTTTTATTTATTTTTTTACTTTAAACAATTTTGAAATACTTTCAGCGGGAAGTATTCAGAGAATATATCATTTTCTCGGAGAATTGTATAAGTGAATTATAATGTTATCACAAGACCACTTCTTTCCTGTATCATTAAGTGAAACTGATCATGTCTCAATAGTAACCTATTTAAAAAAAAAATTACAAATTTTGTCGTAAAATAGTGTAATTATTAAAATGTCAGTTTAAGTAAAAGTCGAAACATATTATGTAGAATGAGAACTACAATCTTTGTACTAACTTAATTAATACTCCCTTTGTCCCGGCTTAATTTGCCTACTTTGACCGGGCACGGAGGTTAAGAAAAAACAGATTTTGTGGAATCTTTGACTTTTTCAAATGTGGAGATTAATGGTGGAGATTTTGAGGGTGGAGATTGTGAGATAAATTTTCTTTTATGGGTTGACAAATTTATTTGGGACAAACAGAAAAGGCAAGTAGACAAATTAAGCCGGGACGGAGGTAGTAACAAATAATATAAGTAACCCAAGGGAGATTGTAACATCACAAATTTGCCATAGTACGTATAAATGAATTGCTTCAAATTAATTTCTATGAAACTATTCATCCATCTTAATTAAAAAGAAAAAGAGAAAAAGGGGAAATAAAAAACCTATTTGTATTGAAAATTATTTCGAAATGACGTAATTCTTTCTTTTTACAGATGCACTTGTTTCTATTTTTCTCCTTCTTGATCTTCCTTGTTATCAAGGCTTTTTTTGTTGTGATTTGTTAAAAAATTGCTTGAGTGTTTACTCATTATTACTCTCTATTTGAATTTTGTCTTTTATTTTTCTCTTGGCTCTCTTCCTTTCTTCTTCTCTTCCGTTGTTGCAGTTTGTTCATGTTGTTTTTTATTCGATATTGTTTTTATTTTCTTTCCTTCAACTTCTATAGTGCTATCCTCCAAAATCGAAGTTGTATTTTCGTACCCCTCTGTTTTCTCTTTTGTGATCTCTATGATATCATCATCACTTTCAATCTGAATGCAATATTCTACTTCGTTGTTTCTTCTTCTCTTTTATTCTTGTAGTTTTTTCACCATCTTGTTTTTCTTTGTTGTTCGCCTTCTTTTCTTCCTTTCCACTTTTGTAGTTTTTTCCTCATATTTTGTTGTAGTCATATCTTTCTTGCTCTTCCTTTTGTTGTGTGGTTTCTATTAATTCTATTGTCTCTGCTATTTGCGTTCAATTTTCATTTGATAACTTTATTATTTTGATTTTTTGTGATCAAGAACCTCACGTCATTTGCATTCTGCAAGATTAATTTTCTGTAATATTTGGATTAATTTTCTCCCTGTATTAAATTTACCTTAGTAAGATTACATTTTTAAATCAATGTACGAACTTATTAGTATGGTTATTACAAAATAATTTATTATCTTTTATATGGATTTAATGTACTCATGTGTTGAGCATCCAACATATACTATTGATATCTCATCTAACATGGTTATTATTGCGTTATAGATTCAATAATGAACATTTAGTTTTATTACGCACTTGTAGTAGTTTATTAAATATCATTTAATATTAGTTTGTACGTCAGTATGAGAATATCACGAAGATTATATTATAGACATATTTATACCATGGTATTGTTTTTGTTGGCTCATCGTAGCACTTGTTGGATATTGCAATAGTCTCACTTTTGTGCTCTGATCTAGTGCAAATTTTGCAGGAGTCATACCATATATCTTCCTCATGTTCAACACCTTCATCCACTCCGGTAAAATAGTAGTAGGTATCCTATTAATAGAATCACTGTTAAATTAATTGATCTCTTAATTTAATTGAATGATTTTTTAGCAGATTTCTTAATATATGTTTGTAAACAATATTACAGTGCACGATTATGTATATTTTTATTTTATTTTTCTTATTATAGTTTTTTGTCTACTTATATTTTTTGTTATTTTTATCTTTGTCAAACCTTCCTTTTGTTTTATGAAATCTTCAAGTGTTTTCTCCTTTGCATTATTTATCTTTTGAATCATTGGTAGTTTGCAGGCATCCAAAGAATCCTGAATGGTGCATGTCCTCTAATGTTTGTCCTTCATTTTTTGTCATATATTCCCATAGATTTACTTTTATGAACAAATTATATTGATTACATAGTATAGTAGGACAATAACTTTATAACATTATCAATGAATCGTGTTTTCCTGGACTGCCTCTCTCTTCCTCTTCGCCTCCGGCCCTCTCTCTCTCTCTCTCTATGTGTGTGTGTGTGAGTAATTACTAATATAATTTTAACTTAGTGTTTCTTCATGATAGTAATCTATCTCTTATCTTTGAGTCCGTTTTTATGAGTACGAATTTTCATGCATTTCTTTTACCTTGTCAACATGTAGGTATCTGCACATTTTTTATGATGTTAAAAATACTTTTAAATATTTATTTTATTTGAATTTGATGTAATAGTTGGAGAAATTTTACATACCAAATCTTTCCTTCTGTTTGTACTTTTGGGTACGTCAACTTCACAAAATTGTGGGTGATATTAAGAAATTACAATATTGCCCTTAGAATATTTAAACTTAAAAGAGATAAAATAGGTCAAACATAGATTGGCTAAAACTTAAGGCACTGCCGGACTCCTTGAACTTTTCGTTGAATTGATTGAGAATTTTACGATAGCGGTTTTGGAGCCGTGTACGCTGCGCAACAAATGACCTTTGCTGAAGTGATAATACGCCTCGTAGCACCCATCCCGACAAATTAAAAAGAAAAGCTCTACATATATTTTCTATAAATTTTCTCCCATTCTGTTTGTAAAAATGAGGTACAACTTATCCGAATTCAAAAGCTCAGGTGTTTTATTGGACACAAATAGTTCAGGTGCGACTTGAGCTTGGGCTAAAAACCTAAAAGTTGGAAGACCTATTTGTACATTTTCCCTGTTTTTCTCTTCTTCCAACTATAGAGTCCAATCAAAAGTTAAATTTAAACGACACAATATAGTTGAATAATTTGTTATATACATTTTAGTAAATGTGTACACATAAAAATATATTTTGTTTTGATATATACTTGAGAACAACAATCTATGATTTGAGGAATGTTTCGATATCTCGACTTATTGGACAGTTATGTTAGAATGTCACAAATATACAATACTAAAATAGCCGATGATATAACCTTTATATTTAGTTTTTTCGTTTATAGGCAGCATTTTTAGGCATTATTGTTATGTTGATGCAACGGTAGTGCGTGTGAACCCTCTTTTCATCAATCGGAGTTTGAATCATGCTGGTAGTTGTTTCCGTTTTTGTGTTTTGTTATGGCGGAGTTTGAATCATGTTGGTAGTTGTTTCCGTTTTTGTGTTTTGCTATGGCAGATTTTAATTTGTTTTCAAGATAAAGCTTATTTTTTGCCACAATCAGGATTGGAACTCAGCCCTAATATTAATTTTATCGTGTAATTACCAGTTTGGTTATTCAATATAGTTTTAAAACTTTCAAAAAATTATATTTTATTATAGGTATATTTTTTTCTTTGTCCCATGCTTTCCGTATCTAGGTCATTTTTTTCTTGCGATAATTTTTTTTTTTAATGCAAATGCCTCTTTCCGAAATATTAAAAAATCATACGTATCACTACAAAATCGTAGGTATTATATCTTTTTATTTTATGTATTTTTTATTTTACATTATGTTTGGCGTTGTAGAATTTTCAATATTAAATGACGTTTCTATAAATTATATACCGTACCCCCAATTTTAAATTACTGACACCACTGATGACAAACAGATATGTCCTTGTCAACGAAAACATGCGATCTCAGAAAACTTAACTAACGTGAATTGTTGGTACATTTTAGACTCACCACCAAACTCTTCTGCAACGTCTTTGAGTTGGAGACTGGTTTTCCCTTTTTCTTTCTCTGTTTCCTTTGTTTCATCCTCTCGGTCATGATTTTCAGAAGCAACACCGCGTTCTCCTGCTCGTCGACCACTTTCAACGGATTCATTGTCCTCAGAAATGTTGTGCATATTGATGATTCTTTTGGTTGAAATATCCATGTTTAAATTTAACTGGAACAGTATCCGCTTGCAAGTTTAACTTAGGGAAAGTAAGTTTGTCCCTGTCCAAATAAGAATAAATTATTGGTCAAATTTAATCCTATTACACGTATGAACCAAAATCACTTCACTAAGCAAGTTTATAGATTACTGATTCTTTGTACATAATTAGGATATTAGAAACAATTATAATTAGAATGCAATTAGGATTAGAATTAGGATCCGAACTTAATGATTATGATAAGTTAAGAAATTACAATATTTGTCCTTAGAATATTTAAACTTAAAAAGAAAATAGGCCAAACATAAATTGGGCGAAACTTAAGGCACTTTTATATTAGTGTATAGATGTATAGATGTAAAGATGTAAAGATCAATGTAAAATAATACCCCCTCCTTCTCATAAAGATATACTTACAAAATTTCACAGAAAACATTAAAGTTTATTTGTATTAACTTTTACACCCCAACGTCTCGTTTAATGTATAAATATATTTGCTGGATGTCAAAAATATCAAGATACTTTAATTAGGTAAACATAAAAATGAACAAGTAATAGTATGTTTAACATAGCAAACGAACTATCTTTGTTTGACTGACTAAAATGAAACTATTACTCATCATTTTTCACAATGTAATAATATAAAAATAAAAATCATCGTTCACCAACCTATTAATAATATAAATCACAATGGATCTATTGATTTAATATCTAAACTACACATTCTATCATACTACTATATTGCAATACAAGCATCATTTTAAATGTACGCATAAATTAGGAAAACTTTATCACAGCATCCCCAATTTTATCACAGAACACGTCTCAAGAGGGATGGTATTGTATTATTAGAAAACGTACAACACGAATTTCTTTCTTACAATAAATTTATAAATATTTTTTAAAGACAATTTTATGAAAAATACATACATGTTCATTGCATACTGGCAATACTAGTCTAATAAACATATCATACACCAGACACACTATACAAACAACAGGGAGCAAAGTAGCATCAGCGAACACTGATAAAAAAATAAGTTGACAAGTTTAGAAACAATGTAGGGATCTATGAACAACCAAAGCATTGCCGTACGGAGAAAAAGCTCGACTGTGTAGGTTGTTGCGGCTCAGGCTCAAGGTTTTTACGCGGAAGATGTTTAAGAAACGCATTCACAGCTCCCGTCACCCCATCTTCATTTTCCATTGCCTTTGCAAGTTCAACGGCACGCTCCTTCACCTGCACACAATCAAGCTATGTTAATAAAGACGAGGAGAAAGTAATCAACGTTTATTTCACCCCTTGTTGAAGCATGTAATCTTGCAAGCTCATAACAGCGAGTAGGAGAAATGAAGGTTTGGGCTCTAAAATGTGATGTCGACAAATCGTAATGAAACAGGCGAGGGGAATAAGAAGATTACCTTGGGGTCTAGCATAAATTTGATTGCATTCACTAACTTTGGAAGTGAAAATTCTTCAACTGGGATTGGAGGTGGACCTACACCTCTTGCATGGACTCTCTCTCCCCAGAAGGGTTGGTCACCGAAGAAGGGGATGATAGTAGTCGGACACTGTTTCCGACCAAAAAGAAATACACGCACACAACAAAGGAATTAGTCAATAACAGTCACAAGTGCAGAAAGTTAAACAACACCATTTCATGAGAATAGTTACCGCAGCTTTAAGGCCGGCAGCTGTTGTTCCTGCACCCCCGTGATGAACCTATTCAGGCAACAGAAAGTGTCTTATTTAAGAAGTATAACTTAGTTATTAGTTGAAGTTTTATAATAGCTATATGACCATGACAATTTTGAGAGAAGCGCGATTAAGATAAGTCAAATTCAAGCGCATAAGTGAAAATTTATACACTAGTGAAACATGACATTTTTTTGGGATGGAGAGAGTAACAGGTCGTAACCAATAATGTAAGTATGCAAGAACAGGATAAATAATAAAAGGGATCTTGCAATGGGAGCATCAAGTCGATTATGCAATCCGGATTAGCTATAGTTATAGCAGAAATTCCTTACCCAAACAAAAGAATGTAACTAAGTACACAAAACGAGGCACTGATACCAAGAAAATGACAACTAACCACAGCTGAACATTGCAAGAAAAGCCAGTCATGGGGACAGTTGTCCAGCAGATAAACAAATTCCTTTTCTTCTGCCACTGTGAACAAGCATTGGATTCTGAATGAGTTGGGATATATATATTCAACAGAAATCATGTCGAGTTAGCGAAAAAGAAGAAATTAAGGAAACTCACAGTCGCCAAGGCCACCCCACCCTTTGTTTATTATGCCCCTTTGTTTAGTTATTTCTAAAGCCTCAACAATTATTTGCGTCATTTTTTCTGGTTCTTGAACAGGCTGGGACAGTAGAAAAGCAGGTTAGGTTGGAAATAGTCATACTTAAAGGAAAACACGGAAGGTGCTACACATGAAAGCCTTAATGAAAATAATATCAGCAATTTTGAGAAAAGCAGAATATAAGCAAGAAAAGAATAAATTACAGACAAACCTTGAAAAGAAAAGATTGCTTTATATATATATATATATATATATATATATATATATATAAAACTGTAACAAATATTCATTCTCCATAATGTGATTTCCATCAATAATCTTAATTTGCACAATAATTTTCTACATGTTGAGAAGTTCAAGTAAATAATTGAAGCAATAACAATGATCAATGATCCATAATCTTCTAGTTCCAATTAAACAAGAGCTCTAACATACCCAAAAGGCAAACTCCAAAAAACATGTCAAGACACTCTTTTAAACAAAACATCAACAAAAGGATGACCTTAACGATATAGATTAGTAACATAAAAGAATGAAATAAATCAAATAATAGAAAATCAGGAAACTCTAATGATACATGAGAGTGTGGGGTACTCACAAGGCTGCCAAACCCAATATATATAGGCTTTGGACCAGCTTTAAGCCAATCTAAAAGTGAATCAGGCGGCTGATAATTTGAAGCAAGATCAAGAAAGCAAAATCCAACCACATCAATCTTTGGACCCCAATCTGCAAAAAAAGTTACCGCGTCAAAGCTCAATGAAACTGTTATCATACTAGGCATGGATTAAACAACAGAACTAATAAGCTGGATCAGGAGATCAAAAAAGGATCACTAGTTCGAAAATTATGGTATCAATATGGCTGTCTGATTCACTTGAAAAAAGTGCTATATATCTTATAAATTGTGATGATTCTAAGAATATGAATACCTTTTGGTTTAGGAACAAGGTGAGGACTCCATATATATCCATGCGGTATTTCTGACTCAGAGCCTTGTGATCCACTCAAGTATGTAACTGGCCTTAGCTTCAGCTTTTTTTTCCTAACATCATTTATCATGTCCCTTATTCCTAACCAGATCAAGGAGTCAACAATCTGATAAGATAACTGCAAAATACATTCACCAAAGAATTTATTACAGCTCAACTATATGAAGGTTTTGAAAAAATAGGAAAAATGAAAGAAATACTCATCCAGACGCACTCTATATCCAGCTGATTGCTTAACACGGGATAAAGGATGGGGAAATTCGCTTGTTGGCCTGGCAGAAAATCACTATCATTTAGAAAGACCAGTGATGATTAACATATTATAATTTTTTTATGACTCCAACTTAAGTTGTTTAACGAACCAAAAATAACAAATATACATATGAAGAAAAGATCCCAGAAGGCTTACGTCCAGGGCATCGTGAAAAATATATGAATAGGTATTTTTAGTGCCTCCGCAACATGTGTATGCCCTGTAACCATTTCAGTGTTAGTAGGAATCCAACTAAAAGTTAAAAATATACACCAATTCTTAAAATAAGATTATAAACTAGAGACGGTTTTGATAAACTGAATATATTAACACAATTACATCTCAAAATCCAAAATACTTAATAAACTCAATTACATCATAGCATTTTTCCTCAATTCTTTGTATTTGAAAATCATTTCATAATAGCTTTGTTGCTAATATTTTGAAGTTCATCTTTTTTTGTTTATGTTACTAAACAATCGTCCAATAGCATGTCGCCTTTTTAGGTTTGAAGCGAACTCTTAAAGATATTCGTTGCCGACGATTCTTTCTAATTTAGTAGAGGTGAGACAACTTACTAAGAAATAAACTAATAGAAAAACTAACTATAGCTTAATCTGATAATTCATATTATACGTCAATAATCAAATTATATAACAGAGTTAAAACAAAACAAAACTTCTGCATTCTTCTTTTAGCAAAAAGAAGGAAACTTACTCCCTTAAGTACAACACACACAAAAAAAAGGTAACAGTGAAGCTATTTAATATTTAGAATTTACCTCAAGATTGGCGTCTTTAATGTCTATTCATAATATAGGATCAGCACATAACTCCAAAATAGACAAAGAAGAGGCAACCAAAAAGAGTACTGGACATGATCTTGTGGATTGAAATGATTGAAGTTTTTTTATTTGAAATGATCTTGTGGACAAAAAAAGAAATTAAGAATGACAAAGATCGAAGAACAAATTTGTCTTCAACAATTCAAGCCTTCAGCGGGAATTTGAACAAACAATAAAGAAATTAATCTGAATAAAACTAAGGCCGGGATAAGCACACGTCAGACATATTTATATATAGAAAGAGAGAAGTGAGTTGTAACTTTTCAGCATAAACAATTAACTCTCCCTCTTCGTTCTACTATAAATCTTCTCACAGTTCAGGTTGGAATCTTTGATCCTATAGATCGTGACAATGTGGCCTCAAGAGCAAAGATCCAGCTCACTTCCGCAGATACCGTGGCTAAAAATAACAATATTGCATGCACTGGAGACAACAAATCATGGGCTATTCAACAATCAGAACTATTTCGAAATCAGACAGAACCTAACAAAAGACAGGAGGGATTTCAAAGGATGCATGCTTGGGCATAAGAATATGAGATATCATATCAGACAAAATTATAATGCAGTATTTACGGAGATCAGCACGATACAAGGTAATGAAATTGGGAATCCTAACTTTCCTAATCCTATTGTGTTGAATGCATAAAATAACGAAGAACCAAGTGCACTAGTTTCTATCATGATTAAGAAATCAGAAAGGGAAATGTGAGATACCTAAACTTTATTGTCCAAGGTCTAATTGATATTGAGTAAGGAGAGAAATATTCTTATTCAACCAAATGTGTGATAATGAGATAATTATGAAAGCTGCTGCGAATACGGAAAGACAGGCTGATCACTGGTATGTGGACAATGTAGAAGTTAGAGAAACTTGTCTTGGGAATGATTTTCTGAGCTGATGCCTACTCAGTTCACTAATCTGATGGGATTGATAACATAGAGCAATTTGACAAGCTGAAGCAAAGGTGAATATGCTGGAGTATATAATGGAGTTTGAAGATGTTAAGGCTTCAATGGTGGGACTTCAGATGAGGAGTATTTCATAAAAAGCATTGTTAGTGGACTGTTGGCTTAAACCAGAAAAAAGCATAGGTAGTGGACTTTGAAGTTCATGAGTAACATGCCAGCAGCTGCGAAGTACTTGCCAGTATAGACAGAAAAAATGGATATGAGGGAGAACAGAGAATATATATAACACTTGCGATGAGTTGTAATAGGGCATAGGCGCGAGAGGTTGTTTGTAACAATTGAAGAAGAGAAAAAGAACTTATCAGAAGTGGTGCTGTGGGATGAGGAAAATCAGGCAAGTAAAGAACCGCTGATATCATACCATGCATTGGCTGGACTAGCGGCCCCCGATACCATTAACTCAGAAGGCTGAAAAACATAAGATAACCATATTGGTGGATACATGTAGTGCTCATAGTTTTCTGGATCCAATAGTAGCTAATAGAATAGGAAGTGAGGTGGAATATAAAAATCAAATGACTGTAGGGTAGCTGATGCTAGAAAAGTAAAAATATAATGCTAAGTGCCCAAGACAAGCAAATGGGGCCCATAAGTCATTACATCAGTTACATTACTCAAGCAACGAGGCCGTTGCATGGGATAGGGGTGAACATGTTGAGGCAACTAGGCCCACTGCTTGTGATTCTGAAAAGCAGAAACAAGGTAGAAAGAGTGGACGAAGAAGGATTACCCCACCTTCGAACCACTATACTTCTTTGTGTGCTTATTTTCTTTTATCTTTATTTATCTTATAATTGTTGCTGTAACATACTATTTTTATCATCTTGATTTGAAAACTGTTGCACAAATTCCGTTGTGCATAAAAGTCATAAGGCATTACTTGCTATAAGTCTCGAAAAGAACAGAATGCTGTAAGCAGACTATTCTGTAGTCATTACTCATAAGGCATTACTTTCTAAAGGCTAGAGGCTAGAGTTTATTCACCCTCCTCTGAACCTCTACCACTTGGAACCAACACAAACTATCCCCAGGTCTTAGTTCAATGGTCCCATCTACGTGAAGCAGAAACTACATTAGAGGATTACACCACAAACATTGCCAAATTTCTTCACTTGGGCCTTAAGGGTAAGGCTCATTTGAGGGGGGGGGGTACTATTAGAGGATAACTCACGCCTCATTTATAAAGTGAACGTCGTTGTTTCTCTACTTTTATTACATTTTAACATTATATAGCCGCGCATTGCAGCATCTATTAGTTAGGTTAGTTAACTTTATAGCTGTCTGCTACGCAGTAGTAATTTTCTATTTCTCACAGACGTAGTTTCGATGTCATTAGAAATTAAGAGTGCACCCTTGGCCCTTACTTTGGTCATTCCGTGATTTTCATTTTATATGACTAAGGATAACTAATCTTTCATGTGATCCTTAGGGCTCATTTGGTAGCCCATATAAGGGGCGAGTAGATTTTAACATCGGTTTGGTAGCTCTTACAAGCCCTTCACTAAAATAAGGCCCGGTAGAAAACTGTACAAACCCCAGTAAGTAATCCGGTCAATTTTTTGACCATATAACTTATACATGTTGCTACAATAACTATGATAAGAGTTTCTCTCTAAAATACCCTTATCTCAAAATACGCTTCCGATGTTTTATTAGGTGGGGGTATAAGTATACATTCACTCTCGCCTTAACTAGACCGTTGTATGGGCTATCAAACAGATGAGAGTAAATAATACTGACATACAATACACCCTACCAAATGATAACATGTTATACTATCTAAACCATCTAATGATAGCAACTAACTCATTATCTTATATGAACTACCAGATGAGCCCTTAGAGTAACACGCAGAATACTACCCTATACCTCTTACGAGTATCCTCATATAAGATCAAATCGGCGAGGTTTCTTAGTAATTTTTGGTCAATCATCAGCAATTATGAATGTGTCACAAATGCTCAAAGCGTATTACAATAGCTACAAATACAACATAAGCATGTGAATTACCACTTTGAACATGAGAAAAATGAAATGAAAAATGTAAAGCAGCTTCTCTACTGATGTAGATAGACATATACCCCCCCCCCCCCAACACACACACAAAAAAACAAACAATACTACTATGCATGGATTTCAAAACTTTAAGCACAACTTATGCAGCAACGAGAAAGTGCTTAACTTTTCAGGGGCCACTATATTCGCAATTCTTTAAAGTGAAAAGGAAAAAGAGAGCGTTCATAAATTTAATAGAGGCAGACAGAGTGTACTAAGAAGAGAAGCCTAAAACCCAAGAAGTATCTTGCTTTATTTCATTATACACTACTACCTGGAAACTTTAAAAAAGTTGCACGCGGCCATGTTGAGTTGAAGAAAGAAAAATAAACAATACAAAGGAACAAGAAATCCCGTCTCTAATAATCCCTCCGTTCCATATGAAAATCCTGTTTGAAAATGCAACTTTTTATATTTAGTCAATGCGATGATGGTACACCATACAACTCTCCGAAAACCATCAATTTCCACTAGCACGACTTATTTTATTTTTTTATTTGACTTATTCAATCATATGTACCTAATTCGTGAAATAAAAATTACAATTATTTTACTTGGGCTAATAAACAAGATCTTAAATTCTGAAAGAGAACTCTCATTTCGGGAAAGGAAAATTTTAAAATTAGAAGGTCAATGAAGAATATCCTGTACACTTCTAATCTCTTTTTTACCTGCTTCAAATCTATAACAATCAGGAAGTCAAATTATGGGCCAGAATCCATTAATAGTACTTGATACATCTTGTAAATAAGTTTTCTATATGCCAAAATTGAACAACTTGGAGTAGCATTCTTATCAAATGGAACATTTCAGGAGAACATTTTGAATATGTAACCATACACGTAATCGCGAAAAGAAAAAAGACAAAACACTATTTAGAAAGTAAAAAGAGGAAGCACAAGTCTCGTTATCTAACCATATGCTGGAGGATTGGCAATAATTGCATCTGCTTTGAAAGGGATCCCAGAATCTGTATCAGGCTCCTTGCATGCTGGAAGCAGGGAATTAATGATTTCCTTCATTTGATTTCTTTGTACAGGTATTTCTGAAGGCCCAGAAGGCAAAAAACCTTTGTTCTTTACCATGTCTACAAAAGGAGGGGAGAAGACAAAAAAGAAAGAAAGAAAGAAGTATCCATCAGTTTATTGGTTTAATGGTTTAAAATATTCTAATGATTATTGGATATCCAGACTCAGCAACTACATCATCATTTTTTTCAAGCATAACGCCATCAGATTTCTGATTGGCTTGTAGGAATACATAGCTCTTCGACTCTTTCTACTGTTAACACAGAACTCAACACACAAATAGATGGTTGATGCCTAGGATCATATGCTACACGCTGGAAAGAATGTCTTGCAATATGAGTGCCAGAGTGAACTCCATTGCAGTGATTCATATGGTTACCTTCAACTACAAGCTGTTTCTGATGCATCTAGAGAAAAAGTAGCAATGTACTCTACAAGAAAGCTAAAAGGATAAGGATAAGGATAATGAAGCAAGGCACAAAGATGTGGATCTTATTTTCAAATGGTGGTTCCAAATCACATAATGAGGTTAATGAAGAAGAAGTTCCTAGGTAAAGACGATCTGCAACAAAGTGAAAAACAAATACCAAGTAACTAACGAATCCTTTCATAGCATGTTAACAATCCAACTATTTACTCACACGTAGTAATCTAACAAATCATCTGGATTAGCACTTTGGACCATATTTTAGCAAGCAAGCAAACATGTGATAAAGTAACGACCAAGACCAAATAAACTTTCTTGTCCTTTACTTTTGCTTTGTGTTCCATGAATATACATGTTAAATTACTGCATTGAAGGGTGAGAATCTTGAATTTGAGAGATTTGAGAAAATGATTATCACATCAGCAAGAACTCCTAAATCCAGGAGTAAAGGTTTAACCAACAACAAGATTTCTACTTAACCTAACCATGCCAAGTAACTGTGGCTTTTAAGTAGCATCATTATATGTAGGGCATTGCATCCCAGCACAGAGCAAGAAACCAAAGATGCTGAAAATGCGCACAAATATACACAGCAAAAGCATGGTTCATAAAAATGAGCATTTTTTAGTGCTTCGGATTCTGAAATATACTTATTGCATGCTCTTATTTTCTGCTTCTGTAATTGGTTCAGTTGCACAAAAGTAAATTCAATATGTTGGTTTTGAGGCTTATTCAGCTTAGTGGTGAAATAAACTAATAATTAACAGAAAAAACCAAAAAAAGAAGTTTCTGCAGTAATTGAATTTTGGATATCATGCAAGATGATGTTCAATTGAAAGGCGCCATTAAATAGATACATCAACTCCAGTGTTTTAGTATGTTGAGACCTAGTAAATCATTCAGGAACTTCTGAAACTCAAAACTAATTTGGTGGTGTAATCAAAGGTTCATATGCAAATGCATTAAAGTTCCATCAGCGCCAAACTCAATCAGTTCTCATGCATGACGAGCATCATTTTTTAGGGGAAAAAGAAAGAATCTCCGAAAATATGATGAATCAGAATCATGGAAACACTCTGTGAAAAAGTAAACTCCAGCAAAAGAGAAGGCACTAGAAACATACATCCTGCAAGAACTTTAGGATCACCACCAAGGGGATAGTATTCCAACCCAGAAGCCAAGACGAACTCCTTGAAATTGCAATGAGTAGCCAATCTAACACGATGGCCATAATCCTGCACCCAAGCATCCTTTTAAACAACTTGATATAGATTCATAAGGACTTCCGGCAATCATAGTGAATATAACTTGTTAGATATATGATCTTCCTTTGGGATATTGCCTTTAATAATGACCTTTGTATCTAGAAATAATATAAGTTTGTCTGCATGTGCTGTGTCATATTGACTTATCTACCTGTAGTCGCTTTCCAATTGCAACAAATGGCTGCACATCTCCACGAGTTCCAACAATAAGCATTACGACTTGCAATGGAGGTATATCCTGAAGGTCTGCTGCATCAATAGGCTCTTCATCCACTTCATTATGTAAGCTTTCCATATCAACTCCAAGATTTTGAGGTTCAACATCTCCCGTAACTTCAAATTCAACGGTTCCATCATGTCTAACAGTAGCTATTCTGTTCAACAATCTGAGCTGCAGTGCTTTAAATAGTTAATCAAAATCTGAGACATGTATTCTGTCTCACAAATCAGAATTCAGATGCAGTGCTTAGACGACTAAATGAAGCCCCGGTCTAGCACATCTCATTCAGATTTCTCGACGAGCCTGATGAAGCAAGCCCAAAAATTCTACACTTGCAACGTAAGGGATACTCCGAGTGTATCATCCACCAAAATAGAAAAAGGATTTGCAAAATTGAGCAGATCAAATTCCCATAGTGAGTTTGTGAAAAGTGTACTTATACTATGATTAGCTGATTAGCTAATATAGCGTGTGATACCAAATATAGCATTGTATCATCACCGCAGAACGTATATATGTTAACTCATGCAAGATTTCCATAATCAAGGTAAAAGGGGAGGAAAATACAAAAATAAGAAGGAACCATAAAGCAATCCATACACCTGCTTTAATATTTACTTGATTATTCAATGGCAGCTTTCAACACAAATTCAGGAAAAATCAAGAAGTTGAGTGCAAACATAAAGTTTCCAGGAGATTGATCAGAAACACGGTATGCTAAATATAGATGTGCAACTAAAAAAAAAACATAAAATTCTTTGGCCAATCTCTTATATAATATGATGAAAGAATCCAACGCCTGTACAAGATATTATACTAGAAATAGCATTTCCAAACAGATGTATTTAGTAGTTATTTAGAATTATTAGATAATCAACTACAACCTCCCCCACCCACCAAACAACAATATATATATATATATATATATATATATATATATAATTTAGTTTGTAAGGCAGCTAATTATCTGTGTATGTTCAAGTTATCACTCTAAGAGAAAAGAAATTGTCACCCTTTGCATCAAATATGTCAGTAATCAGACCCTCTCGACATTTTATGCATAGTATTGCAAAACTATCCAACCTCTAATATGAATCCTCAAACTGTATTAGCTGATTGCCAAAAGGATACCGTCTAAAAATGAACATATTCACCTAAGCTTCCGAACATTTCTATTTCAGAAGCACTAGCGCACGGCAGTACCATTGCAACACTACCAATCGAATAGTAGAAACCTTATGAAGCAAAATTTGAAGATGCGTTGATGATAGTTAAATGACATCGACCACTAATTATGCACTTCACTAACTATCTAAAACAGCCTGCAATAAGATACAAGGGATCATTACCTTCTGCTGTGCAGAAATTCGGTTATCAAAAATCTGAGCAGCCTCCCTGCCTAGTATACTGTTATGCTCGTGTCTATCAGTCTTCGATCTTTCCAACACTAAAGGAAGCTCTAATTTCTCAGAATTCAAAATTCCCGGAGGCAAAGTATTTACTCTGGAAAGATTCGCCCCTGTGGATTTCAATTTGACCAATCTCAATTTAGCAAATTTATCATACTTAGAAATCAACCTCGAAATCAGAATAACCTAACTTAAACAATAAAAAGCTGATTATCAACTCCCCGTTCTAACTACAGTTGGACAATTACTCTAATTTCTCAGAATTCGAAATTTCCGGAGGCAAAGTATTCACTCTGGAAAGATTCGCCCCTGCGGATTTCAATTTTGACCAATCTCAAACTTAGCAAATTCATCATACTTAGAAAATCAACCTCGAAATCAGAAGAACCTAACTTAAACAATATAAAGCTCATTTATCAACCTCGAAATCAAAATAACCTAACTTAAACAATATAAAGCTCATTTATCAACCTCGAAATCAAAATAACCTAACTTAAACAGTGAAAAGCTCATTATCAGCCTCGAAATCAGAATAACCTAACTTAAACAATAAAAAGCTCATTATCAACTCCCCTTCCTAACTACAGTTCAACGATTACTTAACCTGGAGAACTGCTGCCTCCATTGGAAGTCGGAGAAGTGACCGCCGCACTGCTATCAGCTGGAGTAGCAGAAATCGCCGGCTCGAACTTGACGGAAGCTCCACTGGAACTCGAAGAAGAGCTTACTTCTCCAGGCGGCGGCGCCACCGCCGGAGTACGGTTACGATCCAGATCTGCAGAACCATCCATGAATACTTACGGATAGTTTTATGTATGTATAGAAGTGCACATAGTGGTTGTGGCAATGTAAGTAGATGGAAAGGAAGGAGCCACGTTCAAAAGTGGGAGATTCCGCTGGAAACTTTATCAGAAAGATAACCGCAGTTTTGCAACGCTGTACGAATTGTTTTGTCCAGGTATATACAGCGCGTGGGTGAAAGATGATAAAATTGTCAACTGCTGTTTTCTCTATTTTGGTCTGAAGTCTGAACTTGGTCCTTCGATATTTTCTTCTATTTACCATACCATGTTCTAAAATGTACTCCACTAAATATCTAAATTTGGTATTTTGTTGTCGACTAGTATTCGATATTTAAGTTTTTTTGTTTTTTCTCGAATCAACTTGCAATTATGTGACTTCCACCCTTCATTTACAGAGGACATAGTTGTCTTTTCGTCTATGGTTAACATCCATTTTTTTATTAGTCGTTTTTTTAGATTTTGTTAGATATTTATGAATACTTCCTTCGTTCCGATTTAACTTACCTACTTTGATCGAGTATCCAAATTAAGAAAAAATAAATTGTGTGAAATCTTTAACTTTTTTAAAAATGGTGATTGATGGTTGAGATTTTGAGGGTGGAGATTATGAGAAAATTTTATTATTTATGAACTGACAAGTTAAGTTAGGACAATCCGTAAAGAAAAGTAGACAAGCTAAAGAAGGACGGAGGTAGTACTTATTTTTTATTCTGGTATATATTTTTTGTTGTAAAATGGAAAAAAACATAAAAATCAGGTATATATATTCTACAACTACTCTCTCCATTTTAAAATTAAGTCTTTTTAGTTTTTTTGAGAAAAATAAGAATAAAGACAAAAGGTATATATTAGTATATATAATCTATGTTATGAATTTGTGAAATAAAAAAATACTACTTCCTCCGTTCCCAGTGACGGACGCACGTAGGGGCCAAGGGGGGCACTGGGCCCCCCTGGCCCCGTTATAATGTGCTATTATATATGTTGGTCCCATCAGAATGTGCTATTATATATATATATTTTTCAATTTTAATATAATTTAATTAAATAAAATAAATAATAATATAGTTTAATTTAAATTAGATGAATGTATTATTCTCTATAAGCAACAACGGTAAAGATGTTAAAAAATATAATGAATATAGAGACATTATATAATTTTTCTTCTTTTCGTAATTAAAATAATTTATTTATCTTATCTAAATTGGTAGTAATTTTCTAGTTTTATTTATAAAGTTGACAATTGTTGAGGCTCATGGACATGTTTAGGGGTAATCCTCCTTTTAAATTTTTTAAAATATTAATTTTTAATGTAATTTATCCAATATTTTAAGTTTAGAGCCAAATTTTAATTTGATTTCTAGCCTGCAAAATTTGTCTCCTATTTGGTAAAATATTGGCACATAACCTTATAGCATAGTAAAAAAATTAAAAAAAAAAAAAATCACCCCGTGAAATGAACTCCCAGATCCGTCTATAAATGGGCCCCCCTCGACCGAATTCCTGGGTCCGTCACTGTCCGTTCCAGTTAACTTGTCCTACTTTTCATTTCGATCCGTCTCACTTACCATGTCATACTTACAAATGACAATTAAAGGCAACAATCTCCACTCTCAAAATATCAACATCCAATCTTCACCTTTAAAAAAGTCAAAAATTCTACAAAATTTGTTTTTTCATAAAATTCGTACCCGATCAACTGTGACAAGTTAACCGGACAGAGAGAGTAATTAATAAATTAAGTAGATTTTTATGATAAAATTAAAAGAACTATAATTTTTTTGTGTTAAAACGACATTTATTTTTAAAAAAATAATATTCTGTCTAGAACGAGATTTTGAAACGGTGAGTATTTTTTATTACGAGGAAATGACCTTTTGCAGGTGCTCGTTCAAGTAAATAATCTGGTCCATTCTAACTGCCTGATGTGGCGGGATGACGTCAAGAGCGCTATTTCATCTTCCCGCTCTCGCTCCAAGAACTCAATCCCACACATATCTTCGCCATTGCAGACTCAGTTTCTCGATCACCCGATTTCTAGCAAAGCCTCCTTCAGCGCTCGCCACTGACCTCATCAAATCCTACTTCGAAGCAGGCTTAGTAGCAGAAGCCCGAACACTGTTCGACGAAATGCCTGAGAGAGATGTCGTTGCTTGGTCGGCCATGATCAGTGGCTACACTTCTTGCAGCTTACACATGAAGTCGTGGAAAATCTTCAGAGAGATGCTGAGAGATGGTGCAGACGTGAAACCTAATGAATTCAGTGTTTCTAGTGCGCTTAAGGCGTGTAAGAGCATGAATTCACTTGCTTGTGGAGTGTTGGTGCATGGATTGGCGGTTAAGAGTGGTGTTGTAGGGAGTGTTTATGTTGCGAATGCGCTTGTGGATATGTACGCGGCGTGCTGCGATGATATGGAGAGAGCTTGTGCTGTTTTTGAAGAGATTCCGGTGAAGAATACGGTGGCTTGGACTGTTGTGATTGCGGGGTTTACTCATATGGGAGATGGGTATAGTGGGCTCCAAGTTTTCAGAAGAATGTTGTTGGTATGGTATAATCATTCATGATTTGTAAGATTATTTAGAGGGTGTTGGGTAAGCTTATTTTAAATATCTTATAAGTTGTTTCAAGAACTTATAAGATGTAATTTCTCAAGACCTTATAAGTTTATAAAGTGCTTGGATAAAAGAGGTTATAAGCTCACCATTAAATAGAGTAATTTAACTATGAATTTAGGGTGCCTAATTGATTAGTATGTGAAGTGTGTGGTGTGTAGTGTGTAGTTTGTATTTGATATTAGTTTTCAAATTAGGTCCCCAAATTTATAGCTAAATCACTCAGTTCAGTTGCAAGCTTATAAGCTATTTTATCCGAACACTTTATTAACTTATAAGCTAGTTAAACAACTTCTAAGATGTTCGACTTTATAAGATTTTTGAAATAAGCTTAGCCAAACACCATGTAAGTCATTTAATCTGAGTATTGTTTTGTTTACATGTTCTCATATTTTTATGCCAATAGGAGGAGGCTGAAGTAAATCCTTTTCACATATCAATTGCTATAAGAGCTTGTTCTTCACTCGGCTCGCAAGCATTTGGCCAACAAATACACGCGACAGTATTCAAGCATGGGTTCGAATCGAACATTCCTGTATTGAATTCTATTTTAGACATGTACTGCAAGTGTATAGGTTTGAGAGAAGCCGATCGTTGCTTTCGTGAGATGACAGAAAGAAACATAATCACGTGGAACACGATAATTGCAGGATACGAAAAGTCAGATCCATACGTGGCCCTGAGCCTCTATTCGAGCTTGGAGTTTGAAGGTCTCGTGCCAAATTGTTTCACATTCGCCTCTGTTGTAAGTTCAGTATCTAACATGGCGATCTTGGGGGTTGGAGAGCAGGTTCACGGGAAGATTGTGAGACGAGGCCTTGAAGCCGACTTAGGTGTGGCCAATGCTCTAATTGACATGTATGCCAAGTGTGGGAGCATCATGAGTTCATGCAAGATTTTCGATGTAATGAATGCTAAAAATGTTGTTTCGTGGACATCTATGATGATCGGATTAGGTAGCCACGGGCGTGGGAGGGAAGTCATTGTGTTGTTTGATAAGATGGTCCAGTCTGGAGTCAGACCCGACCGTATTGTGTTTGTTGCTGTTCTGAATGCTTGTAGTCATACAGGACTTGTTGATGAGGGTCTAAAATACTTCAAATCAATGGTTAGAGATTACGGCATTACCCCTGATCAAGAAACTTACGGATGTGTTGTGGATTTGCTTGGTCGGGCTGGGCAAGTTCAGGAAGCGTATGAACTGATCGATGCTATGCCATTTATGCCTGATGAATCTATATGGGGTGCGTTTCTTGGAGCGTGTAAAGCTCATAAGTTTGCGGCGTTGGGGAAGTTAGCTGCGAGCAGAGTGTTGGAGTTGAGGCCGAGTGTTTCAGGGACGTATTTGGCATTATCAAACATATATGCAGCCGATGGAGAGTGGGGAGATTATGCTCTTATGAGAAAATTGTTGAGGAAGATGGAAAAGAAGAAAGAGGCGGGGAGAAGTTGGGTCGAAGTGAAGAATCGGGTTTATAGTTTCGTGGCAGGACATAAGTTTGGGTCTCATATTGGGTGGGTTTATGAAGCTGTAGATATACTGGGGGTGCACATGAAAGATGCAGGTTATAATCGTCATTTACAATGTTTAGAACATGAACATGGTTTAGTTGATGAAGTTGAAGAATTTGGAAAATAGTTTAGTGTAGAAGGCCATATGAATTAGTATCTTGCAAGAAGCCAATTCTTTCATTTGTTCATTGTGGTGGAAGAGGCCACCTACCTCCACTTGGAAAGTGTTGATACACGAACCCCTGACCAGTATGATAGGGATTGACATATATGTAGCTTCCTCTAGTGTCATTCTGTATCATTGCTGCCCCCCTTAATAATAATATGTGAATCCTCTTTTCTGCCCGTGGACGTAGCTAACACATTGTTAGTGAACCACGTAAATTCTGTTTCTTACTTGTCGTTTTTCACTATCTTTGTTGCATTCGTTATAACAGGAAGGTTGGGGGTCATTATTACAACATTGAAACAGATTTCTTTGTGTAAATTCAGTGCCACAAAGAAGCAAAAATGTGGCTAATATATGCAGTACAAGTCCTGTGCAGATGCATAGTTGTTTATGAAAGGCTATTTTAGGTATATCATCTGCTGCTATTGAGAAAATCATTTGTAGTATTATATCGAAATTGTTCAGTTGTCAAATTTATTTTTCCTTGTTTGATAATCGAACGAATACATATGTACACAGACTCAGCAGCTTATTTTCGTGTCTTATAGTTCGAAGGAAGAACAAAGAGCCAACGAGAAAGCTAAGTGAATTACAGAGTCAAAGACAAATCGAGCTCCCTACGTTCATTTATTTATTTGTTACTAGCAACTAACACGTGTGTTGTACATTTTACCTATATTTTCAAAACCTTCGTATAATTGAGCTGTAATTAATTCTTTTGTGAATGTATTTTGCAGTTATCTTATCAGATTGTTGACTCCTTGATCTGGTTTGGAATAAGGGACATGATAAATGATGTTAGGAAAGAAAAGCTGAAGCTAAGACCAGTGACATACTTGAGTGGATCACAAGGCTCGGAGTCGGAAATTCCGCTTGGATATATATGGAGTCCTCACCTTGTTCCTAAACTAAAAGGTATTCATATTATTAGAATCAGACACAGCTATATTTATACCATAACTTTTGAACTAAGGATCCTTCTCTGATCTTCTAATCCAGCTAATAAGTTCTGTTTAATCCATGCCTAGTATGTTAACAGTTTTTCGTTGAGCTTTGAAGCAATGCTGTTTTTGCAGATTGGGTCCAAAGATTGATGTGGTTGGATTTTGCGACAAATTATCAGCGGCCTAATTCACTTTTAGATTATCTTAAAGCTGGTCCAAAGCCTATATATATCGGTCTTGGCAGCCTTGTGAGTATCCCACACTCTCATGTATCATAAGACTATCCCCTCCTTCCCCTTTTTCTGTTATTTCATTCTTCTTATGTTACTATTAAATATGGGAGTCAGTTATTTTTCTCGTTTTGTTTTAAAGAGTGTTTTGACATGTTTTTTTGTGTTATGTTAGAGCTCTTGTTTAATTGATCATTGATCATTGTTATTGCTTCAACTATTTACTTGAACTTCTCAACAAGTAGAAAATTATTGATGGAAATCACATTATGGAGAACCAATATTTGTTAGTCTGTAATTTAACCTTATTGGAGTAAATGCCATTCACCTGATCTCCTTCCGTGTTGATTTCGGAATGATGCATTCTTCTCCCTATATTCTTTCTTGCTTACATTTTGCTCTTTTCAGAATTGCTGATATTATTACTCAGGCGGGAGCACCCCTTGTTATAATGCATCAATTTCACTTATGCCCTTGAATTTGACCTATGTTAACCACATTTCACTCAAAATTGTAATTGTCATATGGGTATTATAATACTTCAACTAATAACTAAGTTATACTTTTGAAATAAGACACTTTCTGTTGCCTGAATAGGTGCATCACGGGGGTGCAGGAACAACAGCTGCCGGCCTTAAAGCTGCAGTAACTATTCTGATGAAATGGTGTTGTTCAACTATTTCTTTTTGGTCGGAAACAGTGTTCTACTACTATCATCCCCTTCTTAAGTGAGCAACCTTTCTGGGGGGAGAGAGTCCATGCACGAGATGTAGGTCTGCCTCCAATCCCAGTCGAAGAATTTTCACTTCCAAAGTTAGTGAATGCAATCAAATTTATGTTAGACCCTAATGTATTGGTCTCACTCGCGCCTGTTTCATTATGGTTGCTCGAATATCACATTCTAGAGCCGAAACCTCCATTTCTCCTACTCGCTGTAATGAGCTTGCAAAAGCTCTTTCCTAAACCTTATAATTACATATGATTCAACAAGGGATGAAATGAACTTTGATCATTTCTTCCTCTTGTTTTTATTAAAATAGATTGATTGTGCGCAGGTGAAGGAGCGCGCAGTCGAATTTGCAAAGGCCATGAAAAATGAAGATGGGGTGACGGGAGCTGTGAATGCGTTCCTTAAACATCTTCCGCGTAAAAACCTTGAGCCTGAGCCGCAACAACCTACACAGTCGAGCTTTTTCTCCCTATGGCAATGCTTTGGTTGTTCATAGATCCCTACATTGTTTCAAAACTTGTCAACTTATTTTTTATCAGTGTTTGCTGATGCTACTTTGCTTCCCTGTTGTTTGTATAGTGTGTCTTGTGTATGATATGTTTATTAGACTAGTATTGCCAGTACGCAATGCACGCTGTATGTATTTTTCATAAAATTGTCTGTACAATATTTATAAATTTAACAAAGAGATTATTGTAAGAAAGAAATTCGTGTTGTACGTTTTCAAATAATACAATATCATCCCTCTTGGGACCTGAACGATAAAAGGTGTTCTCTGACAGGGGATGATATGATATAATTTCCTTTTCTACATCGTTTTAACATGGGTATAGTAGTGGATGGGAATGCCACGTGTAGAGCTGGCCAAATTGTTCAGTCCGGCCCGACATTTTAAATGAATTGGGTTATAGAAATATAGGCTTGAAGTACCATCGGGCCTAATCAACCCGACTTGATGGGCTAAAAGTCCGACGGGTCACGTGTTGACGCAAAAATCTTAGTATATTTAAGGGGGATGGGTTGTACACAATTTTGCCAGATGAAATTTCGAGTCGGCCCGACATATGGTGTTGTCCTGATAAACTGGGTCCATCCGTCCCGAGCCGTCCAAATTGCCACATCTTTCCACGAGCCACGTTGTCCCCCTCCTCATTTAGGAAATGTTTGGACAAGGCGATGTGTCCATCCAAAATATGTATTGGGATATGGTAGGGTAGAATGTGTTGTGTAGATACTAAACTAATAGGTTGGTGAGTGATGATTTATATTAATACTAATGTAGTACCCGTGAATAATATTCACGGATCTCTTTAATTTCTGTTTCACAACGAAAAATTTGTTTAGTTTATGTTTATATTTATTTGATCATTTTGCTAGAATCATAAATTTTAATTATAGAATAATAATATCGGGAAATGTCTCTTACATTGCGTCCATTTAATAAACTCTTAAATATAATAGAGTATAATTACCTAATAATATAAATATAAATTATAAATAAAGTATAAAAATACAAAAATTATTGTGATAAATTCCAGAAGACCTCTATATATTGCGTCCATATAATTAGAACTACTCAATATTATATACGTTATATTATATTATAGAAAATAATACTACGTACATTATGTTATAGAAACATCTATGTATTTTCTTAAAAAAAGGAGATTACGTTTTGAAAAGAATAGAATGAAAAAGATTAATATATGATTTTTTTATAATCCTGCTGATGTATTATAATTTAAAATTCAATTGCCCTGTGATTTATCATTTTCAGAATTTTTATAGATTATGGAATACTTATATAAAATTTTGAGAGAATGACACTTAGCAAAGTGGTTTCTATTCTAGTATATAAGAGATAAGAGATAGACGATAAGGGATATTATGAGAAGTGATGGGTAATAATTAAAAAGTTGTTGGGATTGATGAGTTTATATTACCCTCTCAATCTCACAACAATAGGTTCTACTTTTCATTTTAGTTCGTCCAACAAAAATAGATCATTTTATTATATTAAATACGTAATTAATTATTCATTTCCATGTTTGCAACTAGATACAGTGCCTTGATATTCTCAACATCAGTGCCTTGATATTCTCAACATCAACCAAGTATATTTATATATTAAATGAGATGTAGGGGTGTAAAATGAATACAAATAAAATTTAACTTTGTGACGGAAAGTGTATTATCTTTTTACTAATCTTCTTTACACAATATAAAAGTGACTTTAAATTTCAACCAATTTTTGTTATACTTATTTTATCCCTTCAAAATAACTAGCTTAGAGTTAATGCTCTAACTTTCTTTCATACTTTTGTCTAATTATGTTAAATCTTATATATTCCTTATTTATGGTGTTGGACTTTTAAAAATGAACCGACTTTTTGTAGCCTACTTAGGTTTTCTACGACTAATTTAAATAATTAAAATATTAATATAAAGAACAGGACACCATTAACAAGGACAAAACATAAATAATTAGAAAACACAAAAAAATGAAACATGAAAATTAGGTAGGTAAACGAGCCGAATCAAGTCGAATAGTAAAAAGCTCAAGTTCAGTTCGTTTGATTTTTTAGTATGTTTGAGTTCAGCTCGAACTTTTAAGACTATGTTCGAGTTCGGTTCGTTTTGTAATTATTAAGCTCGCGAATAGTTGAAACTCGGTTCGGCAAAAGCACGATAACGTAGTAAATGAACATAGTTTGAGCTCGTTAAATATGTATTACTAAGCTCGCAAATAATTTAAACTCGTTTCAAAAGGCTCGATAACATATTAAACGAGCATAGTTCGAACTCGAATTCGTGAAACATGTAATTGAGCTCGAGAGTTTGTTAACACAAAGCTCGTTTATAACTGAGTTCGAGCTCAAAATTATTTCAAGCATATAGTGTTTTGAATTAATATATATACTCGAGTTGGGCGAGTTAGGTTTGGATTCGGGAACAAGTTCGCGAGTTTACGAACCAAATACCCTTGAGTTCGGCTCGATAATTTTGTGAAGCTTGAAATTAGACTTGGGCTCGGATCATTTAGACCAACGAACGATCCTGAAGGAATATTTTTTCAAACCGAAATCCAAATAGTTTGCGAATAGTTTGGTTTTATTACATCCCTAATGAAAACCAACGCTAAAGCTAATTTAAAAGACTTGAATAATAATTACGTTTAATAAATCATAATACGTTCAATCAATTTAATTATAGGGAAAATCTTTTATCACTTATGCTAACTTCATATTTGTATTACCTTCATTATGAATTAAAGAGTGTGCAAATTAATCGGATTAAATACATGATCTTTCTCTTGTAATTGATATCCTATTATGAGAAAAAGTATAAATAAACTGAGTTTGATATTTTTGTGTTTTTTATTTTACAAAATTAGCATGTATTACCTCGATACACCTTTTGCAGATCTCGTTTCCTCCATCTTTGTAGGTTCCTCCGTTACATTTATTGCATACTTCATACTATATGTTTTGAATATTTTTCACTTCGTTTACTATTCAAATGAGAGAGAGAGGGAGAGATTACATATCCTGATGAAACAATCATCAAACAACATCCTGATGATATTAACACACTTTTGGACCGAAGGTTGTAGAGATATTACAAACCCTGATGAAACAATCATCAAACAACATCCTGAGGCTATGAAAACACTTTAGGATCGAAGGTTGAAGAGATATTACATACCCTGATGAAACAATCATCAAACAACATCCTGAGAATATGAACACACTTTAGGATCGAAGGTTGTAGCCAATTCCTCAGCTTTATGGAGTTTCTCCAATTCTACTACTACTTGCATTTTAATTACTTTTAGTTTTAAACTTTCGATTTTGCATTAAGAAAAAAGAAGAAGGTATATATAGAGAAAAACACTTAACTAATTTCCCCTTTCTTCTTAAATCTCTTAATTTTGCAGCGCTGCCTCTTGTTTTCTTTAAATTCTCCATCTTTTCGATAAATTTAGCGATTAGATATAGATTTCTCTGGCATATCATCCGTGAAGCTATTCGTAATGCTCCACAAAGGAAAAAATAATATTTTCTAAAAGTTAATTATTATATACTAATTAAGAAAAATTATATTTTAAGTATTTGTTGACTTTTCAAAGGTGGATTGAGGATGGAGATTGTGTTATAATTTTCTAATGTAAGGGGTGTGCATGATTAGCTAGGACGGACGAAAATGAAAAGTATGCAAGATTAGCTGGGACGGAGGTAGTAAAATATTTTATAAGTTTACTTGCAAAATGTTTCATATTAGAATCATACTAGATGTCCACCCGTGCGATGCACGGGTTACATATCTATTAATATAAAACGTTGGCACTATATTCACAAAACAAATTTCAAAATCATGTTAAAAGGTACTTAGTTTTCCAACTATGCAAACAGTTATAATATATATTGGGTAAAAAAAGTTGAAATACAAAGAAATCAACATCAATCTACAAATTACGAAAAACTTCTCTATACACAACATTTACAATGGTATTGACATGCTTCTTCTCCGGATCACATATGAGAACCTTAAGTCCTTTGTGGTTTGTAACTCTGGAAAATGCAACATATAACTGACCGTGGCTGAAGACAGTTTTTTTCAGAAACAGACCAACATGTGAGAGTGATTGACCCTGACTTTTGTTGATGGTCATTGCATAAGAAACCATTATTGAAAATTGTCGCCGCTGAAATTTGAAAGGCAACTTTGCATCTGATGGTGTCAATGACAATCTTGGAATTAAAACCGTCTTTCCTGCACTTGATCTTGTCATAATCTTTGCCTATAATACATGAGTACCAAGCCTGGTTAAGATAAGTCTTGTACCATTACACAATCCTAAAGTCGGATCTAGATTACGCAGTAACATAACAGGGGTGCCAACTTTTAGGTTTAATTCATGATTAGGGACACCGGAACACTTAATTGCATTTAAGAATTTTTGGCGTATGGACTCCAGCTACGGCATCAACTGGAATATCAGACTTACTTATGCTGTCGGAGCTATAATAAGGTCGAAGTTCTGCATCATTCTTGTCAATCATGTGCTTATTTATTGAATCTACAATGTCAAGAGTTGGTGCGAGTATGGCTCTTTGTTGCAAGTATTCAGGATTATTGATGTTCTGTTGCAGATTTGGATAAGTACTTTCCACAATAACTGAGATTGGATCATCTGTGTTCTGGAGAATCATGTCTTCCGGTATTTGTATAATTGATGCACCATCTTCACCTTCACCAATCACTCCATTACCAATATCCTGCAACCAGTTTGAAAATTCCTCTAACTCAGCACTTTCACATTCAGAGCTAGTACTGCGCAATGTCATATTTTTTGTGAGTCTCAGGACCTGGCAATCTTTCCAGATGAAAGATGAATTGATTGTTGCATTGACTATATCTTGCCTTGATCCTCTAGGAATGACAGGTAATATTTGACGAAAGTCACCACCAAAAACTACAGTTTTGCCACCAAAAGGCTTAGTACCATTACTTGTGTGAATGGTCTTCATTACATCTTTCAAACTTCTATCTAGTGCTTGAAAGCAAAACTTATGCATCATTGGGGCTTCATCCCATATGATAAGTTTAGCTTTTACGATGAGCTCAGCCAAATCTGTTCCAAGGGTGATGCCACATGTTGAATTAGATTGCGAAATGAGAGGAATCTTGAAGCGAGAATGAGCTGTTCTACCGTCCGGTAGGAGCAATGCAGCAATTCCACATGAAGCTACATTCAAAACAATATCACCTCTTGATCTTATAGATGCTGATAATGTTCTCCAAACAAAAGTTTTCCCAGTTCCACCATACCCATAAAGAAAAAACACCTTACCCTTGTTTTCATCCACAGAATGTAAGATAGTATCATAAACAATCCTTTGTTCATTAGTCAACTGCGGCAGAAATTGTTCAAGCTCCTTTTGAAGCAAATATCTGTCATAATTTAACTCATCATGAACTAACCTATTTCTGCAAACTGAACTATCCTCAAAATCAGGAAAAGGCATTGTGTCATATTGTTTAAGTGATCGACCACATCTACGCATTAGTGTTTCGATTTCTATCAATGCTAGATTCTTGATTTGAGCATCCGTCAATTTCAAGTCTATAAAATAAAATATATATATATATACTTCAGGACATACAGTTACTATGCTAAAACTAGAAAGGTCCTCGTGCGATGCACGGCTTACGAATAAGGTAGAATATTTGATCAGAATGAAAAAGTTATTTAATATTATGACAAAAAATATAATCAAAATAAAAGTCGGTATATGATAAAAA
Source organism: Ajuga chamaepitys (assembly GCA_958295605.1). NCBI lineage: Eukaryota > Viridiplantae > Streptophyta > Magnoliopsida > Lamiales > Lamiaceae > Ajuga > Ajuga chamaepitys. The sequence continues at coordinate 52,265,967 of OY282507.1, forward strand.
TTTATTAATTATATAGCCCAATAATATGTTTTTATAATTATGAACATGATATTAAAAAAACTGTATAAATATTTATCCAATTTCATAATAATAGTCCAATTTTAGAAGAAGAAAAGAACCATCCCATAATAAGAGTTAGGTTTAAAAATTAATATCTCGTTCTTTTATTCTGAGAAAAGAATTAAGTCTCATACGCTTAAATTTGTTAAATTAGAAAATAAAATAAATTATGTAAGTGAGAATCGATAATATTTGGAGAGTTGAAATTCATTAAATTAATAAAACAAAATTATTTATATCGAATGGTGACAGTAATAATATATACATTACTAATATATACATTACTTGCACAAAATTTCATAAAGTTAATATGAGACTGTATACAAACATGAAATATGTATGCACAATTGCACATGTAAATAAATAGTGGTGGTGATTCCTCTTTTCTTGTCCCTCTGAATTTATATCTAAATACATTGAAACCTCCACCGAGTCCCTCTTGTAGTTGCATTAACTATTGTTGCAGATTTTTTGGAAGAAGAATTCCTCCACCCTCTATCACCATAAGAGTTTACCACATATTGTTTCAATTAGCTCAGTATTAAAATCTGGTTTTCTAAGGGACCAGCCCCTCCGTAATGCTCTAATTTTACCATTATGTAGAACTTTCAATTGCAGAGCGATAGTAGGACAATAATGTTTGAAGACTTAAAATAATTATTTGAGTGAAACAAATATTATGATTTTAAACAATAAAAAGGGACAAATGAGATACATATGTTCAGTACTCCATCAAAAAGCCATGAAACAATCTCTCATAATTCACAAGTCATAATTTTAAAATCCATATTAGAGGTGCAATTGAGTATTATATTAAAAAATCAAGCAGGCCAGTTGTTTCTTTTGACTATATATACACATACAGTATCCCTGAACTGCACACAGAGGCGGAGCCAGTAAGGGGGCTGGCAGAGGTTGTCGCCCCCCCTCAACTTTGCTACAATACCACTATATATATGCAAATATTTATACTCTTACAATTTACACTCTCGGCTACTTTTTTTGTCCTACTTTAACAATTAAAAGATCAAAATAAAATTTGATCTTGCTCTCCAACTTTAAATTTCTGGCTCCGCCACTGACTGCACATACAGGTTCCAAAATGAGATGTCATTATTAACCATTAGTGATGATGACAGAAAAAGTTATGCTGAAAAGAGATCAAATTCAAAAGGAAATCACTGGGTAATTTCTAAAAATTGTTCAAATTATCAGCTCATGCATAAGATGTACCTCATGTGCAAAAAATTGAAGGTATTGAAACAAACACTCGAATCGCACGATGCATGATCTTCATAGAACCAACGCATAGCTAACTATAGAGGGTCTCGATCCTTATTCAATAATCTCAAATGCAATTGTAAAATGTTAATATTTATTTTGTCATCACTCAACCTTACATTTAAATTTGTTTAGAACGTGATTTTTCATAAGCTCCTACAGAAGCAAAAGATTTATGATATTCTAAACAACTTAATATACAGATGGAAAATCAGTGAAAAAATTTATTGTTATAGGGTATTCATATCAAAATTGAAAATCCAATTCTAAGGTTGTTTTTTCACAACTATATAATAATACAAATCATCAAAATATGTTAAATCAATGAAACCATCATAAACACCTTTCAAGAAAAATAAAACCATCATAAATAATTTTTTTTCATTTAGTGTTAAATTCTCATTTAACATTAATTCAGAAACTCACACACAACGAAAAATCATCTCACAGTTTTAATTTAACTTACCATGTGAATGCTTAATTTTAACATTTTCACCCCCATGAACAAACATTAGCTACACTTTGGAGACTCCAAATAAATACATCATGTTCTAGTAGCATGAAGATGGCGTGAAATTTGAATCTCCTGCTAATCATCATACCAGTCTCTAAGTCATATCCATGTTGATAGCAAGTACCTTGTTTTTCCTTCTCTTTATATATGAAGTTGATACTGGCAAACTACATTGTCCATATATATTGAAATGTAGCCTAATTCTTCCAGATTGAGGTCACTCTTTAGGTTTGAAGCGCCATTCTCATTACAGCTAAGCAAAGAAACACAAGGATTAATGAGAATTACACATCCATTAAAATATAATTATTATTATTAGCCACACTTTAAGAGAATAGCAAGGCTATTTCACAGATGGTTGACTGTAATTGAAAATACAAACAACAAAATGGGGAAAAACAAACAAACAAAAGACTTTGAAAAAAAAAATACCCAAGCGAAGTTCACAATTAAACCCAATAATTTGCCATCCAATGCTCGAACATGAACATAGAAGTCCAAATATTAAATTACACTGCTTGTTGTAGCCCTCCATCTTGCAAGCCTTACTATTCTGTAGGCAAAATAAAATTTATCACAACCTATGACCAAGGAAAAAGATTGACATCGGACAACAAACATCCATCACAACCATGGACAACAATAGGTTTTATTTTCTTTTTTAGTTTTAAAAAATAGAAGAACAATGGAGAACGTTGCAACAACGCCCAGTCTTAGAAGCCGCCTTGTGCAGTTTAGTCAATCTTCGGTCATCCGCGGATGGTTAAAATTGGTGTATGTGAGATTCGCATACAAATAAAAGGAAGAAAAGGGGGAAACTGTTGGGGAAATTAAAACTAACAAATAGTGAGAATCCTCTTTGAAGAAGAAAAGCAGAGCCAATCTGCTACATAAATTAGAACAGGTACCGGACCTGATTCTCAAAGAATGTCAAACTACATCTTTCTTCTTAACCTTTGTTGAGAGAGACGCGAGAATGAAGGTGAGACCGACAGAGAAAAAGTGAGTTAAAAATTAAAGTAGAATTCGCAAAAAATTGACGATGAATACGTATTTTTTGCGTAATTCTCAGCCTCCTCTTTCAATGGATAGCAGGGATTATGTTATCAGTATTTTGTACCAGAATAACTCACACTAATAGTGGCACAATTCTAGTACATTTTTCTAATTTGCCAAATCACACGCCGGACATATATTGTTAATATGGCATTATAATAAATGTATAGAAAGCATGAAATAATATCCGTAAAAAAAGGGAATTAATCACATAAAATCAGGAACTAACTTGATACAGAATAATCCCAAATATTTTATATTGCTAACGACAGAATTAGAAGGTCATTTAGGCGGGAAAATACTATAGTTTCTACTTATAGACGATTCTACTTTTATATTAAGTATGATTATTATTAATAAATATCAAACATAATTAGGATGATGCAAGTATAAGTAGTTATATAGACAATAATATTTCACAATTATAATAATGTTAATAATAATAATTTTTAAACTTAAGAAAATAAAATAAATAATCATTGTAAAAAAAAAAAAATACATACCTCGGTAGTTGAAAAACTTTCTTTGCCTATACAGAATGCCATCTGATAAAAATCCCCAACATTTTTCCCAAACATGTTCGGGCCTGCTAATACAACTTTCAATCATGAGTGTTGCAAACATAGAGCGTAAAGAATGAGCCGATGCCCAAAAGCTACCCTCTGTTATTGCATTAATATACTCTTTGTCATCTTCTAACAAACCATATGCATAGCAAGCATCACGGTAACTGTTATACTGAACTTCATGAGCAACTTTCATATCATCGTGAGATTTTGCTCCTTTGATAACATTAATGAGGCATCTTTGGTAGTACGCATCACCGGTTCCAGGAGATACATAGTATGGTCGTCCTAAAGAGAATCCTTTTCTTCGAGGAAACCATTCTTTTTTGTCAGGTTTCCACACAAATTTTTGTGGGTATTCAGCATATGTGAGGTTGTTTCCAGCAGGATAAGTATTGTTGGATTCAAACCATGCTTCAAACATAGTTTTTCCCAAACTTTGACGATCAACTATTGATTCAATGTTATCTGAATATGAGAAAATAATAGTTTGAGCACCTGGAAGATGAAAACTTAACCTCTCAATTGCGGGCTCTCTATGATGAATGTCATAACCAAATATCCTCCACATTGATTCACATGGAGTAATATATCTACAATCATAGAACATCTTAACCTCATCAACCTCAGTTCCCGTATGATCATCCTTTGCAGTCTTCAAAAATGATGCAGTTACACGATCATTTCCTTTATTAATGTACTTGAACAAATATTTGATCGATCGTGATTGATTGCAAAGCTCCATAATCATGTGAGCACCGTACTTTAGCAGCAAGTACCGATTGTGTGGCACTACAAAACGACTGTCCACATGTGTTCCATTTTTTAAAATAGTTCTACCATTATCAATTCGCTTGTAGATTGGATATCCTTCATCACTAAATGTGGTGGCATCTACGAAGTCCTTCGGAAAACCCTTCGTACAACCTTTGTCGGACATGCACGGAGAAGATTTATTTGCATAACCACATGGGCCGTGAATCATAAAATTCTTTACTGCTGCATAGTAGTGAGGATCAGTGTTCATATTAGGAATCTCAGCTGAAATAACACGATCAATATCTTCACCAGTTGGAAATTTATGCTCAAGGAATAGTAAAATGTGTGCATGCGGGAGACCACGCTTCTGAAATTCAACTGTATAGATTACTGGAAAAAAAAATAAAAAAATGTATGTGTTAAAAAAATATATAATGCAACAAATAAGGTATGCGTTTGTAATAACTTGGTATTCACCTGCTTTTACTCGGCCAAAGACTCTGTTCTTCTTCAGATCATTTATCAGACAATCCAATTTCATCTTGAACACACGACACACTATGTCTGGCCGGTCTTCAGGTTTAAGACCTCTTGGGTTCAAATATCGAGTAATCTCTGGCCACTTAGGATTACATGTAAGAGTAATGAATAGATCTGGATAGCCCGTCCATCCACAAATAGTCATTGCATCTTGATAGTTTTGTATCATATATCGCGGACCACCAGTGAAAGAAGGAGGTAAAACAATTCGACGACCAAAAAGAGAAAGATCACTATCCCCACGTAGTCAAGCATCTGCTAGTCCCTTATATATTTCACATCTTAATTGACGTTGATGAGTCCTAACAAATGTGAGTCGCGCCCATTCTATAATAGTGTACGAATCAACCGATATCTGTTGGGTGAGACGTCTGCAACAAAGAATGATTGAACAGTTGTTTTTCCTATCGTGAAAGCGATAAGCGAAGAATTCTCTGATACTAACTCTCTTCCGCTTGGCAGATCCAGAACTTCCAGTACTCGATAATGAGATATCATCTCTGTAACCTTCCTCTCTATAGGGAAATATAATCGGGTATTGCAGGCCAAGATATGAGGGATGTAACTCATTAACTCTCTTCAACTTACCTGATATTGATTCCAGAATAATATCCCTAGCACATAGACCTTCATCAAAATCGCCCACAACCAATGCTGCAACTTCAGAAACTGTTGGCAAATTGTAATTTATGCCATCCTTATTTCTTCCAGAAATTAGATGTAGTTTCACATCACAATCAACCGCTTTTTTAATTCTATCTGCAGCCATTCGAAATGATTGGACTAAGGTATTATTTTCATCAAGCATTGCCTTAAGATCCGAAACAATATCTTTATCAAGATTATTGTCATTTGAATTTGACCTGTTTTAAAAAGTAATGAATAATAAATGATTAAAGAAATGAATATTCAGAAAAAAGTTAAAAATGTGTGCATTTATATAAATATACACACATATATATGTGTGTGTGTGTTTGTGTGTATGTGTGTGTGCATTTACATTTATATTTATATATGAACAGATAGCAAAGACATTTGAAATATTTAAAAAATGTCATATAATATAACCTGACAGATTTCATTCAATTGGAGATTTCGTTTTCTGTGTCGTAGATGTATAATTGCACAAACTTTGGTGTCTCGTCAACATTAGGCAATAAGCTTCCAATTAGGTGGTAGTTCTGTCCATGAAGCTTAAAAATCGGTGGAGAATTACCAACGTTTGGACTATTGTCAACTTTGCCTCCCATTGATGTAAATGAGAACATACTATTGTAGGAACGTATGTTCTTTATGAAATGCTTGCTTTTCTTGGATTTTCCATTGAGCAAGTCAAGCAAAAGCTTTGGAGGTTTTTTCGTTCGAGGCAGACTGATTTTTCCTTGTAAACAACATGTAGAGTATGTCGGTTTTTTTGACTTGGAATGAGACTTAAGCCTCTCAGTACCAAAAATATGCACCACAGTACTCGCATATATATTTAGCATCCCCAAGATCGAAGTATTCTGTATAAGATAATCACTGATATCAGTATTTGTTGTTGGAAAAAAATCATTAATAATATAACTAAATTTAAAAATAATAAATAAGAAAGTGAAAATAAGATGTAACCTGGTGATTTTGTGAAAGAGTAATTTTCATCTATGTTGTCCTCTTCCCCATCACTTGGTATATCGACATCTAAAGAATTGTTTGGGATCTCGGATTGACTTCTAGCAAAAAATATATATTAAAGAAATTTATGTGGACTAATATATATACTTATATTGTTTTGATTGGTAGGTTAAGCATTTTAAGTATTTAATATATATACACATGTTTTATATATAAATATATATATATGTATATATGCATCGTAATAAAAAATACTTCAATTTTTTTTTTTTAATTTACCTTAAAGATTGTTGCAGATGAAATGTACTTGAGCTAGCAACTACATAAAAAAAAAAAAAAATTAGACGTTATTAAGTTAATAATTTTAACTAATTTTCGTTGATTTTACATACCTCCTTCTGATGAGCCCAGTTCAATTCTGCTAATAGGTCTTAAACTGCAATTGTCTGTGTGATCCCCTGAAACTAAAGTACATTATGTGGAAAAAAGACTAATATATTTTAAAAAAATTAAAAAATAAGATGCACTGACCAAATGATTTTGATGAGGAAGTGTGTCGTTTTTTTGTTGCTTCTTTGTTGGTACATTCTGAATGAACTGGTATTTCTGCTGCTTGCATGACTAAAATTGTTTATATATATTGATGATAAATCATTTAAAAAATATTTTGAATAAAATTATAATAATAGCAGGTTCCAGTTAAAAAAATAGAGTAACATATATGATGTCTTACCATTTGATTGTCTTCCCCTTTTCTTATTTTGCATCAAACTCCTTCTCAAAGATCTTGCTTCTTTAACATTATTTTTATTCATCTATATGAAAATGATACATTATTAAATTAATTAATTGTTAAGTTCCAATTAAACAATAGTGGAAGTTATGTGTAACATAAGTAATGATTAAAATAAATTAGGAGGAAGGATAGTTAATATAAAAGAAATATGATTTAAAGAAATGAAAAAAAGGGAGCCAAAAAAAATAAATATTAATGCAACAAAATATAATATTTTTATTAAAATTCCATTATTTTTACCATTTCATTAAGTACAACATATACCAAGATTATATTTATGTTAACATATGAATAAACAGTAAATTGGTAATTTAACAAAGCAAAAAAGGAATATACGATTGTAATTCTTAATTGAAGTATAAATTAAAAAAAAAACGAAAAAAATACTTCCTCCGTCCCGGTCTAATTGTCCAACTTGTCATATTTGTTTGTCCCAAATTAATTGTCCAAGCCCATAAATGACAAATTATCTCGCAATCTCCACCTCCAAAATCTTTTTCTCAGTAGATTTAGGAGACCAAATTTCAATAAAGCACACTCATTAACTCTCGCAACCAAGTTTGGCTCAGCACTCCCCAACCTTAAGCAAACACACCCTATGTGTATTTATTTCCAATTATTTATTTCATGTTAGAAAAACATATGGTATACTACAAAACTTCAAATAACTTATTTCACTTTTTTTGTGAAATTGGGTTTAAAATTCGTATTGCTTGCATAAAAAAATAAATGTTAATATTTACTTAATTTTAATACATAAAATATAGTTAAATATATACACACATGTATAATGACTTATATATGTTTTATAATGACTGATAGCAATATTAGAATTTAATCACATATTATTAATATAATAGAATATTTTATCCCGTGCGTTGAGGATGGAGATTGTGTTATAATTTTCTAATGTAAGGGGTGTGCATGATTAGCTAGGACGGACGAAAATGAAAAGTATGCAAGATTAGCTGGGACGGAGGTAATAAAATATTTTATAAGTTTACCTGCAAAATGTTTCATATTAGAATCATATTTTTAAAAAAAATCTAGGAAATAAATTTCTTTAGTATGGTGAATAATATTTTAAGGAAATCTAGGAAATAAATTTCTTTAGTATGATGAATTGAATCTTAATTGCCGATTTGATAAGCTCATAAGTATAAATTAAATTAGGTTGTTTATTTATATTCAAAAGATTTGTTAAAAATTTATATAGTTTTTATTTCAGGTGTGTCAAGGTCTTGTTAAAGCTATCTTGATGTGAATAGCTTCATTTTCTTTTTCTTTTTCTTTTTTAATTTACGGGGCAGTGATAATTTTTCCTTAATAAGTTTTCTAAATCATAAAAACACCAGCCAACCCATTATAATAAGTAAATGTGGGTATTAATTCAGATTAATTTGTCAATTTAGATTAAATTTTGTTCTAGTTTAGATCACAATCAAAAATTTAGAGTAGGCACACAATATTTGTTGATATCCTAATTTATTTAGGATGAGGATATAACTACCAATACATACAATAATATACAATAAGATTGGTTATCAGGATGATATCACCACCATACAAAATTTAGAAGCTTCACTCAACAAGTCTACATACAAAAATGCGTCATAAAAATGTGTCAATCTCCGACAAAAGCCGGCGCCAGAACATAAGCTTGTGTTAATCTCCGAAAAAAGCCGCCGCAGAACGTCGGCGGTGCTCCCCTGCAGCCAGCTGCGTCGCCCCACCACTCACCACGATTTCTTATCACATCTTCGCACAACCAGAAATCTATGGTTATCAGCATGATACCAACATACAAAATTTAGATGCTTTACTCATTAAGTACATGGCTGACAAAAGCCGGCGCTAGAGACGTCGGCGGTGCTCCCGAGCAGCTGGCTGCGTCACCCCACCCCTCACCACGATTTTCTTGTTCCATCTTCACACTTAATTTAGAAAACCCACCAACAACACCCAAAGAAACCAATAATTCATCGGATTCTTGGAAAATATTCTAATACTACAACAAAAAAAACTCATATGAGACCCATATGAGAGAACTCACAAGAAACCAAGAAACCAAGAATTCCTCATATGAGAGAACTCACAAGAAACCAAGAAACCAAGAAATCAATAATTCACCGGATTCTTGGAAAATACTCAACACTACAACAAAAAAACTCATATGAGACCCCATCAGAGAATAATCCACCGATTCTTGGAAAAATTAAACACTACAACAAAAATCCAAGAATTAAACACTACAACAAAACCCATATGAGAGAAATGCCCATCTCCGCAATTTTGGATCAAATAAACATCCTATCGAGCCGATTGGTGTTTGTTTGGACAATTTACAAAAAACAAAAAATCAATGATATTATACTAGTTGATCAAATCAATCTAAATCTTCACGAATTGTATTAAAAAAAAGATCAGTTAAAATTATGAATATTAAGTTGTAGTACTTTTATATAGTTGTAGCAAGAGGTGCTCCTTAAACCTCCAACGGTTCTAATACATTAACCAATTATAAAAGCCATGAATCACTCTAACAACACTTTTTCACATTTGATGTGTAATTATTTTTATTTCATACACAAATAAACGAAGAAAAAGAAAACGCCCCATTGAATCTGGCAATTTGGATTTTGACAATATTTTTTTGTATTTGATATGTAATTTTTTTATTTCAGTTTCACACAAACAAATGGAGAAAAGGAAAGGATGCCCATTGAATTAAGCACCAAGAAATTTTTATCCATCGGTGCTTGTTTGGTAGTTATGATGTTTTTTTGTAGTTCAGGATGTTTTTTTTGGTGGGGATGAGTGTTTTTTAAGAAATTTTTAGAATATTTTATCCATGGTGTTTCTTTGGGCAATTCAGGAAGATTTATAGGATGGGTATTTGTTTGGCAAATTCGAGTTCTTTTAGCGTGTTGGCCTAATGATGGGTATTAATTGGCAACAAAATACAAAGTTCGGATTTTTAGTAGATACTTATTGGTGACGATGTTGGTGGTTGGCTGGAAGCAATTGGGAAACCGAGCTCTGCATTAGAAGTTCTTCAACCTTTATACTTTGGTTGGCTGGAAGCAATTGGGAAACCGAGCTCTACATTAGAAGTTCTTCAACCTTTATACTTACTATTCTTTTGTAATATGGAGTTTATTCATGTTGTCATTGGTCTAAGACTTATTGCTTGCTGAACGTTTCATTTATTGTAGTCTAATACGTTATATAGTTGGAAAACCGTATGTATTTGCGTGAAGGTCATTTGTGAACCTCATATGGTCATTTGTGAACCTCATATTATATCCACGAGCCCTGTACAACTGTCCGGTTCTTAATCCACGAGCCCTGTACGACTGTCCGGATTCTTAGGTGCAAATTCGGCTAAAACATGTTGGGAACAGACAAGATTTGAGTTATATTACATTGATATCATTATACTACTATCTTTTGTGTTGTGGGGTGTTATGCTTTGTTGTTTATCTGTGTGAACGTGACATCTTTAAGTTGGGTGGAAAATCCGATTAATTAGCTTAAATCGTGATTTAGTGCCTGTCTTGAGGTGATCACTTACAATCAAATTCTATCGTAAAGGAGATCGACTGTGTTGGAAAGGCAGTCGATCGGAAAACTAGTTCTAACATATTAAGCTGGAAAAAATGATCACTGCGATTGATATTAAAAAGACACAAATGATTTTCTTGCTTGAACAGTTTTTTCTTTCTTGTGTATATGATATTTCTTACTCGAGATTACAATAATCTGAATTGAAATACATGTTGAGTATTTATAGGGGTTGAAATGCCCTTGCATGAACGACACGTGGTTGCCAGGTGGCAGGTCTAATCGACATGTGTCTGTCATCTAGCCTGACCTTGTTGAGGTGGATCCCATGTGTCCCCATGTGTCTGGCCCATATGGGGTAATTATTATGCAAGGTGCAGTCACGACCTTTGTGGCGATCATCAGTATCGAACGCTTCTGTGCTTCTCAGAGCAAAATGGTGATCTTCATGTGAGCGGTCTTCTGTTATAACAGTCTCTCACTATGCGTAGGCGGTTCCAGCTCCCGATCTCCGATCTTGAATTGCGGGACCTTTGAGTTTGGGGTTAATGATAGAGGGCTTATGATAATCCGCACTCTTAATATTGGGGGGTTAAGCAGTGTGTATCCACAATTGCCCTCTGAGTTGGAAAGTCATTATTGCTAATGCAATCTTCAGACCCATGTTCTTCTCTTAAAATGCGATCGTTTTATTCTCTAGCAGGAAGCCAAAACAATTGAATTTTCAAATTATTGAATTGGGGGAAGAGCTGATATGACTCATACCTGCCGTGTTTTTTTTGCCACGTGTGCATGACGTGGCGTTACAGTTGTAATTTTCTCGGAGTGTCGTTTCGATTCCACGTGTATCTCACGCACGGACATGTGTTGAGTCACCATTGGCTCGGTGATCGGCTGCATCTCAACTGCTGCAGCCATTAAATCGTGGCATTTCATCTTCGTGGCTGTTATTTCCTATAAATAGGTCATTTTCACCTCATTTCGTATTTTTCCTTTTGTGAACTTCTGAGGACCACTTGTAGCGACGATATCACAAATCAAGACCGCTTTTCAAGTGCTGGTAACAAACAAATTCTGGTTTCATTTTATAATGTCTTCCTCTTCAACTTCAATGTCCTCTCGTATGTTTGAAAATTCCCCCGAGGTTCGCGAAGTGAGAGAAAGCGAAAGAGAGGCAAGGAGAATAACCGAATAAGTCCTTCGAGAGACAGGGTATACGGATGGGGACATTGATGTGGTTTTATCAGGCACCGATGCCGATGCTATTCGTCGTGCAAACCAAATCCTAGAGGATCCGTCGACTATTCCCACAAATTAAGAGTAAGTGGATCAATATGCGACCCAATTGGAGGTCTCATAATTTAATTTCTCTTTTTTTCTTTTTCTTTTTTCTTTTGCAATTTAAGTCCAAATTTGACCTGAAAATTGCAAGCTCATCACAAATTGTCACGTGACTCACGTGAGACAATTTTCTTGTATGCGTGGTGGATGACCCACTTGAATACCACTGATATAATTCCTTCACCCCCTTTTCCCCTCCCCCTCCCCCCCCCCCCCACCCGGAAAAAAAAAAGATACAATATACAATATATTCCCTCGGTCTAAAACATATAGACTTGTTTAGTTTTTCAGACAAATAAAGAACATTATTGGAAATGATAAATATGTTCGCTTTACCCCATTTTTTTATTAGCAAGTTTATATTTGGCTTCAAAAAAAGAAAAAATCAAGTTATATATATACACGAGACAAATAGAATAGAAAACACCACAGATTTAACAAATATATACTTAACAATAAGTTAATAAGAAATAAATAATTTGAATACAGGGATTAAAAGAAAGAATTTGAAATCCAAATTGGAAAGGAGTTGAAATCATCAAACTCCTCAAAGTAAGTTCGAAATGAAAATGAAAAATTTCAAAGCCATCCAATCTCAAATCTTTCCATTCAAATGTAATCTTTTGGTTTCTTTTTGTGTCCATTTCAATACTTAATTTTCGCTTATTTTGCATTTAAATGAAACAATTGACTTGAGAAAAAAGGATTAAAATAACTCAATTCTAATTAGATTTTGATCTAATCAAATATCAGTAAAAGAATATAGCAAAATTTAGAGTAAAAAAATTCGAATCAATACCAAATAATTCAATTACTTCAAATAATAACAGTCAATTTGTCATATGAATTTCAAATTGTCCTTCAAATCGTTCAACCAAATGCAATCCTAGTTTGCTGTTCTAACTCCAGCTATAAAATTAGCAAAGTAAAACATATATTAACACCCCGTTTCCTCAAAATACTCCCCATAATATAATCGTATTCAATTACACAAGCCCAACATATTTTAAGGTGTTCGGCTGATATGACCGGCCTCCTCATTTTCACGTTTTAAAAGTGTTGGGTAAGTGTCAACCGACCATTGATAAAAAAAAAAAAAAAAATCACGGAGGTGTATTACAAGGAACCGATGGTGTTACCGCAAGACAAAAAACCCGTTGATTTTTCGAAATCTAAAATGTGTGAAACCATCAAGTGGATTGAAGGTATCACATATAACCTACCAAACAAAGCAAAATCAAGTAACTGACCAACTTATTTTCCTTCCAACCACTACAAATCATATAAAGAGAGAGCACAATATTACCACTATTACAGGAGCTACACGCAATATTCGTTGTGGGTAGAGTTCAATAGTTTCAGTAAATGAACCTGGATACTAATCGATAGATACGCAAATGCATTGCTATGAATGTGGCTTGAGGAACACTTCATCCTCGTAAATATTCCAACAAATCTTGTTGCTTCTGTAAATCCCATGTCACGACCTTGCCATCCAATCCTACGGCGAATGTGCAATGAACGATATAAAGTTGGTTCGACGAAATTTTGAAGAAGGAATGCAAGAAATTGAAGTACATAGCTATACCAACCTGCAGTGCTGAAGCTGGTAATTGTAGTATCACCTGCTCTCTTGAGAGGCACAATAGAACTAGAAAACCGAGCAAGAAAACGATAAGCACTATTCATTATATCACTATATATTGCTTCTTTGATAAGTTGAAGCAAGATAACAGAATAGAGGTTACCCAAATAAAGGGTAGTAAAGTCGTACGTTATACAGTTGTCATGAGCACCTCCACGTGTTCGTGAAGTTTCATTTGTGTCATTGCTTCCAAACTTGGATTGTCCGTATAATTTTCCAAATGTTTCTGAAAACTGGGAAAAAAAGGAAACATAAAACGAAATATTAGAGAGTGCTGTGTTATCTACGACATACAATGTCCAGAACCAACTAGATTGCTGACACTTATTGTACTCCAGAGTCCATGGTTAAAAGTTTTTACAGTTATGTTCGTTTCTGGTTTTCCCAGCTTGGATTTGGGATCTCAAAATTCTAAATCCCAATCAGTTTCCAGCTTGAAAATGGATTTCATATCCAAATAAAATCACACCCTATCATTACATCTATCACTCATTATTCTTCTACCTGTTCATTTTCCAATAATCCCACCAACTATCTCTATTTTTCATCTCACAACGCAATAAACTAATCTTTTCACAATATAATATTACAAGAATCTAAATTTGCAACATTGATTTGACACCTATAGTAAAATCCCGCTCTGGAAAATCTTAAAACAAACATACATTTGTACTATTCATCAGAATTTTCTAATCCATGGATTTCAAAGTCGGGATTTTCTCAAACCCACTTAATCCCTTATACTTCTTCATCAACTAAAACAAATTGATATTTAGCACCATTGATGCAAATATAATAAGACAAGACATTAGTGTTGTTGACTTGTTGTCACGACTCAACATGACCAGACTCTCTAATAACTGATGATCCTGCATAGGGCGTTTCTCTTCAAGACAGGATACAATGTCTCGAAGAATTACTCCTAGCATCTCCCACTTTTAATTGGGAATACAGCAAACCCTGCAGCTTCAAAGTCTCCATCCACTAGAATGGGCTATATAGTCCCTAATTTTACACTCCAGCCGCCTCCAGAAAGTGATCAGAGTAACATTATAGAGAAGGAAGTTGCTACAACTTTAGTTTTCCTAAATCCTCAAATCCCGCTCTTATTGTCATGAGAAAGTAGCTGCAGGCTCTTGCACAAATATTTTTTGGATGACTCCTTTATCAACTTTTATCGGTTTCCCTTTACTTGCCGACATGTTGCTTGTGTGGATTTTTGCTGGTTCTCCTAGTTGGCGACTAGGTTTACTTTTCATAGCTTAGGCATTTATTTTCCATCTTGAACTTTCTCTATTTTGTCTATTTTTCCATTTTATTTTCAACACAGCATCTATTTGGACAGAAGCAATACATATTTAAGGTTGTCAAACAATCAAGCAATGATTTACTGCTGTCCATAAATGCCTCAATCACTATCACGGTATAAACCAGCAGAGTAGGAAAATGAATCATACCTGTGAACCATATTTTGCACCTGAAGATTGTTTCCTCTCGTCAAGAAACCTCATGAATCCCCTAAAGAAAATATAAACATAAATTCAATTAAATTCAACTTTCAATACAGAAGTTGTGTTGAATGCATCCTTTCAATGCCGTTGGCCTTTATTTACATGATGATTGGCACAAATAAGCTTACTTGCCGCCACTTGGATGAAGTGTGACTTGTTTATTCTTTCTAAGACTATGTTGATGAAATGAAATAAAAATTGAGTTTCAGAAAGGCCAAAAATATA
Organism: Ajuga chamaepitys; assembly: GCA_958295605.1. NCBI lineage: Eukaryota > Viridiplantae > Streptophyta > Magnoliopsida > Lamiales > Lamiaceae > Ajuga > Ajuga chamaepitys. Next base: position 52,281,439 of record OY282507.1, read on the forward strand.
CATGGAACAAAAGGCAAATCATTAGCAGAGCGAATAATAGTTCGGTAATGAAAAAATCCACATCCCCAGCAACCAAACAAATTTCTCAAGAAAGACGAACAGATTACCGAAGATGAAATCTCCAGTGAGCGAACTGGCCTTGTGAGTAGTAGCATGGACACAGGAGTAAGGTGATGAGTTGGCAGTAACAGGATTAGACGATATTACAAGTCGATGACCAGGTTAAATTTATAGGACACAAACTTTTTAATGGAAAAGTACATTATAAAAGTACACAATGGTAACTGTTCAAGATAAACATATGAAACAAAAACCGAAGGCAGATAAAAGGGCATTCCATGGAATAGTAACTGTTAAAGATAAACATATGAAACAAAAAACCAAAGGCAACAACAAAATTTTCAACGAGGCTTAAGACTAGTTTGAGAAGCTCAACTTACCATAGTCCCGTTTCATCTGCTGTGAATACCATGGGGTCGCAATCAAATCCCACACCAATTACCATTCTTTCAGAAATGAACAAAACCTAATTTATTTGTAACTTAAAAAGTTAATCATTAAAGGTCATTGGAAAAAACTATAAATATTTAAGAGTGGATGCTGACCCACATCGCGAAGAGGCAGATCTCGGAATGCTACACTTTGAGCAGATGGAGAAGGGCCAACATCATCAACGAAGTAGATCATTGAATTGTGACCTGAAAGTTATCTTCATTGTTAATAAACGATCAAGGGTAATATAGAGGAGAACATTGGGTTCTTATTCCAAAATCTCGTAATTCTTGAAATATAACAGGGTTCAAAACCAAATATTGCTACATGAATTACGATAATTAAATTTACTTACATCAACCAACACTACGGGTATAAGCAATTGGCATGCAAATAGAATATGAAAAACAAAATAAAGGATCGATTAGAACTTTGTTTGACATTTTGAGAGCTGCATATTCATAACATGAAGTGCCCAGTGAAATCTTTCCAATTACAAAGAAAATAAGAGTGATGATTATCTGACCTACATAGGCTACGGTATTGCCAGAAGGGGACCACTTGATACCGAATGTCCAACTACATGAGAGATCGAGCAGCATGATTTGCTGCCAAGAAAAATAAAATTAAGAGAATCACCTTTACCACCAAAATAGTATCATGTGCTCAAAAATACAAGTTAGATGGGATGATGACTTGATAAAAGCCAAATATTGCCACCAAAGAAAGGTACACAGATCACGCTTACTAGACGATATCTCCAGTATATTAACATTTTCCATGATCTTTAAGTGCTTCATTATTTTTCTTTTGATGGGTGCAATCTTAAAAATGGATCAGTTTAAATACCATACTACCATTTTGTATTCTTTATCTTTTTGAAGTAGCCTTTCCTAAATGGATGTATGTACGTAAAACACAACTTCAATTGCAACATAACATTTGTGGCATGTTAGAAACAAATACTAAAATGAAGTGGTCACTCTAAATTAAGTGACATCAACAGAGGATTACGATGAACAGTGCTCGTTTGAATGGTAGCAGTCATATGCCCAGTCAATTATCTGAAGCCATTGATACATACTGTGAGGAAGTTAAACACTGATACATTCCTTTACTAAAAACTCAAACTTCGAAGAATTCAAGAAACATGAATATATCCAGAATCATCTCCAGACCAAAGCCATGCGCGGAACTTAACAATATAGTGATATACCTCAAACTCTTCTTATAACATATAATCAATTTTTTTATGTTGAACAAATTATCATCAAATATGTGCGTGTGCCCACAAATTTGTTGTTTCTTTTTTTTTTTCTCGATAGAGGACACTTATCACAGTGAAATAGTCAATTTTTAACATTTTTACTATAAATTAGAATACCAACATCTAATTTCAAGACAAGAAATCAAGAGATATTTCTTACTGCATAGACCAACCAAAAAATTAAATAGTATTTTGCTTGTACTGAACACGGAAATTAGAGAGATTAAACCCAGGACACTGGTGATTGGGGTCAGTGAGTTACACTAACAACCTACATTAAAGCCTGTTGCAGTTATAATCCTGCCATTTTAAGCAACTAGATGTCACAATAGTCTAGTGTTATCTTTACTTAGTTTTAACCTTTAGACAAAATATACATTCTCTCACACATCATCCCATCACCAGGGTACTACATGATACAAGAGGCAAAAAAAAGAACAAGAGAAATTTTATACCTCTCCAAATTTCGTATCGGATGAACCACTTGAAGATCGCCTGCACAATATAATCGAAAGGATGCAGACAGTTATAAAACGAGCGGAAGTTGAGAAACAAACTACGAGTAGGGAGACTCTGTATCTTCATGAAACATACTTAGTGTCTATGCCTTTGATGAAAGTAGAAAATACTCGGCACCTTCCATCTGTTGATGTGGTTGCAAGAAATATCTGATCACATAATAATTTTAAAGTAAAAGGGGTAAATCAGTCTACTCATTTAAAAAATCAGAAAAAGCCATATGTTACTACATTGCCTAAAACCAGATGACTGGTTCAGCAAAGGGATCAGGTGATAAATCTAAGGCCAGTTTAGGTATTAGTAGATTATTATACAACATCAGCGTCTGACAATTAGTTTATACCTAAAGGAAACAGTACATTAGTGAATGCACAAAATCAAGACCCTTTTGCTTGTAAGTTTTAAACCATTTCTCTTAATACCCGATGTGGCTTCACGACAACTAATTTAATAAAGCTTTGAAATATAGCAACTTGATTGCATACATTTAAAGAAACCCAATTACTTGTATATTTGTCAATGTCCGGAAACCAATGGCTCATACAGCCTTCATCTTTTTACCCTTGGACAAAGGTTTTGTCATTTTTCTAGTAAAAAATTTATTGGCTTTTCAACTGTGGATGTTCAAGCACATTTCTCAAGCATAGATATATTGTTATCGCAAATGAGACCTTATCGTGAAGCATACAATAGTTCACACTAGCTGACAAACATTTGATCCTAAGGTATTGCTTAACTGTGAAATTTAATACAAGTGCAGAAAATGGTAGCTCACATTATTAGGGTGCCAGGCTACATTGGTGACAGAAGAATCGTGACGCTTCCTTATAATTTTACTGACCCACCTGTGGGGTACAAAAGAGATAATTTAGATGTTGGCAGATGGTTATATAATTCTACTCTTGCACATTTGAAGATGTAAAAGAAGACCACAAATTTTAAGAACTACAGAGAAGATAACAATAACAAAGGATTTATGACTTCTTCCTCAGAATGTCTATCTTGATGTCAAGGAAATTCATCCATCTGAACTTAAGGCAATGCTATTAACAAAAAACTATATTGGACTAATTTTTCCTATAAAATCTTCATAATTCTACGTACTTAGAGATAAAGAACCAAAGACACCAGAACGCTGCGCATCTTTCAATTAGTTGAATGAACCTACCCAGAAATCCAGTAGTAAACTATTTTCGTTCTTCCCAAGCTAAATAATCCCCCGTCCACCATAAACCACTGTAGCACACAGTATATATTGCCATAACCAATTCCTCTCTCTTCCTGCTACCTGTTATCATCAATTTCTCCCGGGATTCCCATTCCACACTAGTTGAAAAGTCAACCAAGTTTTTCTTGGTTGCATCACCACAACCAAGATTTAATAATTACACCCATCAATTTGAAGGAAATGTGTCCTTCCTATATTAAGAAATTTCAGGTGAATGGACAATTTCAGACTGATACAGAAAAGCTTGAATCCAAGACTAATATGCGGTGCATCATACCATCAAAATTCTTGCTAACATCAAATTTTATAGCATTCAAATTTAAAGCAGCATGTTACTTGCAGATTCCATACAGTTGCAGCAATAGCCTGGCATGATTAACAAATATTCACTGTCTACGGTGCATTTTATTAAATATAGCTACTTCTGGTCATAAATTTGGGTTCTGTGTAGAGCATATTTTAAGGGTATTTGAATACAATACTAGAATTGGTAAGTATACTGATCACATCCAATTTTTCAAAAACATATTGGTGATAGAACCACCGAAAACTACACTGAAACAACGTACAATGTTCTTAGCCAGATTGGTGATAGAATCTCTGGCCTTAAAGGCTGTTGTTTTAAGTGGTTCAACAAACGGAACATGTCATAACAACAATTTTTAAGAAACAATTTTAATATTTTGCTTATAAAAGAAGCCATAAAACTGGGAGAGAATGAAATGACTGAGGTTTTGTTACATTTACCACCTGATCCTGGTAAATCACAAATTTTTATACATGTGTTCCAGGTCATATGTCCCAGAACATGAAGTGCACAAATTGTAAAACAATCTCATTATAGCAAAACCAGGAGAGAACTGAAATGACTGAAATTTGATACATTTACCAATTGGAATTCATGATATGCATAGGCTGCAAAAAAAACATAGCACTTAAGGACACTCACCAATTGTTCTCTTGTTCATAGTAGCATATACAAACAGTTTTAGCTCCACTTCCTACAGCAAACTTGTTTTCTGAAAGGAGACGGTGAATTAGAAAGAAGACTAAATTACACTCACCAAAAATACTATTAACACGCAAAAAAGACCAAGATGAGCTGTAGTGTTTTCCACGAGGACTTTTATGAGTTAATAGAATTATTATAAATAAAATATTAATAAATAATTAAACCTCTAGAATAATTTATATCTTGAAAGAATATATCCAGTTGAATCACAATATCATGCTTCAATAGCTCAATATTTCATCTCAAAGTACTATATTGATAGAACTTGATTTATTATTTCTCTAGACTTGTCACCACACAGTGATCGACAGTAAGCACGAATCCTTCTAGTTACTCATTTTCGGTCACCGCTACATGAGAAACCTATTTATCCAACTTCCAAATATTTCCAGCTAACTATATAATCAAACAACATAAGTAGTTTCATCAAAGCCATAAAGAGCCCATTTTCTAGGGTCTACTTTCTGACAAGTGCTAACTTTTAGAGAATGTTGGGAGCTAAGAGGTAATAGGGGTGAATGCTTGTGAAATATGTCAAAAATTGGATAAGTCAAAAAGCCAGTGCTTGCTTAATATAGCAGAAATAGGAGTGCAAATCATATTTTTCTATTTAAATCTGAATTCAAATTAAATGATTCAGTTAAAAACTTAATATGGAAATCATATCATATATGTACTCAATGATAATAAGGAACATAGAAACATAAAATTATAAAATTTGGGTATGTGATGCATAGATGAATACTATCTATCCTCAGCCTCGTAAACTAAAAGCAACCCAATTTTTTTTGACAATTATACTCTCTATCAACATCATGCACTATTATCCAATCGTCAAACAGGTTGATAATAATACGCATATATGAGCTTCAATTATTTAAAAGCTCAAATGTCGGATGAGAGAAAGAGCATGAATTGAATTGCACGAGGATTAACAACAGAGTTACAAATTACAAAGTACCTAAGGCTGTAATAGATTCGCATACCTTTAGGACTCCACTGTACACAAAGCGCCGCACGATTTAGCCTCAGGATTACAAGGGTTGGGATCCATTCATTAGCTTCTTGTGACCAAACATATCTAAAGCAAAGTTCACTTCGGGATGTTATTATAAAGTTCAATTGCAACAATAATCTAACAATTGGAAGAACTAGCAGCAAGAGCAGTTGCGAAATTTGGGGTCAAGATAAAAGGAGTAAAGGAAATAATACTTGTAACAACACAAAAGGAAAGACATCGTCAATACTTGATGTTCACTTACGAATTCCGATCATGAGAAACAGAAACTATTCTGTTTGAGCGTGGACTCCAGTCTATTCCTGAAACAATTTGATCATGCTGTGACCAAGAGAGAATAAGTGAGACGAGAAAAGAGCTGATGCAACGGGGTAAGAGTAATTTAGGTGGTTACTTACACAAGAAAGATTAAGCCATGAGCATATAAAAAATTAATCCATCTTAGTATTTCTTCATTTTCAATTAGTTAATGGCAATTCCAAATACTTTCCTCTTCCAAATTTCAACATTGCCCACTGAGATCCATGCTATAAATTCTTCTGTAGTAGCCACAATCAGATTCTCAGTCAACATTTGACTATGTCATGAAAAAGATCAGTACCCCAGAGCAAAGAGCTTCTCATTTTCTAACCAGATATAAGGGTTTGAATTTTCTAAGCAAATTCTAAGCTTTCAGATGCGGCTGAGCTCCATAATCACCTATGTTCTAAAAGTTCCCGTCTAACTCCAACTAGGCCCCCTCGAGGCACTAGACTGTACTCGTGTCACTAACGTTTTTCTCCCAACTCCTCCCCACTTAATGCCTCCTAGTCCCTAATCACCTCTATTCTAAAAGTTCCTGTCTACTCCAACTAGGCCCTCTCGAGGCGCTAGACTGTTCTCGGTCGCTTACGTTTTTCTCCCGACTCCTCCCTACTTAATGCCTCCTGGTCCCTAATCACCTCTATTCTAAAAGTTCTTGTCTAACTCCAACTAGGTCCCCTCGAGGCACTAGACTGTACTCGGTTGCTTACGTTTTTCTCCCGACTCCTCCTACTGAATGCCTCCTAGTCCCAGCTTAAGCTCCGATTAGGTATTAGACCCCATTCTGTCGCCCTACTACTCTACTTGGTCTAGTGTCTTTTACAACATTAATAATCACTTTCAACTAACATCATAAATCCTGGTAGAAATCAAAATAGTGGACTAGGCCCTCTCGAGGCGCTAGACTATACTCGGTCACTTACATTTTTGTCCAAACTCCTCCCCGCTTAATGCCTCCTACACCCAACCTAAACCCGACTAAGTGTTAGACGCCATTCTGCCGCCCCCCAGGGTCTAGCGTCTTCTACAACATTAATAATCACTTTGAATAATACTGGTTATTGCAATCAAAACGCACAAAACCAACATCATAAATCCTGATAGAAACCAAAATAGTAAAAAACACAGAGACAAAACCAGTATACCTTATGCAGAACATGGATCTTCTCCCACTTGCCTTCCAACAATTTATAGATATGCACCTCGTTGTTATTGGGGCAAAATGCTATCACTGCAATTCAGGAGAAAAAGGATACGATCAATCGAATATATCCGACAAACACGCAAATAATAAAAAGAGAACAGCGAAAGAGGGTTTACTGGAATGATCGGGGCTCCAAGCATGGCAGGTGATGCACTGAGCAAACTGATGTACTGAGACTGCGGCCATGAAATCGGATTCAACCAGCAATTTGAGATAGGATTTGGATCCGAAATGAAATTGAAACGGAGCGGATGCGCCAGATCCGAGTTTGGCCTTCAGATATTTCTGCCGAATAGCATTAGTTCTTCGGAGCCAAAGCAGTAATAGTACGGAAAGAGATGGATGATAGTGGCGAGGGAGCTAGCGACCTTGCTTGGCGTGAAAGACTGTCAGTCGGTTACCCAAATTGGGTCGAACAACAGATGTGAATTTTACCAGCTAGTGGAGTTACCGACGGATAAATGCAGGGTATGAAAAAGGGGAAAAAAGTTGCAGTGCCCTGTCAGGGCTTGTCAACCCACTTTTTTACTTATCTCATTTTTTTACTTATAATATACCCTTTTAAAGTAATTCCACCCATCCTATTTCACTTTTCTTTAGTCATCCGCTCACTTACACGAGAAATACAGCTTACACGAGATTTCTATGAGTTACACGAAGTTACAACTTACACGAGATTTTTCTGTACATGAGTGTTATACGAGATTACACGAAGTTACAACTTACACGAGATTTTTCTGTACATGAGTGTTACACGAGATTACACGAATTTACAACTTACACGAGATTTGTTTTTACATGAGTGTTACACGAGATTACACGAAGTGTTACACGAGATTTTTCTGTACATGAGTGTTACACGAGATTACACGAAGTTACAACTTACACGAAATTTTTTTGTATATGAGTGTTACACGAGATTACACGAATTTACAACTTACACGAGATTTGTTTTTACATGAGTGTTACACGAGATTACACGAAGTGTTACACGAGATTTTTCTGTACATGAGTGTTACACGAGATTACACGAAGTTACAACTTACACGAGATTTTTTTGTACATGAGTGTTACACGAGATTACACGAAGTTACAACTTACACGGAATTTTTTTGTACATGAGTGTTACACAAGATTACACGAAGTTACAACTTACACGAGATTTTTCTATACATGAGTGTTACACGAGATTACACGAGATTACACGAAGTTACAACTTACACGAGATTTTTTTTGTACATGAGTGTTACACGAAATGTACACGAGATTTATACAAGACTTACACGAGACTTACTAGTTACACGAGGTTTTTGGTACACGAGATTTACACGAGACTTACTAGTTACACGAGGGTTACACGAGACTCCGAAAATTGTACACAAACATAATTACTATAGTTACACGAGATTCATTGCACTACGCTACACGAGATACAACAATATATGTTACACGAGATTTGGGTTGTGAGTCACAAGCATGTTTAACTTATCCAACAGCTAAAATAAAACAAAGGTAAAAATAAAAACACACTACTTTTAGCGTATTTCATCAGGAAAAAAGTTAAGTAAGTAAAAAAGTTGGTTCCACATGTCTGACAGGACCTGCCACACCATTTCCACTATGGGAAAATACCTAAATGCCGAAATATCCGGTATATCGTATCGAATTATTGAAAATATCAAAAAATATTTATATATCGAATTTTCGGTAACATTATGGTACGATAATTCAAAAAATTCAATATTTTGGTATTCAAAAAAAGTTCGGTATTATGGTGTATATCGAAATTTTGGTAGTTCGATATTTCTATATACCATATTTCTAACAGTATACAAAAAAATTTGGTATACCAAAATTTCGGTATACTAAAATCAACGGTATTGATCTATATATACTGATACCGGTATAAAATTCGTATACCGATGTTTCGATACGGTATCGGTATTTACCGATATCGTACCAAATTTTCGATATAGCAAAATTTTCGGTACGACAACGGTATGAATTTTCGACGTACCGAAAATTTTGATACGAAAACGGTGTGGATGATTCGGTATGATATACCGTACCCAGTCATCTTTAGATAAATAGGTAAGATGATTGAGTATTACTACCTTTGTTTTTTAGATGTGTTTTTAGAGTAGAAATTTCATAAATGACCTAGTCAAACACTATTATATTACAAATGGTCTAACTAATTAAGATAATAAAACATAGCTTCTTTTTCTTTTTTACACAACTCAATTGTTTAATATTTTAAACAATCGTGTTATATAAACAGACAAAACAACTCAATTGCAACCATGTTGTTTTACACGAATATGTTGTTTTTAACACAAAAAATTCAATTATTTTACTCAACTTAAAAATTTAGAAAGATTCAACAAGTATATTGATTATAATAATATAAATTGAGAAACAAATTAAAATATGTTATTAAAAAGAAAAAAAAGAAGAAATGCATACGTGAAAAATAACCTGGAGATGAAGGTCGAAAGCATGAGAGAGAAAAAATGAGAGAAAGAGAGGGAGGAGAGATCGGCGGCTAAAAACGAACAGGGAAGAGAAGAAAAGAAAGGGGAATTAATCCTTTTGAAATTTGAAAATTTTTAATTTTATTTTAGTTTTATCTTTTTTAATATTGTGAAATTAAAGAAGGTTTTTTTTGTGATAATTTGAAAAGGTAATATTTGATATATACCACAATTTTAAATTTAAATAAGAAAACTAAGGGATATGTGAAATTGTCAAATAAAACATCAATTGAATTATATAGATATAGATATGGTAGATTAAGTAATTAAAGAACTTTCAGGTGTAATTATAGGATTGTTATTGCAAAAATTGTAGAAAAAATCTAATAAGACAGTTATTTATAAACAAAATATAAAAATTAAAAGAACATCTAAAAATCGGAGGTACTCTAATCTAATGAGGTAGGATAGAGTACATGTATGGACCTTGTTTAGTTTTGGAGTTGTGATAGGTTAAATTAATAAAATGGACGAGATTACACTATTCATTACTATTAGTATCTTCAATTTTAAGTATAAAATGAGGGCAAAAATATGAGATCGTCACGTGGTGTGACGGGAAAAAAATATCATTTTTTGTGGTAAAAGTATCACGTGTATCTGTAAAAGGATCACTTTTTTGGCAAAAAATCATTTTTGATCCCGTAAGTATTTGCTTTTTCGATTTTAGTCCCACAAGTATTTACTTTTTCAATTTAGTCCCATAAATACTGAAATTGTCCAATTTAAGGATAATTTTCGTCGAAAAAACATTAAATTTGCCGGAAATAGTCACGTGCAACTCACGTGACCCTAATATTTGGGGGAATCCGACTATAATAAGTGACGTGGCATAAAATAGTTGAGTAAGACTTAAATTTCTATTAAATTTGAATTCAAAACAAAGAGAATATCCACATCATTAATTCAAATATAAGTATCACTATTTCTTTTAAAACTATTAATTTTTCCTGTAAAATTAAAGTGTATTCCAGCACACGTGTGACAGTCACACACAAGACTCACTCTAAAATGAGATAGAATTACACTATATAATTAATGTGGTAAAATGTGAAATCTATTCAAGCTTTTAAAATTGGGGTACAATAAAATAATACTCCCTCCGTCCCGGTCTAATTGTCCAACCCTGGCCGGGCACGGAAATTAAGAAAAAGTAGATTTTGTGGAATCTTTTACTTTTTCAAAGGTGGAGATTAAAAGTAGAGATTTTGAGGGTGGAGATTGTGAGAGAATTTGCCATTTATGGGCTTGAACAATTAGCTTGGGACAAACAAATATGACAAGTTGGACAATTAGGCCGAGACAGAGGGAGTATTTCTTTTAGGAAAATAAATTGTAAAAAAATATAAATATAGTGTTATTTATTAAGTATATATGATATATCTTAAAATATACATATTAAAAAAGGCAAAAATTTGGGTGCATATGATGCACAATAGTGCTTAATATACATCCGGGTCCAAAATAGCACGCGGGTCGCGCGTGACCCGCATCATTTTTTTATTGTGTTCTTACAATAGACTTATTATGTTCTTGTAGTATAGTAATTTTGAATTTAGAGTAGACTTATTGTTCTTACAGTAGACTTATCGTAATCTTGCAGTATAATTATTTTGTGTTTAGAGTAGACTTATTTTGTTCTTACAGTAGACTTATTTTGTTCTTGCAGTAGATTTTTATTTAAAAAAAAGGGCGCGACCCGCGCGTGGACCTGGTCCGCGGACGTGATTTTTCTATAAATCATATTTCAGCGATTTTTTGGAGTTCATGTGTTAAATTTTAGTGATGTACAATAAGCATATTATACATCACATGCACACAAGTGTTACTCATTAAAAAATGTCCAAATCACATATACGGTACATATACCTTTTAATGAAAAAATATCACTATGGAACGTATAAGTTACAGATATATTTTATCACAGAAATATGTTTCTTTTTATGAAACGCAGTTCCTTTTCCAAAAGTAATATTTTTAAAGTAATTCAAATAAATAATAGAATATAATTTATGAGTTATAAAATTGAGAACGTACATAAATTTATGTTGAATACTTAAATAAACTTGATAAAAAAACATATAATTTATTATAAAAACACATGAGTTATTATATTTTCTAAAAAAGTATTACATTTTCTCGAAAAGTATTAGTTTTACTGGAATAAGTATCATTGTGTCTGCTTGTAACAAATGCAATTTTTTTTTTATATTTTTTTAGTTGAGCCAAACGTTAAAAGTATGATTCAACTGATCGAGCCTTTGTAAATATCTAGATCCATGTATATATGTACATAAACATTATACTCCACCCGTCTTAAAAAAAAGTTATGCTTCAAATAATATTTCTTTATCTAAAAAGAGTTTTATTCCAAACGTCACCTTATTTTATTAATTAGAGTAAAAAAAATTAAAAAATTAATTTTCACGAATAAAATATGATTAAATAATTTAAACTAACAAATAAAAAAAGACCATACACGAGAATATGTGGGGGTTAGATCCTCTATATGAAAGCTTGTAAATTTGGTTAACCGACCAAAATGTGTCATATCTTCACACTAAAACCCTGGCGTTTTGTCCAAAAAAATCTAACCTTGAGCTTATTTAGGGGGTGTTTGCATAAACCTTTTTTAGGTACTTATTAACTTATAACTTGTAACAATTATTTCAGTATTTAGAAATACAACTTTAGCTTTAAAAAATACGTTTTCCTCTAACTTTTTGTTAAAATTCTCTTTTTTATTTATTTAAACACCACTCACTTTTTGCACAAGCAATTTTTCCAGGTCACTAATAATCTTTTGAAAAACAAAAGCAATTGTAAACACCCTTTTACTCCCTGAATTTGAATCATCGAGAGAACTCTACGATACATTTCGAAGAGAGACAGAGGGATGCATTATATATATAAATAAAATATATAACTAAGGGACCCACATAAATTGTCACTCTCTCTCCAAAATACACTTTCTTACTTCATATTAAGTGCAGCCATATAATATTCTGATGTGAAACTAAATGAACAGTCTAGTAAATTAAAGAGGGGAAACCGAAATTTAAGAAGAACAAAATATTTGTGGTTGCAACAATTATAATAAAAAGTGGTCATAAGTGTCTCACTTCTTGTTTATTAATCTTAGCCAACCAAGCAACAATAAAACAATTGAGAAGTAATATATGCTAAGGGAGGGTTCAAACTCTATCTATCACTTCTACTACTTCTTCTTCTCCTTCTTCCCTCGATCTTACCATGCTATTGCCCTTATCGTCTATCTCAGCATCCCCATCCTCGACATTAATACACTTATACCACTTGGCGCACGCAACGTAGATAAAGAAATCAATGGCGGTCAACAACCCAATGAGGAAATAGAATCTATCCATATGGCCTTCATTGAGATCTTCCGGGATCCACCCCGGCTTGTCATTTTTCGTTGTGATTGTCATCACCATGTTTACAAGCAAACTGCTCACAAAGTTACCCAGCGATATGGAAGCCATACACAACGAGCTCCCGAAGCTCTTTATCCCATCCGGCGCCTGTCCATTGAAAAACTCCAGCTGCCCTACATACATAAACACCTCCGACGCCCCCACAAGGACGTACTGGGGGATCTGCCAGAATATACTCATCGAGCTCACTTCTTCTCCTGGGGCAACTTTTCGCAATCGGAACACTTCAGTAAGGCCGGCAGCCACCATTGCTAGCATACCAATGATTAGGCCAACCCCCATGCGTTGTAGTTCTGTCAGGCCTTGGGGGTTGCCACTCAATCTCCCAGCCAGTGGGACCAAGATCTGGCGATAGATCCCTGTGCAGAATAGCACACTGAATATGTCAAAAACCGACATACTTGCAGCGGGAAGGTGGAAGCTCCCAATGTTGGAGTACATAACGTCGCCTTGCTCGACAAACAGGGAGGCCATCTGTGTGAACACGACCGAGTATATTATAGTACATAACCATATTGGGAGCATCCGGATTATGCATTTTGCTTCCTCAACTTGTGTTACTGAGCAAAGCCGCCACGGGTTTGTGGGGCTGCCGTCACGGAAAGCATCTTTTTCTGTTACCATCGCTGCTTTGTCAAGACACCTGAACTCATCAGTGTGCCTGATTTTTCGACTCCCTTTGATAGCCGACTGTGAACCCTGCACCTCGTACAACGCGTCTCCCTCCTTCGGAGTAAGTTTCCATTTCTTGCATGCAGCCCAAAACACCTGCATCACTCGGGGTATGGGGTTCCCAGATGCCTTAACATAGCGGTAACCACGGGAACCAAGTAAGAACACCGCTAGCCCAACCACTGCCGAGGCGGTGGCCACCCAAAAGCCAAGAGTCCATTTACCGGCATCTTCATAGTATACCAACACTGTATTCGAGAACAAGGAGCCGACGTTGAGGGCGAAGTAAAAGTAGCAGAAGAAAGCAGATTTGGAGTCCCTCGATTCCGCCGTTGACTCATCAAACTGGTCGGCGCCAAAGGTGGCTAACGTCGGCTGGTGGCCACCGTACCCGAATGCCACCAGATATATCGCCAAGTAGAATAACACAGTCCCAACTGTACTATTTGGATCACAATCTAGTTTTCCATCTCCACAACCTTTAGGGTTGAGTAAGAAAAGCCAAGATGATATGGATACTAGGATGAGACCCTGCAACATGTAGCAATAAATGTTTTTAAAAGTTAACAGAGATTAGGGGCATGTACACATACTATGCCGTTTTTCTTTTGCTTCAACTTTTAAATAAGTGATTGAAAGTAAAGATTATGATCAATTACTTATAATTGAAAGTTGGTAATGTTTGAGAATGCAAGTGTTTTTGAATAAATTTAAATGTAAAGAGTGTTTGGTAGTAAAATACTCCCTCTGCCCGACTTATTTTGCACAGAGTGTTAAGAAAAATCAGATTTTGTTTTTCTTTGAATTTTTTAAGGTGGAAATTGAGGGTTGAGATTTTGAGGGTGGAGATTGTGGGAATTAGTTTTTATTTAGGGATGTGCAAAATAAGTTGGAACGGTCGAAAACGAAAAGTGTACAAAATAAGTCGGGACAGAGTAGCATTTAGCTTAAAAATGAGTTAAAAAGTTTTAATTATTACCAAAATACCAAGAAGTTGAAAAAAGTAACTTTACCTAACTTCCAACTTTTAGCTTGAACTTGATTTTTCTAAAGCAGAAAGTGCACCTTAAAAATATTCAACATAACTGTTCTCAAGCTAAAAGTTAAAAGTACTTGGAGAAAAGACTCCTTATGAATGATTGTTTTGGACAAATATACTAATGGAAAGTAATGTTTCTTTACCTATATCACACTTATTAAGTCTAAATTGCCCCATGAACCTAAATATATTGTCATGTTCTAGATATGCACATTCAGTGCTTCTCAAAGTTTATGGGTTGAGATATATTGATAAGTTTCATGATATGTCACTACTAATTCAAAAATTTTCAAAGTTCATGAGCTTTGAAATTTGCATCAAGTAGAAAATTTCATGTTATGCTGAAATGATATATATACCACTACAAATACGATATAAATATTTACCAGAACAAGGACGACTTGAAAGAGGGCACAAGTAAGGTAGCGTCCCCAGTAGGAATCACTGAGAAATGCTCCAATGAGTGAGCATAAGTAAACAGTTCCAGTCCAAATGCTAACATTGTTGGCCGCGGTAGCGTTGTCTTGTCCTAAAACTCGAGTTAAGAACAGAACCAAGTTTACTCCAACACCGAAGAAAGATAATGTTGCTAGCCCTTGATTTGCTGCACCATAAACACTCAATTTTATCAACTTGTGTTAATATGTATATATAGAGGAATGATAAGAGACACGTAAAAAGAGACATTGCATGTTAGATACATGTAGTTGAGGTCTACAACAACACGAGAACGTCATTGTAATAAATTATCAGAAAAATGAAAATATACCTAACAAGAGAAGTGCTGATTTCCAGCCAGCTAAGCCCTTCTTTTGGATGCGCTTTTTGGGACTTTTTTCGTTACCATCATCAATATTATTATTTGTAAGTTCCAATTCTTCGACCTCGGTTCCCTGAAGAAATAACATGTTTGTGTTACAGTAAGTCTAATGTGCAGCAGTCAGACTGCTCAGAGATGAACTAGTAAGTTTTGTGTGTGTCAATCCCACAAATCTTATTCCATGAGGTAGAGATGAATTTTACTTTCTGAATATGATCAGAATTTGAATATGAATGATGAGTCATTAATTTAACTATAAATTAAACTCGTCATGCTGAATAAGATTCATGTGACCGTCACACCCGTTTTTGTTATTATCTAATAGTAAATTTGAACTGAATATATGCTTACCCTTGTGGTGGGCTCCATGATCAGGGTAAGATAGTCAATTGAAGTGAGTCAAAACTTCCTCTGCCACAAAAAAAAAAAAAATTATAATGAAAAGAGTGAAACACATTTAGTACTTCAAAAAACTACAAAAATGAATAAATCAATTGAAGAAATATATATGTATAACTAATTCTGGAGGTAAAATATAATCATGTACCAAGCTGATGACTGCAAATACACGACATTATAAATCCAAGATTAAATACTATTAAATATAGTATACAAGGAATATCAATGAATAAGTAAATGCATAAATAATAATCTTTCTCCGTCCCAAAATAATTTTAACATTTTTTGTAAAAATTAACGATTGATAAAATTGACAAATATATATATCCATGCAAAACCCATTTAATTTGATATATTTTGTGGAATAAAGAAATAATGAACTAAATTAAGTAGGTTTATTAGAGTAAAATACTTTTTTTAAAAAAATCATTTTCTTTTAAACGACACTTATTTTGAAACGGCAAAACATGCGACATCATTTTTAGTATAAGATCCAATAGCTGCAAAAATAAAGCCGACTTTCAATATTACTTCAATAATGGTAAAATTAAATCTACCATTTTTGCATAAGATTTGTTTACTGTAAAGACATGTTAAACTAAGAGTCTCTAGAAACTAAGAGGGTTTTTACAAATTATTAATTGAAGCTTAAATCACTTTTGGCTATAAGAAGTACTTTTTGATATGTTTTGCAACACCATATCGAGAACTAAAATAGCTTTTCAAAAGCACTTAACTCTGAATTTTTGATATGTTTGCAACACTATATTGAGAACTAAAAATAGCTTCTCAAAAGCACTTAAAATCTAATTCTGGTATCCTGTTTCTACTAGTTTTGGGTTTTAAAGTAATTTTATTTCCAAACACCATTAAATACTAATTTTTCCACAAAAATCAATACAAACTAGTTATCTAAAATCATAATTATTTTCAAACATCCCCTAAGTGAGTTCGTTGCCTGGCCTAGATTTTGAAGATTAAGAAGCACCGGATACAGTGAGTCTCTCACATGCTCACATGGTATATTTTTTCTTTTTTTTTCTCACACACTGTATTCAGTGTAATTATTGCACCGAATCCAAATCCAAAGATGAACACATGTATGTTACCAATAATTCATAGATTTAAAAAGGTTTCTCAAATGAATTCACATTGCCAAAGTCCTTAAACTCAACTAATTTCCCATAATATGCAACAAAATGAAAAAAAAAAAAAATTATGTTAGGTTTTTTATGGACTCCAACTAATATCATGCCTTGCCACCCTCACACTTAATTTCACACTTTTTTCCTAAATTTAAGAAAAGCCATGGCAATGCATGTCACCGATTGAGTTTACGTATTTACCTTTTCCTGAACTTGACAAGAGATAAAACAAGGAGCTCCGGGATGCCAGATTCCGGCGACACCGACGACTGTGTATCGACAAGCGCAAACGATGACCGGAAAATCACTCGACTCGCCGGAAAGAATTTAAAGCCAGTGAAAGCTATTGTCATTTATGGCGAAAAAATATACAGAATTAAGAGAATTTTGTAATATATTCTCTTATGTTACTGATATAAAGTGATGAGAAGAATAGGTATTTGCTGTTTTAGCTGCATGAGATTTAGTGTGCATATGCATAATATACATGTAAATTTCAATGAACATATTTATATATATGTATATATATAGGTAGTTAAAAAGGTTTAGGATTTTATGGATAATTCAAACAGAATAAATGGGGTTTGTAACTAACTCAGAATAAAACTCCTATTATAGCTCTGCTCCTCAAGAAAATACAGTATGACCATTTCAATTCATGATCTTCAAATCTTGTTGATATTCAAGGATTTTTTTTTTATTTTTATTTTCTTCCCCTTCAAATTCTTTTATTGTTGTTGAGGTTTTATGATTGATCCAGGGTTAATTGCAGCAACTATAAATACTTTTGATTAGATTCGTTATTTGAATTCACTACAAGGAAAAAGGTCTTTTGAGACCACAAAAAGTAGTTTTAAATAATGAGTATTTGTCACAACTTTACTATCGTCTCAATAATCCGGTCGCAAATAATATATTGGTGACCACAAAGTGGTCTCAAATGCGTCTCAAATATTTTTTGCAACAATTAGTTGTCTCTAAAAGTAGTCTTAAAGTTGTCTCAAATAATTTGTAAAGAGATTTGTGACAACAAGTGGTCACAAATAACTTATTATTAATGACCACAATTGTGGTGTCAAAAAGTCTTATACAAAAGACCTATTTTGTTGTTGTGATTTGATTAAAGATGATTCGGATTCGAAAAGTTGTAATTGAAAATTTTGAGAAAAACAATATTTGAATAATTTAAAAATAAAATTATTAAAAAAAAATTCGCATCTCCAATCGAATCGTATACGTTCGAATATTTTTCACGAATAGAATTCGAATCACCTTTTAAAAATCGTCGATATTCGATACGAATTCGAATTAGAACTCATATTTGCAAATTTGAATTCAAATTTCTTAATATTTTATTCAATTCGGTTTGTTTACATCTCTAGCAGCAACTCATCAAATTATCAGTATTTTATCACATAAACCATCATTCTTTGCCAGATAGGTACAAACTATATGAGCTTGCCAAATAAACCACTAAATTCATTTTCCACCATTTTCACTAGATTTATGCACGTGATTGCATGACAAACTTTTACCAATTATTCTTTTTCTTTTTTCACTGATCCAGATGTAAAATTGCTAAGAATGTACCAGGAAGAAAAACGACACAACTCAATTGTAGGGAAACAAAAGCCCTTAAAATTTTGTTACTCGCAAGCCAAGCACAGAAATCCAGTGAAAAATAGTTGAAAAATTAGTTTAATAATTTATCTTTTAAACCCGTGTAATTTGAATATATTGATGCAAAAGAAATTGATGATTTAATTATAAAATGTTAATATTTTATTGGGATGCTGCAGTTAACCCTTAGATTCCATGAAATAGTTAATTGACCAAATTAACCATGTTAAAATCACAACAAAAAGTGACTTTAATCTTTCTAATAGAAAGTGGATTTTTTGTAAACTTCAATCTTACAACTAAAGAATTGGTGAAATGTATACAATAATTTATTAAAGTAAAAATATAATTTCTGCGACTAGAAGGTAGGGACTAAAGATATTCTGGACCACATGGGGTCCACTATCTCATTTTTATCTTGTTCCAACTATGTCATACTCTAAAATCGAGCTAATTATAACATTAAGATACTTTCCAATATATATTGTTAATTAGTTGGTATTCATCAGCCAATCAAGTTCTAGAAATGTGAAGTCTTGAAAATCATTTAAATTTCTCACTACATAATGTATTAAATCAGCCGCAAAAATTTATTGGGCTAAAATTATTTTTGGTCTCGTAACTTTTACTTCGTATAATTTTAGTTTTGGTAAAAGGTTAAAAATTCAATTTATTCCTGTAACTTTGGATTAATCCGAATTTAATCATTTTTTTCTTTACCGCCGGTGACCGATTTGACCGGAAAATCGCATGTACCGTTCACGTCATTCATTTTCCTGGCCCATTTTTTATAAAAAAAGTTGCACTGGCGAGTGACGAGGAACTAAAAATAAATAAAATAAAAGCATAGAGTGTGATTTATAACGTCCAGATAGCTCGAAAATCGATTGCTTGCGATAAAACTTCGAATAGTTCCTTCTAGAAAATTTATTTATAAAGGTCGAAGTAAAACCTTCGAAATATTTATCACTTGGCTTAAAGTGGGTATGCCCTCAAAATGGTCAAACATAGATATCACCAACCCAGAGCAGAGCACACCATCAAAGTGATTAGACAACATCTTAACAATCCAAAGTACGACATACCCTCACAGTGATCAGTTAAGTCAGTTAGCACCAAGTATGCGAGATCGGTTACATGGTCTCAGAACATAACACACTTAGATTCAAGAAAACAAATTAAGACAATGTTGTATAAATAGAGAGAAAGCATTAAAGGTCAAATTTCATGTAAATATTAAAAAAAAAAAAAAAAAAAAAAAAAAAAAAACCTAGAGTACAGAAAAATAAATAAAAACAAAAAAACACAAAAAGAGAAGGAAAAGGTTTCAAGTTTGGGCAGGGTAAGGATCCTCTCTCCCAGCTGCAACACTCCCACCAACAACTTCAGCATCGCTACCACTTTCTGGGGTTGGCTCCTTGTCTATCTCGTTCCCCATGTCCTTCTGCAGCCTCATCCGCGGGTTTCTTTTCGGCTTCCATGCCCTCATCCTTGTTAGAGTTCACACCAAATCCTCGAAAGATGGTAAAGTCAATTCTGAGTGGCTTAAAACCTTGGGGGGGGGGGGGCATTGGCCGCCACAATCTCTTCAGCTCAGTTGCGGATGATAATCAGGTTTATGTCTGGATACATGATCAACTTCACAACCTCCAATAAAGCCATGATGAAAAATTGTTTGAGGCCACTAGTCCGGCCCCCTTCGCGTGCTCTTTCACCACGGCTTTCCTAGCATCCGAAATCATCTTCGGGATGATGGCAATCTACTCCATCATTTTCTTATTCTCCTCAAATGCCTGTAGTTTAGCCTGAAGGTCCCTGACAAGTTTGGTTGCCTCGGAGCAGTTATCAACAGATTTCTTCAGCTCGATCTTAGAAAAAACCCCTCTTGGAATGAAGAAACGATGAGGTTGCCTTCTCAGTGCAAAGGTCGGGCCGGAATTTCTTGACCTTAGAAGCCATCTAGACGTTGTCAGCATCCATCGAAAACAGCAAGCTCAGGGAGCGAGCCTGGAACATGCCTTCCAGTAAAAGCTTGTGGTCAGCTGAGAGGCTGGTAACCCAGTTGTTCATGTCATTATTCCAAGTACTGGTAGGGGCCCTTAGTGCCAGCCCGTAGATAAGGAGGGAGACCTTCAAAACCCAAGCTCTGTAGTGAGTGCGACCTCAGAAAGTTGGCCAAAGGAGTAGGCAAGTTCCTGTGGAGCTGCTCGACCACCTTGACACGTTCTGGATCCTAACCCAGAAGAGTCCGAGCCTCTTTGTCCGAGACAGGTTCTTTGTTAGGGCATTGCTGAGAGAGAGGTGCAGAAGAGGAGGCACAACCTTGATCACAGGGAGTACCACCAACCGTTTATGCCGTGGAGAGTGACTAGCTCAGAGAAGTAGGGGTGGACATAAATTGGTTTTACCGACCAAACCGAAATTTCGGTACGAACCAAACCTAACCGAACCGAACAAATTCAGTTAGGTATTCGATTTTTCATTTTTTAACTTTTCGATTTTGTTTTGGTTCGGTAAAAATCGAACGGTAATTCAATTTTTACCGAATACCGACCGAGACAGCTATTAACTTATATAATTTCTATGTTTATATATATGGCCCATTATTTCAATCAATTAGCCGGCCCAAATTCAGTGTATCATGGAATGGGGCCAATTTGGCCCAAGTCTTCACTATTCACTTCACAGTTCACACTGACAAGATAGAATTAGACTAAAGACAGGGAATCTCAGAATTAGAGAAACACCTGCAGACTGCTGCCCAGCCACCGCCGTGGCGCCGCCAACCTCCAATAGTCTTCCGTCTGTCGCAGCCGATAATTGTAGGTTTCTAGTTATTTTGGTCATCTATTTTTATTTTTTGTTAGGATTTCTGCAATTTTTGGAATATATGTGCAAAACAGGGTGTTGAAAAGTAAAAAAAAAGAGCCAAAATGGGCTAAATCTGGCAAAATATGCAAAAGATTTTTTTTTTTTAAAAAAATCGGTTTTAAACCAAAAATCGTTTATTAAAACTGAAATATTTCAGTTTTTACTGAACATAAATAATATATTTCGGTATTCGGTTTTACAAATTATATAAAATTTCGATTCAGTTTACCGAAATTTTGGTTCGATTCGATTCAATTTTCCCGAATGCCTATCCCTACAGAAAAGTCCACGGTGTAGGCATGCCAATGGTGCGGGTTTTTTATTTTTCCGCCCCACCCCATGCACTTGAAGCCCTGCCCCGTGCCTTGTCATAGGTCAGTTTTTTTAGCCCCATGCGCTGTCCCAGACCCGCCCCACCCCATCTATTTTTGTTTTTTTGAAAAAAATTTGGTTTAATGCATACAAAAAGTAAAATTGAATCAATATTTAAATTAAAGTACAACAATAAAATAATTAACTTAATTTTAACTTTTTTTTAAATTTAATTATTAGAAATTAGATAGTTAAATTATATTTTTATTTAGTCCTAATTCAATAAATTAGAATGAAATACATATATACACATACTATATATAAAATTTTATGTATAATAATATATATACTTTATATATATGCATATATATATAATATAATATAATATATATTTTGAAATTTTTATTACATATATTATATACGGAGCAGGGCGGCTTATGAGACCTGTGACCCATCCTGTGACGGGGCGCGGCTGACCTGCCCCGTGCTCGAAGGGGTCGGAGTTTGACCTGCCCCAAATGTTCTAGGACGGAGCAGGTTGGGGTGGGGCGAATGGGTGTTGACATGCCTATTGGGTGTGCTTCCTTTTCTCCGGTTGCACAAGGGGCTCATGGATGGCGATTTACGCCGTCCTTGAAATGACCTTGTATAAGAGCTCCTTTTTTGCTCTACGACGTCTTAGGTTTGGCAATGGGCTCCTTCTCCTATTCTGCCACACACTCTGCTAATGGCTTCAGATCCATAGCTGTAGGAGTAGGCTAAATGTTCGATGAAGAGGGTAGGGTACTAGGACCTGCTTGATCAGGAACTGTGCAAAAACTAAATTGTTAGTAGTGAACTTGAAGACAAAAAAAAAGTAAAAAGATAAGTTACCAGGTCAGTGAGGAAGACAACTTCGATGGGCAAGTGTTGAGCTCGTAGTAGACAAAGCTACTGTAAAAAATGAGTGTCTTCCAATAATGATCCCAACGTGGGATGGTATGTAGCAACTCAAGTCTCCTCCTGAATTCTGAACTCAAAGGAACGACTTTGATTTATGAAAAGAAAAGAACAATTAAAATTAGCAGAATAGATAACTAAATACGAAAATAAGAAAGATACTCATGGTGGTGCTTTCTCGGGAAGTCAATGAGGACGGAGATTCGGTCCAATGGATGAGGGGCCTCGTTAGGGCGGGGTGGCAACAACATCCAATCTCCAACCACAAAACACCAATAATCTTTCCAGGCCGTGATCGATTCGGGTTGACTTAGGACCAATCTCCCACCAGTCCTAATATTGGTCTACACGTACAACCAGCCTGATAAGAAGAGGAGAGAAATTCGGGTCCGTTCGATTGTGTGAAGTTATTCGGCAAATAATGGTCAGAATAGTGATTATAATTCAATCATTACTTGTCGAAGTAGTGAAAATTGTGGAAGACAAAGATAAGGAGAGGAGAGAAATTCGGGTCCGTTCAATTGGAATATTCACGCTATTTTATGTTTCTCAAATTCTAGTTATTTTAGTATATTTTATTTTTATTTGATAAGGGTAAAAAAGTTTAAAAATGTGGTGTGAAAGTAAAAACATTGAATATTATAATTTTAGTGTGGCTTGAAAAATAATTGTGATGTAAAGAGATATTTTTTATGTGTCAATAAAATTGCCTTAAGCATATCCTTTTATTAAATTTATTTATTTTAGTCATTAATGCTTTAACAAATAAATTTCTTATATGCATTCACTAGCTTCTTTACATGTTCAAAGTGTCAAAACAACAAAGCAAGACCAATGATTATGATGTGTGGTTCATTTTTACGGTGGCAGCCATGTCGATTGTTCTTTTCCAAATCATATTCCATGCCCATCACAGTTTTCGTGAGCATCTGCTTAATCAACTTTTCTAATATGATATGATACGTTATTGAGACATCAACAGATACTCATGAAGTGCTCATCATAATTGTGCAGCGTGTCAAACTCCTATCAGTATTCAAATATATTTTAGACCAACTGGCTACTACAGCTAATTTTATTGTTCATCTATTAAGCTCATTACAAAAAAATATTTTTAGTGTTCACATGTATATTTTGTAATATGTCAAGTTAGTTAAAAGAAACCAGCGGGACTTTAAGAAACTATATTTGGATATTTTAAGAACTTTCAAACAAAAATAACACATTAAAGATCTTTTAAAAACAAAAAACTAAATTAATGCATTAACGGTCTTTTAAAAACAAGAAAATAATAATTTAAAATTAATAAGAAAAAATAGATACTGTGAAGATCTTTTAAAATAAACATTAATACTTTAAGAACAAAATATTGTCTTCCCAACTATGTTGATCCAACCGTGTTTCACATAAAACTGAGTCATTTTTATTTAACCTTTAAAATATATTCTCTCCGTCCCAACTCTTCAAAAACTATCAATTCTTACTTATACGACCTAAATTTTTTTAAAACATAACTCATTTTATAGAACAGATGAAGTATAATTCTTATATCCCATAACTATGAATTCCGACACCACGTGAAAAAAAACCCCCCAAATTTTGGTCGGCGCGTGCATTTTTCGGCTTAAATTTGAATTTTGGGACGAAAATTGGATAATCTCAGGACATATGGGACGAAATTAGAAAAGCAAAAAGTCGTGGGATAATTAGTGGACATGATTTTTTCCCGTCGTCACGTGGCAAAAAACCCCCAAAATTTTGTCCGGCACGTGCATTTTTCTGCTTAAATTTGAATTTTGGGACAAAAATTGGATAACCTCAGAAGATATGAGACGAAATTAAAAGAACAAAAAGTTATGAAATATTTAGTGGAAGTCACTATAGTTATAAGACAACTTATGATTTTTGCCCTCAACTTCTCAAAACAATATAATTTAATAGATGGAACATAATTCGAACATCATAAATGGGATAGAAGATTCAAAGTAGGTTAAATTGTGGCAGCATGTATATATTGCATCATTCGCAACAATAGATCCCACTTGGTGATTGCTAATACAGTCCCAACTACATAAAAACACAATGCAAAAGAATCTATAATATATATATATTTGTTGATATTTTTTCGATTTCTTTTGACTGGATAAGAAAATTAAAAAAAGGAAAAATAACAAATAAGCCATCATCAAGATTTTCCTCCTCTCCTTTCTCACTTAATGTTTGTCTGTGGATTGAGAGCATTAGTAAAAATGTCCTAATAGTCATGGGTTTAACAAGGAGAATTTCACTAAAACCAAATTAATTATATATTCTTTCAGTATCAAATAACCAGAACCAATTCAACAGCTTAGTTTGTCTTTCACACAACTAACTAGGATAATTATTAGATACTACAATTTGCTACACAATTCTACGTTTCACCATGCATATCATCAAAAATTTATTCTAGATATCGATCATTTGAGCACGAATGACATTTCGTCGGCTTACTGTCTTCTGCCGGCTTTAGTTTTAAAACCATGAGATTCTAGAGCTGGATAAAAGGAGAAGCAAATATTTGTTACCTTCGCTATTCATGACCCAATCTAAAGCTATTGTTCCACCATCAGAGGTCGTAAAGATCTGTCTGCACACTTTATCAAATCAGTACTACTTCGTGAATTATAAACAAGAGGTGACAGCTAATCGCCTGATGCAATACATCAAGTTCAATTTGTCCAGATCCTCCATCAAAATTTGACAAAATTCATAAGATAAATATCAGCTCAGTAGAAGCAGAGGTCACCTTCTATAACTGACAACTCGTGAAAATTTTAACTACATAAATTCTAAACATAATACTACCTCCGTCCCAAATGAACTTGCATAGAAAATTAACACAGATATTAAGAATTTTTTTGACTTTTCAAAGGTGGATTGAGGGTGGAGATTATGTTATAACTTTCCTTATTATAAAGTATGCAAGTTTGCTTGGGATGGCTGAATTCAGAAGGTGTGCAAGTTCATTCGGGAAGTAGAAAGTATATATTTTTAGAAAAATTAATGTGATAAAATAAATAAGATATTATCAAATGATCGTTAAAAAATTATCAAAATGTATTAAAAATTTTCAATAATAATTAATCAATTATTTAAATTAACTTGTAAGGTCCTCTATCCAAAGGAAAAAATCCATAAACAAAACATACCCTTAATTCTCTCCCATTTATGTATACTATTGTTAGAGACTTAAAAATCTTCAAGGATAACTAAAAGGAGTAGTATTGAAAAAAATATTAAAAAAAGCTACACAGACGTCTATTTATAAACAAACCATAAAACCTCACAAGACATCTAAAACAAACCACAAAACCTCACAAGACATCCAAAAAAACGAAGGTAGTATAACAAACAATTTATTGGCACATTACATAGATGAGAGTTTGTTAAGTAATAATAGTAGCAATAATAGAAATACAAAGTAGAAGCAAATAGGCAATAACTACCCAAGGATGTGCATAGTAACTAAGGAGGACCCTCAACAAAACAACAAGTTTTAGAACCAAATTATTATGTACCCTCTCTTAACATCATAAATCACTCTTTAATTAGCTACACTATACATAACACACATTTGGCCTATCATCAAAGTTGAATTAAACAACACAAGTAACTATATATCCAATTGAGGGTCCTTTTTGTCCTTCATCTTACAGCTTGTTTGATAGGTGCAAGTGAAGAAGAGCTATTACCGGCTAGCGACATGTTGCGCATATTTCTCCTTGCCGGCTTCTTGCCCTCTAGTTTCGTGCCTGGCTGTCGCACTTTAACACCTCGTATCATCTGCATTACGACATCAAGACACTTCGTGTAAATAAATATGAGAAGCGAGTTCCAGAAAGATCATGGGCATGGAAGATGTGTAACCGTGCAAAATTTTTAAGACCCCATTTTAGTAGTATAGTTTCAATTATTTTACTCCCTCCGTCCTGCTTAAAGCTGTCTACTTGCCTTTTCGGTCCGTCCCAACTAAAGTTGTCACCCCAAAAAAGGAAACTAATCCCACAATCCTCACCCTCAAAATCTCAACCCTCAATTTTCACCTTTAAAAAAGTCGAAAAACTATTTTTTCTTAACATTCGTGCCCGGTCGAAGTGGCAACTTTAACCGGGACGGAGGGAGTATTTGTTTTCCACTGTAAATTTTAACTAATCTCACCCCTTTGAATTGTATTGTTCACTTTTTATTCTCAAATACACATATATATAAATAATTCATACTTAGAATCATCTTCAGATTTCCATTTCAAACTTACATATTAATTGCTTTAGTAAATTTTCTATAGAAGTAAAAATATACTCTTATCTTCTTTGTTTCCCCTTTTAAAATATAACAAATTGCAACTTCATTGAACTCTTACAATTCTTCATATATGAATCTCTACGTTTCAGCCCACCCCATAACAAAATCCTGGATCCGCCGCCCATATTATAGTGGAGAAACGAGAAATTTCGGAGTAAAGGAAAGTAATATAGGGACAAGTATCTTACATATTTGCCACATTTTGTGTCCGAGTAGATCACTATAAAATCACCCTCTTGAAGTCCATTGACTCTCACAAAATCGCCTAGGGAATCATCAACGGTACAATTAGGGCACAATAATCATCAATCAGTTTAATTAATATGGTCCTACGTATCTCTATTTCAATTACCTGTGTTCTCAAGAAGGTACATTCTGCTTTTGTTATTAGGCCAAAACCTGAAATTTAACACAAGTTAAAGATAATCAATTGGCTAAGCACAATAAACTCCAAATCATGACATTATACAACTTCAAATTTCTTTAGGAGAATTACAATTTTAGTCCTATAGTTAAGCAAATTTACAATTTAAGTCTTACAGTTAAAAAATAATTTAGTCAATTTCCCGTCGGAAATTCAAAATCAGCAAAGAAAAGCACAACAGATAACAATCCAGAACACCGAATCATGATATTATGCAACTTGCCAATTTTTTTTATTTTTTTTTAAATGGTACCTATATAACACATCATACAATTTCCAATTTCTTTAAAATGGTACCAATTTCTTAAAAATAGTTTAGGACACTTGCAATTTAAGTCCCATAAGTTAAAAAAAGTGCACAACTTTAGTCCATTTTTTGCCCGAAAATCCAAAATCCGCTAGAAAAAAGCACAATGGTACCAATTTCTTAAAAATAGTTTAGGATACTTGCAATTTAAGTCCCATAAGTTAAAAAATACGCAATTTTAGTCCATTTGTAGCCGGAATAAACACGCAATTTTAGTCTATTTGTAGCCGAAATATCCAAAATGCGCTGCAAAAGCACAAGAGGCAACAGTCCAGAAATCTGTATCATGACATTATACAACTTGTAATTTCTTTGAAATGGTACCTATAGCGCATGTTCCAAACACGGGACGAGCCGATATCTTCCATGGCAATGGAAATTCCATCTCTTGATTCCAGTTCTGGGAGATGAATTTCAGCTTCCTTCTGGCACAACAAATTTTAATTTTGCTTAATTTAAACTTTTACTAATAACAAGCCAAATATATTATATGTATATGCAGTTTTAGTAATAATAATAATTAATATCACCTTTGGTAACACAATCCTTCCCAAATTTCCAACATCACTTTGCTTCAACACTTTCTGCAGCAAAAACTTCAAGTTCTTTTCTGTCTTCCATCCCTTTACATTAATAGCAATCTGAAATAAGTTTATCCCATTAAATCAGTGACTGGAGCCGGGGAGGACTCCCCCCCTTCGATCGATGTACTGTAGATATACATATACAGTGTAATTATAGTTAAAAAAAATGATTTCGTCACCCTCAAATTCTTCAAAACGTTTATATATATTTCAAAAAAATATTTCACCCCCCTCATGATAATAGAATCCTCGCTCCGTCCCTGCATTAAATAAAAATACAAAGTTGAAATGATAACAAATTATCAAAATTCCATGAAAAACAAACCTGCTGCTGTCTTCGATCCGCAGAAGACTGCCGTTGATAATTCTGCGGCTGCATGGCAGCCCGATCTCCAGAATCGGGCTGCTGTGCATCCACATTTCCGGCAGTCGGGGAAGACGGAGCCCCACCAGCTCCAGACCAGTACATCCAACTCCCCGACTGATCGCCTTCATGATGATCGCTATCTGCGACCAGATTCGGCTCGGTCAACTGACTCTGCTGCTGATTTGATGAGTTACTATTATGGCGGTGATGATGCGAGTAGAGCCGCCTCTGCCGTGCCATTCTCTTCTTCCGCGCTTCCTTGGTTGCAGACGACCCCAATCTCATCATCCTCTCCCCGTTCGGATCAAAAATCTGATATGGATTCCCATAACGAGACGTAGTTAGGGTTCCGTTATCGAAAGGACTGAACTGCGGCGGCAAAGGCGGAGGCGGCACTGGATAAGGCGATATCGGCCATGACTGCGCATGATCCATCACCGGATATTCTGGATATGGTATGCCATTAACAACTTGAGGAGGAGGATAATGATCGGTGCTGTACGGCGGAATTAGTGGCGGCGGATAAGTCGCCGCAGATGGCGGTGCAGTCGTCATCTGCGGCTGCATGTCCTGGACAGGAGTCCAGGTAGAGTTGGGAAAACTGCCGCCGCCGTCGGCGGTGTAGATGAAATTCGGATCGGGAATTTGGAGAGCAGTTTCTTCATAACCGTAATTATGAGGAGATTGTGGAGCAGTTTCCGTCAACCGCTTCTTATGAAGCTGATACTGCTCAACCCACTCCAGAATCAGTTTCAAAAGCTGTTTTTTTCCTTCTTTAGAACTTCCCAACCGCTTAGAAGCACTTTCAATGGTGGATCGCTTCAACTTAATGCTTCTCATATCATCTGCAGAAATATAATCCTTATTCTGCTTCAACCACTCGAAGAAAATCATCGCAAGCTCGCTATTTCCCTGCAGAAAACTCAAACCACCACCACCACCACCATTATCCTTCGCTCCAGCCACCTCCTCGTTACCGTTTTCGCTCTGAAAAACAGACGACGGGTCCCAAATTTCATTACTATCCATCAGATCCATGTACCCGAAATCCACATCAAGCCTCACCGACGACGACGTAGCGGTGGAGGATGAACTCGCGGCGGCGACGGGAGCCGGGGCGGATGAGGAAGATGAAGAAGACGACATGCAAGGAAAATCCGGCAGCGGAGGAAAATCGTCGTAGAAAACAGCGTCGTTCACATCGAGAAGATCGTCTTGCTCCCCTCTCTCAATCCATAGATCTCCATTAACATCTTCTTCCATCGGATCAAACACTTTCCCACTTCCACTCATAGTAAAAAATGTACTTTATTAACCTCGTACGGATTTGCTACCGATTAAGGAAACAAGGAGATCTCTGCAAGTGGATGCAAGTTGCAGCAACATAAACCATCTGAAATTAGGGTTTCCATTTTAATACTAAAAAAAAAAAAAGAGAAAGCGACTTTTTTTTACTACAACAAGAAAAATTTCCATAGAGATGCAACACCCACCATGAATGTTCTGGGGAGTTCGAATTGAATTTTGATGGCCTTTTTGTTGCAGATAAGTTCAAAAACTGGAGTTTTGCTATTAAGTAAGAGAGAGAAGGTAAACTTCAAACAAGGGAGTTTGAAATTTTAGAGAGAGAAAGTGAGGAGAAAACAACCAAGACTAAAACCTTGTGCGTACTTTCTCCCATTTATCTCCGGTTTGTACGCATGGAGCCATACGTTGTCACCTGAATGGTGCAATCCATCGGTGCATCAGCCTTTCTTCTTTTCCCATTTAAAACAAAGTTTTGCATATTTCATAGCAGCTCAATTCTCTCTCCACTACTAACAAACATTTTTATATATATCCGTTACAGAAATCCGAACTAATTTCGACCAATGAGGCAAGAGTATAAGTGTTTAGTCGGAACCTAGACGGTGTAAGTAATCAGTGAGAATCTAACACTTAAGTGAAGATTAATAGGGATTAGTTGAAGATCTTTGTAATAGAAGTTTCTATCAACTAAGTGTATATATATAGTTAGAGATTTTTGTAATATTTATATATATAGATATATTCGTTATAAAAGTCGCAACTAATTTCGACCAATGAGTCAAGAGTATAAAAGATTAATCAGGATTTAAACGGAGTAAGTAGTCAAAGGACTAATAGAGGTTAGTTGGAGATTTTTGTAATAGAGGTTTCGACCAACTAAGTGTATATGTAGTTAGAGATTTTTGTAACATTTATATATATAGATATATCCGTTATAAAAGTCTCAATTGATTTCGACCAATGAGGCAAAAATATAGGTAATTAGAAGGAGTTAAGCGGAATATAGACGCACTTAGTTGAATAAAAAAAATATAAGCTAACAATGAGAATCTAGCTCCTAGATAAGGACTAATAAAGATTAGTCGGATATGTTTGTAGTAGAGGTTTCGACCAACCAAGTATATATAGTTAGAGAGTTTTATAACATTTATATACATATGCGTCATAAAAATTCCAAATGATTTCGATCAATAAAGTAAAAATTGTCAGATACTATAGGGGTCTAGCAATTAATCGAGATTTATGCGAGATATAAATGCTGCTAGGCAGAATTGAATTAAAATAGAACATAATCTAGTACATAGGTAGGAACTAATGAAAGCTAGTCGGAGATTTCGACTAGCCACCACCCTGGCGTTAGATTTCCATTAATGTTTATATTTTACTAGATGTTCTCCCGTGCTATGCACGGGATTAATATATTCTGTTATATTAATAAAATATAATGGAGTTATGTGATATACACCACTTGAAAGTATAAAATGGGATACGCGTCAATGGATTAACCTATCAAATATATTATTATTTAATCATTTTTCTTCCCCTTTCATGTCATGTCATATATGTATTTATTTATTTATATATTTTACTTTTAATATTACAATAATCATAAAAATATATTTCACATTTAAAAAATTAATATTTTACTTAAATATATATACATCATGGATGTCAAATCGAAGATTGTCAAAATAAGATTTTTCGACGAAAAAGTTATTACACTTTTAAAATTCGAGGGGAAAAGTTATTACACTTCCTTATAATTAGGAATAGATAATTGAAGATAATTAAAATAATATTTTATTCAATGCATATGGGAGAGAATCCAGCGAAAACACGGTTAACACCTCCTTATAATTAGGGAGAGATAATTAAAATAATATTTTATTCAATGCTATTTGAGAGAATTCAATATTTACGCTAGCAAGAACAATAATTTAAGAGAACACGTGTCAAAAGCAGAAGAAGCTATTTTTAAGGTGTTTAAACACACCAAATGACGTCACATGTCTGCGATTCTCCTTTAATAGTAAAGGAGGATTCTCATTTCTTCTCTGCGGAATGTCATTATGGCCTCTCTTAACCTATTTAAATTCGAACTAATCGCTAAGTATCAGTATATCATTCGACTAACATCTAGCAACTTTTACTGTATTAATATACGTGTATTGTAAGTAGCGTCTAGCAACTTTTACGACATTATTATACACGCATTACGCCATACGTAGAATACAGCAGCTGCGTCATTCCCCTTTTGCAGGCTAACTTACATGCATGCATGTGCATGTATGTTATGGATGTATACATATTTGCTGATACAGGATATATAGATATATAAATATAGAGAGAGAAAGTCCGGGATTGGACCGCCTGAGAGAAAGGCGCTTGGCTTAGTTAGCTAGGTTTGTCCCCATTCGCCGTTGAAACGGCGAGGCTCTTCATTTACTGCTACGTGTCCATTCTAAACTGACGTCAACCAACAATATTTTTTCTTTTTCTTTCCCTCAGCTCTCTCTGTGATTTTCTTGCATCTACCAATAACTTCGGCTCATTATCCATCGGTGAATTTACGCAAAACCATCCAATGAGATGCTGACACGTAGATTTTGTTATACATCAATCTTGATCTTCACGAGTATTTTGAATCTCCAGCTTTATACTACCTCCATTTTTTTAAATATTCTTTTAGGTTTGGATAAGAAAATTAAGAAACATGAAAAATGAACAAATAAATTCTCAATTAAATTATATAAATACGGTAGGTGAGATAATTAGAGATTTTTTAGAAATAATTATAGGAATACTTATGAAAAAAATTATAGAAAAAAAGCTAAAAGAACAACTATTTATAAACAAAACATAAAAGCTAAAAGGACATCTAAAAAAGACGGAGGAAGTATAATATAACATTCTTTATCATATTTCAGTGCACACACGATACGTGTATATAATAACATCATGAATAATTATAAATGATTATGTGCCATAATTAGTACTTCCTTCGTCCCAAGCTAATTGTCCTATCTTGGTCTGGCACAGAGACTAAGAAAAAGTAGATTTTGTGGAATCTTTGACTTTTCAAAGGTGGAGATTGAATGGAGATTTTGATGATGGAGATTGTGAGAGAATTTGCCATTTATGGGGTATGACAATTAGCTTGGGACAAACGAATAAGACAAGTAGGACAATTAGGCCAGGATGAAGGGAGTATAATATATTGTATCAAGTATGGTAAAAAATTCGGATCGAACAAGTATGCCTGTTTACCCATAAGATCTTCTATTAGATTTTGGTGTTTCATTTTATATTTCACCATATTCACCAACCAATACGTTTATTAAGTGATGCCATAAATTAATATGTATTGTATGTTAAAGTAATCGTAATAGAAGATGAAACACCTATTGTAACAGAGAATCTGAATTGATCTATTTATAAATCGAGTGGAGAGTGATAAATTTGAACGTGTAAATTCTAGGACGTATTAATTTCAATGCTGGTGTAAATTTTGTGTTTGTTAAGGGTGAAATATGGTAGGATGAGCTAAAATTATCTTTGATCTCATAACTTTTTGCTCATACGTGTTTTATCCCAAAAATAATTGAGTTTTCAATTTAGTCTCATAATTATTGAAATTATTCGGCATTGGCCCTATTTTCGATCCCGATGATCAAATTGATCGGAAAAGAGCGAGTGTCTTTATAGTGAGACATAACTTTAGTTGATTGCAAATTACATGTCACTAGCGCTAGCTGACACGGAGTCCTTTTCTGGTCGATTTGTTCACTAACAATAAAAATAGGTTCAATATCGAGCAGTTTTAATATGTACATGATTAAATTGAAAACTCAACTATTTTGAAACAAAGAACATACAAACGGAAAGCTATAGGAGCAAAAATTATTATAGCTTCGATAGGATTTGTAAAATGTGTAATTATTATTTTGAAAAAACAATGGAAAGATATTAAAAGAATGTTTTGTAATGCATAAAAAGAGAGAATAATGAAGAGATAGAGTAGAATATGTTTAGATGTAAGTCGATTATAAAATTCTAATACAAACGTAAATTTAGGGTCTGCTTGGTTGGGGGATTTAGGAGTAAGGAATGTGAATAAATGAGGACTCATTCTCATTTATAGTGCTTGGTACATATTAAATAAGTTAATCATTACCCCCTTTTATTAACAATTCCCCCAATTTCACTCCATAATAGATTAGAGTAACACTTGTGTGCATGTGATGTACAATAAGCTTATTATACATCACTACAATTTAACACATGGACTCCAAAAAATCGCTGAAATATGGTTTATAGAAAAATCGTGTCCGCGGACCAAGTCCAGGTGCGGGTCGCGCCCTTTTTTTTAAAAAAATCTACTGCAAGAACAAAATAAGTCTACTGTAAGAACAAAATAAGTTTACTCTAAACGCAAAATAATTATACTGCAAGAACACGATAAGTCTACTGTAAGAACAATAAGTCTACTCTAAACACAAAATTACTATACTACAAGAACATAATAAGTTTACGGTAAAACACTACAACAAAAGAGGTCTTTTGTAATACATTTTTTGACACCACAATTGTGGTCACTAATAATAAGTTATTTGTGACCACTTGTTGCCACAAATCTCTCTACAAATTATTTGAGACCACTTAAGGCTACTTTTAGAGACAACTAGTTGTTGCAAAAAATATTTGAAATGTATTTGAGACCACTTTTGTTGTCACAAATATATTATTTGCGTCCAAGTTATTGAGACGACAATAAAGTTGTGACAAATGTTCATAAGTTGTGACAAATACTCATTATTTGAGACCACTTCACCTAACTTGTGGCAAATACTCATTATTTGAGACCACTTTTTTGTGGTCTCAAAAGACCCTTTTTCTTGTAGTGAAAATACAATAAGTCTAATGTAAAAACACAAAAAAAAAAAAAAAAAAATGATGCGGGTCACTCGCGACCCCCGCGCTATTTTAGACCCGAATATACATTAAGTACTATTATACATCACATACATTCAAAATTTTTATCATATAATTAATCCCTCATTCATACCCATTACCATTGATGATTTGTAATTAAGCGGACCCTGAAATTGATCGTACTCCATTTGTACAAGAAATTCTATAAACAGATATATCCAAAATATGGAAGTGGTAGTTCGTGGAGAACATGCAGTTTCTTTGTGCATGTGTTGTTGGTTCACGTGAACAGGATTTTTTACACCAAATGAACAGTGGCCATGTAATATAATGTGACCATTTGGACGTCCTCGTCACCTGACACGTATGATACATCGTGGGAATACTCTCGCAGGTCCTGTCAGGCCTTGTCAACCCTCTTTTTTACTTACTTAACTTTTTTCTTGATGAAATGCCCCAAAAGTAGTGTGCTGCCAGTTTTACCCTCCTGCAATTCGATAACTTGAAATTGGCTGTGACTCACAGCTTTCTTCTTTCTAAGATTGAAATGGGAATCTCGTGTACAATTCTCGTGTAATGTCGTGTACAATTTTATGTATATATCGTGTAAGAAATAATAGGATTCACGTGTAATATCGTGTAAATTTTGAAATTATCGTGTATATCGTGTACAATTTTATCCATATATCGTGTAAGCTGTTTTCGTGTAATATCTTGTAAGTATTGAAATTCTCGTGTAATCTCGTGTACAAATTTATCCGTATTGAAATTCTCGTGTACAATTCTCGTGTAATGTCGTGTACAATTTTATCCATATATCGTGTAAGAAATAATAGGATTAACTTGCAATATCGTGTAAATTTTGAAATTATCGTGTATCTCGTGTACAATTTTATCCATATATCGTGCAAGCTGTTCTCGTGTAATATCTTGTAAGTATTGAAAATCTCGTGTAACTATCTCGTGTACAAAATTTATCCGTATATCGTGTAAATCTTGAAATTATCGTGTATCTCGTGTAAGAGTATGGTGTAAACAATAATAGGATTAAATTGTAATATCGTGTAAATTTAGAAATCTCGTGTAATAGGATTCTCGTGTAACAATTTAATTTGGAAGCTGTCTATAATTTCCACCTTGTATAATTTTTGGGATATCATGTAACCTACACGAATACTATTCAAACTTTACATGAGAGAAGCTCATTCTCGTGTATCAATGGAGGATCAGTGAACTACCCCTTCTAATTTTGACGGTGGCGCCGGCGGTGGCCGACAACACGGAGGAGATGACCGAAATTTCAATATGCCCGCGATGGTGGGAGATGGTGGAGCCGATCGAGAAGGCGGCGGCAATGTTCACGTCGGCGCGGAGAGCGACGGCGGCGTCGATGCAGGACCTGTTGTGGCGATTCCCGAGACGTCCACATCTGCAGATCCCACCGGAATTACGGATCGGGTCGTCGTAGAAGATGACGGCGCCGGAGAGGTTGGTGAAGGCTTTAATTAATTTTTTTCATTTTGGAAATTAGGGTTTTTTTTGCCCCTTTATTAGTTACATGAGATAGAAAACTAGGGTTACATGAGATACACGAGAATCAGGAATCCTTACACGAGATAAACTTATGTTCTTACACGATGATACACGAGATTCAGGATGCGTTACACGATATAACATGTTAAGTTCTTACATGATGTTACACGAGAAATGTTTAGTTACACGAGAAATGTTTAGTTACACGAGAATATTTTGAAATTTACACGAGATAACATGTTAATTTCTTACACGATGTTACACGAGAAATGAATTAGTTACACAAGAATGAATTAGTTACACGAGAAACATTACATCTTTACACGAGAATCAGGAAATGTAATACACGAGATTATAATACACGAGATTCACATTACTTACACGAGATACATGATATTAGAAACTTACACGTGAATAATTTTATGTATTAAAAGAGATTACATGATGATCAGTTAACTTACACGAGATTTATTAGTATACATGAGATTAGAAACTTACACGTGATTAATTGTATGTTTTAAACGATATTACACGAGATTCTGTCAACTTACACGAGATTAATTTTAGTTTACATGTGATTATTAGTCTTTCCCACTTTGTACTTACAGTAGATACCTTATTGTTTACATGAGGAGCCTTTAACTTACACGAGATTATTAAATTACACGTGAATAACTTTATGTTTTAAACCATATTACACGAGATTAATTATCTAATATTATCTTAGTTAATATTAATAAAATTTTATACTCGATCATAAATTTTTCTTAATAAATTTAATAGAAGATTTTACTATTTAAGATCTTTTACTAATTCATTATCTAATATTATCATTGAAATAATTAACAAAATATATTGCTTAAAATAATATTTTTCTTAATAATTATCTACTATTATCTTACAAAAAATTTAATAAAATATTTTACTTACTATAATTTATTCCTTAATAATTATCTCATATGATCTTAAAATAAAACAATAAAATTTGTGACTTAATAAAAGAATATTCTAATAATATCTTACCAAAAAATTAAAAAAAATATTGAATTAATATTTTTCTTTTTAATTAGCTTAGAAAAAATGAAAAATATATATATATATTAATAAAATATTTTCCCATTGTAATTATCTAGTATCATCTTTGAAATAATTAATATAATATCTTACTATTTAATATATGTTTATTCATTTTCTAATATCATCATTGTAATAATTAATAAAATATGTTGCTTAATATAATATTTTTCTTAATAGTATCTTAGAAAAATTTAATAAAATATTTTACTTAACATAATTTGTTCCTTAGTAATTATCTAATATGATCTTAGAAAAAAACAATAAAACATTTTACTTAATAAAATAATATTCTAATATTATCTTAGCAAAAAATTAAATAAATATTTGTACTACACCCAAAAATTTAAAAAATTATAATAATTGACTTAATTTTTATCTTAAAAATTAGCTTAGAAAAAATTAATAAAATATATTACTTAATAAAATATTTTGCCATTGTAATTATCCAATATCATCTTTGAAAGAGACGAGTCTCTAGAAACAACAATCTGGTTTGGTCTAGTATTACATACCCAACTTAGTCTATATTTTTGTTAGTTTGGAATTGTGATTTCTAATATCCTTTTCAATAATATGCGGCAAAACAGGGTATTTGGCCTTGGCGGAGGCCAAATTTACGCCGTCACAAAGCCTACATAAATGGCTATTTTAAGTTTGATGTCATAAATGAGATAAGAAATGAGTTAGAAGATGCTGGAGGAGATGCACTAGTACAGTTTGAGCGTTCATGCTTCGGGAAGTTGTTACAAATCCCGACCGATTCTACTTTCCCTCAAGCTGTTGTACACAGTTTGATTGTATCCGAGGTCATCAAGCCTGGTTGTTCGGACGACGAGTTCTGGTACAGAATTGGCGAGAGATACCTTAGATTCTCGAAGTTCGAGTTCGCACTAGTGACCGGCCTCAGTTTTCGTGATATTCCTTTTGACCCGAGGAATCCTCCGCCTATCCCAGAAGATGGTTTTTACGAGACGGTTGTTCGTGGAGATGATCGCCGAAAGATTAAGATAGGTGCGCTACGGAAACGGTTTGTAGCTGGAGACTTTAGAGGAAATCCAGCACATGACGTGGTCATCGCCAAGGTGCTCCTGATATACATAAACTTGTTCGGGCGAGACCAGTTGCAGTGCTCGGTCGATGATTGGGTATGGTCCTTGGTGGAGCAGCCGGTTTTGTTTGATAGTTTCCCTTGGGGGAAATACAGTTACCAGATATTGGCCTCCTTATTGCCCACTGTCGGTCTTAATTTGGAGGACAGTTGCGACAACGGCGGACGACTGGTCTATCACTTCTACGGATGTGAGCTTGCGTTTATGGTACGTGTTTACCTTGAATGTATTAGGGCTTAGAAAATAAATATCGTTGATAGTACTGATATAATTTTTCTGGTAGGTGTGGGCTCTGGAGGCTATTCCCGCGTTGGCACGTAAATGCGGTACATCCATACCCGAGCCACATCCACAGACCCCCCGATGGCTTCGATGGCGAATTTCCTCGACGACTGACGATGTCCTCGGGCAAGCTACAGTTGAGGTATTTTCAACTTTTATCCGTGAATTTTTAGTATTAAAGTCAATATAATAATTGCTTGAATCATTTATTTTATTATGTTGTACTAAAATGTAGGGGGAGTGTCTTGAGACTCTTGTTCCCAATGGAGAGGAGGTCACAGCTGATTATTGGCTATCTGCTCATGTTGATCTCCGAGATGGGATTGTACAATACGTCCCTCGAGAGTTCAAGGGTCAGCGTAAGGGCCCGACAATCAGAGAAGGGGAACATGAGGAAAGGGCCCGTCCTAGTGGTGCCAGGCGAGGTCCTCGAGGTCCACGAGCAGCACGGGGTCCGGGAGGTGATCGAGGTGGACGTCGGGGTCGTGGTCGTTCTTCCGATGTTGCAGCTTCAGACGATCGGCCTGGTGGAGTTGTTGGGAGGGGGTCACAATCAGGAGTTGACGAGCCGGAGCAGCCGGAGCCGCGAGTTACGAAGAGACGTAGGGTAGGTGGTGCTTCTAGTAGGAGGAGTTTGTCTCCTGTTCCAGAGGGTGCATCGACACAGCCGAGTCACGTGGAACACTTGTCTACGGGACCGGCCACTGAGGTCCCCATTATGACCGCTTCGGTCTTGCATGCGGGAGTAGCTCATCCAGTCTCAGACGCAGGCGTGATGCACACTGGTGAGTCTTCCAGGTGTGCTGGGGACATACCTGAGGGAGTTCCGGCACAGGGCCAGGTTCCAGAGGCGCATCAGCCCTCTGCTCCTCGTATTAGAGATCTAGACACTCTCTTCACGGAGTTGACGAGGTATATTGATGCGAAGATTGATGGGTTGGAGAAGAGACTCGACACTAAGATACCGAAGATGATCCAGTCCGCGTTGCTTGCTGATTCGTATAACATTGATCCGAACGATCCCTTCTTTTCAAACTACCCTTTCCCGCACGGCACATCTGGAAGAAGTGGACGAGCTCCACACCCGTCCACGCACCGGGCCGAAGCCAGTGGCGAGGGTTTAGGAAACCCTTCCACCGTTCCTCGTGATACCCACCCAGTTGAGTCCCCGCCTATTGTAGGTGGGGACCCGGTGGATGACCCTCATACCAGCACTTCGGATGCCTACGCTGGGCAATTGGGCGGGGAGGAGACGATCAGCAGATGCTTGGTTCCGGCATTCGAGCGTGCAGCGGACATCCCTCCTATTGATCTTGTAGAGACGCCGGAGGAGACTGATCCAGTGACCGATGAGGTACAACATGGTCAG
Source organism: Ajuga chamaepitys (assembly GCA_958295605.1). NCBI lineage: Eukaryota > Viridiplantae > Streptophyta > Magnoliopsida > Lamiales > Lamiaceae > Ajuga > Ajuga chamaepitys. The sequence continues at coordinate 52,321,921 of OY282507.1, forward strand.
AGCAGTACTCGTGTATTGCTGGATGGAGGGCTTAATACCGACTGGGTCGATTTAGATAGATCTACTGCGGATCGAGCTCTGAGTGATATTGCTGGGAAGATTTGTTATATGGTAAGGGTAGACGACTCGATCCGTGTTGCACGTCTCCGGCGACCAGCCCCTAGCGTGTGCAGCCCTTTCTTGGCTACAGATGTCAGACGGATCCGGGCTACCGGTCAACAGTTTGATGCATTCCTCAGGAATCCAGATGGCCTGTAAGTATTATTATTATATCTGAATTTCTATACAATTCGTGTTTTTTATTTGTCTCTGACCATTGTTATCGATGAACTTCGTTTGTTTACAGTAGAAACGTAGGTATTGGATATGGAGTAGGACCAGATTGGTTTCGGGAATTCATGGACCCAGAGCTTCCAATTTTCACCGATGTACGTAATCCAGCAGGTTCAGAGTTCCGATGTATTAACTTTAATATGTTGTTCACTAAACTCATATATGAAATTTATAATTTTGTTCAGCATGTCATGGCATACTTGGGACTTCTACATGCGAGACCGGACATCCCTAGGGTGTACGTGAGCGCTGGATGGAAGGGTCGATACGGTATCGTAGATCCCTGCTTCTGGGTAAGTTTATAGCCGATGAGTACACGAAATTCTTTTGATTATTAAATTGTTTTTTGATAGATTGACTCATACAATCTTTGTTTTGCCTGTAACTTCACAGGATAGGCTGATGCTCAGATTTATAGAGCTACATGTGAATGACCCTCCCGGCACCTTTCTCCCCGAAGACGTCCCCGAGGAAGTTCCCGGCAGCATTCTTGATGAGTTTATGGGATACATTACTGGGGACCTTCCTCGCTGGGGCAATGTACGCCCGTGGATTGAGCTGGACACGGTTAGTACATTTTATGTACTAAGATTGTCGTTAATTATTAACTATCATAGATATAGAAATACAGTATATGTTTACGAGGATTATATTATTTAAAAATTGTGAATAGGTCCTTTCGTGCTGGAATTGCAACGGACACTGGATCGTTGTTCAGCTAGAGCTCCCCACGTGCCGGTTCGCTATGCACGACACCTTACAGCACGGCGATTGTGATCAGCTTCGGTTGGAGAGATGTATAGAGTCAAAACCACTACGACGTATGCTCAGTGCACTACTGCGCCACTCACTCATTTCGGAGCAACGTCCAGATATTCACATCAAGCCTGTTTTCTCTTGTACCTACGCCATGCCCGATCACGTGTACGAGCTGGAGGATGCCGTTCAGACAGGTCCGATTGCACTTAAACAACTTGAGGGCATTCTACAGAAGTCAATCGACCCTGGAGTTGTCTGGTCTGATATTTCTATGATGAGGAGGGAGATGGCCCTTAGTGTATATAGATTTAGTACAGACGAGTCCACATTGCCTGTTCAGTTGGATGACTGTTGATAATTTTTTTTCTTTTTATTTATTTTAAATTATCATTGTACAAACTCTCATTTTGTTGGTTACTTTAAACGTTATTAAATCAAACGTACAAGCTCGACATTGCATGTTCAGCAACCTCTGGTTTTAAATTGGAATTTTGGGACCGTTTATCAATGTTTATTGATTTATGGTTTTTTTTTAATATATTTTTTTTAATATTAATATACGTTTTGTTCACATATTTATTCAACATCTCCGGTTATGAGCTTATATCATGCTCATTTTTTGGGTGAGATCCCCTTTTTTGTAAAAAAATAATGCAAAATTTAATTACTAAAAAAAAAATTAAAAAATGCAAAATGTATTATTTATCGTCTTGCAATTCCAGATGTTACCGTAAAATACGTTGAGTGCAGCACTACATTAATACGTCTAGAAAATGAGGATCGTGCGGATAAAGCTTGTGCACTTTGAATACGAGTGACCCGTAGTCCCGGCACTCAACGTAAAACAGTAATGTGTCCCCGATAGAGAGTCCATTGTCAGCAATGAACTGGCCCCAACCAATATTACAAAATCTTGGGTTGATATGATCTCCCCGATATTTAATTTGCCACTCATTGCTGCGAAACAAGAGAGTTGCTTCTGATGTAGCCCTTGGTAGTTGCCTTACCATGTATTTTGGAAAGACCTGCTTAGAATCATTTCGAAATCAACAGAGAAATGAGCAGATAAGCACCAAATCCACTCCAGAAGTCTTTATTATAAGATATAAAATTGTATAATTTTTACCATTAGATTCTGTGGTGAGACATTTTCATCATCCAGGGACATCGAAAAAAATGGCTTCAGATCTTCGGAATTCATACTCTCTTCTTCGTCACTCATTCTTTCAATTTTGTGTAAATGTTTTTTAACCATTTTTTTCCTTAAATAGGCCTTTAGAAGTGGGACCGGCACAATATCCAATAAAAGATTAATAATATTTCCCTTCCCAATGTATTCTTTGAACCTTACTTTATACAGGTACAATTTTTTTTTTCCACGGAAATGACGTATCAAGTTACAGGGATCATTGTGTAATATTATTTTCGATTGATTTTGAAACCGGTGATGACACGAAACATAAATTACAAATACAGTAAATGGCTAATGCCTTCTTTGACAACCGGGGACCGTGCGAACTACCAGTTAGCTTGAAAAATTCATCGTCACTCATGGTGGGAGGGAGATTGTGTATTGTAGTGTTTGTGAATTTGTGAACTCAGGAAAACACGTACTTATAGTGGAAAAGATTGTCATTTGTGATTTTAAATAATTTCTAAAAAGGGAGGGGACATATAAAAGAGTGAAATGACAACTCTACAAAAAAAAAAACAAAGAGTAGGGGGTCCCTTTAATTTTTCCTGCAGCCAAATAAATTGCCTGCAACATATAGACACTAAGCCAAAAAACAAAGTTGTGGGTCCCTATATATATCAATTTAGTTTCACCAAATACAGACGTAGTAGTAATGTAAAAGTAAGTCACATGTGAATTTATCTACTTCTATTATAAAAGTGTGAGTTATTTCTTACAAAATTTGATTTGCCTATTATATCCTTAATGAATTTTAATTTTTAAGGTTAGTTTGGTAACTATATCTTTAAAGTTTTATTTATAAACTATATCTTTTAATATTTTTTTTTATATAGTTAGACAAAATTTGATTTGCCTATTATATTATTAATGAATTTTAGTTTTCAAGGTCGGTTTATTAACTATATTCTCAAAGTTTTATTTATTTGGTTAGAGCCCTATATAGTTCATCTATCAATTCATAGATAGGATACCCTAAAAAAATTCATGGATATGATATATAATTCATCTAATGGCATAAGTTGAACCTACATATTAATCATATTCTATATATAAATATTTTTTAATAATATACATAACATTATTATTTTTATTCTTAAGTTTCTTTATAAATTTCTTATCTCTTTTATAATGAGATTCGTTTATATAATTGTCAATATATATATAGAGAGAGAGAAAAAGAAAAAAATCATTAATTAGCAAAATTTTAAGGCTAATTTAGTAACTTTATTTTTTAAAGTTTTATTTATTTAGTAAGATTCATTTTATAATTGAAATTCATCTCTCAAGTCTCAACTTATGAAATTTTCTATCACATTTAATATTATATATAGTTCGACTGATGATATAAGCTGAACCTAAATATTCATAATATATTATTATTTATTTGTGGTAAGATACATTATATTCTTTTTATTTGTTTATATTTTATTCGATTCTTCATAAATTTCTGATAATTTTTCTAATTCGATTCTTCACGAAAGACAAGTCACATGTGTATGAAATGATAACACGACCAATTCACGCTAACTCGTAAAAGACCTTTGTATGAAGCACGGCATTGGAAAACACATCCAATACACGCCATCCCATGTAATACATGTCAATTCGTGAAGACGTGACAACACTGGCTACACGTTTCTCCATGCTGGACTGGTCATTTCGCTACGACATGACAATACAAGCACTGACAGGACCTTAGTCACGTGACGCCAACTATTATAGCGTTGCTCAAACGCTATAAATATATTTGATATTCGTTATTGGGCAAAACACCCTAAATACTCACAAGAATGAATAATTATAATCGTAGAACAAGATCTGGTACTAATAATCTTCAACACCGCATGTTCTACGACAGATATTGGACAAAAGATGTCGATGAGACTTTCATCAAATTTTTGGCGATAGAAACGCGTAGGGGGAACTTCATACTATGTGGGGATCATACCGCCGTGTTCACTGAAGCTAGATCGTATTTTTATGATATGCATAATCGCTTGTATTCAATGGATTATTTCAGGAGCAGATTACACGAATTGCAGAATCGATACAATGCATTTAAAGCGTTGACTTCCATGGAGGGTGTTGTCCACAACACCCAATCCAACGTCATGCATATCCCACCTAACATATGGCAGCAACATTTCCAGGTAACACCTCTAAATACTTAATCAATCCATATTCGATACAATGCATTCAGGTTAACACACATCTATTTTACTATATCTACGCCATTTTCTGATACTATGCAAAATGTTGAAGTACGACACGTACGCGCAAGCTTATCGCCATGAAGGTGAAAGCATGTGGGAAACCATGGAGATGATTTTTGGGGTTCCGCCAGACCCACCAATGCGGCTCAATTAATGAAGAACAGAGTTTGGTGTGTTATATGCGTCTGCAAGTTTGATAAATTATAATATTCAGGATCCATTAGTTCTATTTTGTACCACGTGTAATGTTTGATTGCATTTTTAATTTAATATGGAAGCAAATTTCCCGTATTCCTGCAGCAACTATATTTGGTCCGGCTTCAACGCACTGATATACTTCTTTATCTTAACATTTCTACATCAGGGTAGCGTTTGTTCAAATGGTCTTGACACCTTAAAACATATACTCAAATCCCTATCAAAGATACAAATTTTAAAACTTAAATGCTAAGAAATAGTTCTTCGTTCGATGTGAGCTCTAGTACATCGATGATAATAACAGAATCCTGAAGGATGAATGAAGAAAATAAAAACTCCGTCAACAATAATGGACAACCTCTGCACCGTGGTAGATACATTTGGGCCGTCCAAACTATCCAAAATGTACTACCGGACCTGATTTAACAGAATTGTGATTAGTAATAAAATATAAATCAATAAAGTGTGGAGATAAATTATATGAAAATACACAAACCCTTCGATTTACTCTGGTTGGGGCGTCTGGTTCAGGTCTAGATCTGGCCACTCGTTCCGTTTATGCAAACGCAACGGACATTTTTGCTTTGTATGATCAGTCATCCGACACAAACTACACCTTCTCTCTCTCCGGGTCCCAGGGGGCGGGTGAATTTCCTCAGTCAGTGAAGGAGGTGGAGAAGGACATAAACAACTAGCTACATTATGACCTTCTTCTTTGCACCGACCAAAGAGCTGAGGCTTCCTTTTGGTGGTTGACTCTGCCGCTGACTGATAACGCTTTTCCTTTGGGCGACCGGCTTGTCTATGCTTCTCTGGTGGCTCCCAAACCTTAGCCTTAACTTCTTTGGACACGTTCCACTGACTAGGGTCAGGCACGGGGTAAACAATGCCCCCATACATATTTCGGAGACTTTGAAGCTTGTAACAATCAGCCACGTAGGCGTGCATGTCATGCCTTACCCTCCTGTCAGTTCAAAACAGATTAAAACAAAGTAAAAAAAAAAGAAAGACGTCTATTAGTAATATGAGTATAGATATAACAACAATATCATCTTCCCTACCTAATTGCAGCCGTTGCATGAGGACAGGGGAACAAGTCAAACTCGAACATCTTACAAGAACATTCCTTCCGCTTCAAGTTCACAACAAAGACCTTCCGATCGTCGACTACCTTGAAGATCCATGAGTCTAAGCCGGTTACAGTGAACTTCATTCCAGCCTTAACGTTCTTCGATAATCTAGCAGCAGCGTCATCTGTCAATGGCCCCACCATGAGTTCTGCAGCAGTTCTTCTTTCAACAAACCATTTCTCAATAATAGACCTAATAACTTCTAGAACTGTGCAAACTGGTAAGTGTCTGGCCTTCAAGATCCGGGAATTAAAGCTCTCCACAATGTTAGAATTCATTATGTCAAACCTTCTAACAGGACACATCGACCGAGCCCACCGGTGAAAGCCTTTATCCTGCAACATTAAGAATGCTTTTGGTTTAATTGCTTGAATGGCCGAGACGTACTTTTGGAATTCCTCCACCTTGTATGTATATGCTGCTCTGAGGAACAACTCCACAACTTGTTTACCATAAACGCCTAGATTTTGCTTCATGTGGTAAGTACATAAACCATGGATGGTAGATGGAAACACCTTTTTAACTGCTGGCGCTATACCAAGGTGACCATCCGAAACAATGATAAGGTCAGTGGGGCACCCATATGACTCTCTCACCTTAAGCAAAAACCAACTCCACGATTCTTCCGACTCCACCGCACCGATTCCAACTGCCAGTGGAAATATCTGGTTGTTGGCGTCCTTCGTTACAGCAACAAACACTATACCCTTGTAGGAACCTTTCAGGTGAGTCCCGTCAACAACAATCACGGGCCGTCCATAACCAAACCCAACTCTACAAGCACCTAGTGCATAGAACACATATCTGAACCTCTGAAGACTGTCTACTTCTTCTTCGGCGATACTGTCTGGATTTGCTTCCTTTAGCAATTCAACGAACGATGGAATCATGCGGAACGACTCTTTCTCATCCCCGTAAATAGCAGCAAGAGCATGGTGCTTGGCCTTAAGTGCGAGGTCGTATTTGATTTCAAAAGAGTGATCCGTTTGCATTTCAGATATCATATCCCAAGTATTTAGGACAGAACCCTCGCACCTTAAATCCTTTTCGAAGAAAGAACCTAGCACTTTAGAAGAGATTGATCGGGGTGCACTGCAGTTGGGGTCCAACATACAGTCATGCTCAACAAGTCTCCGAACTGTCCAAATCCCGCCGATTCCATTCGCCAAAAGACGGAATTGACAACCTTCAAATTTACATATAATTAGATAGCGTACCTTATCCGATTTTGACACCCTGAACTCAGCTTGGTTGTGTATGTGATAGATACCCACAGCTGTAACGAGCTCCTTCTTTGTTTCGTACACGGCCCCCTCCATTAACACACTGGACGAACAAACAGATACTGATTCATCAGCTGTCGGAGATGAGACCACTGGCATGACGGGGATTACCCACCTCCTTTTTGTGACGCCATCTGTGGGGAGAATATTTTCATTTGAGAAATAGTCGGCCTGCGATCCTCCAATATCTTGTGATGGTACAGAGTCATCCACGTTACGAATTGGCGAACTTAGAAATCCACAGTAATCCGTGAACGTCTGTTTGTCCTTCCTTGAATCCACACCATACAAATTATTCATTTCCGACTGGAAATTCTCACAGACAACATCATCATCGTCATCACGATAAGGAAAAGGTTGACAACCAGCTGATACATCCACGCCACGAGCAGCATTCCTAAAACTATCATCAACCCCTAAATCAACAACAAATTCTTCAGGTGCATTTCTAGCGACCCCCAACACTTGGGTATCGATCTGTGGAGTTGAACTGGGGCCGCCAAGGTCTCGTGTGGAATTGCCCAAGTGTTGGGAGTGGAATGTGTAGCCACCACCGTATCTCGACTGATTAGTACATTCAACATAATTTCCGCTAAACCCTCCAACACCACACACATCTCTCCCGCCAACTATTGCCTTTAAGGTAACGTATATAACAGGATCCTCATTCGATGCCAAGAGATATTGCACATCTATGTCATTTTTCAACTTTAACTTAACAATTCTACTCCCATTGCCGTCCAATGAAGCTAAGACATAAAGAACTTCAGTCGTATCAGCTTGGACGATGGACTGGATGCGTTCCAGTAGGCTCGTATAACTTATACCACCCGGCGGCACTGGGAGTACTTCTTCAACACCATCCTTATATTCAAGATTTTCCCAATGCCCACCGAAACAAACTACTATCCGTTTCCAGCTCATCTATTTCAAAAAACATAGGAAAAAAATTAATGAGTGCATGTAATAAAACACATAAAAAGTTCGACAAAAAAAAAAATTATGCAATATTAGATAAATATGAAGTTTAATTATTTATTAATATTTCACAACTTAATATTACATAATTATTAAGTAAAAGATTTCAATAAGTGTAATAATTTATTAACTTTTTCTAAGATAATTATTACGTAAATTATTTTATTAAGTGTAATAATTTAATAATTTTTTCTAAGATAATTATTTGGAACAGTATTTTATTAAGTGTAATAATTTAAAATTTTTTTCTAACATAATTATTAAGTAAAAGATTTTATTAAGTGTAATAATTTATTAATTTTTTCTGAGATAATTATTAGGAAAAGTATTTTATTAAGTGTAATAATTTATTATTTTTTTCTAACATAATTATTAAGTAAATGATTTTATTAAGTAAAATATTTTAATATTTTTTTGTAAGATAATTACTAAACTAATTAAATTTTTTTATTAAGTAAATTATTAAAATATTATATTAAGTAAGTTATTATTTTAATTATTAAAATATTTTATTCAGTGCATTATGTTAAGATGATTACCCTCATGTGTAACATTTAATCTCGTGTAAGCAATAATACATCTCATGTGTAACATGTCAAACTCGTGTAAGCTGATTACTATCATGTGTAACATGTTAATCTCGTGTAAGATGATTACTCTCATGTATAACATTTAATCTCGTGTAAAATAAATACTCTTACGTCTAACATGTTAATCTCGTGTAAACTCATTACTCTTACGTGTAACATGTCAATCTCGTGTAACATGATTACTCTCATGTGTAACATGTGAATCTCGTGTAAAGTAAATACTCTTACGTGTAACATGTCAATCTCGTGTAAGCTGATTACTTTCATGTGTAACATGTTAATCTCGTGTAATATCGTGTAAGGGATATTCTCGTGTAATATCGTGTAATATAGTGTAATATCGTGTAATATCGTGTAATATCGTGTAAGCAGTTTTCCCATGTAATTTTTGGTATTCTCGTGTACTATCGTATAATCTCGTAACACACCGACAATCTCGTGTAAACAATTTCTCGTGTACATGTTAATCTCGTGTAAGCTGAAAGCTGATTACTTTCATGTGTAACATGTTAATCTCGTGTAATCTTGTGTAAGGGATATTCTCGTGTAATATCGTGTAATATCGTGTAATATCGTGTAATCTCCCCATGTAATTTTTGGTATTCTCGTGTAATATCGTGTAATCTCGTGTAACACACCGACAATCTCATTTAAACAATTTCTCGTGTAAAACTGTCATTCGCATAGCAGAAATGAAAAAAAAAAAAATTAAATAAAGGCCCAATAGCTGAGCAATGGTACACAATCGGAAGCAAAATACACACCTTCGAAGTGGAAACTGTACGCGATTAGTGGAATCGAGCCTGAATCCCAATGCTACAAAGCTTCGAAGATTTAAATTATTTTCAGAGCTGTGAACTGAGAGTGGCGAGTAGGGGTGACAAAAGAAGAGTGAAATTGGGGTGGGTGAGCTAACTTTAAAGCAGGGGTAACTTGGGGTCTTCACATGAAAAGGGGTATATTGTAAGTTAAAAAGTGAGATAAGTAAAAAAGTAGTTTGAAACCCCTGACAGGGGTACAGTAACGGGGCGCCCCATACAACTTTATTAACTAGACCTAGGCAAATTGTCACTTTTTGTCCAGTACTAAAAATTACTCCTTCCAGTTAATTTGTCACATTTTCTATTTCGATTCGTTTCACTTAATTTTTTATATTCATAAATGATAATAAAGGCAAAAATCTCCACCCTCAAAATATCCACATTCAATCTTCACCTTTAAAAATGTCAAAGATTGCACAAAATTTACTTTTTCTTAACATTCGTGCTCGATCAACTGTAAGAAGTTAACTGGGACGGAGAGAGTAATTAGGATGTTTGTGTAATATTTTTTGTAATATAGTATCGCTAATACATCACCAATAATCATTCTATAATACAATTGTTGTAGAAGATATTGCATCACTAAAACAAGAAGACCTTAATCACGAATTCAATTTTTTATAAATAATCTTCAATTTTTCATTGGAAATATTGCAAAAGTTGTCAATTAACTATGATATGTAGTACTTTTTACCCAATCTGTTTGGATACAGTAGTTTTTTGCCAAACGTATAGCAATGTTGCTCAATTTATGTCCATTTTGACCAGAAAAACGATAACGCATGTAAATATCACAAGCTTCTTTTCCGGCTGACAACACTTATGTGGCAGCCTTCATACACTACGATTGAATTTTGATACCCTGCATATACTCTAACTCGAACAAATAACTAGACAATTTTTGCAAATTACAAATAAAAAATAGCAAAACAAAAAATAAATGCATAGAGAATTTATAATGGTTCGATGGTGGGGTAATCCTTCTATGTCTGTTCACTCTAATCTCTACCCTAGAGGAATTCCACTAAGCTTGATTTAGAAGACATGGTTTACAATTTAACGGAATCAGCACACAAGTTAACTGGTTGCTACTTGCTCACAATTCTAGCTTAACATATTCTTGGAAGGATAACCTAAGTTACGTTCTTTTCACAGAGAAAAGTCATGTTAAATATACGATTTAACGAAGCTACCCTTAGTACCTCACTTAGAAATAAGTTTGGTATAATCTTCAATCGGAAGCAAGCCTATAAATGTCAAGTGTTTTTGCAATGAGCTACTTTAGTGAGTTTACTTCAAGATCTTGAGAACGGTGTCCACAATTAAGCTCCTAATAATATTGTTCTTGTCCGAGCGAAAGAAAGCTCGTCCGTCGATGTTGATCTTAGCAGAACCGGTCTAATCTTTTGAAAGATCCGGTGCGAAAAATAATATTGGGCCCTTACAATATTAATATTGTTATTTTAAAAATAATATTAATCAATTAAAAATGAGTCTCAGACTACATCTGAATGGGCTCAAAGTAATAAGTTCATCACATCATTTAATATGTAAAAAAATAATTGTTGCTTGTGTTAAGGAGGAATTGATCCCATGTCCTCTTACCTCTCTAATCTCTTCACTTTAAGAAATAGCTAGTTGAGTTATATCAATTTATGTTGTAATTAGCACATGTTAAATATATGTATTAAAATACACATTTATACATAATAGATGAAAGAAAAAAAAGTCGGAGGCCCTTGCCGACGAGGGGCTCGGAGCGGCGGCACCGCGTTGACCCCCCAAACATTAAAACAATATATCTCAGAAGGCATTCGCAACGACAAACGGTTAGTCAAACAATCAATTTTTCAGAGCAACAAAACAATAAGCACATGTAAGATTACAACCTATGATCTTTTGGTGCAAAGGTAAATGTTTCATAACAGTGGGGTAAAATCTTTCATTCAGTAGAGTAAAAAGGTAATAAAAGCTCCAATGCATGTGGCGGCTTCTCTTATTGTCGGTTGTTGAAGTGATTGGATCGATGGTCAGGATGACGTCCCCTACGCAAGTAGCTTTATGTCTCAGTTTTCCTTCATAATGATGTTATATTTTGTTATTAACTATTTAATGAAATAAGTGTAACAATCTTTTTGTCATTAATATTTATACTTAGTGACGTTGTAAATCAGTTTGTCACAATTTTCTTGGAAACAAAAAAAGAAAAAGAAAAGTTAATTTACGACATTTTTTTCGTGAAAAATGTCTAATTTTGTATCGAGTTGTTATTTCGTCATTAATTTGTTGAATGAAAATGTGACGGAACATCTTATATAATTAAATTAGTGACAATGCACACTAATCCGTTATATTTTGTTTGTGACAATGTTATATTTAATTATTATTTTTCTGGAAAATTATTCAACTACATTTTTTTATCATAAATTTTTCATATTTAGTGATGACTACCAATTGGTCACCTTTTAACGAAAACGACAAGCAACAAAATTGCTTTGTCGCAAATATCATACTTAGTGGTAAAGTATACTATTTGGTCGCAATTTTATTGTCAAATTTTTTAGCCACTTTTCAATGAATTACAAAAAATAATTTATGACAACTCATTTGTCCCACATATAATAAATTCTATAGGATGAGATCATATTTTGTTACTATCTAAATTACGTAGATAAGTGTGAAAACCTATTTTGCTATAAATAGAAATATTCATTGATGGTGCATGCAAATTTGTTGCATTTACATTGAGAGACAAATTGATTTTATCATCTTGCAAGAAACGGATTTGACTCTAAGCATTAGAATTGAAAAGGGCAATAAGTAGGGTCGTACTTAAAGATATTTAGGTTTGAGTCGAGTTTATTAATTGGATTCATAATATTTTTTTTTAGTGTAAATTTTTTTAGAAAATATATAAAAAGGTTAAAGCATTTGCAATAATTTATTGTATTTATTTTATCATAGGAAATTAAAAAAAAAAAAAAAAAAGCCAAAGAATTTTCTAAATGGACACATAATTTCTTTTCTAGTGTCCAAACTTAAAGAAAAATATAAAAAAAAAATTGAAGCATTTTCAACACTAAATATTTATATTATCATAGGTCACAAATTAAAGTTAAAAGTCAAAGGAAAGATTCGAAACCGTGTCTCTAAATTTTTTGAGGTTCGAAGCGACGGACTCCCCCAACTAATGGGAGGTCCGACCATGAAAATGAGGTAAAGCTGAATAACAAGACCTCTAGACCAATTGTCAAGAATTTACCATATGTGGCATGTCTAGTTTCATTATAAGAAATTAGCAAAATAGAAATGGATTTTAGTGACAAAATTTCTGTAATCGAATAACGATATGCGACTATAAATCGATAGAAAATAAAAATAAAAAAGTTTAGAAAATAAAAATTTATCGACAGATTGTTGATAGACTAACGACCTTGTTTTGTTTTCCTGAGTGGTTAATAGTAAACAATACGATAAAAAGACAATCGATCTAGACAAAATTCTACCAGCAAATTTACTTTAGTCGCTAATTTTTTATATGAAATATGTCGACTGCAATAGTGACAGAAATGCACAAATAGATATAATTTAATCGGTGAATTTTTTATTTGAAACGTATCAATCGATTTTTTGACGAGATTGTACAAACAAATATTGTTCGATCGGTAAATTTTTTATGTGAAAGATACCACGAATATGGTAGTTACTATGTATAGACATCCTAAACAGACTTTAACATCTAGATTCTAGATATTATAATGAATGATTGTAAATAAGGCCATCAATTTACTCTTTACCGTCACTATTCAAAATCGGATAAGATTCTCTATTTCAAATAATGTTCCATCATCTATTTCAATTCCATCAATACATGTCACGTGTACAAAATAACATCACTATTACATCATACATAAACATGTGGCACGTATTGATAAAGTTGGAATAGAAGATGAAACACAAATTGAAAATAGGAAACTCGTTAATTTCACAAATGGCACAATTTCATATACACCAGTTGCACGATGCAATTTAAGATGGATATCACGATTCATGATTTGAATTGCACAGATTCTAGATTCGTGTAATTTGTGTACAAGATACCTCTCCTTTCACAATAAGAGAGATGAAATAAGATTAATTTTCAAAAACAAAAGTTTATATATGTGTGTGTAAATTGAACGATGATGATGACTACAATTGGTGGATATGAAGAAGATAAGGAATAATTTGAGGTTTTTCTTTAAGTACAAATTTTGTTTAGGGTATAATTGGTTGGAATTAATCCCGAATTAATGATCTGATTGCAATTTGCAAGATGCTTAATCGATTGAGGTACAATCGATTTCCGTTTAAGGTTTGTATCTATGTAATAACAATAGGGTAAAATGAAGAATTTATGTATATCATTTTGTTTAATTTAAAATAGTGGTCATAGAAAGTAACATTGTGACTGTGTTTAGAATTATCTAACTATAATTGACTGAGATATTACCGGTAAATGTATGGAAAATACATCATAGCCCAAAAACATGGGCCGACCCGGCGAAATTTAGGCCCAAAAGGTTTGAGGGCACTGAAGGGAAGAAGGAGTTGGGCTTTTAACTATTTTCCTTTTGGGCTGGGCAGATGGGTTTGTCCAATTTGGGTATCTTGAATATTAAGCTGGGCCTGGGCTCATTAATCCAATGTTTTGATTGAGTAAGGGTTGGGGAGATTGATGAGTGGGCTTGTCCGTTTATGGTTAATTTTCTTACTTGAGAGTTTTTCTTTTTTAAAATAAAAATTAAATATTATTAAATTGCTCGAATCAGTTAACACTGATTGACAGGAAAACAGAGCTAACCATAAATAAAAATGAAACTATTGAAGCACAAAATTGCTAGATCTAAATTTATACAAATCTAAACTTAGTAAATCAAACAAATTGTTATTGAGCTGGACAAAATGTGCACCAAAACACTTGATCTCGAATTTGTCACTAATCTTCTGGTGAAAGCTTAAAAAAATGAATAAATCAATGATGCAATGTGCAGTGAAGACTGAATCTTCAATATAAACACTGAATCTTACATTATTTCGGAGATTAAAACTCTCATTTATTGAGGGGAGACGAAAACTTCCACGAAGGAAGGCGAAGAAAAAATAAAACGAAAATTACAAATGAAATCTTATTCATCATTCTATGAAGAAGATGAGGGGAGAAGACCGCGACTATATGTAGGATTTTGAGTTGTAGTAGAGTTGATTGTGGGTTCGTGGGTTAATTTATTAATTTATTGTAAAGATTCTTTCTTGAGAGTTGAGAGTTGATGTTGTCATTATATAATAAAATTGTTTATTCCTTTTTAGAAATAACTTATAAGTTTTTAACATCTTATTTTAAATGAAATAAGATCTTATTTAAAAAATGTTGTCAAACACTTCGAATGAACTTATAAATTCTTAAACATCTTATAAGATGTCTTGAAGATTTTTCTCAGCGAAATACCCTATAAGTCGCGGTTGAAATTTTGTGTTCATTTTGAATTTATTAGGAGTCCTCTAAATTCGTATTCTCTTTTTGACCAAGTATTTTTAATTTTTAATTTATTGAATTTTCAGATTCACTGACATGTCTCAATTGTTTGAGTGCAAGGAATTAAATATACAAGGAAAGAATTAAAGAGACATAAGACTTAGGAAGATAAATAATATTTTATTTCCTTAATGCCCTAGGCCGAGCAAGCTAAAAATCCCCACTTCAATTGCAAAACGTGTTCAGAGTGAGTGATTTTTAATGATCCATTATTTTTCAGAATTCCTGACAATTGGTGGTTTACTATTCAATTTTTTTTTACGAAGATGTCACGCACTCACCCAGTATAGGTGGTGAGATTATTTTCTCCCTCAAGTCAATTTTTTTCATTTTATTTTCCAATTTCTCTTTTTTCCACTCATTCTTGAGCTATGCACAATGCCTCCATCTATACGACTCGAGTTTAGTTGAGTTTGTCTACGTTTCATACAACGAATTTTTGCTTTTCTATCACACTCAACAGAACATAACTTTTCTCGTGACAAGATAGAATACAGTAATAATGAAGACATTAACTTCACCCAACAACATAGAATCCCCTACTGCTCCTATCATGTATATTCTTGATTTTTCTACCACCATACAGCCATTTCAATTTTTTTCATGAATTCATCATAATCGTATCGTGTGTGTTTTGGAATTAAAGTACAGCTACAAGCGACAGGACTTTGGGACATACTATTTTATTTATTCTTTTAATCCTAATTACTATTTACTTTCTCAACCTACTCATTTTAGACATGAAGGCTCGCAGCTTTTTATTTTGCTTGGTTTCTAGAGGATTCTTTATAATTTTTTAAAACATGAGACATAGGAGTGGTTCGATGTGGTATATCGTATCAAATTATTCATACTGTATCGAAATTCTTGATACGTCGAAAACCTACATCATATCGAAATTTTACGATATCGGTAAATACTAATACCGTACCGTAATTTTAATATACAGATTTTATATCGGTATCGATATATAGCGATCCATACCGTTGATTTTTAGTATACTGAAATTTTTTTATTTTTGCTATATCGTTAGAAATTTGGTATACCAAATTACAAGAAATACCGATATACACCGAAATATAGAATTTTTCTTGACATTTCTGTATATACTTTTTAAATTATCATACCGTACCAAAAATTCAATATATAAATTCTTTTTATATTTTTATAATTTTTTATACGATATATTCGGTATTTCGACGTTTTGATATCTTTTCCCATCCCTAATGGGACACTTCCAATTATCTAATACACATTTCTGCAATCAACACAATAAAACTAAACCAATGTTGAGTTGACCTTCTAAAAAGCAAGTAAATAACATAAAATAAAAAATGCAACAAGTTGAAATGGCATAGCAATATGATGTGAGTGATAGGTAGAAAATTGTGCATTAATTTAGTTGTTAAGATTGTATTTTTATGAATATTTTAGTTATTGCACTATGTATTTTTCTACCTATCTTGCTTTTGATTCAATTTACTTCCATTGTTTTTTTTATTGTTTAATTTAGTGAATTTGGCGAAATTTTGGATTGAGACGAAGAGACACGTACCAAATTGAGCCGACACTGGGTGACCCAGTGCCAAGCCCAATCCAAACTAAATTGAGGCCAAAGTCACGGCAAGAAGTAGGAATGGGCTAAGGCCCATGATGGGTGAAAATTTATTTAAACTTCTTTTGATTGAAGAAGGAAGGATATGTATATCCTGGAGGGCACACATTCACGCAGACAGAGGGGAAAAGGAACAGAATCACGTGGCTTGGAGATGCGAGTTCGGCAATTCGGTTCTGTTAATTTTTGCTTTTAATTTCATGTTGGATAATTTAATTATGTTTTTGAACGCCGATATGTCCGGCTAATTTCCTGTTTCAGTCCCTAATTGATGTTTGAACCCTAGTTTGTCGACTTTATAATTCTTACGGTAGTTACTTTTAATTTATATTCCGGAATTCATTTATGTTATCAGATTTTATTGTTTCTTATATGCGAATTATTAATTTAGATTGATCACCTAGGTTAATTGATCGCATGTTTGTAGTTAGGGTATTATCATAATCCGTAATTGTTATGATTTATATCCATTAGTAGCAATTAATGAATTAATTCATTAGGTAACATAAATCGGGGTCAATTGGACCGAGCTTGTGAGTCTTAACACTCCGTCTAGCCTATCGTCCTAGTTCTTTAAGCGTGTAGCCAATTAGGTTTAGAGAGCTTATTCTAAATCGTTTGGTTAGACAGATAAATCAAAGAGCTTATTTTGGTTTATTAAAAATTAAGGGACAATTCGGATTAGCAGAGCTTGTTGCTAATTTAGGGGTAGAAGTTTCGGAACTTATTTAGGGTTAATTGCATTAATTATAAGGTTTAATCAGACTAGGGGGATAACTAGATTAGGGCCTGAGTTTCTTTTTAATTGTTTGCAAGCACTTTACTGCTTATTCACTTGTTCGTTTTTGGATTATTAGTTAATTAGATAAAATCAAATCAACTTCCCCTCTTTATTATTTTTGGTTGTTCCGATAATTAATACGTAAAACACGATAATCAACTGCTCTTCGTGGGATCGACCCTGACTTACCGCTTCTACAAATTAGAAGAGGGAAGTTTAGGAATTTAATTTTGAGTGCCTCGACAGCACGGTCAAAATTTTGGCGGCGTTGCCGGGGAGCGGTGCAAGATTAATTGTGTTTTTAGTATTAATTAGTAATAGTTAATTTAGGATTAGTTTATTTATTTATTTATTTATTGATCTTGATTGTTTTCCTTTGCCGTAAACTTTTTATTTTTAGAAGCAGGTGTCACACTGGGTCACCCAGTGTGACACCAAACAGTCATGTTTTTGCCTTTGGTCTGTTAGTTTAGTTTGTATTTTCTTTTTAGTATTTATTTTAGTTTATTTTAGTCCTGCATTTGAAGGAAGTGTGTGTAGGTGGAGGCCTATATTAATTCTTAAAAAAAAAAAAAAATCATGGCTGCAACTCAGACCTTGAGGGAGCTTGCCACATCTGTCATTACTCAACAAAAGTTTTGCATTACTTTTCCTGAGACTAATGGTAATACAAATTTTGCGCTTAAATATGATGTTATTCAGTTGTTGCCTTCGTTTCATGGTTATGCAGGTGAGGACCCATATAAACACCTCAAAGAGTTCCATGTGGTTTGCTCAAGCATGAAGTCTGCATGGGTGACTGATGAGCAAATTAAGCTGAGGGCTTTTCCATTTTCATTGAAGGACATGGCGAAAGATTGGTTGTACTACTTGACAGAATCCATCACCACATGGGCTCAGATGGAAAGGTTATTCCTACAGAGGTATTTTCCTGCATCTCAAATAACAAGTGTACGGAAGGAGATAAGTGGTATAATGCAGATGCAAAAAGAAACTCTTTATGAGTATTGGGAGCGCTTTAAGAGATTGGTCGCAAGTTGCCCACTACACCAAATCAGTGAGCACTTGGTAATCCAATATTTTTATGAGGGCTTGACGATGATGGATCGTAACTTGATACATGCAGCAAGTGGTGGAGATTTATTTGATAGAACTCTAGATGCAGCAAAGACGTTAATTGAGAATATAGCGAGAAATACACAGCAATTTGATACTCATGAAGCACAAATTAAGTCAGTGAATGAGGTTAGGCCATGTCGAATTTGTAACACATTCGAGCATACTACAGATTCATGCCCGATTTTCTTTGGGGGACATCAGAGCGAAGGGTGGAGTGAGCACTCTAATCTGAGGTATGGGAATCATCAGTCGTCCCAGGCCTTAGAGCAATCTCGCCAGCAACAACATGTATCGTATTACCCAAGGCAATATGCTGAACCTGCTCCATCGCCGACCTTGGAGGAGATGATGAAAACTCTGACTTCGAACACGGTGCAATTCCAGAAGGATACTCAGTCGAGTATTAAAAATATGGAGACACAGATAAGTCAGTTGGAGACGGCAGTGAGTCGACTTGAATCCCAAAATAGTGGGAAATTACCATCTCAGCTAGAAATAAATCCAAGGAATGTCAGTGCTATTACTCTACGCAGTGGGAAACAGCTTGGAGAGCTTAAGAAGCCTGGGCTTGCATTGGAAAATGGCAACGAGGAGGAGAAACGCGCTGAACAGCATGACACTGGATTACCCAGTGTCGTCATTCTGCCCAGATATAAGGCCATTGTACCGACTGAGACTGGGGCACCTAGTGTCGAAACTGACATGGGGTCACCCAGTGCCGAGCGGAAGACCAGCGAAAATAAGGTACATACCCCTCCCTCTGTCATTTCTCAAAATAATCCACTCCCTTTTCCTTGTAGAATTGACAGGTACCTTAAAGAATATAAGGAGACACAAATTTTGGAAGTTTTTCGGGAAGTGGAGATCAACATCCTACTGATTGACGAAGCCAAGAAAGTTTCGGGATACTTTTCAAAATCCATTCCCTCTAAAGTACCTTTCATTGAGTTCTCAATGTTGGAAGCAGTACAAGGACGTAAGTTTGACAGAAGGTTGAATATGTTAATTCTCGATGTGCATTCTTTGAGACCAATTCCAAAACCCCCTTGGTGTGTTTATTGAAAGTGACATTGTAACGCTCGACATCACCCACCAGCACCGCATTGACTCGGGTGATATCTTTACTAAACCCCACGCTATTTCCTTCTTTTCATTAAACTTTCTTTGTTGAGTTGTTTAATAACTGGTATTGGTAGTTTTTAAGGTTGGGGGAAATTTCGTGTGGTTTAGGCCTGCTTATCGCATTTCATGCATTGCATTTGCATATAGGTTACTTTTTCATAGGATTGTCCATATTCGTAGTAGCATGCATGTTTACGTACTTCAGTTTATTTATAAATAAAAAGAAAAAAATCGGAAAAAAAAAAAAATTGGGGGAAGAAGATGTTTGCTTGCTATGATGATACGAGTGTGATTTATATTTTGGTGGCTAAAATTGTTTGCGTAGGAAGCACGGTGTGGTTAAATAAGAAACACATATTCTGGTTAAAATTGCTGAATTTGAACACCCCTGAATATTTGATAAGTAAAGGGATAGTACTGCAATAGTCTGAATTATATAAACGATTGTGATTTGGTCCATCGAGCATATTTGGATTGTTATTGTTGTTACTCTCTTGTAGTTTTTGGAAAAAAATTGGGTTATAGTTTGAAGATGAAGTAGTTGTAGAATCACCCCCAAAGGTTGGAAAATAAGTTGTGGGGTAATGGAGTGTAGTTGAAAAAAAAATTGGATGAAAAGATGGTGAGGGGCTGAATCAGCTGCCTGCTTTTAGGGGTCCTAGTGTGAAAAAAAGAAGAAGAGAAGAAACTTCTCAAATCAATAAGAGCATTAGGACCAACCTATAAGTGGTGTGGAGCTGCCGACCTCACCCAAAAAAAAAAAAAAAAAAAAATGAAAACAAAAGAAAAAGAAATGGAGAATAAATGGGGTGTTTCTCACTACGAAATCAGATTTAATAACCAACCCAACAAAAAAAAAAAAAAAAAAAAAAAAAAAAAGAGAGAGAGAAAAAGGGTGCTTGATGGATCATTGACCAATTGCACAAAAAAAAATTGGACTGTGGTGCCCTTTTGCTAATAAGTTTGGGGGCATGTTTGATTTCAGTCTAGAATTTGTGTGTTCTTGCATGAGATGTTAATGTGCTTATTTCTACCAAACATGAAAGCCACGTGTGACTTGTAAGGTATTTGAGCAAGTGTCTCCCCTTATTTTATCACTTCATTTGCTTTAGTTCTAAGTTGCTTGGGGACAAGCAACGATTTAAGTTTGGGGGAATTTGATAGGTAGAAAATTGTGCATTAATTTAGTTGTTAAGATTGTATTTTTATGAATATTTTAGTTATTGCACTATGTATTTTTCTACCTATCTTGCTTTTGATTCAATTTACTTCCATTGTTTTTTTTATTGTTTAATTTAGTGAATTTGGCGAAATTTTGGATTGAGACGAAGAGACACGTACCAAATTGAGCCGACACTGGGTGACCTAGTGCCAAGCCCAATCCAAACTAAATTGAGGCCAAAGTCACGGCAAGAAGTAGGAATGGGCTAAGGCCCATGATGGGTGAAAATTTATTTAAACTTCTTTTGATTGAAGAAGGAAGGATATGTTTATCCTGGAGGGCACACATTCACGCAGACAGAGGGGAAAAGGAACAGAATCACGTGGCTTGGAGATGCGAGTTCGGCAATTCGGTTCTGTTAATTTTTGCTTTTAATTTCATGTTGGATAATTTAATTATGTTTTTGAACGCCGATATGTCCGGCTAATTTCCTGTTTCAGTCCCTAATTGATGTTTGAACCCTAGTTTGTCGACTTTATAATTCTTACGGTAGTTACTTTTAATTTATATTCCGGAATTCATTTATGTTATCAGATTTTATTGTTTCTTATATGCGAATTATTAATTTAGATTGATCACCTAGGTTAATTGATCGCATGTTTGTAGTTAGGGTATTATCATAATCCGTAATTGTTATGATTTATATCCATTAGTAGCAATTAATGAATTAATTCATTAGGTAACATAAATCGGGGTCAATTGGACCGAGCTTGTGAGTCTTAACACTCCGTCTAGCCTATCGTCCTAGTTCTTTAAGCGTGTAGCCAATTAGGTTTAGAGAGCTTATTCTAAATCGTTTGGTTAGACAGATAAATCAAAGAGCTTATTTTGGTTTATTAAAAATTAAGGGACAATTCGGATTAGCAGAGCTTGTTGCTAATTTAGGGGTAGAAGTTTCGGAACTTATTTAGGGTTAATTGCATTAATTATAAGGTTTAATCAGACTAGGGGGATAACTAGATTAGGGCCTGAGTTTCTTTTTAATTGTTTGCAAGCATTTTACTGCTTATTCACTTGTTCGTTTTTGGATTATTAGTTAATTAGATAAAATCAAATCAACTTCCCCTCTTTATTATTTTTGGTTGTTCCGATAATTAATACGTAAAACACGATAATCAACTGCTCTTCGTGGGATCGACCCTGACTTACCGCTTCTACAAATTAGAAGAGGGAAGTTTAGGAATTTAATTTTGAGTGCCTCGACAGCACGGTCAGTGAGTTACAAGAAAGACAAATGTGCGCGTACGCAAATCAAACAGTAACTCAAAACCAAGACGTCTCATTTATAGTGCTTGGTACATAATAAATAAGTTAATCATTACCCCATTTAATTAACAATTTCCTCCATTTCATTTCACAATATGATTGACCCCTCATTCATACCCATTACCTTTGTCATTGATGATTTGCAAGCAAGCGGGCCTAAGTCCTACTATCAATCCAATAAAGAATGAGGGTTCGAGAAATTAACTCCTAGGAGGAAGATCCTAAACCCTTACGTGCTCGTTGCCCCCGTTCCCTTAACTACTCCTACAAAGCTATAAAAGGTGTTTGTGATACCTCCCAAGTGCACTTCTTTAAGATCACTAGCTTGACTCTTTCATGCTCTTCACTTCAAGGAGGCTCAAAGTATAAGTTCTTATACTTGCTACCGTGACCTCCTCCTTGAGCGAATCTTCAACGAGTCACTTTCCTTGATCTGTTGAATCTCCATTAATCTATCATTTCTCAAATTTTTTCCACCATGTTATTTTCTTTGATTTACGTTCTTTCTTGCAAAAAGGTTTTTCAATAGAAACATATTGTTTAAGCCTAAGTAATATAAATATGATAAAATTCACTAAATATGATTAAACTCTCTCGATTGTCTTTTGCAGTAGAGCAAATTTAGCCAAAACATTTTCTATCCAATTTGGAAGAACTATTGGAACAATGCATTTTTTTTTAAGAACATCAAGTTAGCCAGGTCGAAATTTTTTTCATCCCAACAAAACTGTCCTTAGCAATTTTGAAAAACTCTTCTCTGATATCATGTGGCAAAACTGAAGGGATGGGTATAAATTTGGATGCCTAAAAGTCAAGTTGTCAAGCTTAGGGATTATGCCTCCTCTTAAAGAAAAAATATCTCTCTTAAATGGGTCGGTTCCCCACAAATTTCAAGTTCAACGTGGGTGGGAGGTTTCTCGTTCAAGACGTTTAGGAATGCTCCTAATTTGAAACTCTTCCGAAAATCATCGCTTCCTAAGGGCAATTGAAAGATTCACCTAAATCAATGTTAGATGCATCAAGAGAAAAAAATTATTTGAAAAATATTTGCAAGGAATTATATGTTGTTTGGGCTCAGTTTCTGCTTTGGGCCTATCTTCTAGATTCACCCAAATCAATGTTAGATTCATTCACGCAGCGTATATGTTGTTTGGGCTCAGTTAGTTAACCACATAAATTTTTATGTTCTGATTTTTTCGTTTTCATTATCTTTCTTGCATCTGTCATAAAAAACTTATATCTAGAGCCTAGTTAGAGTTTTTGCAATCTGGTGAGAAAGATGTCTGCGTTAAAGTGAAGATTGATAAACTCACTGGGAGGAATAGTTTTAGTTTATGACAGATCAAGATGTATGCCTTGTTGAAACAACAAGGGTTGTGGGTGTGACTGACGAAAAATGCGGTAGATCTGGAAGACACTGAGATGGCCAGTCTGAATGAGAAAAAATACTCGTCAATCATGTTGTGTCTCGCAGACAATATTATGACGAGGTTGAGAAGGAGTCTGCAGCTGGTCTATGGTTGAAATTTGAGAGTCTGTATTTGACGAACTCGTCAACCAACAAGTTGTTGCCAAAGCAACGTCTGTTCGCTCTGCGAATGCATAAAGGTCAGCTACTTCGTGAACATCTAGATCAATTAAAACAATTTTACTGGAATTGTGTAATATTGATGTTAAATTGAAGATGAAGATGTTGCTTTAGTTCAGTTGGTTTCTCAACCTTTGTCGTATGATAATTTTGTGCAATCTTTCATTGTTAGGAAAGACATTGTGTTTCCGAAAAAGGTAAGATCATCTCTGCATACTACAGAGTTACGCCATAAGGCGTCTGGTGTAGGTACATATAATCAGGCCGCTGGGCTAGTTATTAGCGGGAGCAGGGGACATGGAAATTTAGGGAAAGAAATTTAAGAAGTCAATTATTGAAGGTCTTAAGCCAGATGATGTCGGTAATTATTGAAAAGAGACGGAACAATGGAAAAATGAGTGTCCGAAGAAAAAAGAAGAAACAAGAAAAAAAGGCAGATACTGTTGTTGTTGCAGAAGAAAAAGACACCAACTCCAATGAGGATATGGCCTTAGTCGTTGATGAACACACACACCACACTGGTATATGGGTTCTTGATTTCGGGGCATCTTATCATATATGTTCGCATAGAGAGTGGTTTGCAACTTATGACCAGGTAGATGGAGGCAATATTTCTTTGGCTAACAGGTCTATCTGCAAGACGGTTGAGATAGACTTAATAAAGTTAAGGACATATGGGTGGTAAATCTTTCACATTGAACAATATTAAACATGTTCCAGACATGAGGAAGATTTTTTTATCACTAAATCTCTTAGACAGTAAGGGGTTCAGTTTTAAAGGTGAAGGTGAAGTTCTGTATGTCTGCAAGGGTTCGGATGTGTTTTTATTAGGTAAGCATAAGTATTTGGAAAAGAACTAAATGAAATTTCACATAACTTATAATTTGATTTTGACTTTTCGCTCAAAATTATTATTGTATAGGCTTGTACATAAAATAAAGTCACGGTATTCTTATTCCTCCAACTACTTTTACCCTCTTGTGGAATAACTTGCAAACTCCACAAGCCAAAATTGCACTAGGAAAACACGGTGCAAAGAGCTCTGATTTATCCTTATAACCCATTATGATAATAAAGATATAATTTTATTAAAAGAGTTATTTTTCTGGTCGAAGACTTTCACAAATCAATCATTTTTTGTGCCAGTAATTCATTCCGATTTGTGGACCAGTAGCTGCTTTCCACATCATTTCGTGACAGTAGCATTATCCGAGAAGTGGGGAGTTATTAAAATAAGATAGCCTTTATCACCTCGAATGGAAAAAAAATGTAAGTTTTATACCAACTAAATTTTTTCACTTTCCCTTTTACATAGTGTATCCAAAAAATAAAATTGAAATGGATAAATGAAAATACAATGGCTGATAACTAGAATCTTAAATAATACTCCCTCTATCCCGGCCTAATTGTCCTACTTGCCTTATTTATTTGTCTCAAGCTAATTGTCTTATCCCATAAATGGAAAATTCTCCCACAATCTCCACCATCAAAATTTCCACATTCAATTTTCACCTTTAAAAAAGTCAAAGATTCCACAAAATCTATTTTTTCTTAGTCTCCGTGCCAGATCAAAGTAGGACAATTAGCTTGGGACAGAGAGAGTATATGCATGTCGAAAATACGTTTTATTTTTCTCAATTGTCTTTTTTTATATGAAATGGACAAAAACAAAACAATTCTAAAAATTATCTTATGAGACTTTTGCATTAAATGCCTAATGCAAATGTCCTAACTTTGTTAATTTGATTTACGACATATTGCTTTGAATTATTGAAGATGGGCTTGAAGGTCCTGTAGAAGTTGATAGTCTATGTGGAAAAAGATTTCTCTTTTGTCTTACCTTTAAATGAAAAACGAAAAAGGGATTTTCTTTTGTCTATATCGACAAGTTTCATCCTTTAATTTAATTGAAACCTTTATAATTTGGTAAACTCTCATGTGCACCGGGTACGTTGTATAATTCGGGTTGAGTATCATATTTATATTTAAAAGTATTATATGTTTTGGGTAAAATATCTTTATCAAGGATATATAATACTTTTAAACATAAAATGTGATACATTTTCAGATTGATACATTTAGGAATAAATTGTACCCCCTTCGTCCCATCCGAATTCGCACATTTTCCTTTTTGGTACGTCCCACATCAATTTGCACATCCGTTCTCTCACAATCTCCACCCTTAAAATCTCCACATTTAAAAAAGTCAACAAAAAAACAAAAACAATTTTTTCTTAATATACGTGTCAGGTCAACCGTGCAAACTCTCGCGGGACGAAGGGAGTAATACATTTTGACCCATGACCTGGATTGCACGGATATTAAGATCCGTACAACTGGTGCACAAAAACTTCCCCTTGAAGGCAAAGCTCATGTGCAACAATTGTACGACGCAATCCGGATCAAGTATCACGATTCATGCTTAAAGGTATTCCATGTACTGTGATAACTTTAAGTATAAATGGTGATACTTTCCACTCATCATGTGTAATACATTTAAGTATAAATAGTAATACATTTTGACTTATAACTCAAATTGCACGAATTTTACACAGGAGATCTTTTTTTTTTTTTTCTGAATATTTTCAACTTCTCTAAAACGATATTTTTTTAAAATCGAATGGAGTATATTGTATAGAATAGTACTCATTAAATACGAACATATAAGAAAATTGATTATATATTTATCTTTACTAAAACTTTTTCAAAATTATGGGTATGTTTACTTATGGTTGGGGAGTGTTGGACCAAACTTGATTGAAGGAGTTAATGAATGTGCTTTATCGAAATTTGGATCACTAAATCTACTGAGCCAAGTGCTAAGTAGACACACCCAATAAACATATATATTTGAGACGGGGGAGTATAAAAAACACAAATATAACATGTAATTTCATAGTTATACAGAGTGGGAAGTGTTCAAAAAACTACTACTCTATAATCGGTTTACATGACAGTAATTTTTAATAAATAAAGAAAATAAAACTGCATAGTCCAGCCGACATATTAATTAACAAGCTCTGAGTGGCTTCCCACAGAGGCAATCATTATAGATAAACGACGACGCTTCAAGGTGATCAAACGGCGACCCCGTCGGTATCGGCCCGCACAGATGGTTATGGCTGACATCAAGGTGCCCGATAAACGTCGCCTCTGAAACCGACTTCGGAATTCTCCCTTTCAAATTGTTGTAAGATAAATCGAGCACTGTGAAGTACGATCTCGGCCCGAATGTGTCCGGAATGAAGCCCGAAAATGAGTTTCTGCTTAGGTTTAGTATGCTTATGCCGGAGCTGATTAGGGTTGGCGGAATCGGGCCGGACATTTGGTTTCCGTCGAGGTTTAGCGTTGCGAGAACCGCCATTTTTCCGAGGGAGGGTGGAACCGGGCCGGAGAGGCGGTTGAGTGAGAGATCTAGATCGGAGAGTCGGTAGATGTAGGAGACTGAGTTGGGGATCGGGCCGTTTAGCTTGTTTTTACTGAGTAAAGCGCGACTCAGCATTCGTAACTTCCCGAAATCGATCGGGATTGTACCGGAGATTTGGTTGCCTCGGATGTCTAAATGCATTAAAGCGGAGAGATTTGTTAAGGAACGCGGAATCGTGCCGGTGAGTTGGTTATCGGCGACGTTCAACACAGTGAGTCGACTCAGTTTTCCGATGTTTGCTGGAATTTCGCCGGAGAGTTTGTTTCCGATTAAATCGAGGACGCGGAGGAAGGGGAGGTTGGAAATGCAGGCGGGAATTGGGCCGGAGATGCCTTTCCAGTCGGCGATTGTGAGGCTGGAGAGGCGGGAGAGGCGGCAGATGGCGGGGGAAATGGAGCCGGTCATGTAGCCGGTGCGGTGGGCACGGCGGAAGATGGGGTCTTCTGACTCGCCGCGGAGGTTGATGTCGGCGACTCGGTGAGTTTCCGGGTCGCAACTCACGCCGTACCAGTTGTGGCAGCAGTCGGGGCCTTTCCATGAGGTGAAGATGCCTAAGAAGGGCTCTTGTAGGCCGGCCCGGAAGGAGAGGAGCGCCGCCCGATCGGACGGCGGGCAGGCGTTAGATCGTGTGGCTAGAAATAGAAGTGTAGTGGCTGCTGATAACAGTGTGTGGAACAATGTGGTCGCCATAGTTGATATCTCTCGTTCTCTCTGACAGAGTTTTGCATGTGACAATGTCATGCATGTTGAGGAGTATGGCTGGCTGGGTTATAAATAATGGGGAAATTTGAATGAGCCGAATTTTAGAAAATATCTTAATTCGGTTTTGAATTTTAAGAGTTTTTAATTTCGAGTGAATTTTGAACCTTTTTAAGTTAGGACTAAATTTTAAATTGTATTTTTATCTTTAAAATATTATTTGATGTACTAAGATTCAGGATGATATATTGAAATTTCCAGCACTAAAATTTCCAAGAACTTCTTACAAAATCTTCTATGGACGGAGCTATTTTTAGACAAATTTATAAAATTTTAATTTTAGTACTGTAAATTTAATTATTTTAGTTATTCATTGTTCCAAATTTTAATTAAAGTTATACTTAAAATATTGTTAATTATTTCATTTCAAGCTCATCTGTCAATTATTTTAATAACTTGAAAAAATAGAAATTTTGTGTAAGCTCTATTATTATTATTATTATTATTATTATTATTATTATTATTTTCTTTTGAAGTCTAGAAAACTGCAATTTCATTGAAATTTAACAATTTTTTATACCTCAGGTTGCCATATTATTAAATTTGGATCTGCCTCTAGAATCTTCAATATATCAAATAATATTTCTATTTATTAAGATGTACTATCTTCGTTCCGTTCTAACTTACCTATTTTTTTTTTTCGATTTGTCCCAACTTAACTTATCCGTTCATAAATGACAATTTTTTCTCATAATTTTCACCCTCAATCTCCACCTTTTAAAAAGTAAAAGATTTCATAAAATTTATTTTTTTTAATTTCTTTGTTCGATTAAAGTAGACAAATTAAGTCGGAATGGAGGAAGGAAGTCTTAGATAAAACATAAAAATCTAAATTAAAGTTCAGTTCCTGAATTAATAATGTAAAAAATGAGATTTTTTAAAAAATTGAGCATTGAAGTGAGATTCTTTGTATAAATAATGTGGATAACTTAAAATGACGTCTCTCTCCCTATCTCGTTCCCACGTGTGTTGTTTGAGTATGGGTGCACAATCAACATGATTAGGTGGAGATAAGATTGGGATGAATATAAAAGAGACTGACATACAGTAGAAGACTACAAAAAAACATGTCAGTCTACCCTCTGCAAAATTTAATTTTAATATTCAGAATAATAACTGGACAACATATACAACTTATTTCACCATACCTTGGGACATGTTATTTAAGGTTAAAAAGTAATAAGTTAAATTTGACTGAAGGAGTTAATGGATACTCCCTCCGTCCCGGCTCAATTTGCCTATTTTGGCCGGGCACGGAGATTAAGAAAAAAACAGATTTTATGGAATCTTTGACTTTTTCAAAGGTGGAGATTGAATGTGGAGATTTTGAGGGTGGAGATTGTGAGAGAAATTTGCCATTTATGGGTAGGCAAATTAGATTGGGACAAATAAAAAAGGAAAGTAGGCAAATTAGAGCGGGACAGAGGGAGTATAATTTATTGAAATTTGGTTCCTAAATTTATTAAGAGAAATCATAAGTAAACACACCCAAGATGTATTTGTTTAGGATTTTGATCTTCTAAAATATTTTATCGTATATTTAAAAAAAAAAGTGACGCATTTTATATGTAAATAAAATACTTCATTCGTCCGATCTTATCTTGCACATTTTCTTAAACGATCGTCCCACTTTACCTTGCACAGCCTAAAAAGGAAAGTTATAACATAATTTATATTCGGAAAATTTCCACCACCTCTGAAAAGTAAAAAAAAAAAACCAAAACACAATTTTTCTTAATATCCGTGCCGACCTCCCCATTTCCGTGCAAGATAAGCCGGGACGGAGAGAGTATAAGTGTAGGGGTCACATAAAGTGTGTTACTATGTTTTCGACTTGCAAGTACTTTAGATGATTCGAATCCGTTTATTTAAGAGTGAAGAGTGTTAAAGTAATGTCGATTGATGTAAATAAAGTGGTGAAAAATATATTTAATTTTTCTGATATATTGAGATGAACCTTAAACAAACACACCAACAACTTATATGTTAGAAATTAAAATCTCGAGTTTTAATTTTAATAAATAAAATAAAATATTTCTAATCTTTTTTTTCTTTCTAGAGAACAAAACAATTTCAAAATATAAATCTTTTATGGGAACGAACGAATCTCAGTGTCATATTTGACAACAATATATGTTTTTTTGTCAATTAGGTAAAAGTCTAATATTTTTTCAAAATTATGAATTCTTATTTACACAACTTTGTCTATTTATTGATTTGACTTATAGATATTTTAACATATGCGTGAAAAGAAGGAAATAAAGTTTTTACTTTTGACTTACAAACAATGATTAATTGACCTTTAAAAGCAAGCTCTCCTTTTTTTTTACGAAGACATAATCTCATATTATATCATAAAATGTCGCCTAATACAAGACTCTTTAATTACGTAGGTAAATCAGACTTAATTCACACAAAAAAAATTGTCTGAAGAAAAAAAAAAAATTAGCAAATTTATGTGCAATCCCATTAGTACTTCTAGACACATGATCAATACTAATAAAAGAAGAGGACTCCAAAAAAGCCCGAATATCACTCGCGAATAGCTCAGAATAAAACAAATCCGATTCATATTGCATGACTGCCTGCACAAATAACGTAAGAAACCGAGAACACTCTAATACCTTGAAAATCGCATTCTGCACAAAACCGCATACCACTAAGAATAGCCAGTAACTCCCCATCCAGAACACTGTTCGATCGCGAATTTGATGGCACCCTTATACCAAAATACTGCCATCGTGATTCTGTAATACAAATCTCACTCCAAACCTTCCTCGGTCTCTATCGTATCCAGTATCCATGTCCAATCGCAATTCCCCTTCCACCAATCGAACCCAACATGCAACTCCAGTGGTGGAAGGGGACGTGGCCACTGCCATTGCACTTCGAGCACTAACAAAAGTTATCTAAGTACCCCCTCCTCAAATTCCCAAGTTGGCAATTGCCAAACATCTCCACCCTCGTGTCTCCATTTACACCACATGCCCCAAATTTCTCATGAAGTGATTACAAATATTGCAAAGAGATCATCACCAAAGAATTGCTTAATTTGCAAACAACAATACTCAAACTTAAAAAATCTACACCTCTTCAAGGTGACTCAATAACAACTATTTTTTTTCCAAAAAGGCTTTACCACATCACAAAAGAATAAACAATGCAAAGTCGTACCTTCTTTCTCCTTACAACCCATGCACAATGAATTAATAGGAACATGATGAGCAGCTAGATTCATAGGAAAAGTCAAGAAAATCATGAGTTGCTTGTCACAAGAAAACTTTACCTTTTGTGGGACCGAAAGAGTCCACAAAGATTTCTACCATGCGCTTGACATAGAAGACGAAGAGGTCGAAGATTCAAAATCTCCTACCGTTAATCAATAAGCCGGTCGAACATAAAAGTGTCCCTTTCTTCATATCTTCTATCCTCCACAACATTCTCAAGCAATAGAATATTTAGAATAACATCCACTTCATATGGGAAAAACACTAAATGCTACTTATCTTCATCCTATCTCCTACCTGCTGTAATGAAGGCAGAGACCTTTACACCAGAAACAAATCAATTTGAGGTAATGGAGCCCGATGCAAGCATCGGTATCCACACTTCCTGATATGGTAAAATTGATTTTCCATCACCAACCCTCCACATTAAGCCCTTAGCCAAAAGATCATGGCTCCAACATATCGATTGCCATACATATTGCTCCTACATATAGGCCGCCATACATATTGCTCAATGCAAAATACCTCGATTTTGATTGCTTATTGCTCTGCAACCTATGCATGCATTAAAATCCAATCAACACGTTGCTTGTGATCAAACTTGTCTGGAATAAACACACTCTACTGCAGATCAATCACCTGAGACAAAATTACAGCAATCCGATTCGAAATAATCCGAGAAACAATCTTAGCCAACATATTGCAAAGACTAATTGGACGATACTCCTTCAATGTCTGTGTCTGCCTCACTTTAGGGATTAATGTGACCAACGTCTGATTCCATACAAAAAGACCTGCTCGCCATTAAGCACATCAAGCACTACCTCTGTCACATCAGGCCCAACAAACGACCAAGTCTTCTGAAAGAAAAGAGCTGTGAACCCATCCAATCTAGGAGCTTTAGCCGGATGCATCTCGAACAAAGTCTTCTTGACCTCCTGTGCCGAATAAGGTAAAACAAGATGTCGTGTTCGTAACTGCCGGAGTCATAAACTGCAAGGCCTCAATGGTAGCATCCTCAGAAGGAGAAGACGTGGGAAAAAAATCAGAGTAATATTGAATAATATTATCACCCATCACCTCCACAGAGTCACACCAATCACCATGAACATTTACCAAACCCGGAATAAAATTATGTCTTCACCGTTCCGACGCACACGCATGAAAATAACCAGTATTACGATCCCGTATTGAGCCCAATTAATCAGTGCCCTTTGCAGCCAATGCATTTCTTCTTTATATTCAAGTTGCTCACCCTGCCTTGGTAACTGCCGGATCTTATTACAAGTAGATCCCAAATCTAGTCTAAGGGCCTGATCAAGTTTCCGACGGATATCCCGAATACGACTCAATGGTCCCAAATACTGCACCTTTGCCCAAGCTTGCAAAAAATGTCTAGTCCATCCAAGCCGGATAAACATGATGGTCTGAGCACCACCCCGAACCAAATTGTCTCCATTTTCGATAAACAATCAGATTCGTATAACCATTTTTGTTAAAAAATAAACCGCCGACCTGATACTACACTTACCCCTTGTAAATTTTGACTCAATCGTAAGCACACATGACGGTGATCTGACCCATAAAAATTTAAATTAGTAGCAGAAGCAGTTGGGAACATAAAACGCCATTTATGGTTGCCTACATAATGATCCAGCCTCTCTCTAACCACCTCACCCCCCTGAACTCCTCCAAACCAGGTAAATAAATTCTCCCGCACAATACAAATCTTGCACCCCGACCTTCTATGAAGCCTCCTCAAATGAATTCATCTTTGAAATTTGACGATGAGCCCCCCACATTTTTCCGACGCATACAAAATCTCATTAAAATCACCCTCGACCAACAAAGGTAAGTCAGATAACCATCCAATTCTACAAAATGATGCAACAACATCCACACTCACATATTACAATTAGAGGCGGCAATTCGAACGGCCCCACTTGGTGGGCATAGCTCATCGGACCAATGCTATATTTCGTACCGGACTAATACTTGGTCGGGCCTAAAATTAGTCAGTCCGGTCTTACCTATCCCCTTATAATATATTAAGATTATCGGGTCAGTTCATCGGGCTGGACCTATCGGCCAAATAGTACTTCTAGCCAAGATTTCTTTGACCCAACCCATCTAAAATATCAAGCCAATTTTACCACCTGTAATTACAATTTCAATATAATATTCATAAAATAAAATAAATAAATACTTCAGTTTTTCTATAACAGGAAACCAAATGCATTTCTCAGCTCACATTCCACTTACTAAAATAGGTAGGTTTAATCATTACTGATATAATAAGGGATATGTATCTGTATAATAAAATCATGCAAAAAATTAAATTTAAAATTTTATATATCTTACAATTTGCTATGTACGAAAAATTATAGGTAACGGTTTATAATTGATTTATTTTATTAAAAAAATTAAAAAATTAAAACACAAATAATCTTTCAATTTAAATCATTTATATAATATAGCAAATCAATCTTTTTTCATGTTCTTTAATTCGATGTCTATATCGCATATTTTAAAATAAATATTATTCAAAATGAACAATTATTTGTCGATTGTTTAGGTTAGATATGTATATGTAATATAAGTTGGATTATACTCTAAAAAATACGAGTTGGATTATTTATATTGGGTTTGAGTTGTAAAATCAAATTAAATTAGTATTTTAATTATTTAAAAATCTACCTATGTTTTCATAAATATTTATTACATTTTCTCTTAAAGGTTAATCAATTTATCATATTTTGAAACTCACTATAGTGTTATATAATAAATTCATGTTTTTGTCTTTACTAGTATAATATTACAACATTTAAGAAATAGTATAAATCGACATCTTTTCCCAAATATAGAGATAGTATCTCTTGGGTCTTCTCAGTTCTTTGGTTTAGTGCCAAGTTGGGATTACTGGATCCACACTCCCAACTTGAGGGGATGTTGAAGTGTGTCACGTCAACATCAGTTCATGGTACACGCGGTTATGCATGTATATTGGGTCGATGAGGAAATACTTTCGCAGGTCCTGTCAGTGGCTTGTAACCTACTTTTTTACTTACTTAACTTTTTTCCTGATAAAATGCCCTCACAACCCAAATCTCGTGTACCATATATTGTTGTATCTCGTGTAACACTCATGTACAAAAAAATCTCGTGTAAGTTGTAATCTCGTGTAACAAAAAAATCTCGTGTAAGTTGTAATCTCGTTTACAAAAAAATCTCGTGTAAGTTGTAATCTCGTGTAATAAAAAAATCTCGTGTAAGTTGTAATCTCGTGTAATCTCGTGTACAAAAAAATCTCGTGTAAGTTGTAATCTCGTGTAATCTCGTGTAATAAAAAAATCTCATGTAAGTTGTAATCTCGTGTAATCTCGTGTAACACTCATGTACACAAAAATCTCGTGTAATTTGTAATCTCGTGTAATCTCGTGTAACACTCATGTACACAAAAATCTCGTGTAAGTTGTAATCTCGCGTAATCTCGTGTAATCTCGTGTAACACTCATGTACACAAAAATCTCGTTTAAGTTGTAATCTCGTGTAATCTCGTGTAACACTCATGTACAGAAAAATCTCGTGTAAGTTGTAATCTCGTGTAATCTCGTGTAACACTCATGTACAAAAAAATCTCGTGTAAGTTGTAATCTCGTGTAATCTCGTGTAACACTCATGTACAGAAAAATCTCGTGTAAGTTGTAACCTCGTGTAATCTCGTGTAACACTCATGTACAGAAAAATCTCGTGTAAGTTGTAACTTCGTGTAATCTCGTGTAACTCATAGAAATCTCGTGTAAGCTGTAATCTCGTGTAAAAGGGTATATTGTAAGTAAAAAAGTGAGATAAGTAAAAAAGTGGGTTGACAAGGTCTGACAGGGGTACAGTAACTTTTCTCCCGTAGGTCGATTTAAGTGTTCATTTTATGACATTTGCATGCATAATCGATCGTAAATCGCTTATAATTGTATTATTTGGTTATTTGACGTTTTTGGACTTTTTTTAAAGACATTCAGGTGATTTAAGACCATAAAATTGCATTCGACTAAGGATGAACGAAGAAACAAGTCTCGGAAAGTCCAAAACGAAAAAAAAAAAATCGAGTCAAGGAAAAAGCTTATCGCAGCCGCGACGAGCAAACATGGCTGCGGCAAAAGCATGCCGGAAAGAGCTAGTATCAACTATGTCAGCTTTTCGCATTTTGCAACCCTCGAAAAATTATGTTTTACTGTATCTCGAAATAAATCTACTATTATAATAAGAATCTAGAACTTATTTGAAAATTTCAGCATATATATGAAAATATTTAGATATATTGAAGAACTCATATGTTTTATTGGTATTATTCCAACTACTAATTAACTTTTAAATTTTACTGTTGATATCAGGACTTATTTAAAATCTAAAAAGTGTTTTAGTGTATCTGAAATCATCAATTAAAATATTAAACTTGCAAATGAGGTTTTTATTTTTTATGTTTTAAATAGTAATACTGTAATAGTTAGAATTGGAAAATTATTTAGATGAACTAAAATAGGAAAAAATAAAGAAAAGAAAAAACTAATTATGCCATAGCATTATTCAATTGTGATTTAAAAAAAAAACTAATTGTCCTACCCCATAAATGACAAATTCTCCCACAATTTCCACCATCAAAATCTCCACATTTGAAAAGTAAAAAATTCTACAAAATTTATTTTTTCTTAGTCTCCGTGCCAAGTCAAGATAGAACAATTAGCTTGGGACGGAGGGAGTATCTTTTATTTTTATATTTAATGTTTTATCTTAATGTTAAATCTATAAGACAATATATTATAAAAAATAAGTTACACTAAACCCACAGTACATTATTTATAAATCTTTATGCTTAATCCAATTATCACAATTTTTATTAGATACAAATATCACAATTTTAATATTAAATTTATTAAATAAACTTCCGGCATGTATGGGAGTAATAACAAATTATACGTATATTAAAAAAAAGAAATCAGAATACGCATAGAAGGGCAGAGGAAATGAAAGATGATTGGCCACGTAGCAAGTATAGTTGGGAGTAATGATGCATATTGCTGTTATGTAGTATTAAATTTCATGTGACATTTAAATGTTTCTTTTTTTTAGTGGGGTGTATGTTGGTCCATGCCACAGTTAAACAGAGACGAATCTAGGAATTCATTTCAAGGGACGAAATTTTTAAGAGGAAATTTTATATTTAAGGAAATGAATTCGACAAATTAAGGTGACAAAGTCTTATGTATAAAAAATATTAAGAGAATTATTAGATAAAATTACTTGTAAAATTTTGTTTTTTGCAAGTGCAGGGGACGGCCCCCTCCCCAGATCCATCCTTGCATTTAAACAGAGTTAGTAAAATCGGTCCAGTTCGATGAATCTGCAACAGCCCGTTTGGCATCTTAGATGGATTATGCCATATAAATATTCATCCGTAAAATCATCGGGTTGAACATGTCTAACTTAATAGGACAAAAGCTCAATAGACTAGGTATCAACTCAAAAATATATATAAAAAGGATGAATTGAGCTCCATAATTATTGATCAGATAGAATTTTGAAACGGCCTAACTTAACCCAAATTCTGTCTATTTTCATATTTTGCTATATAATTTTTCTTTCTACAAATTTACCATATGAACTTTTAAGCGATTGTCTATTGCCATTTTGATGAAATTTCAACTATTGCTTGATATATACATTTTCAATTGTAACTTGTTAATTTAGGGTGATTCTACAGTACCATCACGATATCGGTACCACTAAAGAATAAAAATGATATTATACATAATTTAGTGGACCATTTGGTCCTGTTTGTTTAGGACTGTGGGTGACTAGGGTACTGTGGGCTGTGGGGAATATAATGGAATATGGAGGTTGGGATAAATAAGTGAGTGTTTGTTTATGTTGGTTGGAGATTGATTTGTGAGATGATTATAATATAAAATGTGTTAAAGTTGATTTGATGTGTGTAAGCATTAGTTAGTAAATGATTAATTATTGATTAAAGTGTATATTGGGGATGATGTTTGATTGAAGTATGTGGAGATTATGAGCAATTTATTCACAACTGATGAACAAACACATAATGAATTGGGCTCAATCCACAACCGATAAACAAACACATAATAAATTGGGCTCAATCCACAATCGATTGACCCAACCCTAAACAAACAGTGCCTTTATATATTTAAATAATTACTCCCTCCGTCCCGGCTTAACCTGCCTAGGTTGACCGGGCACGGGGATTAAGAAAAAGCAGTTGACTGAGAGAAAATGCTGACTTTTTTATTTTTTGGATTTTTTTAAGTAGAGGGATTAGTGTGTTAACACTTCCCTCCACTTTTTTTAATCCAAAAAAAAAATTCCTGTTCTAAAAATGCAAAAAATGATCTGAACAAAAAAAAACAGAAAAAAAAAACTGAACACATATTAAAGCGAAAAAAACTGAAATTTTTGGTGGGAATTTTTCCCACCAAAATCAAAATATTTACATATTCCCACCAAAATACAACATCAGAATTACACAAAAATTTCAAACTTAAAAACAGGTTCCAGCACACTTTCAACTATAAATACATCCATTTAATACTCCTAACATGTTAGGTTACAACATTTACAACAATTTTACAGCAACAATGGGGGGGAACAAAAAGGAAAAAAACACATCTCCGTCAGATCGACTTCATATTGCACAGCGGCTTCTGGGCCACAACATTAATGGTAAGCTAAACGATGGCATCACTCTAGAAGTCGCTACATCATTCGGAGTTTCCGTCCGGACGGTCCGTTCCATTTGGCAAACTGCGAGGCAACAAATTTCAGAGGGGCTGCCGGTTTCATTTCCACAGGTTAGGCCAAGACCACCTTCATCACAACTCTTAAAGCTGGATGAAGAAGCCATTACAGCCATCCCTTTCTCAAGTAGATGCTCTGTTAGGAGATTAGCTAAGGAACTAGAGGTCAGTAAATCAAAAGTTGCAAGATGGATAAAGGCTGGCAGCTTAAAAGCACACACAAATGCAATCAAACCAGCTTTGACTGATGCAAATAAGTTTCATAGGATCAAATACAGCCTCAGTTTTTTAGCTAAAGATAGTATCAGAAACAACATCAGTTTTGGAAGCATGCATAATATCATCCATATAGACGAAAAATGGTTTTACATGCAACGATCAAGTGAAAGGGTTTACAAACTGCCAACAGAAGATGATCACTACCGTGCTTGCAAGAGTAAGCGATTTATTCCAAAGGTTATGTTTATGGCAGCCGTTGCAAGACCGCACTATACCGCCGAAGGGGAGCTGCTGTTTGATGGGAAAATAGACATTTTCCCATTCACACAGCAGGTTCCAGCCATCAGAAATTCAGCAAACAGGCCAAGAGGCTCTATGGTTACAAAACCAATAGAGTCTATAAACAAAGAAGTCATCAAAAACTGCATGTTACAGCAGGTATTTGCACTTAATATCAGAAAAATATTCATCATTTATTAAGTGTGTGAAGTAAGTCTCCTAAAACAGCCTTTTTGTTTATGTTTAACATGTGGGCTAATTTGGTGACATTACTAACACATTTAATGGTGAATTGTTTGCTGTTTTTTTTCATCACATGGTTAAACTAGATACTACCAGCTATAAATGCAAAATGGCCAAGATACGCAAGCAAGCAAATCATCATTCAACAAGATAATGCGAGGCCCCATTTACTAAACTTAGATCCAGATTTCAGGAGAGCTGCCACTGAAGATGGGTTTGACATAAATCTTGTTTGTCAACCACCAAACTCCCCCGACACCAATGTGTTGGATTTAGGATATTTTCGGGCAATTCAATCTTTGCAGATTGAAACCCGCAGCTACAATGTTGATGACTTGGTTGCAAACGTTCTTCAATCTTTTGAAGAACTTCAGCATCCAAAGTTAAACAACATATTCCTTACACTTCAGACTTGCATGACAGAAATACTCAAAGTGAAAGGAGGTAACAACTACAAAGTGCCACACATTGGGAAAGATGCTTTAGCAAGAACGGGTTCACTACCACAAACAATTCAAGTTGATGAGCAATTAGTGAGAGATGCCATTGAGTTTCTAATTGCAAATGAAGATGTCATTGAAGATGAAGAAATTGGGACCATTCTTGATGACTTGGGGTATATGTAAAGTTTTTTTTTCCTGTCTAAAAGCCATTTTGTGAAATTGTTTACAGTGTAAACACACTTGATGTGGTCATTTTGCTTAAACTGTAAACAATTGATAATATTAAAAGCATTTGTTTTACCAAATTCAGTTTTGGAATATTTTTTTTAGGTTGTCCCTCAGAAAAATATTCATCATAGGGAAATTGTCTAAAGCCCTCTTAAAATTGAATGGCAGCTTAAAATGAAACATAACTGATCACTTTAAGCCACCCCATCCAATTTTTATCTCATAGCATCATTAACACTCAATGTATTCACATAAATGCTTCATAAAAAAACTGTTGGACAGCATCATTAAAACACAACAGCCTCTGTTTTTTCATTTTTTAATTGACTTGAGGTCCCTCAGAAAACAATTCATCATAGGGAAACTGTCTAAGGGCCCCAAAAAAATTGAATGGCAGCTTAAAATGAAACAGAACTGATCATTTTAAAGCAACCAGATCCAATTTTTTCCTCATATTTGAATTAACACTCAGTGTAATCACATATATGCTTCATCAAAAACTATTGGACAGCATCATTTAAACACAACAGCCTCTGTTTTTCCATTTTTTTATTGACTTGAGGTCCCTCAGAAAACAATTCATCATAGGGATACTGTCTAAGGGCCCAAAAAAAATTGAATGGCAGCTTAAAATGAAACAGAACAGATCATTTTAAAGCAACCAGATCCAATTTTTTCCTCATATTTGAATTAACACTCATTGTAATCACATAAATGCTTCATCAAAAACTATTGGACAGCATCATTTAAACACAACAGCCTCTGTTTTTTCATTTTTTAATTGACTTGAGGTCCCTCAGAA
Organism: Ajuga chamaepitys; assembly: GCA_958295605.1. Taxonomy (NCBI): domain Eukaryota; kingdom Viridiplantae; phylum Streptophyta; class Magnoliopsida; order Lamiales; family Lamiaceae; genus Ajuga; species Ajuga chamaepitys. The sequence continues at coordinate 52,362,151 of OY282507.1, forward strand.
AATAATTCATCATAGGGAAACTGTCTAAGGACCCAAAAAAAATTGAATGGCAACTTAAAATGAAACAGAACTGATCATTTTAAAGCAACCAGATCCAATTTTTTCCCCATATGCATCATTAACACTCAATGTAATCACATATATGCTTCATCAAAAACTATTGGACAACATCAAATATGGGCTCACAGGCCGAAATCACAGTGATAACATGATCAATTTTTCCAGTAACAATACGCAACTAGGCCCACACGCCCGAAATATCGATTTCATTTCAATAATTGCAGCATAAATAGTATAATCGGCGCACATGCCCATGATATCAGCAACCATACATTCAAATCAACCATTCCCAGAAAGCAACTAGGCCCACACGCCCATCAGAGAAATCAACCAAATGAAAGACATAACAAATAAGATAAAGGGCATCACAGGTCCTAATACTCAGATCTAACACCAATACATCAAACATGCAAGAAGTTTTGGGCAAGGAAACGTTAACTTTCGCACCAAGGGCACCCAAATAGCCAAAAATTGGTAGAAGAAACGGAGCAGCTCTGGATCGTCCAAGATTGGAGATCTGGTCAGGGATCCCTCAATCCCAGAAGGGAGAGCTTTCCCGTTTGGATCTAGCCGACTTTCTGGAACGAAAGACTCCTCTGAATCCCACACGAAGCCCCCCTCTGACTCCGAAGATTCTGGATCCACAAGATCCCGCTCCTCCATCGCATGAAAAAAAACTTCGAAACCCAGTACAAAACCAGATTCAAAATCTCACAGACGGAACATAAAATGGAATCAGCTTTGTAGATCGAGCATCGATCTACAAAGATTCATACGGATTTAGGGTTTAGATCACAGTTAATGGTTGGAAGAGGGGGATTGCAGCTACTTGAAATTTTAGGGTTTCTTGAGAGAGAGAAGGAGGTGGGGAACGAAGAGGCAGAGAGAGAGAGAGGGAGCAGTGAAAGTGGGATTCCCAAAAAAGAATTAGGTTTAGATTTAGTGGGGTGGGGGATATACGGTGGGTTTAGTTTAATTAGGGTTAATTGATTTATTTAGTTTAATTAAAGTAATTTCATTAGTTACTTAAAGGTGATTTAGTAATGGCAATCCTGTAATAAAATGAAAAAAGTAGGGATAAAAAACATTGACTTTTTTTGTCATTTATGGGCTGACAGGTTAAGGTGGGACGGACCGAAATGGCAAATAGGCAGGTTAAGCTGGGACGGAGGGAGTACTTTTTTCTTCTCTTATTTAATAGGAGCTCTATTAATAGGTGTGACAATTTTAGTTTATTTATATTTGTGCATTTATTAAAGATGACACGCATGCAGTGCTCTTCTTCTTTTTTTTTTTTTTTTTAATATATATTTTTTATTTTCGTTTGTTTTATCGTTAACCCTTTCAAATGTTATGTGCCCGAGGCAGCAGACCCATTTTCCATTTTTTTTTTATTTTTATTTTTCAAGGTTTGGACATTCTATTTCTTTTATATTTTTGTGAATTGCTTATTTAATTCTATTAAAGAATTAGGATTATGTTAATTTATTTTTTTCATTCACTATAAATTAATTTACATAAAAAACACGTCATTGCACAAGTCCAAGTATACGATGTACCATACCGAATCATCCATATCGTTATCGTAATAATTGTAGTAGTTCAGAATTCGGTACATCGAATACCGTGCTGAATATTTGGCATACCAAATTTGTGTCGGTATCGGTACATATTGTTACTTACAGTTAATTCTGATATACCAAATTTAGTATACCAAAGCATAAACAAAAATTCGATATACATATATATACCGGCGTACCGATTACCAAAACAATAAATTTTTTTGGTGTATCAATATGTAATGAGATACCAATATCTTCTGGTATTTTGGTATACAATGAAATACTGTTTTTCGCACATCGTTACTGTATCGAAAATATGATATAACAAATTTTGTGTATTACTTTTAGTAATTTTTTAGTTGGGTAAATACGGTATTTTGATATTTTTCCCAATCCCTAAGTACACTAATATAAAACAAAATCGAAAAGACTTACCAGGAAAAGAGAAGAAGTAATTTGGGGAATTAGAAATGGAAGAAAAAGTATTGGAAAAAGAAAAAATAAAATAAAATAAAGAGTAGACACACTGATTTTTAAAGTGAAGTTGTTTTTCATTAAAAAGAGAGAACGTAATTAATTAGGGTTTGAAAAAGTGTTATGGAAAATAGTGATCTTTTATGTAAGATAATTATGTATTGTGATATTTTAATTTTTTTTTTAAAATTTAAAAATAATTCAGTGGTCAAGATTCAAAACTAGAGCATCTCATGATTGAAATAAGGCAATAGTATTGATACCATCGTGACACTAAAGGTGGACTCTTCAATTATATAAAGTAATTCGTGAAATAAAAAAATTAAGTTTTCACTTGAACTAAGAAACGAGACATTGATATTTGAATATAACTCTTATTTAGCATAAAAATCTATTTTAAAATATGACTCTTTTTATATGACGGAAGAAATAATTAAAAATATGATACTCCTTCCGTTCCATATTAATTGACGTTTTATGATCAAAATGAAGAATTAAGAATGAATTTTTTTGACAGATATACCCTCACCTAATTTAGGGGATAAAGATTTGACCAAATAAAACTATCTCTGATAGATAGAAAAATAGAGATTTTTTTAGAATTAAGTCTAGGGAGAAAACTGATAGAATTGGTGAAAAATATGTAAAACGTCAATTAATAAAAAAAGAGAAGAACATCATAAAACGTCAATTAATATGGAATGAAACGTCAATTAATATGAAATGAAGGGAGTATAGTAAAGTAGGGATAACACTTTATAATTCACTGGATATATTATATTAAAATTCAGACCGAGTATTTCTTAAAATTTATTGGCTTAGAATTGTCCTATTTCACTACAGATTGTGCCCCAGATGGGTGCCCAGTTTATCACCTCACTGTACAAAATTTGGCCACCAATAATAGAGGCCCAAATGTGGGCCCAACAAATTGAATTGTGTAAGATTCTTTCTTTATTTTATTTATTTATTTATTTCAAATCTTCATTGCATTTATTGAAAGGAAATCTTCATTGTTATATATGAAAATAGGTATAACTTATATGAATAACCCTTTCTTGATTTGGGATGTAATAGCGACTCCTCGTATATCGGAGATTAGTTTCTCCATTATTTGTCGTAATTTATTCCATGTATATTTACATTCTTGTAATTGTCTATATATTAATGAGAATATCGTATTATTATTTTTACGGTGAATCTAATAATATCTTACATGGTATCAGTTAGGTTTTGAAGCTCTCTCACTACTCTCTCCTTCGCCATGTCGTCTGATTCTTCATCACAGATTTCAGACATACTTCCTTTCTCCACTTTGGTGCATGATAAGGTCGGGATCCAGATATCAAATGAATCACAATCAAAGCAGTTATCCAAAATAACCAAACATGCAAAATTATAAGCAATACAAGGATTTACGTGGTTCGATCCGGAGATCTACGTCCACGGATGAAGGCAATAACCTTCCAAGGTGTTTCACTATTCTTCTTTGAATATCGGAGTACAACTTTACAAGTAATGATTCTAGAATTCAGAGTCGGAACTCTAATCTCAACAATAATTCTCCTATTTATACAATAACAACCCTAACAAAATTCCTACAAATCCGCCAATCATATCTGCATGGCCGTTGGAAAAGATCATGGGGATCTTTTCCCAACTTCCCAAAGACGCCGCATATGGGCTTGGCTGCGTTGGGCTTGCACTCTTGAGCTCAATTGACACGTTTGGCAGGTTAGATCGACCCGGGGAGATTGGGCCATATCTATCAAATGTCCCCCCACCAGCCGGAGCGAGGTAGGAGCTTCGGTTAAAAAGAAGTATTTGTGGGCCGAAGTGTATGCACTGTAGCCGAAGTTGAGCCGGAGTATTATCTGAGTCCTGTTGTGAAAGAGTCAATCCGGAGTCGAACTGAGTTACCCCGGGGTGAAAGAGTCAACCGGAGTTGAACGGAGTTACCCCCGAGGTGAAAGAATCAACCAGAGTCGAATTGAGTTACCCCGGGGTGAAAGAGTCAACCGGAATCGAATTGAGTTACCCTCGGGGTGAAGGATTCAACCAGGGTCGAATTGAGTTACCCCCGGGTTGAAGGATTCAACCGAAGTCGAATCACAAAGCTTCCTGGGGAAGGAATTAGCTTGATTTGATGGGTCACGTGATCAACATGTGCGTGGCGCGTGTCTTGTGCTCAACCCAAGGGCGCGTGTAAAGCACGCGCTAATGTCAGCCACTGAATTTGAACAGGCGCGATTTGGGTCGTTGATTCTCTATATTAGAGGGAAATGGAAGTGACAGTTTCACTTTACTCTTCATTTGCAATTTGCGATAAAAAAACTAGCGGGAAGACGAGAAAGAAACCAACAAATTTCTGGGAATTGCTCCAACCTTTGGCATTCTTCTTCTTCCAAATATCAAGTAAGTATGTCTTCTTCCTCAAAGTCCTCTAGTGTTAGGGAGGTGGGAATTGACGAGAGCCTGTTTGATGCTGCACCGCTGCGGGTTATCTTCCCAGAGAGGAGTGAAAGTAGGAAAGTTTATAGGGCCGATTTAAGGGAAATATGGACCCGGGTGGTTAAATTTCCCACTTGTTTAGAGGAGAGGGCGAATCTGGAGGTGGCTTAAATGGTGCCTCGGGTTACCGAAGCCCAAATCGAGGTGATGGTGCCGGGTTTTTATTTTCCAATAGATTTAGAGTATATAATACCCGGACCTAATGATAGGGCTTGTTGTCCACCAAGAGGGTTTATAACAGTATATATAGATCAGCTTAGGGTAGGTTTAAGGTTCCCGTTGTGGGATTTTGTGGTTGAGCTGTTGAGTATTACGGAAATGCTTTAGGGCAGTTAGTGCTGAATGTTGTAAGGCAAATAGTCGGCTTTATGGTAGTATGTAAGACCTCGGGGGTAGACCCCTCGGTAGAGTTATTTAGGTATCTTTTCCAGTTGAAATCGATCGGGAAGGGGAAGGGTTGGTGCTCGCTGAACCCGAGGCCGCAAAGAGGGTTCAGGGTGCAGAACCCGAGTAAAGTAGAAAACTGAAAGGTAAAGTTTTTGTACGTAAAGGAGTCGAAACCAATCCCGGGGTGGAGACGGGAAGAAGTCGGAGACGGGGTACCAAAGGGAGTACCTGAGTCAGTCGAGGTTTTTGAGCAGGCGGGGACGGTGAAGCAAGTGTTTACCGAGGAGGAATTGGAGGAGGCCGGGTTGTCCCTGTATTATATGAAGGGGCCAGAGGCGAGGACGTCGTCGTCCTAGAGCGAGGACTCTTCAGCCGGGGCTGAAGTGGAGGGTAGGAATTCTTTGTTATAAGTGTTTGTAGCTGATAATATTGCTGGCTAATGTGTTGATTGTTTCTTGCAGTGGGACGCTTTAAAGCCAGTCTTCAAATGAAAGCCGCCGGGAGTGCGCAACAGACCCCGGTGCCGGAGAAAGTCGCCACTCTAAAGAGCACGACTCCCGAGGTAGAGAAGACCTCAGGGAGGAGCCCAAAATTTTAATTTTAATAATTATATATCAACAAAATAAATAAATAGATAAATAAATAAATAGATAAATAAATAAATAAAGGGAGAGAATTTAGTGGCCGAAAACAAGCATTTTTCCTTTCACTATGTTTGACTTATAATCCTAGCACAACTTTATTGACCGATGGACGAGTCTAGTCTATTTGATTTTGTAGATGAACTGGATTATAGAAATTTAAGTTTAAAATACCATCAAATTTAATAGGTCCAACCCAATAAATTAAAAAGTCTGACAGATAATAGATTGACCCAAAAAACACTGTATATGTAAGGAGATGGCTAGAATTCACGAGAGAGGGGAGGATTCCTGAAAATTAGGGTTAGAAGATTATGAAGAAGGCTGGGTCTGTTGGGGCTTGGGATGAGTTGGGTATTGGATTTTTTAATTGGATTAGTGTTAGTGAAATGGTTTTGTTAATCAAAGATTACAAATTTGTAATTAAGATAACCAATGGCAAGAAAGTAAATATGTTTAAGTAGTAAGGGTGTTTCCGTAATAATTTCTTTCATTTTTGGAAGTGTGCAAAATACGGCGTGGGACACCCCGAAAAGGAAAATGTGCAAAATAACTTGGGACGGAGAGAGTAACATTCAACAAATAAGGTCTTATAATATCCTTTTTCTATTTCAAAATAAGTGTCTTTTTAGATAAAATGAAAATTTTCAAAATAAGTCACTTTATCACAAAAAACTACAATTCTTTCAATTTTATCATGAACAACCTACTTAATTTATTGATTATTTTCTTATTCCATAAAATATATCCAATAAAATGAATTATGTATGAAAACATTTACCTTTCGTATCTATCATAAGTTTTTTCAGGAAAAGCTAAAAACCACTTATTTTGATACGGGATGAGTATTCTTTTCATCCAGTTCAATATTATTCCATATGCATATATATTCTAATCCAACTATTCTACTAATATATAAAGACAAAATAAATAAATACATGACGGGATCTTTATATATAAATAATTTAGAAATGATTTTCTATTCTTGTTGGAAAATGAACATTTCAAGATTCGAGTAAATCAGTGGTAGTTCCCTTTGTTATCATTGTAGATAATACTTCATGTTCTGTTAGTTTTCTTGTTGCCATGAAAATGTCTTTTTACCTTGAGAATGACTCGGTTTTTATTCTACAATATTCACTTAATTGGTCAGACCGTGGAGATTGGAGCCGGCCAGTTACGTCATGGATTACACTCCAACACCAAAGACGAAATATATGCATGCCATTTGCCCCCATGCTCTTTTCTTTCTTCAATTATATACACCGATCTTCCAATAATATTTCAAACTCAAGTGGCATCAAATGGAGCTACCTCCGAATCTCCGACCCGATGAGGCAAACCCCGACTGGATGAACAAAGGCGACAATGCGTGGCAGCTCACTGCTGCCACGCTTGTCGCCTTACAGTCCATCCCAGGACTTGTCATCCTGTACGGTGGCATGTCAAAGAAGAAATGGGCGGTCAACTCCTCCCTAATGGCGGTCTACGCATTCGCCGCAACTCTCATATGCTGGGTCGGGTGGGGCTACCGTATGTCATTCGGCGACCAGCTCTTCGAGTTCTGGGGCAAACCCTCGGTGGCTCTAGACGACACTTTCCTCCTAGGGCAAGCGTTTCTAGGGTACTTCCCGACTGCAACCATGGTATGGTTCCAGTTCGGGTTTGCAGCCATCACCCCAGTGCTGATCGCAGGATCAGTACTGGGGAGAATGAGGTTTGCGGCATGGATGGCGTTTGTGCCGTTGTGGCATACGTTTTCTTACACGATAGGGGCATACAGTGTGTGGAGCCCGAACGGTTGGCTAGCAAAGATGGGGGTGATTGATTTTGCGGGTGGATTTGTAATTCATCTCTCTGCTGGTGTTGCTGGATTCACGGCTGCTTATTGGGTCGGACCGAGGAATGATGAGGATAGAAAAAGGTCTCCGCCGAATAATGTGATAATGATGGTGGCCGGGGCGGGGATAGTGTGGGTGGGGTGGACGGGATTCAATGGAGGAGCGCCGTACGCGGCCAGCGCAGTGGCCGCGCTGGCGATTGTTAACACACATGTTTGTGCCGCAACCAGTTTGGTAACATGGCTAATGTTGGATAGTATAGTGTGTGGGAAGCCTTCAGCTGTTGGAGCAGTGAATGGGATCATCACTGGGCTTGTTTGCATCACCCCTGCTGCAGGTACACTCCAATTCCTCATTCACATCACTGCCAGCACTGTAAATGAGTCGAGTCGAGTCAAGTCGAACGTATAGTTGTTCAAGATTATTTGAAATATTATCAAGATTCTAATATTATATTTGAACTTTTTAATTATTAATCGAATCAAGTTTGAACGAGCTTTAATCGAGTCGAACATGAGTCGAGCTTCTAATATTATATTTGAGCTTGTTTGATTATTAATCGAATAAAACTTGAATGAACTTTAATAGAGCTAGAAATGGGTCAATCTTGAGTAGTTTGATAGTTTTACACTTGATTTAGCATTTTCAATTTATCGAGCTCGAATTGAGCTTTTGGTTTTATTAAATGTAGAAATATATTTGATATCTTTACTCGAACATAGTTCAATGAGGTTTTAACGAATGTTCTCGAATTGAGTATCGAGACCTCGTTGATTTTCAACTCTATAAATTATATCTTACTCTTTTATTTCAATTTACCATGCTCAATTCTAATTTACTATTAACATGAAATTAATTAAACTAAAAATAAAATAAAAGGAAAATAAGAAAGAAAAAAGGAACAAGTGTAAGAAACAACGACAAGAAGGAGTTCAACAGACCATAATTCTTTCAATCCGTCTAAATCCAACATTAAACATGGTCTTCTGTCGAGCTAAAATTATTTTTGGCCCCGTAACTTTTTTATTTATATAATTTAATTCTTAAAAAGATAAAAATACAATTTAATCATCTTTATACTACCTCCGTCTCAGTTAAATTGTCTACTTACATTATCGGTCCGTCCCAGTTAACTTTGCAACCTCATAAATGAAAATTAATTCTCACAATTTTTACTCTAAAAATCTCAGCTCTCAACCTCCATCTTTAAAAAAATCAAAGAAAAAACAAAATCTGTTTTGTTCTTAACATTCGTGTCCGATTAGAGCTGCAAATTTAATGAGGATGGAGGGAGTACTATTTTTCTGGTAGCATTTGTTAGTCAAGCTTGAAGAAAGAGTGAAATAAATAGTTCTAAATATGTACAATTTTTTCTCTCTAGGGCTTAGTTATGGTAGTTTAGTCTTTTAATAATACTCATTTAATAATTTAAATGAGTGTCTGCATTAAATAAAATGTGGAATGCTAATAGTTGATGTCATTTATTTTTGTTGCACATTTTTCAATGATCTAACAATTGAAAAGGCAAATGAAAATATGATTTTTTTTAATATGCATCATCAATCATGTTTGTTGATTATAAAACTAACTGGAATTTGACCTCATAGAATACAACTTCATCAGTTATGGGGTGGACCATAAAAATATAGGTTCGAAATTAGGATCAATAGACTTAATTTGATAGGCTAAAATCCCAACAAACCACGGGCCAGTCCAAAAATTATTTTATATTTAAGGAAGGTGAGCTGAGTTGGACGGGGCTCAATAATCTTTTGCCCGAGAAATTTTGAACCGGCCCAACTTGATATATAGTGTTGGTCCAAGCCCACAAATTGCCACTGCTAGTATCCACTTATGATGTTCAAGGGCCAGGTTTAATTTGTTTGATAGGAGGCCCAACCTGTTAAATCCAACTTAGATTGTATAGAAATTTAATTACCTCCTCCTTTCATTTTTATTTTCTTTCTAGTTCTTGGAATTAATTTAATTACCATATCTCTAACTTGAGCCATAACTATCAAGGTACATGATTGAATTCAGGGCCGGCTTGGTTGCATATCATCAATGATAATGTTAATGAGTATGAGTGATTGATCAATTATACTATGGATTAATGTGGAAGGAATTGTTAATAAAATAAAGTATTGATAAATTAATTTATTATGTATCAAGCACCATAAATAAAAATGGATCGTCATTCACCCCACTCTCTACCTTTAAACCCTCCAACCAAGCGGACCCTCGATTCCTAAGATAAATTGGGCTTTTAAATTAAGTTCCGGATTGATATTAGTTTCTTTTCCTCGGATAAACTGATGAACATTGAATCCAAATATCATGGACACTTAATTTTCAGACAAGCTTTTTCTTTCGAGGTGACCATTGGTGCAGTCCAATTCGGTCGGTCTAGTTTATCGGGTCAATATTATATTTTGGATTAGGTTGGACTATCCGAAATTTTATTGAGCAAAAAATTATCGAATTCGGTTAGCCTATTCCCCTCAAATATACTAAGATTTTCGAGCTGGCTCGTGGACCGTCAGACTTTTAGTTCATCGGGTCAAACCTGTTGGATGTGATGATACTTCGGCCTGTTTAGGTTGAGACCAGTACATCGGACCAACATCATATTTCGAGTTGGGTCGGATCACCTGAAATTCCAATTAGGCTAAAAATTGTCGAGCTCGGACTAGTCTATTATGATGGTACTTCGGCCCAACTTGGTTGAGCCTAGTCTATCGGACCAATACCATATTTCAGTTTGGGCCTGGGTCGGGCCGCCCGAAATTTCATTGGGGCAAAAAATTTATTGAGCTCGGTCCAGCCTATCTATTCCAGACGATCCGTGGCCCGACAAACTTTTAATTCATTGAGTCGGACCTATTAAGTCCGATGATACTTCGGGTCTATATTATTATGCCCAGTCCATCTAAAATGTCTAGTAGACAAGGCCGACCGATCGGCCGGACCAGTTTTTGAGTTCTACTTTTCTTATATATGTATTATTATCCATCACACCCTCACAATACTTTTACGAATGCAGGAGTAGTACAATGTTGGGCCGCCATCTTAATGGGCATAATCTCCGGAAGCATACCTTGGTACACCCTCACTATACTCCACAACAAGATCTCTCTACTTCGCCACGTCGACGACACCTTCGCCATCTTCCACACCCACGCCGTTGCCGGAACCCTAGGCGGCATCCTCACAGGACTATTGGCCGTGCCTAGATTGAGCCGGCTCTTCTACAACGTGCCCGATTGGGACAAGTACATCGGCCTCGTGTACGCCCTGCAGTCAGGGCGGACAGGGGCCGGGCTACGGCAACTAAGGGCTCAACTCATTGGAATTGTTTTCATAGTGTGTTTGAACATTATCTCAACTACCTTGATTTGTTTGTTCATCAAGATCTTTTTTCCACTTAGGTTTAGTGAGGAAGAATTGAGGATTGGAGATGAAGAGGTGCATGGGGAGGTGGCATATGCATTGACCCAAGAGATTAGTGAAAATAGGTTTGTGAATCCTCAGGTTAATTCTATGTATGATGTTGATTTGTACCCCTCAGTTGCTTCTAAAACTAATTCTAGCTATGAAATGTTTAGGGTTTGAAATGTTGATACTCTATTTTAACAAGTATTTATGTTGGATTGATAGGATGATCTTTTCAAATAATCTACTATATTATACTCCCTCCATTCCGGTTAACTTATCACAGTTGATCGAGCATGAATATTAAGAAAAAATAAATTTTGTGGAATCTTTGACTTTTTTAAAGGTGAAGATTGAATGTGGATATCTTGAGGGTGGAGATTGTTACCTTTAATTGTCATTTATGGGTATGACAAGTTAAGTGTGACGGACCGAAATGAAAGGTAGGACAAGTTAACCGGGACGGAGGGAGTACTAAGTGGATGTCTTTTGTGCACCAGTTACACGGATCTTAGATCCGTGCAATCAGGGTCATGGGTCAAGAATATATTACTATAAAGGTATTACATTTGATGGGTAAATGCATCATGTTAAAATTGTATCACGATTTATACTTAAAGATATTATATGTCCTGGGTAAACGTATTATAATACATTTGTATTAATCGTAATACGCAACCAGAATTGTACCGCGCAACTGGTGCACATGAGACTTTACCTTATACTAAACCATGTTCAGCACGACGCTTACGTGCACTTATCTAAATTTAACACAATGGAAAAATAAAAACAATAAAAATGTGCAACTTTAATAATGTACTCTCTCCGTTTAAAAAAGAGTTGTAGGCTTTAGAGAAGATAAAAGAATTTAAAAAAAGTGTCGCTTTAGAAGAAAATTACAATTCTTCAAATCTTATCATAAACACTTACTTAATTGAGTTTACTATTTCCTTATTCCACAAAGCATATCTCAATTAAATGGATTAAGTAGGGATATATTTATCATTTTTATCAAACCTTAATTTTTTCAGAAAATGTTAAAGTGACATTTTTTTTAAGTGAAGGGAATAATTTATAAATTAATAGGTATATTGATTGCAATAAGGATATTTGATGATATTAATTTGTAGGTTACCTATTATATATAACCTCAATAAATAAGAAACAAAAAGCATTAGGGAAGGTAATATTGCACTTTAATCCTTTTGATGTATAGTACAATGTCATCTTTTTGGGTTGTAACTTCTTAAATATTTTAAAAATTATAATAAAGTTAATTTCTTGTTAAAACATCACATGACCTTTCATATAAGGCTATTTTCATCATTCCAAGTTAAGCGTTATGAATAGTTTAATATCTTTTTTACTTTTTCAATTTAAACAAATTGATGTAAGTATTAAATAAATTAAGATAGAGCATAAATCTTTAGATTAATAAAGTAAGATCAAGTATCTACTTTACACTAATTCTCACACCAGGTGTATTGAAACTAAATCCGTGCAATTTGTGTTAAAGAGTGGATCTATGAAAAAGTATCACTGTTTATCTTCAAAGATATTACTTGTTCTTAATAGGTATTACTTTTCAATATGTTATTTCTCTTCAGAACAAGTTATACATTTCTGCATAAACACTAATACATTTTCAGCATCATACATTTCTTTAGGACAAGTAATACCTTTCAGCATACACACTAATACATTTTCATAAAAAGTTGCTCATATTAGATTAGTGCAACTAATATACAAGAGAACTACCATCTGCTTTAGAGTGTGAGAGATAGAATAAAATAATTGAAGTAATAAAACTATTATTTTTAAAAAAGATTATTTTAACTAATTATTTATCTAATATTTTATTGAAACAAGATTATGAAATTATAGATACATATTATGTTCATATGATATTCTTATAGTTAAAAAAAAAATTATAATAAAGCAAGTAGCTAACAAGAATTTTAATAAAGTAAAAATTCTATATCTTTCTCAAAATAGTTTTTATATAAAATATTATATGAGTCTAGCTAAAAATATATATTTTCTATTGAAAATGTATTTAAATGTAATCTAGGAAATAAATTTTCATGGTAAGATGAACGTAATCTCCAGTGTCCATGTGATGAGCTATAAGTATAAATAAAGTTGAAGAGTCTATTTATATTTGAAAAGGTTGTAAAAAACATGTATAGTTTCTTGCCCTAGCTTTTTATATCATATTTTTTTAAAGAAAAAGCATGTAAATATTTAAAATTAATTTTTTATAGTGAAATTTCAAAAGATAATGTAAGTATTAAGTATTCACCTGCAAAACATGTCCCACTAATTTATTGAAAGTAAAGCATAAAAATTGTAAAGTATGATTATTAGGGGTAACATGGTCATTAGAGATTAATTAAAAACACGTGATTTGAGTTATTCACTTATAGACTTCATAAGATAAGTATTAGAGGAATATGAGTATTGTTTTACTATATCCGAACATCCAAAATGATATAAAATAGGTTTGGGGAAAAATAGCAAGTAAAAGAGGAGTGTAGGGGCATTTTTTTAATTATACAAAATCCGACCCAATAGTTTTTTGGTAGAAAATCATATGTCCGAGATGAGAATCATTTCGGCACTTGTTTTAGCTAAATCGAATAAGAAACGAATATTTTTTTAAGCATTTGAAGTTTAAGGGACTAAATTCTCACAAAAAATTTGAGAAAATATTTACAGTTTAATCTAGAATTTTATGTAATTATATTTAGCCACTACGTTACAAACCAACATACCAATCTATCCCTAGACCATTTCTACCATGGCTGAGCTAACATAATCTCATGGTCATCTACCTGACACTAGGAACACAGACAAAGCTTGGGTTAGGGGGCACCAAGCCCCTGGAATTTCTTAAAAAAATCAGGGGTATATATGTAAATTCATGTAGTGACACACATTAAATATATTTGCTATGCCTAAACTAACAAATGTTGTTGTAGTTTACTCGATAGGCATCCGAGCTCGATGCTCAGCTATAGCAGGAGTGTTACTGTCATTTTATTATCACCTCCTATGATTAAGTTAATTTTTGCCTTTTTTTTATTTTTTACTTTTCTATTGTCTCTTTACGATTAAGTAAATATTTGTCTTTTTTACTATTAAGTAAATATTTGACTTTGCCCCTCTTTACTATTAAGTAAATAGGCCACCTCTTACTATTAACTAAATATTTCTTGCTACCCTCCTCTTATCAAGTAAATATTTAACTTAGTTGCCACCCTTTACTATTAAGTAAATAGACCACCTCTTTTACAATTAAGTAAATATTTGCTCTTTTACAATTAAGTAATTTTTTTCCTTTGTTGCCACTCTTTAATATTCTGTAAATAGGTCAGTTTTTACTATTAAGTAAAAGTTTGCCTTTTTTGGTCATTCTTTTACTATTAAGTAAATATTTGTCTTTTTTTGGCCACCCTTATACTATTAAGTATTTTTTTTTTTTTTTTTCCACCACTTAACTATTATTGAAACCAATGAGGTTTGACCAAAAGACATTATGTTTTATTTATTTTTAACTATAATTAGGGGTGGGATTGAGTTGAGTTTTGAGGGGGTCGGGTACTTGACTGGTCGGCTATTCAGAAAAAAAAAAAACCCGAAATTTTAACTCGCATTTGCGGGTGCCCGCGCTATCGGGTGCCCGACCAGGCAGGTAGCCCACGAATTGGGCCGGGTTTTTATTTTTTAATTTTAATTAGGAATTAGGTTTGGCTATTTTTTGTAGATTAATTTTGGACATTTGCAAATCTATTTAATTTTTCTTCCTAAGGGAAAAACTATCACAAGTATATGTTGAATGAGATTTGAATTGAAACATGTAGCTTGAGTTTCCATTTTCAATGAGAATTTTGATATTACTAAATATGAATATACGATATTTCAAAAAAAATTATCACCATAAAATACAAAATGTAATATCGAAAATAGATTTAGAAATTTGAACTATTTTGTCAACTACCTGAATATTAGACTAAAAAATTATGTGTATGATAGTTGTACATTGGGATATTTCTTCACAAAAAATATTTCACACGCAATACAATTTATTATTTAATAAGAACATTTGTTACTGGATTTGGAAGGTATTGATGGTTATGGGAGCATGAAAAATAAGATGTTTAATGCTTCAAATTCAATATAATATATTTGCTCTATAATTTTGATTGGTCAACCTAAAAAAATATATAATTACTTACCTAATTTTACAAATTGGTCAAATTTTAATTAATTGGTGTTCAATTGCTCATCTCACAAGATAACAGGGTTGACAAATTTTCTGATGGATCGATGCATTTAAGTAAGAAAGTAAAATTTAGTTAAGCACGCAAAACCTCTAAAATTCAAACACAACATCAAAGCATCCACAATGCAATACTCAATTGTACCTGACACATCACCGTCACGTCAAAGTTAAAACCCACTATATTTGTACTTATTTCCCCTCAATCCTCCAATGTACAAATGATACTATTTGAGGGTCCCACATTAAAATCACCCATATTATTTTCATATTTTCAATTTATTAAAATCTTATTTACAATTATCACATATACAATTAATTTATTTAATATTCATATTTTTTTAATTAAAATTATATTTTCGTGAAAAAAAAAAATATTTTTTCCCTTTTTAAAAAATGTAATGAATTTTAGTTCTTTTCCTAAATTTCGTAGCCACAATAAAAAAATAAGTTCGTTTTTTTTTTTGACACATTGTTATTAGAAATGTTAAAATTTAGAAAATGGAAAGAACAATACAACTCGAAATCGAAATTTCAAATAATAAACGTGCTTAATCAATCCTGAAATAAAATAAAAGGAATAAAAAAAATGGTTGTTGATCCCTTGTTTCAAGTTACATTCAAGTCTCTCAATATAATATACATCAAGTAATTACTAAACAAAAATAATTAATACCTTGATTAATTTTCTCAATTTCTTTCAAGTCTTCCTCCACACTTAACGGTTGGCCATCCTCTCGAAGCCAATCTTGAGCACATACAAGGGCTTGAACTATTTTATTTGACAATGAACTCCTAAATGCATCAAGAACACGCCCACCAGTGCTAAATGCAGACTCTCAAGCAACTGTCGAGATTAGAATTGTCAACACATCGCGATCTAACTTTGAGAGAATAGAAAACCGAGAAGAATTCACTCTCCACCATAACAATACATCAAAGTTTCTAACCCCCTCATCCTCAGCTTCTTTCCTCAAGTACTCCTCTAACTCTGACTTGACATTTTCGGTTTTCCCTCGACACTTGAACTTATTGAACTGGTCCAAAAAGAAGGTCCTAGTCAGTGCTTGTGAGTCACCCATGCTTTGCTTGGAACTAGTAATCGAATAAGCGGAAGACCTTGAAGGTTGAGAGGAACCAATTCTAAGTGAGTCATACCTTGCCCTATATTCATCAAACAACTCTTGCATACCGTACTTAATCTTTGCTTTCATTATCACCTGAACAAACTCATCATACAATTCTCTAAACACAAAGCCAAGAATTAACATTTTTCGACGGGGATCAAGTATCACAGCATAGTGGAGGTTCATATTTCATCTTCTCAATCGAACCCCAATACTTATCAAACTTCGATTTCATCCTTCTTGACATCTCCTTCAACTGGAAGTCATCACTCTCCAACCATTTCTTGAGAAGCAACTCTACAGTGCTTATTTCATGCAAGACATTATTAGATGTGACATATGAAGAATCAGATATGCTCAAAGTGAGTTTGTAAAATGTCTCTAAAAAGTTCAGCAACAAACGAGCCCTCCCCCAATCATCCTCAGTTAGGATCCCATCATATGGTGGCTTGACTAGGTCGCTAATATAACCATGTTCCACATATTCAAATGAATCAAAATATCTTTTTAGGGATAAAGCATATTCCAACATAAAATATGCAAAATTCCATCTGGTAGACACATCTAGACTTAACATCTTCTTTGTTTCGATATTTTCGATTCCAACACATTCCATGAATCTCTTGAGCCTTGCCGGGGAGTTTTTCACATACCTCACAACACCTCTTATACGAGAAATAGCCAAAAGCTCATCCTTGTTCTTCAAACCGTCCAACACGATGAGGTTCATAATATGTGCAATGCACCTCGTATGGACATACTTTCCAACAAGAATATTTATACCCCTGTTCTCAAGTTTCTTTAACAAATACGCGACTGCACCGTCATTCGAAGAAGCATTATCTACTGTGATCGTATATATGTTTTCAATCCCCAAATCCAATAAGCACTGCTCTACCCCTATACCCACCTCCTCACTTTTATGTCCAGTAATTGGACAAAAGTTCAAGACTCTCTTGTGCAATTTCCACTCATCATCAATAAAATGCGCAGTGAGACACATAATTCATCTTCTCGACGTCCACGTGTCTGTAGTGATGATGATTCTTTGGGAGTGCTTCATAATAAAATCTTTCAACTTATTCTTTTCGGCTACATACACATTAAAGACATCTTTGGTAATTGTCTTTCGGGTAGGAATCTCAAACATGGGGCAAACGATAAGGGGTAGCGTCTGAAACCACGTTTCTCAACTGTCTTGAAGGGAAGCTCATCAACTATTATCATATAGCACAATGCTTCTCTTGCTTTAACTTCATCAAACTTCCATGAAGAGGGAGATATCTTGTCACCTAACTGTGTTGGTTGCTTTGGAGTCTGAATCTGACTGCCTTCTCCTTCAGGTTTTTTTTTTTTTTTTTTTTTGTGCAACAATTATAATAGTTCTTGAGAGGCTTTGTACCATGTTTTCTCGGATCAAACTCAATCACTTGGCTACAGTACTTGCACCTACCCTTCCGTATTTTTTCCACTTCACAAATGAATTTTTCGAAATGAACCTAATACTTAGACCCAGCTTCTTCCATCGTTGCATCTACTTTTTGTTTTTTAGAAGCAACTCCTCATCCTAAATTTCCATCCCCTCTTCTCCATCATCATAATCATCAAGTGTGTCAAAAAATTTCGAATCACTTTGATTAATTTCTCGACCACCGTCTCTTATCCTTTTGTTGGTTTTCCTCTCCAACACGTCAATGTGTACTCCTTTTGAACTTGACATCTACAACATGGAAAAAGAAAAGAAACAACAAAATTAAGCCAAGAATAAAAGCGAGAAACCCACAATGTTTCACACATAAAACCACAAATAAGGGTCCAATTTCTAAAGTAGAACATTGTTGTTCATCCACATTATAATACCAGTTTCCCCACCTATAAATGAATTCTGCATCCACACTGTAATACCAGTTTCCCCACTCAATAAATCACTCAGATCTTCCAACATAAGTATCAAAAAACTTAAAAGCATAATCAATGAATAATGGACGAAAAACAGAGATTAGGAAATAGCTTATCCATCAACTTCCAATCAAATTTCTGAAAACCCATACCCAATATAAGTCGTGTTCATAATATATAAGATGTTTCCAGGAACAACTTGTAGTCCAATATCATCATCTAAGGAGGATCCATCACCTCCCCTTAGTCTTTATTGTACTAAAAAAATTGAAAATTGAATTTACTAAAAGAAAATATAAGGTTTTTCCTCAAAGGTTCTTTGTTTCTTAAAGAAATAAATATACTGGTATGTAATGCAACCACATCAGTTTTGATATCCATTTCCCTCCAAAAAAACAAAATGTACCAACTTATCAATTTTAAATCAAACTTTTTCTTAAGAAAGTAAGTGTAAGCCTAGGAATATGTGACGGAGCAGAGGAATATATCCAAAAAGTACATTTAATATGTAAATCTGAGATGAGTTTGCGAATTATCTTGAACAGATTTTGTGAGATGGGCTTACGGTGGAGGCGGCAGCGACAGCAGTTGCCCCGGCGAGTCAACGACGACGGTAGCTACGGCGAGTCAGCGACGGCAGCGGCAGAGTTGCAAGATAGGTTTGGGGCTCGCAGAATGAGATGGGTTTGCGGTGGCCCTCACGAGTCGATGAGAACAGCGGCGGAGTTTTGCAGGGTTTGGCCCGTTCAGGTCTTTTAGGAGAAAACATAGTGCGGCTGGTTGCAAGTTGTTCAATTCAACCCTACAACTCGATTTCTGCACTTTTTTTTTTTAAATCAGGTAACCCGATAAAACTCGACCCGCAAAAACCCGTTGTTTGTGGGTCGAATTCGAGTTTTAGTGAGAAGTCATGGGGTCTGAAAATTACCCGACCTGATCAAGTAAAACCCACGCGGGTCGAGTAGTGTTCGGGTACCCGATCTGAAATTACCCACCCCTACCTATAGTTGTAGTTTTTTTGTTATTACTACCATTTTTTTACTAACTAATATTATTTTTATTTCCTTACAATTTATCGAATAAATCGAAACTTTATTCCAAATTTAATGATTTGTTATTATATATTTTTTATTAGTTATGTTTGATCACGCCTTTGCATGTTGTTGCAATAACACACTCTCTCTCTGCTCTTCATTCAAAAAATGACTTCCAAATTCTTTTTTAAAAAGCGGGTTCCATGCGAACGGCTCCATACGACGATTCCATACGAATAGCTCCATAAGAAAGTTGGATCGCCGATGTTGTGCTAAAGTATTAAGTACCTTCAAACTTCATATTCCAACAAAATCTCCCTTCGCTGATGAAGTTCTCTTAGATCCAAAAGCTCCCCTAGAACCTAAAGCTACGCCGACTGAACCTGAAGCTACAGTGGCTAATCTTGAAGCTGCGCCGGCTGAACCTAATGCTATGCCGGCTGAACCTGAACCTACACCGGCTAAGCCTGAGGCTCCACGGGGATCCTGAATTTCCGCAAGCAAATCCTGAATCTCCCCCGCCTGATCCTGTTGCTGTCCCGCCGAATGATGTTGCTCCAGGGCTGAAATTAACTTGAGGCCTTATTGAAGCTATCCTGGTTAATTTTTTTGCTTCCCTTATATTTCAATTCTCATTATTACCTTCCTCCTATGACACTTATAGTTCATGATCATTTTAAATTGTTCCTTCCACAAACTCACGCCTTTACTATTAAGTAAATATTTGATTATTTACCACCATTGTATTGGACCTATAAAGTAATTCTTTTACTATTTGGTAAATATTTGAACTTTTTTGTTTTTTTTTTCCACATGCGCCTAGTAAGTAATTTGTTTGCCACTAACCCTTTTTTTTAGCCACCCTCTTTACTATCAAGAAACTAGTTTTCCACCCCTGTAATGCATGGGTTAGAATTTTTTTTTAAATTATTATTAAAATTATAAAGGTAAATATGTATATAAATAAAAATCGAAATAAGTAACGAGTAAGATATATTATAAAGGACTTGCATTAAATGTTGTACTTTAATAGGTAAAAAAATGATATAGAATATATAGCATGACACTGATCTATGCAATAATTGTATATTTGTAAATATTTGAATAATATACTAATCTATTTTAAATGGAGTTGAGACGAAAAAATTATAAGAATTTTAAATATTAAGGGAAAAGAAAAAAATATTAAAAATAAATGTTATTGGATGACTCTTAATTAACTCTCCTCAATTGTAGGAGGGAGTTGACGCTCTCAACCCTTTATTTCCCACTTTTTTTTCCTAAAGAAATCAAGCAAATATCTATTTACATGTATATATCAATAGGTTGTGATTTAAAAATAAATCAAAACAATGAGAGAAAAAAATTGGTTGAGCTTCATGAAATTGGCGCAAACAGAGGAGATTGTCCGAAGGAGTAAAGGAGTGGAAGATGAGCTTGAGGATTTATACAGTAAGGAAGAAGTTTTGTGGATGCAAAGATCAAGGGCCATTTGGTTGAAACAAGGTGACCGAAATATGAAGTTCTTTCACCAGAAGGCCAATCAGAGGAAAAAATGAAACACTATTGAGCGGATTATGGATGAGGGAGGTAAATGGTAGAGGAGGAGAAGGAGACTGGAGAGGTACTCACGAGATACTATAAGGAATTGTTCAGTTCCGTACCACCATCCCATGTCAATCAAGTGCTTGAATCGGTAGAAGTACAGGTGACGCCAGAAATGAGCGTGGACTTAACAGCTCCCTTCACGGAAGTTGAAATTCTTGCAGCGTTGAAGCAGATGCACCCCTCTAAGACCCCTGGGCCCGATGGTATGTCTCCTTACTTCTTTCAGAAATTTTGGCATATTATTAGAGTGGATGTGGTGCGTAGTATTTTAGAGATCCTTAATGAGAAAAAGGACTCTTCTTACTTGAATAGAACCTTTATTGTGTTAATTCCGAAGATTAGGAACCCGGAGTCACCTAAAGATTATTGTCCTATTAGTCTTTGTAATGTGTTGTTTCGGATTATTACTAAGATGATAGCTAACCGGATGAAACCTGTGCTTAATAAGGTGATATCTAGCACTCAAAGCGTTTTTTTACCGGGCAGATTAATAACTGACAATGTCATTGTAGCATTTGAGACATTTCATTTGATGAGGAAGATTAAGAAGGGTAGGCATGGGCACCTTGCTCTAAAACTTGATATGAGCAAGGCCTATGATAGGGTCAAGTGGATGTTTTTGGAATCTATTCTGCATAAGATGGGGTTTAGCACGGAGTTTGTGGGTTTAATCATGAGGTGCATGCGTACGGTGTCCTATTCTGTGTTACTAAATGGTGACCCCACTGAAACTTTTAACCCAGGAAGAGGACTTCGCCAAGGCGATCCTCTCTCTCCATACCTATTCTTGTGTTGTGCAGAGGGGTTCTCAGTCCTGTTAAGACAAGCAGAGATGCGAGGTGCACTTCATGGATTCCGAGTGGCTCGAACCACCCCTTCCATCTCACATTTGATATTCGCCGACGATAGCATATTATTCTTCAAAGCAAACAAGAGGGAAGTTGGTGTTATCAGAGATATTTTATAGGTGTACGAAGCAGCGTCGGGCCAAAAGATAAACTTGGAGAAATCTGAGATGTCGGCAATTGGTAATGTTGAGGAGAGAACCCGAACAACTTTGTGTGACAGATTGGGAGTTCGGCATGTAGAAAACCATGGGAAATATCTTGGTCTCCCAACCCTCATCGGCAGACGAAAGAAGGAAGTGTTCAGCGTCATGGTGGACAAGGCAATTTCGTGCCTGAAGAGCTGGAAGGACAAGTTCCTTTCACAAGGAGGCAAAGAAGTGTTGTTGAAAGCAGTCGTCCAAGCAATGTCTACCTATACGATGAGTTGTTTTCTGTTACCCATTTCTAGTTGCCAAGCGATTGAGAAAGCTATGATGCGGTTCTTTTGGGATATGGGGAAGGCGAGAAAAAGAAATATCACTGGGCAAGTTGAAAAACAATGGCTACACCGAAAAAACAAGGAGGTATGGGTTTTCATGAATTATATCTTTTAACATTGCAATGTTATCAAAACAGCTATGGCGTTTATATTTACGCCCGAAATCTCTAGTCATGGGAGTTTTCAAGGCCAAGTATTTTCCTCGAGGGGACATTGAATCTGCTTGGTGTTATTGGACAGATTGATGTTGTTTGACTTGTTTTGAAGCATTAAGGTGAAATTAGACCAAAAAGTCGAACTCGACTTAATCTGGATGCGAGAACAAGTGTCGCATGTCAAAAAACCGAGCGAAAGTTGATCCAAGTTGCTGGGAATTGGTCTCGGCCGAGCTTGAAGGACAGTGAAAGTCGCAGAAATTGGCTATTGAGGGAGCTCGGCCGAGCCAGAAATTCTCGGCCGAGACAGGCAATGGCCCAGCCCAAGACGCGCGGATTAATCCTTTTCTGGCCCAAATTGTGCCTAATTCATCCTCGACTATAAATAGAAGATCCAAAAGTCCAAAATAACACTTTTACATTGATTCGAGAGCGCGGACTTGGAAATTCGGAAGAACACGAAGACTCAAGATTCAGCACTCGGATTTTAGAGTTTTTTTAGTTTTAATGTTTTCTTTTTATAGTTTGTTCTTAGCGATCGCTATGATCGGCTAAGCTTTATTTTCCCGTCTTTAACTATGTTGAACTCTAGACTGTTATTTATGTAATTAATTCGGTAATTGCTTAATTGAGTTATGTTCTGAGATTACATTGTGTTATTGGATTACTCTATCTTTTATATGTTTGTTATGTGGACTGATCACCCTAGTAATAGGCATATAGCTGTCGCTAGGTCATAAATTCATAATCCGTAATTGTTATGCGTTTGTGCCCAAAAGTAGCAAAAAGTGGTTACTCGCTAAGATAACACAAAGTCGCCGGCACTTGTACCACGTTCGTGAGTACAACACCGTACCTACTCTGTTGCCTTAATTCCCTATGCGTCTAATTACGATAGTTCTAGCGAGCGTCTCCTAGGACTACTTAATTGGATAGGATTAATTACTAAGTTTTTAGGATTAATTATACTTAAGGGGTAACAAGGGTTAGCTAAGCGTACCTGTTAATTCTTGGAGTAGGGGTCTCAGAACTAATTAGTTAAGTAGTTGCATTAGTTACATGAATATTCAGGCTAGGGGGATACTGGGTTAAAGGCGGGATACTTTTTATTCATTAGTTAATTCGTTTTTAGTTATTTGCGTTAGTTAATTAAATCAAATCAAAACTCCCCCTTATTATATTTATATTATTAGTAATTATTTAGAATTGGTTAGTACAATTATTTAGTTAATTCCTGTTCTCTGTGGGATCGACCCTGACTTGCTCTAGCTACTGTTAGGAATAGTTAGGAAATAAAACATCTTATTTGACTGCACCCGACAGTGCGGTCAAATTTTGGCGCCGTTGCCGGGGAACGGTTGAAATTAATTAAATTTTAGTATTAGCCATTAGTATTATTTTTATTTTATATACATTGGGCATTCACTTGTTCGTTTGCATCTTATTACAGTGGTGAATGATCACTCGTTCACGCAGTAACAAAGACTTGCAATTCGATCCAGAGATCACGCGAAGAGACCGAATCCTGCGGAGGCAAGCAAGGGAGAGTCAAGAGGAAACAGAGCCTATCCTTTTTGAGTCAGAAATTGAGCAAGAGGAAATGGCACAAGAGAAGTCTATGAAGGAACTGGCCAACGCTGGAGTCACTCATCAGCCCTTGTGCATTACTTTCCCAACCTTGGGAGAAAATACTACATTCGAACTCAAATCGGGGCTGATCCATCTTTTACCCTCATTCCATGCCTTTCAGGCGAGGATCCCCACAAGCACTTAAAGGAGTTTCACACCGTCTGCTCGAGTATGAAGCCCGTCACTGTTACTGAAGAGGCAATCAAGATGCGAGCCTTTCCCTTTTCTTTAAAGGATTTGGCCAAAGATTGGCTCTACTACTTGCCCCCTTCGTCCATTACCACGTGGGTAGAAATGGAGAGACAGTTTTTGGAAAAGTATTTCCCCGCCTCTAGAGCTACGAACCTCCGGAAAGAGATTAGTGGAGCTAGACAACAGCAGGGGGAGAATTTATATGAATATTGGGAACGGTTCAAGAAGCTGGAGACAAGCTGTCCACAACACCAGATGACCGACCAGCTACTTATCCAGTATTTTTATGAAGGGTTGTCAACAGCAGATCGGAACATGATAGACTCAGCTAGTGGTGGAGTTCTAGTTGAGAAGTCTCCAAGAGCAGCAAGGGAACTAATATCCAAGATGGCTGCGAATGCACAACAATTCGGGTATAGGGACGCACCACTTAGGCCGGTAAGGGATTGAGATATCAACCGAGCTACGTGTGGAGGAGTCTCTTCGCTTCGAAAGAACTGGTGGAAGCGGGTATGGCATGGCGGGTAGGTAGAGGTGATCGCATTCGAGCAAGAATGGATAAATGGGTGGGACACAACCCGATCTGGTGCCCAATTATGGTTCATAATTCGATACCACCTGAAACCAAGGTGGATTATTTTATTAACGAGATTGATGGGCAGTGGAATGTGGACAGAGTGAACGCATGCTTTGATAACGTTGGAATGTGGACAGAGTGAACGCATGCTTTGATAACGAAACGGCAACGCAAATCCTAAAACTACCACGAAGTTTCCGCCGCCCAACTGATAAATGAATTTGGAGGGGTACAGAGCAAGGCAAATTCACTGTGAAGTCAGCCTTTCACATGGCGGTGGAGCTGATAGCAGCTGATGATATGGACCGGGTTTCACCTAGCAGTTACGACAAAGTATGGCAGCAGTTATGGCGACTCCCGATCATGCCGAAAGTGCGGATTTTCATCTGGAGAGCCATCCATGATGCCTTACCGACAAATTATAACCTCCGGCATCGAGGTTGGGAAGGAGACAAAGTGTGTGAACTATGCGGAGACGGGGTCAAGACATTGGACCACTTGATGTTGACGTGCAGAATCACAAAATACATTTGGAAGTTGAGTCTGTTACGCTTCATGGCTGGTCTAGGTTCGTATGGCTCTTTAAAAAATCTTATTTGTTGTTGCATGGGATGCATGAAGAGTGATCGGCTGGTATGGTTGTGTTTTTTAACTTGGTGTATTTGGCGTTCTCGTAACGCATTTTACTTCGAAAATCAATGCTTTAACTAGGTGGAAATTATCCGAACATCCCACAAATTGACTTTCGAGCTAAAACCAGAGACGTCGGTGATCGATCACGAGGGGGTAAGAGTAAACAAAGTGGCGAAATGGAATTATCCACCCTCTGGGTGACTGAAACTCAATACTGATGTGGCATGTTTCACAAATGAGACAGTGGGACTTAGGTTTGTACTTTGGGATAATTTTGGGGATGTGCTATTGGCGGGATCAAGGTGTATCTCGGCTATTGGGAGTGTTACGGCGATGGAGGTCCTAGGAATGATGTTCGCTATCCGAAGCACTATTGAGAGTGGTATAACTTCGTTTATGGTGGAAAGTGATTGCAAGGTTCTTATTGACGGGCTGACGAAGGGAGTGGAGACGGACCCAATTGCGACTGTCATCATTGAAGATATCATTACCATTTGTAATGAATTTCATATTTTCGATTTTGTTCATGCTCTAGAACCACTGATGAGGCAGCCCATTCCATAGCTAGAATTGTTAAGGAGGTTGATAGCGATTGTTTTTGGGTGGAGGAAATACCCGAATCCATATCGGCTATCTTAGCCAAGGATGTAACCCCTTAAACTTGAAAGTGAATGAATGCTTGTTTTCATCCCTAAGAAGGCAAAAAAAAAAAAAAAAAAAAAATGAGAGAAAGATACCTAAGACACTTGACCATGTCAACAATTTTCTTTTAGAAATAAGGTAGATAGGTCACCCTTTTACTATTATTAAATCTTTTTTTCCATTAATTTACCATTAAGTAAATATTTGGTTTTTCTGTGGCCACCCTTTTATTGTGTCTATTAAGTATTTTCTTTTTGCCTTCTGTGGCCTTTAGGTAATTTTTGGTATTTTATGTCGCCCTTTTGTTGTCTTCTTTATAAATTGTATATAATTTTTGGATTATTATATTTGTAATA
This sequence comes from Ajuga chamaepitys, assembly GCA_958295605.1. Classification (NCBI taxonomy): domain Eukaryota; kingdom Viridiplantae; phylum Streptophyta; class Magnoliopsida; order Lamiales; family Lamiaceae; genus Ajuga; species Ajuga chamaepitys. Next base: position 52,388,519 of record OY282507.1, read on the forward strand.
TTAATATTATATTTTGAGCCTAATCTAGAAAATGATTTATTTGAGAATATAATATTGTTTGCATAATAAAATGACAAAAATGAGTTTATTTGTTTTTTCTATTTTATAATTAATTGTGTTTATTTATAATTTATTTTTTCAATTTATTCTCCATTTTCTTGAAGTGTACCTATGGAATGAGTAAAAAAAATTAGATTATAGTTTTCACGCTGGTTTGCGACATGAAGCTTAAATAGAAGAAAGCTATATTTTATATGGTTGGAACATAATAATTTAAGACGATTTAATTTGACTACTAGATTGTTCTTCTAGTTTTATTTTACATATCTTTTTGTACATATTATATTGTTTTATTAAACGACTAGTTTTAGTGTTTTTGTCATATCTGGATCTGGAACCTCCATCACTGACTGGAAACACTACTCCGACCTTCGGTGATCTGATTCTAGCAATAGTTTGTCGAAATTTCAACTGAAAACGAAACACATTCACCCCAACATACACCATCTCTCACCAATTTGACAGTGCCCCTCTATATGGACCTCTATCTTCGACATTCTATCCGCTAAAATGTTCATCTCCTCAAGCGCCACAAAGGCCCTATGATTAATCGAAACAATAAGACATGAATTGAACGATTTTAATCAAGAAAGGTACAACAATATTTATTGGTTATCATTTACAACTAATTTATATATATATATATACATATATATATATAGTCTATACAGATATATAAAAAAATCGAACCCCTAAAAATTCGTAAATTTTTTTGGGGGTGAGGCGGCGAACTCTCCCGCCTTATGGGAGGTCCGGCTATGAGTGTTACTAAAGGGAGAATGGACTGATTTATACCGACGGTTGCAGAAAACTCAAACAACCAATTCCCATATATTAATAGATTGGGTGAAAGAGACAGGGTAACTGCTAATACTTTACGAGAATTTAGAGTTAAATTTGTAAAATTCTCATCTCTCCTTAACAATCATGCATAGATGCTAAACTGTTATCGACTGTCTCTGTCTTTCTTCCCGACTCCTTTCTACTCAATTTCTCTTAAATTCCTCTTTAACCTCGACTACGCCCTAATCCCTAGCTTATTTAAGAACAATGCATTTAATATATGATTTATAAAATTTTGTTCTAGAACAACATAAAAATCATGAATCACATGACAGATTGAACTGATGGAGTCAGAACTCAGCTTTACTATCTCAAATGAGTGCTTGCACCATTCTTTGAACACTTCACAAAAAAACAAAAACAAATTATTATATTTAATTATTAAAAAGAAAAGAAAAATTAGGACAATTCCAAACATGTAAAACAAGCAAATTTTAGCCGACCAAACAAAATTAGTACCGACAAATAAATAACACTACTAGAAAAAATCAAATTAGAGACGGAAAAATCCGTCTCTAATTACATGATATCGGATTTTAAATTAAAATAGTGACGGATTAGAGATCAAGTGGTTGGTCTCTATAATGTTGGTCTCTAAAATTTAGAGACCGATTGTATTCCGTCTCTAAATTTAGTGACGGAATCTTCCTCTCTATTATGAAATTAGAGACCGAATTACCTACCGAATAGAGACGGATTATGTCCGTCTCAAATTTTCGGTTGCTAATTCGTCACTAATCGGATACTAATGATTTTTTGTTACTTCCCGTCACTATTCTATTTCTATTCTGTTTTTATTTTGTGACCAATATCATCCGTTACTAATTTCCGTCTCTAATATGAATTTTTTTTTGTAGTGAAATAAATACTTTAAATAAAAGGAAAAGCGAAATTAGCAATTATATATTTATATGGTTTCCTCAATTCTTCATATGCACCTCAAAAAACATTTGGCTTTTATCTCATGCAATCTAGGTGGCCATAAATTATATTTTTATGTGTGTGTATTTTTATGTGTGATAATTTCAAATATTAAAACGTAAAATAAAATAAGACATATACATCTAAGGTCTGTTTGGTTGGTGAGTTAAGACCTTATTACAAGCATTAACCCACCTAATTAACTTGTTTGGTTGACAGGTTGAGAGTCCTGGTTTTGTTGGAAGCTCGTCTCTCTAAATTCACCAGCCCGATTGAATGGAACCCGTGAGGGGTTGGGTTTCATAAGTCAACCGCAAAACGAAGGTTATATTAAAAGTTAATCTACCAAGTTATTTCAAACAAACACAATATTCATTAACCCATGTTGTGCATTTATCTCCTCAAAACCCATTATGTTTTAATAACCCACATATTGAGATGAACAACCAAACACGAGCCTAGAGTAGTAGTGTTCATCCAGTTCCAAAAATCAAAATTGAACACGGCGGTCAATGGTACGATTAACTAATATTTACTGTAACAATAAATTTCGTGTATTAAATATATAAACACGAAAAATGTACAAATTCACGATTCTAGAATTATATGGATAAACTTTACAATATTGTGAGTTTCAATCCCTTATTCTCCAACATTCTCCAATTTAATGATTTGATACCATCAAACTTGAAATTGACTTTGATCTTCTTCTGTTTTGGATCTTGACATGAACTAAAGACTCGAAATTTTGATTTTGAATTAAATAACATTGTCGGATGAATATTTGAAGAACGCCCTCGAAAATCTTGACAAGCACCGCAAGGAACTTTGAAGACTTAATTTGATAACAGTGTGAAACGTTGATTTCCAATGGTTTCCTTCAACAAACGGAGAATTTTGATGAATGCTTAAAAACTTTGACGAATGACGAAGAATACCGAAGAGACGAATGTCAAAGAATGCTGATGAATGTAGAAGAATATTGAAGTTGTCTTTACTCTGGAATTCTTTACTTCTTGAATTTGGGTTGTGAATTTTGGTGAAAAATCAGTCCCTATTTGTAGTCGTAGAATGAAAAATTCTGATGAGCCCACTAGAATGAAGTGATTGTTTTGCCACAATTTGATATAGCATCTATTTTCTCTTAGTACTAAATTAATGTCATCTTGACATGTGGCGTTCTTCAATAGGTCAATCAAATATATAGTCCAATTATTTAATTTAAAAATTTCTTTTAAGTAATTTCAAACATTAAAATAATCACTATAAAATTAATTTTCAATATATACTTTACTATGTGTCGCATATAAATTAGATACATATGTGTAACCACACTATTTTTTGAATTCATTAACCATTTTTTTCCGGCTTGTTAGCACGTGTACAACCTAGATTAAATGATCGGTTGAAATGAATGACCTGATTTAATAAAAATTAGAATAAAATCAGCACTTTAAAATCGAAATTGTAATATAGATGATTCGATTTTGATGAAGAATGTGTTTGGTTGCTCATCTCAATATGTGGGTTATTAAAATACAATGGCTTTTTGAGGAAATAAGTACAAAACATAGGTTGATGAATATTGTGTTTACTTGGAACGATTTGGTAGTTTAACTTTAATATAACCCTTATTTTGTGGTTGGCTTATAGAACCCAACCCCCCGCATTCCATTTAACTGAACTAATGAGTTTAGAGAGACGGACTTTTAACAAAAACAAAGCTCTCAACCTGTCAATCAGTTATGTTAATAGACGAGTTAAGACTTGTAATAAGGTCTTAACTCACCAACCAAACAGGCCCGAAGAACATATTTTTTTAGATCAAAGTTTCTAACCGGATGAACGCCTCTATAGTCAACTTACACAAGAAGTTAGTATTCTTTTTCACGTGTTCTAGAAACCTCTTCAAAGATACTACATAACACGTAATTAAGTTTGAAAACGTCATATGATTAAGATAATTAAGACAATGCTGTCGAGCTCAGATTAATGTCAGATGCCCAGTCACAATCACTCTTTTACCATTTTACGTATTTATTAATTAAATCCCTCGTAATCATTATGAATATTTATAGCTTTTAATAAAATAATATAACATTCGATAAATTGTATTCGACCTCGTTTAGTTCTTGTTCAAAAACATTTATTTATGTTTATAATGAATAGAGCTTGAAAATTAAAGGGTGTGTTTGTTTAAGATTAAACTCAGTAGTTTAAAGAGCTCAATCTCAATAAAACATACTCATTAACTCTCTCATCCAAATTTGATCCAGCATTCTCCAATTTTAAGCAAACACACCCAAAGAATTTATTCGTTAACAGCTTGAACATATTTCGATTTGTATAAAATAATAGTAATAATAAAATTAATAATAATATATTTTTTATATCATTAGTGTAACTTGTTTATTTAAAATATTCATGAATTTATTGTTGAAAGAATGAAACTTAATATTTTATTACGCAAAACTAGAATAATATCTTATATTCGTGTTTACGAGCATAAAATATTACAAAATTTGTATTCGTTAGCGTTTGTGAACAGTTCGGGAACATTGACGAACACCAAGTTAACAGGCTCGTTCGAGTTCTACTCGTTTCAAAATTTAGGAAACATCACTCGAACAAGTTAAAGCTCGGCTTGAAACAACCCAATTTTTCCTATCTTTAAATCAATTTAGAGAGTGTACGCTAGGGGTGTAAGTGAATCGAGACAATTCGTGACCCACTCGGTATTTATTCGTAAAAAGATCGAAATTGACTTGAGAAAAACGACTCGAGTTCGAGCTCATTGATACTCGGGTCGGCAGACTCGTGAGCTTAATCGAACTTGTAGTAAATTACTATTTTACCCTTTAAAGTTGACATAGTTATAGATATATCATAATTTTATAAGGTCTCCATTAGCAAGTCTTTGTAATATAATTAATGTTTTTAATTTAAATGTATTTCTTGTATTTTTTATATTTTATTTTTGTGTGAATCAAGCCAAATCGAGTCAATCCCGAGCCGAAGTCGAGTTTAAAAAAATAAACTCGAATCTCGAATAAGCTCGAATCTGTCAGTACTCGACTCATTTACATTTTTAGTGTACGCCTCGAAAAAATAAAAATCAAGAAAGGGTAAGTATACCTGGCCACGTGTGGTGGCAGAAGAAAGGGAATCGGCCTTCACTTTCAAACTTTAGACACTCTGTACGCAACACTCAAAAGTGGGGTCTCTATAATTGTATATTAGCATCTCACATCTTACACTCCACCCTCAAGACACACTAAAATTACACACCTATAACAATTTTAGAAAAAATTATATCACACTTAATACTCCCTCCGGCACGTCCTAATTTGCACACTTTTATTTTTCGGTCGTCCCATCCTATTTTGCACACTCCTAAAATAGAAAGCCTAAAATAGAAAGGAATCTTACAATCTCCACTCTTAAAATCTCCACTCACAATCTCCACTTTTAAAATAGTCAAAGATTCCACAAAATCTTTTTTTTTTTCTTAATATACGCGTTGGAGCAGGTGTGCAAATTAAGCCGGGACGGAAGGTATATTTCATTATTATCCCTTCACTTACATCAATGTGACATAATCACATGTATTTTACAGTAATAAAATAAAATACAAAAGTGTAATAAATGTGGATTGTGTTAGGAACTATGTTGAATTATTGAGAATTTAATAAGAAAGATCGCAGATTTGCTAACTCAGTGCGTTAAGAATGATTACGTCTTTGAGGCATTACCAAGTCAAAAAATTAACTAATAATTTATGTGATCATAAATACAATAAATTAGAATGTTATGTATATGGACCGTCGTAACCCTAAAAATACATTCATCTCGAATACTGCTTAATGTACAAGTCAGATCATCGTGATCAAAAGTCTTGTGAAGCAATTGCTTAGACTCCATATCCAACAGATTTGACAAAAAGCCAAAAAATAGACAAACATTTGGTATGTACAATTCTACAAATAGTTATAAACAACGTATTTTAGATGAAGTTGGATAGTTCAAGTGGCGTGAACATCCACTATCTAGATCTTTAATCCTGAATTCGAGTCATCTTGAGAGGAGGAGAGAGTTTTTTTTTTTTTTTTTTTTTTTCAGAATAAGAGAAAAAATAATCAACATTTTTAATAATATGTCCATTGTGGCAATAAATGATAGAAAACCGCGAGTATGCATGGTCAAAATTACACACCCACAAACATATAATGTGTATAAATATGCATATATATACAGATTTGCATACGACATCAGTAGAAGCCCAAACAGAAGGCTAAGTCTATAGTGGCAATTCCGACGACCCGACTCAGTCCGTCGACCAATATCATGTCGGATTGGATGAAGTTAGTCCAAAATTTTATTGGACGAAAATTAATGATAGGATTCGATTCATTCTCCTAAAATATAATATAATAATTGAGTCAGTTCATAGCTAGTCAAATTGTAAACCCGATCGAGAGATCATGACTCTTTGTCCCGGCTATTGTAGCACATGTGTCGCTTAGAGCATAAGGAGCATAATGACTTGACTCATCCCCACCTTCCTTTCCGTTTGTGCCTCACAAAAAGAACTAGCAGGTTGATGGTGGTTCAAGAGAAAGTAATAGTATCTAGTCGGACGCTACGGTAAAAATATGTTGAATGAAGTACATGGTACTTCAGATCACGAATATCGGTGAGGGCGACTTTACCACCGCTACTTTTAAGGTCCTTTCAAAGGCCTAGAGCTAATATACTCGGGAAAAAATATAACGGCGAAAAAAATCCCTTAAATACACTAAATAAAATAAGCAACAAACACCTGAATGTAGAAAATTGATATGCTACACGCAAATAGAGTGATTTTCTAAACACTTGCTCATATGATAACTTTTGAAAAGCCTAATAGCCAAATAAAAAGTCAACATTTTTAAGTATGTCATGTTTATACTATTAGGTCGGGTTGATGTTCGATTTCATGTCAATTCAAGTTAGATATAAAAAGTATTTAAAATATATAATTATTATATTTTAAAATTAATTTATAATTTTGGGTTGCTTTTGATTAAAATCGAGTTATTCGAGTTTGTGTTGTATTGATCTTGAGTTTCTTTCAATAAATTTGAATTAAGTTAGATCGAGTTGATCGAATCTGTCAGGTCGGGTTAAGAATTCTTACCCCTCGCAAAAGCCCATAAAGGTATGGGTGGCCTTCAAGAGTCGGGTTTCAGGTACCCAACCCAACCCACGCAGTTTTTACTCAATCGTGCTGGGTATTTTTCTAGTCCGGTGGATTTTAGGTTATTCCCAAACCCTACCCACGTCTCTTGGGTTTCGGGTATCCCATTTTAACAAAAACAACAATAATTTTCATGTTTTTCAAAAAGCTTGAAGAAGCAAAAATATATTTAATCCCAAAAATAGTTTTGTGAAAACTTTGACCCAACCCAACAGGTTAGATTTCCATAGGAACGATACCTACAACATCGAGTTTTTAGATGGGTGGATTTTCATAGGAACAGGTACCTACAACGAGTTTCTTTTATTGAGTACCCAATGTAACAGGTGCCTGGCCTGACAATCCTTAACCTATAAAAACCCAATCCAAATCCATCCCTACATAAAAACAGTACAAATTACTCCCTCCGTCCCATAATGATTTGCCCATTTTTCTTTTTGATTTGTCCCAATCTAATTTGTCAGCTCATAAATGACAAATTTCTCTCCCAATCTACATCCTCAAAATCTCCACATTCAATCTCCACCTTTGAAAAAGTCAAAGATTTCACAAAATCTATTTTTTTTTCGACCTCCATGTCCGATCAAGGTAGACAAATTGAACCGGGACGAGGAGAGTATTTTGCAACATTGGGGGGTTAGAAATGAGGGGTGAGTTCACAAGACATCCACCAACACAACTGTACACAGATGGATCCCGTGGACATTTCTTTTAACATAATCACAAGTGCTAAAATCCACCTTCCAACTTTCAAGATACTTCTACACAATGCATCCAACAATCACCCTCACTCCACACAACATCATCCATCATCATCTCTTGTAAAACTCACCCATCATATAAAGACAACACACACATAAAGTGTTATAATTAAAAAAAAAAAAAACAATTTATTTAATTATATAAGTATAATAATTGAAGCATAAATAGTTCTTGTACAAGGACATAGGCCAGCACCACATGTGCTGTGCTGTCACTCTCCGTCGACACCAACAGTTTTATTCAAATATCTATTTCAATGGTGTGCTTATTTATTATGTAGTACAACAGATAAAACAAACATACAAAGAAAGAAACAACAAAACAAGAATAAATCAGTCACTTATTAGTTATTATTCATTATTTCACAGTTATTTCACTTTTATTACCTCTATATGGATAGAAATTTTGTGTAAATAACGAGATTTTGTACCATCGTAGTTAAAGAACTACATATTCTAAAAGGGTTTCAATAACCAAAAAGGCCCCAAAGTGAACTCGATCCAAATGTCCACGGAAAATAATCGTGACTAGGTTAACTAGATCTTTCCGCAGGAAACTTGATAATCCTAAAGAGAACTAAAGACTCACAAGGCTCGTTTACTTTGGGTGTTTCCATTTTTCAACAAATCCAAGTCCAAGTGATCAAGAATCCTAATCCAAATGATTAAATTAATCCTAGGGGGAGGTGCGTTCAATAATCAGCCAAATAATCTTAAATTGTACACATAATCCTGAGTATGTGGAATTAACCCGTTTTGGACAACCAAGAAAATAAACATGCCCTCACAAACCTAGAGAACTTCAACAAACAAATCACAGTTGTTCTAATTTTCTTTTTTCTTGAGATAAAATAATTGACTTAAAAGTCCCATCCAAATAAACATAGATCTTACAAAGTGGGAGAGGGCATCCTCTCATTCCTCACCAACAATTGAGCACCAACCTACCCATTACCATGTCCCACAAACCCACCACCACTTCAATATTCCCACAAATAAACGTTTTACACCCATTTCTAAGTAATATTCTACATTGCCCACCGACTAATCTACTCTTACCGTCTATATTTTTTTTTCGATTTAATAAGCAGAATCACACCTAAATGGCTACAATACACCATTAAGATCATGTGGAGGATGAATTGTAAAAATTGGTGAATTATTAGATAGTGTAATATAATGTTGTAAAAAATGTTAAGTGATAGTCGAGCGATTAACAAAGATCTAGCAACTAGTCAAGATTTAAGTGAGGCTGAGTGGAGAACAAACATAGTTAGACAAACAGCCAATAGAGACCTAACGCTTAAACAAGGAGTAGTCGAAGGTAATCAGGAATTATTCCAAAGTAAATGCATTCTAGACCAAGGATATAAGTTTTTTTATAATGAAGACAGCTGCGCAATCAATATCTAACATAGTACAAACTAACACATAGATATATTCAATGAATTGGTAAAGGTAAAATTAAAACAAAAAACAACTTGTTGAAAGCACGTATAGTACAGATGAATGACCAAATTAGACGCAAGTAGGCCGACAAAATCGAGTCTTCTTATTATTTGGGAATCCGATATTTCAGAGGCTCTTTCGTCATTTCATTATTTGTCCCCACATAAATTCCAGCCATTTCTCCAACATATTTATTTTCAGATATATATTGATTGTCGTCGGTGCTGCATATTTGTTTCACTATATTTTCTATTACAAAATCGTAAAAAGTAGGTAGGAAAATCAAACCAAATTATCGATATTCGGTTCCAGATCGATTAAAAGCTTGTTTGAACGAAATTGCGATTACTTTTACTTTCTAAGAAGTGACAATTTATAACTTACCGATTTTAGCTCCAATCAGCTTAAGATTAATCGGAAGTTATCACTTGCAAGCACTTATTTTCAACTTATTTAAAACCAAAAAGGTCAAAATCATTTATTTGAATTATTTGCAAACACTCGTAATTTCAATTAAAAATATTAAATAAGTTAAACATATTTACTTAAAGTTATCACTTGCAAACACTCATTTCAGGTTATTTGAAACTAAAATCTCAAAAATACTTATTTTAAATATTTGCAGACACCCATACGTTCGATTAAAAATATTAAATAAGTTAAACATACTTTTACGTTGATAAACTCTAAAGTTCGAGCTCGACAAGGAAAAACATTAATACCAGTATAAAAATGACAAACTACTCAATTTCGTGCAAACTCGATTCAATTAATAATCAAACATTAAAACTTCAAAAAAATTCGAATAAAATTAAATAACAATACGTTCAGCTCGACTCATTTACATATCCTATCAAAAAAGTTACAGAAAAATGGAAACTGTGTGGAGAAAAACAAACTACATGGAATTTGACATCCTCCTTTTTATTTTTTATTTCCAAAAAAAAAAGAGAGCAATAAAATAGAGTACAAATCGACGGGTAATGAGTTAATCATCAAAATAAACAAAGTTTAGAAGAAGGAATTAATAATTTTAAACAAAATGGAAAAACTATAATAAAAAAAATTATGAAACAAAAAAAATTATGAGAAAATGTGAATTTACCGGCGGAAGAAGAGTAGTTTCAGTGACCGTACAAATCGAACGGCGCCCACAGCGAGTCGAGCGGACACGGCTTCTTCGAGTCGAGCCGAAGCCACGGCTTGCCGCTGCCACTCCAGTGCAGCAGGCTCACTGGACCAGGATGAAGATCTCTGCAGCTTCCCCGTACATTATCTCCACCTAATCCGTGTTGATTCCACCGGTGCTCGATCGGCGCCACGTGTCCGGCGAACACCAGAAGGAACGGCGGCAGCGAGCCGAGCTCGTAGATCCGGCTCACGCTTGTTTTCTGTATCTCCATCCACCGTTCAATGCGGCGCGTGTAGCCGAACCGCCGCCATTTGGCTAGATCTATCACCATTACCCCGGTGTTGAAGTAACACGGACGGCGGCCGGAGAATACTCCGGCGAAAGAGGAATCCGTCCAGAAATGCGCCGTGAAATACTTGGTGAAGTTTGCGTGACAATATAATGGTGCGCCGATTGTTTTCTTCGATAAATTTGTGCTCCAGAGTTTGGAAATGTCATCGACGACAACCAGATCCGAATCTAGGTAAATCACCCGAGTAACGCAGGGTTCTAGAAGATCCGCGAGGTAATTTCGGGCGTAATTTAGCGGTTGTTCAAGCGCTTGTCTTACGGAGCTTGAGATTAGATTCCGCACTCTCTCCGGATCAAAATAGTACACTTTAAACTTCAATTCCGGAAAAGTAGAGCGAACTATGGCTTCCAGACCGGTTTCCGAAACCAGGAAATGGAAAAACACGCTCTCCGGACACTTGGAATGCTGCAGAATCGAATGAACGGCAGCGATTGAGCCACGTAGATACTCAACATCGAGAGTGATCGCTACATGGACCAAAGACGGATCGCACACATTCGATTTCTCCGGTTTCGGAGACCGGCATTCATCGGCATTGCGGAAAACCGGCGCTCGTCGGAAGGAGAATTTATCGAATAAATGCGTCGAAGACGGTAATCGGAGATATGAGTCGCCGTAAGAAGACCTAATCGCCTCCGCCGGATGAAACGACTGTAGAGAAGGGGAGAGCACAATCATCACCATTGCTGCGGAGAAAAAACCGGAAAATCTCATAATCCACAGCATTTTCGTTCCTCTCCGGAGGAATTTCTGCTTCCTTTTACTCGATTTGAAGTAGAAAGTATCCGATGATACCGATTTGACGAGGAACGCTAGGGTTCCTCTGAGGTCCGCCAGAGTTGGATAGGGCAAAACACAACACCAATAGAAAAATGTACGGCAGAAAAGGTGAGAAATATTCCAAATCCCAATGGACGATTGTGCTTTCCTTTTTTTGAACTTTTTTCTCTCTAATGGTATGCCGTGGGAACGAAGCGAGTCTCCATCAGAGAGAAAATTTACAAAGAGAAACAATTAACAATCCATCAACAGAAAATGGAAGTTCACAGGAAGAGATTCGAAGATGTTGATAAGCACCGACGTGCGCTGCAGTCACCAGCCACACAATCTCTCTCTCTCTTCTTTCGGGAGATGATAAACCAAAGCAGAGGATTTTGTGTGCTTTAGAGAGTGAGAGAGAGGGAGAGGGCGATTGGGACAGAGTTTTTGCGAGGGTCTTTTTTTTTGTTATAATTTTTCCCCAACTTTTGTTTTCTTTATTTTCCACCATAAATACAAATATTTTTTAGGATTAGTTAATTTTACTAATTCAATGCCATTTACCTATTTTTTATTCTTATTCAATAATTATATCAATCAATTTGTCACTTTATAGTATGTCCTTTTTCTTTATTATTACTGTACAGATATGTTATCTTATCATTATCACTATGTTTAGGAAGTACATCCCTAATAAGAAGGGGGGTTTTAGGCACTACACTAAGAAATTTACACTATGATCTTATCCACAGCATACCTACACAAGTAGTATAAATTTTACGGTAAAGTTATTCGGGCACAATAGTCGATTTTTTTCTTTTCTTAGTTTGTTTTTTTTATAAAATATATGAAAAATTATTAGTGAAAAATTATTTATTACGGGTCAAAAAAAAAAACAAAAAAGACGTCAATTTTTTTTTAAAAAAAATTGCTTCAAAATGATAGTTAACATTTATTTTTCGTCTTGTGGTATTTATCAATTATATTTGTAATTGTAATTAGCGGAAAAAGAAAAAATAAAAAAACACAAAAAAAAAAAAAAATTATACCCGGGTACAATTTGCCCGTTTAGGCATACTCTAAATTTTATTAGACTCTGAGAATTTGGGAAAATATTTTAATATAAGGCCTAAAAAATTGAAAGTTTATAATTTAGGGATAAATTTTGAGTTTTTTTTCTCGTTTAGGGTCTAGAGTTTGAATTTCACTCTCAATTCAAACCTTACGTATTAAAAATATGAAACATTATCCGATGTGTAGAAGAATCGGTACACTATGTCCTCATCCATAGTATATTTATACCAGAATAAATTTTATTAGACACGTCAAAATTTTGGAAAATATTTCAATATAAAGCATGAAAATTTGAAAATTTACAATTTGCTGCTTGAATTTTGAGGTTTTTTTTTTTTCTCAATTAGGGCCCTATATTCTGAATTTTATTCTCAATTCAAGATTTACATCTTGAAAACTAGAAAGCATTATCCGATGTGCAGAAAAATCGGTACGTAGTAGATTGAGTTTTTTTAATGTGGAGTACATTGAAATTTTTTTATATATCGTACCGAATCTTCCGTAAATCACATAATGTTTCTTGTTGTTTAAGTTGTTAGCCTTGAATTGAGAATAAAATTTAAAATCTAGTCTCTAATTGAGAATAATATAAATTAAAGCCTCGAATTGAAAACTTAAATTTAGGTCTTGAATTAAGATATTTTCCAAATTTGAGAACTTGCAGCAAAAAATTTCCAGACGAAGATGTAGATGTATATGAATGTATTTAGGGTCCGCTTGGTTGGGGAGTTTAGGGGTAGGGAATGAAAATGAATGGGGACTCATTCTCATTTATAGTGCTTGGTACCTTATTTTATTAACAATTCCCTCCACTTTATTCCATAGTATGATTGATCCATCATCCATACTCATTACCATTACCATTGATGATTAGCGATCCAGCGGGCCATTAGATAGTGGATAATTAATTAGAAAATTGGATAATTGTAGATTAATAATATTGTGTTCTTTTTATGTATTTTATCCTTCTGCACGTACTATTTTTCTATTTATTTTTACCTTATTATTTTGGATCAAGTTTAGATTATAAAGGATGAGCTTGAGCCAAAGAATTCATGAAAGAACTTATTCCCTAATCATATTCGGTCCTATCCTTTCTTAACAAAAGGGAACATGTCACATACTATATACACTAAAGAATAAGAAAAAAGTGAAACTTCTAATAAGGTAATACCATATTAGGGTTTTTGGTGTCGATCAAAGTCGTATATTGATTAAATAGGAAAAAGATTATTGTCATTAGACTGAGCATGTTTCTTCATTGATATGAGACATTTTTGGGGATAAAACCCAAAAATAAATTCATGCGTGTTTTCGAAAGGGACAATATCATACCAATTTTGAATATTGGAGTCCCTTAGGTCCTTACAAGTGTGATTCAGATCCATGTTATCCAAGAACAAGTCGACTCAGTTTCGACGACATGGAAGTCACGGCAATGCACATAGTGCGTTGAATGGAGGGATCTTTGTGCGTACATGTTGGAAAATGACCCTTTTGGATAAGAGAAAATCCGGTTCTGTTTGCAAGGGTGCCTTAGGACCGAAGCCTTTATAGGCGTGAAAAGTTGTGGGTGAGAGAAGAAGTTTAGTGGAAACTGCTTTAATTGTGACAAACTGGGCACAGAGTTACCGACTGCAAAAAGCCTAAAAGAAAACAAGAGGCGAACATGATGGATAGGAATACTGGAGATGCTGATGATATGCAATCTCGTTGCGCTGATCTCTTAAGTGAATTTGGTGGATTCAAACCCACGTGAATGGTTGATTGACATTGGTTCAACGTGTCATGTTTGTTCGAACAAGAAACTATTTAACATCCTTGATAAAGGTGTGAGCAAGGAAGAAAATGTCGATTTTTATGGAAATATCGATGTTTCAATTTCAGAGAAATTTCAATTTCGGTGAAAATATCGGTGCAATTTTTTAAAAGTGCTGGATGAAATATTAAAATCTGAAAACTTAACATGATATTTTACGAAGAAGTTTGACAAGGATCACACATCTTACACTAGGACCTCGATAGATACGAGTCAACATTTATTGAAAGATACAGGAGAAAGTGTTTCTCAAGTCGAATACTCGAGAATACCTGAGAGTCTGATGTATTTAATGAGTTCTACAAGGTCTAGCATAACATTTGTTGTTAGCATTAAGTAGGTACACAAGCAATCTAGGAAATGACCAATGGAAAGGAATTACGAGGGTACTCAGATACTTGAGATATACTTGTGATTATGGACTACACTACACTAGATATCCTGATGTAGTTGAAAGCCGCAATGATGCCAACGGGATATCAGATATGAAGGATTCAAAGTCTACAAGTAGATATATGTTCAATGTAGGTGGTGCAATAGTATCATGGAAGTCTTCTAAGCAAACGATGATTGCGAGATCCACAGTGGAGTCGGATTTTATCCCTCTGGACAAACATGGAGAAGAAGCAGAATGACTTTGACATTTCTTAGACGATAGTCTGACATGGTCTAAGCATGTGTCTGCTATTTGCATACATTGCGATGGTCAATCGGCTATAGGGAGAGTACAAAGTAATATGTATAATGGTAAGTCTAGGCATATATGTCGTAGACATAATACCATTACACAACTATTCCCGACTGGTGTAATCACTATTGATTATGTGAAGTCTAAAGCCAACCTAGTGGATCCGTTAACCAAAGGATTAAACAGAGAGTTGATTGCGAAATTATCAAAGGGAAAGATTTGAGGCAATGGAAACTCAACCTAGTTGACTGAAGATCCCAAGATTTAGGTTAAAAGGGATAACCTAATTGTTAGACTTTGAGAGCACTGCAGGGGTCAATCTCAAGCCCATTCCTAGGAGGAAATAGTGAGGCCCATGCGGATAAGGTTAAAGTTGAAGCTTTTAATGATTCATATGTAAGGGTGAGCACGGGTCTCGGAGATAATCCGCTCCGCATCGAACCCCGGACCGAAAGCACTCCGAACCGATAATATCCGTTGACTATTTGACTTTATCCGAACCGAACCAAACCGAATTTTTTTGTGGTAAATCCGAACCGATCCAAACCGAAAAACCGAAATAGAACCGAGTAGAACCGATTCTAAGTAATCAACTATGGAATTCTTTTATATCATTTAATTAATTTCTTTTATACTATAATATTGAACCATTATGAATTTTAGTAAATTTTAACAATGATATAACTACTGTTTTAGTATTTTATAAAAGATTTAGTAATTAATAATAGAGTACAATATTTATAATAAATCATTTTCATAATAAACATATATCTATTAATTATAAATATATGAACAATGAATATGTTTATAGTTTATATAAAGAAATACATTACTATGATATGTTTCAATTTAATTCTACATTTCTTTAATCCAATCACTAAAATTTATTATTATATCTAATATTAATTATTTTCATATATAAAGGTCAAAATTCTAGACCTGAACTTACTGCACATAGTTACTATCCTACGCCTGAATTCCAAGTAGTGGCTCGTTTCTTGTTCCCTTCTTCTTTGATTCTCCATCTTTCTCGTGCACACACGTTTTTCTCTTGAAGTCAACTTTAATTTTACTGTAGTTAGTCATATTAAGTTTACCTACTAGAGCTTTATCGATGAAAAATAATCGGTAAATGTCCAAAGACGTTATCGATAGCTAATAACTTTATAATTTAGTGCTATTCTTTTTTGGACGAGATAACTACTTCAGTAACTTGTAATTAATTTTTATAAGTTATGATTTTGAAACTTGTCTTAATATATAACTTTATAAGTTGTTTAATATTACACTTTTTCTTTAACAATATGATATTATTGTAAAGACAACACTATAATTCTTTCGTGCATTTTGCTAAAAAATATTAAAGGAAAAACTCCGAACAGCTCCGAATAACCGGACCGAAAGAACCGATCTCCGGAAGGAACCGAACCAATCAACGGAGCGGTTCTGGAGATTTAATTTTGGAAATCTCCGAATATCTCCGAGGTTTGGTTCGGTTCTGGAGATTTTCATATCTCCGAATCGCTCCGGACCGTGCTCACCCCTATTCATATGTGTCGGTTTGAGCGGAGTAATGCGGGTTACTTTTAGTTAAGAATCACCTATGTGAGAGAGAAGTGGGGCAGTTTCAAAGGGAGTTGTGAAATACTCAATTTCTAGAACTTGTGCAGAACTAGGAACATTTTCATGGCCGGAACGAACAAGGCCATGAGAACTGAAATGTTTTGTGTAAAGCACATCATATTACATAAATAGCATATCAGTTCAAGGACTCACGTCTACTGTCAGCTAGTAAAGTAAATATGTTTTCACCAAGGAAATGTTACACATGTCTATCCTATGCAGGTTTCAACTGTTGATTTGTACCACCAAGCGTTATATGTTTGTGGTGCTTTAGCGGCTACATTTATTTTTGTAACTTCAAAAGTTTTCGGCATTAACTTATGAAGTAGTGGGTTCACCAAGAGCCATGATGAGCTTATAAATTGTGGCTCTTTTAGTCTAGTTGGGACACACTAAATTAGAAAAAGGCACAAATTTCTTCCAGCAATTTACTTCATTCTCTGGTTCTCTTTTTGTTGTTATCTTCCTTGACCTCCCAGCCTTGGCGGTATTTATCGAGCACAACTTTCAATTTGCTCTTGATTAGTGATTTTTAGCTAGAATCTCTATTGCTAACCGTTGTATCCTAGAAAGCTAACGTCCAACAATTCTCTTAGCACTAGCGAAAAAGATGACAAATTAGTTTTAAGGACACGGTGTTCGCACATGCCGCCGTTTCATTTTGTTACACACCCTGTGACCATCGTCTTCTATGTACTTTTTCCTACACGTACAACCCTATACAACTTGGCTTGAGTTTAGTGTGGCGCGGTTGACTGGAGGGATCTTCGCGCGTATAACGTAGTACAACTTGGACTCGAGTTAAGCTTGGTTCAAGGGGCACGTAAGAGTTGGGCACACATTGGGTGGCTGATTCGATGGTCCTTTGTCTGACGAGGGGACTGTTAGGGTTTTGGAGTGTCAGTCAAAGTCCCACGTCCCTTAAATAAGCGAAATATCATTGGCATATTAGATTGGACATTGTTTTCCATTGGTATAAGGCCTTTTGGATAAAGCCCACAAACAAATCCGCGGGAATTTTGCCCAAAGCGGACCAACGGTGGATATTGGAGCCCGCCAAATCCTTACATACCCCATGGAGTCATGCTGTAGGCTTCTCTATAGAAGGTTGCTAGACCGGCATGCTTCCTTATAGACTCGATAGGGAGGCATGGTGCACCTTGCACATTTCTCTATTGGTATTAGCAGATTGCTAGGCATGCTGCATGCTTCTCAATAGCCAGATTGCTAGACTTGGGCATACTTCCTTACATATCCGATAGGGTGGGATACTGTATGTTTTCCATTGGTATTGGGAGTCATACTGCATATTTCTCCACTGGTAATAGCAGATTGTTAGATTGGGCATATTTCTCCATTGATATTAGCAAATTGCTGGACCGGACGTACTTCTCCATTGATATGAAGGCAAAAAAAATTATCCATTGACATGGGGCAAGATAAAAGTATATTAGAGAAGAAGAAAAGCGCAACGTCTAATATGAGGCACAGAAGAGTAGCTATGTCGGAAGAAGATAAAAACATTGGTTGGATAGATTAGTTTATACAAATAAATCTTATTTTTTTCTCAAATTATTCATGTTACTTAATTATTAATTTATAATACATTATAATCTAATTTGACAAAATTGTTATTTGTATTATAAATTTAACATGTCCATATTTTAATATAATACTCCCTCCATCAATAAAAAGTTGCAATAAAAAAAGTTAACGTACAACTTTTTATTTTTGGTCAATTTAGTAAAGGTATAACTCTCCAAATACTATCTATATGTACTTACACGATTAATTTTATTTTTTAATTGACTTGTTTAATCATATTTAGCTAATTTGTTTGTTGCTGGATTCTGGAAGTTTTTGAATACTACAGATAATTTTACAGCCGAATTGACAACGATTGTAGAGGAAATCCGGCTATGTAGCCATAATTTGGCTTCAAGTGGATGTTGTGGCCGTCTTGAGGATGCTAAAAAACAATGGTGTTGGAGGTGGAAGCATCATAAGCGATATGCAGAATTTTTGCGAATCACAAGGGGGCTCGATATATGAATCACTTGGCCAATAAAGCAGTCCAAGCGCCTTTGAATTTTTTGAAATTGATAAATGCAATAGTCTAAAGAGTTACATTTTATTAGATGTTGTAGGTTTGCCAAATTTTAGATTTCCTTGATCTCTCTTTCACTATTATGTTTTATATTCTCTCCTACATATGTAAACTTCCAGAGCTTATTAATACATACAAGTTTGGAGATTTGTCTAATTCCTCCATCACGCTGATGAATTTACCTAAAAAAAAGGGAAAAAAGAAAAAAACTAATTTGTGAAAAAATGTTTCTTTTATTTAAACTAGTAAAACAAGATATGATTTTTGAAACAAGACTCTTATTTTAAGATAAGAATTATTCTCGAATATGATTCGTTTTATAGGATGGGGACGGTATTTTTTTGGCACCTGATACTTTTAAAGTTCTTTAAATGTTGTCCACAGTCTATTTGGAAAATGTTAGCAACACTAATTCGTGCCAAAAAATTTAAGACATTAATTAAGGTAAAAATTGGCCCATCATGCAAATAGAATTTCAATTCATCAGTTTGACATTATACTCTATTTTCCAACAGCAGATTAATACTTATCACCTGAAAATCTGTGTCAGTACACAGTGAATATTCATAAATCAAATATCCACGATCTCGCTTCCCTACCTAACTAACTATCGTATGATATGTGCTCATCAACTGATGTTAAAAATGGTGACTTGACGTTCCGATTCTATTCATTGGACAATACATATGTCGCGTCAATCTAAAATTTTATTGAACCAGAATTTATTAAGTCCAACCCAATTTATCCTTCTTACATATACTAACATATTTGGGTTGGCCCGTGGTCCATTAGACTTTTAGCCAATCAAGTGGAGCCTGTTTGGTTCAATAGTAGATCGTACCTAGAATCATATGATCCAACTCATCTAAAATGTCGAGCGTGCTAGGTCGTTCAATCGGGCCGGGCCAATTTTACGAGCTCTAGTTGATGTGTTAAAATTTCACCAAACAAAATTAGGTATCTTATCCTAAATATAGGGATAAGTTTTTCCATGTTATCTTGAACACGCACTACAAGAAATGTTCATATTCGATGGAAATTAGCAACAATTAATATTGGTCACTTAATAAAAACGAAAAAAATAGAATAATGACGGAATGTGGCAAAATTTATTAGTATCCGATTAGTGACGAAATAGCCAACCTAGTATTAGAGACAAATATAATCCGTCTCTATTATGTTGCTAATTTGGTCTCTAATTTCATATTAGAGAGAGAATTCCGTCACTAAATTTAGAGACGAGAATAAATCAGTCTATAAATTATAGAGACAAACATTATAGAGACTAACCACTTCATCTCAAATCAATCACTACTTTAGTTTAGAAATATATATTATGCGATTATAGATGAATTTTTTCGTTTTTAATTTTATTTTTTCTGTCCATTATAAGTATGGGAGCATTTCCGTCAATATGGATATAGTTGAGTTTTATTATAGAAAATATTTTATTTCATTTTTCTCAAATTTATGTCTAAAGATAACATCTTGAGTAAGATCAAATTCAATGAATTTTAATTAGCGAAATTTAGGCTAAGGATATTATCTCGAGTAATATCGAACTATTATGACTTTTGAATTAGAGATTATGTTTACTTTCATTTCTAATATTAATCTTAATTTCTCCCGACTTCTTCTCTGTCGATCAGTGCTGGCTGAGCCCAACTTTTCATGAAAGTCTATTATTCTGAAAAAAAAAAAAAAATCATAATTTCTATTTTAATTATGACTTCAATAGAATTTATTGTTTATCTACAAACTTAGCAGTTCATTAAAATTAATTGACGTTTTAGGATGAAAGAGAAAAATTAAGCATGAAATATTTTGATAGATATACCCCTAACTAAATATTTGACCAAATCAAAATATCTATGATAAATTGAAAATTATAGATATTTTAGGATTAAACCCAGGAAGAAAATTGGTAGAATTGGTGAAAAATATGTAAAACGTCAATTAACTGAAAACGGAAAAAATATCTTAAAACGTCAATTAATATGGAACGGAGGGAGCATTCTTCATGCAAAACATTCTACCAACCAACTAGACAACTTTGTAGAGGGATCAACAATAGTCAATATATTTTGTTTAAAACTCAACTTTATTTATTTATTTAGAGAAAATTAATTTTTAAAAATGAAGATTAACTAAAAAATATTTATGCACTAATGCTCACATATATATATCATAAATATAATCAAATTATAGAAAGAAAAACGATTAAGTTATGCTTCAATATTATATTATAGTCATTTTGCACTCCAATTTCAACTTTAAGTGTGTATTTGTATCTTTACGTTGTGCATGCAGCCACGATGCACAAATCAGGTCTTATTGATATTGAGCTTCTTGTAGATAATATTTAGCGGATTATTTAAATTTTAATGTACTTGCTCATAGACTTCCGTCTTTTTTCTTTTCATCAGCCTATCTGATTGTGTAGATAAGTCCTGATTTTTCCGATTGGGTTGAGAGTCTTATACTTGAAATTGATTACTGAGATTCTCGATTTTGGGAAAAAGAGCTATACATAGTACTTGGAGATCTTTGAGACCAGTCAAGATCCGAATCGAACAATTCTAAATCGAAAATGTCTATTCAACATTTGATTTTTTTTTCCGAATTGAATCATACTGGAATATTTATATGGTGGTTCTGAAGATTTTTAAATATCCAAACAGAAAGCCGTAGTAAACCTCACCCGACCAAGCTGAACCGTTCCGAATCAAAAATCAAGTTAAAAAATTCAATAATATATATATATATATATATATATATATATAATTAGTTACACATTTTAATTGAATTCTATAATAGTAACAATAATTCATAAAAAAATAGGAAATAATATAAGCATTTTTATTCTACCCCAAATTAAACTAATTATTTAAAGTGTAAGTGATATAATGTTATGACGAGTAATTTACTTAATATGTGATGTTATTTATTCTGTACATAATTATTCTTAAATAAGAAAAAAAAGTAGTAAATTGAAAACAAACTTGATGTAGTAAAGTAATTTGTTTTGGTAAGATATTAATGCATTTCCTTTGAATTGATTCTGTATTTAAAAGATAGGAAATCTTCAATTATCCGAACCCAATAACAATAAAGTGAATCAATATGTTAGATCCGAATTTCCAAAAGAAAAAATAATGGTACCGTACCTGTTCTAGATTTTGGATATTAATTCAAAAATTATACGAAGTATAGAATTGATCTGGTGAATTACACCTTTATTTTTGTCTACCGTAAGTTTACAGTGTAGGTAATAAATAACTGTGAGCACTGTTGCATCCTCCAAAAAACATCATAAAACTTTCTAGTTACTATAGTCTTGTAACTTTAACTTTATTTAGACGACCAATTGGATGAGTTATATTTCGACCTAATTCTACTACTAGTAACAAAAACGATAAACAAAAGCAATCAATTAACGATATCATAGAAATTCGATAATCAAAAGCTGTTATATGATTTCGATTTCAATTAATTCTTTCTTATGCAACTCATTTCAATTATCTAGTTATAATTGTCCTAAATTCAATATCCGCTCTGAAAGTCATTTAAGTGTAGATTGTATGCTAAGTTAACATACATATCTAACTTGTTACATACACTCTTAATCATTTCTACGAATCTCAATCTTCCGATCTTATTGACTAATTGTGTTGTTTATTTGACCATCGACTGTTCTTATTCCCCGATTCTTGAATAATCAATTCATATGTGCATGATTAATTGGCCAGATTAATCATGCAACAATCACATTGTAAACACATAAATAACAATGAAAATAATAACTAGATAAATCAAATCATGTCACATGGTTGAAAATAATACATCCTCTAATCATATAATAATAAATCTACTCCATAAATCCAGTAAAGGATCGTATAATAAATAGAATTCATTTGTTTCAACAAAATAAATGAAAAATATATATCACCGAAACAATATATTGTGTCTTGATGCTTAATTTATTCGAACTACTCAGTGCCATGCCTTTGTGCACTCTCTCGACCCTCAGTGTTATAAACGAGGCTAGATACTAATCGAACGGCGGATTAAGATCTAGCATTCAATCGAAATTTAGGCGTAGCTAAGAGGGATTTAGGAGGAACTAAACGAAAAAAGTCGAGTAAAAAATTTAGGTGGTCGAGGATAGTCTAGCGACTAGACGAGACCTAATCGGAGCTAGACGAAGACTTTTAGAACAGAGTGAATTGTCTCTCATTGCCGCCGCACCGACCTCCCGCCAACTAGGGCCTCCAATTTTTTTTTATTAACTATATAAGTATCCATAATAATATATCAATTACAGATGATTTAGAATGTATTAATTAGTAGCGTCGATGAGTTGTTTATGTTGAGTTGTGGAGCCAAAAACAGGGGAACAGGGGTGTTTCTCGCTGGAAGGTAATCTCGGCCGAGACGGGTAAGGATCTCGGCCGAGACGGGCTGAAGAGTAATCTCGGCCGAGACAGAGAATGATCTCGGCCGAGACATGAAGGCAGGCAAAACTGGAAGTTTGCCCTGGAGAGTCATCTCGGCCGAGACAGAGAATGATCTCGGCCGAGACGTGAAGGCAGGCAGAACTGGAAGTTTGCTCTGGAGACTCATCTCGGCCGAGACAGAGAATGATCTCGGCCGAGACGTTAACACCGACTTACTTTACTTTTGTCTGGAGAAGTAATCTCGGCCGAGACAGGGACTGATCTCGGCCGAGATTCTTAAACCGCCCTATTTTTTCAGCGCCTTTTAGAGGTCATTTTGGTGTCTAACTTGTATTGTTGTTCTTTGTAACCCCAAAATTTCATCTCTTAGCAAAATATCCTGGCTTGGTATTGCCCCCAGACGTAGTTACACTTCGTAACGAACTGGGTAATCAAATCGTTGTCTTGTTGTTTGCTATTGTTATTGTGTTCTTTATCCGATTATCTAGTCGTTTAGGGATCGTGGCTAGGATAAATTACTAACAACTGGTATCAGAGCTTCGGGTTAGCTTCCTGGAGGATACACGATGAACGACGGAAAGATTACGGTGGAGAGATTCGATGGGTCTGATTACGGATTCTGGAAGATGCAAATTGAAGATTACCTTTACGGTAAGGATTTGCACCAGCCCCTCAAGGAGATGCCCGAGAAGATGTCTACGGAGGAGTGGGAGCTATTGGACAGGAAAGCGATGAGCGCGGTGCGTCTGTCGCTGTCCAAGGAAGTGGCCTACCATACCACAGGCGCGAAGTCTACTCGGGAGATGCTGAAAACCTTGGAGGAGATGTATCAAAAGCCATCGACGGCAAACAAGGTTCATCTGATTAGACGGTTGTTTAATCTGAGGATGACAGAGGGAACACCAGTAAGGCAACACTTGAATGAGTTCAACATGCTAACCTCACAGTTGGACTCGGTGGATATAAAGTTTGATGATGAGATTCGGGCCCTAATAATGCTATCTTCTCTGCCAAACAGTTGGGCCGGTACAGTGACAGCCGTTAGCGCCACAGACGCTAAGCTGAAGTATGACAGGGTGAGGGACTTGATGATCGGGGAAGAGATTCGGAGAAACGAATCAGGATCAGGATCGTCCTCAGGGTCAGCACTGAATACCGAGAACAGAGGCAGACAAGAGGGAAGGCAGTCTAGGGGGAGGTCAAAATCCAGAGGGAAGAGTCAGACGAAGAAGTGCTGGAATTGTGACGAGGTTGGTCACTTCAAATACCAGTGCAAGGCGCCGAAGAAGAACAAGGGGGGTCAGGCAGACAGGAAGACAGTAAATGCAGCCACGGATGAGGATGATGGCGATGCATTGGTCTTAAGTGTGTGCAGTCCCATGGAGTCTTGGGTCTTGGATTCCGGCGCATCATTCCATTCATGCGGTAACTTCAGTATTATGCAAAATTATGTTTCTGGCGATTTTGGACAGGTGTATCTGGCAGATGATGAACCCCTGAAAATCGTGGGTAAAGGAGACGTAAAGGTTGAGACATCAAATGGCTCAAAACTGATGTTGAATGGAGTGAGACATATCCCTGGATTAAAGAGGAACTTGCTTTCAGTTGGACAGCTTGACAGGGAAGGTTACGTAGTGACGTTTGGCTGTAGCAACTGGAAGATTACCAAGGGAGCTATGGTTGTAGCTCGTGGTAAGAAGGAAGGAACGCTGTACATGACCAGTAACTCGCAGGATTCCCTTGATCTTGCGAGTGGTAATGGTGATGTAGATTTGTGGCACTGTCGGCTGGGCCACATGAGCGAAAAAGGGATGAAAGTCATGTGTTCGAAAGGTAAACTGCCTGGTCTACAAACCGTGGAGGTTGGTATATGTGAAGATTGTGTCTTCGGGAAACAAAGGAGAGTGAGTTTCTCGAGGACAGGCAGGACCCTGAAGAAGGAGAAGCTAGAGTTGGTCCATAGCGATCTATGGGGACCAGCTCCGGTGGCGTCCATCGGAGGATCGATGTACTACATGACGTTCATCGACGATTCAACCCGCAAGGTATGGATTTATTTTCTTAAAAATAAGTCTAATGCATTTGACGTTTTCAAAAGGTGGAAGGCCTTGGTTGAGACGGAGACGGGGTTGAAGGTGAAGTGCCTGCGTTCCGACAATGGTGGTGAATATGAACTCAAGGAGTTCAAGGAGTATTGTGCTGAGAATGGGATTCGTACAGAGAAGACTGTACGTGGAACGCCCCAGCAGAATGGTGTGGCCGAGAGGATGAACAGAACTCTAAATGAACGAGCGAGATGCATGAGACTGAAGAGCGGACTGCCTCAGTCATTCTGGGCGGATGCAGTGAGCACAGCTGCATTCCTGATCAACCGAGGTCCATCGGTTCCCTTGGATAATCGGATACCCGAGGAGGAGTGGACTGGAAAGGAGGTAAATCTATCTTACCTGCGTATTTTCGGTTGTGTTGCTTACGCTCTTTTGGATTCTGTTGGAAGAAATAAGCTAGATGCCAAGTCCGTGAAGTGTACGTTTGTTGGGTATGGCGGCGATGAGTTCGGCTATAGGCTATGGGATGAGCAAAGCCGAAAAGTAATTCGCAGCCGAGATGTGATATTCAATGAACAGGTTATGTACAAGGATAGAATGAAGGATTTGGGCGTTGATAGTGGAAAGCTCCGCACTGTTGAGTTACCCGATCTAGACTCGAGTGGGAGCAAAGAGAGTCCGGTCGATGAGGAGGTTCATGATGACGAACCAAGTACACCACCACCACCTCAAAGACCAGTTAGAGATCGAAGGCCACCAAATAAGTATTCACCCTCTAACTTTTACTTATTGTTGACTGATGGTGGTGAACCTGAGAGCTTTGCAGAGGCAAAACAGGTTGTTGATAAACGAAGTTGGATGGCTGCCATGGAAGATGAAATGGCATCACTTCGTGTGAATGGCACTTGGGAACTGTCCAAGCTTCCCAAGGGCAAGAAGGCGTTGCACAGCAAGTGGGTCTACCGAATCAAGAATGAGGCCGATGGTAGCAAACGCTACAAAGCTAGGTTAGTCGTGAAAGGATTCGAGCAACGGTATGGTATTGACTATACGGATGTGTTCACTCCTGTTGTGAAGTTGACAACGATTCGCATGGTGTTGAGCATGGTGGTTGCGGAGAATCTACTGTTGCATCAGATGGATGTGAAGACGGCTTTCCTTCATGGTGATTTGGCGGAGGAGTTGTACATGGTACAGCCGGAGGGGTTCGTGGTAGACGGAAAGGAAAGTCTTGTGTGCAAGTTGAAGAAGAGCTTGTATGGGTTGAAGCAAGCTCCGAAGCAGTGGTACATGAAGTTCGACAATTTCATGTTGGAGATTGGATTCCATAGATGCCAAGCTGATCATTGCTGTTACTACAAAAGGTTTGACAATAGCTATCTCATCCTACTACTATACGTTGATGATATGTTGATTGTAGGAGCAAATCCAAGGGAGTTGGAGAGGCTGAAGAAGCAATTGTCTGAGAGGTTCTCCATGAAAGACCTTGGAGAAGCGAAACAGATTTTGGGTATGAGAATCGAGAGAAAGGCGGCAAATATGTTGTATCTTTCGCAGGCGGACTATATCGAGAAGGTCCTTGAAAGATTTAACATGGAGGTTTCGAAGCCGGTCAATGTTCCCTTGGGGGGGCACTTTAAGCTGTCGAAGAAGGAGTCGCCGAGTACCAAGGAGGAGCGTACTCAAATGATGGATGTACCATATGCATCGGCAATTGGGAGTATCATGTACGCAATGGTTTGTACTCGTCCGGATATTGCGCATGCAGTGGGAGTAGTGAGCCGGTTCATGAGTGATCCGGGCAAACAGCATTGGGAAGCGTTAAAGTGGATTCTAAGGTACTTGCGAGGTACCACAAGTAAAGCTTTGTGCTTTGATGGAAGAAATTCCGAGTTAGTTGGCTACGTTGATGCGGACCTAGCATCAAACGATCTTGATGGAAGAAAGAGTACGACCGGGTATGTATTTACTTATGGTGGTACGGCAATTTCTTGGACATCTAAGTTGCAAAAGGTGGTTGCACTATCTACCACGGAGGCGGAGTACGTTGCCGTGACGGAGGCAAGTAAGGAGATGGTGTGGTTGCAAAGGTTCTTGAGTGAACTTGGAAAGGAGCACGGAAATAGTGTACTCTACAGTGATAGTCAGAGTGCAATATTCTTGGCGAGTAATCCGGCATTTCATTCAAGAACTAAGCATGTTGAGTTAAAGTATCACTTCATCCGACACTTACTTGAGAAGAAAGCCTTGCGACTTGAGAAGATTCTCGGGAGTGAGAATCCAGCCGACATGTTTACTAAGGTTGTAACCTTAGAGAAATTGAAGTTGTGCATAACTTCAATTGGCCTCGAAACGTGAAGAAGAAGAGGAGATGGTGATACCAAGTAGGAAACGGGAAGGAAGAAATTTGCTTTGAAGGTGTTTTAGTCTCCAAGTGGGAGATTGTTGAGTTGTGGAGCCAAAAACAGGGGAACAGGGGTGTTTCTCGCTGGAAGGTAATCTCGGCCGAGACGGGTAAGGATCTCGGCCGAGACGGGCTGAAGAGTAATCTCGACCGAGACAGAGAATGATCTCGGCCGAGACATGAAGGCAGGCAAAACTGGAAGTTTGCCCTGGAGAGTCATCTCGGCCGAGACAGAGAATGATCTCGGCCGAGACGTGAAGGCAGGCAGAACTGGAAGTTTGCTCTGGAGACTCTTCTCGGCCGAGACAGAGAATGATCTCGGCCGAGACGTTAACACCGACTTACTTTACTTTTGTCTGGAGAAGTAATCTCGGCCGAGACAGGGACTGATCTCGGCCGAGATTCTTAAACCGCCCTATTTTTTCAGCGCCTTTTAGAGGTCATTTTGGTGTCTAACTTGTATTGTTGTTCTTTGTAACCCCAAAATTTCATCTCTTAGCAAAATATCCTGGCTTGGTATTGCCCCCAGACGTAGTTACACTTCGTAACGAACTGGGTAATCAAATCGTTGTCTTGTTGTTTGCTATTGTTATTGTGTTCTTTATCCGATTATCTAGTCGTTTAGGGATCGTGGCTAGGATAAATTACTAACAGTTTAAGCTTGGCCAAGGAAAATCATGTGCTTTGATGATGTTGCAGGTTTGATTCCCCTATAGTGTTGTATTTTTATTTTTATTACTTTTAATATTTATATAATTAACAGCTGACTAGCGTGTGTCAATTTGTACCGTAACTAAGTGGGTTAGACTTGATCGAGGAAGTTCATGACCTTTAGTGAGATCGTGCATTTGATTCTTCTCTAGTGCTGACATCTTAATTTTATTTTTAACTAGATGTTCGCCCGTGCGATGCACGGGACAAAATATTCTATTACATTAATAATATGTGTTAATATTGCTATCAGTCATTATACATGTGTGTATATATTTTACTATATTTTATGTATTAAAATTAAGTAAATATTAATTTTTTTTTTTTATGTAAGCATAAACCCAATTTCACAAAAAAGTTAAATAAGTTATTTGAACTTTGGTAGTATGCCATATTTTTTTTCTGACATGAAATAAGTTATTGGAAATAAATACCCATAGAGTGTGTTTGCTTAAGGTTGGGGAGTGTTGAGCCAAACTTGGCTGAGATAGTTAATAAGTGTGCTTTATTGAGATTTGATCTCCTAAATCTACTGAGAAAAATTATAAGCAAACATACCCATATTTTTTTTCTAACATACATTTTTTTGTACAATTGACCAATGTAAATCCAACAAATTTATTACATGCAATATGGATGTCTATTTGAATATCGTGAATAATGATTAATTTGATATATTTTTCATCAAGAATTAAGTTGATATGAAAAGTTACAAACATTCAAATTTTTAAGTTATAAAGAAAAAGAATTGAAGAGAGAATTTTATTGATTGGTACGTCCAATTCTTCTTTTTCCTTTAAAAAAAAAAAAAAAAATCATACAGTCTATATGACTGACACGTATTTTTCTTGATAGAGGACTTATATAGATGACATGTGTGTTCCTCTTACTATAATAGTATAGGGGATTTTTTTTTTTTTACAATTTTTGTTAAAATTTTTTTTTATAAAATAACCACATATTAAAAAATATTATAATGAAACAATCTATAAATTTAAGAATCAGATTATTTTTTAGTATAAAATTAATAATTTAAATACTTGTGGCTCAAACCCATAAAAATAATTTAATTATGTACATATTACAAAACTAAGCAAATAATTCAATACTAAAAAAATTTATAATTCATATGTTAAGTCTAATATTTTGTTCTTAAGTAATTGGTTTTTATATATTTAATATGTGTGTCAAACTAAAGATTAATTTAATATACTATTTGTCGAATATAAATTAGGAACGAAAAAGTTATGTGCAATTTAAATTATAGTTGGAAATATCAAAATAAAAAAAAAAAAAAAAAAAAAAAAAAAAAGATGAGAGAGGAACATTTGTTGTTTTTTTTTTTTTTTTTTTTTTTCCTCTTTTTGTTTAAAGCCTATAATTAAGGTGGTGGAGACACATCACCTAAACTATCCTACTTTTATATTAAGTAGGGATAAGATGACTTCAAATAGAGCCTCCGAGTAGTCCTACCCACTTTTTATTTTTACTTTTAAGGGCCTCATTTTTTTTATATCAGACCCTTTGAAACATTAAACTAGTCTTGTCTAGAGTACATACATACATATGTATTTGCGTAAAGACTTCAAACTCAAAAAATAGATAAAAAAACAAGCGCCAGACAAAAAAGAAAAAAAGTTGGCTGCCGCTCGATCGAGTCGCGGTCCCTGCGTACTCGGACTAAGTCAAGTCATGGACTGGCTTGATCGAGTCGACCGATCCTGGTTGTTGTGTGCTCTTGGTCGTTTTTCTCTATTTTTCGTTTTCTTTTCCTTTTTTTCGCTCAATTCTTTTCTTAATTTTTATATTTGAATATTTTTATCTAAAAATACACGAGAACACTACAAAACGACTAAATACACGAAATCCTCATATACTATAAAATTATAGACAAATAATATTAATTCTACATGCTTTATATATTTTTTTATAATATACTAAAAGAGTGCATAAAAATAACAGTCCATTTATCTAGTTTTGGGGATAAGTAATTTCACGATACATAATAATATTAGAAAAATTGCCCCTTCTCTTATTAACTCTCCGGTAAAACCCTCGACTAATTTCAATTAATTTTCGTCTAGACACTAAATTCTCATTGATCGTTTAGGTTTATTTTTCGATTTCTCCTCACCCAACTATTTATATCGCAATTATATCTCAACTAATCGCTAAACCCCAGTTTACCGTCTAACGGGCCCCTAACACTTCTAAAACCTTGCTTATTAAAGTATTAGATATTTGCTACTTAAAAAACCAAAAAAAGTGATTTAATATAGATTAGATTGTGACATAATAGAAAGGCCAGCTGTCGTTGCCTCGTATAACAATGACATCCTTTCTGTACACATGGCCTTTCACATACATCATCTTTTATTATTATTATTATTATTATTATTATTATTATTATTACTACCCACTTCGTTTCGAGATAATTTGAACATCCCTCCTAGCACGTGGAATAAGAAATAACTGCTTTTTGTGTTTTAGTTAATTTTTTCGGAGGAGGAGATTGAGGGTGGAGATTTTAGAAATAAAGATTGTAATAGAGATTTTCTTTATAAGAGTGTGCAAATTATCTCGAAACGGAGGGAGTAGTTTTCTATTAATTAAGTTAGACATCCATGATTGAAAATGAAAAAAACATACGTAATGTTCCATGTACATGAACTGCTGATTACTAGCATACGTGATCTTTTTTTTTTATTTCATATGAACATTATCTTCTCTTTTAGTTTATCTTTTTCGATGAATCTTCCGAGCCTTTCACGTATTATGCAGTTTTTAATTTTTTATCTACGGTTTTTTATAGACTTCTAATTTTCTTTTGTTGGTGTTCGGTTTCCCTATTTATTTTACTAGTTGTGCAAGTAGTTACAATCTACTGAAAAAACATGATTTGTTGAGTACATAATGATAGTTTTGTACTGCGAATTAGAAATTGTTTTTCTTTGTCCTTTCTCCTTCACGTACGATTGATTAAGATTGAATTCCCTAGTTAGTTAGAATTCTATGTACTTACAAAATTTTCTACTTTTCTTAATTCGAATAAATACATCGCTTTAGAAAATTATAAATAAATGTTATACGTAGAGAATTACACATAATTATTAAATGATTTCAATAGGTTTCTTGCTAAGTTCCCCTAAAGAAACCTAGACGTATTTAGAAAACAATGGAAACATAAAAAAAATATACGAAAAACTAAAAACCCTTGTAAAAAATGAAGCCCAAAACAAATTTAAACAAGAAAGTGAAAAATCTACCTCCGTCCCGCTCTAATTTTTTTTTTTTTTTCGGTTTATCCCAACTTAACTTTTCAGTTCATAAATGTCAATTTTTTCTCACAATTTCCATCTTTAATCTTCACATTTAAAAAGTCAAAGATTCCACAATTTTTTTTTTTTTAATCTCCGTGTCCGATCAAAGTAGGAAAGTTAAATCGAAATGGAGGGTAGTATCAGAAAACCCTGAAAATAAAACAAGAGTTTTCAAAATATTAATATTAAAATTTCTAGTAAGCGTTCAAAAAAACTAAAAATCCGAAGATTAAAAAAAGTAACTATACCAATGCACAAAGTGCAAAAATATTTTTTGACACTTTAATTTTTTAATGGCAATATACATCTTAAGGTCCTTAAAGTATTTATATTTGTCTCAAATGGTCCTTAAAGTATCATTTTGTTTTAATTGGTCCTTGAAGTTATAAATTTTTAAATCAATTAGTCCCTGAAGTATCTTTTGTTTCAATTGGTCCCTCACGTTTTACAATTATTTCAATTGATCCTTAAACTTTTACGAAAGTCTATCTTAAGTCCCCTAAAAGAAAAAAATACATAAAATATTTCACCGATTTAATTCAAATGATATTATAACATAACTTTTATTAAATAAATATTGTATAATTTTCAGTATGATACTTTTACCCCCCAAACGAGGTGAATTATACTAGAATAAGATTTGAACATAAGTTCGAGATTATAATTTCTCAAGAATTTTATCCAAACTTTGAGAAATACTTTGTGGTACTTTAACTTTAGTTAGAAACGTGTTAATTTAGTCTAGATATTTGAACTCTGTCTATCTTGAATTTAATGTAAAACTGAATATTATCAACGAAAGGACTTTAAAATTTTATGTTTGAAAGTCTTTATAATCTTTAAAATAATTAAAGTCATTTCGTTGATAATATTCAAATGTTACTTTAAAATAAAGATAGATAGAGTTCAAAATATCGAGATCAATTTAGCAAGTTTCTAACTAAAATAAAGTACCACAAAGTATTTTCTCAGAGTTTGGATGAAATTCTTGAAAAATTATAATCTCGGACTTTTGTTCAAATCGCTATTCTAGTATAATTCACCTTCGTTTGGGGGTAAAAGTATCATAATTAAAAGTTACACAATAATTATTTAATAAAAGATATGTTATAATATTATTTTGAATCAAATCGGGGATTTCACGTATTTTATGTATTTTTTTTTCTTCTAGGGGCTTTAAACTAGACTTTTGTAATAATTTAGGGACCAATTGAAATAATTTAAAAACATAAGGGGCCAACTAAAATAACAAATACTTCAGGGACTAATTGAATAAAAAAATTAGAACTTTAAGGACCAATTGAAACAAAATGATACATTAAGGACCATTTGAAACAAACATCAATACTTTAAGGATCTTAAGATGTAAATTGCCCTTTTTAATTATTAAAATACCCACTGTAATAGTATACTACCTATTTTATCTTTAAGGGATACTAAACTTATTGATCGTGAGACACAACATATTACACAGATATCGTGTACATGATCTTGTGCACAATATCATGTGCAAGTTATATTTTAATCGTGAATACACAATATCATGTACAAGATATACCATAATCATGTAATATGCACGATGTCATGTATATTGTAATATCCATTGTGTATACTATTGTGTAATACATGGATAATATACGTCATCATGTACATGATATCGTGTACAAGGACTGAGGGTTGAAGGATGGGAAGGAAATGGAAAACTTACACGGTATTATAACAAAGGATGGATAATTTAGATTTTTTTTTTTCCGAAACAATAGTAGATTAAACATAAACTCAAATAATATACAACGATCGTAGTCGACTGACTAAATGTTTCCACTCGATTCCAAAGAATTAAACGGAAACACTGAGAGCCAGCGCCTAAGGTCTGGACTCAAAGGACTCCAGATGCTCACTAAAACCTACTCGAAAACGAGTAACTGGTAACTTCCCATGAAAGGTACTTTTTTATGTTTCTGACATGGCACAGGCACATATTGCCACATCACATAAAGTATTTATATAGGAAATAAAATAACGTTGGGAAAATTAAAAACTTTGAAATTTGATTTAATTTCCAATTCTCTACCATTTATAGGAACGATTATTTGCTAAAAGTCAAAATAACTTATTTGACAATTTGATAAATTCGAAAAAAAAGGAGATTTTTTTTATTGAAAATCTAAATTTTAGAAAATGTTTTTAATTAGGGAGCCTGAATTTAGAGGTTCTCAATTAGTAGCCTAAATTTTAAATTTTATTTTTAATTAAGGGCTTAAGTCTTGTAAAATAGGAAATATAATCCAAAGCATAAAAGATTTAGTATGGTGTACATTGAAATTTTCAATACGGAGCCTATTCAATATTTTGATATATCGTACTAAACCTTCTGGACATCGAATAATCCTCTTATTTTTTAAGATGTAAGTCCGAATTAAGAATAAAGTTCAAAATTTAGGTCCTTAATTGAGAAAAACTCAATTTTTAGATCCTGAATTCAAATATCCCAGAAATCAGGCTCCGATTTAAGATATTTTCCAAAATTCCGAGCTCTAATAAAATCTTCCCAAAACAATAAACAATTGAAATGATAAAATAAATATATATATATATATATATATATATATATATATATATAAATATGAGTAATGGGCCTCGTGGGCCAGTATAGGGCCGTTAATTTAATTCAGTGCACAAATTAGACGAGCCCAATTGAGGTACTTGTTACCTAATTGAGCTATTAAAGCTTTTCCAACATACAGTCCAGTCCATTTAAAATTTTGGACAAATTAAAAATGGTAATGGAAAAAAAATTGTTGGAAAAAAATAAGGTAGTAGATATATATATATATAATATACATATATATAAAGTGAGTCTTGTGTGTGAACGGTCACACGTGTGACGGAATAACTTTTACAGAAAACATTGATACTTTTACAGGAAAAAATGATAATTTTACTACATTGATACTTTTACAGATAAATGTGATACTTTTGCTACAAAAAGTGATATTTTTTTGCTCAAAAAATGTGATACTTTTACAGATAAACGTGATACTTTTACTACAAAAAGTGATACTTTTTCTCGTCACATCGTGTGACGGCCGTATGACGGTCACATACGAGTTTTTGCTATATATATATATATCGGAAATATTCTTCTACATGTGCACCGCTAACGTGTAAAGATTTTATTCCCAAATTAAGGATTAAATAATTAATTATGTTTGATGAGATCTTAACACATCAATTAGTGATGAATTTTTCATTACTAGGTTATGAAAATAATTTTAAATTCATAAAGAACATACTATAATTTATAAGGGTTTTAAAGTCTAGTGCTGAATTTCTAATCAAGCAAGTTGAATGAATTTAACTATAAATTTTATATTCATAAATACATCTAAACATAACCTTATGTGGTTTGAATTGTGGTGGATTGGAGATTTTGATTTAGCTATTTTTGAAAATCTTGAGTGAATTTTATATTCATTGTCCTAAAACCACGTAGTTCAATTCTTCCAAATTCAAATACAAATTTTAGATGTACTTTGCCTACTCATCTATTTTCAGATATATTGTGAATATTTGTTGAAGGGCTTGTAATATGTTTTGGAGTCGCTTATCTAAAGAAGAATCTTCCGATATTCATCCTCCTTAGGTGAAAATTATGTCCTTCGATCTATGATGACAAGTTATAATTTTAAAAGAAATGTCATAATTTCAGCAGGAAGAAGAAAGCTTAAAGAAGAAAGAGAGAGAGCGAGAGTGTTCTGAAGTGTGGAACAAGAGGTCACACGGCCCTTTTAATTAGAAGAAAACAAAGAATAGTAAAACATAATAATTATCTGTACATGATATCATTGCTTGCATCAACTTGCATTATTGAGTAGCGGTGAATGTTGTCATTGCATATGTTGAAAGACTTTTAGTCTATCAACTCCATTAAGTTTACTTTAACATTTCAAACAGACATTCTCCTTCCTCATAAGGATCCTCCATTTACCGCTTTTTAATTACTAGGTTATGAAAACAATTTTAAAAGTCATTAAAAATATACTATAAATTGTATATTCATTCTAAACGATATAGTATACTTCCATCTAAACAGAACCTTATATTGTTTGAATTGTGAGAAATTAGAAATTCTCATTGAGTTATATTTTGAAGGATTTAACATCCATTATTTTTCAAATCTATGGATTTAATCAAAAGTCTTAGACATACTTCACAAGTTCATCTATTTGGAGCCATTTTGGGCCTTTGGCTAAAAATAATTTATTTTAGGTGTTTGCAAAACTTCATTTGAGCTTAAAAAAAAAGCTTTTGGGGTAAAATCTCGAGAGTGAGTCTTGTATGTGACGGTCTCACGTGTGACGGTATACATTTTTAAAGGAAAAATTGATACTTTTATAGATAAAAATAATATTTTTACTACAATGATACTTTTACAGATAAATTTGATACTTTTGCTATAAAAAGTGATAATTTTACAAATAAATGTGATACTTTTACTACAAAATCTCACTCAAAAGGTGCTGAGTTGGAATACCGTCTCTACCTGCTTTTGGAGTAAAAAAATAGCTTCCATGATAAAACAATGAATTAAGTGTTTTTTTAGCAAATAATCCTAATTTATGTTTGTAAGAAAAAAATTATTTTTCAAACACTATTCATTTTTACTGCAAGTTACTTCTTCCATTATCTCTATAATTAATACTCCCTCCATCCTGAATAAACTTGCACATTTTTCGTTTTCGTCCGTTCCAAGTAAACTTGCACACTTCTTAATCAGGAAAGTTATAGCACAATCTCCACCATCAATCCACATTTGAAAAATCAATAAAAATCTAAAAAATAATTTTTCTTAATATGCATGCCACTTATTTGTGAAAATTCATTCGGGACGAAAGGAGTAATAAACTTTACAAACAGAAGTATCCGCAAACCCTATTAGTTCCCCTTGTTGGGTCCTTAAAGAAACTGAATACGTCTAATATGTTTGCATTATTGTGCTTATGCAAGCAAAAACCGTAGGACCTAATATCTTTAATTATAGAGGAAATTCGAGATAACAATTCGATAAGATAGAACCGGATCAATTTTCATCGACCCCACTTCAATTAAACTTTGTACAAAAGAAAGTTAAATTGATTTTTATAAAAACTTAAGAATTTAGTAGTATTTGGAAATGAAGTAATTTTAAAGCAAAAAATTAGTAGAAATTAGGTGTAGACAGCAGAGTATTCACAATTGATTGTGCTTTTGACGAAGTAACTTGAATTGATTTTAGTGGGAAAATTATAATTAGGTAGTTTTTGAGAATATATGTGATTTTGCCCTAAAATCAGCTTGAAGTTGGTGATAGCAAATTTTCAGAATCAGCTTTTAAGTAATTCTGATAATCTGCTTTGAATCCCCAGACGTGTTTGCAAACACCCCACCTTCACATAATAAGATTTTGAGTGCTTTCGAGAAGCACCTTTAATGTTCCCGATATGATGTTGCAAACACATCGAAAGCAGTTCTTGGAGAAATGCTTTACAATCACCCCCTAAATATGGTTTTATCCCAGGCGTTAAGGCCACATTCATCCATTAGTATAAGTAAGAAGAAAAAATCAAGTTTCCATTAAGGTAACATCTCTTCACAAATGACCTACAATTTTAACAAAATTGCTAAGACCAAAAAGGGCTAATTCTATGCTATCCAATGGGATAGTGTCCGATTAAATGATCCAATCATTCACTTAGAAAGTGAATTGAGATCAATGATTACCGTTTATTTTATCTCAATATACTTTTGGGATGGATGACTAGATCACCCAGTCGAATACTACTCGACTGGACAAGATAGAATTTCTCACCGAAAAGAGTGTGTTCAGTACAGTAGGTAGCAACAGCCTTGCTACAATATAATCTTAACCAAGCACCCGCTAAAATATAACATGTCACTACAATAGTTCTTTCCTTTCCTTTATGTCTCTGCTTCCTCTTTTTGATTTGAGTAAATAAAACTCTACTCCCTCCATTTCACTTAAATTTGCATTTTTTTTTTCGTTCCGTCTCATCTAACTTTGCACACCTTAAAAAGAAAATTTCTCTCACAATCTCCACCATCAATCTTCACCTTTGAAAAAGTCAAAGATTCTCCAAAATCTGTTTTTTTTAACATTTGTGTCAGATCAACCGTGCAAATTTAATCAAAGATTCTTCAATTTTTTTTTTTTTCTTAACATCCGTAATGGATCAACCGTGCAAATTTAACTGTGACGGAGGGAGTATGTTTTACATGCTGTACTTGGGCCCTTACACACACAAGTTATTCTATTCAATTTATCTAATATTTTTTCAGCAATCAGACATTTCTGCTTCCCTAAAATTTTATTCATATTTGGTTATCTAACACAAATTTATTTAAGAAAACGTCGTTGAACGGGCATAGAGGAAATATAAAGAAATGTATAGCCAACCAAACCATATATAAAAACTACTCCCTCCGTCTTCGTCTAACTTTTACATTTTTTAAAGGTGAAGATTGTGAGAGAAATTTGCCATTTATAATTAAAATGAGATAATTAAAAAGGGAAAATAGAAAAATTAGAACGGAACGGAGGTAGTAACCAATAACATCAATGACAACTAAACAAGATCCAGTTAAATGAGATCAATCCATGGCTACATTCAGCACCACAAACACAATGGATATAGATCAACCGTAAGATCTCCAGGTTCACCATCAATTATTGGCTCACCCTCTTCATAAAACAGAACTTCCTGCAAAATGAAACAGATAAATTTTCTGTAAAAATCTTACAAACTTGTTATTATTATGGTCTTCTGTAAAAGTTTACAGATAAATCTTACAGACTAAGTCTAACTAATCTTACAGGAGACTTAGTCTAACTAATCTTACACAAAAGATTATATTAATTAAATGAGATTTGTTAAATAATCTGATAGTCAACTCTTAAACAAGAGACAAAGGCCAATAAGTGTTTCTGGTTTATCAGTATTTGTTTGGGAGAGAGAAAATCAAAAGAGAGAGAGAGGAGAGAGATGGCTGGTTACTCTGCTGTGGTTTCTGTTAAGAACACGATTCATCGTCTTCTAGATCGGTCCAGCCGTGTTTCATTAATTGGCCCTACTGCAGAAATCCTACGCGTGCTTCAAACCTCACAAGAGTTTCTAGAAGCAACTGAGAAAAAGGAGGTTCTAGAAAGAGGTGAGTATATTAGCATAGCGGGAAATGAAGTGGGCGAGAGGGCGATGGCTTTGGATAGAGAGATTAGAGATGCAGCTTGGAAATTAGAAGACGCCATTGAATCTCATGTCTGCACTCAGATACAATGTGGTCAACCATTGGTAGATCTGGATCTGCCGGAGTTACGCCAACCTACTCACTGCCTTGTAGAAACTATCAGAACGGCGGCGGAGGAGTACTCTAAAGAGTTCAATAACAACTCCGAAGAAGAAGAAGACGACGACGTCGTCGTTTCGCCAACATCTGATTCTGGTGAAAACACATCAGAAATGGTCGGATTTACTGATGTATTCGGCGAAATCAGAGATGTGATTGTTCAAAACGATTTTTCGGGACCGGTCTTAATCTCTGGAATGGCAGGCGTTGGCAAGACTTTTCTTGCTAAGAAACTTCTGGAAGATCCATTAGTTATTGAAAAGTTCGAATTTCGCATCTTCTTTCCCTTTGGGCGAAAACCTCGGCAATGGCGGAAAAGATTTCTGCAAGCCATTGCTGCTCAATTGCATGAAACGGTTATGGAAGAATGTGACTTAATTGAGAGTTTGCGTGCCAAGAACTTCCTTTTTGTGTTGGATGATTTATGGGACATAAATATCATCAAAAGCGATTTCTTCACACAGTTCCTTCATCTAAGACCTAAAGGAAGTGGTAGGATCTTGTTAACATCCAGAATCCAAATGGTTACAGGTGTTTCTAACAAACATCTTAATGTGCGGTTTATGAATGAAGAAGAGAGTTGGGATCTTTTCCGTCGAGAAGTGTTTGCTGATAAGGTGTGCCCTCCTCACCTTGAGGGCGCTGGCAAAAAGATTGCTGAGAATTGCGAAGGTCTTCCTCTGTTAATCGTCATGGTTGCTCGCATTTTGTCCAAAGTTGACAAGACGTTAGATCTTTGGGACGAGGTAGCAGCACACAAAGAAAATCCGGTTTTCGAAGAAGCTTATGATCAGTTAGTAGAGGTATTACTTCCAAGCTACCATCACTTACCTCTGCGCTTGAAACCATGCTTTCTTTACATGGCTGTTTTTCCTCAAAATTGTGAAGTTCTCGAGTCACGACTCACCACCTTGTTGAGAGCAGAGGGATTTGTTGATTCGAAACATATGTTTCTGGAGCTTCTCAATAATCTTATTTCTCACAATGTTGTTTTGATGCGCTACGAGGGATTCAAGCTTTTTGGAGTTAAAATTTTGAGCGTCCACTCTGTCTTTTGGCATCTGTGTAAAAGAGAATCTAGAAATCAAAAATTTCTTCAGACTTTAAATAAATATGTTGATGGTCTGAAAGAAAGTATAGAGGGACAACGTCGCCTGTCCTTCTATAAAAATGTCTTGCTTGCTATCAGAGATGTACATGAATCAGTGGCGTCACTTTCAAGTGCACGTTCTGTTTTATGTACCGGTGTGTATCATCAATATCAGGTACCATTATGTATTGATTATTTAAGGTTGCTCAAGGTACTTGATGCTCTTAGCATCCGCTTCTATGAGTTCCCGAAGGAATTACTTAAGTTAGTTCAATTACGTTATCTTGCCCTCACTTACAATGGAAACCTTCCCCCTTCCATATCCAAAATCTCAACTCTTCAATCATTGATTATCCATCAACATGTGAACATCAAATTTACCCTAGCTGAGTCATATCTACCTGTAGAGATATGGTACTTGCAAGAATTGGAGCATCTTGAAATCCCAGGAAGAAACCTACCGGACCCACCTAGTGGTGTTGTATTGGGGAAAGTCAAAACACTTTTTGATGTGGGCCCACACAGTTGTACCAAGACCGTGCTTGAAAGTACCCCTTATCTATATTGGTTAAGAGTTCAAATTGAATTGACACCTGATACCGCTGAACCGGCATTGACCATCTTTGATCATATTACAAAACTCCGTCGTCTTATGTCACTTGAATGTGCTGTTGTGAATCCTATACAGAGCTGTAAGTTGTTTATCCCACCTCCTCGATCTACACCTTGGTCATCCTTTTTTCAGAAGTTGATATTGAGTGGATTTGGATATTCTTGGAAAGACATGAGCAACATTGCTAAATTTACAAATCTTTATATTCTGGAACTGAAAGGCTATGCCTTCCGAGGCCAAAAGTGGGTAGTGGAAGATAATTGCTTCTTAAATCTTTTCTGTCTTTCAATCGAAGATACTGATCTTGTACAGTGGATAATTCAAGACAATTGTTTCCCATACCTTATCGAGCTCACCATTAAGAATTGTTACAAATTAGCAGAGATCCCTCATCTGTCATGCCTTGAAAAGCTTTCGCTAGTTGACTGCAGCCCTTCCCTTGAGACTTTTGCGAAGCAACTGGTGGTGAACAAGTACTGCACAATTTCCATCACTTCTTCCATCTAATCAGTCAGCACATGATTGCATATTTCCTTTTAAAGGTTGGATTTTCATCTCTTTCTCTTGCTTGAAGTATTTATTTGAATGTGAGTTTCATTAATATGGTTGTAGTACGTACTTTATTAATAAGGGGATACTTGTGCTGGGATGTAGTAAAATGTGTCTCGTCGATTGTGGCACATTCTCGTATGGTATGTTCACTTAAATGGTAAAAATATATTTTTGTTTAAGGGATGTGTAGGGTAGGATGTGTACTGTAGATGTTAAGTCAGTAAATTTTAGAGTGATTGATAGTATTAAAATATTATGATAGGTGATATGGATAATAATTGATTGATTGAGGAACGATTAAAATGTATAAAACAATATTTAAAAAGTATGGAGGATTACAAGTTATTTAGACAACTTGCTCCTTACTAATAGTTTCTTTGTACTGTATTTGTTTTAACCATCACAGCGCTATAAATGGAAGTCTGCGTTGATCTCTAAGTTAAACATGTGCGGCAGTTACACGGATCTTATTTCATGTAGTAATGTTAAATAAAGTTAGGATTTGGATATAAATATTGGATCATTAATTTAGTTATAAATTATCATTACATGGAATGTATTATAAGGATTTGACAGATAAACCACTAAACTTATTTTCTGGTTAGCAGATAAGTCACCAAACTTATTTTTCGCCATAATTCGGCATGTGAGTTGCGTGTGACAAAATTTTAAGGGGGTCTTATTGTCCAAACAACTTTTTAGTAGGTCATAAGTGTAAAATTCCTTCACACCTTTCTTTCTTTAACAATTCATTTAAATCACAAACTATTCTTTTCTCCACTATGTAGAACCTACATTGTTGAAGATAAAAACAACTCCTCTACCTACTAAAAATATTGTTTGAACAAAAAAAATACTCCTAAAAGTGTATCACGCGCAAGTTGCGTGCGAAATTCTGTCAAAAAATGATCGAAAATAAGTTATGTAGTTTATCTGTCAAATCCGTATAGTTTATATGTATTGGTGTCAAGAAAAACAGTCTAGTAATTTATGTGTAAAAAACGTTGATAGTTTTATGAGCAAGAGGGGTTGGTGAAGGTATGGATCCGAAGAAGCCTATTTGATTCAATTTCATGTTGTTATTCAATAATTGGAGAAGCACAATGCCAATATTTTAGGGATCTTGTTTTGAGATTTTTTAATGCTTGATTTATTTTCTTATAACTAGCAATTGACTGCGTAACTGGCTCGTAAACTTTTCAAAATATGATATTAAAATAATATAAATATTTATTTTTTATTAATTATCCAACTTTGTATTATATCATTCTAATAAAAATATTTTTCGTAGATACTATAATGTAGATATTGATTTTTTTTTAATAGTGTGATATTATCTCTTACTGTTGCATTTTTGCTAAGCTAAGTGAGTTTCTTACAATTTGTGGTATAATACACAAAGTTTTTACTTTTTTCAATTATGTATTGTATTATATCGTATGGAACTATGAACTTTTAAATTATGTGGCATAAGCATATATAAATAAATATGATAATGTATTTAATGATTAGAACATGAATCTTTTGAAATTGAGTTATTATTTATTAATTTTATTTCTTATATTTGTTGGTTCAAGGTGATAGGGGTTTAGAGGGTGAATAAACTTTAGCTTTTTCAACTATTTTTTCTCAAAAAAAAATGTAAGATGTATTGTTATCGGTCATAAGAAACTGATTTTTACAGCAAAGCTTACGATAGCCATTTGGCGGTCCACCCGGTGTCGCCGCACCGGGCCTCCGCCGACCAGGGCCCCAATCTAGTTAATAAACCTATAGAACTGTTTTTTTTTTGTTTGTTTTTTTAGGTTCCCACACATATGTTCTTGTTAGCTTTTCTCAGTAAGGGACTTTTTTTCCTTTTCGCACCGGAACCTTTAAAACTTTCCTTTCGCACCAGACCCTTTAAAAAATTGGACCAGCTCTAACTAGCTGTAAATTTCGAAACATACAACAAACAATGTGTTATGAGTTGTGCACCCCAACTAATTGTAAATTTCGAACCATACAGCAAGCAATGTGTCATGAGTTGTGCAACAAAAATACTTTAAGAATTATTTTGATCGGATACGTGGATTGACAGGTATTATATTAAGATAATACTAATATGATGCATAGATTATAATGACTTATAATTATCTCATGTGTGATAGGCAATTTTATGATTATGAATATTTCATGATCTTTTTCTTAATTGTCCTTGATGTTTTGTTATGTTCCAGATTACCATGCTTCACTGGTGTTTCAGTGCCTTGGAGTTAGAGTTGGGAGGGCTAGAAATCTAGGACCATCTACAGCGAGCGATATGTGCGATTAGGCTCGGGCTCAGATTGTGCTAAAATTTCACAACGATTTATCATAAGAAAACATACTTGATAACTTTTTATAAACATTCTCCTCTTACTAAGGAGTACCAAATTACTCCATTTTTCTTTTATGTAGGACGAATTCTCGTATTTCTTTTTGAAACTTTCCATGATTAAGTTGTAACCTTTAGGCATTAATTTCTCATTCATTTGAAATTGGATTTGAGAACACAATTACACTATATTCATTTACTCGAAACGTATATTATGATTTTGCAATTTAATTCCGCTTCAACAAATGAAATCTCAAATCGAAATTGCTCAAGGATTAGTTAACGCCAACCATCCAAAGCCAATTTTCAACACTGATCATGTCCGATTCTAATTTGCACCTTTGCTTAGGGATATAATACCATCTTTATGGCAAATGTACTTGAAATCAAACACATCATATTATTAGCATGCATCCTTCCTTCATCTCCGTCTGCCAACAGTCAACAATGCTTCGTCTCCGCAACCACCCTTTTATCATCCAGAATCAAATTATAGATGCTTCTTCTTGTGCATTCACTTTAACACCTGACTAAGAGACGATGTTCATTCATCATTTAAACAACCCAAAAATTATGAAGATAAAATTAAATGAACAAAATAAACTAAATAACATCAATTCTAAAAGAAATTTCTCAATAAATATCACGTTTTTTGTTATATATAGAAATATTTAGAATATCAAAACGTATCACACTTACTCGATAAAAATATTTCATACCTAAAATAATACAATACTATCTTCTTTTTTTTTTTAATTATTCATTTAGGTTTTATGTTTTGTTTTTTAAATAGTTGTTTTTTTTTTTTTTCTAATTTCATTTGAAGGAGTAAGGTTTAATTTTGATGCACTATAGGGGTGTTTTCCTTTGCTTAACTTTTGTAGAAGTGATAAAAAGTCGAAATTATGGTAAAATTGCTTAAAATTAAAAGTAGATAGCGTTTGAGAAATAAGTGGTTTTGGTCTAGCTTATGAGTGTGATAAAAAAACTTTTTATTTATTTATCAAAATATATACCAAAAAATTATAAAAGGCAACTATTTTATACTTTTAGT
The DNA here is from genome assembly GCA_958295605.1 of Ajuga chamaepitys. Classification (NCBI taxonomy): domain Eukaryota; kingdom Viridiplantae; phylum Streptophyta; class Magnoliopsida; order Lamiales; family Lamiaceae; genus Ajuga; species Ajuga chamaepitys. Next base: position 52,433,352 of record OY282507.1, read on the forward strand.
TTTTAGTCTAAAATCACTTCTATTAAAGCTAAAATTGTTTTCTCAATCACTTTTATAAGCCGGAAAGTACTTGGAATAAGCAATTGTATAAACCCAACCTCCTTGGCTCATTAGAATCATTAGAAATCTTGATGAATAGATAAACATTGATTTAATTATTTCAATTGAAGCATGTTGGCAGGAGGGAGAAAGAGTAGAAAACTTAAGTTGATAATCCCCGCCAGTTTCAAGGGGACGGGAAATCCCCGCGAACGCGGGGATGGAGATGGGGACTTGCCCCCGGCCCCCGTTCTGTTGCCAACCCTACTTTTAAATGATCAAATGAACACTAAACTCTAATTCAAGTAGAGGGTTGTTTGTGCAAGTTTACTATTGGCAAACTTATTAATCTAAACAGATAATTGAATTAATTAGACTTAAACACAAACCTTGCAACAAATGTAATCAAAAGCCAAAACTTTGAGAACAAATTGGTATATGGAAATAAAAATAGATATAAGTTATATTAACTACGGGTGTTTTTACTTAAGGCTTGACTCAGTAGATTTAAGAGCTCAAATCCCGATAAAACACACTCATTAACTTCCTCAGCCAGGTTTGGCCTAGCACTCTCTAGTCTTAAGTTAACATATCCTACATGTTCTTAAACATTCTTTTTGTCTTACCATAAAATGATGAGCATTATCACAGTCTAAATTTTATTCAAAAAAAATGTAACTACCCCAAAGTTTAGACATTCTATCTGCACCCCATCAGTTAGCCAAAAGGGCATCTGAGGCTTCCACAACAAAGATGGAGATAACATTTGATCATAACAGAAATAATAAATGTAGCCAGATAATAAACAAACAAAAGACGACGCTTAACTTTGGATGGGTTCTTCCGTTGTTGTTGAAGATACACCAGCAGCAATACCAAGTCGTTTCGGCCTTACTGTGTTTGCTCTCCTTGTTTTTCCTCCTCTCCCTTGACTTGATTTCAATGTCAGCAAATAACATCATGAAGTTATAGGCTTGTTTGAAAATGCCATAAGATGTTGCTAAGCTTAAAACAAAGCCGCTGTACCATAAATTCACTTTGTATATAATGAAAAAGAAAATACCAGAAATATCCAAGTCAATGAGGCTTTCCACTCTATATATCAATCAAAAGATTCATGTCAATAAATTTCTTTTCACATAAAGATATCTTTACGAACCGAGTTTACTCATGTGACAGTGATCCTTGCTACAGAAGCCTGATATCGGCAAATGATGATTTCTCACTAAACTGTATGCTGTTCACTTCACTGGTCATGTGATTAAGAAAGAAATATCTGGCAGTTGCGTTCGCCAATATACGGTTTCTGCGAAAATACAAGCTGGAACTGAACCATATATATAGTTTACGGTTCAGTTTGGAACTTAACCGTGTTAACAATTAATTGAACTGTTTGACCCACTGTTTGGTTCCGGTTTTTATACAAAAATACCATCTCAGAAGTAAGAGAAGTATAAATATTCAAATGGAGTCATGAGTGTACAATCTTGAAAGCGAACAGTTATTTCACAAATGGTTTTGATTTTACAGGATTTGCCTAAACCAAACCGATGCACGGAGTTGTTATCGACGAATGAAGAACTAAAGCAAGCAAGGAAGGCTTTCGAGGTCGATGAAGAGAAACTGGCTTCGGTTGATTGAGATTTGTGTAGTTATATACACAGGGTACTGTCGCGCTTCCATGGCGTGGATTTTAGTTCGTATAGGATTAGCATCGGCAATATATGGTTTCTAGGTAGAAGATAGATTTGCTGATGATGTTTTTGGAGCTAATATCGACCGAATGTTCATCAAGGTGCTTAATGGTCTTCTCAAAACCAACACGAGCTTGGACCTGAGAAATAACAGAGCCAGTTTTCTCTTTAGTGTCAAATGAACATATTTATATCATATAATGACAACAAACTTCATATCATAAACATCTTAGGGAGTGTTCGCGGTTGCTTTAACTTTTAAAAAAGTGATTAAAAATTTGAGATTATAGGAAAATTACTTAAGATCAAAAGCAGGAGTATTTGAGATAAGAAGTAATTTTTGACAGTCATAAGTTGAAGTGTTCAATCAGATAAAAGCTGGTACCCACCTGCTTCTCAAATCCTGCTTAAAGTAGATTATTTGAAGCAGAAATTGTGACAGCAAAGTGCAAACAATCCTATTCTTTTTCTTAAGTTGAAAGATTAAAACTGATTTTCTTTTTCAAATGCGAACACTGCCTTAGTCACAAACAGAAATCGATACTAGTCGAAATTTATCTTGCTAAGAAACTTCTGGAAGATCCATTAGTTATTGAAAAGTTCGAATTTCGCATCTTCTTTCCCTTTGGGCGAAACCCTCGGCAATGGCGGAAAAGATTTCTGCAAGCAATCGAGTGTTTGGGTGCCAAGAACTTCCTTATTGTGTTGGATGATTTCTGGGACAAAAAAATTATCAGCGAAGGCTTCTTCCATCGGTTACTTCATCAAAATCCAAATCCTGAAGGAAGTAGTATAATCTTGTTAACATCCAGAATCGAATTGGATATGAGTCCTGCTGACAGACGTTTCAAGGTGCCGTTTATGAATGAAGAAGAGAGTTGGGATCTTTTCCGTGGGAAATTGTTTGCTGATAAGACGTGCCCTCCTCACCTAGAGAAAGCTGGCAAAAAGATTGCTGAGAATTGCGAAGGTCTTCCACTGTTAATCGTCACGGTTGCTCACATCTTGTCCAAAGTCGACAAGACGTCAGCTCTTTGGGACAAGGTAGCAGCACATAAAGAAAACCTGATTTTCGAGGAAGCTTATGACCAATTAGTAGAGGTATTACTTCCAAGCTACCACCACTTACCTCTGCGCTTGAAACCATGCTTTCTTTACATGGCTGTTTTTCCTCAAAATTGTGAAGTCGTCGAGTCACGACTCACCAACTTGAGAACCGAGGGATTTGTTGATTCGATACATTGGTTGGAGAAGCATCTCAATGATCTTATTTCTCAAAATGTTGTTTTGATGTGCCACGAGGGATTCAAGTTACTTGGAGTTAAAGTTTTCAGCGTCCACTCTGTCTTTTGGCATCTGTGTAGAAAAGAATCTAGGAATCAAAAGTTTCTTCATACCTTAAATAGATATGCTGATGGTCTAAAAAAAAATATAGAGGGACAACGTCGTCTATCCTTCTATAAAAATATCTTGCTTGCTATCAAAGATGTATATGAATCAGTGGCGTCACTTTCAAATACACGTTCTCTTTTATGTACAGGTGTGTATCATCAATATCAGGTACCATTATGTATTGCTTCTTTAAGATTGCTCAAGGTACTTGATGTTCTTAGCATCCGCTTCTATGAGTTCCCGATGGAATTACTTAAGCTAGTTCAATTACGTTACCTCGCCCTCACTTATAATAGAAACCTTCCCCCTTCCATATCCAAAATCTCAACTCTTCAATCATTGATTGTTCATCAACATGTGAACATCAAATTTACCCTAGCTGAGTCATATCTACCGGTAGAGATATGGTGCTTGCAAGAATTGGAGCATCTTGAAGTCGCGGGAAGAAACTTACCGGACCCACCTAGTGACGTTGTATTGGGGAAACTCAAAACACTTTTAGATGTGGGACCACACAGTTGTACCAAGACCGTGCTTGAAAGTACCCCTTATCTAAGTTGGTTAAGAGTTCAAATTGAATTGACACTTAATACCGCTGAACCGACATTGACCATCTTTGATCATATTACAGAACTTCGTTTTCTTGATTCACTTGAATGTGTTGTTGTGAATCCTATACAGAACTGTAAGTTGTTTATCCCACCCCTTGGATCTGCACCTTGGACATTCCTTCTTTCGAAGTTGACATTGAGAGGGTTTGGATATTCCTGGAAAGACACGAGCAACATTGCTAAATTAAAATATCTCAGGATTCTGGAATTGCAAGGCTATGCCTTCCGAGGCCAAAAGTGGGAAGTAGAAGCTAATTGCTTCTTGTGTCTTTCCTGTCTTTCAATTCAAGATACTGATCTTGTACAGTGGACAATTCGAGATAAGTGTTTTCCTTGCCTTTTGGAGCTAACCATTAAGAATTGTTACAAATTAGCAGAGATCCCTCATTTATCACATGTTCGTAGGCTTTCGCTAGTTGACTGCAGCCCTTCGCTTGTGACTTGCGCGAAGCAACAGGTGGATGAGTTCTGCACAATTTCCATCAGTTCTTCCATCTAATCACTCAGCACATAATTGCCTATTTTCTTCTAAAGGTTGGACTTTCATCTCTCTCTCTTGCTTGAAGTATTCATTTGAATGTGAGTTTCATTAATATCGTTATAGTATATACTACCTCTGTCCCAGCTAATTTTTCCTACTTTCCATTTCGGTCCGTCCCACTTAACTTTGTACATCCTTAAAAAGTAAATTTCTCTCACAATCTTCACCCTCAAAATCTCCACCTTTAAAAAAGTCAAAGAAAAAGCAAAATCTGCTTTTCTTAACCTCCGTGCCCGGTCAACTGTGAAAAGTTAGGTGGGACGGAGGGAGTACTTAATTAGTAAGAGACACTACACTAATTTGGTGTTTGGTTAATCTTATAAACTTCTCAAAACATTATAAGATATTTGAGAGCTTATAAGCTTTTTAAATGTGTTTGACAAAATAAAATGTTAAACAACTTATAAGATATAAAAATAAACTTCTAGAACTTATAAACTCCAAAAAAAAAATAAGTTCCTCTAATCCAACTTATTTTTTAAGATCTTATAAGTTACAAATTTCACCTACTACCCACATTACACGTCATTCACACATTAAACACACTTCATAGCTAAACTACTCCATTCAAATGCTAGTTTATAAGATCTTTTATTCAAACACTTTAATAACTTATAAACTCTTAAAATTGCATCTTATAAACTCTTTGAACAACTTATAAGATGTTGGAACTTATAAAATATTTGAAATAAGCCTAGCAAAACACTCTCTAAAAGAGGTCTTTTGTATAATATTTTTTGAGATCATAATTGTCGTAACTTATAATAAGTTATTTATCGCCAATGTTGTCACAAATTGCTTTGCAAATAATTTAAGAGCATTTTAAGACTATTTTTAGAAACAACTAGTTGTTGCAAAAAACATTTGAGACCATTTTTATCGTCACAAATATATTATTTGCGTCCGAGTTATTGAAACGACAATAAAATTGTGACAAATACTCATTTTTAGGCCATTTTTTTTTCTCTTAAAATACCATTTTCTTGTAGTGAGGGTTGATCTTCCCTGATATATAAATTAATGAGGATTTTACTGTATTTGTTTAACTATCATAAATCTATAAAATGGAAGCCTGCCAAAAAAATTGTCTTGTGTGATATCTCCTATGCTACGAAAAGTTATCAACTAGCTCCCGCTAGTTTCTTTCTGGGCTATAAAATCTCATTAATCGTCTATGGTTTTTTTTCCCCTTTCCCGCTTAATAGTCTGTCGCTCGATCGACTAGCACTTAACGACTTTTATAACATTACTTTATCTCATAAAATTGCCTCATCAAATTTATGTTCATTACGATCTTTCTTGTACATACATTCTAGAATTGACAATTTAGAATCTAAATTTTATTTTAAAATTTATAATTACTTTCTTCCTGACTTTATTTTACTTATTTTAAAAATAAGGATTCTAAAACGATATTCTAAAAAAGTATGCAGGATTACAAGTTATGTAGAGAGCTTGCTCCTTACTAATACTTTGCTTTCTTTCTTTCTTTGTAATGTATTTTGTTTTAACCATCACAACGCTAGCCTTGATTTTTAAGCTAAACCGGCGTGACAGTTACACGAATCTTATTTTATGTAGTAATGTTAAATAGAATTAGGATTTAGATATAAATATTGGGTCATTAATTTAGTTATGAATTATCATTACATGGTATGAACTGTACGAGTTTGAATGATAAACCACTAAACTTATTTTATGGTTGACAGATAAACCACAAAACTTATTTTCCGACCATTTTTCGCAGGAATTTAGCACGTGACTTGCTCGTGATAAAATTTTAAGGGGGTCTTGTTGTCTAAACAACCTTTTTAGTAGGTTAAAAGTGCAAAATTTCTTCACGCCTTTATTTTCCTTTACAAGTAATTTGAATCTCCAACAGTTCTCTTCTCCAATATCTAGAACCTATGTTATGAAGATAAGCAACTTCTCCACCTAATAAAAAGGTTGTTTGGATAAAAAAAAACATCCCTAAAGGTGTATCACACACAAGCATGCAAAATTCTGACGAAAAATAGTCAGAAAATAAGTTTGGTGGTTTATCTGTCAAACCCGTATAGTTTTTATGTATTGATGTCAAGAAAGACAATTTAGTGGTTTATATATACAAAATGCTGATAGTTTGGTGGGGTTGCTATAATTAACCATTTTCTAATGTAGTTTGTTTTGATGCATAGTTGATTTCTTGAAGAACAAGAGGTGTTGGTGAAGGCATAGATCAGAGAAGCAAATTGGATTCAATTTCATGTTGTTATTCAGTAATTGGAAAGCACAATGCCAATATTTTAGGGATTTTTTTTGGGATTTTAATGCTTGATTTATTTTCTTATAACTAGCAATTGCCTACGTACTTGGTTCGTAAATTTTTCAAAATATAATATTAAATAATATAGATATTTAATTAAATAAATTTAATTAATTATCTAGCTTTGTATTGTATCATTCTAATAATAATATTTCACATACATATACTATACTGTAGATATTGATATTGATTTAATTTTTTTCTCTAATAATGTGATATTATATCTAAATCTATTGCATTTTTGTTAGGTTAATTTTGAGTTTCTTACTATTTGTAGTACAGTACACAGTTTTAATTTTTTTTCTTTTCAATTATGTATTGTATTATATCATATGGAACTATGAACTTTTATATTATGTGTCATAAGCATATATAAATAAATATGATAACGTATTTAATGATTAAAACAAGAAATCATACGAAATCGAGTTATAATTATTCCTTTTATATTATCTATATTTGTTGGTTCCAGGTGATAAAGGTTTAGAGAGGTGAGTAAACTTTAGCTTTTTCAACTTTTTTTTTTCGAAAAAAAGTAGGCATATATTGTTGTCAGGCGTGAAAAACTGAATCTTACAGCAAAATTTATGACAGTAAGTTTATCTTTAACAATAAGGTTGCAATTAGCTGTTAACTTCGAAACATATAGCAAGCAACACTATAAGAAAAAAGAGCATTTGCCACTAGTTTTTTACAACTACAAAGTAGTTACTAAAAGTAACCCCTTTTGTAACTACTAGTAGTTACATAAAATATTTCATACAATTTTAACCAAATTTGCTACAATATGATAAACTCTTTTGCAACTACTTGTAGTTACAAATATATTAGTAACTACATAGTAGTTGCAAAAAATAGTTACAAATACATTATAACAACAAAGTAGTTGCAAAAAAACTTTTTGCATCTTATTATAAGTGACTACCCTATAGTAACTATTTTTAGATAAAGTATTTTTGTAACTACTCTCCATTTTTTGTAAATACATTTTGTAGTGACAAAAAACCTTATTTCTAGTAATGCAATGTGTTATGAGTTGTGCACCAAAAATACTTAAGGATTATTTTGGTGAATACATGGGATTAAAAGGTATTATATTAAGATAATACTAATATGATGTATAAAATATAATGGCTTATAATTATTTGAGAGAATTTTAACTATCGGTAATATTAATACTCGTGTCTGGTAATAATGATTGGGTTGTAATTAGTTGGATTGTTACTACTTTTCTATAAGTCTGTGGTTGAATTCTATTTGTTATTGTTTAAACTCCTAATTTTGTCATGTGTTGACCATGATCTTAAGTTTTGATTAGCGTAGTTGTTGACTGATTGTTGGTTTTTTATATGGTGTACTAGACTCAATTATATTGTTGACAAAGTTGATGCACAAGATTGACTCGCTATCTGTAAATAAAATTGTTGGTTTTTTGATATGGTGCTTTTAGTCTTGGTAATCGTCCCTAAGATACAACAATTTTTAGTTTTGAGATTGCAGCACAATAAAATCAAAGCGTTTGACGAACTACTTGATACTCATGACTTTCTTATTTGGAATTCGGGAGGCCTCGAAAAATGCAGATTGAATGCCGGACCATCTGACCAAAACTTTTTAAGGCTCCTCGCAATAACGCGTATCTCTAAAGAGAGATGTGCGGCCGGGCTCGGATGGTGCTAAAATCTCACGAAGAAACACTATAAGAAAGCAAACTTGATAACTCCCTATCAAAGTGCTCTTCTTAATAAGGAGTACCAAATTAATTCATTTTTTATGTGTGAGACAAGTTCTCACATTTCCTTTAACTCTTCCAATTTTTCATGTTTAAATTATAATCTTTCGTCATTAATTTCTCATTCCTCCGAAATTGGATTTGAAAAAAATAAATACACTAAATCCATCTACTCGAAAAGTAGATTATGATTTTACAACTTAATTTCACTCCAATAAATTGAATTCAAAGTTGAAATTGCTCAAAAATTGATCAACTTCAACCTTCCAAAGCCAATTTCCAACACTAATCCTATCCAATTCTGATTTGCACATTTGCTGCTAAAATTGTGCAGTTTTGTTCTTAATGTAGGGAAATAGTATCATCGTATGACAAATGTACTTGAAATCAAACACATCATATGATACATATGTGAGTAACATTTATTTTCATGAGAAGTTTGATTACAGTCTGATGGAGATACATTGTTGTGACTACTCAATTGTGCAATCAGATTCAAATTACATGTTTTTTTTAATTTTGTACGATAAAAATAGAGGGTTCGTTTTCTAACTTGATTTAAACCACTAAATTATGAGAATCGGCATGCATCATTCCTTCCTCTCCGTCTGCCAACAGTCGACAATGCTTGGTCTCTGCAACCACCCTTTTATCATTCAGAATCAAATTATAGATGCTTCTTCTTGTGCTTCCACTTTAGCTTCTGACTATGAAACGATGTCCACTTTAAACAACCCAAAAATTATGAAGATACAATTAAATAAACAAAAATAAACTAAATAACATCATTTCTAGAAGAAATATTCATTTCTCAATAAATATCACTTTCTTTTTGTTTTATATAGAAATATTTAGAATATCAAAACGTAACGCACTTACTCAATAATACTATCTTCGTTTTTTTCTTCACTTAGGTTTTATGTTTTGTTTTAAATAGTTGTTCTTTTAGTTTTTTTTTTTTCCACATTTTTATCAATATTACTCTTTATAATAAAGGAAGAGTAGGTCTTGGGTGCACCCAACACACAATAAACTTATTGTGCACTCCCTAATTTAATTTGGGAATTAGATATATATTAAGGATTGCGTTTGGTTACCTAAAAACGCTAGTGGCCCAGTGGTCGAAACACAAAGGTGTGTGCGGCGCACGGAGATATATATTGAGGGTTGCGTGTAGTTTACAAAAGAGCATTGGTGGCGTAGAGGTTGGGAATTACTCATTGCACGCTAAGTTCTCGTGTTGGAGCCTCAGCTAGAACGTAGGTTTTGATTTTTTCTTTTTCTTTCCATTCAGTAAACTAAATATTATATATATATATATATATATATATATATATATATATATATATATATATATATATACTAGCCATGGGCACGTGCGTTGCACGTGTTCGATATTGTCCAATTTTATTTTGGATCTATTTTTAAAAGAAAATATTATTCTAATACTTTGTGTATAGATTAGTAATTTAGGAGAACATATTCTACACATGTTTTAAAATATGTGGTTGTTGTGAAGAAACATATATATATAAATATTTGTCAATTATACTCCTAAATGACCAAGAACCTTGTAGTTCGATAACATCACTCTTGGTGTTGTAACAAAGACGCCGAGGGTATCTAGACTCATTCCCGATCCCTAAATCCCCAATGTACGGAAAAATTACACTTCTAAATTGTACTCCTTAAATTGCACTCCTTCCGTTCACAAAAGAAAGTCATTTAAACATTCATGTGAAAATTAAGAAATTGTGGGATGACAAAAAGGCCTCTAAAAAATCTATTCTAATTATAACCTTAAATTCTAGTTTTTTCTCCAACAAAATTTTCATTACCATAAAATCCTCCATCTTTCCTCAATACTATAATATTATGAGATTTATGGGAAAATTTGTTTGGATTTACCTAAGGATGATATTGGATGAAATAGGAAAAATTTGCTATAATGACTTGTTTTCATGAATATATATATATATATATATATATATATATATATATTATCTAGAATGACTTTCAATTGTGAATGATGGAAGTAGATTCTTATATAATTCCAAAAAATAACAAACTCTAAAAATAATGAAAATAAGTAATAGTTTCACATAATTGTTTCAATACATAAGCAAACTCTCTCTCTCTCTCTCTCTCTCTCTCTCTCTCTCTATATATATATATATATATATATATGTAAAACCCTCCCATTTTCACCCAATTCTATGTTTTCCCGTCCATTTCAAGTTTCTACATTCGGAAGGACACATGTCACCATCTCAAGAAGTGGATCGAGATTAATTTGGGTTGCCAATATAATTAATTTTAATTGTCTCTAATTCATCCGATTTATAAGACAATTAAACGAAATACATTCTTCAATTTAGGACCTGTTTACAAAGAATATGTTAAGTTATATTTTGTTTGCAAGTTTAAAACTTTTATCATTCGTTCAAAAGTATTATATCCTTTTAATAGTTTCCAAGTATTCCTTATTCATTCATCCCATATTCAACACTACCTATCTACATAATTTTTGACATGCAATTTTATTCTCAATTCCTGCTTTTGATTTTTCCTCTTTCATTCCATCATCTTCTTCACACTAATCATGTGTTTTCCTTCTCTGTACTAATTCCCTTCGTATTTAATTTTCATGTATACACATTGAATATAAATTTCAGTTTTCGTAAATAAAAGTGGTAGTATTTGAAGTTTGAAGTCGTCATGTGTTTGTGTTTAGTTTGTTATCGATGCTGCATTATATCAGGCTTGATTTTTTGTATAGGAGAAGTAATTTGAGAATTCATATCTTAAAACTTGTAAATTCAAAATTTTTATTTTGAGAGTGGAAACTATTTAATAAAATTTAAAATAAAAATAAAGGACGCTTTAGAAATTGAGTTAATAATTGTGTTCAGTCAACTTAATTACAGCTTAGTGAAATTTCCTATAATTCTCATTTTACGAAAAATGGTAATATGATATATAGAATAGAAAAGCTCTTGGCGCATATTTTATTTATAAAAGCAATTTTTTTTTTTTATATCATTTTTGCTCACTTTATATTTTTATGACATTTAGTATAAACAAAGGAGCGTGCATATTGATAGGGTTAACACATGGTGTTCTCTCATAGTTTTGATGTCGTATTGTGAGGAATTATAAATCTTTCTTGACTTTGACAATTTTGTATTTTTACTTTTGCAAAATTTAGAATGTATTACCTTCCTATAATTTCTATGGATTTTTAGATTCACCTTTTGATAACATCATTTCCTTGTTCCTTGTAGGTTCATTCCTTACATGTGTCACATGTTTTGTATCGTATATTTGGAATATTTCTACTTTGTCTATTATTCTAGTAAAACAACAATGGCGTCCATGTTTCATTGAGAATATGAATGTTTGTTTTATTATAATATAATATCATATATGCTTTAAATCATTTATATATTGAGTTTACCTCTAACGATGCATGTCTATATTCTATTATTATTTTTCAGTCATTTTCTTTCAGTAGTTCTTTCTTCGATCTCACAGATTTTAATTGGATCTTGTATTATATTTGACCTGCATACATTATTTTTTATACATAAAAAATAAAAACTTTTACCATCCCTCATATTCCATGGGTTTCTTAAATCATTGCATACCGTCGGTGAATGTGCTGCAATTATAGTTAAAGTCTGGCTCGATTTTCAAAACGTTTGGTGTTTTAATTTCTAAATTTGTTTCAGTTGTTAAGAAAATAAAGTGTTAGTTATTCTCACACATAAGTAAAAAATCTCTTTTTTTTTTTTTTTTTTTTTGTGTTTTGTTTTTATCTTACTCAAGTGTTTCACTGCCTTATATTAAAGGGACATAAATTCTAATGGAGTGAGATTTTATGGTACCAAGTTCTGCAGATTTAGTATAATATTTCTACAAATTTCATACAATTTTTAATAGATTGAATTAGTGCACTTTATTAGAAACCATATTGATAGTAGATAAATGAAGATATAAAACATACCAACAATAATTTAAATATGTTATTTCTTTTTAAAAAAGTACATAATGGAAAAGTATTTAAAATTGTTGTATTAGGTATTGATTGCTAATTCATATTACTCCTTCCATGATTTATACCAATTTAGTCTTTTTAGCATTTTTAGTAAACACTATTATTAGATTGAAACTAAATAAAATAATGGGTATAGATGAAATAGTGTATAGTATCACTAATGCTTAAAAATATTTTATATTTAATCTATGAATCATTTTATCTATTTAATATCCAATTTTCTTTGTATTCAATTGTCTATTATATCAGATTTTCCTTCTTTCAATTTAATTTCGTGAGCAGGGTTTCAAAATTTTCCTTCACATGCACTGTGAGAATTCTTTCGAAAACTCTGTTGGAAGTAGAGTGAGAAAACAATGAGGATTTCTTTAACTTTAACTTTAATCTTTTTTTCTTTATGTAATTCTTTTTCTTTTTTGTCTTTTTTGTCTTTGTAGATTTTATATTATTTAATTTTCTAGTTTTATTGTTTTTTCTATATTTTATTTATATTATATGTGTTCTTAATGAATTATTTTATTAATTTTATAATTTTTGGATGAAATGGATTAAATGAAAATAGAAACTTATAAATTTATTTAATTTTCTGTTTTTATTTTTTATTTACATATTTTATTTCAATTATATGTATTTTCCTGTGAATTATTTCAATTGTTTTTTTGTTTTTTAAAGTGATCTATGTAGCCTTTCTTTTATGGTGTGTAAGTTCTCTAAATTTTAAAAAATAAAAATCAGAAGACCAGTGCCACGTTATTTGAAATTGCCCAAAACCCCTAAAAATTGACTGCCTCGTGAGTATTCTAGCGAAATTTCTCATTTTGGAACTAAAATTGAATAATTAAACAAGTTATTAGGATGAAATTAAAAAGGCAAAGAATTTTTGGAATATTTAGCGAAAGAGACTAAAGTTATGAGACTTGAAATGTTTTTTTCTCTTTATTTTTCTTTGATTTGATAATTTTTAACTTTTCTTTTACATTGTAGTTATAGAAAAATAATTTACTTATTGGTAAGATTAAAAATTCAAAGAGTTATAATTTTGTGTATTGTATGTTAAATGTATAAACTCATTTGATTTAACTTTGAAGCTTTTTTATTTAACAATACAATAGTTTCTTTCACATAATTAATATTTTAGTTATAGATATATTCAACTGAAAAATATAATTTTGTAAGATGCACAAAACCCAAAATACATTTGAGTTTTCCAAAACCATTTTGGATCTCCTACTCTATTCAATACAACATCTTCTACCACATTTTATTTCATACACGACACGTGTATATGAAGACATCACGAATAAATCATAAATGATTATGTGACATGATTAGTATAATATGTTATAGAAGATGTTGTATCAAATGTGTTAGAAAATCCTAACTTCTCCAAAACCCCCGAGACTCCTATATATCGTCCTAATGTGTAACATAGACAATTAATAGAACAAATGAGAATAATGACAATTGAAGCTTCTTTTTTTTGGGGTGTGATTTTTTTTTTTTTTTTTTTTGTGTTTCGAACTTCTGACATTTAACATAGAGTGGAGAGGCAATAGCAATTAAAGTTATATAGGATTAATATATAGTTTGGCATCTGAACAAGTCAAGATAGATATATAACTATTAGCTAGGCACATGCCATTTACTTTTATTTTTTCAGTAAATGTGACATTCACTTCTCATTTTGTTTTGTTTTATCAATTTTTTTTTTTTTTGTTTTATTAATTAAACTAAATGTGATATTCAGGATGGAATCAAAAATTTTAAAAAAATATATCAAAAGAAATTTGAATTCCCTCTAAAGTTTGAACTCTCGTCTTCACTCTCCAATTTCTAAATACATCTATTAGTCTATTAGTCCCTGTAGATAAGAAACTAAAATTTATTAATATTGTTGGAAAATAACTTATATTGCCTCGTTTAAGGTCTTAACTAAAATTTCTGGTTCCGTCCCTAGTGATATTGATTATTAGCATGTACAAATTTCTCAAGCATATCGCAACTTTGTATAGAGTAAATGTATGTTTGCTTATTATTATTTTTTTTTTAATGTTTAAGCAAGGTAATAAATTGTAACGGGAAATCGGATCTAATTAACTTTTGAAAAGATATATTTCTCATGTTGAAGCAAATCTCAATTGATTTAATGGATACTTCTATTATTTATATTACAAATTATGGAGTTTATTTATTCCCCTCCTGAAAAGTAAAATAAACAACAAAGGGCTAAATTTTATTTTAGCCACTTTGATAAATTATTTTTTTAAGATAAAATTGTACGGTACAATTCCGATTGAGTGTCACAATTTATATTTAAAGTATTCCTTGTTTTGAGTAAATGCATTATAATACATTTACCACGAACATATAATACTTTTAGACATAAATACTTATATCTTTTAGAACATGAGTCGGATTATACTGATTAAAGATCCGAGCAACTGGTATACAAAAGACCTACTCAACTTTTTTTGGGCCCGCCAAACTCAACTGCGATAATTTGGCCTGACCCAAACAATAGAAAAGATGCACTATGACCTGTAGGGGTATGTTTGTTTATGGATTGAGTGGGCGTGGCAAATCCGGGCGTGTAAATCATATATAGGACTTGTGAATTCAAATGATGGTGTAAATCTTATATTTTTTTTAGGATGGAATATGGTAGGATTTATAAAAAGGTACAATCATTATGCTGGAAATTGAGAGAGAGAAAGAGTAATGGAAAAAGAGAGTGAGAGTAGAATAGATATTGGATTTAAGTGGATTAAAGAATTCGAATCTCAAGTTTCACCAAAATCTCAAGATTGGATTGACACATCCTCCATCTAGACGAGTAAATCTATAAACAAACGTACCCTAGAAGAATTATTTTATTTTACAAGGCATAATAACTATGTTAAAGCAAATTCTAGGAAATAATAAAACTTTCCTTACTTGCTTAGGCTTCTTAATCTTAATCTGCATAAACGTTAATTCTCTTGTATTCAGTTACCAACCAAGTTAATTCTCTTGTATTCAGTTACCAACCAATGCTCTCATGCATTGAATTATGTCCAGTTTCTATGAGCAAATTGTCTAAGATGAAAAGTAATATTGTTGTATTATATTATCTGATAAATCACAAATTGTTAGATAATTTTCTAATACTTTATAATTTAATATCTTTTGTGTGTATTAACCCCAAAATAATTAATTTTGAAAGGTTAAAATAGGCAAATGAAAATGGGCCAAAATTTAAGGCACTTTTATAATAGTAATAATAATAATAATATGTGTATATATAGTATATTATTTATAATAGTATAGATATAGATATATAGATGTTGATATAGATATAAATATAGATATCGATATTTATAATCAAATAAATAAATACTTAAAAAATTAAATTACTTAGTTACCCTTAAATTTTAATATTATTAAGGGTATATTAGGCATCACATAAAATGGACGAAACAAAACATTCATACTTTTATAATAGGGTATAGATATACTTATTAAGGCATGTTTGATGATACATAAGAGTTGTTGGTCAAGGTGGCAAAGACATGTGTTATTGTCCTCAAGGGTGTGAGTTTGAAATTAGCTTTCGCCCCTTTTTCTTAATTTTTGTCTATATATGTGCATGTATTATTATTAATATTAATACATTGCGCCACATTTTATATAACAATATAAGGTGGTGGCCTAGTAGATAAACACCTAATTATGCGTGTAATGGCCTCATAATATATTATTAAAAAATTATACCTGTGACTATAATATATACTATGAAATAACATAAAAAAGAGGTAAAAACAGCGCAAGAGCATGGGTCAATCCCCTAACCTCCGCACGCGTCTCAAAGCGTCATACCGCTGCACCACAAACTGCTATTGTGAATTCAACCAAACAAAGACTTATATTTATCTTTAATTCCAAATTAAATAAGGGGGTGTACAATAAGTTTATTGTGTGTTGGGTGCACACAAATTTTTGCCATAAAGGAAATAGGAAGACAGTTAAAAAAATTGATATTAGTTATAAAATTTAGATGGGTTATATTTGTCTATTTCTTCCTCTCTTTAATTTCTTACCAAAATTTAAAAGAACAATTAAAAAAGAGATAGAGGGGTAGTATATATATTAATATGGATATTAAATTTTAAAAAATTAACTGAAAATATTTTCATATAAAGATTGATCTGATAAGTTGATTTTTGAAAAGGAAATCAAAAGATCAAAAAAGAGGAAAAGGAATAAAAGAGCGTCAACCCTTATTTTTCCTCAACAAGAACACAATTCCCCTCTGCATTTCCTCCGACGCTGCAAGCCATTTCGCCGCTAAATCATATGCGAGGGACTCACTAAATTATATATCATGTCATTTTTATCTCTCAGTGATACCGATACTATTGTAGCATCATAGAATCACCCATTACTCATATCCCATTATTAAAGTTCATATGTTTTAGCTTGCACCACTTATAACAATATGTTTATAATTTAAAAAAAAAAAAAAACACCAAAATATATATATATATATATATATTCATCATTTAAGTACATGTGTTTAGCCACACCTAATTAAAGAGGTTTGCCGGTTGGTGAAACTCCCCCAACCAATCTCCCTCAAAGCCGGCAACAAATTATACGGACGGCCCACCATTTAGGTTCATGCACAGGCTAAATTTATTTTTGATCTCGTAATTTTTTATTTATAGAATTTTGATCTTGAAGAAATTTAAAAATTTAATTTGATCTTGAAATTTGAGTAAGTTTTCTCAATTTGATGCATCCGGGTAATTTTTCGACTGCAATTACTGACATAAAGCATGAAATTGAGATTTTGACCTTCTCAAGTAATTGTAGGAATTCTTTTAACCCCTAATTAAATGGAAACAACATTATTTTAGCATTAATCATAATAGTTAGTAAATGTTATTGTTTTCATTAAATAAATATCGTATGATTACACATTTGTAGTTGCGATAGTCAAAATCTTGATTGCGAATTTCACGTAAGCAATTAGAACCAATTTTTTGTTCGAGTGCCTCAAATTAAAAAAATCATAAAGATGATAACTAACCCTATATTATATGCACAATGGAACTTTAAACTTTTTTTAGCGGGTATGGTTAAACTTGAAAGCAAATATTTGCACGTGACCTCAAAGTAAAAGAATCACAATTATTTTGCAAATAATTGATATAATTAAAACACAACACACCCAACAAAAAATTATCTACCTAAACCAGATGAAAAAGGAATCCAGAAAAAAAAATTGTTGAACCTCTTAGCAGCCAATTCAGATCCTCTGCTACACTACAGTTGCATCTTCTGTTACGCAGTTTTTAATATCCGACACGTGTCATCAACATAACTAAAATGAAATACAAAATAAAATACATAAATAAAACAGGTGATCTCATTACGGCAGCACTACTGCTTTGAACTGGGAGAGGAGCCATAATCCGGAAAAAGGCATCAGCGAGCTTCGGGCCGAGCCGAGCTTGAGCTGCAGTCGAAAGATGCAACCCGTCGGGCTGAAGCTGCAATCCATAAGCATCGACACATCTCACATTTGGAAGGTTAATTTCCTTTTGAGCTTTTCTTATGATATCTACATAAGGTCCTGATCCAGATGCCAATGCTACCTGCAAGACAATAATCACCAATAATTAACATATATATATATACTACCTTCATTCCGACTTAATTTGCTTGCTCTGATCGTACGGACTCGGAGAATCGGACGGACACAGAGATTTAAAAAAAAAAAAAAAAATAGTACCTTTGACTTTTTTAAAGACGGAGATTGAGGATAGAGATTGTGAGAGAATTTTTTTTTTTGAACGAACAAAGTTATTTAAGATAAACCAAAAAAGCAAGTAAGCAAATTAAATCGGAATGAAGAAAGTATATAATATCATGTGGGCTTAACATTGTTATTAAATTTAATGCCCATTTTCTAGATATATAAGAGATTCCATCAGATCAGGGATGGAGCCGTGGACTTCTGACGGTCATCCTCCAATTTTTCGACTAAACTAGTGTATATTTAGATATATATGTGAGTGGTTTGTTCTTACTTTTACTAATAAAAATTTGTATTTGTGTGAAATCACTTATTCTTAAAAGTGAGTAGTGTTTGAGACTTAAGTGACTTTGATTAGAACTTTACAATGAAGTGTTTGATAAATAAGTACTTCTATCCTCTTAAGAAAATAAAAGATAAGTAGAAGTAAGGTTGTAACTGCTTACAGCTTATGGCTAAAAACTGATTTACATAAGCAGAGACTATATATTGTAAACACTCAAAATTTACTTAAATTTTGGGAGAAGCTGAAAAGTGATTTAAAATTTTCCATTATTGCTTTTAAAGAAGTGACTAAAATTAGTGTTTGTGTAAAAATCACTTATGATTAAATGTTAGTAGTGTTTGGGAATTAAGTTATTTTGGCCAAAATTTTAAAATGGAATTAAGTTACGACTCTGAATTTTACTTTTTTAGAAATTTAGAAAATAAGAAATGAGCAGAAACACATCCCTCCTTACGCGCTAAAAATTGATTTATTTAAGTAGAAGCTATAAAATACAAACATTATTAATTAACTTAAATTTAATTAAAAGGTAAAATGTGCTTAGAACGAATTTCGCAACCCATCAAATTTCTGGACTAAACTATTAAAAAACAGATTTCGCCACCCTCAAATTTCAAAAATTTTGATACATTGTTCAAAAATATTATTTCGACCCCTGGTTAAATCCTTGCTCTGTCTAATCAGATCAGATCCAATGCACAAGTGTAATATCATACCTGGATCACAGGCAGCACAGGTGAGAGCAAATCAGATCGAACATCATTGAAAAACTTCTCCAATCTCCTCTTATACAAAACAGCATCCTCATGATTCTCCGTATCACTCTCTCCTTGATACCACAATATGGCCCGAATCAGCCCTCCGCCGCCGCGCAACGCCGCCTGAGCTCGATCCAGCAGCTGATTATAGAGGCGGCTGCCGCGCCTCCACTCACTTATATTCGTTCCTCCAATAGCACAAGGGACCAAACCGATCACACCAAGCCCAGGACGCCGTTTCAACACCGCGTGCGAAAAGGCCATCCCGGGCCCTATCCCACAAGTTTTATTATAATCTATGTCACGGTGAAGAGGCTCTCGAGCCTCTTCCCACGTGAGGCCGGCGCTCAGCCGAAGAATTTGGGCGCTAGGCCGAAATTCAGGCGGGACAATGCCATCCCAAGTGTCGTTTACGACACCTCCTCGGCCGGACATGTTGCTCTGTCCGGCGAGGATGAATATGCTCTTAGGTTGTAAGCCATTCTCAAGAGAAGAGACCAAACTAGAGTAGGCTAAAAGCATTAATAAAACTAGAGAAAACATGCCTTGGTTCTCCAGAGAGGAATGCTAGAAAGTATAGGTTTTTATATTCTTTAGAGTGACTTTTAAGGCATATTTTAATTTATTCTTGATTATAGTATTATAATAATGGGTTTGACAGGTAATATAAGGACTAATAATCAGTTAAAAAACATAAATAACGACAACATTGATGTTTTACTGACTTGACAGTTGAATGATGCTGCTTATTCTTAACTTTTGCTTCAAACAATTGTTTCTATATGGCAACTACGCCTTTAAAAACAGGTTAATTCTATACTATCCAGTCGGACTGTCTCTACAGTCCGACATGGATGAGTAGATCACCTACTAAGATAATAATATTATATAGTCGGGTAGTGCATGATTGAATGATCTAATTATTCACTTAGAAAGTATAATGAGATCAAGGACTAATATTTATTTGATCTCCATTCATTTTTTAAACGGATAGTTAGATTATCGATAGCATAGAATTTCTAAGAAAACAAGTAGAAAACACAACTACATTTGCCTAGGGACTAAGCAATTGTTTCAGTTTGGCAAATTGCTTTTCACAGCCCCATATATATAAAAACGGAAATGCTCCCTATTGCTAAAATCGGACCGATCGGTTCAACCAGTTCGTTCCTGTCCGGTTAGAGTAATATAACCGGATTCGCGGTTCGGCCAGAAATAACCGCAGAGAACTACTGAACAGGAAACCGGAAAATGGAAACCGGTCCGCAAAATAAATAAATAAATAAATAAATAAAGGAATTGCAAATCAGATCTATGAGTGGATCATCCTTTTCGCCATAACAATAGAAATCGGTGACTTCAGATTTTCTTTTTTTATCTCTTTCATCTTCTCCAAAAAATAAAAAAAGAAAAAACAAAACAAATCGGTGACAGTAGAATGGTATTGAGTAAATCTGCATCTGAAAAAACCAGATCTGTGCGATGAGGTGTGGTTTTGTGAGGGGACAGGAGATGGTTTTGGTCTCTGTAGAAAACCAGATCTTATTTAGGTTTTGTGTGTGTGAGTGAGAGAGAAAAAGATGAGAGAAATGGACAAATGTGGAAGGTGGAGGAAAGAGAGGGAGAAGTGTTTTATTATAGTCCCTCGTGTCAAATAACTTGTCAAATTTTTTATTTTGATTCGTTTCACTTAATTTTTTAAATTTATAAATGATAATTAAAAACAATAATTTTCACCCTCATAATCTTCACATTCAAAAAAATTAAAAATTTCATAAATTTTTTATTTTTTAATTTTTATGTTCGATCAACTATAACAAGTCTTTTTCTAGAATTAACCTTTGTGGAGATATTTGGATTACAAAATTAAACATATAGGGAGGTTTGTTGAGGTTTTTTCTTTCGATATATTCAGTTTTAGGTCGTGTTTGTTACCATCAATAAAGGATTAAGGGCATCTCCAATGCTATAACACCAAATTGTTGTTAATTCACGTAATTAACAAAAATTAATTATAAAAATTGAGTAACACTTATGTACATGTGATGTACAATAT
Source organism: Ajuga chamaepitys (assembly GCA_958295605.1). Taxonomy (NCBI): domain Eukaryota; kingdom Viridiplantae; phylum Streptophyta; class Magnoliopsida; order Lamiales; family Lamiaceae; genus Ajuga; species Ajuga chamaepitys. The sequence continues at coordinate 52,454,620 of OY282507.1, forward strand.
GCTTATTGTACATCACTACAATTTAACACATGGACTTCAAAAAATCACTGAAATATAATTTATAAAAAATTCGCGTCCGCGAACTGGGTCAGCGTGCGGGTTGCGCCTCTTTTTTTAAAAAAAAAAAATTCTACTGCAAGAACACAATAAATCTACTATAAGAACACAATAAGTCTACTCTGAGCATAACTATACTGTAAGAACACAATAAGTCTACTGAAAAACACAATAAGTCTACTATAAACACAAAATTACTATACTACAAGAACATAATAAGTATGCTGCAAGAACACAATAAGTCTATGTAAGTACAAAAAAAAAAATGCGGGTCACACGCGACCCGCACGTAAATTTAAATCTGGTTGTACATTAAGCACTATGGTGCATCATATGCACCCAAGTTTTTGCCATAAAAAATTGGTGTAAATATAAATACATCTCCAGCCATTCAGCACTAAATTGAAAAAAGAAATATTCTAAAAATATGTTTTTTTAATTATTACTTATAATTATCCCGTCATTAATCAAAAGAACTTCTAAAAATTAATTGATACATCTTTATTTCAAGTATAACAATGTATTTATAACAATAAAATAGTCTGAAAATAATTAAAAAATAATAATAATTTGTTGTTTTGTGAATAGTAGGTACAACTTTGTTGTCCCACTATTCACAATTGCCAAAAAGCTGTGTAATTAACACTCCTCTTGGAGAGGGGGCAGCACAGCGAATTGTTGTTTAGCACCAGTCAACTGCCCCATTGGAGATGCTCTAAGTAATCGATTTGTATATGGTTTGAGATTGAGGACAATATATTTAGGTTGGGAAGGGTTAAATCTTACACACATCTAAAGATGTAAAAACAGGCCGAGTCCTTAGGGCTGGCCCGACCCTCAAAATATTATGATTGGACCTCAATTTTACAGGCCCTTATAGCTTAAGGGCTTTTAGCCCGATCTTTTCGGTCTTCGGGCCTACTAGAACTTGGGTCGGGCTAGGATAGGACTGACCTTGAAGGCCTCTATTTATATATGTAATATAAAATATATATATATATATATAATATATAGATATATATTATATATCTTACTATATATTATATATGATATCTCATAAATAAATTTAGAGTTTCATGCAATCAATGAGTTTTCACGTTTCTTTTACTCTTCCGGCTCCAGTACTCTGAAGTTCACATTTTCTTTTATAATATTGCATTCACGTTCTCTAGTATTTCCGCTAATATTTGAATATGTATGTTGCGATTTTTAAATAAATCGTGTTGTATCATATACAATACGGTATATTTAAAAATCCCAACATATATATTAGAATACTAGTATTTTGAAAAAATTTAATAACCATTTTATTAATAAATTTAAACATCTTAATTATGAAATTTGAAAACGATAACAAATAAATTAAAATACATGAACTTAAAGTGCAGAGTCCTAGATTTTTAAAGCCCTTATAACAAGAGGTCTTTTAGCCCTGGAGCTTGGGCCGGGTAGGGCCGGGCTGGCCGGGCTAATCCTTATTAACATCTCTTTGACACATCATGAATCAAACACAATTTTCAACACCCACTTTAATCAATAACCAGTCATTTTCTAAATAACTCTTACATACATCACATTACCTTATTCACCTTTTATACTATACAAATCATTCCCTAGCTAATTCTTACATACATCACATCAATTTTTTTCACCTTTTATAGTATAAACAAGCTCCAATTCAATCTTCAACCAACAAAATAAAACACTCATTTATTTATCCCAACATCATCTTTCACTTTATTTCCAATATCCTACGGTACCTCAGCTACCCCCAAACTAAAACAAATATAAACTTAGTGTTTTTAGTATTGTTTACGAGATTTTATTTGGTATGATTTGATAAATATGATTGACGTTTAAATATGTGTGACTAATTATTGAATAATGATATTTTATTAGAACAATAGTAAAATGTGACTAAAAAAAAAATAGTATATGTTAGGTCCCACTAAATAATGGTAGTTAAAAGTTTATTTTATTATATTAAATTAATTGATAGTTATGGATCACACTATTTGAATGATATATATTTTTTTTTTAATGGTTGGTCCTACTGAATAATTAAGATTAACATGTATTATATTATATTTAGATGAATTGATAATGATGGGACCCAAAATCTTAAAACTTGCTAAATTATAAAATATTGTAATCTTACTATACGCTACTCCCTTCGTCCCGGCCTAATTGTCCAATCTTGGTCGGGCACGGAGACTAAGAAAAAATATATTTTGTGGAATCTTGACTTTTTCAAATGTTGAGATTAAAAGTAGACATTTTGAGGGTGGAGATTGTGAGAGAATTTGTCATTTATGGGCTTGGACAATTAGCTTGGAACAAACAAATATGACAAGTTGAACAATTAGGCCGGGACTAAGGGAGTACTTTATTAGTTAATTTTACAAGAATTTTACATTTTTTTTTCTAAAAAAAATGTATCTATCTCTTACACACACAAGCATACATAGATACATATATATAACAATTTATATTTTTTAGTACTCTCGCTTATTGTGTAACATTATTATTTAGTTAACCATTAAATTTGAAGGCCTAAGTTCAGGGCCCAGCAGATAGGGTAAAGCGGGCCCTTGGGCCGATAATGGGGTTAGTCAAATACCGAAAATATCCTAATTTTGGTGGGTGGAATTTCATGCATTGTTCGGTGTATTTGAAAATTCCACATCTAAATTTTAATAATTCAATCTTATGATTTTCACTTAGATTTATCTGCAAAATCTATGTATTACATAAGTATAAAAACTAATACTTCCTCTGTTTAAAAAAAAATGTCATTTTAATCTTTTTAAAAAAAATTAAGGATGAATAAAAAAACAAATATATCCCTACAGAATCTATTTAATTGGGATATGTTATTTGGAATAAGGAAATAATCAATTAAATTAAATAGGTTGCTTAGGGTATGTTTGTTTATAGATTGAGTAGGGCGTGTCAAATCCAGACATGTGAATCCAAATGATGTTGTAAGTCTCATGTTTGTTTTAGGATCGAATAAGCTAGAATTTAAAAAAATGTGCTGGAAATGGAGATAGAGTGATGGAAAGAGTGAGTATAATATGCGTGGATTTAAGTGGATTAAAATATCCTAATTTTAAGTCCTAGCCCAAACGAAAATTTGGATTGACCCATTCTTCATCTAAACGGACAAATTCATAAACAAACATGAACTTAGGATAAGATTGAAAGAATTGCGTTTTTTTCTTAAAACGACAATTTTTTTTAAAAAAATTATATTTTCTCCAAAACATTTGACGCTTTTGCACATAAGCCTAAGGCATGACTGACACATTCACACCAACACGCAAGGGGTTCTTAAAAAGACAAAAGTAAAGGTCATTACCAATCGTGAGGGTTAATTGGGTTCTGCGGTTCAGATTGGAGTTTTTTTATGGATTTCGGGTTGTCAAATTGGGGTTTCGCAAGTTTTAGGTACTTGATAAAATAATTCAATCTTGCAAGTATTTACTTTCGCGGGTATCTGGCCAAGCTGACTTAGAATGAATTTTTTTTCTAAAAACTATGTTTTTTAGAATTGAATATGCTTTTTACATCTTTAAGATTGTTGAACGATTTCCAAAACAATAAACAATTGAAATGCTAAAATTAAGTATAGATGGGTGATGGGCCTCGTGGGCCAGATTAGGGTCGTTAATTTAACTTCAAGCCCAATTCCGGTAGTTGTTATATAATTGAGCTATTAATTTCTTTTCCAACATATAGTACAATCCATTAAAAAATTTGGGCACAAATTAATAATGGTAATGAAAAGAAAATTGGTTGAAAACATTTAGGTAGTAGGTGTAATACGAATGACTTTGAAAATCGAACTTAGCGAAAATAGAATTCATCTGATCAAGTAGATACGATAAAGTGGAGACAAGTGGTTAACGCTATTTCCATAAACAAATAGCAACGTCGTTGGTGCTTGTGGTTCTATAGCAACCGTCTCTATATAACCACTCAATTCTTGCAATCGCAACACATTACTACAAGAACACCGCGAATCAAACTATATCCCAAACTCTCCTCTGGGACGAACATAGAAATAGGAATAAACAAGTTTCTATATATTCTGGCCAATATGGAGAAGCATGTGATGTGAAATGAGAATGTCAATTTACATATTTCTCTGCACCATTTCGTGAACGATTGTATATTTTCGACTTGATCAGTCGTAACAGTTAGATGGTACATCTTGATAAAAAAAGTCATGATCTTCTGGTTTAATTGCATCCTTGTTTTAATGTTCACGTCATTTCATTCACACATATTTCAATTGAACAGGTGCACGTTCTCGCTGATACTTTTTCGTCCAAAAAACACTTCTCCGTTCACACTCAAAAGTTCCAACAAGAATTACATAATTTGTTTTGCAAAAGCAATATTTTTGTTTTGCAAAACTCTCATTTAGTTTTTAAATCGGAGTGGGCCGAGTGGCCCGATCCTTGATAATTTTTTGGGCCCAAGTATTAATTAATTACATTTAAATAAAGCCCACTAAGCCTATCCTTTAGATCCAATCCAAGCCTGTTTAAGGACGGCCCACACACTATGCACATTCTTTATAACCAACCCTGATTAAGTTCTTAATTCATGAATTTGTATAATAAAGATTTTTTTTTAGAGTCTAATAAAGAATTTTACTCTCATAACCTACTATTATAATAATAATAATAATAATAATAATAATAATAATAATAATAATAATAATAATAATAATAATAAGATTGCGATTGAAAGGGTTACAAGGATAGATATACCCGAAATTACAAATAATAAATATGTTGACATGGCCGGACCTCCCATTAGTCGGGAGAGTCCGTCGCCTTGGGCCCCAAAAAATTGTAATATTTTAGGGGCCCGAAAATATTTAGGTACCTATATATAACATGTAAGTATATTTAGATGTGTTTTTTTAAACAATTAATTGATATAATTCAACAGCCAGTGTATTAATGTATGTTTTTAACAATTTAGAGACACGTTTTCGAATCTTTTCTTTGACTTTTAACTTTAATTTTTTTTTTATCTATGATAATATAAATATTTAGTGTTGCAAATGCTTCAAATTTTTATGTTTTTCTTTAAGTTTGTACTCTAGAAAAAACTTATGTGTCCATTTGGAAAATCCTTTGGTTTTTTTTTTTATTTCCTATGATAAAATAAATACAATAGATTATTGCAAATGCTTCAACTTTTTATATTTTTTTAAGTTTGTACACTAAAAAAAAAAATTATAGGCATATTTAATAAACTCGACTCAGGCCCAAATATCCCTAGGTACGGCCCTGTATGTTGATATATATATGTGTGTGTGTGTGTGTTTGTTTTCAAAGAATTGATATGCAACACAATCAAGTCGTTGAGTATTTCGTGAGCACCTGCTGATGTGTGATGATGTAATATAGGTAAAAGAACCACCAAATAAGTCGATGTTCGCAAAAAAAACACGTTATATGAATTACACGTTGCAGCTGGGATGACCGAAATCGTAATTTGGGCTCGTCAATTGGAGCTCAAACGTGTTCGAGTTCATCGAATTGAATAATTATAAATATGTTTATTTTTTATAATTAAAAATCATGCTGCAAATGATAATTAATCGAAATATCATGAGTTTTCCGATGATCAAATCTTAAGAACAAAAGAAAAATCAATATTTGTGATCAAATCGCCAACGATTGTGATGTGTATCTTATGTATGACGGTCTCATAGTGTGACAGAATACACTTTTACGGAAAAAAAGTGATACTTTTACAAATAAAAGTGAACTTTTGTAAAAGAATTGATACTTTAGAAAAAAATGATATTTTTACAAATAAATGTGATATTTTCAGTATCAAAAAAATAATACTTATATTAATAAAAGTAATATTTTTACTACAAAAGTTAAATTTTTTTTTTTCCGTCACACGGCTGTATTGCGGTGTCACACACAAATAGTGTTGGCCCAAAAAGGCTTAAGAAAGGCCAAAATCGAACCAATCTATATTCTAGTGAGACAAAAGTGATTTTATTCCATCTTGATGGATTTGATGTTTTGTTATGTTTAATTTTTCTCAACTAACATATAACTCCAAATAAAAATTCTAGTGCTAACTTAAATAAGACGAGTTTGACTTCATATGTTATTTTATATTCAATGTTTGGGTGACACATAAGTAATGTTTAGATAATAATTTGTGGTTTATGAGTATTATTCCTATGTTCCAAGACATTGATGCTTTTGCACATAAGCCTAATGAATGACTATGACATATTCACACCAACACGCAAAGGGGGCCTGGGGTTTGCTCGGGCTCCTGGGTCGGGGTGGGTTCAGATCGGAATTTTTGTGGGTTTCGAATTATTAAAGTTAAATACCCAATAAAAAAAACTCAATCTTGCGTTTACCAAGGGCAAAGGGGCACTTAAAAAAAAGTAAAGGTTATTGCTAAATATGGGGGCTGATCGGGTTCCCAAGTCGGGGTGGGTTTGGGTCGGGCTTTTGTGGTTTTCGGATTGTTAAGTTAGAAACTTGATAAAAAAACTCAAGTCTCTGTGCTACCCGCCATCGCGGGTATCTGAGCCGAAGGATGAGGTCATTTTTTTCTCAAAACTAATATTTTGGGACTGCATCTGTCTTTGAGGTTGTTGAAATATTTGAAAAATTACGTTGATTTTGTTAACTCTTTTTGTAAAAATTCCTGATTAATCTCTGCCTAAGCACTAGGCTTCCCAAGACTGGCCCCGGGGAACGTGCAATGGGTGTCGTTGCATGGGGGCCATCGGCAATGTCCCTCAATTTTTTTTCTTTTTTCTATATATATGTGTATATATAATATTTAATATTACAGTGTAGAGAATTCTTGAAGGAAATCTATTGGTGATTGAGTTGATAGTAATAAGTACCGTAATTGTATCCAAAGATAACTCTTGAAGGCACTCTCTTGGTAATTGCATTGCTAGTAAGTATCTTCATTGTAAGGAGCAGTGTTCGATGTTCGATTCCTGGTATTCTAATCTTTTCCCTTTTCATTTATATTGTCAAAATACTAAGTCATTACTTCTCTAAATATAAAAAAACTAAAATTTCCACACATAATTTATCCATTTAGTTTTTCCCATTTTCTTTGTTTAAATTGTAAAAAAAAAAAATACTAAATTACTCATTCTCTAAATGTAGTAAAACCACTATATGTAATTCCCTCGATTTAGTTTTTCACAACTAGCAACAATTAGAAAGAAAAGAAAAAAGATACCCTTTTTCATATTAATTGACGTTTTACGATGTTCTTCTTTTTTCCAATTAATTGACGTTTTACATATTTTTCACTAATTCTACCAATTTTCTTCCTGGACTCAACCCTAAAATATCTCTGATTTTCAATCTATCAGAGATATTTTGATTTGGTCGAATTTTTAGCTGAGGGTATATCTGTCAAAATATTCAATACTTAATTCTTTTTTTTTCATCCTAATACGTCAATTAATATGACACGAAAGAAGTACATTCTCCTCTTAAGTAGACAACCAGCACAACAGGGAAATAGAAAAAAATTAAGAGCATTCTCCACTTGATAATTGATGGAACTAGAAAGAAAGTGGAACTAGTTTTTAAAGTTATTTGACCATTTGATGGAATGGAGACGTTTATATTAAAACATATTTTTTTCTTATTATTTTATTTCTATATAACACTAGTATTATTCCGCTACGATGACGGAAGTTTGATTACAGTGTAATACAATAGAAATTACATAAACACCGTTCTTTTGGCTTACACACACACATATATATATATATATATATATATATATTCAGTTAATAAAATTGTTCATATAAATTAATTTGAATATTCCTTATAAATAAGGGCTTAATTTTCTTTTCGCAGAGGACCTCCCTCGTGAGGCTCACTATGACCGCCGATGTCTTTTTACAAGTTTTTCCTATCCAACTATGTTTAATCTCGTCTAAGTTCTAACTAGTCGCAAGATTCTAGTCTATCGTTTAACTAGTGTCTAATCATTTTGACAATATTAAAACTAAAAATAAAAGAAATGAAGGTAGTATATACTTATCCACCTCCTTAAATATTTAATGATATTGAAACTACTTTAGGAAAACGACCATTAAACTACATGAAGATGATTGAAAATGAAATCCAATCTTTTCCATAATTAATTTATTATGGGACAATAATAAATTTTTTTATGCTCAAATTTTTCTTTTTTAATTTCTTTTTAGGAAAAAATTTAATAAATTGTTGAATTGTTGACTTTTGGGCATAGCTAGGTGTGGTAAAGGAGTTACAAGTACTTATCATAACCTAAGGTTTCGGCGGCAATTTATTTGATGTGATACTTTCCCACTTCTGTAATCACATAAATACGGAAATTCCATACACGTAAGTATTAGTGCTGTTAACGAACTGAGTCGAGTCGAGCTTTAGATAATGTGAGTGATGTTTATTAAATTTTAAAGTGAATTGAGCTTGCAGTGAGCTTGTTAATTTGGTGTTCGTTAATGTCCGCGTTGTGAGCGGTTCGATATTAACGAACATTAAGTTTATTAACAATTTGTGTTCGTAAACGCGGATATTAGATGTTATTCTAATTTTGAGAAAAATCTTGGATTTTATTTTTTCTACAATGATTCGTGGGCATTTTAAATAAATGAGTTACATAAATAATATAAAATTATTATTATTATATACGAGCCCACAAATATTCACGAGCTAGACGAACTATTCAACGTTCAAACTATGTTTACTACTTAACGAACATAAATATATGTGTGTGAACGAGCGTTAGATCGAGCTCGAATACGAGTTTTTTGCTGAACGTTATGATTGCAAATATAACGGTGTCAATACAAATAGTACGTGCTTGCACGTCACATGAATCATGAACATGTGATATGTGACATGCATATCTTTAAAACAAAAATTATATTAGGTATTAATTATTTTATATATGTCACATGTCACATATCATACGGTGTACGTGCAGTATCGTTAAGGTGTCATAGTGTTGTTAATTAATTACATATCAACATTCATTCTCTTTAAGATCAATCATTTATCAAGAATTTAGATGTAAAGTCTTGTTTAAATCATCATTTATATTTTCATTTATGATTATTAATATTGTTCAACCATATTAAATCAAGGAATGTCTAATTAAACCAAAGATTGACTCAATAATAATAATAAATTAATAGGAAAAAACTTTTATTTATGGCCAACAAAAGCTGCCCAGGATGTAAAATGTAAATAAGCGAATCGGCCGGAAAAACACACGTATTTGTCACATGATACTAACTTTTGGACGATTTTAATTGAGTTGGTATTGGCGCTAATGTATTTTTGGGACAAAACAAACGAGCGAAAAATTATATGATGAGAAGTGATCACGGAACATAATTACATGCAATTTTCCAGCCAACTTACTTACTGATAACGGAAATTAATCGAAACGCAAGTAGTTCATTTAATTATAAAATGAAATTGAGGAACAATAAATTTTAAGACGAAATTCGAGCCAGTTAACCAACTTTGATTACTAATAAATACAGAAAAGCTATATAAATTATAAAATGTCAATTGTCATGCTATTTTCATTTTTTTTAGTGTTTTTTTTTTATAGTGTATTTAGTGTTGTTATTGAAAGACGACAAATAAAAATGATTAGTTTTAGAAATTAAAACTAAGTAAGTAAAAAATAGAAATAATTAATTTGATACCCCTTTAACAAGAAAAATCCAACCACTAATTTTTCTAATGAAAGGGCAAATGCATGCGTCTTATCTTCCTTGTTCTTCAAAAAGGCATGGGGCAAATGAATTACTTCCTCAGTCGAGACGGATCGAAAAGGCAAAAGTAGACAGCTTTAAGCGGAACGAACACAGTATAATTTTAGGATAAAAAAAAAGAAAGTATATATAGAGGTGGAAATTAAATTATGCTACTCTGATTCGAGATGATTATTTGTTAAAAACTCGTTTAAATTAAGTTTGGGTAAAAATATTGAACAAGTTTCAGCATACTTTTATAGGTAGTAAAATCCAAAGCTCGACTAGAGTTCGATAAGTCAAAATATTAAAACAATTGTGAAAATGTTATTCGAGCTCGCTCCATTTAACCTCGTTCAAGCTCGATTCTATTAATGTTTAAATAAGTTCAAATATAACATTGGAAGCACGATAATATTTCAAACAAATTTGAATGTATTAACAGTATATTCGACTCAATTCGATTTATTTACCACCTTTAAGTATAGAAGATTAGGGGTGGCAATTAAGGTTGCACATCTTGGTGAACCAAGATACGTTGGCCCATTCTGATAGGATGAGCCGAACGACCCAATATATAGGTCGGGCTGGATTTCGGGAAAAATAAATTATAAATGAAATGTTAATACATTACATTAGTGTCATTTTTACGAACTAGCTTATTAGCTTACTAACGAACTTTTTTTGTTTGAGATGGAGCCTTCTAGCGAACTTGTTCTCGAATTAACGAGCTGAATATTATCAATCTTGTATTTTGATCATTGGTTATAACAAGCAACTTAAATAAGCTCGATCAAGCTTTTATTGAATCGAGATTCAAATAACTTACGAACAATTAATTTAGTTACATCCTTAGCTTCAAGCACCGACAAACCCAAACACACGTCTCCCTATAACTCATTATAGTACACTGTATACATATAATATACTAAATTATTAAATATACAAATTTTTATATTATCAATGTCCAGTCCAGGACAATACCATAACCTATAAGCTGGTAAAATCGGCATAATCTAATAAGTGAATTCAAGCAATTTTATATTTTAAAAGGATTGAGTTATATGAATTTAAGCACGAATTATTATTAAACTCAACAGACTCAACTTAATGGGTCATAAATCTAACAGACTGAGAATAAGTTAAAAATTCGTAACACATTTAAGAGAATGCCTCGAGCTTCGCTCACTAATTTTTTAGTTCCATGAAATTTTATCCCTGTCCACCTCATATATAGTACAAGTTAGACGGCCTGAACTAGATAGGGTTGGAACGCTCCAATTATCACCTCCGAGTATACTTGTGTTGGGATGTAGTGGCATGTATCACGTCCGTTGTCGCACATTCTAAGATGGTACATCCACTTAAATAGTAAATGTATTTTCATTTAAGAAATTTTGTAGGATATGACGTGTATTGAACATTGTAAAAAATTATGTAGATAATAGGGTGGAGATGCCGAAGAATGGATCATCCGACAATAAAATGAAATATATTGCGGATGCACCATCCCCCATTTCGACGGGGACAACCCACTTTTTAATAATACTAAAACAAAAATGGGGACCACTTAAAAACTTTGTTGCAAGAATCATGAATTAGCTTTAACTAGTCACCGTCTATACGTAAAACTCTGCAATAAATTTTTATTGATCTCCTATATTATTTTTTTCAATTCATTCTCATCTAATCACATCTATGTCTCGCTTATCTCAACTAGTACTTAGTCCCAATTTATTGTGCAACCAGCCACTACAACAAAAAAATGTCTTTGTTGCGAGGTCTCTAATAAAAAATATACTTATGACAACTTGTCATCACAAAACGTTTTACAAATTATATGATGCCATTTTTAACTTCTTACATAACTAGTTATTTAAAAATTATATGGTTCGTCGTCTCAAATACTATATTTGTGACTAAGTTATTGAAAGGACTAATTAATGACAACATATTTTTTTTAATAATATAATCGCGACAAATAATTATTATTTAAGACAACTTTTTATCGTCACAACATACCATTCTTTCTTATAGTGTCTCTGCAAATTTTTACAACGTTGCTTAAAATACATTATCTCCGGTGATATTAATTTTAATGAAGTGTTCTTTATTCTAGTAATTACCCTTTCTTTCTGTTTTTTTTTTCTAAGACTAACGTACATTAATGATCACTTGCAATAACTAATTATAGAATGTGGCTTTGAGAATTTTACACCTTATTCGGATTCTTTGTTCAATGTGCAGGTAGTCACGAAGTAAAATGATTTGTTTGATTATTGTGGTGTGTTGGTTGTCGAGCTTCGCTCTTTGAAGGAGTGGATTGCAGTGTTCCATATAAATCGTCGCTGCAATTCAGGTAATTACATTTTAGGCAAGGACAAATCTAGAAATATTTTCAGACAGATCAAAATTCTTTTAAGTATAATATTGCAGAATATTGAGATAAATTTCATACTGTAATTAAAAGGGGTGAACTTTCAAGAAGAGGGACGAATTCTTATAATTAAAAAGGTATTAATAAAAATTATTAGATAAAATTACATATAAATTTATTTTATTTTGAAAAGTATCACTTTCTTTTCCAAAGGTATCATTTTTTGCTTGTTAAAGTTTAAATATTACTCCCACGGTTTCTTTTTAATTGACATTTTAAAATCATCTGTAGGAATTAAGGATGAGATGGATTGACAAATATATCTCTCGATAATCTCATTATCTCTCACTAATCCCTAAAACCAGGTTCTCAATATTTATCCTTAGATACCATAGTGGAAAATTAAGAGATTTTTAGAATTTAGACACTACAAAAATATTCAAATTAAAGATCGAAATTAGTAATGAATAATATTGGTTACTAAATATAAAGAGAATAGTAATGGAAGATGGAAAAAAATCACTAGTATGTGATTAGTGACGAAATAACAATCGAATATTAAAGACAAATATCACATGATTAGAGACTGATTTTTTTCTTCTGTAATTCAATATTTTCTTGTAATGAGATAGGAATAAAATAGGAAAAATAATAAAAAGAAATAATAAAACGATAGATAATTAGAAAAAATCTCAATAAATTAAAACGATAATTAAAATGAAATGGACTGAGTATTTTTTTTTCAAAAACTGTAAAATGTTTTTTAAGGAAAAGTACAATTTCTTAAGACCATCGTGTAAAGGGAATATCCATTATAGATAAACAAAAAAAAAATTAAAAAAAAAAATTAAATACAGTAGAGGTAATAAATAAATTAAACATCGTAGAAATAAATAACACAGATGTGGGCACACATTGATAGTCAATGCAGGAATCAGTTGTTTCACATTAAAGCACACAACCAACTTATGATAATATTAAATTGGTAAACCGCAAGGTGTAATTTAGAGTGAATATTACGATTTATACTTAATGGTATCACATGTGTCGGAACAGGTGATACTTTTAAACATAATTTGTAATACTTTTTAACCATGATACATTTACCAAGATTATGTAGACTCATGACTCGTTGCACGGATATAAGATCCGTATAATTGATGCACAGGAGACCTTTCCTATTAAATTGCTTTTTTTCTGAAAGGAAGAAAAAAAAAAAAAAAAAAAAAAAACTGAGTTATTAATATGGCACAAAAATGGAGGAAAGATTGATCTGTAGATCTCCTTTTCCAATTCACTTTAGGATGAAATCTTAATAGAGGAAGTTAAATTTTATTATACTTCATACATAATGGGCAACTTAGGGATGGATCTGGATCCGGTGCAGTTACTGCACCGGTCCAGTGCAAATATCTCTCTTTCTCTTTCACGTACACACACAACACTCTATCACACCCACTTGCATATACTACACGCTCTCTCTTTCTTTATCTCTCACACACTGTGCACTGGATTCGGTGCAGTTACAGCACCGGATCCAAATCCCTTAGGGATGGGTTTTGGTCACCGTAAAAAACGGGTTATGATTTGTCGGGTCGGATACCGATAATATTGGGCACACAATATTAAAAATCGATCATGTGGGTTCTTGCTCGTGCGGATCGGATCGATTTTTCTTAAGATAATTTTTTAGGATTGAATATGTTTTTTTTTTCTTTAAAAGAAATGTACAAGATTCTCAACTTAAAAAGGAGAAATCTGGTTCAATCGAAACAGATGGATTGACAAAAGTAAAAGAAAAACGTGTCAAACAATGCCCAACACTATTACAATCTCTAGATATATAAAAAATTGTGTAAAAGTTATGCTCATACATGAGCCTCTTAATCTAAACCACAATAATTCCACAATAATTTAAAGAATCCACTTGTTCGTGACTGCATGCATAACAAACAAAAAATCTGTAAAGCCGCGCACCTTCATAGCCGAAAAATTCATAGGAAATTGGAGATCAGAGGCCTCTTGGAAGACCATCTAAAAACAGAGATTGAATGCCACACAAGGTGTAGAAAGATGCACAAAGGCAGAGAAAAATATCCGAGGAGAGGAAAGCAAACAAAAAACAAGACAAAACGAAATCAAAATAATAAATCAATTAATATCCCCATGAAAATATCCCCAATCCTTGGTTGGAGAATGAGGGAAGAAGGAGGAAGAGATCTAGATGGAAGTGATTTTTTTGGTTGGAGGCTGGGATTTTTTTTTTTGAAAAATGTATTAATGTTTATACTTACTATTATATGTTTTTGCTTCTTTGAGACCGGTACAAGATCTGAAAATTATGTTTAATTTTATTAAAATAGAGGCCCGAAAAAAATCTAACCCTACCCAGTGCCCATGAAAAGCCCACCCATGATGTGTATGGAGTTTCATGTGTATACGCGGCACCAATCGCATAATTAGCTCGAATTCGAATAATAATAATAACAACAACAACAACAATAATAATAATAATAATAATAATAATAATAATAATAATAATAATAATAATAATAATAATAATAATAATAATAGGGTACTTGAGATTTCTAGTTATCCATATTATTTGTTCAAACAGAACCGTATTAGAAAAGGAAAAAATGTTCATCTACTTGGTTATTTTGTTTAAATTTTTTTAGTGATCTAATCACATACTTTTTGAAGTTTGATAATATATAGTACAGAAAGTGAAAAAATAATAATATAATTTTGGTAAACTAAAGTAATACTACTTCCGTCTGGCTTTAATTTTCCTACTTTTCTTTTTGGTTTGTCACAACTTAATTTGTCAATTCATAAATGACAAATTTCTCTCACAATTTCCACCCTCAAAATTTCCACCTTCAATCTCCACCTTTAATAAGGCTAAAGATTTCATAAAATTGATTTTTTTTTTTAACCTCCGTGCCGAATTAAAGTAGAAAAGTTAAGCGAGGACGGTGGAAAGTACAATATTACAACTAATCTACTCAATATATGATGGTTTAGTTCAATTACGTAATTTTCATTTGGTAAATTAGAAACAAACTTAATATTATATAATAATTAGTTTCGATTGAATTTCAATGTATTTTGTATAATTTGAATCTATCTATTAGACAAAAATAAAAAATCTCTGCTTGATAAAATTTTATGCGTCGGACACAATTAGAACAACATAGTTGGAACGAAAAATCCAAAGTGCAAACCAGCTTACACCATGCGCAGAACAACGTAGTAGGAACGAAAAATCCAAAGTGCAAACCAGCTTACACCGTGCAGAGTGCACACCACATCTATAAATACTCGTTATTAAGTTGTAGGGAAGAAAATTAGCTCAAAATACTCAATACTTTACTCGAGATTGTTAATTAAAACTCGTTTAAACTATGTTTGATTAAATATATCAAATAAACTTGAACATGTTTTATGTTTCATAAAATCAAAAGCTCCACTTAAATTCGTGATCGATAAGTTAAAAATGTCAAAATAAGTGTAAAAATATCAAGCTACTTGAGCTTGACTTGTATTCGACTCGATTAAAACTTAATTTAGTTATTAATCAAAGAAGCTCAAATATAATATGAAAAGCTCGATAATATTTTAAAAAAGTTTGAACAACACCATGTTCAACTTTACCCGACACATTTAGAGCCTTACTAAATTGCCATAAAACCTTTTGGGTTTTATTATTCTATAATCCAATTACTATAAAATAAAATCATCATTAATTAAAAATTCTGTTATTCTGGTCGAACTATCACATTACTATTTCTAAAAATGTCACGTAATACAAGTATTGATGTAAGTGCTGAAATACTATGCAGTATAAAGATCTGCAAGTTTCACAATACTACAATACTACTCGATACTAGATTCGTGATCGTTCGTCAATAATCGTGTTTGTATTTAGTAATCGTCAAAGTTCTGCAAGTTTCACAATACTACAATACTACTCGATACTAGATTCGTGATCGTTCGTCAATAATCGTGTTTGTATTTAGTAATCGTCAAAGTTCGTCTCGAACTTCATAAGTAAAAAATACTAAAAGAAGTATAAAATGTCAATTACCCAATATCGACTCGTGTTCAACTCGATACCTCGTTCAAACTGAATTCAGTTAATAATCAAACACGCTCAGTATAATATTATAAGTACGATAATAACTAAAAAAACTTGAACAACAGTACGTTCGACTGCACTGAACCATTTACGGTCCTGTTTGGATTTTCCACATCCACTATTTGAACAGAAACCCACAGTTAAGTAATCATTAATTACTAAATTATTTTTGCAATCATATGTGATAATAATTCAATATTCTTACAACAGTGTTTTGCAATGAATACAGTAAAAAGTAAGCACCGGATACACAGTTGCTATGAACTAAAATATAAACTGAATAAATCGAATAAAAATAACTAAATCGCAGTTTTATTCATCGGAAATTAGTGAGAAAATTGAATTATAAAAGTCAAATTGATGAAGAAAATATAAACTAATTACGAGAGGAAATATAAACTGAATAAATCGGAAAAAATTCAACTAAATCGAAATTTTATTGATCGGAAATTAGTGAGAAAATTGAATTATAAACATCAAATCCGAAGAAAATACAAACTAATTACCGACTGCAAGTAATTTCTGAGCCAATCCATGCCTTATCGCGAGGCACCATTTGTCCCTGCGCCATAACAATCGATTTATAGATCTCCACAATCATCCTCTCGTCATACTCCTTCACCGGCCGCATTCCGAATCCGGCGACGCCGTCGCCGGAATATCCGCTTCCGATCATCGGCGAGTTCGCGATTTTCATCATCATGCTAACATACGCATCTCGGAAACCGAGCAGCAGTTTCTTCGGCGAGAAGCGGAGCCTAAATTTCAGTTTAATCCGCCAGAAACGCCGCCGTTTAGAGGAGGTACCGGCTAATTGAACAACGCGCGTTTTTTTCCGGCCGGCGGCGTTGAGGCGCTCGTAGCCTTTCCGCCGCCAGTAGCCTTTGATTCCTTTGTATACGGTGGCGGAAACGCCTTCCATTGAAATTGAAATGAAATTGAGAGGAAATTGTTAGTGATAAATAGCGGTGGGGAGAAATGGGGATTTCATGTTGAGAGAGAAATGCAGAAACAGGTGGGAGATTGGGGAGAAAGGAGGTGGAGTGGTGAGAATATTAATATAGGGAGGGTGCAATTAATGCTGAGTTGCTTGAAGATGGTATAAATATCGTATAAATTTGTGTTTGCAGGTTAGGACGCGTTTGGTTGGCGAAAACTTTAGTGGGATTGTGTAATGCGAGTGAATGGAAAACTCCCGGTTTTAAAGTTGACTTTAATTACGTAAACTCACAATCTTTTTGTCAATTCTTGCTTTTACTCCTTACGGGATATTTGTTTTCGGGTGTTTACTTTCGAATGTTGTATGTATTATCCTTATTTTATACTGCACTAGATGTTTGTCCGTGCGATGCACGGGACAAAATATTCTATTACATTAATAATATGTGTTAATATTGCTACCAGTCATTATAAAACATATATAAGTCATTATACATGTGTGTATATATTTTACTATATTTTATGTATTAAAATTAAGTAAATATTAATTTTTTTTTTTCTTTTTATGTAAGCAATACGAATTTTAAACCCAATTTCACAAAAAAGTGAAATAAGTTATTTGAACTTTGATAGTATGCCATATTTTTTTCTGACATGAAATAAGTTATTCGAAATAAATACCCATAGAGTGTGTTTGCTTAAGGTTGGGGAATGCTGAGCCAAACTTGGCTGAAACAGTTAATAAGTGTACTTCATTGAAATTTGGTCTCCAAATCTACTGAGAAAAATTATAAGCAAACATACCCATATTTTTTTTCTGACATACATTTTTTGTATAATTGACCAATGTAAATCCAACAAATTTATTACATGCAATATGGATGTCTATTTGAATATCGTGAATGATGATTAATTTGATATATTTTTCATCAAGAATTAAATTGATATGAAAAGTTACAAACATTCAAATTTTAAGTTATAAAGAAAAAGAATTGAAGAGAGAATTTTATTGATTGGTACGTCCAATTCTTCTTTTTCCTTTTAAAAAAAAAAAAAAAACAACTCCTACAGTCTATATGACTGACACGTAGTTTTCTTGATAGAGGACTTATATAGATGACATGTGTGTTCCTCTTACTGTAATAGTATAGAGGATTTTTTTTTTTACAATTTTTGTTAAAAACAAAATTTATAGAAATAACCACATATTAAAAAATATTATAATGAAACAATCAATATTATAAATTTAAGAATCAGATTATTTTTTTAGTATAAAATTAATAATTTAAATACTTGTGGCTCAAACCCATAAAAATAATTTAATTATGTACATATTACAAAACTAAGCAAATAATTCAATACTAAAAAAAATTATAATTCATATGTTAAGTCTAATATTTTGTTCTTAAGTAATTGATTTTTATATATTTAATATGCGTGTCAAACTAAAGATCCCAGCAAGAAGATTAATTTAATATACTATTTGTAGAATATAGATTAGGAACGAAAAAGTTATGTGCAATTTAAATTATAGTTGGAAATATCAAAATAAAATGGTTCTTTTTTTTTTTTTTTTCCTTTTATTTAAAGCCTAGAATTAAGGTGGTGGAGACACATCACCCTAAACTATCCTACTTTTATATTAAGTAGGGATATGGATGATTCATTTCTCTACATTCATACTCTATTATTAATACATTTTTTACAATTTTTAATATACATTTTTCAAATTTCAATACATATTCGACCCTACTATACCCTTAAACTAAAATACCTTTTTGGATGTCTCGTCCGTGGATGTGTCTCATCGGACGTGGCACATGCCACTATATCCCAAGCCAAGTATCCTCTTAGGGAAAAATGGAGAAATTCTATGCAACCTAGTCGGGGGTAGTATTTGATTGGGTGATCTGATTATCCATCTAAAAAATGTGTGAAAATCGAAGAAAAATTAATTATTGAGCTTAATTCACTTTTTAAGTGAATAGTTGGATCACCTAATCAGGCACTACCTGACTGGGTAGCATAGACGTAGCCGGAAAAGTGGGTGGAAATGTCCCATATATTTTCAATATATATAAAAAGTACCTTTTAACTTTTTATGAATTGAAACTACCTGTTTCAATGTTGATCTTGGGGTGTTTGCAATTGCTTTTTTCAAGTGATTTTCGGTTTAAAACTTGAGAAAATATGTTTTGAAGTGTTTGAGAAAATAGTTTTAACTATAATAAAAGTGATTTTAGTCTAAAAGCTAAAAGTAGAAAATAATTGTTTTTCTTCAACTTTTTGGTATTTTGGTAAATAAATAGAAGTTTTTTCTTTCATTCATAAGTTATTTGACCTAAATCACTTTTTATTCTCAAACACTACATACTTTTGATTTTAAACAATTTTACCACAATCTCTACTTTTAATCACTTCTTCTAAAATTAAAGCGAAAGAAAATACCCCCTTAATAACTTGTTTTGAGAATTGATTGTAGATCAGTTGTTAGAGCAGCTTGTAATTTAACTACACCTCGACCAGGACTTGTACTCAAAAGAGAAAGTTGACTTAATTGCGTTAAGTTAGAATTTCTTTTTTATCTTTAGTGCTGAGGTTCCGTTTACTTTAAAGAAAAATGATAGAGTTTTTATCCAATGTATTGAATAATTATATCGGATAAGGATACTATTATGAAAAGTTCCAAAGTGGATAAGGATATTATTTTTATGGAAAAGTTCTAATGTTTACTTATCAATATCGATGTTTACTTGAACGCACAACTATTTAGGTTAAAAGGACTTTTTATAAAAAAGTAAATTTTGTGTGTGACCGTGACACAGATCGTATGATCAAGAATAATTTTATTTTTTGAATAAGGTCGGGACTTGGATATGAGTATTGGGTCATTAACTTAGTCATAAATTAGACCCATGATCCTGTGACCAGCACACACAAGTTTTGTCTTTATTAAAATGCCTATGTTGATATACAAAAGGATATCCAGAGTTGTGTTCATTATCCCAGGGAAGGGGTGGATAGTTATCCACTAAGTTATCTAGTTTTTCGACTTTTATCCCGAATCATATGGATAACCCGCTTAATTATATCTAATAAAGTAAACGTGAAGTAGTTCTAGATAAAGAGAGCATATCCTAGATTATACAGCCAATAAACGGGGTTGAGAAAGTTAATGAAGATACACTGTATGATTTCAATATTTATGAAAATAAACGTTAACTTTTTACTTTATCAAAATATCTTATATGTTAAAATATAATATGACCGACTGTAGCAAATAAGTCAACAAGTCACAAGATGATGTCAGTCATAAGATGACACAGTATCTATTTATATTTATAACTTATAATATGTATTATAAAATATACAAAAACATCAAGAATAAATATATCCCTAAAAAGGAAATAATTTAAATATATATATATATATATATTATATATAAATGATAACTACATCTACATAATATTTAAAAATCTTTTGCTTTAAAATTGAAAATCCATAATTTTATATATAAATTAATTTTTAAAATCTGTGAAATTATTTTAGAAATATTAAAGTTATTTGAAACATGGAAAATTATTTTAATCTTATATCATTTTAAAATATATAACTACTGTAAAAATATATATTTAAAAAAAAAATAAAAAAAAAAAAAAAAAAAAAAAAAGGTATGTGTAAGTTAGGACGCGTTTGGTAGGCGAAAAGTTTAGCCAGGAACACATATAATGCAAATGGGATGGAAAAACTACCCATATTAATGTTGACCTAATTACGTAAAGTTCACCTTTTCTTCGTAAGCTTTAATATGTGATAGAGAGATATTTACCATCTCTAATCTAAAAAAACAGAAAAACAAAATAAATGAGCTGAGCCGAGTCGAGCAAAACCGAACATAACGTATTAAAGGAAAATTGGTGTATATAGTCTCTTCCCTATCTTATATTATGATTTTGTCATCTTTGTAATTATACTATAATTTTCTTTTTAAAATGGGGAGGTCTCTTGTGCACCAGTTATACGGATCTTAGATCCGTGCAATTCAGGTCATGGGTCAAATATGTTATTAATTATGCCTAAATGTATTACCTATGATGAGTAACAGTAATGGTGAAAAGGCAATACTTTTTATGCTTAATGATATTACATGTTCTGAATATATCTACCTAAAACATGCAATAGTGATACCCAGATTGCACCGTGCAACTGGTGCACATGAGACTTTAACTTTTAAAATACAAATCTAATCTTCTTTGGTAATACTATCCTTACTATTAATTAAGCTAATTACGAGGAATTCTAGGGTGCACCTATAAAACTCACCTACTATAGAAGGTTAATGACTTGCAATATTATATGGTCTTTTAATATTTTACATTATGGGCTTGGATTTCGGGTTGTAGGCTTAAATTGTGTTCTAAACTGTTTTAAGTTTGAAATGATAATTATTATAATTCATTTATCAAATTACTTTAAACAGTTGAAATTTTGTAGTAGTTTATTAATATTTATTTCATAATTGAGAAAGTAGTCGGAGTTAATAATATATCTTAAAGTTCAAGAATTTAGTTAAATAAAATAAATACACCAAAAATTCATTCCTCCTTAATATAAATAAATAAATCGTCTAAATTAATATGATTTTTTTATATTAAGAAAAATTACGTATTAATAAGAAAAATATTGCACCTTTAAAAATCAAAATCTTTTAAATCTCCTCAAAGAATATATGTTTTATTTTTTTATTTTTTTTTGTTAATGAATGATCACATTTTTATAACAAATAAATAAAACCATTCTTTATGTGATTTTTTACCCATAGGATAAAAAAGGGTTTAAGATTTTTTTGAAAATTTTCCATCACTAGTCAAGCACACGTTGACTCAACCTATTTCAATCCTAGGAAAAATTGAAATAAAATTATTTTTTATCATAACCTACAATTTCAATTGTTTTACACTAAAAATTCAATTGATTTAAAGTAAACGCATTCAGTTTAAAAATAAATAAATTAATATATTAATAATTTTATCGATTTTAGCCGACCCAATTAGTTTAAAAAACTTACATCTAAATACATATATATTATGTATCTATAAAAAAGTATAAAGTATTAAAAAATAGAAAGATATTAACAGAAAATATTTTTTTTTTTTTAAAAAGGAAAAAAGTTGGACAAGGATGGAGACATTGCGTTTGTAGGGGGGAGGTGGAAGAGGAGGGGTGGGGGATTATGTGGGTGAAGTCCTGAGGAGTAATTAGGGCCGAACTTCAAATCAAGCTACTCGATATATACTCGATTTGAGATCGTATATTAGAAACTCATTTGAATTATGTTCGATTAAAGATATCAGACAAACTTAAACATACTCTTATGTTTGATAATATCTTAAGCTCGACACGAGCTCGCTAAGTCAAAGATATTAAAACAAGTGTAAATATGTCAAACTATTCGAACTCGACTCGATTCTTTTAATAATCAAACAAGCGCAAACATTATACCAAAAGCTCGAAAACATTTCAAACAAACTTGAACAACTTTATGTTTGACTTGACTCGACTCATTTACAACCTAGAAGTAATTGGTAACCTGTTCTTCAGGTAGTAAGTTGCTAGATCGAATGATCCTCATTAATAATTGAACATCTGACGGATCTTTAAAGCTCTCCCTAATTATATTAACTAACCTAATGAAACCCAATAAACCTAATTAGAAAACCCAATACTCCCCCCTCAAACCCAAACCCAAGTCTAACCAATCTGAACTCTCTATTACAGTAGGCGTTCCATCCTCTATTACATCCAATTCACTACGTGACACATATGAATTTGTGACTTTATACCATACACGTATCGGTTGGTGAATATGGTGAAATACAAAATGTAAGACCAAATGTAACAGAGGATCTTATGGGACGTCTAACTTCCCCCAAAAATATTCCATATGTGTATCACTGCAAATATGTCACGATTCGTGATAATAAAATTACTTTTTCTTGATAAAAAGTAAACATAAATTATAATATTAATACAGATTGCAACGTATACATAATGTGCAGGAGACTTGCCGTCTTACTCAACATATTCTAGTATAATTTTGTATATTAGGAAGATTCAACACTCAACTTATAAAAAAAATAAAATGATGCAATAGAAGTGGGTCAAATAATAATTGTATTTTCCGAATCTTGGTGCAGAAATAAAATAGTATATCAGTATTAACACAGTTGTCATTGATTATCCGGCAGGAGACATTCAACGTGCAACTGCATGTGTTATTATTTTTTTTATCCTCCTCATTTATCGCTTCCCCTATATTTAAAAATTATTAAATTTACATATAATTATGTAGATGTAGAAAATTATATTAATATTATGCTGAAGATGTATCACGATTTATCCTCCTTATTTATCGTTTTTTCTAAAAATATTACATGTGATGGACAAGGACGGAGGCAGAGGGGGGCCAAAGGGGTCCTTGGGCCCCCTCAATTTTTTTAAAAATATATATTTTATATATGTATTAGTATTTATTTTTTTAAAAATAGTTAATTTTAGAGAAAATTATTTAGATTACTCTAGCTATTTTTATATCACTTTATTTGATATTTATCTACTAGTGTGTATATATACAATACAATTATCAAACGCATTCAAATACATATATACCTCTATGTAGAAATTGATTCTTTATAAGTAATAAGTTATGACATTTTCTAATATAAAACACCAAATGTAATGTATTGAGTTTAAGGGGTTCAGAAAAGTCTCGTAAAATGAAGCTTAAAGAAAATTTAGACAATTTTATACTTAAAGTTTTACAAAAGAACCATTTTATATTCGCCTTTACCATTTATCTTCATTATATAATTATAAGGGGTGAGCAAAATTTGATTTAAACCGAATTAAATTATTTCGATTCATCCGAATACCAAACTGACCGAACAGTTGGTTGAAGTTCGTTTTTTTAAATAATAGTTTGAATTTTTTATTCGGTATGATTTTCGATTTTACTAATTAAATTCGGTTCATAAGCGAATAGAATTTTGCTCACTTCTAATATAATACTATAATTGGGCCCACCTAGTCGAATTTCCTGGCTCCGTCACTGTTGATGGATAAAGGTATTATGCTAAACATGTATTACGATTTATATTTAATGGTATTGTAATACATTTCCCAAGATAAACGATACCTAATCTAATTTATATCGTGCAACTGTTTCACATGAGACTTAGTCATTACGTGGATACAGGTAACTATATTATTGTTATATATGGACCACATACCGTGGAGATTATCACTCGGATACATAATGCCACGTTGAATCTGGTAACCACTCGTGCAGATTTCATAGATTGTTATGTTCATGTATTAGCATTATTTGTGGGGTGGGTTCGGATCGGATTTAGGTTGTCATGTCAAGTATTTGTACATTAGGTACCTAATATTTCACCCGATCTTGTGAGGTATTCGCTTCTGTGAGTATCGATTTTCTCAAAATTGGGATTGAATCTATTTTACTTCGTTAAGATTGTTCAAAGATGATTTTGTTAAAATAGTGCCTGAAAAAACTTGACTTAAACTCAAGGGACGTGGATTATATTTGGATATTACTTAAAACCTGTCAGACTATAAAATATGGGACCCAATTTGATAAAACTGCATTAATCATGTACTCATACCCGCCTCTTGAAAGCTCGCCCTTATTTAGAGGTGGCAATTCATTCCACACAATCCGACACAACTTGCACTCATTAGGTTATTGTCATATGTCAGATCTGTACGAAATTTCATCTCCCAAAAATTAGATAATCAAGCCTAACTCTTGTTCATTTGGCTTTTAATCTATTAGATCGACCTGTTACTGCTGTTAGGCTATAGACTTGATAACAATTGATTGATCAAAATTCATAGTCAACATACCTCAAAGTATCGAGTAAATTAAAAGATTATTTTTATTATATGTGCAAAACCAAGACAATGTAAATAATAACCCAAAACTGATACTCCTTTTGATTACAACCTACTTATTGCATAAGTTCATCAAAGTCAATAGTCCTAGTCTCTCACAAGTTAGGACCAAACTGTCCCGGTTAATTTTGCACATATAAAGGGATGTTTGTAAATTCAACAATATCGTCAAAATTAATTTTCAAAATTATTTCTAATAATTAGTTATGTTTGCAAATTCATGTTATATTCCGAGAACCAATTATGTAAATCATTTTTAAGCTGTTTAGAATCAAGGAGAAAGTAGTTTCTATAAATCAATTTTAAAAATTCTTTTTTTTCCAAACACTATCAAATTTTTATTTTACTACAACAATCAATTTTAATCACTTTTCCACAATCAGTTTTGTTTGCAAACACCCTCTAAGGAGCACGTATATTAAGAAAAAAATATTTTTTACTTTTAGTTAGACTTTTTTAAAAGTAGAGATTGAGGGTGGAAATTGTGAAAGTTTTTTTTTTTTTTGTTGTAAGAGTGTGCAAAATTGTGTTGGACGGTCCAAAAGGAAAAGTGTGTAAAATTAGACAAGAAAGAGGTATCCATGTACACGAGCCGAATTGAGCCGAACAATCTAAGGCTCGAGTTCGGCTCGTTTAAGTTTTTATTGTGTTCGAGTTCGGCTCGTGTTCGTTCGAGTTTATAAAATTTTGTTCGAGTTCGGTTCGTTTTGTAATTACTAAGTTCGCGAATAGTTCGAACTCGGTTTGCCAAAAGCTCGATAACGTAATAAACGAACATAGTTCGAGTTCGAGTTCGTTAAGCGTATAATTCTAAGCTCGCAAATAGTATGAGCTCGGTTCGATTCCCATTGAACCCATTTTTATATATATAAAAAATATTCATGAATATTATCGAGTCTAGTTCGCGAGCCCAGTTCGCGAGCTTGCGAACCAAACACCTATAGGCTAGAGTTCAGCTCGAAATTTTTTTCGAACTCGATATTAAGCTCGAGTTTGGTTCGTTTAGGCCAACGAACGATTTCGAACGAATAATTTTTCGAGTCAAGCCCCGAATAGTTCACGAACAGTTTGGTTCGTGTACATTCCTAAGGTATGTCTTATGTTTTGCAAAACATAGGAAGAAGAAAGAAACACCTGATCAATTGTAATGGTGATTATAGATTATTTATATACAAATAATAACCCTTTATTTTGATTTTTGCTTCACCAATTCATATAGTAGTATGCATCAACCACATCATTTGACTACAGTTTGAATTTCGGATAAACACAAATGATTAATGATATCATTTCATATTTAGTATAAAAAAAAAAAAAAAAAAAAACCCTTCCCGTGGGCTTTCTACCTGCGGGTTCCCCGACACAACCCATACGGATTTTATCTGATTGGATCAAGTACTTTTACTCCACTAGATATAAAATTTAAGTCAGGTCAAACTTTTGAGAGTTAGATTTTTAACACCACATTTACACAATACTACAAAAACGAAAAGATCCATTCATAGAACGATAACATCAAAAAATACAACCCAACCCGACGAATACCCATAGAACACGGGTACAAAAAAAAAAAAGCGGATATCCGAACCGAAATATCCAAACCTGAGCCGCTCCTGCGGTCCCACCCTTACCTTAAGGTGTGCGTGGATATTGCATTGATCTAACAAGGTTGTAAAAGTCGTTAGGCGCTAGTTAGGCAGTGGACTGGGGCCTAACAATTAATCGAAGTCTGGGCGGAACTAATCGGGGCATACACGTAGTTAGGCGGAGAAGAAAATCGGAAAAATAAACGTAAGCGATCAATAAGAAACTAGTGCCTAGGCGGGGATTAATCGGAGTTAGTCGGGAATTTTTAGAACAGAGGATCCAAGTACACAGGCCCAGATAAACTTCATAGCCTCTCGCCTCTCATGTCAGTCTACCTAACTTTGTCATAACTCATAAGTATATGATTGGGCCCTGTATTTGAATTGGGCTGAAAAGCCCAAATGTAATTTTAGGAATATCTAGTTGGACTGGATGGTTAAATGGTCAGGCCTTGTATTTAAAAATACTTTTTTGCTTATTTCAATTTTGACCCTTAAACTTTTAAAATTAACTAATTCATCTCTTAATTTTCAAAACTCGGTAAACCATGTAGATAACTAGGGATGTACATGAGTCGAATCAAGTCGAACAATCTAAGGTTCGAGTTCGATTCGTTTAAGTTTTTATTATATTTGAGTTCGGCTCGTGTTGATTCGAGCTTCTAAAATTTTGTTCGAGTTCGATTCGTTTTGTAATTACTAAGTTACCGAATAATTCAAGCTCAGTTCGCCAAAAGTTCGATAACGTAATAAACGAACATAGTTCGAGCTCGAGTTAGTTAAACGTGTAATTCTAAGCTCATAAATAGTTTTAGCTCGGTTCAATTCCCATTGAATCCAATTTATGCATTATTTAATTTTTTTATATATAAAAACAATATTCATGAATATTATCGAGCCTAGTTCACGAGCTTGCGAACCAAACACCTATAGGCTCGAGCTCGATATTAAGCTCGAGTTCGGTTCGTTTAAGCCAACGAACGATTCCGAACGAATATTTTTTCGAGTCGAGCCCCGAATAATTCGCGAACAGTTTAATTCGTAAACATCCCTATAAAGAACATCCAATGTATAGAATTTTGGAATTCAAATAATTATTTGCTTAATTTTGAAAGTTAATAAGTACAAAAATAAAATAATTAAAGATAATATTTTTAAATTAAAAATGATAAATAATGAACTAAAAAAATTAGTTACAACTCTTTGGCAATCATAAATTCCAATTTTGAGGCATGCATGTTTCATTGAGTCTAAGTATGGTACTAATGTGGCACCGATACCACTATGAAAGAAGCATACATATACGAGAGTCCCACTAAATTATATAATTTTATTTTTATCTCACAGTGATACGAATGACACTGTGATACTTTAGAATCACCCATAAATTAAAACAATGAATGGAATACTTGCAAACCAACCTTATTTAGTTCATATGTGCAGAAACGCTCTAAGATCAGTTCAAAATTAAATTTATACAGAACTTCAAAAACACAAGTTCCTAAGATAAGATCAGATCAGATCAAATCCTGACACAAACAACACCATACAACAACAAACTTAAAAAACTAAATCAAACTTACTTTATTTCTTAGCTTTCTTCAATGGTGGACTTGAACCAGTTTTCGCCAATCTCGCACTCATTTTCCTCTTCATCGGAGTGACACTTTTGTCCTTCTTCATCTTCTCGCCGGCAACCGCAGCCGTTTTCGCCGCCGTCTTCTTCTTCAAAGCCTCCGGAGTTTTCACCTGGCTCAGCCGCTTCGTTTTCTTCGATTTCTCCTCAGTTTCTGTGTAAGTAACTTTCGTGGCTTTTGCTGGCGGTGAGGATTTCTTCACCTTTACAACGGCAGCGATTTTGTACGAGTTCTTCACCTTGATTAATTTTTCAGATTTCACGAAATTCTTCAACTGAACGGAGAGGATTTTTTTGAAATGTGGAGGAAGCTGCTTCGCGTAATTTTGCTCGATGAATTTCGCGATTGACGGTTGACTCGATCCGCTCCGATCCTTCATTGTCGTTATTGCTTCACTTATCATCTGCAAAAATTTAACAAAAAAAAAAAAAAATCTAAAATAATAATATACAAAAAAATGAAATTATGAGAGAGAGATGGAGATAAAATGGAGAAGCAAAGGACCTGCAAGTATGGAGGATGGACAGATGAAACGGAGGTGGTGTTATTTTTGGTTGTGGAATCCTTCTTCGTAATCGCCATTTTCGTGTTTTCTGGAGAGAGAATTAGATGAAATGAAAATGAATTGAAATGAGAGAAAATAATAGTGTAAATTTGAAACTCAAAATTTGAAATTTAAAGGGGGGAAATTTTCTATGGAATTTCCCGCTGTGTGAATAACTTGTAACCGGAATGGATAAGATCAGATATTCGCATTTGCACCTACCATTAACAGCAAATGGAAAAAAAAAAACACGAAAAGATAATTATTTTTTTTAGAACCAGAAAAATTAGTTTTAGAAGGTAGAGACTGAAGGTGACTGGATGTAGTGTAAAATCGTCTTTCTATAAAATAAAAGTTACTATCGATCCGGTCTAATTTGTCTATCTTTGTCAGACACGAAGGTTAACAAAAAACAGATTTTATGAAATTTTTTACTTTTTCAACAGTGAATATTTTGAGAGTAAAAATTGTAAGAAAAAATTGTCATTTATAGACTGACAAATTAAATTGGGACAAACCAAAAAAAATATAAATAAATTAAAGCGAGACGGAGGTAGTACTTTATTTCAGTATTTTCGAGTTAGACTAGGCCTAGACACTAAATTCTAGACTACCATATAACTTGTTGCTAAGGGTGGTTGCAATACTTTTTTGACAAAGCAACTTCAACTTCGTTATGTCAGCGTCATCTCAAAAGTTAAAAATCAATAACTTTCACTAAACTAACTCTACAACAATGAACCTGAAAAAACATATTTAGCATGGATCCCACTAATTTACACATCATTTATAAATATTTTATATACTAGTTTTATTTGCAATTTTCATACGCTATATTAGCTTAATTTATAATGTCACAATATATTATATAATCAATAGTATTAATTTAATTCTTATAAAAATATTATTACCACAATCATTTTTTTTTATAATTCTTTAAATAATGTATTATTAATTCTAAATATTTTATGAAGTAAATTATTATTACTCATTATAACACTATAAATAAACATTTTAGATTAGAAATAAGTTTTTTTCGCATCAGATTATTAGAAATAAGTTTTCTTCGCATCAGATTATTATCACATAAGTTTTTTAAAGAAGGAAAACTGTTACTCCGAGTCTGGCAGTCTCCCACCGTCCCACTTAAATTTGTATATTTGTCTTTTTCGTCCGTTCCACTTAACTTTGCACACACTTAAAAAGAAATTTTTTCTCACAGTTTCCACCCTCAGTCTAAACCTTTAATAAAGTCAACTTAAAAACAAAACTAACTTTTTTCTTAATATTCGTGTCCGATCAGCCCCGTAAAATTAAGTGGGACTGGAGAAAATACGTTATGAAATTGTTTGTAGGACCATCTTATTTAATTGTTTGGGTAAAGGGCATGGGCTGTCTTATTGGTTTGGGCCGAAATGGAAAAGGAAAATTGACTGTATTGGACATGGGCCAAAGCCCAATATTGAAAATAGAGACAGTAAGATTCATAATATTAATACAACTTTCATACTTTTAGGGCCGTAAATGGTTGAGTCGAGCCGAACGTATTATTGTTCAAGTTTATTTGAAATATTATCGAGCTTTTAATATTATGTTAGGACTTGTTTGATAGTTGATCGAATCGAGTTTTAACCGAGCCAACCGCCAGTTGAGATCAAGTAGTTTGACAATTTTACACTTATTTTAATATTTTTAATTTATCGAGTTTGAGTTCGAATCGAGCTATACATTTTATCAAACATAAAAGCACATTCAAGTTTGTTTGATATCTTTACTCGAACATAGCTCAAACGAACTTTTAACGAACAATCTCGAATCAAATATCGAGTGACTTGATTTGATTTTCAACCCTACATACTCCCATCACCAAAGAATGTTCTAATTGTGTTGTGATTTTTACTTGATCCTAAAAATTGACATATCAAAATTACCTTTGTGATGTTATATGTAATTTAAAGTATTGTTTTTATTGGGCTGAACAGTGTGAGCTCATCAGACCCACAAGAAGCGTTAGGTTGGCTAAATACTCCTTCGTCCCAATTAATTTTACACATATAAAGGAGTACGTAGGTTAAGAATAAATTATTTTTTATTTTTTAGGTGACTTTCCTAAAGGTGAAAATTGAAAGTGAAAATTATGAAAAAAAATCAGTTTTTATAGCTGTGCAAAATTATATGAGACAAACAAAAAAATATGTACAAAATTAGATGGGACGGAGAAAATATTAAATTTTGGTCCATAATCTGACAAGCCATTGTGGTCCATATAAACGGCTATAAATATTTCATTAGTAAGGATAATGGATAACTAATTATATTTTCAATTTACGATTTCGGGCGAGGACGAAAGTTTTCTCCTGCGATCTTCTTTAATGATACACAAGAAAACTAAGGCTCCATTTGGATGGAGGGATTTGATTTGTCAGGGGATTTGAAATGAATAGATTTCAAAATCCTTAAATTTAAAATCCATGGACTTGAAATCCCTTGTTTGAATTTATGGTGGATTTGTGAAAGGATTCTGAAATCCAAAATTTTCAAATCCATTATTTGGCAAAACACTGATACAATATTTGTAAAATTCAATTTTTTTTTCTTTAAAGTTTAAACTAACAATTTATATTTTTTATTAAATAAAATAATATTTATCTACATCAAAATGAACCGAATAATTTTTTTTTCTAATTATATATATACACACATATATACATATTATGTATTTTATATCCCAAAAATTTATTGGGAGCATTTAATTAGAGATAAAAGGAAAAAAAAAGAATTAAAAAAAATATTATGAGCATTTTATTGGAGAATGAGAGGAAGAGATAGCGATAGGGAGAAGAGAAGAAGAGAGAGAGCGGGGGAGGAGAGAGAGAGAGAGGACGAGAGAGAGAGAGAGAGAGGACGAGAGAGATAGAGAGAGGGGGGGAGAAGAGAGAAGTGTGAGTCAGGAGGGATTTGTAAATGACTACCTTTGTCAAATGATTTGAAATCCACCCAAATATAGTGTAAAATGGAGAATTTCAAATCCTGGATTTGTAAATGGGTTGATTTAAAAATCTGGATTTTCAAATCCACTCATTTAGTATTTTATCCAAACACATGGAGTGGATTTGACAATGGATTTATAAATCCATAGCACAAATCCCTCCATCCAAATGGAGCCTAATACTATTTCCGTCTCGGTCTAATTTACACATCTATTTTAGTGCTTATATTAAAAAATTAATTTTTGTTTTTGAGATGATTTTTTCGAATGTGGAGATTGAGGATGGAGATTTTTAGGGTGAAAATTGTAAGATTCCTTTCCATTTTGATGGTGTGTAAAATAGGATAGGACAGCTGAAAAATGAAAGTGTGCAAATTAGGACAGGACAGAGGGAGTATATTTTTTGGAATATTTTGTCTTATTTTCAAGAGTGATTTAACATAACTTTGAAAAGGCTTTCTTGCTTGATTATATTTAGCTTGGGTCGTGTATTTAATTTAGTTCAAATAACATAGTGGATTCAAAAATATCGAAATATCTGTATACTGCACATATCATACTGAAAATACGAAATTTTTCGATACGATATGATACTGTATGATATTAGTATAGAAATGTCAGATATTCCATATTTAGGTATATACCGAAATAAATCGATACAGTATTTTGGTATATACAAAAATAATTTGTAACTACGTTATATTTTGTACAATTTTTTTTCTTCAATAAATATTTTAGTATTTTTTAGTAGTTTCGATATAAATTGAGTCCGGTAATTTCGGTATAAAAATATTTGGTAACCGATATGAAATGATAATAATGTTATCGTACAGATGTTTCGATATACGGTATAGATCAATTGTCATACCGAAATTTCCATGTACCGAATTTTTTTGTTCTATATTCGATATAAGTCAAAAGTTTTGTACAATAGCTCTTTCCACCCCACCTCCTAAGTGGGTAGATCCCAAAGTTATTAATACCGTTCCGACGAATGTTTCGAATTTATCACTGAAACGAAATATTTCGGTAACGGAGTATTTCAGTATTTCGTTTCGAATATATATATATATATATATATATATATATATATATATAAATTATATGTCTAACATACTTTAAAATATTATTAGGACTTAATATCTTATAAATATTTCAAATCATATATTAATTTGTTCGATTTGAGAATTTGGGTTACTGGAATTTAGACAACACAAAATTCAAAAGTAAAGAAAATTGAACAAATTACCCAAAAGATTACTTATGTGCAGTCTATTACAATATTTTTTCAATATTAACATATATGTGAGAAATTGAAAAAAAAAAATTACACAATATATATATATATTTTAAATCATTCCGGCCATCTCGGAAATTTCGGTCATTTCGACTTGTTTCGATCGTTTCGGATCGGAACGGCAGAGAAATTGGACGAAACGGAATAACTTCTAAAACATTCTGTTTTTATGATCGGAATAGAACGTTCCGCCATTCCGACCGAAACGAAATGAAATCAATAACTATGGTAGATCCACCACTCATTATGGCATTGATCTAAATAAATATATAAAAATAAAAAAAAATAAAAAAACATGTACACACTTTAGCTTATTTAAACTTTTGTTGATGTGTAATAGATTATCCGCTTGGGTACTATCAAGTGGACAAGATAGAATTTCCCTGTATAAGCTCATGGCCGACCAAAACTCTAACCTTTTATTTCAACTCGTAACGTATTTTATATTTTAAAATAATTACTACATGTCACGTGTATTCGATAACATTGTTAATTAATATATGATATGTGTTAGAAGTCTCCGCCCTAAAAGTCTATGTGTAGCTCCTATTAAGCCCACTTAGCCACTAGATTGTATTCGGTCACCTATATTTTATTCTAGCTAGACTCGACCCCGCACAACTCTATTTAAGTTTCGATGAGATTCTAAATCCTAATTTATCGCTTGACTAACGCCTAACGCCTTTTTTTGAGATCGTTCTAATTGCTTTCAACTATTTTAGGAAGTAGAATGTTGTTGGTGGTGTTTAAGTGATTATGTAGACCATTCTTATGAGTTTCGATGCAGTTAGAAGCGTGAGAAGAAAATTAATTGCACATAGTTTAACCGCATTAATTCTAAGAATAGTAAAAAAAAAAAAAAAGACATAAATTATTAATAAAATTCGTTTTCTATTATCAAAAAGTAAAAACATCAAAATCTGTCATTTTTTAAACAATAAGAGAAATTTCATCACAGGTAGACAGTGCAAATTAAATATTACCTCCGTCCCAGCTTAACATGCCTACTTGTCATTTTAGTTTGTCTCATCTTAACCTGCCAGCTTCATAAATGACAAATTTTGCTCACAATCTCCACCCTCAAAATCTTCATTCTCAATTTTTACCTTTAGAAAAACAAAAAATTTTACAAAATTTATTTTTTTCTTAATTTCCGTGCCCGATCAACCTAGGCAGGTTAAACCGGGACGAAAGGAGTATATTATTATAAATATGATATGTAAGATGGCTTTTGCGGTTTGGGTGTTGTATTTGTATTCCCAATAAAATTATGGAATACAGCTATATTGACCTGTAGTTTTGGCAAACTACCAAAACAAAGGATAATAAAAAAAAAAAAATTACGATGTTTGCAAATGGTTGTGATTTGAAAGAAATGATTTGCATTGATTTTTGTAGAAAAATAAAAATTTAATAGTGTTTGAAAATAAAGTGATTTTAAATTCAATAGCTGGTAGAAGCTGAGTGATAACAGCTTCTCAGAAAAGTGATTCTGAGAATCAGTTTAAAGAGTTTATAAACACTCTAAAATTACTTTTGGATTGTCAAAAGTGATTTTAGGTTGGTGTATTGTGTTTGCAAACACCACCTTACTCCGTCTCATTAGAAAAATTATGTTCGAAAAATGTCTAATTTTTTATTTTTAATTAATTTAATGATTATACATCTCTCTAAAATCGGTCGATACATATTAGCGCAACTTTCTTTTACTTAATCAATCATATCCAAATATTTTGTAAGATAAAAAAAAATAAGTTTACTTGAACTAATAGGGAGTGTTTTTCTTGGCTTAATTTTTGAAAAGTGATTAGAAGTAGAGATTTTGGTAAAATTACTTAAAATAAAAATTAGGCTCTGTTGCAAAACTTTTCGACTAACTCCGATTAATCCCCGCCTAGGCACTAGGCTTTCATTGACCGCCTACGTATATTTCTCGATTCCTCCCCGCCAAAACCCCGACTAGTCGCTAGGCCCCCAATCCACCGTCTAACTAGCGCCTAGCGACTTTTACAACCTTGAAAGTAGGTAGCGTTTTAAAATACTCCCTCCGTCCCGCTCAGATTTGCACACTTTCCTTTTCGGTCCGTCCCACTCAGATTTGCACACTCTTAAAAAGGAAATTTTTTAAATAATCTCCACCCTTAAAATCTCCATTTTCAATCTCCACCTTTCAAAAGTCAACCAAAAAGCAAAAAACAGCTTTTTCTTAACCTCCGTGCCCGTCCCTACGTGCAAATCTGAGCGGGACGGAGGGAGTATAAATGATTTGGGTAAAAAATAAAAGTTAGAGGGTTTGATACTTAATCAACTTTTAGCTTATGAGTGAAAAAAAAAATACTTTTATTTATTTACCAAAATACCCAAAAGTTGGAAAAATGAGCTATTTTCTATTTTTAATCTTAGGTCTAAAATTACTTCTATTAATGCTAAAGTTATTTTCCAAATAATTCAAAATAACTTTTTCCAAAATATAAGTCGAAAAATACTTGGGAAAAACAATTGCAAACACCCCGTAAAATGAGATATTGAGACTAGTAATTGAGATCTTTGACAAATATAATAGGACAATGAGACATAATATCATCTGTTACATTATCTTATCGTGTTTCATTATATTCACTAAACGACACATGTATTAAATGATGTCACTTATTAACATGTTTTCAGTACTAAATTAAATGTATTAAAAATAAAACATTTACTCCCTCCGTCCCACTCAGATTTGCACACTTTCATTTTCGCTACTTCCTATTCAGATTTGCACACTCTGAAAAAGAAAATTTCTCTTACAATTTTTACCCTCAATCTCCACATTTGAAAGACTCAATCGAAAGCAATTTTTTTTTTTAATATATATATGTTCGATCCTACATACAAATTTAAATGGAACGGAGGTAGTAGTACGTAACAAAGGATTCAGAGTGATCTTTATCATCTTAAAGATATTTGACGTTTTGTTTGTTTTGGTTGAGCGTCAAGGCCTCATTCCTCGTCCATGTCGGCTCTCCACCATTTAATGCCAAATAGTACAATGTGTATTTTTGCTTGGTGTACAATTACCAAGTCGGTAATATAGTCTTACCCAACAGATGTGTCAATATTTTCGTATATGTGTTACACGTGGCATATCTAAATAATAAAGGTTTAATTACAAGAAAGATTATCGTTTTTTTCGAAATTGTAATTAAGTCTAACTTTTAAAATTTAACAAAATAAAACATAACTTTTACTTATAATTGTAAATTAAAGCATCGGTAAATTTTCGGTTATTGGAGTTCACGTGTTCGATTTTTGTGCCATATTGTTTGCCCCATCATTTATAAAAAAGATAGAAAAACTTTTAAATTTGTATAAAAAAATACCAACATTTTCAAGAAATAACAATATACTCCTAAATTTTCATATTTGCATAAAAAATCATAACATTTTTCTTAAATTGCAACTTAAATCTTGGCAAAAGAAATTCTACTCCTAGAATAATTCTTTTAAATTGCAATTTAAGAAAAATGTTGTGGATTTTATGCAATTATGAAAATTTAGGAGTATATTGTAATTTCTTGAAAATGTTGGTATTTTTTTATACAAATTTAGAAGTTTTTATATCTTTTTTTATGAATGATATGACAAATGATATGACACAAAAACTTGACACATGAACTTCGGTTTTATCGATGATCCGATAAGTAAAAATGATGTTTTGATTTGCTAAATCCTAAAAGTTAGACTTAAATTGCAATTTCGGAAAAAAATGATAATTTTTCCTGCAACTAGACCAATAATAAATGATCACTTTTTATAACTTTTCCAAGATGTAAAATGTTATATAGTTATGGGTCAGAACTTATAATTATGGGACGACAAATAAATAACCATTAATACACGCCATAATAGCATTTAAATATATTAAATTTATTATTTAAATGTAAAAAAATAATACTATCTAGTATTAAATGTGTTGAAATACATAATTAATTTGGGGGGAGAGAAGGGAAGAGGCAAATGCATATAAGACTATTGTTTTAAAAAATACATCTTATTTAGTACTTAATTATTTAAGCTTTTAGTGTATTATTATTAAGTATGACATGTTATGTATTATTTTAATACATTTTGTTGTTGACATTTTTTTTGTCAAAATATTTTTTATATTTATTTATGGTTATTTATATTTATATATGTGAGTTTAATTATTTTATTGAGTACAGATAACAAGTAAATTCAATTAATGAAACAAGGAGAAGAAAAGGCAACATCTTGAAGATATGGTAAAACTGAATATCTCATGAAAATTTTGTAGGAATGCAACAAGCATTATTAAGGAAACAAAATCCTTATGAAGGAGCATGTGATTTGAAGAGAAAATAGAGCAAGGCGTGTGTTATTTGCGAAGACAAAAAGAGCGAGTATAGAAGATTCGCGAAGTAAATCTTGAAGATTACGTTCACATTGTGGTAGCCTTATCACACGTGAAAAAGGCCTTGGGCGATCACCAAGTCACATTGTATATAAATATGAGGAGTATTTTTTTAGAGGAAAACAACTGAAAATATTATATATACTCGAGAATGTTATTATCGTCCAACAGTGTTATAACATAGTTTTAAGTGTCGAGTATTCTGAAAGAAATTGTTGTGAAGAATTGAGTAGTATACTTGAATGCGTCAATAAGTTTGATATAGGAATTGAGTTGTATATAAGTTAATAAGTATGATATAGCTGCTAGTTAAGATTGATCCTTCAATTTGGTCATAGGTTAGGGATTTTGAGCGTCAATGTTATAGCATACAGTCACAACAAAAGCTTCTTCGGAAGAAGAAGCTTCGAGACAAGTTCGAAAGAACTCGTTCAGCCTTCGACGATTTGTCGTGTCAGTGCCGATCAAGTTGAAGGACGTTATTGGTGATATATAGAAGAGTAAGGTCATCTTGTATAACATAGTTATTTGGCAATATTATCAATACCATAAAATCCTATATGTTATAACACTATCTTCGCATTCATACTGTTGTACAAATTGAAGTATACTAATTAAAACTTCACTAAAACATATATAATCATTAAATAAAGTACAAAAATTTCAAATAAAAATATTATTTTATGTATAAATTAGTTCATCGGGAATTCTTGACCCACTCTGCCACAATCCTAATTCGTCCCGACCTGTTCCATTGTCACGCTCACGCATATCTAACGATGGCTCTAGTGCTAATGACATACACTTATTAGATTGCAAAATACAAACAATATTCTAAAATGGTAGTAGAAAATTTCCATTTTTCTTTTACATGAATTTGTACACTTCTTTGGATCCATACATTTCACGTGCAGATCCAATATTTATGTACGTTTTTGGGTGGGGTTTCGGTGTTCACACGTTAATTTCTTCTATGTCTTTTTACTATTTATTTATGAGTGAGTTTTGTGTGTGAACGGTCACACGTGTGACGAAATATACTTTTATAGAAAATATTGATATTTTTACAGGAAACAGTGATACTTTTACAGAAAAAATAATACTTTTACTACATTAATACTTTTACAGATAAAGGTGATACTTTTACTATAAAAAGTGATTTTTTTTGTTAAAAAAAGGTGATATTTTTACAGATAATCGTGATACTTTTATCACAAAAAATGATACTTTTTCCCGTCACAAAAAGTGATACTTTTTCCCGTCACACCGTGTGACGACTGTGTGACGGTCACATACGTGTTTTTGCCTTTATTTATTGTACTTCAATTTTACTCCCGCAGTTTCATATTAATTGTCGTTTTAAAAATAAAAAATGAAAGAATTAAGGACGAAATATTTTGACAGATATACGTTCAATTAATATGAGGGAATAAAGATTTGACCAAATAAAACATTTGTGATAGGTTGAAAAGTAGAGATATCCTAAGATTAAGTCCAGGAAAAAAAATTGGTAGAATTCGTAAAAAATGTCTAAAACATTAATTAATTGAAAAAAAAAAAGTAACTAAAACGACAATTAATATGAAATGGAGGGAGTATAATTTGGGGAAGTC
This sequence comes from Ajuga chamaepitys, assembly GCA_958295605.1. Taxonomy (NCBI): domain Eukaryota; kingdom Viridiplantae; phylum Streptophyta; class Magnoliopsida; order Lamiales; family Lamiaceae; genus Ajuga; species Ajuga chamaepitys. Next base: position 52,493,981 of record OY282507.1, read on the forward strand.
TCTTGTGCACCAGTAAGATCCGTGCAATCCGGGTCATGGGCCGAAATGTATTATTATTTATGATTAAATGTATTACATGTGCTAGGTAAATGTATATGTATCATCATTTATGCTTAAAGGTAATACACGTCCTGAGTAAATATATTGTAATATATTTAGCCAGTACATGTAATACTTTTAAGCACAAATAATAATATATAACTTGAATTGAATCGTGTAACTGGTGCACATGAGAGTTTGTCGTATAATTTAGTACACAGTGAATCACATCAATGATAGCACTATGGCTTTGAGCCAAATTGTGAATTTTTAAAGGCAATGTCGGCATGGTCCAACATGTTGTTATGATACTATACTATACTTGAATTTAATATATTGTATTTACTTTTGATCTGGCATAGACAGATACTATTCTATATAGTATCAAAATGATCTGGAGGATTTGATTGATTTTTTTTCTATATACTTTTAAACAGGTAAATACTATTCATGATTCAAATTAAAATAAGTCGCTTGTGAAATGATACGAGCGATCTCGTTTGGCTTGTCTCCTAACAAAACATGCATGTTTGAGCAAAATATTAAATAAGGTCTTTACAATAAAAAATAATAGAGCGAAACCTAGCATCTATGTTCTGCAGACTTGTCATGACGTCCACCACCCTCCAAACACCAATCTCAGGGTCTCTCTCTTTGAAATGCACGGTAAAGTACTTTAAAGAATTCAAATCCCAAAAAATAACATGTATAAACGTAAAATTCTTCAACCAAGAAAGTGCCTCTCTAGCCATGCAACAGTAGTAGTTATCTTTTCATCAAATTTACTATAATACTAGATACTCCTAACAAATGTGAACATATATAAAATGCATTTAAGATAAATATGTCAATCTAGTTCTTGGTAAAAAATAGACTCACATTAGTGTGATAAATGATTGTATATATTAATATAGTATTATAGTATACACATATGATTAAAATAGATAAATTAGAATATGTACATTTCAGTGTAAACGGTGATACATTTTTATGGATCCGTCGCCTATGATCCGAGTGCAAAAATTTAAAAGTGGCGCATTTGATGTACATGAGAATTAATTAGTGAAATGAATTATTAGACTACATTGGAATTAAAAGTGGAAAAATCAACCCGGCCCAAAATATCAGGCAGTTTAGACGAACTGTGCCATTAGAATCGTAGTTTGACATATCTTGGGTCTTGACATGCCTGATCCAACGGATCAACGATCCTACTAATCGTGGACAGGCCAGGCAATGTCATTGCGTTATGAGGAATTGACTACGTTGGGGTGGACTCACTAATCTCCTACGGTGATGAAATTTTGGTCCAACTCAATATATGACATTGACTCGATGAGTTGCTACATATGACGGGCCTAACGAGCCCAGATGCCTGAAAATAGGATGGAGCAATGGGTGGAGAAAAAGAGGGGTAAAAAGAATACCGCCAAATAGTATTTGGTGTACATAGAGGTGGTAAAATTTGTTGAGCTTAATGAGTTGATCCAATTTGATCGATCTTTAGACGGACTGTACTATAAAAAACTTAACCTAAAGTATAATTAGGCCTAACAGACATGAAAATTGGGTAAATGATCCGACAAACTAGTCCGATGGAATTCTGGTCCAATCTAACGCAATGTAGGACGTGAGTATGATGGATTACATCGGACCACCTAAATTGCCACTTCTAGCTGCATCTGACAATTCACCGTGAACACTTTTCTTAAAAAAGAAAAAAGGAAGGAATTTATTATGAACACTATTTAGCATCAAGGTTGTAAAAGTCGCTAGGCGTTATGGACTAGGACCTAGTAACTAGTTTGGACCTGGACATGACTAATCGGGGTATAGACGTAGTTAGACGAGGACGAATCGAAAAATAATCCCGGCGATCAATGATAATCTAGCACCTTGACGGGGATTAATCGGAGCTAGTCGGGGAGTTCAGCGAGTTTAGCATTTACTACGTTCACATTTACAATGTCATAAAATATGTATTCCTTTTTTAATTTTCAATTAAAAAAATTATAGATATTCAATTTTAGATACTGATGTTAAATTAAGAGTGATCAGTCAACTTGTTTTCTGAACCCTAACTTAATTATAGTTTTTAATTAGCATGTCCAACTCACTCGAGAGACTATTTTAATATTTTATCTATACAAACATGTGTTTCTTTTTTCTTTCTGAATGGTACAATCATATATGTGTTAGACTCAGAGATGAAAATATTTGAAATTTCACTTTTCGACGATCCCGAAACGAAATTATGATGTAATAAATTTTTGTTAATTTTTTTTTAAAATTTTTGAAATTTCGAATTTTTTTCGGAAATATTCGAAAATTTCAATTTCGACTGTCTCCAGGTACAATTTATTATAATTTCAGTGCAATTTTGGATATTTTCTTTTCTTTTTAATTGCTCTCCTTTGAGCTAAAAATATTATTGAACACAAGAAAAGAAGAAATTCTGACGAAAAACAACAACTTGTCGACATTTTTAATATGTATCATGTTATTAGACATCGTTTATATTGTTTAATATCTATAAATTAGTTGTAAATATTTTTATTTGTATCAATTTTTTCCCTAAACATGTGCATCTAAGTTAGTTATTACAATTTGTAAAATATTTTCTTAAATTTACAGATCTTAAGTACATTTTAAATTTTATTTAAAACTGCATTGATATTTCTACAAAAATCGAAACTTTTCCGAAATTTCTCTAAAATTAAAACATCAATATTCTCATAAAACCCAAAATTTTTGTCCTTGGTTAGACTAGACCACATATCATCTGTAATAAAGTATATCATGTTTATTTTTGTATAATACTACTATGTCATATATTTAGACACTTCTTAACCAATGTAGCATCCCAAAAAGTAAAAATCACTTGAAATGCTAGAAAATATTTCCACTTTCCAAAATTACAAGATTATCAAAATGCAAACTTGGTCTGGTCCAGTTCGCTTAGCATTTTAGATATGCTAGTAATAAAATCTTGACATAAAAATACCACTCGCCTAACATGTTGATCTAACGAGCCAATGGTCTAACAGAAAACGAGTAAATTCAACAATTATAGTGTATTCTATGAGGTGAACTAGATTCGACTCACTAGTTTTTGGTTAGGTAACCCGACCCCACATATGTTGTGCTAAGTCGGGCAAACTGAATCAAGCTGCTCGATTTGTCACCTATATTATGTACATAAGTTAGATGTTTGTTTTCTTCGTACTTTTCCCAAGTTAAAGTAAACAAACGATACCAATTCTTTTGTCAAGAATCTTGTAATTTAATGACCGCACTTTTAACATAGAATATCACGAGGTCTAAACTCAATCATCAACACTGTAGTGCTGTTGTGCTAAAAAGAAAAGTATTCCCATCTTTTCCAAATATAGATCATTACACACATATATACTCCGTTGCAAAAAATTCAATTATCAATTCGCTTAAACGCTAGACTCATTGATCATTTATGTTTTTTCCCAATTTCTCCCTATCTAAGGATGCCTGAGCCCAATCCAGTCCCGCCTAATTTTTTTGTTAGATATAATTTCAGATCGATTTAGCCCAACCTCACATACGTCGTGCCAAGTCGGGCAGGACAAAACCGAGTTGCTGGAACTGTCACCTATATTTATGTACATAAGTTGGATTTTTGTTCACTTCATACTTTTCCCAAGTTAAAGCAGACAAACAATTCCCAATTTTTTTGTCAAGAATCTTATAATTCGATGACTAGACTATATTTTAAACATAGAATGTCATGAGTTCTAAACGCAATCATCAACCTTGTAGTTTTGACGTGCTAGGGAGAAAGTATTCTCATTTTCTCAAATATAGATAATTACACATGTATATATTCCGTTGCAAAAAAATTCAGCTATCTCTGACTATCTAAATACTAGACTCTCATTGATCTCTTTATGTTTTATTCCGATTTCTCTCTGCGTAAGGATGCCTGAAGCCAGTTCAGTCCCACCTAAATCTACCAGTGTATAGCGATTTCTGCACCTTCAATATATATACACACACGATATACTCATGAAATCATCTGTTACATTTTAATGTTTCATCTTGTGTTTCACCTTCTCAATAGATTTAGAGGACCGAATCTCAATAAAACACACTCATAAACTCTTTCAGTCAAATTTAACTCAGCCCTCCCCAACCTTAAACAAACACACCCCTACTGTAACAGAAGATCCGAATTAATACTATATATATCACCATTCCATTTATAAAATGGAAACACTTAATATCAAACGGTAAAATGACAAAACAATGAAGTCCACACTTCACATGGCTGTAGCCATTTTTCTGTAAATGAAGATAATAGTAACGTAACCAAGCATGGAAACTCTATCTACACCCCCACCCCCCTCCTTTCCTCTTCACTTTTCCCCCAAATCAGCAAATCACACTCCATTTTCCTTTCCTCCCTCAGCAATGGCGCCTCTCTCTTTCTCTCTCCTCATCTTCTCTCTCCTCACCACCTCCTCCGCCATGACAACAATCACCGCACTAACCAAAGACCAAATCGCCTGCACAATGTGCTCCTCCTGCGACAACCCTTGCCAACCAATTTTATCTCCTCCACCACCACCACCGCCCTCTCCTCCTCCACCGGCATCCCCAATCTGTCCTCCTCCACCTTCCCCTCCTTCCAGCGGAACCGGCGGAGGAAGCGGCTCCTACTACTACTCACCACCTCCTCCATCGCAACAATTCTACTATCCACCACCTTACACCGCCGGAGGCGGTAACAGCGGCAGCGGTGCATACACTCCGCCGTCCAATTTTCCAACTCCGCCGCCGCCGAATCCAATTTTGCCCTATTTCCCCTTCTTCTACCACAGCCCTCCGCCGCCTTCCGGCGATTCACATAAAACAAAATTCCACCGATTTATTTCCTTTTCTCTCATCATATTTTCTCTGATTTATTAATCAATTATTATTAACAGCTCAATAATTTTACATATCTATATATATTTTTTCTTTTTTCAGATTATTTTTCAGGTTAAAAAGTAGAAGAAGAAGAAGTACAGCTGAAGGAGAATGCAGATTCAGTGTAATTTCTACATTTTCTGTAATCATATAATAATTTTTCATAATTTCTTCTGCTATTATTTGTAGAATAAAGTGACTATTAACAAACTTTTTATGTCACATTTAGCTAAATTATTGTCCATAACAATCTCCAATAACAAATTTTGTATAATTAAAATTTTTACATTATTGTTTTTCTATTTATGTGACATTATTGTTGCTTTATTGTACCAAAAAGTAGAGCAGCTACATTATTCTTCATGAATATGTATTTTGCAATTCGGTTTCTAGATTCTTCTGTGTAATTATGTGTCCTTGTGCATTTATGTAATGGTACCCCAAAAAATAAATAGATAAAAGATAAGTTTGCCATATGTGATGTAAGGTGTGACTTTGTTCTAGGTGGATTTTATTGGATATAGGCATGAGCTCAGGTCCCGGTTTACTTTCAACTAGGTTCTGTTTAGGTGTTAAAGTTGTCCTTGATTGTCTATAATTTTTTACCCGATTAATATCTAACGTCTTTTAAAGTATATTGTGTAGGGTCATTCACACATAAAGATGCACTTAATATATGGTGTAATTTATGTTACAAGGCAAATAGGAATCCTTTTTTTTTTATTTTTTGAGTGGGGCTTGTGCACTTATATAATATTTTTTCGTGCACTTAAAATATGATTGATTTATTTATACAATATGATTGATTTACTCATATAGTATGGTTGATTTACTAACCGATACAGTATGATTGATTTACTAACTGATACAGTATGATTGATTTGCTCATATAGTATTGTGGTATTGTGCACCTTGTACATTTTGCCTTTTTTGGTTGGTTTGGTTTTGTTTTTTTTTTTTTGTTTTTAATTAGGTTTCGAGTTTTGGAGAGATGATGTATAAGTTTCTGCACTTTTGTTTCTATACTAAGGTTAAATTTAATTAAAATAAATAGATTAGTTGAAGACAAATTTGAGATTAGCATAAAGTTTGAAAGAGATTATAGTAACCTTCTAATTTGGATATTTATAAGATAATCTTCAACACAAAAGATCAGCAGTTGGTTCCTATGGTCATCTAGAAAATGTAGAACCGTTAGAACGGACTAAGACACATGAGTCAAGTTAGAATCCATATATTGTTGGAGCTGAATGGGGTGGGACGAGTCACTAAACTAGCGACAGCTAAAACCTTGGCTCAATCCTAACCCTTGCGGGCCACGAGTTAAACGGGTCAAACCACCTTGTAAATAGTGTCATATAATAGAGATGTGCATAACGTTGCGCATATACATAGTAACACTATGCTCTCTTTCCTAAAAAGGAAAAGCTATATATACTAATATACTATAATTCGTCATTTCATAAATGTAAAGTTAAAATAGTAAAATTCTGAAAAAAATATTAATTAATGATAATGCACCAATTAGACAACTCAAGATCTATTCGCCATTCATTAATACAAGTACAAATAAAATAGTATTTAAAGTTGATCAAATATAAAAATATATATAGCTTGCGATTCTACAAGGCTACATATATCCAGAGCTGTCATGACAGACTGATAGTTCGAGTTGGGCCAAGCCCACCATGTAACGGGGCGGAATACGGCAAACCAAACCGGCGAACTGTTGAAATGTTAAGCCAATGAATTTACTATGAGGGACAAGACGGACTGGCTCTTGCGCTAAAGCTCATTTTAACAACTCTACCTCGTCTACTTAATTTGAGCTTTTAATAAAACATCCGGTGTATTATTCAGGTGTAGTATCCAATAATCTCACAACGTCTAAACTGGACTCAGGTATTAGAGTTTAGTTTGATTAAAGTACATAACCAAATACGACGACAATAAGTTTGACTCGACTCGATTCTTGTGTCGGGTCCCATAGACGGCGCAGCGGTGGGGGTGCTGGACGGCACTGAGCAACGTGCGGTGGTGGTTGAAATTAGAGCAAAAGGTAGGTGTCATTAATGGCCCCATTCCCATACCCAGATTCCCTTTTGGATTTTACTTTGTGCACATGCGTTCTTCTTTTTTATCATCATCAATATATTGTTTTCATTTGTTTTTTTCTTTTTATTTTATATATTTTTTAACATTTTTTTTGAGTGCCGTAACGTCCTGCCAGCTGTACCATCTCCCTCGGATATAGGACTATTCGTCTGGGTCGGGTCGGTCCAACATTTTATACGAGTAGGACCATAGAAATGTAGGCCCGAGACATTATCGGGGTCAATAGACTCAATTCGATGGACTAAAAGTTCGATGAATATCGATCGACCCGAAAATCTTAGTATAATTAAGGGGATAGGTTGGGTTGGACTCGATTATATTTTGCCAAAATGAATTTATGATCATCCTGACCCGGCCGAACATTTGGTGTTTGGCCGATGAACTGAACTACCTGAATCAACTCCTCTAGTGGTAATAGAGTGAGTTTAAACTCGAATCCGTATGAAACTCGTCCTTGTTAAATCCGCTAAAAACTCGCTTGACTAGAGTTTTAATGTGTTTGAATTGGGTAAAGGGTTTGTTAAACCCTTCCTAACCCCACCTCTGCGTGCGCGCGCATATATATATATATATATATATATATTTTTTTTTTTTTCGGTGTAACTTACCTACTTTAATTGGATACGGAGGTTAAGGAAAAATAGATTTTGTAGAATCTTTAATTTTTTTAAAGATGTAGATTGAGGGTAGAGATTGTAAGAATTTTGTTTTATTTAAGAATGTGAAAATTTAAGTGAGACGAATCGAAATGAAAAAAATAGAAAAAGTTAGTCTGGACGGGCGATTATTTCTTTTACGGATGGGTTACAAATTTAGCAATAACCACCCCATCCCCCAACCCTCATTGCCATCCTACTATTAATAAGTCTTCTTGCATGGTGCATGCGAGTAATACCTTTTAAGAAATTCAATCATAAAATAAAATTCAATCATATATTTTATGTAAATTGCTAACATTATTAACAACTGATAAATGAAACATTTTAATTAAACAAGTAGTATTTTTGAGTCGAATAAAAACTCCCTCATTTTATGAAAAAGCATCATATTTTAAAAATATTATTTTACTGAAAAAATATCTTATTTTTAGAATAATTTCTATTATATTAGTCTAAGTAACAATTTATAAACCTTAATTCCAAGAATAACTTAAAATGATTAAATAAATCAAACAAGTTGTGCCTTACAAATAAAAATTCATGACTTTTTAGGTCGTATCTTTCGAATTTATATAAAATAGAAGAATTTATTTTTATCAAACAAGTATTTATCCGAGTACATTGTGCACTCTAAACTTTTTTTGGTTATTGGATATACTACCTTCATTTTTTTAATTGTAGTTAGGTATTGTGAAATATTTATAAATATATTTTTTTTTTCATATTTATATATACTTGGAAAGCGATATAGTGCATTTTACTTATTCTTTGATTTTCTTATTCTAACCTAAAACTACAACTGAAAAAATTAAGAGTATAAAATAAATTACGCGCAATTGAATAAATAAGTAGAGATAGACCATAGGATTCTTGGTACGAAGTACTATGAGGACCAACAAACTCGATTTAAAAATTTAGTATATTTTAAAAAGAAAAATCATATATTCTTCAATAATTATTAACGTAATAAAATTTTAAATCGACTCAATCTGATTTACCATAAGGTGTTGGTCCGGTAAACTAGGTCGGGCGACCGACATTGCCACCGCCATGAATAAGAGACAACTGAAAAGGGAGACAGGATCCAGGACTCCTGACTAGCAGTCCAAAGTTTTGACTAAAATCAAATTATATATCTTATAAACTTTCTGGAAGGGCTGACGAAACATGTACTATTGAATTCAACTGTGCCGATTATTATTATTATTATTATTATTATTATTATTATTATTATTATTATTATTATTATTATTATTATTATTATTATTATTATTATTATTATTATTATTATTGTTGTTGTTGTTATAAGTACACTCCATTAAAATTTTTTGGTCGATTTATTATCTCTACCCACCTATAAATAAAAATTTCTAACAAAAAGGTATATTCAATTATTTCGTTTCAAATTAATCTATTAATTGTGTTTAGTAAGTTTTTAATAAAAGTCAAATATTTTGTAGATATATTGTTACTAATAATTTGTTATTTTTTTTAATATTTTAAAGTATATTAAGATGTAACTTCTTTCCACATTAATTTTCAATGTATTTAAATTTTTACGTTCTAATTTACCCAATATCCCATGACCAGATTCAAGATTCGTTTATGGCCTCAAGAAATAAGCAAATCAATGTAGAAAACCTCAAAGGTGAGTCGATGACTGAACCATTATAATGAACACCACGAAAAATGAATCTCCATTATTTTATAAACGATTACTTACCAAGAGGAGACGAAAACTCCCATGAAGGAAAAAGAAAGAGAAAAACAAAACAAAATAAAATTATAGATGAAACATTCCCCACCATAGAGGTGGGAAAAATATTGAAATAGTGACATACCGCATATATTATACCGTAAAATTGTTGAAAATACAAAAAAATTAGTATGGTAATGGTATGAGTATTTAAAAAAATTGATATTTCGGCATAAACTGGTAGACCGATGACCGCGCTGTCGAGGCACGTCAAATTAGTTATTTATTTCCTAACTATTCCTAACAGTAGCTAGAGCAAGTCAGGGTCGATCCCACAGAGAACAGGAATTAATCAATCAATCGTATTAACCAATTCTAAATAAGTACTAATAATATAACTATAATAAGGGGGGGGGGGGGGGGGAAGTTTTGATTAGAGTTAATTACTAATGCAAATAATTAAAGACGAATTAACTAGTGAATAAAAAAGTATCCCGCCTTTAACCCAGTATCCCCCTAGCCTGAATATTCATGTAACTAATGCAACTACTTAACTAATTAGTTCTGAGACCCCTACTTACTCTAGCTACTGTTAGGAATAGTTAGGAAATAAATAACTAATTTGACGTGCCTCGACAGCGCGGTCAAATTTTGGCGCCGTTGCCGGGGAACGGTTGAAATTAATTGTGTTTCTTGTGTTAACCATATTCTCTACTATTTTAGATACGTATTTTCTTCTGTTAATTAGTATTATTTATTTTCATTACTATTCGTAATCTTGGGGTCATCCTATGTGCTTGTCGAAGGTCTACTTTCTGCTGGACTGTTACTGTTTCTTTTGATGTCATGACGGAACAAAGTTCCAATATGTCATTGGAAGATATGGTGAAAATCTTGGCTTCTAACACTCTGCAATTTCAGGAAGAGACACGGTTGAGAATAAGGAACCTTGAGACTCAAATAAGTCAATTGATTACCGTGGTATGCAGGTTAGAAAGCCAAGAAAGAGAAAAATTGGCATCCCAACCTAAGGAAAATCTAATGAACGAACATGCCTTGATTTTGAGGAGCGAAGAACAGCCTAGAGAGGATGAAAAGCCCGTACAAGTGCTGCAGAATGAAGAGAGCATTGAAAGTCAGGCTGAACAGACGCACATTGGAGGCGAGATGCAGACTGGGTCATCAAATGTGCTGACAGACAGTGTATTGAAGACGCACACTGAATTATCCAGTACCCTGCCATATTTTGAGTTCATGACACACACTGGGTCACCTAGTGTGTTACAGACAGTCTGTGAAAAAGAATTAAAGTGCGGGTACAATTTGAACATGGCTCCAAGTGCATGCCTGAGAAGGAAACGAGTAAGAATGAAAACTCATACGGTAGTGGAGGAGCCACAATCATCAAGACCAGCCCGCAAACCTCCTTGGGATATTTTATAAAAGAAAAGAACCGGTCGAGCCAACGACGTAAAACAAAGGCGCTTGTCGGGAGGCAACCCGATGTTTATCGTATTTTTATTTTATTTAATGTTTTTTTTTTATGCTTTTTATTTTTGTTTTTTTTAAAAGTATGTAGGAACTAATATTACTCGAAATCAAAGAAGTAGTGGAGCAGGATGGATATAACAAGGACATCCGGTGGGGCGCGATAGCCAAATAATGGAGCAAGCATAGCTTCCAACCACCATTTTAGTAGTAGCACTGTAAGTAAGCACCAAGTCGTACCCTTATTTTCCCACAAACTGTGGTTTTTAACCAAGCTTGGGGGACGGGGTGTAAGTAGGACGATTTGGCCGCTTTTAAGCTTTTTGAGCTTTGAGCTTTATTTTCATATATTTTCTTGCTTTGTGCTAGCTGCGAGTTTCTTGTTTATTTATTGAGTGTTGGCCTGTGAGCCATAGTTGTATGGCCTGTGAGCCAATTACTTGGTTGATCGTCTGGCCTGTGAGCCACTATCTTTGCAAGTTGGGTCATGTTTAGTTGTTATGTATTTTGCATTTTAGTTGAGTCTAGGATTGAGTCAATCCGAGATTGTACCTTGATTGTAACTGCGTGTTTTTAAGGCAAGATATGGGAAATTGATAAGTGTGCAACTAGTTAATGATGATCATGATTCTTGCTTAAAATTTGAAAAATGACGTATGATAGAGCATGACATGTAATGAAGATAAAAATTGAGCTTGTACTTGAGACTTGTGATCACCTATAACCTTGTGAGTTTTTGAGCCGAATTTTGTACTCCTGTCATTAGAGTAATATTTACATTCTTTCTGTGTGAATTCTTTGGTTATGTGTAGTTGTCTCTAGAACTTGCCCAGAATCTCTATTGTGAATATGTCGAATATGATGTGATGTAGGACATGATATTAGGCGTTTTTCATGTTGACCCTATTTATTCAGCCTTTAAATGTCTCCTTTATGACCAATTACATTTTTCATTGTTAGCCCATTTGAGCTATGTAGCTTTTTCTTTGACAGCCTTACTTTACAAGCCACATCTTTTCATTATGAAACCTTTGGCCCATTTGGACTGAGAGTGAGTATGAGGGAGGAGGATTGGAAGGTAGTTGGGAATTAATTTGGGTGAAGATGGAGAATTTGGAAGGAAAAAAAAAGAATACAAATGATAGGTGAAAGAATCGGGCTTTAACTAACCTCTCCTAAGTGTTATGTGTTTAGAACCAATTCATCCCACTCTTTTCCCCACAAACGTTGGTTTTCAACCAAGTTTGGGGGAGGGGGTGTAAAGTGTGACGTATTGGTCATTGTTTGAATAGTTATTCATATGGAAAAAAAAAAGAAAAAAAAAAAGAAAAAAAAAGAAAAAAAAAGAAAAGAAAAGAAAAGAAAGAGTTCGTTGTACATAAGTGTTATTCTTTTTATTTAAAGGAGAGGTTAGGATTCTAAAAAGCTTAATTGCTTGAGTTTATGAAAAATTGGGTAGTCCCAAAATTGTGGTACCCAAGTGAAGCGTGAAAAAGCACTAAGGTTATTGTAAGTACTTTTGAGGGGTGAAGAAACTTTCTTGCGGGAAGGTTTGCTGAAATTGGAGAGTGAGGATTGAGTGATTGTTTTGAGGGGTGGTTGAGTAGGAAAAACTCGATTAGTCCAAAGATTAGTCAATTTTATCCAAATATTTCCCACCTTACCTTAAGCCTACATTACAACCTAAATAAAGACCTTTTTGATCTTATATCACACATGTCAAGTACGAGGTCTGATTTAGATAACGGGCAAGCATATGGTAGGCGTTGCATGTAGTCCAATGCGAGTGAATTAACTTTACCTTATACACTTGAGAGAAGAGTGATACACTTAACTCGTAAGGATCACTTGTTGAAAGTATCGAGTCTCGAAAGTAGTCTAAGTTGCTATGTTGGATATGCTCGGATTATCGTATTGTCTTTCTAATGAAAATATGTTCTGAAACTTTGTTTGCCACTTAAAGTCGCCTTTAACGCGTGTCTTTTGTGTTTCTTCTTTGTCTTTTGTGTTTCTTTAACGCGTGTCTAGTGAATATTCATGTAACTAATGCAACTACTTAACTAATTAGTTCTGAGACCCCTACTCCAAGAATTAACAGGTACGCTTAGCTAACCCTTGTTACCCCTTAAGTATAATTAATCCTAAGAACTTAGCAATTAATCCTATCCAATTAAGTAGTCCTAGGAGACGCTCGCTAGAACTATCGTAATTAGACGCATAGGGAATTAAGGCAACGGAGTAGGTACGGTGTTGTGCTCACGAACGTGGTACAAGTGACCGCGACTTTGTGTTATCCTAGCTAGTAACCACTTTTTGCTACTTTTGGGCACAACCGCATAACAATTACGGATTATGAATTCATGACCTAGCGACAGCTATATGCCTATTACTAGGGTGATCAGTCCACATAACAAACATATAAAAGATAGAGTAATCCAATAACATAAGTAATCTCAGAACATAATTGAGTCAAACAATTACCGAATTAATTACATAAATAACAATCTAGGGTTCAACATAGTCAAAGACGGGAAAATAAAAGCTTAGCCGATCATAGCGATCGCTAAGAACAAACTACAAAAAGAAAACATTAAAACTAAAAAAACTCTAAAACCCGAGTGCTGAATCTTGAGTCTTCGTGTTCTTCCGAATTTCCAAGTCCGCGCTCTTGAATCAGTGTCAAAAGTTCTTCCCTTGATGTCTAGAGCCTTGAGATATTTATAGGAGTACATCTCTAGGATAAAGAGGGATAAAACCTAATTGGAATAGGAAAATAAGTCTAAAAAACATTTTTGAGCTTGTGGGCCAAGTAATGGGCCGACACTGCATTCCTTTTCCAACTTCAAAGCTGTTTTTGAGGGTCTTATGGCCATTTTTGGGTTTTTCTTCTTTCACGCAAAGTTGTAGCTCTTCGATTCAGCTTTCCAACGCCACCAATTTCGCCTAAATCGGAGTTGTAGATCTCAAGATATGGCCGAAATACTAGAGGTGTGTCAATCTGTCTCGGCCGAGACTCTTCTACAGCCTGAAATCCGACTTCTCTGACCTTCTAGCTCGGCCGAGCTCCTCTGGCTCGGCCGAGACTGATTCTCAGCCGCTTTTGGGGTCATTTTTCTTGGTTTTTGACTTGTGGGACTTGTTCTCAACATCCATTATTAGTCGAGTTCGACTTTTTGGTCTAAATTCACCCAAATAACTTCAAAACAAGTCATAAACATCAAATTGCCCAATAATACAAATACGAGCAATACACGGTCAATTACGCATGCAAATGCCACTAAATAGACACTTAACTCAACCTATTATGCATGCATAAACACGTTTACCAACCGAGAAAATATTGCTATTTTGTTAGTTCGGTATGTATTGGTGTGCTGATAACCTTTTGGGTACTTTGCTAATCCGATATATATACTAAATTTCTAACAATTTATCCAAAAATCGATTTACGGTATACCAAAATCAATGATAAGTAATGATGCATACCAATACCGACTCAAATTTCGATATATCGAAATTTTGATATGGTATTTATATTTGACTTTGTTACTTAATATGTTTTCCTTTTACCTTTTCGCTGGTCTCGTGGCCAAGGCAAATATTGTGTTTGCGAAATCTAAAGATACGTGATATTTCGCTTTTTAACTTTAGATAAGTTATTTTAAATGTTTGCAATAAATTTGAAAAATTGCTAATATCGAGCAAAAGTTAGAAGCAGCCTAGACTCACTTTTTCCTAATAATAAATTTTAACTATAAACAGTGCTTACTTTAACCTAGAAGTAATTATTTTCTGCAATCTCCAAAATTGAGTTGGGCTTGGCAAAGTGTTGGATTCCCTGGGCATATTTATCACTTGTTGTTGGTTCGCTGCCTAACCTTGAAGTTCTCAAACTTCATGAAGATGCCACGGAAGGCGATGAGTGGAATCCAACTGAAGGAAAATTCTGTCGACTGAAATACTGAAAGATTTTTTCGAGCATGTTGGAAATCTGGGAAGCAGAGAAGGAGTATTTTCCATGTCTTGAGCGTCTAGTTTTCGCATACGTGAATTTGATGGAGATCCCAGTGAGCTTTGCAGAAATATTGACACTTGAGACAATAGAGTTATATGGAGTAGACGAGTATTTATGGCAATCGGCAAGAAAAATATCAGAAGAGCGAGAGCAACTAGGATATGAGCCACTAATTCTACTTGGGAATTGAAGAGGTAATTGCATGATGTGATTCTAATGACCAGTTGCAATTCTGTCCAAATAAGACAACTAGATTCAACTACAGTTATTCATTAAATAATCAGTCAATGCTTATGACCTCAAATTCGCAGTTAGGATCTTCTATTTCAAATTATGTTCCATTTTGTATTTTATGACCTTCACTAATTATCATGTGTACACTTACGATTTCATCTATACACATCGTATATAGTAGATGCTCTGAAATACAAGATGAAATACGATTTGAAATAGAGATCTCATCCGCTCTTCCGAAGAGTATGTACCCGTTACTCCTTTTTGATGCAACTAAAATGCATTATTGTTACTGTGTGTACAATTCTGAGCTTTTTATATTTGAGTACCTAAACTTTATTTTTGATCAATTGCAACATAGGGTTCACAAATTGTACAAGTTGCAACCTTTGTTCAACTTTTTTGACTAAATATCAAACATGTGACAATCACATGCCAAATTAGGGGGGATTTTTGTTATTTTCATGTTTGTTCAGGTAGATTCACAATTTGACGGAGATTGCAAATTGATAATAGCAAAGTTATTGTCACAAGTTTGATATGTGAAACTTATATATGATATTTAACTTTTGTATGTTAGAGCTTTGGTGCTGACTTTCTTTATCAGATGGAAAAAAGGTTCATGGACTTTTGTGCTTATTATTATTGTTTGCTGCTATTTTTCTGTTCTGGATTTTTGTTGTATATCTACTTTTTTTCTTTCTTATTGTGATCGACTCTATAACAAAAGAGGTCTTTTGTATACCATTTTTTGAAACTACATTTGTGGTCACTAATAATAAGTTATTTGTAACCACTTGTTGTCACAAATCTATATACAAATGATTTGAAATCATTTTAAGACTACTTTTAGATATTAAGGAGGACTTGAGAAGCCGAGGGGTAATCCAAGCTCATCTTGGGACATGCAAAGGAAAACGCAAGGTATACATCAAGTGGATACTCTTGACTTAACGTCGAAACTTGAGGTTTTGATCAAGAAGTTCGACACTATGATTTTGCCACAGTGGTATTGGTATCACTGTGAGACAAAAATAAAATTATATATAATTTAATGGGTCCCTCATATTTAAATACATATGTATATCTTATCTATTATGAGTTTCAACTTGAAGCATATTAGACTTAAAAGCTATCCTCCAATTAAGGGGTGTTTTTTCCCCACTTTTTTACATCAGCTTTTGGCTTTTAGCTATACAAAAGCTAGATTATGTGTTTGAGGAGTTAAATTTCTGCTTTTCTAAAAAAGCAAATTTACACCATAATCTAGAAGCGAGAAATATATGCTTTTACATTTAGCTCTGTCGTAATATAGTCAAAAGCACTTTTATCTCAAACACTACGGGAATATTTGGACTGGACTGTTGTCAGTCGGATATGGGATGACCCAACCTAAAGGTATTTTACTTTATGGATCGTCAATCTGGATCGCCCAGCTAATTTCCATCCAACTCTAACACATTTTCATCATTATATAATCATCCAATCATTATTTACATCACCTTTTACAATTTTCAATATACTTTTTTATCATTATCTATCATCTCAATACCTATTGATTTGACATCACTTTACACATCCTACCCTACTATATTTTTAAACAAAAATACCTTTTTTTCTTTTTAAATGGATGTACCAACCGTGGATGCGCCCCAGCGGACGAGACACATTCCACTACATCCCAATCCAAATATCGCCTACCTACTTTTAATTAAAATCAATTTTACTAAATCTCCACTTTATTAAAAGTCGAAGCAAAGAAAAACACCCCTTTAAGCTCGTACGAAATTCCTTATCCAATAAAAGGTTGCAGTACCACATAGGAATATTTGCAAAAGTGTGCTGAAATGCAATTCTTCCCACTCTCTTTAGCAAATGCCTTGTGCAATGTTTAAGGGTGCCTACATTGGGTATTGGTCGGATGGGATGTGCCGAGCCCAACTCACCCGACGTTTTAGATGGATTGGATCATAGAAATCGAAGCTCAAAGTACCATTAGGTTCGACAATGTTGACCTAATGGGTTAAAAGTCTGACAGGTCATGGATCAACCCAAAAAATTTCGTATATTAAAGGAATGGATTGGGCTGGACTCAATAATTTTTGTCAGATGGAATTTTGACTCGACATGACATGCTATTGGCCTTACGGAATAGGCCGGGCTGCCCGATTGCCACATCTAATCAAAACAAGAGTAACAAAAAACTAAGGCAGGCCTTGAACGCAGTCACATCTATAATTCTCTCATCCGTTTCTCAATTTCACTCGTAAATTCTACATCATTATCGAGTTTTACCCAATCATCATTCAGAGGCTTCCGATATAAATAAAGGAGGCAAGCAAATATCTTATAAGAGTAAAATAGCATAAGAAGCAAGTCCTACGGTTTGTGCAAAGGCATTAGAAATAAAACCAATTACTCCCTCCGTCCCGGTTAAAGCTTCCACTTTGACCGGGCACGGATGTTAAGAAAAAACAGTTATTTGACTTTTTTAAAAGTGGAGATTGAGTGGTTAAGATTTTGAGGGTGAGGATTGTGGGATTAATTTCCTTTTTTGGGGTGACAACTTTAGTTGGGACGGACCGAAAAGGCAAGTAACCAGCTTTAAGTGGGACGGAGGGAGTATTAATTGATCAGATAGAAAAGTGTATATTTTCTGATAGAACTGACAAATCAAGCACTCCCTCTGTCTCACATTATCTTGTATATTTTTTTAAAACGGTCGTCCCACCTTATCTTGCACAACTTAAAAAAAGGAAAGTTATAACATAATCTCCATCCTCAAAATTTCCATCATCAATCTCCAGTCTGAATCCATCTTTGAAAAGTCAACAAACAACCAAAAAACAACTTTTCTTAATACCCGTGCCGACTCCCTATGCAAGATAAGTCGGGACGGAAGGAGTACATAACAAAACCCTCTTGATGTGTACGCTTCAACTTCTCTGAGAGACTAACTTTCTTTAGAACATACTATCATAGAAGATCAAAACAAGAAAGATATTTCAAATATTTGGACAACGAATTGAAGATATAACATTCAATTGCTCATTAAACCCTAAATCTGACATAAAAAAAAAAAAAAAAAAAAAGAGCAACGAATACGGAAAGTTCTATGCTATCTCATGAGGTAGTACATTTATCCATTTGATGTGTCACATGAAACATTGATAAAATTTAATGACTACACTTTACTTGATTTCAACTACTTTGCCACATGTCATACATCTAATGGGTAGCATTAAAGTTTCCAACGAGTACATACCTTTCGGAAGAGTGGTCCCAAGCATTACCTAAAATGAACACGAGGGCAACCAAACCACAATTACTATCTCTTATTTTGGATTTTGACGAATTTGATGGATAGGATCTTTTATTCTAAATCGTGTTCCATCTTGTGTTTCAAAACATCTAATGTATGCCATGTGTATAGATGACATCATAAGTGTATACATACATGGCCGTTAGTTGAGGTCACAGAATACAAGATGGGGAACATGATTTCAAATCCATAAAAACAAAGTTTCTCTTTAATTTAATGAATACTTGTAGTTCAATCTAAGGCTCCGTTTGCTTAAGATTGGACTCAGTATATTTAGAGGCCGAATCTCAATAAAGCACACTCATTAACTCCCTCAGTCAGATTTGATCCAACACTCCCAAGTCTTAAGCAAACGGACCCTAATTGTCTTATTTGGTCATTAGAACATACCTCAATCATTCCCTTGCCTTTGTCTGCAGATCATCTGATAAATTTGTAATGATCAGAAACAATGTTGATGAAACAACTGCCAATGAACATTAAGATAAGGACATATCTTACGAGGGCCTAAAATAGTAACAACAGAACTTACAGTTAGTTTACAAGCATGTCAGCTCATGATTGAAGTGTAGTGCATAAATGAAGCAACTGAAACTTGGGTGTACAACAATGCCGAATCACATCATGCAACCTCTTTAATTATAGAATTTTAGAATTAGGGGCTCATATCCTAGTTGCTCTCGCTCTTCTGATATTTTCCTCGTAGATGTCCACAAAGACTCATTACGTCCATATAACTCTATCGTCTCAAGTGTAGGTATTTCTGCAAAGCTCATCGGGATCTCCTCCAACTCTGTGCCTAGGATAAATAGATGCTCAAGACATGGAAAATGCTCCTTCTTTGCTCCCCGGATTTTCAACTTGCCATATGAAATCTTTAAGAATCTCAGTCGACAAAATTTTCCTTCAATTGGATTCCACTCATCGCCTTTCGTGGCATTTGCATAAAGTTTGAGAACTTCAAGATTGGGCAGCGAACCAACAACAATTGACAAATATGCCCAGGGAATCCAACAATTCCCTAAGACCAACTTTTTGAGTGACACTGGAAAGGCGATGGATGTTGGGAATTTCGTATCACCAAGTACCGTAAGCGACTCTAATTTCTTAAAACATGCAAGATTTTGAAGGCACTGATTCTCGACTTCATCTGCATTTACATTAATCTTCAACTTCCTTATATTTGGGATTCTTTTCAAAACTTGCTCTGAACATTTGAAACCACGAACGCATCCAAGTGTGTGGAGGTTTTCAAGAACAACCATATTTTGATCATCATCTGGAGGATCAGTATTAAAAAGATGACCATCTAGATGCCTAAGTTGTGGCATCTGCCATATTTCAACTGGTAGATCGTGGCTTTCTCCATAAGAAACTAAGATTTGTAGATTCCAACATAGAATCATCGTAGAAAAAGAACTTATTTTCGGAGAAGACACAAACCGCAAGTTATATAAATTTAAAAAGTCGATGCACAATTTTGCATCATCTACTTCCACGACCTTCAATAACCTATATCCATTGATAATCTTCACTACCCAATTTACGTTCTTATCCAGATCGGCTCTTTTCGTCACCGAGGATTCCATCCAACTATTTCCCAGCGATTGATAGGAGCTCAACCAAGATCGATTTAGTGTAGCTGATTGCAAGGCCTCAATTGTTATCTCCAACGGTTTTCCAGTACTAGAAACACCAAGACGACGTGCAGTTTCTATATTTGGAGAAACGATTAGATGATCAAGCTTCGAAATGCACACAAACTCTTGTTTTGTAGCTTCTATAATGCACAAATCCCTTACTCTGTCATGAAGCTTGCAAGACTTCACATTTCCCATATTCCCTCTTTCTCCAACCAACATGACATTTCTACTAATGAGATCTCCCACGTACTCTCGTGCAACATCTTCTAAGCATTTATCTTGGGTCGGCTTGATGAGACCTTCAGCGACCCATAATCCCACGAGCATGGACACACGAATCTTGAAATCTTCAGGAAACATAGCCAAATATAAGAAGCATGGCTTTAGATGCATCGGCAAATGAGTATAACTCAATGATAATATCTTCATCACCTGCTCATCATTTCCATAATTCAGGGCAGACGCCATATCTCTTGCAAAAAAATGCTCCCAATGCTCTCTTATCCTTTCAGACTTTGCGAGAAGCCCACCGATCAAAACAACGGCTAGAGGAAGTCCACTGCATCCTTGAGCAATTTTTTTTCCAATTTCTTCTAATTCAACAGGGCAATCTTCTTCCCCGAATATTATTTTGTGGAGCAGAGCCCAGCTGTGATCCTTGTCTAAAAAATCCATTTTAAAAATGGATCCATGATCATCATTCACGTACGATAGCCTAGAAGTTACCAAGACTCGGCTTCCGTTTCTATTAGGTGGAAGAAACCTTTTTAAGGCCTCTAACGCCTCGACATCCCACACATCATCCATAACAATCAAATATCTTCTACCAAATAATTTTTTGTGCAGTCGTAATCTCATATCATCATCTCTGCATCCTTGTTCATCTGGAACAGCTTTATTAATCTTATT
Source organism: Ajuga chamaepitys (assembly GCA_958295605.1). NCBI lineage: Eukaryota > Viridiplantae > Streptophyta > Magnoliopsida > Lamiales > Lamiaceae > Ajuga > Ajuga chamaepitys. Next base: position 52,515,042 of record OY282507.1, read on the forward strand.
TAAAAGATCCTCAACCTTATATTCTTGAGATACAGTAATCCAAACACGAAAATCAAAGTATTCAATGATATAAGGATGCATATAAGCAGCAGTAGCTAGAGTTGTCTTACCTATGCCTCCCATTCCCACAATAGGGATGACTCGACGACTGAGTTCATCACTTGCGAGTTCACTCATTATCTTTTTCACCTGATCATCGAGTCCCACCATTGCAGTGTTCTTGCCACCTGGAAGCGATCTTGATGAAGCTGTGGCTGTTGATGCACGACTTTTGAGTTGAAGACCTTCAACGCGTTGTGTGAGGATCATCATCGGCAACTCTTGTTCGATGGAGATGAACTTTCGGAGTACCGTTTGAATGCCTTGACACAAGAGGGTCTTGAATCTTTCTCCATCATTGGAATCCATGATCATATTCCTCGCCGCATGTATCTGGTCGACCACATTGGATTCGACGATATTTTCTGCTGCATGAGCTGCATCCGCTATCCTCTTCTCCACCCTTTCAATTTCTTCGTTGCGTTGACTTTGGGGATAGTTTTCGAGAAAATTAATGAAGAAATCAACTTTGTGAAGAAGAAGGTGAATGTGTTGTTGATCAAGAAAGAAGTTATGTAGAGGAAGTGGGTTTTGGAGTTGGTGAAGAGTATGAGAAAGAGAGAGTAAAGCTCCATAAGCAGCCATGGATTCAGAGCTTTCACACACTCAACAAATTGTGGTTTATGAAAAAAGTGGTTAGTGCAGAAAGACTTTGGGTCGGTTTGCTTAAGATTAGGCTCAATAAATTTAGAGGATCAAATCTCAATAAAATATACACTACAATAAAAGAGGTCTTTTGTAAGATATTTTTTGCCACCACAATTATGGTCACTAATAATAACTTATTTGTGACCATTTGTTGTCACAATTCTTTCTACAAACTATTTGAGATTACTTTAAGATTACTTTTAGAGACAACAAGTTGTTGCAAAAAATATTTGAGATGCATTTGAGACCACATTTGTGGTCACAAATATATTATTTGCGACCGAGTTATTGAAACGACAATAAAGTTGTGACAAATGCTCTAAAGTTGTGACAAATACTCATTATTTGAGAGCATTTCACTAAAGTTGTGGCAAATACTCATTATTTGAGACCACTTTTTGTGGTCTCAAAAGATCCTTTTTCTTGTAGTGACACTCGTTAACTTCCTCAGTCAAGTTTGACCCAACACTTTCAATCTTAACAAACGAACCCTGGTGCTGTAGTAAACGCTGAGAGATGAATGAAAGAATCTTTACATTAATTGTTAGATTATTATAGAGTACGACAAATAATGTAACGTGTTAAGTTATTGGGTAGATATATAAATAATGTTGTCTTAAAGTATTCTTTTATGTTCTTGAGGTGAGCTAATGATGTTGGATAATATTTGGTAAAATTCTGGAAAATATAATTTCAGAGAGGGATAATATTTCGGCCACTTAATATTCAATAAAATATAATGGTATGAGTATTTAAAAAATTTGATATTTCGACATAAACTGGTAGACCAAGAAAATATTGCTATTTTGTTAGTTCGGTATGTATTGGTGTGCTGATAATCTTTTGGGTACTTTGCTAATCCGATATATATACCAAATTTCTAACGATTTATTCAAAAATTGATTTGCGGTATACCAAAATTAAAGATAAGTAATGATGCATACCAATGCCGACTCAAATTTCGATATATCGAAATTTTAATATGGTATTTATATTTAACTATGTTACTTAATATGTTTTCCTTTTACCTTTTCGCTGATCTCGTGGCCAAGGCAAATATTGTGTTTGCGAAACCTAAAGATACGTGATATTTCGTTTTTTAATTGTAAATAAGTTATTTTAAATGTTTGCAATAAATTACTTCTTGAAAAATTGCTAATATTGAGCAAAAGTTAGAAGCAGCCTAGATTCACTTTTTTCTAATAATAAATTTTAATTACAAGCCGTGCTTACTTTAACCTAGAAGTAATTATTTTCTGCAATCTCTAAAATTAATCATTTTTCCTCGAAACGAAAGCAATTACAAACACAGCCTAAGGAATAAGCCATAGCTTACACTTTTACATCATTTTACGCGTGTGTTTTGTTTATCAAAGATAAAGAATTTTATTACACAAACAATGTTCGTAAGTACAAAACTCTCGATCCAATCAGTAAAATCATGTTCCATCCAAACATGCGGATAGAATTTTATTACGTGGTTCGATCAATTTGATCTAAATCCATAGAGGATCGAGAGTCCTCAATTCACTATAAATCAGAATCAATTATAAGATTACAATCGGAATTCATAAAATCCCAAAATAATACCCTATTTTGGCTTAAGAACCCTAAGTCTCTAATTGATCCCTCTGAGTAATGTATCCAAGGGAAAAACTGACTAAAACTATTTACGTCATCATCATGAAGTAATGTGTATAGAAATCGGATCTCGAATCAAGTTACAAACGGGTCAAATCAGTAGTTGAACTTGAGTTGCAGAAAACCGTTGTAAAAGATCTGCAAAACCGTTGTGAAAGACCTGGCAGTTGAAACAGAATTCTTAACCCCCGGTTTGGATCTGTTAGACAACTGGTTCTTGAATCCAGCCCGGTTCTGCTCCTCCCAAACCCGGTTCTAGACTAACTGAACTGATTTACACTTAAACACATAATTTCTTTGATGAAACTAACCATTTTACAATGTGCAATGAATCCTCTTTTTAAACTAAAGATCCTATTGCGAGTGTCATCTGAATAATTATCTTCAGAATTACTCCAATGCAATAAACTGATATAGCCATTGTGAACTCAAAGATGGAGCATCAGCTCCATTTGCGCCTCATAGATAATCATTTTTGTACTAGCAAGTTGAAATGTTGTATGAAAAAACTTCAGAATGTGTATCATATTGTCATTTGTCAAACAACGTTTATATTGTTTAATAATTATAAATTAGTTGTAACATTATCATTTGTAACATTTTTTTCCCTAAACATGTGTATTTAAGTTAGTTATAACAATTTGTAAATATCATCTTAAATTTCAAAAATTTTAATACATTATTAACTTTTTCTAAAAATTGCATCGATATTTCCACCGACATTGACATATTACCGAAATTTTTGCAAAACTGAAATATCAATATTTTCTTAAAATCGAAATTTTCGTCCTCTCGCAAAACTGAAATTTTCTCGATGCAGATAGATATTACTAGGGATGCTGGAATGGCCCGAGCCCGTCAGGCCAATCATAACCCGTTCAAAGAAAAATCAGGTTTAGGTTCACCATATTGTAATCCCAATAAAAATGGTCTGATAGGCTCGAGGTCCTATAAGTTCGAAAATCGCTAGGGCTGGCTCAATAATGGTCTGATAGGCTCGAGGTCCTACTAGTTTGTATGATATAAGTATTTCTTTTTTATATACACTCGAATTTGCTCAATAATATAAATATTTCTTTTATTGTACTCATCTCATTTTTAGAAATTTGAAGCACGTATCTTAAACATTTTGTACTTAATAATTATGATAGCTTCATCGCAATAGTATGATAATTTCTATATTAAACTACTCTTTATCATATATATGAACATGAATAATGCCTAATTTTGACTATGTTATGTCATTTTGTCATGTATATACACGAATGATTGTTTTGTTTGATATTTGAGTCTTAATTATTTCTATGTTGGAATTGCAAAGATTGTTGAATTTTAGTATATACATATTTTTTAAAGTTTGACTTGTATTCCGATAGTGACCCGATTAGCCCAAAAATTAGTAGGACTAGGATTAGGTTAATCATATTGTCGGCCAATAAAATAAACTGATAGGCCCGAAACTCTTTAAGCCCAAAAATCACTAGAACTAGCTCGAAACTGTTAAGATTGACCGGGCTGACATCTCTAGATATTACTTAGCTAATTATCATTAATTAAAAACTCCACGTGTAATAGAAACATTCGTTAACAAAGAATCACCAATCATTTTGTCTTAAAAGGTGAGAATACAATCTGCTTAGGTATCTCTATTATACCTAATTTTCTCTTACATGAGAAAAATATTGAAAATAAAAAGTGGAAATTTGCTAAATAAAACTATTACAATATTTATCCGACTAGAAACATCTTATTTACAATTCCACCCCTATAACAAAAGAAAATTACATATGAGGACAAAACAAGTATAAGAAGCCTCCAAGTCGGGATGAGATTACTTATTCCAAATAAAGTTTCAGTTCATGTTTTAATATTATTAACATGTGACATGTGTCTATTAATAAGATTTAAAAGTGGTAAAATTAGCTCGATCGGAGCGCTGGCCCAACCACCCCAATATTTTAGATGGCCAGAGACATAAAAGTTGACCCATCGTACCATGTTGAGCCCGCCTTGATAGGCTAGAAGCCTGACAAATACAGGCCGACGTGAAAGTTGTAATATATTATAAGGAATGTGATGGACTGGATTGACTAGTTTTAGGCCTGATGAAATTTTAGACAACCTAACATATTGCATTGGTCAATTGGATCCAACTGAATTGGACCGCTTGAATTACTGTCTCTAGTAATGTGACTATAACACTATTTTATAATGTGTCAGATGTTGAAAATATTAAAATCGAAAATAAAACATGAATTAAAATAGATGATCGCATCCCAAGTGGGGACAAATTCGAGTGTCACCAATATTCACCACGGCGCTGCCGGAGAACTTTACCATGTGGAGAATCCGGATCCCCTCTCATTGCATTTCTCTTAAATATCTCCACCCCCAATCGCAGCGTCTCCTCAGCCGTGAGCATTAGCTCCGGCCGCCACCGCGGCACAACGCTGACACTTTCATCCGTCATGATAGTTACCGGCTTCTCCGGCAACGGAGACGCTTTATGACCCTTAAAAACAATAATTAAAAAAAGAAAAAGAAATACATAAATTTTTCTTCTAATATTTTTTAAATTTTTAATCGATTTAATAATAAATCTACTACATGACTAATAACATATTTTCATTTTACTTTATTCTATACAGGATAGTAAAACAAGATATGAACTTTTAAAATAAATCCCCTTTAGAAGGGAAAAAAATTTAAAAACAATTTTGCTTCGAGATGAACGGAGATTAATGTAAATCAACTAAAATTTACGAAAAATCATAAATATATTCACACGGTTAAATTTTTCTTTTTACCTCACTATTTTATTTCTTGATTTTTCTTATTTAGCCCTATGTCATCTTAAAAAAAAAACGTAAATAATTTTGTAATCGAAGATTTGAATCCTTACTCATACTAATAGAATATATTGATTTTAAACATAATTCACTCTTAAACGAAAGAAAAATACTAAAATCAAATTCTTTTTATGGAACGAGGAAGCGCAACATAAATATGCAATTCTAGAACGTACTTTATGTTCTATGATGCGCTCGGCAGGATCAGCAGTTCGCCACCTCCATGTCGGAAACTTCCTTCCGACATCGGGGAGTAAGCCTCGATTAAATTTCACGGCGGCGACAGCTGCTAATCTTGATTGCATTTTTCTATTTCTCAGTTTCTTGTAAAATTTGTTTCGGAACAAATTATTGTAATATATGGCTTTTGTTGCAATTACCGTAATGTGTCTGCTTCTATTTGTGTGTAGACACGTGTCTGGTGATTGTTGGCAAGTCTCTAATTGGTTGACTAAAATAAGCTAGACGTGAATTCTGGTCATTTTTTTAGCCCGAAAAGTTATGAGATCGAAAATAATTTTAGTTCCAATTTTGATGGTTGCTCGTAAGTCTCTCAACATAAGTTTCTTACATTACAAAGACTTTGAAACGAAAACAACATAAATTTGCTATTTATAGGTAATAAAACATTCCAATAAGTAGCATCCCATTACAAACAACATATTTATAAATCCTTACCGAAGAAAAAAAAAAAAAAAAAAGATTTGAACCCTCTAAATTTACGGATCGAATCTTCCACTACAAACGATGCTACATCTTCTACTATGATTACATAATACACATATATATATACACAGTGACATTATCAATATATCACAAATATACATATCTATTATATTTATATAACTGTAGTAAGAGATTTAACACCATATGTAACAGAAAATTCGGGGATGAGATTACCTAATAATGCATCATCTCATTTCTTATATTATTAAGATGCAATAGACATTCATTGATAGAGGTGGCAAAATCAGCGTATCTCAATGAACTGATCTAACTCATTTGACATTTCAGATGGACTGAGCCTTATAAATATTAGCCCAACTTACATACCATGTCGGTCCCAACGCAATGAACTAAGAAAGACGAATCGACCTAAAAGCCTTAGTATTTATTATAGTCCCAACGCAATGAACTAGAACCCTCAAGAAAGACGATTCAACCTAAAAGGCTTAGTATCTATTATAGGAATGAGAGGAGCCGGACCGAGTAATTTTTAGATCCGAACTTTAAATCAACTCAACATACTTCATCATTAGCAAAGATCCGAACTTTAAATCAACTCAACATACTTCATTAGCAAAGCGAATCAGACGGGACCCGATCGGACTGCACCGTTCTAATCACTATCTTTAGTAATATAATCATAATGTCATTTTACGTATATATTACATGTTGATATTGTTAAAACAAAAGATTAAAACATAATTTGAAATAAGTGATCTTTATCCTAAATTTGCAACAAACTCCAACTGTTACCAATATTCACCACGGAGCTGCCGGAGAACTCTACCGTGCGGAGAATCCGGGTCCCCTCTCGCCGCGTTCCTCCTAAATATCTCGACCGCCAGTTGCAGCGTCTCTTCAGCTGAGAGCAACTGTTCCGGCCGCCAAACCACCACCCCACTCCCTCCATATACACCGGCACTTCCACCCGTTGCCATAGCTACCGGATTCCTGGTATCCGACACCGCAACCTCAATCTCCGACAATGGAGATGCTTTATGGTCCTTAAAGTACGCCTTGTCGTCTCTCTCTTGTTCTTCTCTTTGCGTTCTCCTATCGCTCTCGTTCTCCTCCTCCGGCCACGGGCTGCCGTCTAGTCCCGCACATGCCACGTCTTCTAGCTTTCTGGAAGCGGAATTGGAGTTCCGCCGCCTCTGCTGGGAGATGGGGTCAACTTGTGGCCGAACGCCAGGTGATTCGAGTTTTGGCGCCGACTCTTTTGGGAACCTTGGAGGAACATATGATTGATTGTCCTTGCTCGTCGGTTCGTGCTCTGATCGGTGCCTGAGCTTTTCGTCTCGCATGGCATCGTCCGGATAAACATCCTATCAACAAATAAATTAATTAATTTCAACAACTTTAGAGTAATATTTCTAAAGTGGTGATTTACTCCATTTCCTCAACAATCACCCTGTGCACTTCCAATAAGGTCTCGCTTTCTATGGTAGATCACCTATGATAATATTTAACTTCATACTTTACTGGAAACAGTGGCAGGGGCCGCCGTCCCCTCTCAACTTTGCAACAATACCACTATATATATGTAAATATTTATACTCTTCCAGTTAACAGTACCACTATATATATGTAAATATTTATACTCTTCCAGTTTTTATTATACTGCAACAATAGAGAGAGCATTTTCGATTACTCTTTTGTCCTACTTTAATAATTAAAAGATCAAAATAGAATTTGGTCTTGCCTTCCCCAACTTTGAATTCCTGATTCCACCACTGAATGGAAATAAAATGTCAAATTATCCTTGTGACCCGAGATAAAATACTAAAATCTAGAGGATACCTAAAATAGTAATCCAGACCACCCACGGATATTTGATCAGTACTTGGAATGATATTAAAAAAATTACATTTATATCCCTCACTACTTCTTACTTCTACAAAATCACTCTTATCCAACCCTAAAAATATCGCATAATAAAAGTTGAAATCTTTTTCCATATGTTATATATCACGGTAAACATTGAAAGTGGATAACGATTTATATCTTATCCGATAAAATTTTCTCACTGATTAGATAATCAACCTATCTCTTTTTGTCGAGGAGAACGAAGCATAATAAATAATATTATATGTAATTTTATGCATTAATTTAACTTCATCAGCATATGTTAGTAACTTGTAATAAAAGATTAACCTTCTACTTAGAATAACAAAACAACATATTAACATTTGAAATATAATTCTTCTATTGGGACTTCGGAGAAAAAAAAATAAAAACACAATATCAATTTCAATTTGATGGAAATGCAACTCACTTAAAATATTAATTTACATTAGCACGATTAAGTTATTCTGAAATCAAAGATTTTTTTTTATTCGTGTTATTAAAAGAACACATTAACTTTTAAACAAGGTTGTACACCGAAGTGAACTGAGACCTAGCGACTAATTAAGATTTAAGTAGAGATAATTAGAACATCCGCGTAGTTAGGAAGGGAGAAATCGAAAAATAAATATAAAATAAAAATCTAACGCATAGGTGGAGATTATTGTCAAAGCTAGTTGAAAAAATTTCCAACAACTTTTAAAGACATACTCCCTCCCTCCATCCCAATGAACTTGCATTGACAAATAGACACATATTAAAAAGAAAATTAATTTTTTAAGTTATATTTGACTTTTCAAATCTATTTTTTTAATTTATTTGACAAATAAAGATATATTGCAGGGTAAAATTTGTGAAATCTGTTTTCTTTTTAAGAAAATGTACAAATTACTTCGGACGAATCAAAATAGAAAGTGTGCCTTAGTACAGTTAGAGTTAGTGCCACCGTTTACCAAAGTTCAATCGAAACAGAGAGAGTATATATTTTTGAATGAAATATTTTCCTACTATAGAAGGAAGAAAGTATAACATACTTCATGTTCTACGGCGTGCTCAGCAGGATCAGCAGTTCTGCCAGTGGAGGTGCCGGAGCAGACCCTATGCGCCGGAAACTGCCTTCCGGCAACCGGAAGTAGGCCGCGATTAAATTTCACAGCGGCGGCGGCTAATCGTGATTGCATATTTCGATCTCAGCGATCTTACGACGTTGGTTTTGCTCTAAATTTTGTCCAGAAGCTGTGAAACAAATTCTTGTAATAGATGGCTTTTATGGGCGATTAATGTGGATTTGTTGGCTTGTGGTGGTGAAGACACGTGTCTGATTTCACACGTGGCAGTTGGTTCTCGTAGATGCTGGATTCTTCGTGTGAATTAAATAGTCTCTCTCTTGATCGAACAGAATCAGCTAGAAGCACCAAGATTCCAACTCAAAAGAAAGATATATTTCTTCCATCCCAACTTAATTTGTCTGTTTATCTTCTTAGTTTGTTCCAATAATTTTATCAGGTTAAAAAGATAAATTTTTCTTACAATCTCTACGATCAAAATCTCCATCCTCAATCTCTACCTTTAAAAAAATTAAAGATCTTGATATCCGATCAGAATAGACAAATTAAACCGAAAAAGAAATAGTATGTTTCAATTCAAATAAATGAATTGACAGAAATAAAAGAAAAATACAACAAACACTATGTCCTACTTGGAATCGCCTAGTTTTTTTTTGCATTTTGGATCATTTGCCAAATATAATACAACATCTTCTATCGCCTTTTAATACATATATAATATGTGTATATAATGACATTACAGATACATCATAAGTGATTATGTATCATGATTAATATCATATGTTATAGAAAATGACCATATGTTGTAGAAAATTCGAATCGTCTTTGTTTTTTGTGTTTTTGGATTCCTTGTTGGTCTTGTTACATTGCGTCTCATTTTTCTCCATCAACGTTATCCTGGGCTCAGCCCAAGCTTAGCGGGCCAAAACTTGTGTTCTTGGCGGCCCAAAATCGTATTGAATCAAGATTTTGCGGCCCAATCTACGTGATGCATACATTTTTAATTGAATTTTGGACTGACCAACTCGATACTAATGTATAACAGATTGCTGCTCCATCGAGTCGGGTCAATTTGACTCATAACCAAAGTTAAAGCAAAATGGGCAAAATATGAATATTAAAAATTAAATGTATATTATATATATATATATATATATATATATATATATATATATAACTAACAAAATGAAAATTAAAAATCTCAACATAATAATTTGATCAAATATAAATAGTAAAAATTAAACGTAAGCATATAAAAAATTTAAGATTATATCACAAAATTTATCTTTATTTTATAAAAATGAGAGTGTAAATAATAAAAATATGACGATTTGGGAATACATCCTGACAACACGATCTGAACTACACCCTAACAATACGATCCGAGCCTCTTTTGGTATCAGAGCCATGGAATCGGTGATTTTAGCTGGGGATGATATAATTTAACACCTTGATACAAAAATGTTTCGACATAATAATTCTATAAAAAATAGTTTAAATATGGAGTATGATACACCTCAAAATCTTGAGTTATTAAACAAATGGACAATTCCAAAAATTGATCCTAAAGTAATTTATAAATTAGGAACTTTTGAAAAACTTGGTTTTAAACAAGTTGTTAAAACAACTGAAGAATCTATTTCTATTAATAATGAAGAAGTAATTATAAAATTACTTTCAGAAAAAGATATTTTACCTTATAAAAAAGAATATAAATTTTTACATATTGGTTTAGTGCAAATTGCTTTTAAACCTTTAACCTTAGAAGGACTACCAGAAAGCTTTATTGCAGCTTTAAGAGATGGTAGAAATTTAAATTGGAAAAAATCTTTAATGGGAATAATCCAATCTAGTCTGGCTCATGGTCCAGTTTATTTTGATGTCTATCCAAATTTACAATTATCTTTAACTGATATAAATATTCTTGATGCTTTGACATTAAATGTTAAAATTCATGGTTATGATTATTCTTTAGGTTCTGAAGTTATATGTATTTGTTACCGAATATATTATAAACCCTTGTTTACTTTGAATCCTCATTGTAAAATAAAGGATAAGCCTGTTAATGAAACAATTTTGATTGAGACAAATTTCAATAGATCTAATATTATGACAAGAAGATCTATTAAATGGGAAGAAATTGTGTTTCCAGAAAATTGGATTATTGAAAAAGCTGTAAAACCACAGCCAACTATTTCTTCAAAATTATTGAATGTTTTTCAGACTTCTGAAGGAACTGTTAATATACAGTTTGATAATTTTATAAAAGAAAGATCTTTAAAATCTTCTTCTATGAGATCTTATATTTCTCCTATTGATTATACTGTGGAAACTCCTTCAAGAGCTTCTACCTCTCTAATAAAAGAGAATTTGAGAAATAATGATGATGTTATATCTGAAGAAGATAGAATAAATGAATTGCATATCGGCAAAGATAATATTGTTAAAAGTGTCAATAGTAGACACATGGAGACAATGTCTGAAATGAGTTTTCCTTGATTTATGGATTTTAAAGCTCAAAAAATTGATTTTAGCCCTGGTTCAGAAGCCAGAAAAATTATTAGTGAAGAATTCAGACTTCCTAAATGGGAACCATTTAGAACTTGGTTTTTTGAAAATTTCAATAAAATGGAAAAACAAATTATACAAGAAAATTTTTATAACAAATGTGAAGAAACAAATACTTTGATTTTATTTGTTCCATGGTTCATGTCTACCTATGTACATCAATATATTTCTGTTTTAGAAAGAAATTATAGACTAATGAATGGACAAATCATTAATAATGGTTTTCCTCCTCAAGAACCCTTTCAAATAGAAAAAGATAATAATATATGTAATTTTCTTGCTTTTTCAAAATTATTTGAAAATGATGTTTTACAAGTAACTTGTAGTCATATAAATTTATTAATTAAACAAAATAATTATATGAATTTATTTATCAATGTTTTAGGAGAGCACATACTTTCACTTCATAATAAAGTTGATAATGTTATTTCTTTAATAAATAATAAAAAGGAAAAAATAATTTCAAAAATTGATTTTGAAAAAGAATTGATTGCTACTCCTAGTATACAACTTCCACCAGAGATAAAAGATTTTAAATTAGAATCTTTGACAGAGTTAGAAAAATTATTAGAAGAAAAATTTTCAAAATTATCTTTAAATACTTTAGAAAATGATTTTCAAAAAGATTTTGAAAATAGATCTGATTATAAACAGATTATTAATGACCAGATCAACAAAATTGAAAAATGGGCTGATAAGCCTAATCAACGATTTTATTATTATAGGAGACCAACTCCTATGGATGTTCTTAATGAAGAACAAGAATATATTTTGGATAATAGCTATAGTGGAAGAAATATTTATGAATGGAATATTGATGGTTATACTGAAAAACAGATTTATAATACTGTTCATAGAATTCTTATGTATTCTACAGTTTGTAAGAATAATGGTAATACCGATAAAAATATTGCAAAAATGATTATTGCAGGTTTTACTGGCCAACTTAAAGGTTGGTGGGATCATTATTTGACCCAAGAAAATAGAGATTATATTCTCAACAATATAAAACAAGAGAATAATATTTCTGTTGAAAATGCTGTTTATACTTTGATTATTAATATTATAGAACATTTTACTGGCAGATATTCTGATAATAGTGAACATATTCGTACACTATTACAAAATCTGAGGTGCAAAACACTTACAGATTTTAGATGGTATAAAGATACATTTTTAAGCAGAGTGATGGAACTCCCTGAGAGTAATAGCTCTCATTGGAAATCAAAATTTATTGATGGATTACCTTATTTATTTGCAGAAAGAGTAAGAAATAATTTAAGGGGAAATAATGTTCATGTTCCATATGATAGTTTTACTTATGGTAAATTAATTGGTACTTGTATTCAAGAAGGTTTAAATTTATGTAATGAGATAAAATTAAATAGACAAATAAAAAGACAAAATTTGTCTGAGAAAAAACAATTAGGTCAATTTTGTGAACAATTTGCTATGGATATGCCTAGTACTAGTAAAACTAGTAAGAATAAAAATAAATATGATAAAAATGATTTTCTTAAATATAGAAGAAGAAAAAAGGCTTCTAAAAGAAAAATAGAAAGACATGCTAATAGAAAGCAAGAAAGAGACGAGAGGAAAAAACAGAGAAATAAATTGATAATATGCCATAAATGCCAAAAGGTTGGGCATTATGCAAGAAATTGCTGGGTAAAAAAGAAGATTAATAATCTTCAAATTGATGATAATATCAAGGATATAATATCCAAGATATTGTTAAAATCAGATGATTCAGAATCAGAATCAGTTACAAAATCTGAATTAGATTCAGAAATATCAGAAATATCTGATATTGAAAATCTCAAAGCATTGGAACAAGAATCAGTAATATCTGATTCAGAATTATCAGATACTAATGAATGTAAATGTCAGGATAATAAGCCTGATGAAACAGATGAAATTTATAGACTTTTATCTCAAATGAAAAATTTGGAGATAAATGTCTTAGATCATAATAATATTATGGATTTATTAAAATTAATAAAAGATCCTAATTTGAGATCTTCAATAATAGATCAAGTGGGTAATATCCCAAGTTCATCTAGTGATACTGGAAATAAACAAGAAAATAATAATTCTATATATGTTTCAGATGAACCTTATCTTATGAGCAAAGTTTATCAGATGCTTAAAGAAAAACAGAAGGATAAAACTCCTACTTCTTTAAGTGATTTAAGTATTGAAATTGATAATCTTAAAAAAGAAATTAAATTTCTTAAACAAAATAATAATGTTTTGGAAAAAAGAATTGATAAATTAGAAGGGAAAAATGAAATAATTATACCTGATAATAATGATGAAAGCTTTCTTAATAATATTGAAATGTTTATTTCACAAAAATGGTATGTAAAAATTACTCTTTTGATTGATGATTTTTATTCAAAAGAATTTATTGCACTTATTGATAGTGGTGCAGATTTAAATGTTGTACAAGAAGGATTAATTCCTACTAGATATTTTCAGAAAACAACACATTCTTTATCCCATGCTGGTGGGCAAAAACTTGATATTAGTTTTAAACTACCAAAAGCTTATGTTTGTATTGATAAAAAATGTATTTCTACAAGTTTTTTACTTGTGAAAAACATTTCTAACCAAGTTATACTTGGAACCCCCTTTATAAATATGATTTATCCTTTTACAAAAGTTGATAATAATGGTATTATTGGCACATATGAAAATGAGCCTATAGTACTAAAATTTATTACCAAACCTTTTGCAAAAATATTACATAATATTTATGATAATATCAAAGCAAAAGAAAATCAGTTAAATTTCTTAAAACAAGAAATTAATATCCTTTCTATAGAAGATAGTTTGAAAAATCCTAAATTACAGGATAAAATTAAATTACTTCATAATCAAATGAGTATTGATATTTGTAATGATCTTCCAAATGCTTTTTGGAATAGAAAGAAACATATTGTTTCACTTCCTTATGAGGATAGTTTTACAGAGGATAAAATTCCTACTAAAGCTAGACCTTGTCAGATGAATTCTGAATATTTAGAATTATGTAAAAATGAGATTAAATCTCTTTTAGAAAAAAATATCATTAAGTCATCTGAATCAGCTTGGTCTTGTACAGCTTTTTATGTTAATAAACATTCTGAACAAGAAAGAGGAGTACCTAGATTAGTTATAAATTATAAACCTCTTAATAAGGTTTTAAAATGGATTAGACATCCTATTCCAAACAAGAAGGATCTTCTTGACAGACTTTATAATGCTGTTATATTTTCAAAATTTGATTTAAAATCTGGATTTTGGCAGATTCAAATTAATCCTGCTGATAGATATAAAACTGCTTTTAATGTTCCTTTTGGACATTATGAGTGGAATGTTATGCCCTTTGGGTTGAAAAATGCTCCTTCTGAATTTCAGAAAATAATGAATGATATTTTTACTCCTTATAGTGAATTTATAATTGTATATATTGATGATATTTTAGTATTTTCAAAAAATATTGAGATACATTTCAAACATTTAAATATATTTAAAAATTTAGTAATTCAAAATGGATTAGTTATTTCTAAACCAAAAATGATACTTTTCCAAACAAAAATAAAGTTTTTAGGACATTTTATTGAAAAAGGTAATATTGTACCTATTAATAGAAGTATTGAATTTACTTCAAAATTTCCTGATGAAATTACTGATAAAACTCAGTTACAAAGATTTTTAGGGAGTCTAAATTATATTTCTCCTTACTACAAAAATCTTGCAGAAGATACTGCTATTTTATATGATAGATTAAAGAAAAATCCTATTTCATGGAATAATCAGCACATAGAAGCTGTTAGAAAAATAAAAAATAAGGTTAAATATTTACCTTGCTTATCATTAGCAAATCCTAATTGGGAAAAAATTATTGAAACAGATGCCTCTGATATTGGTTTTGGAGGAATTTTAAAACAAACTGATCCTATTAATAAAAAGGATTATTTGATAAGATTCTATTCTGGTAAATGGAATAATAGTCAAAAGAATTATGCTACTATAGCTAAGGAAATTTTAGCTATAGTTAAATGTGTTTTAAAATTTCAAGATGATTTATATAATCAAAAATTTATTATTAAAACTGATTGCAAAGCTGCTAAATTTATGTTTAACAAAGATTTTAAACATGATGTTTCTAAGCAAATGTTCGCTAGGTGGCAAGCTCATTTAGCACCTTTTGATTTTGAAATAATATATAAAAAAGGTGAAGATAATAATCTTCCTGATTTCCTAACTAGAGAATATTTAAATGAATTCTAAAGATCGCTATAAAATGTACAGGTTACAAAAAATAAATAATGAAAAGGTAATTGCTTTAGAAAGAGAATATAATGCTACAAAAAATTTTCTTTCTAAAGAAGACAAGCAAAAATTAGAAACCAGAATTGCTACATACAATGACATTTTAAGAAGTTGGGCTTTTCAAATTCATAATTATGAATTTAAGAATCTCTAACATTTTTGTTTTCCAGGTATGAGTTTCCGAGGTCGCGGAACTTTCCCTTATAGGGGAAGAGGTGGCAGGGGACCAAATATTTTGGCCCAACATGGCAGACAAAAATTGGTGGCAGCCAATATTACAAATATCTCACAAAATGCATCATATCAGGAGTATCTCCAATGGAAGAATAATAAGGCTTCCCAAAACGAAGAAAGTACTAATAGTACTTCTCAAGCATCATATGCTAATATTGTGAATACGGAAGAAAAGGATCCCAATAAGGATTTCATAAAAAATGATAAAGAAAAAATGATTTTCCTAATCAGTAATACTGATCTAAAATGGGAAGATGATCCATGGAAAATCTTTGATAGATATCTATCTAATCAAGGATTTCCCTATGAGGTTTATAAATCTCGAAAATTTTATGAAAATATACTCATAAGTAATGAATGTGAAATTACTCACATGACAAGTGGAAATCCAGAAGTTTATAACTTCTCGAAAATTATCATTAAGCAATTAATTCCTATTGAAGAATGGGGAATATCTCCATCAAAAGAGAAATCTCTCTGCATTAATAATATTACTGTGAAATACAATTATTGGGATTATATCCAAGCCTTTGAAAAGGTTTTCTATTATAATAATGATAAAAAGAAACATACCTGGTTAATCAAGGTATGTAATAAAGTTTATAACTTTGAAATACCAAATTGGTTCCGAAAATGGTGGCGACTTTTTGGCCCAAAGGAAGAAATTCTTCCAGAAATATTAAAATCAGAATTCCAGAAACGGAAATATTCAAGTCCCATATTGGGAAAAGTATATGAAGAAAATAAATTCTGTCTTTGGGAATCCCCGCTACATTTTTTCATTGAATTTTCCATCCCATGGATTTTCAAATGGGATATTAAAGTGAGTTATACTCACAAAATTCCTTGCCTTAAAAGAATCTTTTTTACAAGATTCTGGGATAAAATGATAAAAATTGATCCCAGTACAAATAAAATGTTTGGAGTCGATACTTTGGATAATATCCAACAAAAGATAAAAACCTATATCCAAGCAAGGAAGAAAAATAAGGAAACAGCCACCAGAGATAATATCTCTAAAAAATTATTCAAAAATGTGGATGACTTATCCAAAGAAGAGATGATTGAATTATATCTTACCCAAATGAAGAAAGAACTGCTAGAAGACTTGGAAGAAGAAGAAGAAGAAATGGCTTCTCTACAAAGTGATAATTCCTCAAAAGACAAATCTGTCAGTATGCAGGATGCTCAAGATCCATATGAGGATGATATTACAGACACTCAAATGGAAAAATGGATTCAAACGATGAAGAATTCTGCATCAAATTCCAGAGAAGAATCTTCCTCGAAATAAAGACAAAATTTGTAGTACTATTTAAATAGTATTTTTACTATTTGGAATAGTAAATTACTATTCCCTTTCCGCGTTTTTGAACAGTAATTTACTGTTCACCAATAGTTTTTATACTTTTTACTGTTCATATGTCGGTTTGAAAGGTCTATATAAAGACCTCATTTGTAAATAAGGGAGGCAGGCGTTAGACAGTCCAGCCTTCTCTCTCTCTCTCCCTTGTAATCTTCTCTATTGTAATATATTTCAGAGAAATAAAAATCATTTCTGTACTGGGGTGTCTTCAAAACTTGTAAGTTTTTCTTTCTTTTCTTTTGTTTATCTAAATATTATATATTATAAGGATGAGCCTTATAGGCTAAATCCTTTGTGTTAAATTATATCTGAACCAGATAAAATTGTTGATTCTATGATCTCATATCATGATAAGTTTGGAATCAACACGTGAAGGTGTTGTTCTTCGATCAACACGTTAGAATGGAACTCCTGAATCAATAAGTTGGGTAGGATCCATGAGGTTGGTTGATTCTCTGGCCTATAATAAATGATCAGAAATCTGTTTGGACCCATGTTTGCCCGCTTTTACCCATGTTGAGGTGTTTAGGGCTTTTGGGGTGCCTTTTGATTTTCTGAGCATTTATTATAGTTGACGGATCTTCAACTTGTAATTTGCTCCTCATACGGATTTGTAATTTTTCCCAACAACACGATTTGGGAATACATCCTGACAACACGATCTGAACTACACCCTAACAATACGATATATATATATATATATATATATAACTAACAAAATGAAAATTAAAAATCTCAACATAATAATTTGATCAAATATAAATAGTAAAAATTAAACGTAAGCATATAAAAAATTTAAGATTATATCACAAAATTTATCTTTATTTTATAAAAATGAGAGTGTAAATAATAAAAATATGATAATTATAGGTATGTTTGAAAATTTTCAATAAATTCTATTTTTCATAATACGACACTTTAAATAATTATAATATCTAGTACAATTCTTCAAAATATATTTAAATAACATGTCATTGTAAAGCTTTTTAAATCTACTCTAATATGAAATGCTTTTTATAATCAAGTAAGGAAAGCTTTTTATAATCAAGTAAGGAAAACGTAAAATTTTCATTACTAAACTACTTCCCTTGAATTTAATACTTAGTAAGAATGTTATAGGCATCATAAGACAATACGAAACCAAAAATAGATGGAACAATCCATGCTTTTATATATGGAAAGCTCTATAAATCAATTTTAATATGAAGTTTTTCATTTTAAAATTCAAAGCATTGGAAGCGCATAAGAAACGTCATTTAAATATGTAGTTTTTAGGAAGAGTTTGAAATATAAAAGGACTATTTGTTTTTTATAATCAAGTAATTTTGTGCTTCAATTATTTCATATATTTTTATATTATTATGGTTATATTTTCATGTTAATTAATGTTGACTGATCCCAGCAATTTAATAATATTTTATTTTTTCAAAAGAATAATTGCAAGATGAATGACACACTACGTTTATTGAATATCCCATTTTTCTTAATTTTGGTCCCTTTATATTCTTCTCAAACTCTATAAAAAAGGTGTTAGGATTGTCCAACAAAATTTACAAGGGAAGATTATGGATTTTAATAGGATTGAAGTATCTTCATTGGTATGAGGTCTTTTGGGAGTTAGCCCAAGAAAAAAATCGTGTGGACTTAGCCCAAAGCGGACAATATCAGAGCAATGGGGATGCAGGGCCCAATTAGGAGGGCACAACAGGTGGTACAGAGCCATGGTCCCATATTGAACTGATGTGGCGTAGATCCTCGGAGTACCAAACAAGCGACGGTGGAACCTCAAAAAGACGATGGACGACCCTACTGACCCATTGGGGTAGGGCTGGTGACTGAACGAATGTGGTGGAGATCCTCGGACTACCAAACAAGTAGCGGAGAAACCTCAAGAAGACGACGGGACTACCCTACGAACCCACTTGGGTAGGGCTGTCGACTGAACTGATGTGGTGGAGATCCTCGAAGTACCAAATAAGCGGCGGTGAAACCTGGAGAAGACGATGGGACGACTCTACGGACCCACTTGGTAGGGCAGGCTCGCCAGTGGCGGTCAACCATGGAGTCAATGTAAGGCATGCCCTCCAAATGCGTTGGAGATGGCTAGTTGACTGGATCGAACAAGTGTCTTCCGGAGAGTACCAAATAAGCGGCGGTGGAACCTCAAGAAGACGACAGGACGACCCTATGGACACACTTGGGTAGGGCAGGCTTGCCAGCAGCAGTAAACCATGGACTCCATGTAAGGCACACGCTCCAAATACGTTGGAGATGACTAGTTGACTGGATCGAGCAACTGTCCTCCGGAGACAGGAAGACGATGAATATCATTTGAGGGGAGCTTTAGTGGTCCTTTCTTTGAAGAGTGAATATTGTTTAAGGGGAGATTTAGTGGTCCTTTTTTTTAAAGGGGAAGATTATTAGAATTGTTCAATAAAGTTCCACATCGGATATACATGAGAAGATTATGGGGTTTAATAGGATTGAAGACGGTGAATATCGTTTAATGGGAGGTTTATTAGTCCTATGTTTGAAGAAGAAGATTGTTAAGATTACGAACTTAACCCAAAACGAATAATATCATACCAATATAGAGATACGGATTTAGTTAGAGCTGAACAAAAGGAATATATGTTAGTTGAAGATGCTTCTTAACCATGCACATGCAAAGAAGACTTCTAGAAGAATGCTTATTTACTTGTTGAGTGCTCACATGTGATGTTGCTGACTAGGATATTTTCTCATTTAGTTTTCATAGAATTATGAAATCCATTATCCAGATGTCAACATGTGATTGGGTATTATTTTTGGACATCTTCTATTTATAGGCAAGTATATGATCATTTAAGTGACTTGAATGAATATCCCAGAAAATTACCCCAAAATGCTTTCCTACAAGCTTAATTTCTGAGCTATTTCACTTTCCGAACAATGGCATACATGTTACAGAAAATTTTCTTATTATATTTTTGTTTACTATTCATCATGTTTCAGTCACCGTTCTCAGATGAAGAAGAAGTTTGCGTCATTAATGAGCTTCCTCTGGGTTCAGCACCATTACGTGCGCATTGTTTTTCGGGAGATGATGATATGGGATATCACACAGTTACAGTTAATCAAAAAATTTGCTGGTATTTCGTGGAGAATATTTGGGGCAATACTTTATTCTCATGCCATCTATGGTGGGGATCAAAACAAGTAGGATTTGATGCTTATAAAGCCGATTTATTTTTACCTTCGACTGAATTCAATAATTGGATAGCAAAGAGTGATGGCATATATTATCAAATGGACTTTGATAATGAGGTTAAGAAATATGATTGGATGTAAAAATTGTACTTTCATTGGTTTCAAGTTATAGCGAAAATATTCGACTAATGTCCCGTTGAATTTCAAGTTGAATTCTTTTTTCTGTATTTATGTTTTATGTTTTCCAAGTGAATATATGCAATAGTATGCATTTATTTGTAAATATAACTATAGTATGTGATTTATCAAAAAAAAAAAAGAAAAACCATAATCATTTAATAAAAAAATCTCTTAGGGATAATATATTTTTAAATTTATAATTTATTATTTTATTCGGTTATCGGATCAATACAGTTGGGTATGGTTCTGTAGAGCTGACAAAACTGGCCCGGCCCGATGAGCCGGCTCATTTAGCCGAAAATATAGAGCGGGCTGGGCCAGAATATTAGAGACTCAAAAAAATTCGAGCTTTTTTTGCCCGGCCCGGCCCGAACGGGCTTTTCTTTTGGCGGGCTCGGGCTGGCCCGATGGAATTAAATTTTTGTTTCCTCACTAATCTAATAAGAAAAATTTAGGAATTAGGTAATATCTTGTATAGTATTGTATACTATTTGAAACAAGTTTTTCTTTTTTCTTTTTCTAGCATAGCATAAATGTATCTATTTACCGAGAAATTAAAACATTTGACTAAATAACACTCTATTTCTTAAGTTTTATTAGCCGAAGATGGAAAATGAATTGGATCCAAGCATACTCATTAATTATTATGTGACGAGAAATAGAGAATTGATTAACATGTAGTATAGTACGTACACAAAAATTAAATAATTTGTGACGTGTAGTATATAACTATATATCATCATCCATTCCTTCTTTTTTTATTATTATTATTATTATTATTATTATTATTATTATTATTGTTATTGTTATATCTGAAGTTTGAGACATGCCTATAGATATGATTATATATTGCAACGAATAGCGTATATTATCTTCTCATCAGGTTTTTCCTTAAGAGATTTAAATTGAAGTTCGCCTCAATATATAATTTTACTTCATGGTTAAAGTAACAAAATAGAAAAGGAAAAAAATTCATTGGTGGACTTTTTTGGCCCGAGGTCCGACGGGCTGGGCCTAGCATTTCAAGGCCCGAAATAAATTGGTCCGGCCCCGACCCAGCCCGAACGACCCCATTGGTCCGACTAGGCCATGCCGGGCCGCCCGAATTGCCAGCTCTATGGTTCGGTACAATTTTCAGTTCGAAAAATTGAGAAATATCTAAATCCGTATAAATAAATAATCGGTTCATTTCAGTATAGAAAAAAGTCAAATGATCAACGAATTTTTTCGATTTGAAACTTATTTGATCCGAATTTCGATTTGAATTCGATAATCTTCAAGCTTTGTGTATAACCCTAATATTTAAGAAAAATTACAGCCAAACAAGTTAATCGTTGGGTTATGTAATATTTCCAACCTTATCAACCAAACCTACCCTTACAGTCTGTCTATCCGTCGTTGGACGATGAGGGATTTGGGTAAAAATATACGGTTGATGGAAGCGTCTAAGCAAGTACTAGTTGAGAATTGTATACTTTTTCCATTTTATAAAATGAGTTCTATTTAAAATGTACAAGTACAACTCTTCATTTTAACGAAGGTATAATATTTTAAAAATTATTAATACACACGCGATTTATTATAATTTTTTAGATGACTTATTCAATCATATTTAACTAACATGCGAAATAATAAATTTATTTTTTCCACCTAAACTAGTAAGATGAGAAATTAATTTTTGAAGCATGACTCTTTTTTTTTAACAAGAAAATTTTCGATAAGACTTTTTTATGACTAATAAATTTATAGTTAAATATATATTTACTTTGTGGTTTTTTTGTACATCAATTGTATAGATCTAGGATCCATATAGTTTCAGATGTAGATAGTTTATTATGAAAATGTAATGCTCCATTCGGTCCAAAAAAAGTGCCACTTTTTGCTTTGAAAATTGAGGATTTCATAAATCGATCTCAAGAACAAGACTCGCAATCAGAAAAATCAGGACTCATCAACACAATCAGATAGGCTGAAGAAAGAAAAAAAATGTGCAAGCCTATGAGCCACTACATTAAATAATCCTTCAAAAGCATAAGCTGACGTCGGAGACGGAGCCAAGGGGTGGCTAGTGGCGGCGGCCGCCCCCTTAAATTTTCCGACCGATGTGCTATATATATACATATACATTGTAATTATAGTTAAAAAAAATGATTTTGCCACCCTCAAATTCTCGAAAATGTTTACATATATTTTTAAAAAAATTAGTTCGCCCCCTTCATTATAAAATTTTGGCTCCGTTCCTGGCTTCTGACATTGAATATCAACTTAAGAAGTCCAATAGCAGTGAGACCTGATTATTGTCTCGTGACTGCATGCACAATAAGCAACGAATCAGAAAAAGCACGAACAGTTATCTACGACCCCGAAATAAACAACAAACTGGGTCCACCTCTGAATCAAGATCATCAGTCTCCATCAAACTTGTCTCAAAAACTTGTCATTCATGACATTCCAAACCCAAAGATCCATAGGGAACCGGAGGCCGCATAAGGCTTGGAAGACTAGAGGACATATATTTATCATTTCTACTCATCCTTAATTTTTTCAAATCGGATGGACTAGTATTTATGCTAGAATGTATCACTTATTCTAAAAAAATACTCCCTCCGTCCCAACTTATTTTGCACACTTTCCATTTTCGTCCGTCTCATCTTATTTTGCACACCACTAAAAAATAAATTAATTCCCACAATATTCACCTTTAAAATCTCAATCCTCAATCTTCAACTTAAAAAAAATAAAAGAAAAAGCTAAATCTTTTTTTCTTAGCATCCGTCTCCAATCAATTGTGTAAAATAAGCCGGGACGAAGGGAGTAGTATTTATACTATAAGATTTAACTTCTTTTAAAGAAATGTGTTTTGTTTAAAGGTAATATCATTCATCAAAATGAATATTTTCATGAAAAAATTTACCAATTGATGAATTCACTCATAATCCAAATTGTACAAATTTAAGATTTTAGACGAAGTAAACAATGTTTCTAAAATGACAAAATACAAAAAAAGGAATTCTGATATGATGATTTTTGGTTTCAATCTTTTTTTATGTTTAATAATTTTGTTGGGCCCAGCACATGTTTAATTGAGGCCCACATTATTTAGACAACTCAATTGTACAGCTAATAATAGGATTGTCCTTGCAGCCGGCCCAATCAACAAAAATGGAAACGATATAATTTCTGTTGGCGGGAAAAGTGGATGAGAATCCATAACCTGACACGGTAATACGAACTCGATCTATTTTGAATATGATAGAGTTTGAACATGATTGTTTAGTTCATTTAATTAATCGATGGAGCATGAACATGATTGTCTGGTTCATTCATAAATCGTAAACAAACTTATTGAAAATTCAATTAATAATTAATAATAATAAAAATAACAACAAAAACAATAATATTTATACTACATATAATGTAATATTTGTTTAAGGAAAAACAAAAAAGTAAAGAAGAAAGATAGATACGGAATAATTAGGGTTCTCTTATTCATCAGATTCCCTTTATATAGGGTGTCAAATACAAGTTTCACAGATACATAATATTTAGTTAATATCTAAATTGCCCTTCATCAATTACTTTTGACGAAGGCACACTAATTGTGTTTTTCCTTCAACACTCCCACTTGTGCCAAGTCAAATGGGAATTGGTGCATAACTTGTTGCCTCGTTAAAAACCTTGCCAAGTAACAAAACCCAGTGGGAAAAAATAAACCTTGGTCGAAGGGAAAAAGAGTGCAACGCACCTTTGTTGAGACTCCCCCTGAAGTCTACATCTCTCCCTTAATATGTACATCTATCAAGAGAGTTTCGAAAATCTCTTCATCCTCAATTTGGCATAAATCATGAGGATATTATATAGTTGTTGGTTATAGAAAAGTGTTGGCGGTACATGCTTGGTCTCGTCACCTTTGATGTGTAGCATAATTCATCTGTTTGTTGCAAATAACTTCATCTTCATAACTTCGGGTACGCTCTTCGGTGGTATAGCTCAACTCACTAATACTTTAACTCTATAGGTTGATGAACTTCGTGAGATATCATCCGTGAGTGATGTGATGAGGTTGTTTGAGTAGTTGTGATTGATTGATCTTCAAGTTTTCGTCGTGTTCCTCATGGTAAGACATAACCGATTTGATAATGACCTTTACATTGGCCACTAAGATAACCAACATCTAAACCTACCAAAGTAGTATTTAGTATTTCATAGTAGGGGGTAGCTTCAACATTTATTTAGGAGTTACATGTTCATTTGTAATCCTTTTATCTCTCTATATGAGAGCATTTGACATTTTCTTTAGAGTTTTACAATTTCATTTGTAATCTCTCTTGTCTCTAATATGGGAAGAACAAATATGAGCCAATGGTTTCTTTCATATGTCAAAATACTATTTGATATCATTCAATTGATATTGCGTTGTCCTGAGTAAAATATAATTAACATGTTCTTTGAGAAAGTAATACATGGTTGAGTGCATTGAGCTTTTTGTACAATAATGCGCACATTTCAATTGAGTAGGGAATTTCATCTCCCAATAGCTCTTTCGTCATTTCCTTTTGACTCAAATGGATCTTTCCTTATGTCCACACTTCAACCAATCATAGGAGTGCTAACAGATTGCACTTTATCCATGTGAAATCGCCTGATAATCTTTTGGATATATGCAAACTGAGGAATTAATATTCCACAAACTCGGTGAGTTTTTCCATGATCCTTTATCTCAATTTAGATTTAAATTACATCACAGTATCTCTTATTTCTTTAAGAGTACTTATTATGTCCTTAACATCAACATAAGTTGCTATAGATGCAAATATAGAAACTGTTTTCTTTATAAATGCATAGGGGCAATACTAATTGTTCTTTCCCTTCTCAATCAAGTAGTCACTCAGACGAGTATGCCATTTTCGTCCAGATTTATTTCAATCAAAGTGAGCATTTCAATCTAATATTGTAAATGCACTCTGTGGTCTGGAGTTACTTGAATTGGGCAATGCAGGTCCATCTGACACTTACACATATCTCAATAACAAGATCCCCAAAGAGATATGTTGTAATCACATTAGTATGCTGCATTTCCAATCCTTCGGAAACTTAGCAATAAAACGTTATGACGTCCGTTGCGGGAGAATATCTCCTCGTAGTCAATTCCAGGGCTTTGTGAGAAAACCTTGTGCTTTAAGGTAAGTTTTGCATCTCAGGACTTATTATTCTCATTACGCTTACTGACAAAACATATTTTATGTCCTACAGGCTTTACACTTGGTAAGGCTAGCACTACCAAACCAAATACCTGTTGTTCTGTCATAGAATCGAGTTCTACCTGGATTGATTCCATATAGGCCAATATGCTCTTTGTTGATATCTTACAATAGAGCGTGGTTCGATATTATTGTGCTTTATAATTCATTGAGCAACAATGTATACATCATCAATGCACGTGAAAGATTTTTCCATTAACTCACATGCACTCTCATTATCTCTAGAATCATATTAAACTTCGGAGCGTCCTCCAATGATGATTCATGGACATAATTAATTAGAGATAATTTGAGAGTAATTCTTTTTATTGATGATTCGAATTGTGCCACATCTGCCTCCTTCCTTGAGCAGGTGTTCATCGAACCACGTGGCATCCCCCATTTCCTTTTGGGAGCCACGGCCTCAACCACACCTCCACTAAGTGTGGTTGCAACACCTTTATCTGCGATGTTGTGCCCCTTACTGGGGACTTTTAACCTTACATGCACATTTGCAGCTGGTATATATGATCTTGTCACTTTAGCGAATTTAGCCAATGCATCAACAATCAAATCTTCCATACTTTGAAGATCGATAATTCGTTTTACTTCACTTTACATTATGAAGTGTGTGGATCTTAATGAAACATACTGGGAAACACTTCATGTCGTTCCCTTAGAAAATTCTTTTTCTTATCTCCCCCTAACGACGGGAAGACTGTCTCATTAAAGTGACAATCCGTCAATCTTACAGTAAATAGATCTTGCCTGTTAAAGGTTCCAAATAGCGGGTAATAGTTGGGAATCCATATCCAACATAAATACTTAGTCGTCTTTGAAGACCCATTTTGGTACGCTGTGGGGGCGCAATAGGCACATATACTGCGTAACCAAGTATGCGTAAATGTAAAAATATCAGGCTAAATTCAGTTACCAACTGGTACGCATAAATTATTGGTTAGCAGTGGGTCTGAGACAAATAAAGTAAAGTTGCAGTGATATTGCATAGTCCCATGTCCGATAGACATTTTAGTGCACATTATCCTTTTGATGGTGGAATATGTGAGACCATTTTTATGTATCCACATGGGTTAAAGGATACTATACATTGATCCTAACTGATATGCAATAATCATCAAATCCTTATGATGTGAACTCTCTAGAGTTAATAAGTCTTATAGACATTATGAAGTGAGGGTGGTGAACCCTTATATAATATTTTCTAGGAGTTTTTCAAATGTAACATTTCTTGTGGACAATAATATGATGATCAGTTAGTGTGCCAAATCATTTACCAGAACCATAGATACTTTAATGGCCCGCTTTTCTGGTTTGATAGGTCCACATATATTATATTATGTTCTTTTGTAAGAATGAAATGCCTTACTTATATACCAGGCAGATCTCGATCCTACTTATTGCTAAATAGTAGGCTTGGCAGAACGAGTGATGTGCCTTAAAATAGTTAATAATGTAGAGTGGGATGTTGGTCATGCTTCTAGTACTTTAGAAAACATTGATTGTGTTATAATAAAATTAGCACTGACACTGTACATCGTATCGGATTTTTATCCCTTTTTGTATTTCACTCGAAAGAAAGAACGTCCATATAATTTCTTAAATATGGAACATCATGTTATGATTGGATGTCTAAGAAAGTCGTACCAAAACCTATATGAATTAATGTCCCAAAGTTCATTTTGGGTAACATATGATCTGTCTTCCAAAGTTCATTTTGGTGATAGTATTTGATCCAACGATCAGAGTTGTAGTGGAGTACATGCCACTAAATTGACTCACTTATTTCTCTAAGATGTGCTTCATTTCACATTTATTAGAAGTATTATAATATATTTAATTCCATTCTCACAGGTAGTTTCTAAATGATAATCTTTGACACGAGTATCTTTTACTCAACAATGTTTTGGTAGCTCTTGGTGCATATAGAGCGTTTTGTGACTATAATTGTTATGTCATTAGGCATATAGAGAATTCGACGATTCTTTGCCCTTTTAGTACTTGTGATTGAATGATGGTCATTATGCAGTGATGCAGTGAGTCTCTATTCTTTGGACTTCCTGTATCTCTTATAGTTAACTGCTCTAGCAGTTTTTATACAAAAGGTATAATATTCCACACTTATTTAAAAGTTCATTACCAACTCTATCCCTGTTGATTAGAGGGTTTCGAGGTGTCTTTTACACATGGTTTTCATAACCATCATGTTCGTTTGGGGTAGGCACATCGGAAGACCTCCAGGACTTCTATGTCCCTTACTTTGTGGTGTATCATGACCACAACTGTAGAGACAGACACATTCGTTCCCTTTACTTTGGGATTATTTTCACTATTTAGTTTTCCATAGTTAGGCTAGAGAATTTTCTTTATCCCAGCGCTTTTGGTGTTACTTTTTAGGAGAAATTGGGCATGCCTCTCAACTACTTGCACTGGTTGATTAGCTAATTGAATATTATAATTCTTTTATTTCATACTCTAGCCTATACAGGTTCGCTAGTATAAGCATTAGAGTAGGAAAGTAAAGAGATTTTATGAATCATATCATCTTCTGTGATTTCTTTCCACATAAAGAGAGATGTGTTTTTAGGCACAACGTGCCCTTATTGAGACTATTGACCCTTTTGTAGTCTAGTGAGTGGGTTTATTTCCACTAGATAGTTAATATCGGAAGTAGAGATTCATCTACATTTTTAATATTTCTTTTATTGCATTCCGCAGCTCATCAGGTATTTTTGAACTAAACAATACTCCTAGTGTAAGCAAGGATTAATGTGTCATCTCAAATTCATTAGAGCATTGACTGTGACTTTTACTATGTCAGACAGTGCTTTGTCATTTGGGTCGGTTGATGATATGATCGTAAGAGAGTTCTTACACGGTGTAGCTATTTTTCATGGAAATATTTTCCTATTAGGAATATCTATTCTGGTAACTCAATTTCTTTTGAGTCTAATATTTATATTTGGATCGAGTTGGTTTAGTCATTTTCTTTTGAATTAGATTTTGGGACCATGTATCACAAGTTTTTCAATACTTTGTAAAATTACTTTATCATATAGTTGATTTGTATTGATTAATACCCATGAATTTTCATTATCATGGGAACTCATATCTCGTCATACATAATATTTTTGTACTTAATTATACTCATAGGCAGAACAATGATCAAATTCCCTTGTGTCATGCAAATAAATTTACTATCGACTGATAATTATCAAATCTTTAAGAGCAAATAATTCAGATATCGAGTTTCAATTTTATAAGGAAGTATTTAATCGGATCAAATTACTAGAGGGCTCCATGAGTACCATAAACCAAGCAAAAATTCATTATTTCCAAAATTAGACATATCCCCATACACACATAAATCTATCTCAATTTTCACAATACTATAATTGTATGCCATAGGAGAAAAATGCACTCATATAATTTCTTATGCTTACTTGGCAAGAATATTTAAGTCATCAAGTATATAAAAATTTGCATCATTTATAGACAAATGCACATCATGTCACTGTAAGCAGATTTTAACTATTCACAGTTCACAATTCACAAAGTAGGGTAAATCAATTTACCTTGTAGGAAAGACACGATTCTTTCCTATGGCTCTTCTCCAATTTTGCGAAGACTAGTTGAGACTTTAGGAAAAGTCCAATCCAACCTCCACGCCAATGAAAATAAATTGACGCTCGCAAAAACCAATAGAATTAATGTATTAATAACTTACCAAGAGTAAGTCCATGACAATATTGTATAAATAAACAATTACAAATACGATTGAATTGAATTGCTAAGTATGTGCATTATTATTAACAACTATTAAAGACATAATATGTTTTCCATATACTTTAGAAATAAATATAACATGATCGAGTATAAATAATTAGGTCTTAATCCTGATTTGATCAAAATATGAATCAATTAACTAAATAACCTAAAACTTGCGCATAATTGCTTTTCTGGAGCCACGTCATTACTACCAAAAATTTACAGAGGTGATGATGGTCATTACCATGAAGTCAACCAATTAAAAAGATTTAGATAATAGATGGTACTCACCGTTTTCGCTTGTTCTTATTCTAGAAGACTATGACGTGAACAGTGTGGGTTTTTAGAGGAGCAAAGTCGTGCTAATAACGTGTTTAAGGAAAAATAAAAAAGTAAAGAAGAAAGATAGATACGGAATAATTAGGGTTCTCTTATTCATCAGATCACCTTTATATAGGGTGTCAAATACAAGTTTCACAGATACATAATATTTAGTGAATATCTAAATTGCCCTTCATCAATTACTTTTGACGAAGGCACACTAATTGTGTTTTTCCTTCAACAATATTCTTATATTACATCTTATTATAATGAACATTTGGTTAGCTTTATTCATTTGTATGTAGATTTAGGAAAAATGTATATGTTTTTTCAGGGCCGACCTTGACAATCTGGGGGCCCTGGGCAACAATGAAAAGTGAGCCCCTAAACAAAGAAAATAATGCGTACAAATAATACAAACATCAGCATAAACCTTAAAACATTATCAATTCAAATTTAAATAGCATTACACAATAACATATGTACGGGAGAACAATACAAATATTCATTTCTCATTCTTTATAGGATACTACAGTTAATACGTAATATGTACAAGTTATCGATGTTAACTTGATCATTACTTGAAAAAGTGCAACACATACAAAAACTAAGGAATATATATTGCATAACTAAAAAATTTGGGCCCATATATATAATTTTGGACCATGCACATTAAGAAAAATAAAGAATATACTTATATATATATATAAATTTTTGGCCCCGGGCAATCGCCCCCGGCACGTGCTCAGGGCCGCCCCTGTGTTTTTTTTATGTTCTTGAACAATGTAGTTAGTTGTTCTCAAACACGGCTCGACTCGGTTTAAGTTCAACTAAAAATAAATTAATCAAACATGAACACTGACAAACTTGTAGGGATGTAAACAAACTGAACCGATTCGAACAGTACAGGGCTCAAAGTCGATTAGTTTGGCTTTTCAACAAGCTCGAGAACATATAAACTATATAAAATCATATATAAAATATCTTATATTAACATCGAAATAAATAGAACAACATTATTCAAAAGTACAAAACTATATACAATACCACCTAGTCCGCAAACCATAGTTCGTGAGCAAACTAACGAACCAAATATTGATAAGCTCGAGTCCGCTCGAAAATAATTTCGAGCTCTAAATCAGGTTCGAGTTTGGTTAATTTAAGTTAACGATTGATATCGAACAAATATCGTTTAAACCAAAATCTAAATAGTATAATTTAATTATATCCGACTCAGCTCGATTCGTTTATCATCCTAAATCCAAATTCCCACCTCTATAATTTGGGCTTCATCTAAATTCTGTAGTAATGGAGATTGGTGAGGGAGGTGAAAATATTATAGTACTAACTACTAAGGGTAGTCAATAATAAATGAAATTTTATAATTGAAAATAAAAACAATAAATGAAAAAAAGGCAATAAATGAAAATTGCTCTAGCATTAATGTCACCACCCAAACACACGTTTCTACTCTTTATTACAATACTCCCATAAATGAGAGGTCTTATTTTTGTTCAGTTATATTACCCAAATAGAGCTGATTCTACGCAAGTTAGATTCTGTCAAGGCAGACGAGATCCTCTATTTTAAATTGAATGAGTCTTGTGTATGACGATTATAAATGTGATAGAAATATATTTTTACAGAAAAAATTAATACTTTCATAAGAAATATTGATACTTTTATAAATAAAAGTGATACTTTTACTACATTGATACTTTTACAGATAAATGTGAAACTTTTGCTACAAAAAATGATACTTCCTCCGTCCCGACCTAATTGTCTTACTTGTCTTATTTGTTTCTCCCAAGTTAATTGTCATACCTCATAAATGACAAATTCTCCCACAATCTCCACCATCAAAATCTCCACATTCAATCTCCACCTTTGAAAAAGTCAAAGATTCCACAAAATCTGTTTTTCCTTAGTCTCCATGTCAGGCCAAGGTAGGACAATTAGTTTGAGACGGAGGAAGTACTTTTTTTTTTGTTCCAAAAAATACTTTTATAGACAAACGTGATATTTTTACCATAGAAAGTGATATTTTTTTCCCGTCACACCATGTGACGGTCTTATATAAGTTCTTGCCATTTAAATTATAAAATAATAAAAGTTGGTAAAGTTAGTTCGGTTCGATGGGCTAGCTCAGTTAGCCAAATATTTTAGATGGATTAAATTATAGGAATTTAGACTGGAAGCACCATCAGACCTAATAGGCCCAACTTGAATGATAAAAAGCTCAAGGAGCCATGGCTATATTTAAAGGGATAAATTGGACGGCTAAAAAATATTTGGTCCAGTAGAACTTTGGTTGGTCCGACCAAACACGACATATGAGTTGAACCGATGGACTGGCTCGGGCCGACCGAATTGCCCCCTCCAAGAATAACAACCACGAATCATAAATATTCAATTATATCATGGTGGTTACTTATAGTACTATTATTTAAAAGTAAGAACACACTAGATTTGTACTCTACAAGAATCAACAAAAAGAAAATAAAGTAACATCATTCTTAAATATTAAAATGACGCTACGTAGAAACTCTAAAGTGTAATATTACTAGTTACATAAAACAAAGTGTAATATTCACATTAAATTATTAAAATAAATATATGAGAAACGATCTCTATCTAGCCTTGGCATTTTTAAGACGGGCAGATGGGAAGTATGATTCTCATTCCCATTTCATGCCCGCTAAAAATAAACAAAAATTCTCATCCTTTCCCCAATTTCCTCATTCTATCGTCTTGCTAAAATAAAACGAAAAATCTCCATCCCCGCTCTCAATTATTTCAGAATTTTGCATCCCAATTCTATTGGAATTCTCCAACCCTATTCACGTGAAATCACAAATGATACTTCACCAATTACCCAGTTCGGATCTTATGTCCTACATTTATCCTGTATCAATCGTGTCTCACTTCAAAATCGAGTTATACAACATAAATCGTGAACCCCAAACACATAAATCATGAACCCTAAAATAGACACTACATCATTAAATCATGAATCGTGAATCGTGAAATCGCAAGTCTAAAATAAAAAATATACCCTAGTCCAAAAAAGTCGACCTTAAACCTTAAACATGAAATCTAAACATAAATCCTGAACCTAAATCATGAACTTTAAATTTACAAATTACAAAAAAATAATTAACTCGATTTTAAAATAAAACACGATTAGAACGAAGTAAAAGTATCCCGCGTACCAATTACCAACCCTACCTACAAATGATAAAAAATGCTATAAGTCACATCTATCAAATTCTATTTTATATTCCAAATAGTAAAAAAACCTTAGTCAAAACATATGTATGGATAATGGATTAGTCAAAACATATATATGGAATAAAGGATGACGTGCTTGCTGTTTCGTTACACATACATTCCATTTGTTGCAAAATCTACCCTAACCCTTTACCCAAAAAAGAAAAGAAAAGGCACAAAAGTACCATTTTTTATACTTTCCTATTGACGAAGATACCACATGCAAATGGTAGGCTACGGGTGACAATTCAGATCGATCAGATCAACACCATATACCAATTTAAGTCGAGTCAACTTAAAATTTATCGAGTCAAATTTAATCTACCTCATTAAATATACTAAATTTTTAAGGTGGTTTGTGGGCTTTTAAAGCATTTGGTTGGGTTTATTAGATCAGATTGTACTTCGGGTTTTATTAGACCTGATGATACTTCGAACCTACACTCTTATGATCAAGTTCATTTAAAATGTCGAACCTACACTCTTATGATCAAGTCCATTTAAAATGTCGAACGAATTAGGCTGGTTCATTGGAGCAAACCAATTTTGCTAGTTTTAATGTAGATTGCAAACGAGCCGAGCTGAGCTCATAGATGTTTGTCTTTAGTTCATTTATTTTTCATTGAACACGAGCCGAGTTGAGTTACAAACATATACTCGCAAATCAAATATACATTCCCCACACAAATAAACAAATTTGGCCAAATGTTCATTACAAAATTTAACCAAATGTTCGTAACAAATGGTAAGTATTACTTTTTTGTTGTTTTTTTTTTTTATTTTTATTATTGTTAATATTAATTAAAGTTTGAACGAATCTGTTCGTGAGTTATTCATAAAAGAACCAATCATATTCAAGCTCTAAATCACATCTATAAAATAAACTCAAAAACTTAATCGTTTGCTCAAATAAACGTGCTCGTTAAGCTATACTCATTCGCTACCAGAGCAAATTAAAAAAATGTAAAACAACACCACATAAAAATTGTAACATCAAAATTAACCCTACTTAAAAAACCAAAAATAACTAAACAATCATTGTTAGTCATTAATCAGCACCACTAAAAATTAGCAAAAAAATCCATTAGCAAACATCGCCTAAACCCTAACATTACAAATTTGGTTAGATTTTGTCCCTAAAAACGGTGGTACAACTGCATCAACTCAAAGTACTACCCTACTAAGCGTAAACAGATCCACAGGAAAGCGCCATCAACAGTATCGCCGCTTGCTCCTCCTCTCTCAACTTGTTCATCAGTTTTCTCGATCTCTGCAGCACCATCTCTCCCCTAAATCGCATTTTCAGAATCTCTCGTACTTCGTTGCTTTGATTCACGCTTGTTCGCTTCTTCTTCTTCGGTTTTCCAGTGTCTAATCCGAGTAGCTGCCGCCGCTTTTTGTTGTATTTGATTCCACAAGCATTACACAATGACTGCAGAAAAAAAAAAAAAATGTTGTTCATACACAGATAAGAAATCTCTCTCTCTCTGTTACTGTTTCTCTCTCTCTAGAAGCATTTTGATTTTATTCCGCAAGTATTACACAATGACTCCAAAAAATAAAATAAAAAAAGTTGTTCATATACAGATCAAAATCTCTCTCTCTAGAAGTATTTTGATTTTTGAATATACCTTCGGTCCAGCTGGACCGCCGCGCCAAAGAGGAGTTCTCGTAGTGTTGCAGCCGCTGCAACTTTTCAAATTGTTGCTGTTTTTTCCCTCCGAATCTGCTTTCTGATCCGAAAAAATGAAAAAAAATAGAGAGAGAAAGAGAGATAGAGAGAAAGAGAGAGATTAGTTCTTCGATCATCGGAAAAACAGATGAAGATCAGTGTAATGAGTTGATTGATTGCATTGCTCACCTTATCTGCTTTCAGATCCATATCATCTAATTCGAAGAAAAAACACAAATGATCTGGAAGGAATTGACGGAAGCTTATTCGGAAGACGAAACGATCATCATTAAAATAAAAATTAAACAAAATCAGAAGAAAAAGGTGAAATAAAATGGATTTTGGTGATCAGGAGATGATGATCAGTGAGAGAGTGAGTAAGTGTGTGTAGTGTGTGTTTTTTTGTTTGCCGAAAGGATCTAATCTTTTTATATATCTATAACAGAAAATGAGGGAAAGCAGCGATACACGAAACCCTAGCCGTGATGTGAATTGACTTTAATGCCCTTCAGAAGATTTCAAAATTTGAATTTGTTGGAGAGTAATTCAGTCGCCTCGTAATTCTGATTCTGTTTGTTTACGAGAAATCTTTTTCGCCTGAAAATTCTGATTCTATATCTACTGCGAACAAATCTAGTAGACTCGGACACGTTTAATTTAACAAATTGGATGTGATTGAGACTATTTATTTCACATAAATTAATGTTTATTATTTGATTTTTTGAAACGGGTTAATCTCATATATTTCGAATTATGTGTATAATTTGGGACTAGTAGGCTGATTATTGAACTTACCTCCCCTCCTAGGACTGATTTAGTCATTTCGATTAGGATTCTTGATCTCTTGCACTGGAATTTGTTGAGAGAATGAAATACCCAAAATAAACGACCCCTCGAAGTATTATTAAGTTCAGTAGACCTGACTCGAATATTTTAGAGGATGGATATATTAGAATAGGTATGATTGTGCTCCTTAATTTTAGGTTATATGAATATTGACGTGAAGTTATCAAGTCCAGTAGACCAGACTCGAATATTTTAGAGGATGGATAAATTGGGATATGTTGGATTGTGCTCATTAATTTCGGTCCCGTTGTGATCTGACTCGACTGAATCGGACATATGGAAATGGGTGGCTACTAACAAATTGAATCAAAGCAATCTTGTAAGTGTTCGTGTTCAGTTTATTTATTTTTAATCGACTTTGAACTGCGCCGAACTGTGTTTACGAGTGTTTAATTTGTTCATGAACGTGTTCATGGGTACGTTTTTGTCCATGCTCGCGATTTTTTTTGCTCGTCAACCACTAATTATTTTATCACTAACATTAAATCAATAAACATTTTCCTAAATCTCCATATAAATAAAGGAATTTAATCAAATAGACGTTATATGGGAGCTAATATAAGAATAAATAATATATACAGTATGAATATTGTTATTTTTGTTAAAGTTTTTATATTATTATTTTTATTATCAATTTAGTTTTGAACAAACTTGTTCCCGCTATAAATGGGAAGTCAATTATGTTCAGATTCTTTCGTTTATAAGACAAGCTCAAAAATTTATCTATTGACTTTAAATATACAAGCTTATTCACTAGTTATTCAACGAAAATTCTAATCATTTTGAGCCCTATAAACTGTACCGCTCAAACTGTAACCTTTAATTTAACCAGTTTACTATTCTTTAGTTAGCTTTTCTCCTACATTTATATTTTATTTTTTCTTTTGTATATTTTTCCATAACAAAAGTTAGGGGTGTGCATGGATCGGTTAACCGACTGAATCAAATCGAAATTATATTTTCGGTTATTAGTTTTGGTGAGTTTCGGTTTTTGCTTCGGTTTCATTTTTTTATTTTGTTAACTAGTTCGAACCAAAAACCGAATGCAACTTTCTTTTATTGTTTTATTATTTCCATTCTCTTTTATAATTAGTGACTTGCAAAAGAGTTGCGAGTTGCGGCTTTTTCCTCTTTTCCTCTTCTATATTTTGCGAGTTGCGGTTTGTTATGGACTTACAATGTTTGTTATATCTTATATGTTTAGGTGTTTGTTCTTCCATAGGTCTTCTTTCGTCCTATTTTGAATTATGAAATTCTAGTTTGTTTTTCCAAAGTGTAGACATGTTTCTGTGTTTGTGGTTGTTAATTTTTGCTAGCTATATACGTACTTTGTTTTATGGTTTAAATGTATGTCTTAAACTTCAATTTTTATTTTATTATAAAGTTCAAACAAAATGCAGGTTGTACTTTGGGTTCTAAATTTCTAACTGATGTACCAAAAAAATCAGTTAACTGAAATCAAAATCGATTTTTTTTTTTCGATTTTAATCGAATCGAACAGTTGTTGTTCTGTTGGATTTTCGGTTCCCTAAACTAGCCAATCAAAAATTTTGTTAACCAAACTTTCTATTCGATTCGATTCAACCGAATAGACAACCCTAATAAGAATTGAGCTGTAAACTTGATACCTTGATTTTAAAGGATGGTTGGGGATAACATGGCCAAATTTGGGCCAAACTCTGAATACCCAAAATGGGTCTGGAATTATTTTTCTCTACAACATACAAACTCAAGATAACACCATAAAAAGTGAAATGTTATACTCTTACATATTTACTTTGTGTAAAAAACAAAAATCCAATAAGTTAGAGTAAATTTCTTAGAGTATACCTTATGTACTCCACATGCATGGATGTCGTTCGAATAACGGATCGATTCGATTTTAGCGAATTTTAAATTTCGCTTAATTAGAAGAAAAACGATATATAAAGAAACAAGTTAAAAGTGATATCAATTTTTCAGAATATGTAATACTTTTTCGAAAAATATACTTTCTCCGTTCTAAATGAACTTGCACACATTCCGTTTTCGTCCGTCCCAAGCAAACTTGTTCACCCTTAAAAAAGAAAGTTATAACACAATCTCCACTCTCAAAATCTCCACCTTCAATCAACCTTTGAAAAGTCAACACAATCTAAAAAAAAACCCTTCTTAATATGTGTGACGACCCCTCTGTGCAAATCATTTGAAACGGAGGGAGTAATAATTTTTAGAAAATTTAATGATTCATGCGATTTTTGAATAAATAATGCGTTCTTATTTTTATACAGGTTCTCATTTACAACTCACAAATTGTATTTAAATATTATTTAGTTGGGTTAGTATTACTTTCTTAAAAAGTGATACTGTTTTTGAAAAAAAAAAAAATTATGTTTATGGGAAAATTCGTTACTTTTACTTCTATAGTAATGATTTTTAGTAAACATATTATTTTCTTATAAATTTAAAAATTCTTGTGTTTTTTAACTAACTTTGTATGTTCTTGTCAAGTTTTATATAAATTGTTACCATCAAGTTTATCTACCAATTCACAATTTATAATAACTTGCATTTTTATATTTAATCATCAACTTTTGAATAATACATATTACAAAGAAAGGGTAATGCATTTTCTATATATAAAAATTTTATTTTTCCTTGAATAAGTATCACTTTGTGGCGGAAATTTATCAAGTGTTGGAAAATGGATGCCAAATGAATGAACTCCAATTTTTTTTCTTTTTTTAATTGAGTGATTTTTTTAAGTCCGCTCTGTTCAAGTCAACAAAGTGATCAAGCTGCTGCTGCTACTACTACTACTACTAATAATAATAATAATAATAATAATAATAATAATAATAATAATAATTAAAAAAAAAAAGTAGCATTGTTTGCTCTAAAAATATGGTAGTTCTATAATTAATTCAAACCGTTGTACATAAAAAGTTTACATACATATAAAATTTTGCCAATTACTCCTTTCGTCTGGTCTCAATTTGTCTACCTTGATCGGACATGGAAGTTAAGAAAAAATAGATTTTGTGGAATCTTTGAATTTTTCAAAGATAAAGATTGAATGTGGAGATTTTGAGAGGGGAGATTGTGAGATAAATTTGTCATTTATGGACTGACAAATTAAATAGGAACAAATTTAAAAAAAAAAACAAATTAGAGCGCAACGGAGGAAGTACTTAATAACAACTCGACTCACATCTCCTTTTACTAATCCATCACATTAACAGCATATGTAATTTTTCCTACTAACCAAAAAACACTTCAAGAATAAGGATGATAATGAAACGGCTGTAGAGCAGGTTTTGCTAAACTCTTGACCTGCCCCGTGAAAGAATAACTATATTTATAATTTGTGTGACTCAACCATTTAATATGAAAAATGAATTGAGATCAAACAAATGAAAAGTCAAGATATGTGGATCGTCCAATTAAAGAGGGTGTATTTTACCTTGCTTGTGATTTTAGAAAAGTGATTAACTTTAAAGAATGTGAGTGATGAAGACGGAATTTTTCTTACTAGGTGTGATCCGTTGAACATAGATCCAATTTTCCCCACTTTGGATTCCTTGGAATTTTGTTTTCTTGTTCCTGATGGTATCAAAATGCCATTATGTCGGGATATCTTATCTGTCTCTCCAGGAAAATGGATATCTCCAGAAAATATTTTAAGTTCAACTTTTTTTTTTCTCTCCATTCAGACCAACTCGGGTACCCGACTTCTTATATTTAAAGTAATTTGTGTATCGGCCCCAACTATACTATTGTTCCGTACTATTATAGAAGAAGATCCTGGTAATATATGCACTTTCTCGGGAATAAAATATCTGGATATACAAAGAAAGATGTACGGTCTAATGAGGCTACTATGAAATATTTACTCCTGGGTAGGGCAAGCACTTCTATTCTGGTTCATGGTTTCTCTTGGCTATATGGTTTATCCGGGGGAGAGATTGAGAGCTTCAAAAAATAGTATGTGGAAGAACAATAATATGTGGTCTAATTCCATTGATTCTAAGAATACTTGGAAAGAGACACAAACTGAGAATAACACCTTTTTTTTTTTTTTTTTTTTTTTGTATATCAATATATCAAACCAAATATTTAATATAATATAAAAGATCCTTATATATACTAGTAGATTAATTTGGGCCCTAGGAAACTAATATAATATAAATAAGAAACAAATCAAAAGACAAATATTAATTAATAATTAATAAATATAATAATATCTAAACATACCTTCATCTTCTTCAATGATTATAATTAATTTTAATGAAAATTAATAGTGTTTGAGAGAAAAATACTTTTAACCAAATTTTGAAACGTGGTAGTGTTTGCAATACAATCACTTTTAGAGTTAAAAATCAAATTACCAAATTGACCTTATTAACACATTATGATATTTTATGCGGAGATTAAAAATAAAATGAGGAAATCTCTCTCCCTCTTCATTTATGCTCAATTTTTTTCAAGACTTTGGGAGAGCTCCAAGAATAAGGGTTTCCTCCATGGTCGTTGAAACTTGAATTTTGTGGGTATGTCTCTAATTCAAACTGAACTGAACCCTCTTCACTCGATTCGCTCTACAACAATCCTGAAGGTGGTTCTCTAATATCAGAAAAAATTGACTTTATAACTAGTTAGGACAACACAGAAAATCACAATAAAGATGAAACCCATTGAGAAATCGAAGACAAATCATAGTACGGAATTGATACTGTAAACATTAGGGTCAGAAATAAATATAGATTAGATGCTGCAGATAATAGTAATCGAATAACGCCTACAGAACAAATTAACCTCGACTTCATTTATGAATCGATCTCGCGCCATGGAAGAAATCAAGAAGGGGTGTAAGCCAGCTGTATATTTGGTCTTCAAGAACATTTGCTCCACTTTAATATTTTGCCTTTATTTGTTTAATGTTTAACAAGGGTAAATCTGAAATTTTAGGTTTAGTAAATAAAAGAAAAAACTTTTTAAAAAGGAAAAAAAGTTGAATGCGAAAGCATGTATTTTCTGCTTGTGGATTGTGGCCTCAATCTGTTTCTTTTTCTTTTTTTAGCAAAAGCTGGTCTGTACCAAACACCAAATATTGACTTTAAGTGAAAAGTAAAAGAAGGGATAAATAAGTAGGGGAAAACACCTCTTAAATAGTTCCGACTGGTAGGGATGGGCATTCTACCGTGCCGGGGCCGCCCGACCGGCGCGTGTTTTACCTGATAGAGTCGGTATTTTTTAATCCATCAGAGCATATAGGGTTTAAGTTGGGTCAGTTTTTTTGGGGTTGGGTGTTTGCGGGTCATTTTTTATAGAAAATTAATCATAATTTGTTCACATATTTCAACAATTTTAAAAACTAAAA
The DNA here is from genome assembly GCA_958295605.1 of Ajuga chamaepitys. Taxonomy (NCBI): domain Eukaryota; kingdom Viridiplantae; phylum Streptophyta; class Magnoliopsida; order Lamiales; family Lamiaceae; genus Ajuga; species Ajuga chamaepitys. Next base: position 52,556,268 of record OY282507.1, read on the forward strand.
ATGATTCTTTCATAAAAATGTAACTTTGAGAAAAAACTCAACCCGACGGATACCCATAAGGATCGAATATTCAAAAATGGGTACCCAAAAAATTAAGTTGAAGATCGAATATTTTTAGCGAGTATTCAATATATATCAGGTATTCGTCCCGAGAAACTCAAAACATTCAACCCGATACCACCTCTGAATAACATAGAATTAACCCGAAACTAACAGCTCTTAGAGCACTGACATGCTGCTAGGTGTGTATATTTGGATCTTGGGAAAAGGTATCATAGATTTTGACTAATCAATCACATCACACTGGACTTATTGGTTTAAAAGAAATACACACTTAATGGAGTCTTTGAAAAGCTATCCGGAATTAATGCCTCGTGTCAAGTACGTTCTTGACGAGTCGAGTCGAGTCGAAATTTTAGTAGTTTGAGTAATGTTTGCTAAATTTTAAAATAGTCTAATTTGAAATTGAATTTATTAATTTAGTGCTCGTTAATATTCGTTCGCGAACACCAAATTTGTTGATTGGTACTCATGAATGCGAATATTATATACTTCCTCCGTCCCGAATGATCTTGCATACTTCCCTAATCGGGGTGTCCCATCCTTTTTGCACACTTTCTATTTCAGGAAATAAAAAACTTTACATCTCTACCCTACATTAATCACATAATTACAAATTTGTCATTACATAAAAGTAAAAATAGATTTGACTAAGTCAACATTTATAAAAAAAATAATTGTTCTTAATATGTGTGTCGGGGGCCAGTGCAAGTTCATTCGGGACGAAGGGAGATTATTCTAGCTTGACGCAAAATAATCTTGAGTTTTCTTCCTTCAACACCAAATTCATGGGCATTTTAAATAATAAGTAGGATAAATAACATAAAATTAATAATAATAATATTATTATTATTACTACTATCACTACCCGTTATTAACAATAACAAGTATATTACTATTACTATACGTTTTGTTCATTAACAACTCTAATATTAAACATCGACTGTTAATTTATAGGTTAAACGCATCTTTAGATTCTCAGTTATCTATGAATATTTTAAAAGATTCCTCAATTATGGAAATTGTTGTAAAATCATATAGTTATCCAAAATTGTTTGTAATGTTTCTGAGTTATTGAAATTGATTATAAAGATTCCTCAGTTATTAAAAATGCTTGTAAAGGTCACTTAGTCATCAAAATTATTAATTTATAAATTCATTTACACAAGGATTTATATAAATATACTTTTTATAACGAAGAGACTTTTATAAATATTTTTATAACTGATGGACCTTCTGAAATCTTTTAGATAATCGAGGGACCTTTACAACCATTTCCCTAATTGAGGGATCTTAATAATATCTGTGAATATCAGAGTAACCAAAAGATGCATTTTGCCTTAATTTATACCACACATGTAATCATGTTCTTTTTTGGTGTATTTGATATTAAAGGTGAATAATGTACTAATGTACATTATTGAGACATAGCATCTAGGGCTATAAAAGAACCGAACAGAACTAAACTTATAGGTGTGCGTGCTTGATTCATTTATTTTTAATCAAATTTAAGCTAAATCGTGTTTGAGAGTATCCGATTTTGTTCACAAAAATGTTTGTGAATACGTTTGACTATGTTCGTGATTATTTGTGCTTGTGAACGACTAATTAATTTGTTTACGAACATCAAATAAATACATTTTTTTCTAAATTTTCATATAAATGAACACATTTAACCAAATATTTATCATAACGAGAGGTAATATAAGAATATTATATTATATTAGTATGAAAAATTGTTGATTTTATTATTTATGTTATTATTAATTGAGTATGAACAAGCTTGCTAAAAATAAATTAATGAAGCAATCATTAGGATATATGTTTGTTTATGGATTCTCATGTCAGATGGGGATGTGATAATTTAATTTAAATAATTTTATTAATTATTATCTGAATTTTACTATTATGATCTCTTTTTAATGGTAATTTGATAATATCTTGTTAAGTTTACAATATTCTTTTTCAAAACAGCTTTTAAATTTTAAATTCATGCAATTAAAATTTTTACGTCCAAATTTTCTATGTCCACTTAGTCCCTGCACAAACATATATTTATTCTTTGTCAAATAAACAACCTATTCACAGGCAGTTTAATGAAATTTATATTCTGTGTGTGATTAATCGGAAGAATATTGAATCAAACTTAATTAAAAATAATTAATGAATGCACTTTATTGAAGTTTGATCCCCTAAATTCACGGTAGGAAACCATAATCAAATCTCATGAGATCATCTGTTACACTTTGGTGTTACATTTTGTGTTTCACTCAGTCACTAACCGACACATATATGGTATGATGTCACAAATTAATATGTGTCATCTAGTGAATTGATCTAGTGAATTAAGTGTAATAGAGGATGAAACATTTACTGGGAATCCAATTGTAACCAAACGCACCCTTATAGTTATGGCAGCATCAACAAATTCCGTAGTGCAATGCAGACGTGTTGATAAGAATCCACCGCCAACACCAAGTGTACTTCTGAACATAACTTCTCCATCTATGGCGAGCAAAATTCAGAGAAGATAATGTCGAAGATAAGGAAGGAATGCTCAAACATGGAAGCTAAATTATCTACCGTAGCAAAAACTCTCGCACCTTCTCCAATTCAACAACTCTCTTTCCTTGCTCAAAGATGCAACGCCATTAACCTCGCCGAAGGCTTCCCCGATTTCCCCGCTCCTGCTCACATTAAAAACGCCGCCGTTTCCGCCATTAATTCCGACTTCAATCAGTACAGGTTCATCTAATTAAGAAACTGTAGCAATTCCCCAATTTTCCTGTTCTAGATAGTTAACTGATGCTTTTTTTGGATGAATTTTGTTCCGGTACTATAAAGGCATGTACAAGGGATTTGCGATGAAGTAGCCATTAAAATGAAGGAAATGCATGGAATTAACGTTGATCCGCTTACAGATATAGTCATTTGCTGTGGCCAGTCTGAGGCGTTTGCTGCAACAATGTTTGCGAGTATAGTAATTAGTTATTACTTTGTTTCTTCGATTTTTATACGATTATATACATAATTTTTCATCAATTGTTTAGCTCTGGAGTGAGTTTATGGAGAATAATGTGTTTTTTGTTCAGTTATCGATCAAGGCGATGAGGTTATACTCTTTGATCCATCATATGAAACATATGACACTTGCATTAAGCTTGCTGGAGGAGTTCCTGTAAGCTGATTTACGGAGTGTTTTCGGTTACTTATTTAAAGCACTTTCGTGATTATGACTTAATTTAAGTTAAATGGAGTGTTTGGTAATACTTGGTTCTACTATAATTAAGCACTTAAAAGCCAAAAGCTATAAGCAATAAATGGGTTGTTTTTCGTAGCGTCTTAGCATTTTTATAAATTTGTCAAACTTCTTAAAGTAAAGTAAGTGAAAATAAGCACTTGTTTATCAAACACTACAATTTTTAAATTTTTGCCAAAAACATTTTCTCAAACACTACTTGCTTTTAGTTATAAGTAGTTTTTCTATAATTTCTAATTTTAATTACTTCTTCAAAAGCACAAGCAATTGCAAACACTCATCACATCCGACTTTATTAATTTTATTTGTCCTTTGGTGAATTAGTTGATGATTTTCTAATAGGAGGTGGAAAAAATGGGCAGGTTTATGTAGGCCTTGATCCACCTTACTGGACACTGAATTCAGATAAACTGGAGATGGCTTTTACTAACAAAACGAAAGCGTTGGTGTTAAACAGGTATGATTTAAATTTTCGACTGAAGTATTCCAGGGGAAGGGACATGATCTTTTGAAATACATAGCGAATCTGTTTCCTCTGTTGTGCATAAAACACATCAGCTTGTGTGATCTAAACACAAGAAAATGACCAGTGTAGGTGACTCAATTAGCTTAGAATCTAGCTATTCCGACACTCGGTGTTGTGTTTTAACTCAACGAAGGATCCAAACCTGTATCTAGGAAGAGGATTTGTTGTTATAAAAGAAATTCTGGATTTTTTGTAGTAGTAAGCTATTGGTACTAAGATATGATCTCAGTATGTTTGAAGGTTTTGAATTGATACTCTCGTTAGTTGAGCCAAATCTTGCTATTTGAGATCAATATTGTGGTGTTGTCAGAAATAGTTCTACTAGAAGGACGACCAATTTTAGAACTCAACTAATTGAAATTGGTACAGTCCACACAACCCAACTGGAAAAGTTTTCGCCGAGGATGAGCTTGAGATTATTGCTGGTGCTTGCCGAAGAAGAGATGTCCTTGCTGTAACAGATGAAGTATGATTAAGATTTATGTCTAGTAGAAACCTTCAAGCTGAAAATTTAAGTTTAAGTATATTTTACTATAATTTAAATCGATGCTGGTGATCTTTTTTTGAAATAGAGGACTTTGAATTTCGTCATGTTAAAAAATAGATTAATTTTCTGTCAGAAATTAATATTTTATAAGGAGATGGTATGTTGCTCGTTTTGTTGTTGATAAACTTATGATATATTTGGCTGAATTTCAGAATTGAAGAGTCTGAGTACATTATGTTCATTTTTTTACTTGAACCTGCTAATATTATGCAGATTATAATTTATTTTTTTGGAAAATAGGTTCGGATTTTCCAACATCATATATTTCCTCGTGCACGATAGTCTTTAAACTCTAGTTATATCTGAAAACAGATACACACCGTCGTCTTTTCTTTTTCCAGAAAAGCTTGCTTTTTATATCCAGTTAAGCCTACTAAACAAATTATGAAATTTTAGTAAGTTTACAGACTCTCATTTCTGTCCTGCCTCAGCTTTTTTTCTTTCTAATTATCTTATCAGGTATACGAGCATATAACATATGATAATGAAAGTCACATATCACTTGCTTCGCTTCCTGAAATGCAATTCCGGACCATCATCACATCTTCCTTGTCAAAAACTTATAGCGTGACAGGTAATATCTCATTGGAGTTTGGGTTTTTTTTTTTTTTTTTTTTTTTTTTTGTTCTGTTTTGTTAATTATTTGGTGATTTCGAAACCCTGGGTGGAGGGGGTGGGGGTGGAGTTGGTCTTGTAACCATATTGAACAATAAAGTTAAAATTGCTTGTAGGATGGAGGGTTGGATGGGCAGTTGCGCCGACTTGCATTGCCTCTGCAATTCGAAACATTCATATAAAGATTGCAGATTCTGCCCCCGCACCTTTTCAGGAAGCTGCTTTGACAGCCTTAAGAAGCCCATCTGCATACTTTGATTTATTAAGAAGAGTAAGATTTTCGGGTTTTGGTTCCGCGATAAGTGATATCTAACAGCTCCTAATGTACAAACTTAATAATACTTTAGTCTGTTTACTTGTGAATTCGAATCTGAAAAGTAGGAAATTCTCTTGATTTGCAGGATTACGAATCAAAAAGAGATTGCCTATTCAACTTGCTAGCGAAGGTGGGTTTCAAGATGCTGTTTAAGCCCCAGGGTTCGTTTTTCATGTTTGCAGAGCTTCCTGAGAGCTGTCCCCTTTCAGATGTGAGTCGTTCTTTTATTATTTTACACTTGCAAGGTGTTTGCCTGAGTTTATTTCAAACATCTTAATAAGCTCTAATATCTTATAAGTTATTTCAAGAGCTTACAAAATGTACTCAAGAGCCAATAAGTTAATGAAGTGCTTGGATGAAATAGTTCATAAGCTTGCAATTGATTGAAATAATATAGCTATTAATTTGGAGACTAATTTGAATGTCACTATCAAACCCATATATTGATTAGTGTGTGAAGTGTACGTAGTGTGGGTGGTGTGAGTGAAATAAGTCTGTGTGAAATGCATGTGAAATGTCTCTAGTGTGTGCGAAGTATGTGTGTGTGAAATTTGAATGTAATTATAGAGATGTTAAAAGATAAGATATGGACTCGAGGATTTTTTTTTTATTTTATTAAATTTTTAAAGCTTATAAGCTTCAAGAGCTTGTTTTTACATCTTATAAGTTGTTTAACATTTTATTTTGCCACACATTTCGAGAGCTTATAAGTTGTGAAACATCTTATAAAACGTTTTGAGGAGCGTATAAACTTAGCGAAACACCCTTAGCTAGATTATTGAATTGCAGCGCAGCACCTACGAGTAAATACCTCATTTTTTTAGTTAAACTGCTTAAGACTGCTGACAACTTCAGCGCAGCATTTTGTTCCTTCCTTATTTGGCTCATGCTAGCATTAGAAAGTATAGATCACCATGCTAATAGCTGTCGTTCCACAGCCTAAACTACATGCCCTGACGACATGATTTTATTTTTTGTATTTTAAAGGTTGAATTTGTTGAGGAGTTAATCAAGCAAGCCGGGGTTGTGGCCGTACCAGGGTCCGGATTTTTCCATACAAATTCGTCGGCAGATTATGACAGTCGAAGATATATCAGATTTGCATTCTGCAAAAGCGATGAAACTCTCGCTGCTGCTTCGACGAAGATTGGTGGACTTGTTGATGCTGAAGGGTTTCTCAAGATATTCTGAAAGTTACAAATTTATTCGAGATTTGATGAGTTTGAGCAGTTCGTGTTGTTTGCATTTCCCAGAATGCATTAGTTCATTGTATTTTAGGTTAGTTTGTGTGTTAGTATATCTAAGTTTAGATGAGTTTTAAATCATAAATCGAATTTGAGTTGATTGATTTTATGTTGGGTTGTATTCCGTTAAAGTGACTCGAATCCAGAACTTGGTAGCATTAATACAAGTAGTGAATGATCTCGATACTTGAGTTATTATTTATTAACGGACAACTTTTTATTTTGATTAATTTAATAATTGTACAATTTTCAAAAAACTATTTAATTCATATTTACACGACGCTTATTATCTTTTGATTGAGTAATTAATTTGTGAAATTAATTTCTTGTACTAGTAAAAAAAGATATCAACTTCTGAAATAGGATTTTCATTTAAATCAAAATAAAAATAAAACATGATTCTCTTTATAGAACATGTGGCTATTTTATTGGGTAAACTTGATGGATGTATTTGCTTAAGGTTAGAGAATGCTGAGTCAAATTTGACTGATGAAGTTAATGAATGTGTTTTATTGAGATTTGATCCTTAAAATCACTGAGGATTACCATAAACAAAGACACCCTATATTACTTTATTTGTCTGGTCAAGGCTATTTACACCCCTAGTTCTTAGGTGTCCAATTATACAAGTCGTACACTTTAAGATATGTTCGTGTTTGGCTGATGTAATCGAGCACTATTATATTTGGTTATCTAATTTTAAGGTGTATTTAGATGAAACGGGTGTTAATAATCCCATGTCATGGTCATTGACTGATAACTTTTTCTTTCTTGAGGTTGCATTTGAACAAAAGAATTTGATAAGAAATTTACGATCTAAAATTCATTGACGTTGTTTGAAATATTATGAATTTGAAAGTTTAATACTTTCATTATGAGCTATTATTTAGAAGATTTGAGTTAATTTCAAATATCTCTATCTTTATTTAAAATTCGTTGATTTTAAATTCATGTATTTTAAATGACATTCCGTTCAAACACAACCTAAGCATATGTTTGTTAATAATCCTTCTACAGTAGCTAAGTTTTATTAATTTTGTTCTAATAATTTAAATTTCAAGTATAATGTCTTATGAATTTTTGAATTCTATTAAGATTATTTACTATATATTTTATTTGAATAGATTATATGGATTTTGGTGATACCACGTACAGTTGTCGTCATTGTTCCGCATTGTTTTGGTATGAGGAACGTTTGTCCTCATTCCCGAAGTCTGTATATCCTGTATATAGTTTATGCTGCATGAAGGGGAATATTCAACTTCCTTTACTTCTACGTCCTCCTCAACTTTTACAAGAACTCATTTTGGACAAAGTGCAAGAAGTAAGCAGTATCTAGATTATATACGGACATACAATAATATGTTCTCATTCACGTCAATGGGAGGAAAGATCGATTCTAGCATGAACACTGGTGGTGGACCTCCTGTTTTCCAATTACATGGTCAGAATTATCATCTAATTGGAAGTCTTCTTCCATCTAAAGGTTCAACTCCGAAGTTTGCACAACTTTACATATACGATACTGACAATGAAATATCAAATAGAATCAATGTCGTGAGGTAATAATATTAAATTTTTTATTTTGAATTTGCAATACTATTTAATTTGTCATGTTTGTGTACGTAACTTTTGTCCTATCTTTACTGTGTTTATACAAATATATTTACTTATTTTGCCAGAAAGAACAGAGAAAATGAAGCTCTTCATACTGAGTTGGTAGCAGACTTGAAATCCATGCTTGATCAACACAATGTGTTAGTCAAAACATTTAGGATGGCGGCTCAAAAGATAGTATCTGAAGGACGTGCTGATGTTAGAATAAAATTGGTAAATGAGAGGACAAAGGATTGCAGAAGATATAATGTACCCGCTGTTTCAGAAGTGGCAGCCCTGGTGGTTGGTGACCTGGATCGTGCGCTTGGTGATCGTGACATAGTTGTTGAAACACGCAGTGATTCGTTGAAACGAATTAATGAGATGCACTCATCTTATTTAAGTTTACAGTATCCTTTGTTATTCCCATATGGTGAGGATGGTTATAGCGAAAATATTCCGTTTGCTTCTGGAAGAGAATCTGCAGGTGGAGGACGTAAAAAAGTAAGTATGCGAGAATTCGCTGCTTTTCGCCTACAAGAAAGGCATTCTGAACGAGCAAGTGTTTTGTATAGTAAGAGGCTGACGCAACAAATTATTGTTGATCTTTATACCATCATTGAATCCATAAGACTGTTGTTTATCAGATTAAATCAAAAAGTGTTGAGAGTCGAGTTGTATAGTGGTCTTACTGATGCTTTGCTACGAGGTGAAACAGATATTACTTACATGAGTTTGAGGATTGTTTTGCCTTCCACATACACCGGTGGTCCGCGGTATATGATTCAAAGTTACCAAGATGCACGCTATTTGTAGATGGACTGATTATCCTGATCTATTTATTACTTTTACATGCAATCCAAAATGGCCAGAGATTGTTAGGTTTCTTGAACCAAGGAACTTAAGGCCAGAGGATCGTCCTGATATCGTTGTTAGGGTGTTCAAGATCAAACTTGATGCTCTTATTAATGAGCTTCGTTGCAAGAAAATATTTGGCAATGTCATAACAGGTAATTTAAGTTTAGCTAATTTTACATGTAACATTTATTAAACTTCGATATTGTGAAAAATATATATTGTTTGGATTATTTTGCACTGGTATACACAATTGAATTTCAAAAGCGTGGTCTCCCACATGCTCACATCCTTCTTTTTCTTGCATAGAAGATAAATATCCAACCGGAGCAGACATTGACCGAATAATTTCTGCGGAAATACCTGATGAGGTATCTGATCCAAAATATTACTTTGTTGTGCAAGAGTACATGATACACGGTCCGTGTGGGTTAGCGCGTCCAAATTCACCGTGTATGGACGATGATGGTAAATATACGAAGCACTTCCCAAAAAGATTCGTTGATTCCACAACTATTGATGACGAGGGTTATCCAGTATACGGGCGGATGATGGAAAGGTTGTTATGAAGAGTGTTGTTCCTGTGAACAATGCATATGTAGTGCCCCATAATAGATATCTTCTTCTAAAGTATGGAGCGCACATAAATGTTGAGTGATGCAACCAATCTCGGTCTATAAAGTATTTGTTCAAGTACATAAACAAAGGCCATGATCGTGTTACTGCTGGGTTTTACAAAGCAAGTCAAGATAATTCGTCTGGTAATACAGTTGATGAGATTAGTATGTACTACAATTGTAGATACATATCGCCTTGTGAAGCTGCTTGGAGGATCTTTCGATTTGAAATTCAATATCGATATCCTCATGTGGAACGATTGAGTTTCCATCTTGAGAATCAACAGTCTGTTGTCTCTTCTGAAGGTGATCAGTTGGAGAATATTCTAGAGCGACAAAGTATCAGTCAAAGTATGTTTTTGGGATGGTTTGAAGCAAATAAGAAATATCCAGAGGCAAATAATCTGACTTATGCAGAGTTTCCACAAAAAATTGTGTGGAAGCAGAAGGATAGAGAATGGGTTAAAAGAGAAAATGGTAAAGCGATAGGTAGGCTTCATTATGTTCCACCTGGATGTGGTGATTCTTACTACGCTAGGTGTCTTTTGAACATTGTTAAGGGTTGCAAATGTCATGCTGATATAAGAAAGGTTGGGAAGGTACAATATGAGCCTATCGAGATGCTTGCTATGCAAGGGGATTGCTAGAGGATGATAGGGAATACATAGATGCCATCGAGGAGGCCAGTCAATGGGCTTCTGCTCAGCACTTGAGGGTTTTGTTTGTTACGCTCCTCTTCTCTAACTCAATTGACCGACCTGAACACGTGTGGGAACAATGTTGGATGCATCTATGAGATGATATTTTGTACAAACAACGTAAAATGAGGAATACTAATGGTATGATGTTATTTTTATTTAAAAAAATAATTTATTTTGTTTATTTTAGAAAAATAAGTGTTTGGTTGTTAATTTATGGCTTAATACAATATATTTTATGTAGATTTGACGTTGTCTGATGAAGAAATTAAAAATCTTACTCTTGTGGAGATTGAGAAAATGTTACGGAGTCGTGGGAAGAGTCTTTCTGATTACGATCCCATGCCAACAACAGACTTATCGAATTTGGCGGCTTCTGGAAATCGGTTTGTTGCTGATGAACTCATGTATGATCGTGAAACTTTGGCTGCTGAACACACTAGATTTGTAGCTGAAATGACAGACGAACAACGAGTTGTGTATACCTCTGTTATGGATTCGGTGAGTTCTGGTGATGGTAAGGCATTCTTTGTATATGGATATGGTGGTACTGGTAAGACTTTTATTTGGAGGACATTGTCGGCTGCTTTACGTTCTAGGGGTGAGATAGTTTTGAACGTTGCGTCAAGTGGCATAGCATCGCTACTACTACCAGGTGGTAGGACAACGCATTTGCGATTTAAAATTCCATTGAATGTTCATGAGGATTCTTCGTCCAGCATAACCCTAGGAAGTCCTTTGGCTGAGATGATTGGTATGTCTAAACTGATTGTTTGGGATGAAGCTCCAATGATGCACAAAAATTGTTTCGAAACTTTGGATAAGTTACTTCGTGACATAACAAAGAAAGAAGCTCCGTTTTGGTGGAAAGAATGTTGTTCTAGGAGGAGATTTTAGGCAAATTTGGCCTGTTGTTGCAAAAGGAACAAGACAGGACATAGTGTATGCAACAATTAATTCTTCCTATTTGTGGCCGCATTTCAAGGTGTTGAGGTTGACAAAGACCATGCGATTGCAAAATCTTCCTAATGATGCAGATGGTCATGAGCTAAGAGATTTTTCAGAATGGATTGCAAGTATTGGGGATGGGATTATTGGTGGACCTAATGATGGAGAAGTTGAGATTGACATCCCAGAAGACATTTTGTTGCAAAAGGGTGACAGTGCTATGGCAACTATTGTGAAAAGTACATATCCGGATTTTGGAAAAGTAGGTGATGACACTTCATATTTACGTGGTAGGGCTATACTAGCGCCGACTCTTAATGTTGTTGATTCTATTAATGAGTATATGACATCCAAAAAAAATTCTGAGGGTAGGACGTACTTGAGCTCGGATACACCCAGTAAATCTGATGCTAATGTTGATCTTTTGAATGATCTTCATACTCCTGAGCTTTTGATTCAATCAAATGTTCTGGCGTGCCGAATCACGAGCTTAAGCTAAAAATTGGCACGCCTGTTATGTTGTTGAGAAACATAGATCATTCACAGGGGTTGTGCAATGGTACTCGATTAGTGATTACTAAACTTGGTGATCATGTGGTTGAGGGAAAGGTCATATCAGGTGATAATGTTGGTGTCACGGTTCTCATCCCTCGATTGTCTGTGACTCCTTTTAACAAGAGAATGTCTTTTCGATTTCAAAGGCACAATATCCGTTTATCATTTCTTATGCAATGACTATAAACAAGAGTCAAGGGCAATCACTTAACCATGTTGGTCTGTTTCTGAAGAAACCTGTTTTTTGTCATGGTCAGTTGTATGTTGCAATCTCTTGCGTCACTAATCGAAAGAGTTTGAAGATTTTAATATGTGATGATAAAGATCTAGAAAAAAAGACTACTATAAATGTTGTTTATAAAGAAATTTTTCAGAATTTGTAGTTGGAATGTTTCTTTCTTTTTATGTATTTTATACTAATGTGTATATAGTAAATTATTTTTCTTAGTTTTCTTAGTATTTATGATTTTTTTTAGATATACATTTTTTATTATAAAATCTTCTTTAATTTGTTTATAGTCATTTTTTATTTTTCTATAACCTTTATTCAATAATAAACATGTTCATCAATTACTATAAAATACTTAAATAAAATAATAAAAAATATCTTCCCGTGCATTGCACGAGTACGATACTACTGTTTGTTAAATTTATGGAGGTGTTTGCTTAAGGTTAAAAAATGTTAAGTCAAATTTGACTGAGTTAGTTAATGCGTATGGCAACCAAAACAAACACACCCAATATTTATCTATATGAGTTCAATAACATTTTAGTTTCTCGTAAAACTTGTTTACATATAAATTTATTTGGGATAAATTAGGATAAATTTCTGGGATCAATTTACTGATTCAATGTGATGTAGGAGATCATCCAGCTGACGAATGGCTTCAATCGTGGAGGTTACGGACACCGAAGGCGAGCGTGCGCCACTTCTTCGCCACTCTAAACCGCCGCCGCCGGAGGAGTCACCGTCTAAGAACTCAAATGATCCTAAACAACGCCTTGTATCGCTCGACGTTTTCCGAGGCCTCACTGTTGCCGTAAGTATCCTTTAGAATTCAATCAGATGCAGTACTCAAACTTGTTACTATTCCTTTAATTTTTGTCATTTAATTCGGTGAATTTATGAATAGCTGATGATCTTAGTTGATGATGCTGGAAAAGCATTTCCGTCGATAAACCATGCGCCATGGTTCGGAGTAACTCTTGCGGATTTTGTTATGCCGTTTTTTCTCTTTGGAGTTGGTGTTTCTGTCAGCCTCGTGTTCAAGGTATCCAGCAATACTATTAAGGAGCTACAGAATATCGGTTTTCAAGCTAATCAAACTAAACGAAGGATAAAAGAAAATGTTATTTGAAATTAATATCTCGGAATCAACTTTTAGGCACTTTCAGTATATCTTGCTATTGATAAATCGACTCCTATGGTGTTTGATGTCTTGGAATGTTGAAATGTCCAGTTAAATGTTGATTGATATTAACAAGCTCAGTTTTATGTAACTAAGGACTATTTCCAGCTATGAAAGTGAACATCACTAATAAGATCTAAGCACTCTTTGGTGATTGATGCAATGTCGGAAGAAGCAACAACGGATGCATATTGCATTAGTTGATTTTGTAGTTAAGAGGCTTTGATTGTTTGTGATGCAGAGAATGACAAACAGACTAGCAGCCACCAAGAAAGTGGTATTGAGATCCGTCAAACTCTTTCTCATGGGGGTGATACTTCAAGGTAAAATAGTAACGAGGTTTTCATTAATGTCAATATTAGCCTCAACAGGGGGATACATTTCTTCATGAATTAGAAGCAGGAAGTATTACATGTTATCTGCGGGAAATTGAATAATGCGACAGGTAGACGTTGCTTGTTATTTTTCGTGTAAGGAGCTACCTGCATTAAGTAGTGACCAAACCCTCAATTTGATTTCCCTTTTTACCACAATTTCAGTAGTCACTTTCAACTGTGCTTAGGTGGGTATTTTCATGGGCGCGGGAATCTAACTTATGGGATTGATGTCGAAAAAATCCGAGTGATGGGAGTCCTACAGGTACTTGAATTATGCTTCATTTATATGTTTGTGTTGCACTGCTCTTTATTATCACATTGATCTTGTGTCTCTGCTGCTCATGTTGATTATTACCTCCTTTGAACTTTTCGTGCTGCAGAGAATTGCTATTGGATATATGCTTGCTTCAGCTTTGGAGATATGGCTTGTCAATAATACTGCTGTTGATTCAGCAGTAGCATTTGTGAAGAGATACTCCTTCCAGATGTGAGTATAGGCTCTTAGTTGTTAGACCATAGTAAGTACTACATATGAGCTAAGATGACATTCCTACACGATTTAGAGGACAATTGAACCAAGATAGAAATGCGAAGATTTATCAATGTATAATCTCTTGCTTTCGGCATGAATTATGCAATAGAAGATCTAAGATTCATGCTTTGATGTATTAATTGAAAAGGATTAGTGTAATTGTTCATGTATGGAAGAGTGTCTGTCATCATATCTAAAGAAATATACTTGGTACTTAAAATGTGACTTTCTTATTAGATTTATGAGATAAAAAATTGTTCTTATATGCTAATCTATTGCATGCAGTTTGGCTGGAATTTTAATAGGTGTAACATATGTGGTTTTGCTTTATGGCCTTTATGTTCCAAACTGGGCCTTCAACATGTCAAATCTCAGCATGATCACACCAACGCTGTTTGGATCTAATTCTCAAAATGTGAGCCAATGTTCAGATCCCTATGGAACATTCTTTGCGAATCAATTTTTTTAACCATGTTTTACTCATCAAAGAGACAAGTTACATATGAATCCCATAGCTTACTATGGAAAGTGTGTGCTAAAAGATGATCTGTCATTTGTGTTTGCTTGAATCAACACCATTCCTCAGCCAGCTTTGGCTGTCTTTTCTACGGAAGTGTTCCGTGATCTTAAAAGAATTTACATGACTTGCTGCATGACATGCCTATATTTTCGAGTATTTTATTCATTTTTGGATCATGTCTTTCATGTTTTTAGGTTCACTGTGCTTTGAGGGGTAATCTGGAACCGCCTTGCAATGCAGTTGGCCTTATTGATAGAACTGTTCTTGGTGAAAAGCATCTCTATCAACATCCTGTATATAGAAGAACAAAGGTTGATATTTCATTTTTCCTTTCATGCCTTTGTTTTTTTTGTTATGGGTTACCTCTTCCCATCATTTATTTTAGCATATGTTCCCTGTTTTGATAGGAATGCAGTGTCAATTCTCCAGATTATGGTCCTCTACCACCAAACGCTCCTGCGTGGTGCCTTGCTCCATTTGATCCAGAGGGCATTTTAAGGTTAAGGATTCTTCCCTTTCATTTAATGTTTCTCTTTCAAGTACGTCGTTTCAGATAAAAATCTACAATTTGCTGTTCAGGTAGTGGAAATCTAAAGGTTAAATTGGGGTACTGTTGGACCAAGGTTTCTCTTTAATTTTATTAGGGAATAGCTGTGTCTGTTGAATCCTTTTTTTGAATTCTTTTTGAACAATTAAGTGATAGAATCAGTAATTTCGTATCTTTGATATCTCTTGCTGTCGTTGAGTGTCTTGCAATATTATTAACTCCTTAGGCTGCAAAAGAGAAGAAATAATCCCTCCACATTAATCATCATGATCATAGAACATTTTCTGCAGTGATAAAAATTGAGTTTCTGTGAAAAAAGAATTTCTAACCCCCTTAATTTGTAAGCTGAAATTCAAGTTCATTGTTATGCCATGCCTATAACAGTGACAACTATCAAGTCTAGCTGTTATGCAGATTAAGATTCTGTTCCTTTTCTTTTTCATGTGATATTTCTCTGTATCCTTATTATTGAGTTTCCTAAAAGATCGCTCTGTAGCTTTGCACTAAGGTTGCATTTGGATGAAAGGATTTGAGGATGGATTTGAAATAGCCTCAAATCCATTGATGTTGTTTGGATTACCAAGGATTTGGAAATCAATGATTTCATTTTGAGCTTTTTTTTAAGGGATTTGACTGGATTCCAAATCCCCTCTATCTTGACTGAATTTGAAATCCATTGTTTCTAAATCCATGCATTCAAATCCCTCCATCCAAACACAACCTAAAGTTTCTGTATCCTGCACTAAACTTTCTCTATCTTCTCTGAGATCCTTGCCTACATATACAACACTATGGCCTTTCTTATGTGGTCTTCGAAGTTCTGCTGTTGCTCTATGGTTTAAGCTTTAAATTGCAAAGTTTGTTCTGGATTTGATAATATCATGAAAGAAGATTTTATTATCAAAGTTATAGTTGCAATGTCACTCGGCAGATTTATTGAACTAATCCTATTTTCGAATTCAATTTCATAATTTCTTTTTAGCGACAAAAATCTTACAACTTAGTCAATTTGATGTTCTTTTTCATTTTAAAAATCTATTATCAGATTCAATTTTAATCATTTTATTTTAGTTAAAAATATATCGAATTCAAATTCACATATGCTTTTCATAAGAATTTCTTTTAACTAATATTTATCTCCACACTGAATAGAATACAATCTTATTAATTTAATTTATAACTAAATTATTTTAATTTTTTTGAAATAAATTGAAGACGTGAAATATCAAATCAAAATTCTGAAAAAAGAGGTGATAATGTAATTGAATTCAGTATCAAACATGTTTGTTAAGTTTGGAAGAACAAGTACCAACACTCACGGGAGAGTTGGTACCCGACTTTCTCTGCAAGAGATGAGGTCCATGGTTCAACCCTCGGTGCTCCAATTATCTCAATTCGTCAAAGAGGTTAGAAGAAAAAAAAAGTATAGAAGTATAAGTATCAAAATAATACCATGAGAGGGAGGGAATGCTTAATCGATGGTTTAGGGAATACGATTACCTTTTAGAATGTGATTTCCTTTAATCAATCATTGGCCTCATTAAAATTTTGAAATATAAAAATGAAAATCCATTTAATCATGTGATTAGGCATGGATTTGGAATGGATTTGCTGTTGCTTAGTACTTTTAAGTTGCTTGTTACTGATAATAGAAAACTTGACTTTGTTAGATACTCATTTTCCCATTGTTACTGAATGAATTTATAGCTCTTTGATGGCTGCCATTACATGTTTCGTTGGGCTGCATTACGGGCATATTCTTGTACACTGTAAGGTAATACGCATTTTGTGTTGCTTGCGAACATTAATACAGGCATTCGGAGATTGCTTTCTTGTATTTTAGGATGTACATCATCGTACACTCTCCAATATTTCCTACAGGACCAGATGAACAGGGCGATCTTCTGGTTCATATCATCACTCCCTCTTCTGATCTCGGGGTTTCTTCTAAATATTCTAGGTGACTTTTCTCGGAAATCTCTTTGCATTTAACTTCCACTGATATGGTTGCCCTTCACCAACTCATCGCTGTATTATTCGGTTCTTCAGGCATTCCGTTTTCTAAACCACTGTACACGTTGAGTTACATGTTCATTACAGCCGGAGCATCTGGTCTCCTAATCACTGCTATTTATTTAATCGTGAGTTTATCCATTATTAATTTTATGCGTTGATTTTCTGCAACTTATCCATCTTATTATTTTCTATGACTTCCATCATCACAGTTGAGTTAACTCTATGGTGCAGGTTGATGTAAAATGCATAAGAAAGCCAACGGTAATATTTCAGTGGATGGGAATGAATGCATTGGTTGTTTATGCTTTGGCTGCCTGCGACATTTTTCCGGCTGCATTGCAAGGTTTCTACTGGCGTTCACCCGAAAACAATCTGGTGATTGTCTTAATCTCACTCTTGTGCCATTTCTTGTGCTATATTATAGGACTATGCGCGTTTATACCTATCCAATTTTGCATTTGTAATGTGCCTCATTTTTGGGTAGGTGAATTCAATCTTACACTCTGCCTCTAAATAACTTGCCACCACACACTCATTTCTCCCTCTCCCTTACCCGATCCCAAAAAATACACAAAATTTACACTATTCATTAGGACTGCGCATAGCAAGGTTATCGTGGGTCAGATTTATCATGCATCCTTTTAACCATAAACAAAAATACCAACTTTTAAGATTTCATTCGCTCATAATTGTGGGTAAATTGGGCTAGAGCTGATGCTGGACAAGGTAAAGATGCCGAAGAATCCTTCATTTAAGAGTGCCAATTAACTTTGAATTGTTTTCTTTCTCAATTTAGGATTTGTTTAGTCGTTTATTTTCAATTACCGAATAATTAACTTATTTTTTGACATTTCAATTCTTTAAAATTTGTGTTCCTGTGAAAATTGTTCGTCTTCCGACTTTAGAGCAACCTCGCCAGAACTCTAAGGCCTTGCTTTCCTCGCAAACTCTACCACTAAGAAGTAAGCACAACACTTGCGAAAATTCACACTCAAAATTCTTTCCAGCTCTATTCGGAAAGCTTTACCAGATAGGAATGGCTCTGTTACGCGATTTTGGGGATCGGCTTGAGCCAGCCTCGTCTTCAGTAAGATGAGTCTAGCTCCATGCCGGTTTTCCCATCTATATGCTTATTTATTCGTCTATTAGATTTTCATATAGGAAAGATGTATATTTTGGTCCTACACTGTTAATGCGAGAAATTCATATTGGTTTGTAGGTTGATTTGTTGGAAAGGGTATTGCAGTGGGTGTTCCATTCGGAGAAGTGGGGTACAATGGCCTTTGTTATAGTGGAGATCTTATTTTGGGGTGCTGTTGCTGGTTTACTCCACATCAAACGCATATATATTAAATTGTAAGCCCGTTATTATAATGTAGTTCGATGACATTACTTTTGGCTAAGAAGTCCCGAGTTCTAGTCTTCTAGACCCAAACTTCACCTCATAATTCCTCATACTAAATACATTAAAAAAAAAAAAAAAAAAAAAACACATAAAGATGCATGGCCAAATTAAAATCCTTATATAAGGGATCTTAAGTAGTGTGTGTTGTTGAAGGGAGTTAATGAGTATGCTTTATCGGGATTTGAGCCCATAAATCTACTGAATTAAGCCTTAAGTATACACACCCTTAGAGTGACCACCTAATCAATCAAATTCATATATCATATATCTTATATAATATATATAGATATATATATACACAAAAATATAAAATAATATAAAGTTTTATATATAATATGTTATATATATGTCTTCCTAATATATTAAATTATGACTAAAAATTTAAATAATTAAATTTTAAAATAAAATTGAAAATGTTAAAATAAAGCTAATGTAAACCTATAAATTAAAATTCTATTGAATTCAAAAAAAAAAAAAGAAAACAAGTTTTTTTTGAAAACAAAATAAAAAGAAGATGGAGGCGGGGCGACGGGGACAAACTGGCCCCGTGCAGAGCAGATCACTTGGACGTATAACTTTTACTTGAGGTGAGGCACGGGACGGGACGAGATATAGGGGGTGTCAGAAAATTCAAAAATTCGACCTGCAATATTAACATGCCTATATACCACAATATTTATCGGTGAGAGGACCGGGGAAAAGAAAAAAGGAAATGCCAAACAAATCCCTTTTCTTCTATGGAAAAGCCGTTGCATTTTAAGTATTTATTGTAAATTGAATTAAAATTGTTCGGAAAATAATTTATGATGAAGGTGAGAATTTAAAGTATCATTAAGAAATGATTTCATCCACATAAACAAAAAATAAATTGATGAATTGTTGAATACCTTTTGGGAGAAATTCTACGTTATCTAATCGAATAGTGTCGGACTAGATAATTCAATTATCACTCAAAAAATATATTAAGATTAGATAAAAATTAATCATTAATCTCAATTCACTTTTTAAGTAAACGATTGTATTGTCTAGTCGGACACTATTCGACTGGGTAGGATAAAATTAGTAACTTTTGATTTTGGGAGGCATATTGATGTAATCGAGGTTGGCACGACATGATGAATCTACTTTTCGGACAACTTTGAAAAAAAAATAACTTTATTAAACAGAAAAATGTCTGAAGCATAGAAAAAGTGAATACAAGTGTCATCGAGTGCACAAACCACCAAACCAGAATCTAAACAGAGAAAAATTATTTAAATTAATAAAAGTCAGAATTACAGCTATACGTTCTGAACCTTCTGATCAGGGCTTTTTTTGCTCCCTTCATTACTGATTTTTCTTATTTGACCAGCTCCATGATCTTCGGTTTTGGGTAGTGATCGAAAATCGGGTCGGACCATAAAAATTTTGGTCCGAAATAGTATTTTTGTTTGGTGAATTTGATTCGATGTAATTTTAGAATATTATAAAGAGATATTTTGGAATGAGCTAACTAATTTTAGGCTAGATTGTAAAAATTGCTAGGCGCTAATTAGACGGTGCATTGGGCCCTAGCAACTAGTTAAGGTTTGGACGGGACTAATCGGAGCAGAAACGTAGTTAGGTGAGGAAGAATCTAGAAATAAATATAGGCGGTTAATGAAAGCCTAGCGTCTAGACGGGGATTAATCGAAGCTAGTCGAGGATTTTTACTACAGAAATTTTATGTTAGATTAAATTTTGGCCCTATTCTCCGTGAAATATGGCGTTAGCCTGAAGGGCCTAACCGGTCCTGGTTGCTCGAATTGACACCTTTAATTTTATTGTGTTTGCAATTGCTTGTGTATTAACAAATAATTAAATTAAAATCTATTAAGAATAACTTAAAGTAAAAGTGGTTGGTACTTGAAATTAGAGGCGGATTCAAATTTTAATAATGAGATGAGTTTTAAATAGAAAAATTGTGCATTGAAGAGTTGTTAGAATTTAACGAAATTTTGAGTAGCTATATGCTTTACAACAAGAAAAGAAATAGTGATAGAGAGCCTACATGGAATTTTTTTTCTTAAATAATCAATAATGAGTTTAAAAAAAAAATAAGTGGACATTATTTTTAAGTATGTGTTATTTATCTATATTTGTGTTAGAAATAGGGCTGTTAACGAATCTAGCCAAGCCGATCCTTGGATTGTTCGAGTAGTGTTTGCTAAATTTTAAGCGAACCGAGCTCGAATCGAGCCTGTTAATTTGGTGTTTGTTAATGTTCGCGAACGTTAACGAACACCAAGTTGATTAACATTTTGTGCTCGTAAATGCCAATATTATATACTCCCTCCATCCCGGCTTAATTTGCACACCTGCACCGGCGCGTATATTAAGAAAAAGTAGATTTTGTGGAATTTTTGACTTTTTTAAAGGTGGAGATTGAGGGTGGAGATTTTTAAGGGTGAAGATTGTAAGAATCCTTTTTATTTTAGGGGTGTGCAAAATAGGGTGGGACGACCGAAAAAGGAAAGTGTGCAAATTAGGGCGGGACGGAGGAGTATTATTCTAGTTCCACACACAAAAAAAAATCTTGTTTTTTATTCTGTCAACAATAAATTCATGGGCATTTTAAATAAATGAGCTACATAAATTATATAAAAATATTATTAGTATTATTAATTTTATTATTATCATTTTATGCGAGCCTAAATCATGTTCACGAGTCTTTAACGAACGAGCCCGTCAGTGTTCGAGCTCTGTTTGTTAATTAACGAACAAAAATAAATGTGTTTGAACAAGCGCTAATCGAACTCGAACACGAACTTTTTATCGAACGCTCTGTTAATTAACGATCTAGTTAGAAACTACAATAAAACTAAATTTGGGGAGAAGGGGTGTGAGGGAACTTAGCTAAAATTTGGATTTTTATAAGGAAAAACACATCCCTAAACCTTAATTATCTTATCTTAAGCTAAACTCAATATTTTAAAAGCTCTAATTGTTAAGCAGACGATAGATTGAGATCTAACGAAATAATGTTTTAAAAGATCTAGGTACTAAGCAGACGACAAACTAAGCTCTAACAGATCATTGCAACTTCAATAAGACTAAACGAGATCTAGTAGAATAAAGCGAGGGAAGTCGACGGAAAAATGTATATGGATGATAATAGTCTATGACTTAGGTGGAGCTCAACTGAATTGAAAGTAGACGCAAACTTTTAGAACGATATCGGAAACGAATCTACTAAAAAGAGGGAAACAGTATTCACCTTCGTATAGAATACTATAAATAAATATATATATATATACACACACATAATCAAAGGAATATTAATCCGTTTTATCGCCACATAACCCTAATAAATCCAGTCTCGAATTTCCGAACACGTAATTCTGCATCTCTCTCCTCTCTCTCTCTCTCTAAATCTCTTCCGCCATTGCTGCAATAACACCATGGAAGACAGCGGCAGGCCGAGCTTTCGGTCTGGCGGCGGAGAGCGGCGGCTCGAAATCGTGAGTGGAAGAGCTTACTACGCCTACAATGGCAACCCGATGTACGCGCCGAGTCGCCCCGATTCGCCGCCGGTTCATCGGGAAGCGACTCGTCCGAGTGAGGCGTCGGCAGCGGCGGCGAAGCCGTGGGGATTCGGTGACCCGGAGACGAAGAGGCGGAAAAGGATAGCTAAGTATAAAGTGTATTCGGTTGAAGGTAGGGTTAAAGCTTCGATTAGAAATGGCTTCAGATGGATCAAAAATAAGTGCTCTGAAATTATCCATGGCTACTAGATTACAGATTTCCTTTTCCCTTTTTCTGCTGAAATTTTTTGCATTCTAATGTGTCTGTTTTTGGAAACTGTTGATCTGCGCATTTTTTTCTGTTTGATTAGATTAATTTTTTCCCCATTTTGTTGTTAGGATTAGAGCTGGAAATCAGAAAAGCTATTTGATACTCGATTCGCTATAGTTTGTTAAAGGTTCGTTTTTACTTGAACATGCTTTTACTTTTTATGAAAATCTAAATTTTGCCTATGTCAAGCTCCGTAAGATAAAGATGTTCAACTATTTTAGATCAACTCGATTTAACAAACCTCGCAAACTCGATTCGAGTAATAATAAAGAAGTTCAAACATAATATTAAAAGTTGGATAATAGTTGAAACAAACTCTACCAATAGTATTCTTCAGCTCTCGATTCATTTACGATGGTTACCATTTTTTTTTTTTTTTCATGTTCTTTTTATTTTAGTTCGTCATCTTTGGAAGCTGATAGATAAAGATAAGCTCATTTTATGTCAAAAGTTTCCGTTTTTTGACAAAAAATACAGTCTTGCTATTTTTGAATCAGATTGGTGCCTGGGTGTAAAATATACTCTGTCCATTTCAAAATATTAGACAACATAGAATATTTCAAAATGAGTGTTGTTTCAGCAAAAATACCATAATTCTTTTAATTTTACCATAAACAACTTACTTTCTTTATTTCAATATTTCATTTTCCACGTATTAAATGGATCCTGTATGAATATATTTATCCTTTTTACACATTATTAATTTTTTCTAAACAAGTTAAAACGATATTTTTTTTGAAAATGGAGGAAGTAGCAATTAATGTGGGATTATGGGGTGTAAAAATTTTGTTTCAGTGGGTATTATAAGTTTATTTCTATAAACCGAAAAATAAATTATTTCTGGAGTTTATAAATAAGTTAAATAACGTCAATAAGGTAAGCAGAGTTCTAGATAAGATAAAGATCTCATTAGTAGTAATATTGTATAAATAGTTAGGCGATAGTCGAATGATAGATTCGGAGTCTAGGCGGTCAATAAGTGTTTAATGCTTATGCGGGGTTGGACGGTGCATAAGGTATACGATGGAGAAATAAAATAAAATATATAGGCAACAACAATGCTTAGTACTAAGTAAGGATTAATCGGAGTTAGTTGTAAATTTTTGCAACAGAAATGTAATGTTTTTATTTACTATTTCAATTACAAAATTAACATTCCTTATATTTTAGTAAGTTACTAAGTTCTGCTATATTTGTTCAAGCAAGAAATCAAGTAGAAGCTCTAAAGAATCTATAAAAAGTAAAATTGTAATGACGGTGCATTTTTATATTATATTTTATATTCCAAAATTTGTTCCGCGTTTCGAATTGAAAAAACTAAATTTGTACAAGTTTAGTACGTTGTTATTTAGGTATAAAACTATTTAAATTAAATTTAGAAAGTAATAAATAAATAAATAAAAAGAATTAGGGAACTGTCGATTTCAAACCAGAACCGTATATATGACGATTCAATTGTAATTCCATCTCCTACAATTTTTGGAACCAATGGGTCCAAAACTGTGCCCACATCTATATGAATGTTATAGCCATAGCATCTCCAGCTATTTTCGCGATACTTGTCTTAAATGATTTGCTCGTGATTACATATTATAAAGTGCTCAATTGTAAAAAATTATGCTCTGTCTAAGAGACTCTGTAGCAAAAATTTCTGATTAGTTCCGCCTAAGCGGTAGGTTCACATTACCTCTTCTGGGTCCTTTTAATTCATCTTTTTAATTATCTCCGCCTAACGTTTATACCGCGTTCAACTTCGTTTAGGTCCTGACTAGTCACTAGACTCTAATTTTTGGTTCGATTAATCACTATGTCTTAGTGTATCGTTCAATTAGCGCCTAACAGACTTCTAGAGATCTAAACAGGAGCAAAAGACATTCAAAGTCTTGTGTGCATAATACATTTGTTATGGATATTTGGGGTGACCGAAGCCAAAGCCCATTGGACTGTACAACCTGAGCTGACCCAAAGAATATGCGAATTAATTGGGCCAAATAACTCAATACTATTAAATGGGCTTAGCCCAAAACTCATTTCAGGAAACAAGCTAAAAGGAAATAAGCTAAAATGCATTTTTCGAATTATCTCTATCTAGGAATTAACCAAATCAAACTACTCATCAACTATTCATATCTCGAATCGAAAAAATATTCGTTCAGAATTATTTGCTAATTTAAATAAACTGAACACAAGTCTAATTTCAAACTAGAAATTATTTTCAAGTCAAACTCAAGTTTATTAATATTAGTTCTTTAGGTTGTGAGATTGTTCGCAAATTCAAGCTTACGAGCTAAGCTCGCAAGCCAGCTGAAATTATATGTAGTTTTGAACTTTTGAATTAACTTTTTATGCTCGTTTCGATTTTAGTAGAAGGTACTTTATATTTTTTTAACATGTTATGTTCTCATTTTGAAATTAAAAAACATTATGTCCATGTGATTTTGTTAGTCATATTCATGCTGGCATAGAATGCGCTTAATGAGCTCCCGAACTCGATACTCGTTTAATTTGTTGTCGAGTTTTGCCTAATCGCACTCTAGCGAGCTCTGTATTTGTTAGACGGATCGAACTTGAACATAACTATAAAGGTTCGATCCGAACTCGAGTCTATTGAAAAATCAAATGAGTCAAGTCCTAGCCCTGCACTATTGGACTCGACTCAATTTGTTTACGTCCCTCTCTCCATCACAAAGAAAAAGTAAAAAGGAGGACCATATTTTTAGTATAGAAGGTTTTTACAGAGACTATTTATCACATTTAATAGGCCTAGCTTAATTACTTATTACTCATATCCCTCTTAATCCAACTGTCTAGTAGTCGAGGTCTCATGGTTCTGGATTTGTGTCACCTTAAAGCGAAGAGGAGTATTTTCTCATTTTTTAGATTAAGGAAAGAAATTATAAGATACTTCATGTGTTCCTTTTTAATTAACATGTTAGAATAAAATGCATGAATTAAGAATTAAATAAATTGACAAATATGTACCTCAATAATCCCTAAAATCATGTTTTCAGCACTCCCCCTCACTTTGATACGATAGTTAAAAATTAAGAGATGTTTTGAAATTGAGATAAGGGTAAAACAAAAAAAAAAAAAAAAAATTTAAAACGATAATTAATAGAAAAATATTTAACAAGCCCCAAACGACAATTAAAATTAAATGGAGGGAGTATAAACCAAGGCCTTGATGGGATAAACCAGGCAGTTACACTAAGTAATGAAGCATATAATTAACCGCCCCATGGCTAGGATTAGGGGTGTAAGTGAGTCGAAACAACTCGCGAGTCACTCGAGATCGACTCGCTAGAAGATCGAAATCGACTCGAGAGAAATGAGTCGAGCTCAAGCTCGAGCTATTCGAGTAGGTGTCGAGTTCGAGTTCGAGCTCACTGATACTCGGCTTGACAGGCTCGCGAGCTTAATCGAGCTTATCTTAAATTACTAGTTTACTCTTTAGAGTTGACATAATTATAGATATATTCTAATTCTATAAGGTCCTATTAACAATGACTTGTAGTATCATTAATATTTTCAATTTAAATATATTTTTATATTTTTTATATTTTATTTTTGCATGAATCGAGTGGAGCTTATTCCGAGCTCAACGAATTTCAAACGAGCCGAGCTCGAGTTTGAAAAAAATAAACTCGTCGAGCTCGAGCCTGCCGATACTCGATTCGACTCGACTCATTTACACCCCTAACTAGGATTACTTAGAGATTATAGAAGTCGAATCGAAACTCAAACAAAAAAATTATAAATGAAAAATATATATTGATCATTTGAATTTTTCTGAATTGAACACTACTAATATTTTATTTTATGGAATAGTTCTAAATATTTTCAGCTATCCAAGCCGAAAGTTGGAATCCGTCTCGAATCATACTAAACTATACTAAACAGTACTAAACTAAGAAACCAAAACAAAATCAAGGTGAAAAATGTTGCCATACTTCAATTTCACGATGTAAAAAAACCATAACAAACAACGTAAAATAAAATACAAAAATCATAAATTATTTAGCGTTGATTATGATGTGTGTGAATATATGTGTAAATATATATATATTTCGTACGTGTATTGAATGCTCAAATTCTCCCGTCTCCAATGTGGTACCGAGCGCTATTCTGTTCCTGAATTTGCCGATAAAATTGAGCAATGAACTCGTCAGCTTTAGCATCAATCATCTCGTCTCCAGTAATGGCGTCGAAAACCTCATCCGGATCTCCTTCTTCCTCATCAGTATTATCCAGATCTCGGAGATTCAGCGCGGAGGCGTACTGGCTCATGGTACCGCAGGAGGAGGACGCCGCCGGAGACATCGGAACCGTGAATTCATCGGCGAGCGGCGAGTGGTGATGCAACGGCGAGAAATGATGCATCGGCGATGACTGATACATCGGCGAATCCGGCGTTTCCTGCATATGCAGCGGCCGCATCGATCCGACGATCTTCTTCCAATTTCCGTCGGAATCTGCCGCCGCCTTCTTCGCCTCCTTTTCCTCCGGCTTTTTGCGGATAATGTTTAGCGCCGCTCTGAAGATGCTGAAACCGCTCTTCTTCTTCTTTTTCTTCCGATCCGCACTGAGCGGCGGCACCACGGTGTCTTCAACGGCGATTGCCGGAGCTTCTTCGTTCAGAGTTTTTTCCATGGCGTTGTCATTTACCGGTATGAATTCTGACATAGCTTCTATGTATATATGTATCTATGTATGTATATATAAACTCTCTCTATCTCCCTCACTATCTCTCTCTAAAAATCACACACAGTAAATGCGTGATCTGCGCTATAATCTCCCCCCTGCAAATTGCAGGGTAGAGAAGTCTGAGAAATTATGGGATGAGTTTGTGAGGGTGTTGACATATATATGTATATATATAAATATTTTTTTGCCTTTGGTTTGTTCAAGAAATTTCTGTATTTGGTTATAAAATATTTAATATTTTTAAATGTGTATTTTTTAGTTGACTAAATTGCCTGTAAAATTGCAAGTTATTACCCCCAATATCAGCTACAAGGTCTGTGGTGCGAGGGGCATTATGGTGAAAAGATTAGATGGAAGGACAAAAGTGATTTTCGCGGGAAATGTGGTGAGAATTTTGGAGGGTTGTTTTCTATTTTAAGCCTAGAAAAATAGGACTCGGCAGCAGCAGGGTCGGAACCAGAAATTTTAATTAAGGGGAGGAGGGGGAGAGGGTAAATATAATTTTTTTCAATAATATTAAAATTTAGTTCTTATTTACGAGGGTTATTTGATGTATTTAGAAACTGTTGCAGAGGAGGCGAGATTTCAGAATTTTTTGGGTGACGAAATTCAAATTTATTTTGATATTGCATTATAAATTTATATACTCTAAGATTTTTCTTTTTTTAAAATGAGGGCGGGTGACTTCGCCCACCCGCCTCCCTTATTCTATCCCTGGCTGGCAATAGCAATCCTTATTTTTCTATATATTCATGTTTCCTGTAATAAGAATCGTGTTTCAAAAATTTTCTTATTTTAAATAAGAGCCTTGTCGCAAATATCAATTTTTTTGTTTTATTGTTCCAAGTAAGAATTTCAAATTTTTAATTTGATGAATTCTCTATATAGATGAATAAGTTAAATAAAAAAATAAAATAAGTCATGTAAGAGTAAATTATGATGTTCTGAGAATTGTACCTTCATCAAATTGATTACAAATAAAAGAAAGTTAAAAAAAAAAATATTTATACTGTGGGAAGATGGGGATCAAATTCTCTGTTCCATTTTAGATGTTCGACTCTGTATTCACCATAATCTTGAACTCCATGAACCAATAATCTTCTAAATATGTGAAACATAAATAGTGAACCATCGACCATAAATTTATGATTCGTGAATCCTGATTCCACGAACCATGAAATTAAAACCATAAGCTCGTTAACTTACACTCTAGAACATGAACTATGAACTCATATCCCATGAACCATGAATTTCCTCAAACTGAAACAATTTTTTTTTTTTAAAGGTTATCTTCCTCCATTTTAAATTAATTAATGTTTTAGAAAGAAGCGGAAGAATTCATAATTAAATGTATTGTCAAATATGTCTCAGGTGATAAGATTTGATCAAATCAAATATTAATGAAGGGTGAAAAATAATAAATATTTTAGGATTGACGATAGAGACAAAATTGAAAGAAATAATAAAAATAGTTAAAATATCAATTAATTTAAAAAATTTATTAAGAAGTTAAATATTATTAATTTGAAAGTAGAATATAACATATAGATTTCTATTGGGCCCAATTCTGTTCGGGCCTTTTTTTTTTTTTTTTTTGTAAACTATACTTCTTTTTCTTAAAGAGGCCCACTAATGGCCCAGTTAATATTTCAACTATTAAAATAGACTTCTTTCACGGTTACCATTGAAAAGAAATTGGATTAAATTTAGGGTAATGGTTGATTTAGTTCATTACGATTTTCGTTCTTTTAACTTTATAAAATTCAACAATTCAATCCAGTTGCGGCCTACGACAGGTAAGACAATCGATAATTCTTACATGACCTACACTTTTTATACATAACATCACAAATGAAATCATGTCAGCTTGATCGGTTACCTTAACTACTATAAAATGGTAACTGAATGGACTTGATGAATTTTGTAAAGTTTAAAGACTAAAATCGAAAAATAAACTAAAAAAATTGTTTACCTTAAACGTAATGATAAAATTAATTGCATAGCTTGGTAGTTGATTGCAACTGCTGGTCTTACTCTTCAGGTCTTAATTTAATGTTTATTTCATTTCCAAGTAATTCCCGAAAATAAAAGTAATTAATTTAATGTTACAAACATTTATTCCAAATAAATTGATTAAATAGTTATTGATTGCTAGTCTTCAGGTCCTCATTAATGTTTAGTTTAATCTCCTAGTCATTTCCAAATCGCCTTGGTTAACAACACTGTTCTAAAAATCCTCGTTAGCTCCGATTAAATCCCATCTAGGCGCTAGGTTTCCATTGATTGTTTATATCTATTTCTCGATTTCCCCCCGCCTAACTACGTCTATGTCCCGATTAATCTCGTGCAAATCCCGCCCAGTCGCTAGACCTCAATCCACCGCCTAACTAACGCCTAGCGACTTTTACAACCTTGGTTAACAATACTATGTTGTTAGAAGATTCACTTGCAAGAAGACAGGGATCTACAACAAACAAATCAACAAGTAGATTGAAGGGAAAGAGGAAACTTTAGCTCAAGTTTTCAAATGAAAAGTAGTTAGTAGAGACGAGAAATAACCTTGTAGTTACGAGCAAATGACTAGGTGTCACGGAGCCCGATAAAAAATAAAATTAATTATTGATTGGCTACCTGCTACGATCTACTCAATGACATTCTGCAGTAAAAGGACAAATAACGGTTAAAAATCATATAAGAACATTAACGACAGGTATGTAGCTCTCTTTAAAATAGGTAGAAACTACATTCCTTTGAGAAGAAAGTATAAAAGTAAAAGGTTTATTCAAGCCGTCTATTCTAAACCTCTTCTACTTATAGGACCAACAGAAAAAATCTGAAACTCATAAGAGACACATATCGCAATTTCTAAGGGGCAGGGACTAATAGCTTATAATCAATCAAGCAATTCTCAATTAGAACCTGAGGCGGAAGTCAAGGAGCAATCATTTAGGGGCGACTTCTTATGTGTAGTAATTATGTTATTGAGAACCTGAAATTCACGAGAAACACATTATGCCGCTTACATAAGATAGTTCCTTGAAGAACCGTCAATGACTATCAAGAATATGTTGCTTACGTAAGACAGTTCCCTGAAGAACCGACAATGACTATCAAGAATTAATCAAGCGCGAGCTTAAAATCTCGATTATTTTAAAATCAATATAGAATTTATATTTATGGAAATAAAAACAAAAAAAATAAAAAAAAATTGAAATTGATGGGTGATAGCTGTCGTGGGATATGAAACAGATATTGCATGTTGTCTGTATATTGCTTACTTCACTAAACTACAAGTCTCCCACTTGCTGCTGCTCAACACCTAAAAATAGAAAATAATTTATAAAATAAAATATTCCTTTCGTTTCGAATGAACTTGCACATTTTTTATATTTTCTTTCGTTCCAAGTAAACTTGTACGTCCTTAAAAAGAAAAATTATAACACTATCTCCATTTTCAAAAATCTCCACCTTCAATTTTCATCCCTTAATCAACTTTTAAAAAGTCAACAAAAATAAAAAAATAATATTTTTTTAATATGTGTATCGATCATTTGGAAAAGTAAATCAAAATAAAACAAAATCTGAAAGTAAAAAAAATCCGCAGCATAAAGCTTGCTTCGTACATTACTGTGGGAATGATGAGTTCCAATGCAAAATTGCTATTCCCGTTGTTGGGAATCCCTAACACGCAGTGGCGCGTGCAGCATAGAATTAAGGGGTATTCGTATAACGGAACTTTTAAAATATTTAGTTTTTTTATTTATAGGTAGAATTTTTAGGTGTTATTGTTATGTTGGCGCTGCGAAATCGCGTATGTACCATCTCTTTTTATTAATCAGATTTTGAATCCTGCTGGTAACTATTTCTGGTTTTTGTGATTTGTTTGGGGAGATTTTACTTTATTTTCAAAATAAAACTCATATTTTGCCACAATCAGGATTAGAATTGAGTTCTAATGTTAATTTTATTATGCAATTACCAGTTTGGTCATTCAATATTTTAAGATATCAATTTATATATTCTTGGTTACGTCACTTTTGACACGATTGAATAATTCGACATTTTCGGATTGGGTCAACACGAACCAACTACGGGTCAGAAATGAATTAACCCGAATGACATGCACCAAAATAATGGGTTGGCTTGGCTTAGGTCAACCTACAACCTGCAACCTATTTTCACACACGCACGCACATATATATATATATAATAAGTAAAAAGTAAAAATCCTAACACATTTCTCTAATGTTGGTCGTTCACATTTCATGTCACAGTATCACACTCTTCATTGTCTTGGGGCATGAATATATATTTGCCATGCGTTAAATGTATTTTGAATTGTAAAAAATTTATATTTTGTGGTGTTTTAATTTTTAGTGTTAAAATAATTATTTTAGGTTTCTATGAAGCAATAGAAAATTTTAGAAATTAATATATTTTTTTTAATTTCTAATTTTTTGGGTTAAAATGAGTTGAGTGGGTCAACCCGTAACCCGACAGGATTGGGTTAGGGTTGGGAGTCTCAACCTGTTTGGGTTCGTGGATCGGGTTAGGGTTTGGGAAAAGTTCGTAATAACAAGGTCTCAATCTGACCCGCGAACCCGACCCGTTCGACAACCCTAATGATAATGAGGCAGATTTTACATTTTCTTAGACCGTGCCGCATGAAAAAAATTAGATTCGTAATTTCTTCAGCCTCGTCTTTTCAAAAAATCCGTCCCTACATCGCTCTGTCCTGTCCTTTTTTTCTTTTTCAATATGTACAATATTCTTCCTATTACTTGTTAATATAATGATTTAGAATTCAAAAATAATATAAAATATACGTTATTGAAGAAAAAAATATATTCACCGATATATCTATATATATATGCGTGTGTTGTTGTTGTTCTTTTTTAAAAAAAGATCAATTTAAGTTTAACATAACAAATAAAACCAGAATTTAATTATCTTTCACATGAAACAATTTTTTCAAAAAATAAAATAAAATAAAATTGGAAATATATTGTCCAGCATGTTAAGGTCTTGCCACTAGACTGAGCAGTGGAAGTGAACTGGCAAAACTGTGTCAATTAAATAAAAACAAGAAATTTCCATTCCTAATTTGTCCTTTGCAAACAAATTCTTGCCTACATTTTCCCTCTCGGTTAATTACGTGAAGATTCACAAGATTTTAATTAATTATTATTTACAGTATAATTTTTTGAACATATCATAAAAATACGCTATTTTTTATGATTTTATCAATTAAATATACTCGAACAAGTTTTGGCTCCAATTAATGACGGGGAGCTCGCTATCATATTTTGGCTATTCCAACTATAGACTTGTAATAAGAAACAACACTCAAATGTAGGCTATAGCCAAAAATCAAAAGCTAGTAAGTAAAATAAACTGAACAAGACACATAACGAATTTTGGACATAAATTGAACAGAAGTGCTACAGGTAGGACATATATTGCGCTTAAAAACAATGTTGGGCATAAATGTCACCTCCCTTTGTTTACTGGGCAACTCTTGATAACCTGTCGGATCAGCTTCAGTAGCTGGAATTCACCTAAGTGATTGAGACGTACATTTTTACGTGTCTTTTAGTATTCTCCGACTAATTTTGGGCATAATCTTGTCAGCGAAGTTTTCATTTTCTTGAAGTAAATTTATATAAAATTTCCCATCATTATTTAAAAGTATGTCCTTTTCATATGATGTTTTAGATTTGAAAACTTGACAGTTGTTTAGTTTGAAACTTGAGATTTAATTAAACATTTCCAAAATTCAACTACTTGCTTCTTGTTATTAAGTTATGGAGCTTGATCGACTGCTTCACATTTCATGTCACGAAAATAATGTTGTCAAAATTTCGAGTTAATTCTTATGATTTTACGAGCTTACGGGTTATTTCTCTCTAAACGAGTTAACTCGTGATAAAATCAAGATATACAATCGGAGTAAACTCTCGAGTTTGCTCATGTAATTTTACGAGTTTTATGATTTTGTGTACGAGTTTAACAATTTTATAACATACCGTTTTTTATTCTATTTTACCAATTAAAAAACATATAATATGAATTGTAAAATTTATACCAACTTAAAATTGGAACTTTAAAACTTTTCTAGAGCAATTTATACACAAAGAGAACCAATTTTGCTGAATTATTTTCTAACTATCAAGTTCTAAACTAAAATTTAAGCTTCATAAAAAAAAATATCTTATATTTTTTATGTAATACTTAATTTCCCTAAAGTTATTTGTTAATTTTCTCTTAAAATTAAAGTATTCAAAATTACAATTTAAGAATGCTTTACTAATATATATATATGAACCACGATGCCTAAAATATTTCTCCATATTGTATTTTTTTTCTCTTTGATTAAATGTGTATATGTGTACTTTTTATAAGTGATATCTATTCAAAACTTGTAGTAATTAAAATATATTTAGAATAATTTATATATATGGTTATTTTGTATAGGTAGTAGAATTTTACGATTTTACGATATGATTTTACTGACACGCCACTGATTCTACTTAAAATCGTGAGTTTGACAACCATGCACAGGAATGTGATTTTTTGGGGCCTTTAAAGTAGTATTCGAGTTGAATGAACTTTTGAGGCTAAGGTCAGGTCCAGTGTTGGTTATAAATAACATTATGATTCATTGTATTTGTTATCGCAAAAAATATTAGTTATTCTTGACGAACTAGGTTAACAAATTCGTGTTCTTTATTTTTCTCCATTTCTTTTAAATTCTCAATAATTACACCTTAACTCCAAAATAAAAACCATATTTCCTTCCAAAATATATAAATACGCACAAATTCTCATATACAATCCGAATAGCTAACGAATTTAGTCCAAATATTCCAAGAACACTAAAAACTATCTTTCGTTTTATTTCATATTATAATCTCGTAAACAATGCAGGAAATACTGAAAGTTAAAAATTAAGACTAAAAACATAACCATAGATCCCCTCACTTCTCATTTAAATCCGGTGATGTATCACTAAGATTGACCAAATTATTCGTAGAAATTCTAGAGAAAAGTTTTTATTCAATTATAGGTGTGACTTGTGGTCTTAATAAGAGTTTTACGACCCGTAAAACATCTTAATCGTGTTTATCCTAATTCAAGTAGGCAGCTCATGACCCTTTACAAAAATAAATAAATAAATAAATAAATAAAATGATACGCTATTGGACCTAAATTAATAATAGAATTGACGTAGTACATAATTGGTTGCACATATCAAAATCCATTAGTGGTTTTTAGATCTAAGTTCAAGTCATACATATTACCAATTTTTATCTTAAAATAAATTTCTTTGGATGTTGAAGAGCCTCAATATTGTTGTGTTGGAAAAAAAAAAATATATATATATATATATATCCTAAACAAAAACCCACATAAATATCTTCCATTTCATCTAAAGCTTCTTCGTTGCAGCTTTTGACTCAGTGAGATATGAGCTGCGCCACTGCCAAAAACTTTAACGGTTTTTGTCGAACCTCCTTCCCTGATAATTTTTTTTTTTCGTTTTTTGGATTTGATTCACATTAAAATGACTGGGGAGTGATTATATATAGTTGGCTGAAATATAGTTGTCGTAGGAAGTAAAAAGACCGAAAACCCATGATCTAGGGGGGCTCGTGGAAATCAAGTGACTTTTTGGCTGGTGATGCTGTCGGAAAAAAAGTTTATATGACTACTAATAATACCCGTGAAGATAGTATGAAATCTGTTACAAAAACATACTTTTTGTATTTAAGTGAAAAAAATGGCCAAAAGTCGTATGAGTGTATGACTATATGTAATTTTTTCTTATTATAATTGAAAATAATATATTGGTTTATTTTGGCGAAAAGTTCTTATCTATCTAGTCAGGTAATATCATGTTAGTACAATCCACTGTTAATTTAGTAATAGATGAAGATTAGTAGGACTCAACCAAATAAATGATGAATTGCTTAGCTCTCTCTTGCGAAACTCCTTATCTAGTCCCCGCGTAGATGTTAAGATCTTATAGACTCCTTATATTATATTTTATTTTTATTTCTCCTCGTGTAATTATGCATATGCTTAGTTCAATCCCGACTAATCGCTAAGATTTAATTTGTAATTATACATATGCTTAGTTCAATCCCGACTAATCGCTAAGACTTTATTTACTATTCGATTAGCGTGTAGGATACAACATTTTGCACCCGATTTGGTAGGTCCCGAATTAGGCTGGTTTGAGGAATTCTTGGAGCATTATTTGCGGGATTTTCCGCATAAAAAGAGATGAGAAATGTGAAAGCAACCTCACAACAAAACTGCAAGAAACTATATGCTTAGCTGGGGGGCTGGGGCCCCCTTCCCAATCATTGCTGCCTCTATTTAATATTTATAAATATATATATATATATATATATGTATATATATAATTTAAGTAAATATTAAATAAATTAAAACTATTATGTCCGTCCTAAAAATAGTCTAACATTTTATTTTAATTCGTCCCACAAAATCGACCATTTACAATATAAAATATTATTAATTGCTTATTTTCATGCTTGTCTCGTATTAATATTTTTATCCATAACATATAAATTGTACGGACCTAAAATATGTATAACTGGTGTACAAGAGACCTCTTCAAATAAAGTTAAAAATATTGTGAAGTATATTTATCATAGATGCCATACGGAGTCAAATATTTTTTACTTTTTAGTTTATTAGTTTTAATTGTTTTTCTTTTATTATTATTTTCATTAGAATTTTCAATTCATTACTTAGGAAACAAGTTTATCATTAGGAATGTAGGGTTTACATGCATTTGAATTCTTTAAAATATTGTATCGTATATTCTATCGTATATTCTATCCTTATATTTTACTTCGATTTCGAAGTATGTCATTCTCTCCTAAATCGTATATTCTATCCTTATATTTTACTTCGATTTCGAAGTATGTCATTCTCTCCTAAATCGTATATTCTATCCTTATATTTTACTTCGATTTCGAAGTATGTCATTCTCTCCTAAATTTACGATCAAGTACTTTGAAGGATCCGAATTCACTTTTCATATTAGTTTACAAAGATATCTTTTGTTATTTGTGTATTTGATTGGTTTGATGAAATATAAAGAAGGAAAAATACAAGATTTCTCCAAACATTCAGTATCACCCAATATTTATAGTAATGATTTCTTGTTCGCAAATATGTTCACGCTTGATCACTGATCGAGGTTACAAAAGGCTCTACCGACGGACCTACAATCAAATTCCGAGCTTTACTTTTTTAATTGGCTTGAAATGCATGTCAAAGAAACGAGAATCGTGTGGTGTGGACAAGTTAGTTTCTCTAGGCTCTACACATCACAACTTGTCTTTCAATCTTTGCCAAATTACACCAAAATATTTTTTCCCCTACTCATCGTGATTATATATTAATATATGTGGAACGATATTATTCCTAAATCTTATTATGTACTTTCTTAGTTCCAAAATAATTATCATTTTAAAAATTATCATGCATATACTAAGGAATCTAACAGAATGACTCATATGCCCTTATTCAAGTAATAATTATGCAATCACTTTTAACACTCGTGTCTTACTTTATCCACTAATTCTCATGTATATTAGATACAAGAGTTATGGGTGGATTCATAAAAAGGTAGCATTGCTTATATTTCCAGATATTACTTGTTTTCAAAAAAATTATTATCTTCTAGCATAATACATTT
Source organism: Ajuga chamaepitys (assembly GCA_958295605.1). Lineage (NCBI taxonomy): Eukaryota > Viridiplantae > Streptophyta > Magnoliopsida > Lamiales > Lamiaceae > Ajuga > Ajuga chamaepitys. The sequence goes on from OY282507.1 coordinate 52,593,160, forward strand.
AGTCGGATTAAGTAACATTTTTCGACATAAACACTAATACATTTTCAGCATATTATATTTCTTCAGATTTGTTACACATTTCAGCATAAATACTAATATTTTTTTTCATGAAAAAAAATGTCCAAGACCATAATTACATGAATCTTGATGTATAAGAAAACTTTTTTTTTTTTTTAATCATACTAACAAATCCTCCTCACTTTTTAAGACTCATTTATAACATAAGTAATATTGAAAGATTAGTCCAAATTATACCAAAAATCGAATAAAAAATATGTCGAACCGAAGAAAAACTATTGACTACTGTTATGTCTTTTTAGTTTTTGTGTTTTGTTTATAAATAGTTGTTCTTCTAATTTTTTTTTTACATTTTTTTCAACAGTACCCCTATAATTATTTCTAAAAAAAATTAATTATTTAACCTATCATATCTATATGTCGAGAACTTATTTGTACATTTTTCATATTTTTTAATTTTTTTATTCAAATCTAAAAGAACATCTAAAAAGACGGAGGTAGTATTAATTTTCTTAAAAACTGACAAATAACAACTAATAACAACCCCGTGTATTTGAATTTACAGTGAAGTTTCCGTCGCCCACAAAACCAAATTAACATTTACACCTTTTTCCCAAAATACCCCTCTGTCTATACCGCGTAACGTTAACCATTAACAAATCCCACCGATATATAAACACACACTTTCCTTCTTCCATCTGCAAAAAAACACACACCAAAAACCATCAAAATGACCAAAAAGACCTCTCCGGTTACTAAACGAGCTTACCGCCTCCTCCGGCTGGCGCTTCTGTGGGCCCGAAAAGGCGGCCTCTTCCGAAACCGCCTCTCCGTCAGCTTCAACATACTCCAGAAAGTGATCGGGAAACTCGTCCACTCGGACGAGTCGCGTAGGGCGCTAGCCTACGGTGATCACGAGTTTTCATTCGACGACACGCCAATGTTTCGTGTCAGAATGCATCGTCATGCTTCCACATTGCGTTTTCATATCCCGTGCATCAGGCCTCAAGCCGATGAGGAAGGGGATGAAGCAATGTGGTCGTTTCATGCGCAGAGCACGTGCACCTTAGAAAATGAGGATTGTGATGAGGAGATTGATGTGAGGGCGGAGAAGTTTATAGCGAAGTTTTACGAGCAAATGAAGCTGCAACGACAGATCTCGTATCGGGAATATAGCTGATGAACTGCGTTCTTGTGTGAATACATTGTTTTACTTTTTTGAACTTCCAATGATAGATGAAACTATAAGCTGTGATCGTAAGTCTGGACTATATTTGTACTGTGTGAGTAAATTTAGTGTATTTCTCTCGACGAAAAGAATGAATGGACGTAGAAGGATTATCCACCACTGAACCAACATAAATTCTTGTGTATTTATTTATTTTTATTTATCGATCACTCTACACAAGCTGTAACTTTGTTTGGAATTAAGGTGAAATTATTAAGAATTTAATAGGACGAAAAATAAAGAATATCTATTTTGTTAACATAGTTCGTTAAGAATGACTGCGTTTGATGCACTACAAAGCAGGAGATGTACTAATATTTTCACTTATCGAATACAAGGAATGAGAGAGTTATTTATGATCAAAGCTGGGCCGTAGCCATAAAAATCCATTCAATAATGAATTAGTAGGATCATCGTGATCAGGGACGGGAAGCAGTTAATCAGGCTCCATAACCCAACAAACTCAGCAAACTTTAAAACTATTCATCACCTATGCCACATAAATAACTCTTTGATCTTCGTTGGCTGTAAGTTTCGAAGGCAACAATTATCTGTAAGCTTACTGTTCAATAGAATTTTATGGTTGTAAGTTATGATGTAACAACAAATTTCTTACGGCCGACAAAAAAGAAAAAAAACTACATTCGTTTGAGAAAAAAACTTGAAAAGTAAAAGGTTCATTAACCATCTCAAACCTCTTCCACGGGATCAACAGAAGGAACCTAAAACTTACGAGAGACACATCCAACAATTTACATGGAACAGAGACTAACAATCGAGAATCGGTCAAACCAATCTCAGTTAGAACCTGCAACATAAGTCATGGATAGAACAACCAATTGAAGGTGGCTCCTTGTGCGGACCAATTGTGTATCAAGGATTTTGAAATTAGGGATATTTAGAAGCGTTATAATTAAAAAAATGTACAAAAATATTATTCAATATTTAAAATTGTAGAATTCATAATACAAAGATAAATATAGAAAATACATAAAATTCAAATAGAAACTACGACCTCATTTAGTATTTAGGGGTAAATTTGTAATTTTATACGGGATGCAATTTTAGTTTCTTGAAATACACGGTAAAAGAAGAATTTCAAATTGGAGTACACATTTGTACTTTCACAACCCTTAATAGTTCCGCTACTACTTGGGACGCCTCCTTGTGCGCAGTAGTGACGTTATTAGAAAATTATAATCCACAAGACATACATCATACGATTTATGTGAAGCAGTTCCTAAAAATCGAGGATGACTTTCGAGAATTAGTCAAGCACAAACTTAAAATCTCGATTATTAAAATAAAGATAAATAAAAAAAAAAAAGAATGATGGTGGTGATAGCTGTGGTCGGATATGAAACAGGTATTGCATGTTGTCTGTATATTGCTTACTGTACTAAACTACAGGTCGCCCACTTGCTGCTGCTCCACTCCTAAAATAGAAAATAAACAATAAAATAAAATAAAACAAAATCTGGAAGTAAAAAAATTCTCGCAGCTAAAGCTTGCTTTGTACGTGACCGTAAAAATGGAGGGGCGGAGTGAGGATTTCATAATGAGGGAGTCAAACATTTTTTTTTGTATTTTATTAAAGTTTTTAGATTTGTTTTCGAGGGAGGAGGGGAAGGAAATCCAGTATTTAATTATAATTACACTGTATATGTATATACAATATAGTTTCGACAGAAAATTTGAGAGGCCCCTCTCTGGTGGGAATAATGAGTTTTCCAATGCGAAATTGCTATTCCCGTTGTTCTTATCAAACAACCCCATCAAAATATAATATTTTTTTATGCAACGTGAACTCAGAGTTCAGCTGGCAAAATCGACTCGGTTTTATGGATCGATTCAGTTCGTCCGACATTTTATATGAATGAACTAGAGAAATGAAGGTTTAAAGTATTTTGAGGTCCAAGTCCCGATTAATGAGCTACAAGTCTGATGAACCACGACCCCACCCAAAAATCTTAATATATTATCTTAAGGCCAGAATTTCTTTGCAAAGTAGGAGAAATTAGGAATGGAAATTTCTTGTTTTTTTTTAATTGACACAGTTTTGCCAGTTCACTTCCACTGCTCAATCCTAGTGGCAATAAGACCTCAATATGCTGCCCCACCTATTTCCCGTTCTTTTAGGTCGTATTTGGATGGAAGGATTTTACGATAGATTTGAAATTTACAGTTTCAAATCCATTGTTATTTGAATTATCATGGATCTAGAAATCCATTTCATTTGATATTCATCGATTCTAAATCCAGACATTTTAAATCCCTCCATGTACACACAATCTTAAATATACTTTTTGATGTTCTAGAAAACATATTTTTTGGCAAATGTGAAGGATAATATAGTTACCACTTGTTTGGTTTAAAGAATTAGATGGGAATAAATTAAGTATCTCAAGTAATTGTCTGTTTGATAGTTTACTTAAAAGTCCAGAAATGACAAGTGGCCCAGTTCAAAATCAAGTTTATCCTTACATGGTGAGATAATTTATCTGCTGTATTTGATTTCACTTCATGCTACAGTAATACATAGAGCAATCATACCCTATTTTATACTTCAAACGAAATATACTACCTCCGTTTTTTATTAGTTGTTCTTTTAGATTTTGTTAGATATTTATAAATATTTGTCCTTTTATCTTTTTTCCATGTATATTCTGATAACACCCCCTTAATAATTGGAAAGCGATATAATATAAAGGTAATAGTGGTATAATTATAGAAATTTGAGAAAATGTAGGAAAATTAATTGATGACTTATTTGTCCATTTTAGTTACTCCTTAATATAATCCTAAACAAAAAACACAACTAAATAAAAATGGAGGTAATATGTACTAATAATAATGAACAGCGCAATCTTACTCCATTTGATATATTTTACATATTTCAACTCCAAATTCAAACAACCTTACAGTTTTACATGTAGGGCTGAAAATCAAATCAAGATTTGAGATCGTTTGTTAGAAATTCGTTTAAACTGTGTTCAATTAAAGATATCAAACAAGTGTGAACATACGTTTACGTTTGATAAAATCTAAAGCTCGACACAAACTCGAGTTCGATAAATCAAAGATGTTAAAACAAGTGTAAAATATCAAACTACTCGAGCTCGACTCGCGTTCGGCTCGATTAAAGCCCGTTCAAGTTCGATTCGATTAATAATCAAATAAGCTCAAACATTATACTAAAAATTCGAAAACATTTCAAATAAAATTTGAACAACAGTATATTCTACTCGACTCCACTATATATTGTGTTAAATTCACCAATGTATAAAAAAGGGTACAACTTTACCCAAATCCTTTGATAAGATATTATAGGTAAGATATCTGCATAAATATCATATTGACCTAGTGGTTAAGTCCTCTTTTTATAAGACTGCAATATATTGATATATATTTTTATATTTATTTTATTTAGTTTTCAAAAAGTTCAAATATTTGTTTCTAGGCAAGAATTAACCAATACAAACATTTCTTTGAGTATATTTAGGAAATTAGGGGTAAAAATGAGTTATAACCTTTTTTCCATTTTAGTACATATGAGGAATTAGTGGTGAAAATAAGTTACAAACCTTTTTTTCTTTTAGTACATTTGAAAAATTAGGGATGAAAATGAATTTAGAATCCGTGATCTCTCGGTTACGAACCAAAAGTAATGCTGTTAAAGTACAAAATTCTTAGCTTATTCAGTTACAAGCTTGCTATAGTAAATGGTTTATATTGTTGACAAAACTCATCCAAGAAAAAAACTAACAAAATACTAATTTTTATTTTGTAACATTCCAAAAATATAATCATGGTTATATTTATCGTACCTCATTTTTTATATCTTGGATTCGCCACTGATAAAATTGTTCAACTGTCTTTTTTACCCGAGCGCTCACACACATATGAAGTCTAAAAGGCACATCGAGTTGGATCTCCAATAGTCCTATTATAAATTGTGGTAATCTCCTCTTGCGCGCGTCTAAAGGTGACAAAATTGACTCGGTTCGATGGACCAGTCCAGAAGACCCGATATTTAAATGGATTGGGCGATATAATTAATCCCTTAATTATTGTAAAGCATGTTCTTGGATGGGTGCACCACATTTTCTGCTAAATTTCATTTGACTCTGGATTTGTCACTTTCATATGATGTTTTAGATTTGAAAATTTGACAGTTGTTTAGTTTGAAATTTGAGATTTAATTAAACATTTCCAAATTCAACTACTTGCTTCTTGTCATAAATTTTCCAAAAAAATATATTAACTTAATTAATCATATAAATTCATGTCTTCAATTATTTAGCAAAGAAAATAATGATTATAAATTCATGTCTTCAATTATTTAGCAAAGAAAATAATGATTACAATGAGGGTAGTTTGGTCTTAATAAGAGTTTTACAACCCGTAAAACACCTTAATCGTGTTTATCCTAATTCAAGTAAGACAGCTCATGAGCCTTAAAAAAAGATACTATTTCCGATTTTTTTAGTTGTTATTTTACCTTTCGATAAGAAAATTAAGGGACATAGAAAATAAACAAATAAACCCTTAACTACATTTTATCTCTTTCCTTAAATCCCTTAATTTTTTCTTCATTTCCTTAATTTTTCGATATAAGTGTAAGTCATACATATTACCATTTTTTATCTTAAAATAAATTTCTTTGGATGTTGAAGAGCCTCAATATTGTTGTATTGAAAAAATAGAAAAAAGAAAAAGACATTTCCTGAGAAAAAAAAAGTTTATCCATAAATGTAACACAAATATAGTAAATAATGATAATTTAAATGAGAATTTATGACATATTAAAAAATGTTTTTCCATTCACATGTTAAGAAATTAAAAGGGAAAAATTCGAAACTAGTCCTGTATATTAGGCCGTGTCCAAAACAGGTCCTCTATATTTAATAATTTCAATTTTAGTCCTATATGTTGTTTGATTTGTCCAATTTAAGGACAAATTTAAATTTCGGTCACTTTAGTCACCGAAAAGTTGCACGTGATGTTCAAAATTGGGGGATTTGCGACACATGGAATCTCATGCTGAGTTGGCCCGCCATGTCATTAAAATGGAAAATAGAATAAAAAAACTTAAACTTTCCATTTTCTACATCAGTTGTCTTCCTCAACCAAACGCTGGAGAAAGGGGCATTCTCTGGAAATGGCGAGCAGCTTCTCTGCAAAAATTAGGGTTTTCATTTTCTGCAAATGACGAGCAACTCCAATCGCTCTACCATTTCTCTAGCCCATTCCCTACCCCAGTACTTTACATCCCAAATCTAATCTATCTGGACCTCAAATTCAATGCCTTTTTCTGGCCCAATCCCCGGCAATCTCTTCAACATCAGATTGAATCCAGCTTCGTCGAACTTCCTTTCCAGCAGAACATAGAAGGCATTCCTTCCTAGTGTAGAAAACACTCACAAATTACCATCCATGGCTTCCTTTCTCCCTTTCATCAGCTCCATTAAACTGATGCAGAAAAGCTTCAAACAAGCCCTTGAGTCTCTCCACCCGCCGTTTTCCTGCATAATATCTAATGCGTTTCTCGAATTCACTCTTCAATCAACTCAGAAAATCAGCGTCCCTAGGCTTATTTTCTTCGGCATGGAAGCTTTCCCCGTATGTTGAGTTCATGGAAGACAGATCATTTCCATGGTGGTGAGCCATGGCATGGTTGTCAACAGCTTTTACGAGCTGGAAAAATATTATGTTGATATATGGAATGAGAAAATTGGACCGTAATATTAGTGTATCAGTCCGATCTGGGCAGCGGTGCAGCCGTCGGAGAAGCCGGCCTGTTCTGTACAAGCAGAAAATGCCTATACTCCTGCAAATTTTGTTGAGGAAGACGGATGATGTGGAAAATGAGAAGTTTAAATTTTTTTATTCTATTTTCAATTTTAATGACCTGGCAGGCCAACTCAACTTGAGATTACACGTGTCGAAAATCCCCTAATTTAAACATCACGTGACTATCACGAGCAACTTTCCGGTGACTAAAGTGAACGGAATTTGAATTTGTCCTTTAAATTGGACAAATGAAACAACTTATAGGACTGAAATTGAAATTATTAAATATAGAGGACCTGTTTTGGACACGGCCTAACATACAAGACTAGTTTCGAATTTTTCCCGAAATTAAAATATCAAGATAGCTTTTCTTTATAAGGATGGAATAATTTGAAAAAGAAAAAATTCTTTTCATCCTGAAAATCTATTTTATTTCAAAGTATTATAATTTGTGTAGAATACAGGGTAAAAATATTTTAAGGGATTTTAAAAAAAAAAATATTATAATTGAAAAAAATATACTGATCTATTTCAAAAATTCATATCTACTTAGTCTGATAGTATCTAATTAGAACATTTCATGGTTAATTTAGTAGATAGATAAAAACTAGTAAGACTCCATAAAATAAATGATGAATCGCGTCCTCGATTGCGAAATTCTCAACTAACTCCGACTAGCGCTGATGGTGTTAGGCTCTTATTGATCCTTATATTTTTTTCGATTTATTTTCATCTAATCACGTCTATGCATGGTCCAGTCCCGCATGAAGTCCCGACTATATAATCGTTAGACCTTAATCTATCGTTCAATCAGCATCTAGCGACTTTCATAGTATTTTGCACCAGATTTGGTAGGCAGGAATTAGGCAGCTTTGAGGAAGTCTTGGAGCATTATTTAAAGGATTTTCCGCATAAAAAGATGAGAAATGTGGAAGCAACCTCTCAACAAAACCATAAGAAACTATGTGCTTAGCTGGGGGCTGGGACCCCCTTCCCAATCATTGATGTATGATATTTTATTTATTTATATATATATATATATATTTAAGTAAATTTTAAATAAATTAAACAATTACTCTCTCCGTCCCGGTCTAATTGGTCATCTTATCATATTTGTTTGTCTCAACCTAATTGTCCTGGCCCATAAATGACAAATTCTCTCATAATCTCCATCCTCAAAATCTCCACTCTTAATCTTCTCATTTGAAAAAGTCAAAGATTCCACAAAATCTGTTTTTTCTTAGTCTTCGTGTCTGACCAAGGTTGACCAATTAGGCCGAAACGCAGGGAGTACTATTTATGTCCTACAAAAATAGGCTTACTTTTTATTTTAATTTGTGTCGTAGTATAGACCACTTATCATATAAAATGCATCATTAATTTTTCATTTTTATTTTTGCTCCTAATTAATGTCTCTTAATATTCTGCATATAAACCAAATATATTTAAATTAAATAATAAATGAAATATAGGGCATGGAAATTAGAACTAATATTTCATTCATAATGTACAATTTGTGAAGGTTTCATTGATCATAAAAATAAAAATAAAAATATTGTGAAGAGAATTTATCATTGATCCAATAGGGTGTATTTTTTACACAATATTTGTAGAGACGATTTGTGTATATACATTCTTGATCGTATATAAGGCTGCAAATGATCGAGCCAAGTCAAGTTTGTTGTGTTTGTACGTGGTTCATTTATTTTCAATCGAATTAGAGTCGAGTTGAGTTACATTTTAGAGTGTGATTATGTTCACGAACATGTTAGTGAATGTGTTTGACCATGTTTGTGAACAACGTTCGTGAATAACTAATTATTTTATTCACGAACACCAAATAAAAACGCATTTTTTTAATATCCATAAAACAAACGAATTTAACAAAATGTTTATTATAACAAGAGGCAATGTAGGAATATTATATGATAGGTAGTATAAATACTTTGTTATTAACTTTATTATTATTACTGTTATTATTAGTTGAGTTTCGAACAAGTTTAATTTGTCGTGAGTTTTTATATAAACGAGTTATTTATGTTCAAGTTCCGTTCGTTTATAAAACAAGCTCAAAAAATTATTTGTTTGTTTAAATAAACACTTGTTAATAAGTTGTCAACGAAAACTCTGTTGGTTTCACACTGCTTTTTAATTGGCTTGAAATGCATGTGAAAGAAACAAGAATCGTGTGGTGTGGACAAGATAGTCTCTCTATTTAGGCTCTACACAAAACAACGATCTCTTGCAATCTTTGCCAAATTACACCAAAATTATTTTTCGGGTTTATATGTGATCGGAAATGCTCCTTTATTCATCGTGATCACTAATAAATGTGTTTGTTATTGATATGTAATAAATTTATCCTTAAATTTTATCATGTACTTTCTCGTTCTAAAATAATTATTTTTTAGGAATTACAATGCATATCAAGGAAACTAATAAAATGATTCATTGTCATTTGTTCGTGTTTAATTATTATGTTGTCTTTTTTAAAAGATGTGTCTTTCTTTTTCCACAAATGAGGTGCACGGATTTAGGGCGGATCCATAGAAATGTATCATTATTTATACTTACTGATATTACATGTTCTAAAGAAATGGTTTATAGTATATTTGTCCAGAACCAGTAATACGTTTCAGCATGATACATTTATACAGAATAAATAATAACTTTCAGTATATACACTAATATATTTTCATGATAAACTGTACATGACTCAAATTGCACATATCTTACAAGAAAATAATTACTTTTTTTTACCCTACTAATTAACAATCTTGTTTTATTTGTTATGCTGAAAATTGAATTAGAAGTATACCGAATCGCAAAAAAAATCATCAACTATTACTTTCTCCGAACGAAAATATACTTACAAAAGAAATAAGACTGGCAAATTACAATTAATAACAACCTCGTGTATTTGTCTATGAGATCACATGTTACATTTATGTGTTTCATTTTGTATTTCATTTTAATTGTGTTTCATTACCCACGATATATGTATTGAATGATGTCACTAATTAACATGTGTCGTGCATTAACGATTGTGTAACAGAATCCGAATGAGTGTATTTGAGTTTACAGCGAAACTTCACAAAACCAAATCAACATTTTACACCTTCTTCCCAAAATACCCCTCTTCCCATACCACGTAACGTTAACTATTAACAAATCCTACCTATATATATAAAACACCACACTTTCCATCTTCCATCTCTGCAAAACACACACAACAAAAACCACTAAAATGACCAAAATGACCTCGCCGATCACTAAACGGGCTTGCCGCCTCCTCCGCCTGGCGCTTCTGTGGGCCCGAAAAGGCGGCCTCCTCCGAACCCGCCTCTCCGTCAGCTTCAACATTCTCCAGAAAGTGATCGGAAAACTCGTCCACTCGGACGAGTCGCGTAGGGCGCTAGCCTACGGCGATCACGAGTTTTCATTCGACGACACGCCAATGGTTCGCGTCAGAATGCATCGTCCTGCTTCCACATTGCGTTTTCATATCCCGTGCATTAGGCCTCAAGTTGATGAGGAAGGGGATGACGCAATGTGGTCGTGTCATGCGCAGAGCACGTGCACCTTAGAAAATGAGGATTGTGATGAGGAGATTGATGTGAAGGCGGAGGAGTTTATAGCGAAGTTTTACGAGCAGATGAGGCTACAACGACAGATCTCGTATCTGCAATATAGCTAACTTGATTGATTTGTACTGTATGAGTAAATTTCGTGTATTCTTCTAAGTGAAAATAATAGAGTGGACGTAGAAGGATTATATACCTTCGAACAAACATAAATTCTTGTGGTATTGTTTGTTTACTGTATTCATTTATCGAACACGCACTACACAAGCTGTAACTTTGCAACTACTTTAAGGGTCCGTTTAGTTGAGGGGTTTAGGGGTAAGGAATGAGAACGAATGAGGTCTCATTCCCATTTATGGTGCTTTGTACATAATATATAAGTTAATCATTATCCCTTTTTATTAACAATTTCTCTCATTTCATTTCATAATATGATTGGCCTCTTATTCATACCCATTATCATTGCCATTGATAATTTGCAACCAAGCGAACCCTAAAACTATTCATCATCTCTACCGCATAATTCGTTGGTCTTTGTTGAGCAAGAGCAGCTCCTAAGAACGGAGAGAGGAGAAATCATCAATATTCATCGCAACTGCACTTCTTATACATCTGATTTATAGGGCTTGGTTAACTGATGGGCTTAGGCCTGGGTTGGTATTGTACTCTTAATAATCTTTGGTCATTGGATCGTATCATAACTTGTTACAAATGATTACAACTGATCGTATCTAAATCAATACATGAATTCACATTTAATTCTAATGCATTCCTCAAACTAGATATGTATATACACGAAAAGGCACATACATGAACTACTCCAAATACATAAATGGAATCTCTAGAATTTTCTAGAATCTTTTGACCACACTAATCCTATTTTCATGAATTTATGTTCTCATTTCAACGTTCAAAAACCTACATTCATTTGAGAAAAACGTTCAAAAGTAGGAGGTTCGTTCATCGTCTCTAAACCTCTTCCAATGGGACCAACAGAAGCAACTTGAAACTCACGAAAGACACATCCTGCAATTTATATGCATGGAGCAGTTTCTAAGGAACAGAGACCAACTACCGATGATTAGTTTGACATAAGTCATGGATCGGAGCACTACTTGGGGGCAGCTCTTTGTGCAGTTGAAGTCATGGTGCTATTTGACCTAATCGGACTGGTTAGATGGACTAAAAGTTCGACGAACTTTTGATCGAATATTATTATAGGGGAATACTCCAGAGTGAACCGACCAATTTTAGGTCCCATCAAAATTTTAACTTGATCCAACCCAACTCGATCAAAATATGACGTTGGTCCGATGGACCAGCTCAATTGCCACCACTAACTACAAGTCCCCCTTGCTGCTGTTCACTCCTAAAAATAGAAAATAAGCAATAAAATAAAATTGAAACAATTTAAAATAAAATAAAACAAAGCAAAATCTGAAAGTAAAATAATTTCCACAGCATAAAGCTTGTTTCGTACATTACTGTGGTAATCATGAGTTCCAATGCAAAATTGCTATTCCCATTGTTGGTTGCTTCAATAAATTTTATCTAAACATCCCTTCAAAAATAATATTTTCTAATGCAGCGTGGGTTCGGGTAGAGTTGGTAAAATCGTCCGATCAAATTTATTTTATATTTTAGATGAATTGAATTATATATAGATTCGAAATATCATTGAGTCTAGTAGAGCCGACTTAATTAAAGGCGAAAAGCTTAATGGCCACGAGTTGATCTAAAAATCTTAGTATATTTAAGGAGAATAGGTTGGGTTGTCCTCCATAATTTTTGGTCCAATGAATTTTTTGGCAGGCCCGACAGCCCGACATATGGGGTTGGCTTAACCGGGCCGAGCCACCCAAATTGCCACCTCTACTCGGGGACGAGCCTAACCTATTTAACATTCTATCATACTTCATTCACAGGGCCGTACCTAGAAATATTTGGGTTGAGTCGAATTTACCAAATGGGTATACAAACTCAAATTAAAATATAAAAAAATTGAAGCATTTCCAACACTCTATATATTTATTTTATCATAGGAAATAAAAACAAAGAGTTTTTCAAATGGGCTATGATTTTTTATTTTTTTCTGGTGTACAAACTTAAAGAAAAACATTAAAAAAATGAAGTATTTACAACCCTTGAACCCCTTTGTTTAAATTGTAAAAAAAAAAAAACACTTTAACCCTTGGACTATATCAATTGATTGTTTAAAGAAGCACATCATAATATACCTACATATTATATATAGGTATCTAAAATAAATTCTAGCCGCTAAAATATTACAATTTTTCAGGGTCCGAGGCGACGGACACTCCCGACTAAAGAGAGATCCGGCCACATTCATTCCAATACAAATATCACTTCCGTGAGGTCCAAAGGTACTTCGAAGTTACGATCATATAATCCAATTCATCTAAAATATAGTAGGTTGGGCTAAAACATCGGTCTAGAGTCTCTAGACTAATTTTGCTAACTCTATCATGAAGCTACAAGTTTTCTTCATATTACATGGGATCCAAAAAAATGATAACTATTATTATTATTGTTGTTGTTGTTATTATTATCATCATTACTACTACTACAAATACATAGGCGGTTTCAGGAAAATGAGAAAAACGTGGATTGGATCCTCTATTCCAATTTGTATTTCATCTATTATTCTATTATATCTACCACACGATATGTGTTAATTAGTGATGTTATCATATATATGTGATATGTAGTGATTGTTTTGAAACATAAAATGAAACACGGATTGAAATAGATGATCTCGACTGAAAAAATGAAGGCAATAATTTCTTTGCAAGGTAAGACAAATTAGGAATGGAATTTGACACAGTTTTGCCAGTTCACTTCCACTGCTCAATCCTAGTGGCAAGGACAACATATTTTCCAATTGTTTTAAATATTTTTTTTTTTTTTTGGTGTTCTAGAATTTTTTTTTTTTTTTTTTTTTTTTGGGCGAATGTGAAGGATAATATAATTAGCCATGCTCGGTTTAAGGAATTAGCTCGGAACGGTTAGTTATCTCAAGTAATTATCCGCTTAGTGTTTTAGTTAAAAGTTCCGATTCGATTCAAAATTAAGCTTATCTTTTAACAGCTGAAATAATTTGTCTCGACCAATATGTTGAGATAATTTCTCTTAATTATTTTAAAGGATGTTCTTAGATGGGCGCACCACATTTTCTGCTAAATTTCGTTTGACTCTGGATTTGTCACTTTCATGAGGTCTCCCTATTAAGTTTTAAATTTGAAAAATTCGATAGTTTTTAATTTGAGATTTAATTAAACATCTCCAAATTCAACTACTTGCTTGTTGTCAGTAATGTTCCAAAAACTAAACTAAATATTATACTTCATTAGGTCGGTTTAAAAGGAGTGTCGTTCTTGTAGATATCGATCGTCTAATCAAGAATTAGGTATCAATCTTATCCTATAAATATTGTCATAAATTTGTCATTATAGGACCTTAGCCACGGGGAGTTGAAGGACGACCGCCAAAAGACGGAACCACCTCAAGACCGCAACAAGTCGGACCGTCTCAAGAGCAACACTAGTCCGTAACACAGGGACCGTCCAACACTTGAAGACCCTCATCATTGACCGCGAGCCCAAAAGCCCCGATCGCCAACCCCGCACTAGGAATGATCGTAGATCGCGTAATGGTTGCTTCACATGCAGTACACGCGGGATACTAGAGATGTCACCTCAGTTGGACCCTGCCATGTGGCGGACCCGTGGCAATTGGCTTGCCATCTGTCGTCCACGTATCAAACATGAAAGAGCTGCTTGAAACCTGTATAAATACCCCCCCTCCCCCATGTATTTGTAGAAGATATATGAAACTTAAGAGAAAAAAGCTATTAAAAGCAAGATAGAGTAAGAACAAAAGCATCATACATGAGCGAATAGACAAGTGTATACTCATCTTCACAATGAAAAATACACAACGATCGCTTTGGCCGGTTACATTCTAAATTGTTGCTTTCTTATACGACCGATCGTACATCGTCTATTTTCAGACTGTCGATCACACTTTTTATACATCTGGTTGTGGATTAGTGGTTTCGTCCAAACAGGCATTATATATCTAAAATCATTCCAACTAAACTCGGTTCCTAATACTGATCAAAACCGCGCATCCACAATTTAGCGCTAGAGAGAGGGGCAACGATGAACTAATCAATATCATCACACACTCCACCAAGACATGCACTATCGCGACACAATCGGAGGACCTCACATGAGGTCACATCGACGAGGCGACCGTCACTCAATCGCAAGCTCAATGACCAGCCACCGAAGATGGTCCTTGAAGCAGAATTAATCCCCGAACTCACTAGTAAGACCCAGTAGTTGGCCAAGGTCTTACAAAAGCAACAAAGGAGGCAAGTCCTCGCGGGTGAGCCGTCATGGGTCCAAAAAGATAGGGCACTCCCGCAGGAATCGCGGGGCGGACGTACAGAGCATCCCGTGGCCGATGACAACGACCGGGACCTTAAGAAGAAGGGGGTCTCCAACACCACCAATGGATGACAAACGTCGTCATCCACGAAGTATTCATAATGCCCCTTTTGGGGGCAAGTAAAGAGATCGCCCACGAGAGGCAAACAAACAGAATCCGGCCCCCGTTCGGGGCAGGAAGGCTGTGACTGCGACAGAGTAGAGGTCACCACAAGAGACCGTCTTTGACCCTCTGGGCCAAAGACAAAAACCCCAACCAACGACAAAGACGTCTTGCCTCATCCCGAAGGCAGCACTCAGTCGATTACCCGCAGAATGAGGATCGTCGACATGACGACCGAAACAAGAGAGTCAAATATCACCGGACGAGATATCAACCGGATCGGCATGATCGGGATCTTCCAGATATAACCGAGATCTTCGAGAGATCGTCCGCCTAAGGGATCGTCTGAGCCAATTGGAAAGACGATCCCAGACACCACAATTCTCGGCCGATAAAGGAAGGATTTTCCAGTTGGACTCACCCTTTGTGCATGCAATTCTATCCACAAGGGTGCCACTGGAATCTAGCTTGTTTAGAAAAAAACCTCTCTGACAGAAAGTCTCAAATTAATGGGTCACGTATGGTACACATTTTAAATTCCGGCAGAATCAGTGAGCGGAGGTGACTGATGTCCTCAAATTGGCCATTTTTTTACATTTTTTTCAATATACATGACTAAATTGAATGTATGTAAGATCGGAAGATTTTTTTAGATAAGCCCTGTCCTAGGAAAAAAATGAATTTTTCCCATTATTAATATTAACCTAATTATTTATAGTAATTCTTGAGAAAAGTTTCTAATCAATTAGTTACCAAAGAAAATAATGGTTACAATGAGGGTAGTTATAGGTGTGACTTATGGTCTTAATAAGTGTCTTACAACCTTACAACCTATAAAACATCTTCATTGTATTTATCCTAATTCAAGCAAGCAACAGCTCATGAGGCCTATCAAATAAATAAAAAATTTAAAAATTTAAAAAAAATTGGACCTAAACTAACAATATAATTGACTCAGTACGAATACGTCATGTCCAAAATTGGTTTCACATATCAAAATCTATAAGTAATTTTTAGATCTAATTAAGTGTAAGTGAAATTTTTTGTCAACTTGATTGAATAGTGTTTGATTAAAATAATTCGTCGTTAATTTGGTAGATAGATAAAAACTAGTAGGACACCATCAAATAAATGATGAATTGCATCATTGGTTGCGAAAATTCTCGATTTAGCACAGTTTCAAGTCTAGGTGTTAGGCTCTTATTGACCTCTATGTATTTTTTTTTTCGATTTCTTCTCATCTAATAAGGTATGTGAACCGTTCAGTTCCGCGTAAATCCCGACTAATCGTTAGGACTTAAGTTACCGTCCGATCAGCGTCTAGCGATGTTTTAGTAGGTAGGAATTAGGCATTATTTGAGCAAGTCTTGGAGCATTATTTGAGGGATTTTCCGCATAAAAAGAGATGAGAAATGTGGAAGCAACCTCACAACAAAACCTCAAGAAACTATGTGCTTAGCTGGGGGGCTGGGGCCCCCTTCCCAATCATTGCTGTCCACATCTAATATATAAATATAATTTGAGTAAATATTAAATGAATTAAAATTATAATCTTCGTCTTATAAATATGAGTTTACTTTTTAATTTAATTCGTGTTGTAATGGTAGACCACTTACTAAATAAACCGCATCATTAATTTTTCATTTTATTTTCCTAATTAATGTATCTTAATATTCTTTATATGAACCAAATATATTTAAATAATAAATGAGATATAGGACATAACAGGAAATCAGAAATAATATTTAATTTATAATGTACCATTTGTGAATGCTTCATCATAAAAATAAAAATATTGTGAAAATTTATTATTGATTCAATACAAGGTCAATTAATTTTAATTTTTAGTTTATTAGTTTCAATTGTTTCTCTTTTAATATTTTTCATTAAAATTTTAACTTTCGTTACTTAGGAAACAAGTTTATCATAGAAGTCTAGGGTTTTTATGGATTTGGATGCCCTAAAGTACTCCATCGTGAATTTCGATGAGAGGACAACACTTTTCATGTAAATATCATATTCTTTTTTTTTTTTTTTATTAAAGTGTGTCACTCTTTCTCCGAGTTTCTGTATGAACAAATTCAGTTTCTATATAGCATATAAAGAAATATTTTGTTATTTGTGTATTTAGTTGATTCAATAAAATAAAAAGAAAAAAGATATAGAAATTTTGCCAAATATTCAGTGTTATCCGATATTTGTAGTTTGTGTATATATATTTTCTTGTGTTTCATTTATTTTTAATTGAACTCGAGTCGAATTAAGTTATATTTGAGAGTGTTTGATTATGTGCACGAATATGTTTTTAAACATGTTCGACCGTGTTCGTGAACAATGCTCGTGAATAACTAATTATTTGATTCACGAACATCAAACAAACACACATTTTCCTAAATCTCCATACAAATAAACGAATTTAACAAAATGCTTAGTATAACAAGAAGTAATGAAAGAATATTAATAATATATAGTATAAGTACTATTGTTTTTGTTGTTATTTTCTTATTATTACTATTACTATTAGTTGAGTTTCGAATAATTTATTTGCGAGCTTTTAATAAACGAATTATTTATGTTCTAGATCTAATTTTTTATAAAAGGAGCTCAAAAAATTTGTTCGTTTGCTCAAATAAGTAAGTTGTTCAATAAAAACTCCGTTCGTTTGGAGCTATACGTTCACGTTGCTTTTAATTGGCTTGAAATGCGTGTGAAAGAAACGAGAATTATGTGGTGTGGACAAGATAGTCTTTCTATATAGGCTCTCCACAACACAACTTGTCTTGCAATCTTTGCCAAATTACACCAAAATTATTTTCAGGTTCTATGTGATCCAAAATGCTCTTCGTATATTAATATGTTCGTCGTTGATGTGTAATAATTTTATTTGATGTGTAATAATTTTATTGTTAAATTTTATTATGTACTTCTTTCGTTCCGATTTAATTTGCACATCTATTTCGGCACGTATATTAATCAAAAGCAGTTTTTTACTTTTTAGTTGATTTTTTCAAAGGTAGAGATTTAGGATGGGGATTTTAAGGGTGGGGATTGTAAGATTCCTTTCCATTTTGAGGGTGTGTAAAATAGGATGGGACGACCGAAAAAGAAAAGTGTGTAAATTAAGGCGGGACAGAAGGATACTTTTTCGTCTCAAAATAATTACTTTTTAGAAAGATAAATTCTTATTATGTTATTTCTCCACCCAAAATAATTATTTTTATAGAAATTGTTACGCATATCAAGAAAACTAATAAAATGACTCATATGTCATTTGTCTGTGTTTAATTATTACGGTGTCTCTTTTAAAAATTGTGTCTTTCTTTATCGCATGTACATGAGATGTACGGATTTAGGACGGATCCATACAAAGGTATCATTATTTATATTTACAGGTATTATTTGTTACGAAGAAAGGTATTACTTTTGAACATAATATATACATTTCTTCATAACAAGTAATACATTTCAGCACCATATACATTTATTCAAATTAAGTAATACATTTAATATAAACAGTAATATATTTTTCATGAAAAAATATCCATGACCAAAATTACACGGATCTTACAAGAGAACAAGTATTTTTCTTTGTCCTACTGACAATCGAACAACCCTCTTTTATTTTCAAGACTCACTTATAATATGAGTAATATTAAAAGTATGCTGAAAATTGAATTGAAAGTATACCGAATCGTAAAATAGTAATTTCCTGTTAGCTTTCCCCAAGCCGAATTATACTTACAAAAAATAAAAATAAAATAATAATAATAACAACTAATAACAACCCCGTGTACTTTAATTTACAGCGAAATTTCCAGCGCCCACAAAACCAAATTAACATTTACACCATTTTACCAAAATACCCCTCTGCCATAGCGCGTAACGTTAACAATTAACAAATCCTACCTATATATAAACACACACTTTCCTTCTTCCATCTTCCATATCTGCAAAAAACACACAGCAAAAACCATGAAAATGACCAAAAAGACCTCACCGGTTACTAAACGAGCTTGGCGCCTCCTCCGGCTGGCGCTTCTATGGGCCCGAAAAGGCTCTGTCAGCTTCAACATTCTCCAGAAAGTGATCGGAAAACTTGTCCACTCGAACGAGTCACGTAGGGCCCTGGCCTACGGTGATCATGAGTTGTCGTTCGATCACACTCCGATTATTCATGTGAAAATGTATCGTCCTGCTTCCACATTGCGTTTTCATATCCCCTGCATTAGGCCTCAAGTTGATGAGGAAGGGGATGAGGCAATGTGGTCGTTTCATGCGCGGAGCACGTGCACCTTGGAAAATGAGGATTGTGATGAGGAGATTGATGTGAAGGCGGAGGAGTTTATAGCGAAGTTTTACGAGCAAATGAAGCTGCAACGGCAGATCTCGTATCTGGAATATAGCTAAATGATGAACTGCGGTTTCTGTGAATATATTATTGTACTTTCTTCAACTTCCAGTTGGTTTTTTTCCGAATGTGACATTTTTGGTGCTACCCGAGAAGAATATAAATATAAAACAAAACATCTATTGCAAAATTTTTTGATTAGCTTCGATTAATTTTCTTCGAGGCTCGACTAACGCCTAGTGACTAACACGGATAGAGAAACTGGCACTTCGCCGGTTCATTGATATATCCTTTAGGCTTTACGCTGATAGCAATCAGATTACCATCCAGTGTTTTAGAAAATTCGGGATTGGAGTTTCCGAAAGAAAAGGAAAATTCGTAGAAGGCCTAAATTCTAGAAAATATCTCAACTTAGGGTATAAATTTGATGAGTTCTCAATTTAGAGTCTGAATTTTAAGTTTTTTCTTATTATAGACCTAGATTTTACATTTTATTCTCGGGATTATATTTTAAAAATAAGTTCGATATACGGAAGATTCAATACGATATATCTAAAAAATCTCAATTAGGGATCTAGATTTTACATTTTATTTTCAATTTAAGGGTTGCATCATGAAAAATAAGTTAGTTGTATGAATGGTTCAGTACGATCGAAAATCTCAATATACTTCGAACTAAAAATTAGTACTCCGTACTGAATTTTTCGGACATCAAATAGTGTATCATGTTTTTCAAGACGTAAGTCATAAATTAAGAATAAAATACAATATTTAGACCTCTAATTAAGAAAAACTCAAAATTTAAATTTTATATGAAGAACCTCCAAAATTTAGTCCCCTAATTTAGACATTTTCTAAATTCAATTTTCCCTTCATTTTGATATTTACAGACGAAGAAATGCTGGTAAATGAGAAATTACAACACTTAAAATGTCAAATTATGTTCTGGTAACAAAAGAATTAATACCAACACTATTCACTTCTGAAACATAAAATATTATGTTAAGGAAAAAAAAAAAAAAAAAAAACTCAATAAAGATGCGTTGGAACCTATCATTTCAATTTTATAAAATGACACCTTCATGTAAAATATTGTTTTTATTTTCTCCAGAAAATAGGTAATAAATCATTTGAGACAGACTAGCAATATAAACAGCCAGCTTCAACATTGAAACAACACAATGTGCTATAAAACACTGCTGAAATATTCCAGATGCAAAATATGTTTGAATTTACGGTCATTAGCCATAAACAACACGGATGTTCAAAATTTTCGTCTCGACTACATCGGCTTTTCCACACTCTAGCTAACAGCAGTTGCAAAACCAGCCAGTGATCGATCACTAATACATACACTTACAATCGGCGCCAATCATACCCTTTCCTCGTCTTGTAACAGAACTCGAATACAGAAAACAAACGAGCTATATAATCACCCGACCACCAAGATGGACACAGGTTGTGTCAAATGTATTCTAGCTTGTATTATGTAGATCTTTGATTTGATGTAGCTACTGTTTTCATCAAGTTGGCCTGTTTCCTGCACCCAGAATATAAACTAGATTATACTTCAATAGTATCCCAATCCTAATAACAATAATGTTTTCCTAGTCGAACTTTTAGGCCTAGTTTGGTTTAAACCTGGATAAAAGTAAGGGGGGGTTTCTAAGTGCTTTTTGAAAGTGATTTAAATGGATTTTGTGGTAAAATTCGAACTTGGTGGTGTTTGGAGAAAAAGTGATTTTAAACAAATAAAAAAGAATAAATAAAATAAGAAATAGTTCCATTTATTTGAAAAGAAAAACAAAAGCTGCCAAAATGTGGGGTTTAGGGGGTTCTCAAAGGAACTTCTGGAAGTGATTAGAGTGGCCAAATATGTGACTGCAAAGTGCAAACAGCCCTTAAAATTAAAAGTGCTTTCGGAAAGTGATTTTAATGATCATATTAGGTTTGCAAACACCCTTTAATTATCCTAGCATTTTCTATGTTAGTTGAAAGTCCAGTACAGACAATTGGCCCGGTAAAAAGTGATGGGTATCCAAACCCATTGTGACAATTTGTCATTGCCAACATGGGGTGACGATTTATCTCAGTAGTGAGTCCAGTGACCATTCTATTCTGAACAAGGCCTTAGAGAAAAAGAGTGACACCCAGTATTTATAAGGGTGATTATAAAAGTTACATCTTAAAGTTTGGCCTAAAAATACCAGGGAAAAGAAACACGACCACAAAATATAGGGCTAATAGTAATAATCTGTAATTTCAAAACATCAGAGGATTTTTCCATCAATAGGCGAAACATTGAGGTGTAATTTTCCACAAAGAAGTTTCCTTATGATGTCCAAGTCAGTGTCCTAGCCTAGACGGCAACCTTATCCATCATGAAAGTTTCTTAAACTTCATCAAAACCAAAAAAAGAAAAGAAAAAAGAATAAATGCTAACGGCACAAGCTTAAACTCGCAATGGCCCACGCATCACCACCAGCTTATCAAATTACTCAAACTGTGACTTATGGTGAAAACTGAAGTTAAATGTAAGTATCCCTAACATAAGGCCAAGCTAAGTTCGATGATTAAAGAGATCCCGAAGCGTAAACTGAATATGCACGACAGATTTCAACATATGATAGATGGCAATATCTGAAGAATTCATAAGTTCAATGTTTTGAAGTACCTTGTTCTGCAAAATGCAGTAATCCTACAAGCTTCCATTCTGAGGATTTTGAAGATAAGGTTCCAACTGTCCAATTGCCGCCAAAATAAAACCTAAAAGAATGAATATGCACTTATCATATCAGCATGTAATTCAGGAACAACTAGGGGTGGGCTTTCAAGAGCCAGGTTTGGGTACCCAACCCGACCCTTGCGGATTTTACCCGATAGGATTGGGCATTTTCTAGACCGGCGGGTTTCAGGAATACCTCTCAGGTTTAAGTCAGGTCGAGTTTTCGGGTACCCTATTTTAACAAAATCAACCATAATTTTCATCTTTCAACAACCTTAAAGAAGCAAAAACAGATTCAATCCTAAAAAAGTAAGTTCGAGAAAAACAAGACCCGACCCGCGGGGTAGGATACCCGCAAAATCGTGTGGAAGATTGGGTTTTTTATCTGGCACCTGACCCAACGACCTGAAGCCCACAGAAGCCCGACCCAAATCCACGGAACAACCAACATCCAAGTCAATATGGAAAATCAAGTATAACTATATAAAGAATCAGATACAGGTTACTTAAGCTAAAACAGAGGTTCTGGAACACTAACTCCGAAATAATAGAATGTCGTCTTAGGTTCCGATAATTCTCAGAAAATGATATCTTCTGTCCACTTATAAAAATTTCATTAGTTTCTCATGCTAGTTGAGGTGCTAACTGACCACCGCTATTGGCAGATCACCAACTCACGCTAGACGAGGTGGTACTTGGCCGAATCTACTAATGGGAAGGTCGGGTTCGAATCCTTCCCCATTTTATCAAAGGATGAGCTCCTATAATGTCAAATCAAGAGCCATGCATAAAATAAGCTTCACGGAAGATGTTCACAACCGAAATTACCTAAGAATAGAGGTGAGGGTCTCCCAGGGCGTGATTTGAATTCTGGGTGGAACTGAGCCCCCACATAAAAAGGGTGGTCTGTCAACTCCAATATCTGCAGAAATAAGACAAAATATCCAAAATGATATTTGGAGATTAGGATCGTGAAGTATGTTTAATGCCTAACGAGTCATAAACAAATACACTGATAAACTAAATCAAGACCAGACAGCTAGAGCAAACAGCAATTGAGAGAGAGGCAGACAGCAAGAAGCCAACCTCCATCCTGTTTCCAGTTTCATCCTTCCCGACAAATTTCAGCCCAGAAGTTTCCAAGGTACTGACCATGTCTGGGTTCACCTAAACAATAGATTTATTTAAAAATGATTAATATCATGAGATTGTGATCATAACATCAGAGATAATTAAATCACTGCTTGCTGATCAATCAAACCTCATATCTGTGCCTGTGCCGTTCATCCACGTACTCATTGTTATGATACCTATTCGAGAATAATTATGTCAGAATATTCATGCATGAAAAGTTAATACTGAGATTAAATAATGCTAAGGCTTCATCAAGAAACACGGTAAGAGCTTTGTAGATCAGTACTACAAACTCAGAGAAAGGCCTAAATTACAGGAAGAAAGTCGGAAGGGAATATAAAATGTATAATGGGACTGATGGCTATGATCTACCATCTAAATCAATTTCTAGACTTCAATGTAATATAAGTCCTTTCAAATCAACTAAATTTACAACTTGCAAGACATTAATGGGATGGATGCATAGGCATAAGCACAAACTTAATCATGTTGGTTTCATATCAAGGGGATAAAAAATTTGACGATTTGCTTTAAAAAGAGTGAAATGGCTCAGCTGTTACAGCTTTGCTGTTAAGCAATCTGGCGTCTGAAATAATGTTCTTCGGCTACCAAGTCTCATTGTACTTCCCATGTGTGTTTTTGAACCCTGATACATGCCAATGATCAGATAAGGGGACATTTTCCAAGAAAAAAAAATTGTTATATGGGAATCACAGCTACCTCTGGCATGAAAATCACAACAGGGTTGGGTGTCAGATCATCAAACTCAGTGCTGTTTGCTTTTTCCATGCCCAAAACCTGTACAGTATGTTAGACAATATAAAACCCCGTGTGGTAACATAAAGGCATATGGAGTGAGAAATATCTTACATTTCTTGCAATCTCAATCACAGATATCTGCATGCCTAAACAAATTCCGAGATATGGAACTTTGTTCTCTCTGGCATATTTTGCAGCAAGGATCATTCCTTGCACACCCCGATCCCCGAACCCACCAGGAACCAAGACACATGCAGCATTCTGAAAAGTATCAGAACTTGAAACATTACAAACTTATGGCTGTTATGCAGCTTATGCTACTTCAAATGATGAAGTCGTACCATTCCAAGCAACAAGCATGAAAACAGAGGAGCCACAAAGCATCTTAACTAGTAACAAGGCAGATACACATTTTATGCACGTGTTTTGTGAAACAGTAATCCTAATAACAATACCAAATCCATTAAGGTGGTGCATAGAAAAACGATAGACATAAAAAGCCAATCATTGACATTCCACGTCAGACCTTCAACATAGTTCTAAACTATTCAGAAACCCCCAAGCTGAAGGATTTGAAGAAAATGATGATATGTACAATAAAACCCCATATCAGTAGTTAATATTACACTATTACTGGAGTAAATACAGAAAAGACAGATTGAGAAGAAGGGATGTCATCATTACCCTAAGAGTTCTCCAAGCTGTTGCATGAGCGTCTGGTGTCTGCTTGGGAAATTAATCAGTTTACTCTTAAAGAGACATGGTCTCAAATAAAAACAAGGTAAAGATATTAAAAACTGGAAAATTTGGAGCACCCGTACAGATTTTGCGCTGTCTTCTTCAAGGTCTGAAGCTGCAATCCAATCAATTGCTGGCTTCAATGAACAACCAATGCAAGCATGCAAAAGGGCCTGCCAACAAAGCAAAAGATCCAGCTCCAAGGCATTATCAGGGACAACAAAATATTCACTGTAACAGACTAATATAAGATTCTTTCAAACTATTGCCAGCCAGCCAGGGGTTTCATGCTTGAACAATTTCTATTAAAATGTATCTAATGATAAGATTTATGAAGAGTGATTCCCGTAATAAAACAGACAATTTTAGATTTAATTGTAAGAACTCTTTCTTAACACATCCAAATGGACCACATATTGCAAAATATTATCATTCACTTCACTTAGGAAATAAAAGAAGTATTTTTCTGACCTTAACAACAGATAAATAAGAATCTGCCATCCCGACATACTTCCCCACCATTGCAATTCTTACCTGTAATAGCATCTAGAAATAATTAGTTCTCATTTCAAAAGGAACGAAAGAAGAATACATAATGGGTTGAGGAACAGCACTAACAGAGTTCTTGAGGTTGTCAAAAGTCTCAGCTCTTCCAGTCCATTCTTGTAAGTTAGGAGGAGCAACACTGGAACAAAAAAATTAGGTCAAGGCATGAAAAGCACACACTCTATATGCATCTTAAGCAAACTCTTTCTCAATATAATTCAGATTCATATTATGTAAAAAATGAAGTTCAGGCCCACACATAGAAAGCTACATAGCCTCAACATCATTTATATCGAGAAGATTAAGTGAGACAAGGAAAATGCAAGATGCAAAAATAGAAGGAAAAATTGAAAGTTACCTTGGTAACTCTAATTGTCTTAGAATGGCATCATGTGCATTCTGATTCTGTAAGAACATCACAGATAAAACGATAAAGATCTCAACAGAGCATAAGGTTAAAAGATAAGAATTACTCACCCGAAGCAGAAGAGGGATGTGCCAAATATTTGGGACGTCGTGGATGTTCAGAATATTCCCAACCTTGGGCAGCACCAAACAAAAAAGTTAAGAAAATTTAGGAAAATGGCATAATGCACAGAGCGTACATGAATTGCAACTCACAGAAACATGGCAAAACTGTGACAGCTTCTGCCTTGTACTTTCCAACAACGGCTGCAATATAACACATAAAACCAAAATGAAATCCTGTTAACACCACATTAAAGCTCAAAAACTAACTAAATGAATATGGGCTATTGCAGAGACAGAATCGTGATCAATCAAGTCTTCTATGTGATCTTCAAATTATAAAGAGTTTAAATATAAAGAAAAAGGTACTGCAACCAAACAATGTACCTCTGCAGAGCGGCAAGCCAGAAAGTGTGGTGTCAGGCCCAGTGCTCTCAATTCCCGCACACTATGCTGTGTGGGCTTAGTTTTCTGTATTGACATGTATGAGAGAGGAATTTGATTTCCCAAAATTTATAGAACTAATAATGCTGAGCAGATTTTGCAAAAAGTTAAAAAGATGTAGGTATCGAGTATTACTTGCTCGCCAACAACTCCAAGAACGGGTATAAGGCTGACATGAACCAGACAGAAATTATTTTGACCTATCCAAGAAAACAAGCAAATAAAGAAGTAAAAGGGCAATCCAATAAGTGATGCTCAAATGTTTAAGCTGACACCAAGTTTAGGAATCCAGGATGAAGACCAGTAAACTTCTATGTTATCTTTGATAAGAGAACAATTTCTTCTTTCTTGTTCTTTTCTTTTTTTTATTAGAAACAAGATTTCATTAGCAAAAAATGTGAAAATTACAATGGAGGAGGTATCCCATATGGATTTGTACAAGTTCCAATCACACTACAAGAGTACAATACTTAGATCCCTTTGCAATCTTTAGTAAAAGAATAATGAGCGACTCCTATTATTTAAAGGACAATAAATTAGATGAACCAAATGCCAACCCAACTACCAACAATGAAATCTGGCACTATACAGCACAATAAGTACAAAAAAAAAAAAAAAAAAAGCATAAACAAGGTTTCTAACTGCCAAAGAAGAAACCTCGAGATAAAATTAGTCCAAAAGCTTTAAAAACAAGAAATGGATAGATTTCTCGCAACCAAAAGAATGAACTTAGCATATAATAACATCTTGTTCGACGATTTAGATTATTATGGAACCTCACCCACTGAGAAGAATAACTGCCGCAGTGCTTCAATGAATGGCATTGACTCAATATCACCTGCGGATATACATTTGGGTTGTTGAGGAAAATAAACAGGTATAATGTAAGAGAAAAGTTAATGGCCTGATTTCGTAGTACTAATATCCAGATAACTTTTTACCTACAGTCCCTCCCAATTCTATAACACAAACATCAGCAGGTCCCTCCTTCCCATCTACAGGAATAACAGATACTGATTCGATCCAATTCTTAATGGCTTCAGTAATGTGGGGTACCACCTGGGTTCGAATAACGAATGCAGACAGAGCAAAATATTAAGTGACAACATCCGTCATTTCCGACAAGCCATTTAATATGTATAAAATTAAGCGCAACCTGTACTGTCTTCCCAAGATAATCCCCTCTTCGTTCCTTTTCGAGGACAGACTGAAAGAAGGAAACACCATGTAAATTCCTCGAGGATGAAGCATATAATTACGTTTACCGGCATCATTAGCTCAAACATACCTGATATATCTTCCCTGTAGTAATATTGTTGTCTCTAGTTAGTCTCAAATCCAAAAAACGTTCATAGTTACCTAAATCAAGATCCACCTATTGAAACGTTGCAAAAGAAATGTCAAATAACAAATAAGCAATATAAATTCACAGAATAACTAAATATAAGAACTTGTAAGGCATAAAGTAATTTTGAATTGACTCTTCTTGGGAGAAAATAAGATACGTCCATATCTGCCTAAAGAGACATATAGAGAAATACAAGTTCCTCCAGGGGTTTTTTGACCCATAAAGGAGACGAGCATCTGGGTTGACCCATAAAGCAGACGAGTAATGTGAAGTTGGAGGATACCTCTCCACCATCATCCAGAACAAAAACTTCCCCATGCTCAAACGGAGACATAGTACCAGCATCAGTATTCAGATAGGGATCTGCAAATATTTTGAAAGAAATTAATACCACCACAAACAAGATATGCTATCAAGTCCATCTTCGAACCACATGCTCCAGAGCTTAAAAACTATATATAGGCTGAACCAATGCAAAGATCAATCCACTAATATTGCACCTAGTCATAAGTAAGCACCAGGACAAAAAACAACCTATTAATATTAGAGAACATGACAAAATCCCAAAAATAACCTTTCCTCATTTGTCTCACATACATAACAAGCTCCAACAGAAGAAACAAAAACACAATCCTAAAGAAATGCAAGTAGTGAAAAAAATTAAGATGTAAAATTTATTCCAAGCAAAGCATGTTATTCTATACAACAAAATTTTCAAAGGAAAATGTACTCCAATCAACCTATTTAAAACATTAATCCATTGACATTTCATTGAATCAAACAAGTTAGAGGTCCGGTCCAATTGCATTCAAAAGTAAGCCAAGTAAAGTCCAAATCATCCGAATTTCATTCCAATATCATTTTCATAAACTCTTCATGCATCCAAACCACACGCCTCATGCAATTACACCCCATTAACGTTCTAACACAACAGACAAAATACTTCACATTCACTCCAAGTCCGTATTACTGAAATTACCGAACAACACACACAAAATCAAGCAACACACCGATTTTAATGGAGGTAACGCGTAAGCCACACGCTTTAAGCACAACGCCGATGCTGCTAGCCGTCACACCTTTTCCAAGGCCGCTGACTACGCCGCCGGTCACCAAAACGTACTTCATTTTCACCTTCCGATCAATCGCAAATTTGTGTACAGTAATACAATTTCCAGACGAATAGTGAATTAATTGACCAAAAAATTGTGTTAAATTCCAAGCGGGAAGGGGTAAAAAGGAAGTTCCGCTATGTCAAACTGCAGTCGCTATCCCTTTTCACAACGAACCGAGGGTTTCTGTGCCTTGATAAAGTTGAAGGCTAAAGCCCTAAACCCTTTTCGTTGGAAATCACGAAAATGGAAAGTGGGAAAATCCATTTTGTGGACTGAAAGGGCCCATATATATATATTGGGCCTGTACGTTGAAAATATTCTCTCCATAAATTGTTTCCAAATCAATTGAGCATCTAAATCTTCCATAAATGGATCCTTATATATTCTCTCTGTTTTCTCGATTTTTCACTGCATCCATTCAAAGTGTCCCTTAGAATGTTTTGATGGGAATTGTCGGGTGAGGTCGAGTCAGATTTAGGTTTTGGACTTTTTAGGTAGGGTATCCGAAGCATTGGGTGCTTGATATTCAACTCAATTTTTCAAGATCCCAATAGATACCGGTTGAGTTGGGTTTTTCTTAAAGTTACATTTATATGAATGATTTTTTTTTCTATACGATTTAAGAAAGTACACCTCTATACGTATTATACAACAAACTATAAATCTAGCATAAAAAAATTTGAAAAAATGTAAAACGTACAACTTAAAATTATACAGTACACATTACATATTAGTATAAATTACAAATTATAAACAAATGGGTTAAAAGGGGCTACGACTTCATTTTAAGTTAAGGTAAAAATTCGTCTGTGATCGTCACACGGTGTGACGGGAAAAGGTATCAATTTTTGTGGTAAAAGTATCACGTTTATCTGTAAAAATATCACATTTTTGAAAAAAAAAATATCACTTTTTGTAGCAAAAGTATCACCTTTATCTGTAAAAGTATCACTTTTTCTGTAAAAATATCAATGTTTTATGTAAAAGTGTATTCCGTCACACACAAGACTCACTCTTAATTTTAATTTAAATTGACAATCTGGCATGTTCCAATGCTCCCCTCGAGCTTTTGTAGCTGGAGTTGAAGTCGAGGGTGGAGTTTTATCTAAATGTGGCTCTATTCATCTTTGTCAAAATCACCATTTCTCACTCATAAATTAATTATTGACCGATCTTCAAACAAAAATTATTTTTTGAAATTTTCAATTGTCAATTTAGATCTTATTTAATCTAAATTTTAATCACTAGTACTTTTTGGTTGAGGGGTGGGCAAAGGTAGTAAGGTTGTCTATCTATATCTGCCAAGAAAAACAGGATATTCACTTCTATAGGCAAGGGCATTCGACCAAACAAGTAGAAACCAGTCCAGCAGGGCCTGTAGGCCACGAGAATGACATGTTTAATATAAGTCAAAACGTAAGCATTTCTTTACCGAAAAGGTAGAGTCCACCTAGCACTAGTCCGCCTAAAACCTTCAGGCTAAGGGTCTATTTTTCTTTCACAGTATTTCTCTTAAGTTAGCCGTTTCCAGGTTGATATTTCAATCGATCATGTTGTTTCTGCCCAGCCTACCATCACTTGTTCAACATTTCGGAATCATTGAGAACATAAGAGGTAGCCAGGTAGCGGAAACGAATGAAGAGATAGACATTATTTCGGGCCTAGTGGCCTCAAGCTTCTAATTCTTTTTTTTTTTTTTTTTTTCATTTGTTCTCTTATAATTAATAGAGTAACACTTGTGTGCATGTGATGTACAATAGGTTAATTGTCATCACTATAATTTAACACATGGACTCCAAAAAAACGTTGATATATGAATAATAAAAAAACCGCGTCCGCGAACCGGGCCCACACGCAGGTTGCGCCTTTTTAAAAAAAAAAAAATTATACTGCAAGAACACAATAAGTCTACTCTAAACACAAAATAACTATACTGCAAGAACACGATAAGTTTACTGTCATAACACAATAAGTCTACTCTAAACACAAAATTACTATACTACAAGAACATAATAATCTATTGTAAGAACACAAAAAAAAAAAAAAAAAAAAAAAAAAATGATGCGGGTCACGCGCGACCCCGCACAATTTTAAATCCGGGCGTACATTAAGCACTATTGTGCATCATATGCACCCAAGTTTTTGCCTAATTAATATAGTCAAGCCTATAACTCTTAACTTATACCTCAGTTGCAAGTTTTGTTTTAAAATCTTCGTCTAACTTTGATTATACCCCATCTAGGCGTTAGACTGTCCTCGATCGTCTATGTTTTTTTACCAACTCCTTCTCGCATAATCATGCTTAGATCCGATTAACCCTGTCTAAATCTCAATTAAGCGCTAGACCCTAATTTACCAACCAACAAGCGCTTAACATCTTTTATAATATTGTTTGTAAGTATAGATAGTACTGAAATAATGAGAATCATCCTTAACCATCACTTTAAAAGTCCTCTCGAACTTTCCAATATGATTTGCTATGAAGTAGTTATTAGAAATATATCAACTTCTTGATATGGATTTAATGAAACCCTTGCTCCTGTTCATTTAATCCTTATCAAAACTTTGAGTACTCGAGATTAGAACAATTTACCTTCATCCACCAAATCAATAATGAATCTTCCCTATTGGCTAATAGAAATCCCTAAAAATGTACAGTCATTAAAACTGACAACCCCCAACATTTAAACGGACAAGATTATAGGAAGATTGATAAAAAGTACCATTGTACCCAACGAAGCCAACTTAACGAATCCGCGGACAATCCATAAATTGTACTACATTTAAAGATAATGAGACGAGCTTAAATTATGTATCGACCCAACACAGCCTAACAAATGGGGTATTGTCTTTTGCTTCAACTTTTGGATAAGTGATAAAAAAATAGAGACTGTGTAAAATTACTTAAAATTAAAAGTAGATAGTGTTTGAGATTAAAATTAATTTTGTTAAAACAGAAAGTGAGAGTATTTGGTACTTAAGCAACCTTTAGCTTTTAAGTAAGGGAAAAAACTTCTATTTATTTATCAAAATACAAAAAAGTTGGAAAAAATAATTATTTTCTACTTTTAACTTTAGCTAAAATCACTTTGTTAAAATTAAAGTTGTTGTCTCAAACACTTTATGACAATTTTTTCCAAGATATAAAATAAAAATTATTTAAAAAGAATAATTGCAAACACAACTATACGAGGATATCCTATGAATTGGGTCCGAGTTGGGTTGAGTTAAGGCCGGGCCGCCCGAAATGCAATGTTTAATAGTTGTGACTGGTTTTGAAGAAAAAGTCATTTTAACTTGCCAAAGTCTAATGTGCACTAATTGCACGGTACAATTCAAGGTGAGTATCACAATTTATGTTTAAAAGTATCCAAAACATGTGATACATCTAAGTATTAATCGTGCTATATTTTAACCGTGATCATTTTACTCACATTATATAATAACTTTAGACAATAAATAACAATACCTTTTAATCCATAAATCGAATTATATGAATCCAAGATTCGTGCAGGTGGTGCACAAAACACGTCGGCTTTTAACTTTACCCTTTCAACTGGTTCAGAAAATTAAAGCAATTAAGCAAGTATTGAATTCCATTCGGCGCTTTTTCTATCTTAAATTTTTCTTTATTTCTCTATCCAATTCCTTCGTTTTCTTCCAGCCACAAATAGCATTTCGAATCAAATTTATCAGCGACGTCGTTTTGGTGTGTGGATGAATTGAGAGATATACTGAAACGACAGCGTTATGGGACCGGAAAGTAGCAGCGCCGCTTCGTCGTCGTCCTCGCCGGCGGCGACTGCCAAACGAGGTAGAGATCCCGAAGATGAGGTTTACGTCGATAATCTCCACTCTCACAAGCGCTATCTTAGCGAGGTCTGAATTTATTTCCTTTTTCCCCCGAAATTGATAATTGTTTCTCATTCCGTGTTAATAGCATGTTTCAGGCGATTTTTTGTATATATATATATATATATATATATATATATGTAGCAGTGATCGTAATTGAAGAATTTCCTTTTTTGGTGAAATGATTAAGCGATTTTGATTTTTCGGTTCTAATTGCAGCTGGATTTGTTATTATGAACTAAAACTATGAATGTATGGTAATATGCAAAAGAATTATTGAATTATGAGATGTTTGCTGAATTCAGTACATTATACAGTTCTTTTTCCCCCATTATTCTTCATTAGAAGAAGCTTAATGTTAATCGCATAAAATTTCACAACTTTTTGGCCTATTATCATTTGCAATATAACTGTAACAGTGCATCACCTTTAAAATAAATGAATTCGATGTACATGTGTCAACTGTAGATTCCAATTGCTGACGTGAAGCCAAAGTCTAGGACTTTAGCTCACCCAATCGCTGACGATATGTCATTGTACGATCTTTTGAACCCTTAAGTCACCATTTTCATTTACTTAGAGGTTCAAAACTATGGTATATTACACATCTGCAACTAGGTAGATAAAAAATCCCGATTTCCGAGTTCCACATTAGGAGTTGGAGCCCATAACTTGCGTAAGTGAATCGAGAAATTCTAAAGGTGGTGCATTTCTACGTTAAGTTTGAAAAATCATATTGGAAATGATAATTGACCAAAATGTCGTGGTTTTTTACGTAAAAATGTTACTTTTGGTTCTCGTTGTGACTAGGATTGTTGGTCGTTCGTGAAACTTCTATGTTCCAGAATACATATTTTTATTGATGTTTGATAGTTTTCATGCAATGAAAAATTTCCATTGATTGTTTCTGTTTTCCTTTATGTGCATTCGGTGTTTTCTAAGTTTTCGCATTATTTGCAGATTATGGCTTCGAGTTTGAATGGGCTGACGGTTGGCGATACCTTGTCGGATAATCTTATGGATTCTCCGGTAAGGTCCGAAAACATGTTTCCCTTTCTTAGGTCAGTATGATTTCTTGTACATACGTAAAATTCGTAAAATCTATAACAGGTTTATCAGGTCGTATTCATTGTAGTCATATGCGCTCACACGTCTCATCATAGTTATATGCTTTCACATAGCTTGCTATTTTGGCATTTTCGCTTACCTAAGACTATATAGTCTGGAAATGAAGAAGCTCGCGGTATTTATTTCGCGATTCAGTTCTGCTGAACCATGAGGTGTGACTGTAACCTTCCTTTGGTTATGACTATTGAGTCAGACCAGAAGGGGGGAGGGGGCGGTTGAATTCTTACAATTTAAAGAGAATTAGAAAGAGGGATTCGACGAAAAACTTTCTAGTGGAGATCTGTGTTGATTCATATTGCTTTCCTTGCAAAAGAATAATGCTTCAGGATCTTTATATAGTTGTGATTAGGGGTGTTCTGGTCGGCTCAATGACCGGACCGACAAAAACTGAAGTGATATGTGCTAGCAACAGAATGTCAACTGAACCGATATAAATGTGGTTAATAACCGAAATTTCAAGTTGAGTTTTCTATTTGGAGTCACTTTCTTGATTAAATATTCGAAGTCTTTGTCTATAATTATCCAATTCGAAGATATTTCACTAAATATAATACTGTTTAATCCGGAATTCGTTGTTTAATAATCTTATTATAATTTATTTGACACAATACAAAAGTTATAACTAGATTTCTTTCAGTGTCAAAATTAAAATTTGGTTTTTCAGTTAACCGAATTTTGAGCATATGAAAACTGAAACGATACCGATATAACCTATATTTTAGAAAATGAACACCGAACCAAAGAGTTCGCAACCGAATTGACATTTTCGGTTCGGTAGGTTGGTTTTTCGGTTGAAACCAAATAGTGAACACCACTAGTTGTGATAAACGCTATATTCGCTATGTGGTTTGCCATTCATCCACCACTGGTAGTATTGATTTTCTTTTATATCGCTTATCGTTTCAGGGACGAAAGCTCTGTACAGTATTCACCAATGTCGGAAGATTCCGACGACTCAAGATATTACGAGAGTTCTGCCAACACTTGTTCTTCCCAGCCCGAAAGTGCTCCAACCAGCCCCGTATCGCCATACAGGTGCCAAAAGCCCCTAAACTCGTTCGTTTCAGGACCTCCTACCCCTTCACACGGAGGTATAGTTTCCTCTGCAGCCTCGTCACAGCCCCGTCAGCGCGGGTCTGACACGGAGGGCAGATTCCCGTCGTCACCAAGTGACATATGCCACTCGGCCGACTTGAGAAGAGCTGCACTCCTACGATCCGTGCAAATGAGGGCGCAACCTTTAGGGTCGTCACAGTTTGAGTTGCAACAAGAATCGGGGAGTAATATAGAAATCGAGGAGCGGTCGTGTTCTTATATGAAGCTTGATGTTGATGAGAGTGGTTACCAAATCGGTGAATGTAGCCCGGTGAGGGTGTCCGAGAGTGAAAAGACGGAGAAATCTTGCGCGAAAATGGACTCGAAGGGGGATTTATCTTCTGGTGAATGAAAATTGGTAAGTTGCACTAGCCTGCTCTGTGGTTTCGTAATCTTGCGCGAGATATTCACGTGATTTTTAATAATTCAGCATAATGTCCTTTTCTCAAGCATAGAAGTTAACACCTTTAATCTTGGTTCATGTTATTTTCTCCATGATCAATCTATCGTTACAAAGGTCATTCAAGTGCTTAACTAGATAACAGTAGAAGAACTAACGATGAAATTTTTTTCACTCGAGA
This sequence comes from Ajuga chamaepitys, assembly GCA_958295605.1. Taxonomy (NCBI): domain Eukaryota; kingdom Viridiplantae; phylum Streptophyta; class Magnoliopsida; order Lamiales; family Lamiaceae; genus Ajuga; species Ajuga chamaepitys. The sequence continues at coordinate 52,628,639 of OY282507.1, forward strand.
TTGTGCTGAATTATTGAAACCATGTGGGTATTCTCGTACAATTCTTGAACAACATGGATTTTCACACAAAATTACGAAACCACGAGGGAGCATGGTGCAATTTACCCTCTTTCTTTTTTTGCTTAAAGCACGGGGATCATCGACTCAGAGTGGATTCTCTGTCCCATTTCCCATGTCCATTCGTGCATCGCCATTAGGGCCGATAAGACAGCTTGCAATTTCGCAGCTGATTCTGTGCGGAGTTTGGAAGACATTTTCCCCTCTCTTGCCAATGTACATTCGTAACTTGTAGTCGCCTGTACGCGCTGCACGTCGTTCCTTTTCTTTTTCGGAGTAAGGCTGCTCTAATCTCATCAAGGTCGATATCTAAATGTAATAGGATATCTTTTTAGCTAAGATCAAGTGTAGCATCTGTTGTTAACTTGTTATCGGTTTAATATCTGATATATAAATGTAATGGGGTTGAGCCATGGTGTAGCTGCAAAGTTACAAGAGATGCAGCAGTTTTTTTCACTCTTTTTTGTTTTTCTGTTTGTGATGCATGTTGTGATATTGAGTGTTTTAAGATGTTACAAGATGAAATAAATGGTCAGTATACATTTTTTTTATTACTACCTCCGTCCCGGCTTATTTTGCACACTTTCCATTTGGCCGTCCCACCTTATTTTGCATACTTCAGAAAAAGAAACTTCTTCCGCAATCTCCACCCTCAAAATCTCACCACTCAATCTCCACCTTTAAAAAAGTTAAAGAAAAAGCCAAATCTACTTTTTCTTAACATCCGTGCCCGGTCACCTGTGCAAAATAAGCCGGGACGGAGGGAGTAATTATTAAGGGTGTGTTTTTAGTAAGACTTGGCTCAGTAGATTTAGGGGTCCAAACTCCGATATAGTACATTCATTAACTTCCTCAGCTAAGTTGACCAAGTACTCTCCAGCACTAAGTAAACACACTCTAAGTATAAAAGATATTTAAAAATAAAAACATGAAAGAGTTTGCATGCTCGTGGGTAAAAATTATAGTGAGGACAGTTTGCTGTTCTCCGGTGTTGGTGAATAAGGGTGGGCTTTCGACCTGCGGGTTTGGGCACTCAACCCATGCAGGTTTTGCCCGATCAGATAGAGCATTTTTTTAGTTCATCAAGTATGGGGTTAAGGTTGGGCCCGGGGTTTTTTTATCGGATTTTTTCGGGTATATTTTTTTAACAAAATTAATCATAATTCTTCATATATTTCAATAATTTTAAAGAAATAAAAAAAAATTATTCACAGGAAAGTAATTTTTAGAAAAACCCGATCAATTTAGTTGGGGTACCCGAAAAATTGTATTGAAAATATGTATTTTTATTAGGTACCCAACCTAAAAAATCAGAAACTTAAAAAAATCGGTCTCAATTCCACCCTTAATGGTGAGCACATAGGTTATATTATCGATTTACGGTGCAATCGGGCAATATTATATAATACTTCTTTTATTCCATAAAAAAGAGTTGCCATTAGAAAAGAATTCCCTATTCCAAAATAAGAATTATGATTTAGAAATCAATGTGTGTGGATTTTAAGAAATTTGTATTTCGACAAAGTAGAAATTGTATATTTTTTAAGAGAACTCTTTGTGGAGTATTTTTGTAAAATATAATATGTATTGTATTTGAGAAAATGCATAATTTGAAGGACCGAAAAAATATATTCATGAATTATTATTATTTTTTTAAAAAAAGAGTAAAGTACGAAGAGGTTATTTCTAGTTCAACCAACGGATTGTCTCTGGTTTTTGGCAATGTTGATCGAGCTTATTTTCGATTTTGCACCACCCACCAGTGACTGATTCCAGATTGAACCAATCGATCCTGCCCGATCCCACAAACATTATTGTTTCCTAGACGGCGTTGTTTGAGTGATTTTATTAGATTATTTTGCAAATATCTAACATGATTTGAGACATTAGAATCTAGTTTTATCTGGTAATTTTTTGTTTCATGGTGTAAGATTGTCTCACAATGATCAATGAAATATTTAAGAGAAGTGATTACTCACATATATGACTATATTATCATCTTTGCAAAACATTACTATTAGAAAAAAATAGCACCTACGCTCCAAAGTCTAAACAATTACTCCATAACGGGCGCAAACTCTTTTTTTTCCCTTAACTTTTCGCTCGTTCTAAATCATCTCAAAATATATTGTTTTTTCAATTTTGACCCATTATTCAAAAATTGCTCGCATTTAGACCAAATTGATTAGAAAAGCACATGTAATTGTCACATTACACCAACTTCAGGCCGATTATAATTGACGTGGCATTGGCGCCGGCACTTTTTTGGGACGAAAATTGAACGAGCAAAAAATTATGAGACCAAAAGTGATTTTACGCGATAGCTACATGCACTTTTTGTGGGCGATTCATCCATCGGTGACGGAAATTTATACAAATGCGAGCAAACTCTTAAATTATGAGACGAAATTGAAAAGATAACAAATTTTCAGACCAAAATCAAACTAGGGGGTGGGCTGGTGGGGGGTGGCTGCCCCCCTCACCTTTTTCGGTAATACTACCCTGCATATACAATGTAATTATAATTAAAAAACGGACTTCGCTACCCACAAATTCTCCGTCCCCGCAAGACGGACGGAACGAGCAATAATAGAGCACAACTAGAGGGACCAAAAGAAAGTATCTAAGCATTTGCACCCTAATAATAATGTAGCAATGTGAAAAGGGTTCTATAATAATGGTTGGACAATCTATGCAGTATCTGACCTATTTGTGGCAGGCGGCGCAGCTTCGATGTGCAATATGCTCGCGGTCAGATACTCTAGATCCTCCAAGCAGATTCTTTTCATGGTAAGTTGCCTCTTCAGGTTGGAAAGTCTATCGAAAATCTGTAATCCCGACTTGTATCTAGCTTCCTCATGAGACGGCGCTTCTGATGACTCAGACTTGGTTGTAGCTGACCAGCGGTTGAGATCAACCGTTGTATTGTTTAACCTGCATGAAAAATGGACAAACAGGTAATGTAATAACAATTACGTAAGGGTAAATGTGTAATAGGAAATTCGTACTTTTTAACTATGTCCTGATGCATTATGGGATCCCGCACATTAAAGAACGCGTCTACGCAGTCCTTGCTTGTTCTTGTCAATCCCCTGAGATCACCAATGGATTTGCACGTGGAGTGTATTTCATAAATAGCAGTCTTCTCGTTTATGTTCTTGATTTTAATTGTAGCTAGATTTACGGGATCAAGAGTGTCCATGGGAAATACTTGACCTCTGACTGTAACTTTACCGGATAAAGCTGCTCTCGTGCTCGACTCTACATCCTTTAAAGGAAGATCGATGGATGCAGTTTTAAAAGAAGCACCGGAAACCTTTCCTTTTACTGAAATAACATCTACGAGCTCAGGAAGACCGACTTTGGAAGGTATGTTCTTACTGGAAACAGCGCGTGGACGTTCTATATCCCTTATCTTTCTAGTGTCATCGGTAACTGTTGGTGCATCACCATGGCTATGAAGCTTGGGACCCGAAGTTTTAGAATTTTGGCCAATCGTTGCTAATATTTCATTCATCCTCAACCTAGAAGACTGGGGCCGTATAGTCAATTCCTTTCTACGGAGACGAGCTTTCTGTAGACAAGAGGAGAAGTATAAATAGAACGGGAAAACATATTAACCCGTCTGAACTACTTGGATATTTAAACTGTACCAGCTACTTTTTGTCCGTGTGTATTGATTTTCTCCGTTTCCCCATCTACAACATGTCAGCGGTGGACTATTACATGAAATGCTATTACATATGCCAAGCTGTGAAGCTGATGCTGTTTTTGGGTTTGATTTCATCTTCCTTAACATTCACATACAAAATACAACTAGGGGTGGGTTTTTAAGAGGAGGATTTGGGTACCCGTCCCGTACGGGTTTTACCCAATTGGGTCGATATTTTCTGGTCTGGTGGGAGTCAGGTTATACCCGAACCCAGCCCGCATCTCTTTGGTTTAAGTCGGGTCGTGTGTTTCAAGTACCCTACTTTAAAAAATCAACCATAATTTTTTGATCTTTCAACAACCTTAAAGAAGCAAATGCATATTCAATCCAAAAAAGTAGTTTTGGAAAAGAAAAAAAAAAAAACCCAACCCGCTGGGTCGGATACCCATGGGAGCGGGTACCCACAACATCAAATTTTTTATGGGGCACTCGATGCGGCAGCTACCCAGCCCGACAACCCAAAACCCGACCCAAACCCACCCCTAACACAACAGCTCTACCAACAGTGAAGCTCAAAATATTGCGGTGGTACCCTTAAAATCTCGACTAGTAATGGTCCATGCCCTCGTTTAGTTCTTCATCCCTATTTTGTCCATTGTAGATTCCTTATTTTCAAACCCCATAAGCAAGATCATGCATTCTAGACGAATATTCCACCCTTATGTATTGCAGATGACAAAATGAATAAATATGGTGGAGTTTCGACAGTCAATAGTGAAACACACTGAAATTTGGATGGTTAAGTGTCATAATGGCATTGCGGTAAAGTGTAAAAACTAGGCATAGTATTAGATGGTGGCATAAAAGCATGAACCATCTCAATTTGCTTAATGTGATTCAGGACAAAACAAACAAGATCAATGACGTAAAATCGAGATTTAAAAGGAAACTTCGATTAAGAAGTCTGTAAAACATACCGCAGAACGATCAGGTTTCTCCGTGACCAATTTTATTTGCATAACAGAGCTTTCTGATATTCCTGAACCCAATATTGAGAAATCATCATCCTCAATGGCGGAAGATGAGTGAACAGATCAAGTCAGAAAGATTACTAACAAATTCAATAAACGGACGGGAAACAGCAATATAAGCATCTCTAAAACATACCATAAAATCATCAGTTTTCTCGGTAACCAATTTTATTTGTTTAGCAGATCTTTCTGATATTCCTGGACCCAATTCCGAGAAATCGTCATCCTCAATCATCGAAGAGTGAACAGCTCAAGTCAGATTTGTTACAAACAAGATCAAAGACATTGATAAGACGAGACAGCAATGCAACGCACCACAATATCATCAGGTTTCTTGGCAACAAACTGTATTTTCTTAGCAGGGAGTTTTGATATTTCCGGACCTAATTCTGAGAACAAGTCATCACTGAGTGCAGACGAGTGAACAGACCTATTTACGCATTCAAATCCTTGAGTCTGGAAACTGACAAATGTAAAGATATAAGCTACGGATGTCCATCACTTACTGCTACTATCGAAAAATCTGTAAGAGCATTCAAATTATTTATAATCTCCGGTCATCAATCGTGTTTATGAAGAGGAAAAAATTATCACGAAGAAGCTATTAACAAAAAAATCAGCAACAAACAACACATGAACTAATAAAATATAAGCATATGCTAGTTACTGTACATAACATTTCTAATCAGTTCAATTCACCTATATCTGAGTATTCAAATCTGTAAGAGCATTCAAATTATTTATAATCTCCGTTCATCAAACTTGTTTATGAAGACGAAAAACTTAACATGAAGAAGCTATTAACAATAAATTCAGCAACAAACATTAAATGAAACTAACAAAATATAAGCATATGCTAGATACCGTACATAACATTTCTGATCAGTTCAATTCATTTTTTAACCTATATCTGAGTATTCATTGTTTCTGACCAGTTAAATTCATTTTTTAACCTATATCTGAGTATTTTTTATTATTTCTGATCAGTTAACTTCATTTTTTAATCTATATCTGACGAACATCCATACACAGCACGGAGAAGACATTACATAAGCTGCAACATTTTCAACTAACTTAGTACAATTTTACCTTGAGCTAGTTCGGCAATGGCGGCGGTTAAACGAGGTGATTTTTGACCTTGAAGATACTGTGTTTCTCCAACATTTACCTGGAAGAGAAACAATTTCATCGGTGAAGGAACCAAAACTAGAAAAATGTAGAAATGGTAGGGTTTTGACAGTGAGTAGAACCAGCATGATATAGATAAAAGGAAGCTGCGGATTTCGACTTCATCTTCGTCGAAGCAACCATACGCCGCCGCAACGCCGTGCCGCCGCGCGGTGGTGGGGTTTTAGTTTTGACAGCTGGGAAATGAAATTAAGGTAAGTTTGGAAAGCTGAGCAGTGAACAGTAGTGACTGTTGGGCCGAATTATCATTTGGGCCTTCTAAGAGTTTCGGGTTTGGGCCTTCTGAGAGTTTTGGGCAGCTTAAAATAAGCATTTTTTTACTTTTAGTTTAAAAATAATAAATTTAAGTATTTTTAAATACCTGGTGGTTTAAAATAATTTATTTCAAGTAGAAGTATAATGCACGTTATCACATATTTTTTAATATATATAATTTCTATTTAAATTTTTTGTTTTAAAACAATACAACTTCGACTTTTTGTAGAAATCATTAATTATTACAAACAGTCTCTACTTTTTCTTAAAATCAATTTTTCATAATCTCTAAATGTAATCGATTATGTTAAAGTAGAAACAGTCGCAAACACTCCCAGTATAGTCGGAACATACTTTCAATTAGTAGGTCAATCTCTAATTCGACCCAATAAATTCGTACCAGTCTCAATTTATTGAGAGAAATCAAAATTATTCCGGCATAAACACAAATAATTCGATTGTGACCCAAACTAATCCGAAATTAATAATTTATTTTAAAATGTAATAATTATACATTTCAAATAACTTTTGATATATAACCTACTTGACTCGAGATCGAAAACGAACCCAATCAAATGGTCCGAATTACCACCCTTACATTTAATTTTATCAATTTGGTAAAATGGTCCAATTAGCTCTTGAAACAATATTCATGGTACAAATTATATGTTAAATTGCTAATTTTTCCTCTGAGGCTTATGAAACGAGCCAAATAAACAAATCCTTAATAATATGAGACAAATTAGACTCTCCTAAATACTAAAATAAATTAAAATATTGAAAAATATTTGATAAATTTGAAAATAACTTGTTCTTTTTAGGGTTAATTATTATTAAAAAAAATATACCAACTTTGAGTGAATTTTCAATTATAACATGAAATTTAAAAGGTAAAAAAAAATCACCAACTTTCAATTTTTTTTCAATTACAACATCGTCATATTTTTCAACATCTAATTATATTGCCACCATTATTATTAGACCTGCTTAAATGAGCTCGTCCTATATTCACCACCTAATTTGTCATATATTGTTAAAATTGTAATAAATCAACAGTTGAAGTTGTGCCTTCCACAACTTTTATTATTAATTCATAGTGATTTCGACGACGGGTTGTTAAACATGTGATGGATATAGGACGTTCTCGTCAAGACAAATCTAATGGTGGTGGTGACGACTCAATTAAATGTAAAAAAATACGGTGCATGTTGCAATTGAAAAAAATTAAAAGTTAGTGAATTTTCTTGTTACCTTTTAAAGTTCATGTTGTAATTAAAAATTCACCTAAAGTTTGTGAATTTTTTTCGTAAATAACCTTTTTTTTTTTTATATATGCCCATTTTATATTTTTCTAAAGATTATTCCTTACTTTATTTCAATAGCATAAGGTCTTTTGGGAATTTATATCTATTTGTATAACTTTTCATTTTTTTGAACAATCTAATAATTGTAAAATTCTATTTTCATTACTTTTTGTATTTACTTGTTTATATTTATAATTCAGAAAAAAAAAAGTTCCAATATTTTGTAATTCCATTTTCAAGTATTGATTCACGCGCTTATTTGCACCTTTTTCTCCTATATTTATAATCATGTTTTTAAAATAAATATAAATATCATAAAATATGCTAACTCAACAAATAAATGAGGTACATGGAAAAGTTAACTAGTTTACGTATAAAGACAAACTATCTAAAATTAGTCCAACAAAATCTATTAAAACATAAACCAATCAATTAAAGAAAAGCAAAAACATATGAAATTGTTTATCAATTCGTCAAAAAATTAACTACGTACGGAGCGTTACCAAGTTAATCTTTTTTTAAATATTTTCAAGAGAGTAAACTTATAAATATATTAGTGGGCGATTTACTTATAATTTAAACTCGTTGCGCTCGCTATCATGATCACATGTATAACTAGACTCAGCCCTATAATTTTTATTTTTTTTATACATAAACAAATATAGAAATTATTTTGTGTCAGACCAACGTTTTATAAAAAAATAACTATTTTATTTTTATTAAGGAGAATGTATTCATTTCATGTTAAAGAATAGTGTTATGATAATTTTTTGGATGTTTGCAAATAATTATACTTTTAAACAAGTAATTGAAATAAGTTAATATACAAAGCAAGAATTCACGTCTTTACTCTTTTAGTTTTGGCCCCCAAAACCTAAGAAAGAGCTAGGGACGTAAACAAATTAAATTATTTTTATTCCTTCGTAATATGAGTTTGGTTAAAAATATTCAATTCATTTATCTAAAATATATCTTAAAAATAAAATAATTAGATAATTATATAAAATTATATATTTATAATAAATTCATATACAAAACTATATTATAAAGTTTTTATTAAAAAATAAAAAATGAATATTATAAAAGTAAAAAATATATAGAAATAAATATTAAAATAAGTCTTCAAATTCGAATTAATAATTTTTAATTCGAATTCAATTACTTAGGGTATATTAATTTAAGGCTGAAGAGTGCTGAATCAAATCTGACTGAGAAAGTTAATAAATGTGTTTTATTGAAATTTGGTCTCCTAAATTTACTGAGAGAAACTTTAGCATTTTACAACCCTAGTGAAAATTGCCACTTGTAAAATAGAATTGCAAATGACTCAAATCGAGTCGAACGTATAAAATTTTTATTATTACGTTTGAACGTGTTTAATTATAAATTAGATTGAGCGTTAACTAAATTGAACACAAATTAACTTCAAAAGTTTAAAATTTCTCACTTATACTAAAGAATTTTACTTCTCAAAGTCGTACACGAGTCGAGCTCTAAATTTTATAAAAGGTAAAATTATGTTATAATTTGTTTAAACGAACTTTAACGAATAAACACCGATGACTCTACAAATATAACAAATAAAAAGTCAAGGAAAAAAGAAAGAACTACGTGGCAAATTTTTATTGGCTCAAACAAGTTGGAACGCTCTCTGATTGGCCAGTTCCCACAAGACCACGTTTCATACTAAAATCTTTGTTCTTCTCCCATTACTTCTCTGCAAATATGAAAAATTCATATTCTCTTCGTCGGTTCAGCATTCTTCTTACTTAAACAAGGAGAAATCTTCCAGTCGTATACAAATACATTCAAATTCCTGCATTGATACGTATTTGCTGCTGTCTCTGTTGAAGAATTCCGCGAATCCTATGCTGTTTGCGGTACTGGCGTGAAGATCGGACTGAAAACCCTACGTTTTCCGCTTCATAATTTTGATTTCTGTGCCTGGTAATATGGCGCATCGGAGATCAAAATTATTGCTGTTTTTCTGCTTCGTTTCGTACTATCTGGTTGCCATTGCAGCGTAAGTGTTCGGATTAGTGATTTTGTTGTAATTAGGATTTGATTCAGTTTTTTCGTGATGAGAGTTACTCATTTTGTGCTTAACAGGAAGAGTTATTACGATATTCTTCAAGTTCCGAAGGGCGCATCAGATGACCAAATAAAGCGCTCGTATCGGAAGCTTGCATTGAAGTATCATCCAGATAAAAATCCTGGAAATGAAGAGGCGACCAAGAGATTCGCAGAAATTAATAACGGTATTCCATTTGAGTTACTGTTTTGTATTATATTAGTTAATTAGCTTGGTAAACAGTGGTGTCTTCGTTGACATATAAGTTTTCATTGATATTGACTGGGTAGAATGGTTCGTTTCTGTAGCTTATGAAGTTCTTTCGGATAGTGAAAAGAGAGGTATATATGATAGATATGGTGAGGAAGGTCTCAAGCAGCATGCGGCTAGTGGGGGCAGAGGAGGCGGGGGAATGAATATTCAAGACATTTTTAGCTCGTAAGTATCTATATAGTTATGTTGAATTTGTTGAATTCTCTGTCTGGTTTTGTAAGTTATGCTTGTTCGATCCTTTGGTATCTATTTTACGTTTTGTTTGCTGTGCTACTTATTTTTGTATGAAGAACACTTTGTATAATGAACACATTGAACTCTCTTTCTGAGAACTTCGTAAGATCATGTTAAGTTCAAGTTGCATGACAAATCATTCGGAGCTTGAAATTCATTCTTCTTTTTTATTTTAGTATTAGTGGCCTTTTGCCTTCAGCTTGATCTTTTACTTAAGAATGAATATGTATACACAAGTTCTGATGTCCAACCCAACATGAGTTATTTATGGAGTCCAATTGGTTATGTGGTAGGAAAAAGTGAGTTACAGTGATGACCCTGCCCAGAGACCAGCTTAGTTCTATTAAAAAGAAAAACCCAATATCGGTATCTACATCAAAATAACACATATTTTCTGGAGGGAGGGGGTGGGATGATTATGCGGCTGGCTGGGCTTGCATAAACACTGACATGTGAGAGTCTTGTTCTCTCATTGATGCTGCTTTTGCAATATTGAAGAATGTTTAATATTTTACGGTTTCAAACTTGTTAATATTTTGTTACTTGGAATTTGCTAATGTTTGTCTATTGTGAAATTGAAACTCTTTCCCTGATTCAGTTAGCTGCTTTTCTGATAAAGACATATCTTTGTAGTTTCTTTGGAGGCGGTGGTTCAATGGAAGAAGAAGAGAGGGTTGTGAAAGGTGATGATGTGATTGTCGAACTGGACGCGACACTCGAAGATCTGTATATGGGCGGCAGTTTGAAGGTACTGGATATGGGAAACATGGACACAGAAGTGAACATATATGCAGCTAATCTCCTCGATTTATTAATTGATTATACATTTAATGTTCATTAACTGCCGAGAATTTGTAGTTCAAAATAGCTGCTATTGCATATTGTTTTGTTTCTTGTTTTTTTTAGAGGTCTTGTGTTATATAGAATAGATAAGATTCCACAAATTCTCTAGCCGGTATGAATAGTTTTCATTTGATGGTGCATTCATGAATTTACATTTCCATCTTCCTAGTATGCATTTTTTTTTTTTTTAAAGTTAGAGGTTGAGTTCTAGTTTTAGTGATTTCATTTACTCTTGTTTTCTATTCCTTTCTTCTGCAAGATACATGAATATTTAATATTGTTCCATATTCATCAAAACATTTACATGATTTGCTCATTTATAACTTTTGATAATGTGGAAAATATCAGGTTTGGAGGGTGAAAAACGTAATTAAACCAGCTCCAGGAAAGAGGCGCTGCAACTGTAGAAATGAGGTTTATCACAAGCAAATAGGCCCAGGGATGTTTCAGCAGATGACAGAGCAGGTATATAGTTTCCACTCACAAAATTCTTATATCTTCTAGCACAAGGTGTCAAATAATCTTGCACTGTTTGCTTCTCTGTGCTACATCTCTCAATGTCGTGTTATGTTGCCTCTCCAGGTCTGTGAACAGTGCCCGAACGTGAAGTATGAGAGGGAGGGTGATTTCATCACCGTGGATATTGAGAAAGGAATGCAGGATGGGCAAGTAAGTTTTTTTCTTTTTGATGTTGTTTGTGCGTCGCTTCTGCCAATGGAAATATCCATGTCTTTCTGCATGTGTATTTTTGCTGATTCCTTGTTCAGTCATCCCACTATTATCTCTTTATGCTTTCATTTTCTGAACATTTGTCGATAATTCTATTTCCTATAAGCACTAGACCTGAATGGCTGCCTATATACAGTGACTGCATACTCGCCGTTAACGCCATGACCTATTAAATATGCACAGAACACAACCTTGTGATTTAAAAGTTAATTCTTGCAAACGTATTCTTCAGATAAATGGAAGAAATGTTTTATTTGTTGCATTCATCACTTCTTTATAATTCCAACATTTTTGTAATAAAATAGTTATGTCCATGTGTGTAGTTTGTAAGATTTTTACAGAAAATTTATCTGTTCCATTTTGCAGGAAGTTCTATTTTATGAAGAGGGTGAGCCAATAATTGATGGTGAACCTGGAGATCTTAAGGTTTGATCTATATCCATTGTGTTTGTGGTGCTGAATGTAGCCATGGATTGATCTCATTTAACTGGATCTTGTTTAGTCGTTATTGATGTTATTGGTTGGTTTTTTTATATGTGTAGTTCCGTATTCGTACTGCACCTCATGACCGCTTCAAAAGGGAAGGCAATAACCTCCACACAACAGTCACTATTACTTTGGTAATTTCTTCTTAACAATCTTTCACTATTAGATTATTGTTTGTAGTGGCTGGTATATGGTTTGGTTGGCTATACATTTCTCTATTCTTCCTCTCTGCCGTTCAACGACATTTTCTTAAATAAATTTGTAAATTATGTATGGTTTTTTCTTTTTTTTTTTTTTTTGTGGGGGCCAGGGGTTTGGGGGGGGGGGTGGGGTGTGTGGGGTCAAGTGGGGGATACCCTGATGGACGAAGAAATGAAGGAATTGTGCTTAAGATGTTGTAACAGGTCCATGGGACTTGCTAAGTGCCCAAGTACAGCATGTATAAAGTAGAGTTTTATTTACTCAAAACGAAAAGAGGAAGTACAAGACCTAAAAGGAATTGAAAGAACTAGTTTAATGACATGTTATATTTTAACGGTGTGCTTGGTAATTTGGTGGTGACGGGAATCCGATTATGATGAGGAAGTGTAGTACGGAATGACTCGCTCCCCAAGAATGGTCCTTCATTCTTTCCTTCTTGTACACCAAGCACCTCACTTCTTCATTCCTTTTCCATTCCTTCTCCAAACCACCGTACCAAGCATCAGGGTGTAGAATTTCATTTCCAAGTCGTCGTTTTAGTAGTCTTGGCACAGTTATACTCCCTGCATCTCCAAAGAAGTCATGTTTCTCCAACATACAACTCTTTATTTTTGGTCAACCCAATGATTGTCCCTCTTACAATTCATTGTCTCACCAATCCCCTCCACTTCTTTTTTTTTTTTTAGCTTATCCAACCACATTTAACTTGATTTTGGATTTTTTTAGGACATCATAGCACTTTCAAGTCGTAAGTCATATCTAACTTGGACTTTTGAAACCTTTTTTCTGGGATGACTGGAGTATCATTTAGCTTCTGCTAGTTTTCTTTTGTTCCTAGCTTCTCCGTAGAGGATAGAGATAGATGGTTATGCTTATCCGCAATAGGCTTTTGTCAAGTTGCTGAAGGTCCTCTTCTTTCTCAACTTCCGAGCCTTATCTGGAAATGATCTTTATAATCATCTTAACTGCTATTGATTTCTGTTCGTGGCTAAGATGTTTTTGCTATGAAGTTTGTTGTCATTACTATGATATAAATATGCTCATTGCTCGACTGTTTGCAAACAACAGTGATTTGCGGGCAGAAGTGATCGTGAAGTGTTTGTAAAGAGTGTAAGACTTATAACAGTTTTATCAGAATCACGTAAAAGATGATTCTGAAAAGCTGTTATCACCCAACTTCAAGCTGATTTTGGGCCAAAATCACTTATATTCTCAAACACTACCTAATTATAATTTTCCCACAAAAATCACTTCATCAAGAGCACAATCACTTACAAACACCTTCTACATATGATATAAAGTGACAACTGTGTCCCTCTGTTATTTCTCAGGTTCAAGCTCTTGTTGGTTTTGAGAAGACCATTAAGCACCTTGATGAACATCCGGTCGATATTAGCTCCAAGGTGAGTCGAAATAGTGAACTACCCTGTAGATAATATGTACATCATCGCACACACATGGCATACCTGGGCAAATTCACGTATACCAGACAGAGATCTTAATGCATTTAGCCGTATGTGATTAAAGTCCGGATTGATTTCGTATAGGGTATCACAAAGCCGAAGGAAGTGAGGAAGTTTAAAGGCGAAGGTATGCCGTTACACTTCAGCAACAAGAAGGGCGATTTATACGTCACGTTTGAGGTTCTCTTCCCGACCTCTTTAACGGAGGACCAAAAGACGAAGATCAAGGCAGTACTAGGTTAGTATAAAATTATATTGTAGCAAGGCTGTTGCTACCTACTGTACTGAACACACTCTTTTTTTGGTCTTAGCAATTTTGTTAAAATTGTAGAATTGCTAAAATTGTAGGTCATTTGTGAAGAGATGTAACCTTAATGGAGAACTGATTCTTTCGTCTTACTTATACTAATGAATGAATGTGGCCTTGGCGCCTGGGATAAAACCATATTTAGGGAGTGTTTGTAAAGCATTATTTGTAGAGGTGGCTGGCCCGGTCCAGTAGGCCCGATATTTGAAATGGGTCAGGCCTAAAAATATAGGCCCAAAGTATTATTTGACCCGATCAAACTGGCTCGATGGGTCAAAAGCCCGACGAGTCCCGGGCCATTTTGATAATCTTAGTATATTATAGAGGAAATATTTCGGATTGGGTTGATTAATTCTAGGCCCAATCAAATTTTGACCCGGCACGAAATATGGTGTTGGTCCGATGGGCAATGGGTCGGATCGTCCGATTTGCCACCTTTAATTATTTGTAGCTTAGCAAACTTATTATCAACATTAAAATCACTTATGAAAAACACTTCAATTTAAAGGAGTGTTTGCAAACTCATATTTCATCACTATAATCACTTCCTAGAAGTGATTTTGAGAATTCCCAAAATCCTAGTTTTTGGGTGCTGTTGACTTTTTTTACAAACAAATTGAATTATTTTTTATTTGTTTAGAATCACTTTTTTTCCAAACACTATTAAATTCTAATTTTACCACAATTAATTTAAATCATTTTACCAAAAGCACAATTATTTGCAAACACCCCCTAAGATTAGTTCTAGATTCTAGAATTGGTTTTGATGTGATTGCAACATCATATTAGGAATGGAAAATTGCTTCTCAAAAGCACTTACAAGATGTTTGTATCCTTAATATTAATAATGAAATCACTTTCAAAAAGCACTTTTAATTCGAAGTGGAGTTCGCTATCTCATATTTGGCCACTCAAATCACTTACCAAAAGTGCTTTCGAGAATTTTAAAAATATCCGATTTTGGCTGCTTTTGAATTTTTTCAAATAAATGGAACTATTGTTTATTTTAATTACTCTTTTTTATTTGTTTAGCATCATTTTTCAAAATACTACTCCCCCGTCCCGTATGAACTTGCTCTGACAAGTAAGCGCACATATTAAGAAAAAAAAGTAGCTTTTTGGGTTATGTTGACTTTTCAAACTTATCTTTTTGCTTTATTTGGTAAATAAAGGTGTATTGTGGGTAAAATTGTGAGATTTGTTTTTTTTTTTAAGAAATTATGCAAATTACTTGGGACAGATCAAAATAAAAAATGTGCAAGTTCATTCGGGACGACAAGTCTACTAAATTCTAATTCTATCACAATTAATTTACATCACTTTTATAGAAGCAATTATTTGCAAACATGAACCACCCCCTTAAAACTCATTATTATGTGAAGCTGCGCTATTTGCAAACACTTTTGGGGGCTCAAAATCACTGTGGTTAAAAGTGAATTTGTAGTGTTTGTAAACACTTAAAAACAGATTATTGGAATTACGTAATAGTTGATTCTGCAAAAGTCTAAAATGACCAATGCTTACAAGTGCCTTTAACAAATATCTATGGTATATCTGAAAATAGATGAGCAGGTGAAGTATGTTCAAGACTTGTGTTTGAATCGAGGGATTTGAAAAAAAATTAAAGATATGAATTTAAGATAATGAATGTCAAATCCTCTAAAATATAGCTCAATGAAAATCTCCAATTCAAATAATATATGGTTATGTTTAGATCGAAGTATTTAACTATATATCTGGTGATGAATATAGAATTTATAGTTAAATCCATTCAACTTGTTTGGTTTAAAATTCAAATTACTAGGTATTAAGTCTTTTAAAAAATTATAGTGTACTTTTTACGAATTTAAAATCATTTTCACAACCTAGTAATTAAAGAGGTAAACGGAGGATCTTTATAAGAAAGGAGAACTTTTGAAATGTTAAAAGTAAGATTACAGATGAGCAATTAGGCGAGAAGTATTTCAACGTATACAATCACAACATTCATCGCTACTCAACAATGCAAGCTGATGCAAGCAATGATGTCATATGTAAATAATTATTACGCTCTATTAATGATTTCTTTTTCTATTTAAGGGCAGTGTGTTACCTCTTGTTTCATACATATTCGTTTCTTTTTCTACTTTAAAGGCAATGTGTAACCTCTTGTTCGTTGAAATTGTAACATCTCTGAGTTTTAAACATAGAACAAATGGCATTATTTCTCATCTATCACGATCTTGACCTTGAAATATAAGTTTTGCAATTTTATCAGTAATAATTTTGTTAAATGGTATGTGCTCCCATTGATTATGTTACTACAGATAAATTAAATTACAAACAAAGAATTAAAGCAAAAATTGATGAATTTAGGATGATGACTGTTAAATTCACTCAGTTCCTTAAAAAATAGCTCAATGAAAATCTCCGATTCATCACAATTCAAACAACAAAAGGTTATGTTTAGATAAAAGTATTTCACTATATATAAAGACATTCAACTTGTTTAGTTAAAAATTCAAATTACTAGATTTTACGTTCCTTAAAAAATTACAGTATGTTCTTTATGAATTTAAAAACATTTCCATAACCTAAGTAATTAAAAATCCATCACCTCACACATATATATACACACATTTTTCATTTTTCTAGAAAAAGTAAAATAGAAGAAAAATAGACAATTCCAATCAATTCATTCGAATTCAAACACTTGACAAGGTATCTAAAAAGAATGAATTTCAAAATCGTTCTCAAATCCTTCCATCCAAATACAGCAAATGCAACAGCTCCATTTCCTCGTATTATCTGTCAAAATTTTTTGCAAGTAAACTTTGAACTCTTCAAATAGAAGCACAACTCAAAAAAAGTGAAGCCAAATTGAAGCATTATCTTCTTCAAAGACACTTCAAAACTATATCAGCAACCCTATCTTCTACCTAGAAACCATATACTGCCGATGTTAATCCTGTACGAGCGAAAATCGAGCTAAAATCCACACCATGGAAGCGCGACAGTACCCTGTGTATATAACTACGCAATTCTCAATCAACCGAAGCCAGTTTTTCTTCATCGACCTCGAAAGCCTTCCTTGCTTGCTTTAGTTCTTCATTCATCGATAACAACTCCGTGCATCGGTTTAGTTTTGGCAAATCCTGTAAAATCATACATGTATGTGAAAATTCAAAAGCATTTGTGGAATAACTGTTTGCTTTCAAGATTGTACACTCATGGCTCCGTCTGAATATTTATACTTCTATTACTTCTGAGATGCTATTTTTGTATAGAAACCGGAACCAAACCGTGGGTCAAACAGTTCAATTAATTGTTAACCCGGTTCAGTTCCAAACTGAACCGTAAACTATATATATGGGTCAGTTCCAGCTTGTATTTTCGCAGAAACCGTACATTGGTGAACACAACTGCCAGATATTTCTTTTCTTAATCACGACCTGTGAAGTGAACACTACAGATTTTTCAAGGTTGGGCGAGGATGGCTCAGATTTTACGGTTGTTGGACGAAAACCGGAGGTTCAAACTGAAAAGCCAGTTCTAACAGTAAATTGTTTTTATTTGAAATCAAATATTAATAAAAGTTAAAAACTTCCCAAAGCTGCCAGTTGGAACCGTAAGTTGCAGTTTGGAACCAGAACCGAAACCCTATGTATAATTGGCGTGGGACGGTTTACTGAACAAGTTCCAACTGTTTGGGCATGTACCTTTCGGATTAGAAAAAGGAAATCCTCTGTCAAAAGCTTCCCTCTTTTCGTAGCAACATCTTGAGCTTTGTGAACCTGTCCAATAAAGAGTACAGGAATAACGAAAGATGCATTGCACACGAACAAGATCCAAAAAGGTGAACCAAGTATTTTAACATATTAAAGAACAGCAGGAATAGTTTAGAAATGAAAGGACTTGCCATGTCTGTTACATACTCCACAACAATATCCTCGACAAGTGCAACAGTCTCGGGAAGTGGCTGCATTGAAAAATTAGCAAAAAACAAAGCCATTACAAGATTAGATGAAAGTTACGAAAGCGTACGTCCATGAATCTTGCAGACTAAATTTACAAGAATATCACCATAGAGAAATGCAAATTAAAGGTAATGATTCTAGCTACCAGATGAATTTCACCTCGCCTAAGCCCTGATTAGGCGCTACCCAATCTGCTCTCTGACCAGCGCCTAGATTTTTAGAATATTAACTATATCAGACACTTGTTAATCTATTATAATTTCCTAACAATTGTCAATATAATCTGAATGTGATCATTCTTCCCCACATTACTTGCCACTATTTTCACAATCTTTCGTTCTTTATGACGGATGATATGGAACTTACAAGTGGGCTAAATAAGAGAAAATTGAGAAACAGTGCAGACAATTTGTTATCTATATAGAATCTCAAACGACATTGAAAAACAAACAAGGTACACAAGACTCGGGATAAGATGACGTACATTAGGATCATCGCCGAAGCCATACATCATGTGCTGCACTATTACCT
The DNA here is from genome assembly GCA_958295605.1 of Ajuga chamaepitys. Classification (NCBI taxonomy): domain Eukaryota; kingdom Viridiplantae; phylum Streptophyta; class Magnoliopsida; order Lamiales; family Lamiaceae; genus Ajuga; species Ajuga chamaepitys. The sequence continues at coordinate 52,647,220 of OY282507.1, forward strand.
CCATACAAACAATAAAAGCATTAATATATAGAACTCAAAATTACAAAAGTTTCAGAGGAAACACTCACGATCCTTTTGAAACATTCCACGTTTACGCTTGGTGGATTCTGAAGGTTGTGATGCACCCGGTCTCACTTTCGACGAAAGCCCTGCTGTGTTATTACTCATCCTCTATACCTGATAACTCCTCCCTTCAGCCTGGATGTTTTTGTTACGCGTTACACATCCAATTCGAATTATCTATTTAGATTAATAAGTTTGCAAATAGTAAACTTGCACAAAGAACCCTCTACTTGAATTAGAGTTTTGTGTTCTTTGTGAAAAGTATATATTCATTTGATCATTTAAAAGTGCATCTATTTCCCATCTCATCTTACAACTGGAGGAATTGGACCATCATTTGTTATGCTCTTCATATGTAGGAAAACTTAATTTCTTATTTGATTAGCACACCTTAGAAGGTGTGCTGGTGCATTAAGGTGGTGTTTATACAATTGCTTAATCCGAGTAATTTTCAGCTTATAGCTTAAGATAAGAAAAGTTATTTTGGAGTGTTTGAGAAAACAAATTTAGCTTTAAGAGATGTCATTGTAGGCTAAAAACTAAAAGTATAAAATAGTTTCTGTTTATAACTTATTGGTATTTTGATACATAAATAAAAGTTTTATCACACTCACATGCTAAAAGCGGCTTAGCTATCAAACACTCCAACATTTTTACATTTGACTAAAATTCATTTTTATTTCTCAAACGCTACCAACTTTTAATTTTAAGCAATTTTACATAATCTCTACTTTTAGTCATTTCTTCGAAAGTTACGCAAAGGAAGACACCCCTAAATGCATTGATCTGTCCTCAAAATTAAACCTTCTCCTTCAAATGAAATAAGAATTTAAGGGCGGTTTACCACAAACCTTCTTTTATTTTATCTTTCCAGTGGCTTCTCTCAACAAACAATACTAATTTGTGTTTATAAGTAATTTACTTTTAATCTATTTTTTTTTTCTTTTCAAATATGACAGCGATTTAAGTTTTGCACTTTTTGATTGAATATAAATTTGATACTTATCCTGGTCCTATGCTACCAAATCAGGCCTTACTGAAATGCGAGAGAAGGAGAATTGAGCAGCAGCAACCAACCTGAGAAGTGTGCTATAGCGACGGTGTAAGCATGATACAATTAAAGCATAAGCTTGAGGGACCACTTATACACACGTGTCAGGGCCTCATTAGTTAGAAGCTATAGGAACCTTCTATTATTCTCTTTATAAGCCTGATGTACTCTCATTTTGTGTAAGTTTTTCTGATGAAATAAAACGAAATTATCTCCTTTCTTAAACACTCAAACTTTCAGACGGCAAATCCGAGGTGAAGTGCGCGGCAGCGGCAGTGGCGGACAGCGGCGGCGTCGGAGGAAATGCAGTGGGGAATTGTGTTCCTGTTGGGGAAAAATAAGTTTGGTTGACGCTCTTTTATTCCTTTTCCTTTTTTTTTTTTTTTTAATTGTCTTTTCACAAATCAAATTACGAGATCAATCTTTATATGAAAAATATTTTCAGTTAAATCTTTTTTAATTTAATATTCATAATAATATATAAAAAATATATACTACCTTCATTTTTTTTAGTTGTTCTTTTAGATTTGGATAAGAAAATTAAGAAAGGGAGAAATCGACAAATATCAAATTTCATCTTTAATACTCCCTCCATTCACAAATAAGTGTCGTTTTAAAGTTTCAGGTATGATTTAAGAGATTTAAAAATGGACAACACTACCCCTCCATTTTTCTCTCCATTAATTTTTTTATTCCATAAATTCTCCATCTTTCTTATTTATATAATATTGTAAGATTTGTATGAAATTTTCCTTAAATTTAGGCAAGGACAATGTTGGAAGAAATAAGAGAAAAATGCTAAAATGATACTTTTTTGTGAAAAAATAATTTATTCTAGAACGACACTTATTTGTGAACGGGGGGAGTATCAAATTTCTTAATTGTCTTCCTATTTCCTTTATTATCGGGAGTAATATTGAGAAAAATGTTAGGAAAAAAAGATAAAAGAACAACTATTTAAAAACAAAATCATAAAACCTAAATTAACAATTAAAAAAAACGGAGATAGTATTATATTATTTTAGGTATGAAATATTTTTTGTTGAGTAAGTGCGATACATTTTGATATTCTAAATATTTCTATATAAAATAAAAGACATGCTACTTATTGAGAAACGAATATTGCTTTTAGAAATGATGTTGTTTAGTTTATTTTTGTTTATATAATTGTAGCTTCATAATTTTTGGGTTGTTTAAATGATGAGTGAACATCGTCTTTTGAAAATGATGAGTAAATATCGTCTCTTAGTCATAAGTTAAAGTGAAAGCACAAGAAGAAGCATCTATAATTTGGTTCTGGATGATAAAAGGGTGGTTGCGGAGACCAAGCATTGTCGACTGTTGGCAGACGGAGAGGAAGGAACGATGCATGCCGATTCTAATAATTTAGTGGTTTGAGTCGAGTTAAAAAACGAATCCTCTATTTTTATTGTACAAAGTTGAAAAATAACATGTAATTTGAATCTGATTGCACAATTGAGCAGTCACAACAATACATCTCCATCAAACGGTAATCAAACTTTTCATGAAAAATAAATGTTATTCACATATGAATCATATGATGTGTTTGATTTCAAGTACATTTGTCATATGATGATACTATTTCCCTACGTTAAGAACAAAACTGTACAATTTTAGCAGCAAAGGTGGAAATCAGAATCGGACAGGATCAGTGTTAGAAATTAGCTTTGGAAGGTTGTTGTTGACCAATTTTTGAGCAATTTCGACTTAAAATTCCATTTGTTGGAGTGGAATTAAATTGCAAATTCATACTCTACATTTCGAATAGATGAATTTAGTGTATTTGTATTCTCATTCATCCAAAATTCTTAAATCCAATTTCGAATTAATGAGAAATTAATGCCTAAAGATTACAACTTAAACATGGAAGGTTGCAAGAGTTAAAAGTAAATATGGGAATTTGTCTTACATAGGAAAAATGAAGTAATTTGGTACTCCTTATTAAAAAAGTATTTTGATAAGAAATTATCAAGTATGTTCTCTTATGGTAAACCCTCATGAAATTTTAGGGCTGGTCCAATGTTTTAAATGGTCCGGTACAAAAAGAAAGTTCTAAAGGTTCGGTACGAAAAGGAAAAATGATCCCTTACACAAAAAACTGACAAGAACATGTATGGGAACCTAGAACATATGTATTGAAACCTAAATAAAGAAAAAAACATAAAAATGAACATATATATAAGAAAACTAAGTAACTAACAAAAACATATGTAGAACCTAAATAAAAACCATGAAAATGAACATAAATACAAAATAACTAATAAGAAGGAGGTTTGATCTCATGATCTTTTAGGATTGGTAGTGGGGTGGGGAATCCCCATTCCCTGCGGGGATCCGCCCCAAACGAGACGAGGATTCCCCATTTTCTTCCCCCAGTGGAGCGGGGACGGGGGGATTTTTGCCCCGATAGCGAGGACGGGGCGGGGACCGGGATAGGGTTCCCCGCCCCGCGGGGCCCCGCTATATAATTTTTTTCCCCCTATATATGTAGTTGGAATGCACTTCCCGTTCCGTTCTCCGCGGGGATCCGATAATATTATCTAATTCTATATATTTATTTAGTAGAGATATATTTTATTTTTACTGTAGTCCTATTAATGTAATATTAAAATGACTTAAATATATTATATCCTAATTTTTTTGTCGACTTTGTTAAATTTAAGTCTATTAATTATTTCTAAATTTATTTTATTTTAAATTTTGTAAGTAGATATATTAAATAATTTTATTTTTTTTTTTAAAAAAGGGGACGTCGGAATTCCCGCGGGAATGCGGTTCCTCGCGGGGATGGGGATGGGGATAAAAAATTCCCCACCAGTTTTGCGGGGACGGAGAATCCCCGCGAACGCAAGGACGGAGACTTGCCTCTCGGCCCCGCCCCGTTGCCAACCCTATGACCTTTTAATTCTAAGAGGGTGGTAATCAAGATATTAACCACTTGAGTTGCTTAATTAATAATAATATATTTAGTAACAATTCTATAGATTTATTAACTAGATATACATACATGTACATTTAACAAAGAAAAAATTCGGGACTCTGGTGGGCGGCGGACCCGGTGCGGCGATACCGAGTTGATCGCCCCAGGGCCGCGTTATTGTTAAAAATAAACTCACTGTCATAAGCTTTACCGTAACAAAGTTTGCCATCATCCAATCAAGATCCCTAAAATATTGGCATTGTGCTTCTCCAATTATTGAATAATAACATGAAATTGAATCCAATTTGCTTCTGCGGTCCATACCTTCACCAACACTCTTGTTCTTCAAGAAATCAACTATGCATCAAAACAAACTACATTAGAAAAATGGTTAATTATAAAATCGTTAGGCGTTAATCCATCGGGCGACAAACTATTAAGCAAGAAAGAAAAAATAATTATAGACGGTTTACGAGAGTCTATCGTCCAGAAAGATACTAATGGGAGCTAGTGTAGAACTTTTCGTAGCATAGGAGATACCACACGAGACATTTTTTGGGCAGACTTCCATTTTATAGTTCTATGATGGTTAAACAAGTACACTAAGACGGTGTTTGCAAACCCATTTAAACATCCAAAATCACTTCTTAAAATCTATTCTTCCTATTACGAGTGTTTGCACGAGTGTTTGCAATCTTATATATGGGTACCAAAATATCTTTTGAAAAGCAATTAAAAGTTGATTATCAGAAGCTGCTAACACTCAGATTTTATCAGCTTTTAGCTTTAACACCATTTTATTTCCAGACACTTATCAAATTCTAGTTTTTTACAAAATCAATTATAAACACTTTTCTAAAAGCACAATTGTTCGCAAACACCCCTTAAAATTCTCATAAATTAATATATGAGGGAAGGTAAACCCTCGCTACAAGAAAATGGTCTAAAATAATGAGTATTTGTCACAACTTTATTGTCGTTTCAATAACTCGAGCGCAAGTAATATATTTGTGACGATAAAAATGGTCTAAAATATTTTTTACAACAACTAGTTATCTTAAAATGCTCTTAAATAATTTGCAGAGAGATTTGTGACAACAGTGACGACAAATAACTTATTATTATTTACGACAATTGTGGTCTCAAAAATACTATACAAAAGACCAATGTAGTGCCTCTTACTAATTAAGTACTCCCTCCGTCGACTTATTTTGCACATTTTTCGTTTTCAGCCGTCCCAATTTTTTTTGCACACTCCTAAAATATAAACTAATTCTCACAATTTTCACCCTCAAAATCTTCACCTTTAAAAAATTCAAAGAAAAAACAAAATCTATTTTTTTTAACATCCGAGTCCAATCTACTGTGCTAAATAAGACGGGATGCAGGGAGTACATACTACAACCATATCAATGAAACTCACATTCATATAAATACTTAAGACAAAGAGAGAGAATTGAAAGTCCAACCTTTAGAAGGAAATAGGTCATCATGTACTGGACTGATTAGATGGAAGAAGTGATGGAGATTGTGCAGAACTTGTCCTTCCACTGCTTCGTACAAGTCACAAGCGAAGGGCTGCAGTCAACTAGCGAAAACCTATGAAGATATGGTAGATGAGGGATCTCTGCTAATTTGTAACAATTCTTAATGGTTAGCTCCATAAGGTTGCGGAAACACTTGTCTTGAATTGTCCACTGTACAAGATCAGTATCTTCGATTGAAAGACAGCAAAGACCCAAGAAGCAATTATCTTCCACTTCCCACTTTTGGCCTCGGAAGGCATAGTCTTGCAATTCCAGAACCATAAGATATTTTAATTTAGCAATGCTGCTCATGTCTTTCCAGGAATATCCAAATCCACTCAATGTCAACTTCGAAAGATGTAAAGTCCAAGGTATAGATTGAGGGGGTGGGATAAACAACTTACAACTCTGTATAGGATTCACAACAACACATTCGAGTGAATCAAGAGAACGGAGTTTTGTAATATGATCAAAGATGGTCAATCCCGGTTCAGCAGTATCAGGTGTCAATTCAATTTGAACTCTTAACATAGTAAGAGATAAGGTACTTCCAAGCACGGCCTCGGTACAACTGTGTGGGCCCACATCTAAAAGTGTTTTGAGTTTCCCCAATACAACACCACTAGGTGGGTCCGGTAAGTTTCTTCCCACGACTTCAAGATGCTCCAATTCTTGCAAGTACCATATCTCTACAGGTAGATAAGACTCAGCTAGGGTAAATTTGATGTTCATGTGTCGATGGACAATCAAAAATTGAAGAGTTGAGATTTTGGATATGGAAGGGGGAAGGTTTCCATTGTAAGTGAAGGCAAGGTAACGTAATTGAACTAGCTCAAGTAATTCCTTCGGGAACTCATAGAAGCGGATGGTAAGAGCATCAAGTACCTTGAGCAACCTTAAAGAAGCAATACATAATGGTACCTGATATTGATTATACACACCCGTACATAAAACAGAATGTGTGTTTGAAAGTGACGCCAATGATTCATATACATCTTTGATAGCAAGCAAGACATTTTTATAGAAGGACAGGCGACGTTGTCCCTCTATACTTTCTTTCAGACCATCAGCATATCTACTCAAAGTATGAACAAACTTTTGATTCCTAGATTCTTTTCTACACAGATGCCAAAAGACAGAGTGGACGCTGAAAACTTTAACTCCAAAAAATTTGAATCCCTCGTAGTGCATCAAAACAACATTATGAGAAATAAGATCATCGAGAAGCTTCTCAAACCGATGTTTCAAATCAACAAATCCCTCGGCTCTCCACAAGTTGATGAGTCGTGACTCGACGACTTCACAATTTTGAGGGAAAACAGCCATGTAAAGAAAGCATGATTTCAAGCGTAAAGGTAAGTGGTGGTAGCTTGGAAGTAATACCTCTACTAACTGATCATAAGCTTCTCGAAAATCGGGTTTTCTTTGTGTGCTGCTACCTTATCCCAAAGATCTGACGTCTTGTCGACTTTGGATAAGATGTGAGCAACCGCAACGATTAACAGAGGAAGACCTTCGCAATTCTCAGCAATCTTTTTGCCAGCTTTCTCTAGGTGAGGAGGGCACGCCTTATCAGCAAACACCTTCCCACGGAGAAGATCCCAACTCTCTTCTTCATTCATAAACCGCAGCTTGAAATGTTTGTCAGTAAGACTCATAATTATTTCGATTCTGGATGTTAACAAGATCACACTACTTCGTTCAGGATTTTGAGGAAGCAACCGTTTGAAGAAGCCTTCGCTGATGATTTTTTTGTCCCACAAATCATCCAACACAAAAAAAAATCATCCAACACAAAAAGGAAGTTCTTGGCACGCAAACACTCAATTAAATCACATTCTTCCATATCCGTTTCATGCAATTGAGCCGCAATGGCTTGCAGAAATCTTTTCTGCCATTGCCGAGGGTTTCGCCCAAAGGGAAGGCTTTTTCTTTACTACCCATGTGGGTAGTACCCAAATAGGAGATCTATCATACACTTGGAAAGTGTATGGAGATCAAATTAATATTAGCCACTAGATCACCATATACCCTCTAAGTGTATGGTAGATTTCCCACTTGGGCACTACCCAGGTGGGTAGGATAGAATTAGCCCAAAGGGAAAGAAGATACGAATTTCGTACCTTTTAATAACTAATGGATCTTCCAGAAGTTTCTTAGCAAGAAAAGTCTTGCCGACGCCTGCCATTCCAGTGATTATGACCTTTGTCGACTTATCGATTCGAACAAGCACATCTCTGATTCGGCCGAATATATCAGTAAATCCGACCATTTCTGACGAGTTTTCACCAGAATAAGATGTTGACGAAACGACGTCGTCGTCGTCTTCTTCTTCGGAGTTGTTATTGAACTCTTTAGAGTACTCCTCCGCCGCCGTTCTGATAGTTTCTACAAGGCAGTGAATAGTTTGGCGTAACTCCAGCATATCCAGATCTACCAATGGTTGACCAGATTGTATGTGAGTGTAGACATGAGATTCAATGGCGTCTTCTAATTTCCAAGCTGCATCTCTAATCTCTCTATCCAAAGCCATCGCCCTCTCACCCACTTCATTTCCCGCTATGCTAATATACGCACCTCTTTCTAGAATCTTATGCTCAGTTGCTTCTAGAAACTCTTGTGAGGTTTGAAGCACCCCTAGGATTTCTTCACTAGGGCCCATTACTGAAACACGGCTGGACCGATCTAGAAGACGGTGAATCGTGTTCTTAACAGAAACCACAGCAGAGTAACCGGCCATCTCTCCCCTCCCCTTTTCTCTCTCTCTTGATTTTCTCTCTCCAAAACAAATACTGATAAACCAGAAAAACTTATTGGCCTTTGTCTCTTGTTTAAGAGTTAACAATCAGATTATTTCGCAGATCTCATTTAATTAATATAATCTTTTGTATAAGAAGACCGATAGGTATGGCCTAATTTTCCCCAATTGGTCAGTTCGTCAATCGGTTAATTGAGCTTAAAAGCGCAAGTCAAACACAGCTAAGCTCATGCGCGGTCCAACTTAGCAAAATCCACGTGCGGCGTTTTTGGAAAGTTTCGTTCCAACGCCATGCAATTATGATTGGCGGATTTTTTAGGAATTTTGTTAGGGTTGATATCGTATAGTATAAATAGGAGAAGTGTTGTTGAGATTAGGGTTCCAATTCTGAATTCAAAAATCACTACTTGTAAGGTTGTACTCCGGTATTCAAAGGAGGATAATGAAATATCTCGGAAGGTGATTACCTTTACTCGTAGACGTAGATCTCCGGATCGAACCATGTAAATTCTTGTGTCGTATATATTATTGTTTGTTTGATTATTGCGGGGAACTATCTTAATCGTTAACCACTTGATATTCGAGTTACGGCCTTATCAAAGACCATAATGCCCAATATTAGTTAGACTAAGTCTCTAGGACACACAAAATCGAGCTAATTATAATTATTTTTTTATGATTTTTAAAATTAAAGTTTCAAAATTTAGGTTCAAAATTCATATTTAGATTCCTGTTTAAGTTATAGAGTTCGACCTCTTTGGACTAGGATATAGTTTATATTATATACTTACTATTTCACGATTCATGGTTCAGTATTTATATACTTCAATAGTTCATGATTTAGGTTTCATGATTTATGTGTTCGGGTTCACGATTAATATTGTATGACTCGATTTTGTAGTAGAACACGGTTAAGATGTGCGACAAAGAATCCGAACTAACAATCGGATCATTGATAAAAATGTATTAATGTTTAACTGTTTATACCTAAAACTACTAGGAGCAATGTTGAAGAATTTATAATATTTTACAGTTTCAAACTTGTTAATATTTATTTGCTCGGAATTTGTTGATGTTTGTCTATTGTGAAATTGAAACTTTTTCCCTGATTCAATTAGCTGTTTTTCTGATAAAGATGTATCATTGTAGTTTCTTTGGAGGTGGTGGTTCAATGAAAGACGAAGAGAGGGTTGTGAAAGGTGACGATGTGATTGTCGAACTGTCGAAGAAAGGAATGAAGTCTCTTTTACTCTCATTACCCACCTCCCCTTAAGCGAGCCCTTAATGTTCATTACTGCAGAGAATTTTCATTTTATGGCTTTACGTGCATCCATGAATTTACATTTCCATCTTCCTAGTATGCATTTGTAATTTTTAAAGTTAGAGGTTGAGTTCTATTGTTAGACTCTCGTTTTCTATTCCTTTCTTCTGCACGAAACAGGAATAGTAATATCGTTCATATCCACCAAAACGGCTACATGATTTGCTCGTTAGTAACTTGAGGTTTATCATAAGCAAATAGGTCCAGGGATGTTTGAGCAGATGACAGAGCAGGTATACAGTTCCCACCGAGAAAATGCTTACATCTTTTAGCACCCGATGTCATTTACTCTTGCATTGTTTGGTTCTCTATGTTACATCGATCAACATCTTGTTATGTTGCCTCTCCAGGTCTGTGAACAGTGCCCAAACGTGAAGTATGAGAGGGAGGGCGATTTCATCACCGTGGATATTGAGAAAGGAATGCAGGATAGGCAAGTAAGGTTTTTTTCTTTTTGATGTTGTTTGTGTGTCGCTTCTGCCAATGGAAATGTCCATGTCTTTGTCATCCCACTACTATCTCTTTATGCTTTCATTTTATGAACATTCGTCGATATACAGTGACTGCATACTCGCCGTTAACTCCATGACCTCTTAAATATGCACAGAACACAGCCTTGTGATTTTAAGGTTGATTCTTGCAAATGTATTCTTCAAATAAATCGAAGAAAATATTTTGTTTGTTGCATTCATCACTTTTAATAATTCTAACATTGTTTTGTAATAAAATAGGTATGTCCTTTTGTGTAGTTTCTAAGATTTTTTCAGAAAATTTCTCCGTTCCATTTTGCAGGAAGTTCTGTTTTATGAAGAGGATGAGCCAATAATTGATGGTGAACCTGCAGATCTTAAGGTTTGATCTATATCCTTTGTGTTTGTGGTGCTGAGTCTAGCCATGAATTGATCTCATTTAACTGGATTTTGTTGTTGGCTTTTTTATTTGTAGTTCCGTATTCGTACTGCACCTTATGACTGCTTCAAAAGCGAAGGCAATGACCTCCACAAAACGGTCACTATTACTTTGGTAATTTCTTGTGTACAATCTTACACTATTAGATTATTGCTTGAAGTGGCTGGTATGTGGTTTTTTCAAGTGCTTAAGATGGGGACATGAATGAGTTGTGCTTAAGATGTTATGACAGGTCCAGGGGACTTGTAAGTGCTGTCCCATGGACCGCAGATCGGCCCTAAAGCATAGTATATTATGGGGGAATGGCCAGCCCAATATATGACATTAGCCGGAGGAACTTGGCCGAGCTGCTCGAATTGCCACATGTAGTCTTGGCACAGTTATACTCCCTGCATCTCCAAAGAATCATGTTTCTCCAAAGTGCAACTTTTTCATTTTTGGTCATCCAAATGATTTTACCTCTTACAATTCATCAAGTCTCACCAATGCCCCTGCATTTTTTTTTTAAGTTTAGGTTATCCAACCATTCTGTTTTGAGGACATCATAGCAAGTTCAAGTCGTACCTAACTCGACTTTTGAAACAATTTTTTTTCGGAATCACGATCCTTTTTTTTTTGGGACGAAGGGAGTATCATTTACCTTCAGGCAGTTTTCTTTTGTTCCTAAGCTTCTTCTTAAAGGGTAGAGGTGGTTATGCTTATCCTTAATAGGCTTTTGTCAAGTTGCTGAAGACCCTCTTCTTTCTCAACTTTCCAAACCTTATCTGGAAATTGATATTCATTACTCCCTCCGTCCCGAATGAACTTGCACACTTTTCGAATTTGGTTGTCCCAAGCAAACTTGTGCACTTCCTAATAAGGAAAGTTATAACACAATCTCCACCCTCAATTTCTACCCTCACTTCACCTTTGAAAAGTCAACAAAATCCCCAAAAAGCAACTTTTCTTAATATTTGTGCTGACCACCCTATGCAAGTTCATTTGGGACGGAGGGAGTATCATCTTAACTAGTATCGATTTCTGTTCGTGACTACGGCAGTGTTTGCATTTGAAAAAGAAAATCAGTTTTAAACTTTCAACTTAAAAAAAAGAACAGGATTGTTTGCACTTTGCTGTCACAATTTCTGCTTCAAATAATCTACTTTAAGCAGGATTTGAGAAGCAGGTGGGTACCAGCTTTTATCTGATTGAACACTTCAACTTATGACTGTCAAAAATTACTTCTTATCTCAAATACTCTGCTTTTGATCTTAAGTAATTTTTCTATAATCTCAAATTTTAATCACTTTTAAAAGCTTAAGCAACCGCGAACACTCCCTAAGATGTTTATGATATGAAGTTTGTTGTCATTATCTATACACTAATATAAAAGTGCCTTAAGTTTCAGCCAATTTATGTTTGACCTATTTTACCCCTTTTAAGTTTAAATATTTTAAGGGCAATATTGTAATTTCCTAATATATCCTAATTATTATATTTTGATTCTAATCCTAATTGTATTCTAATCACATATCCTAAGTATATATTAAGTATTGTACATATCCTAATTATTCTTTTTCGATTCTAATTCTAATCCTAATTGTATTTTAAATAAAAAAATTTGGCCCGGCGAAATATGCCACGACATTAATTTGTGACGGCTAGAAAGAAATTAAATTTTAGGGTAATCTAATATAATTCACTACATAATTACCACGAATTATTTAATTTTGCCAAAACAAAATCGAACATTGCTTCTGGGGTCATATGCAAGGTGTATGTGGTAATTTAAAATTAAAGTATTTCTAGACATATTTACATAATAATAACATAAATACAAAATAAAATTCTTAATTATATATGGTAATGTTTTATGCATATCTTTGTAGTTTTTTTTAGCTGAGTGATAATGTGGTATTGTATGAACTTTGTTGAACCTAATGATGTTATTGTGGTTGATTACACAAATAACTCAAGCAGTTTGTACAAATATGACTTATCAGATAAATACATAATCAACACAAAAAGAAAAAGATCCTAATTGTGTTATAATAAAATATCATAATTATATATCAAACATTGTGCATCGAGGTCTTCAAAGAGAGAGAGACGTTCAACACGGAAGTATCCTGGACAAATCAAGAAACAAATCAAATCTAGAATCACTTATTAAACCGGATTTTTTTAAGAGCAGTCTCGATTTTTGGCTAATCTCAGAGAAATCAAGAAACAAATTCAATCTCGAATCGCTTATTGGACGAGATTTCTTAGAGAGCATTCTCGATTTTGACTAACCCTGGAGAAATCAAGAAACGTATTGAAAGGTTAATCCTGGATAAATCAAGAAAGAAATTGAACGGATCATTGATCTATGAAAATTTAAGATAGATGTGCAACTTGATCATGTAGAGGTTCGTCTCTACTAATTTTTTACATTCAAAAAATCAATTTCTTAATGGACGGGATAATTTGTTCTAAGATGGATTGTTTGTCTTAAGTTCTTCAGTTAGTGCAAATATAGTTTTATTCTCCAAGTGTACATTGCGTGATTGAAACCGGAGACGAAATGTAATTTCAGAATATCAATTGTATATCTGTTTTCACAAAGCTTTGTTTTTCACTGGAATTCCTCCATGGAAAACAATGTTTCATCCATGGATTAAGTTCTTTGTTATACTTAAAGTACAAGAGAGGTCATTTTGCACTTAAATGACATTGTCTCTGTTGCACAATTAAGGGTTCTTTTTCCTTTATCATAATTTCCGATATGATATAGAAAAAAGACAAAATATGATGATGCGCAACATGCACTTAAAATAGTGTGCACACGACCTTTATTGATAATGTTAGAGGAAAAGACAAGAACTGATTTGCGATAAATTGATAATGTACACATGGCATCATTTACTTGTCTAAAATAATTCTTAGAATTGGTAAAAAAAGGGTAAGCTTTATTCATCTGTTAAATAGTGATGCTGGTGGTTATCATAAATCCTCTGTAGAAACTATTGGTTATCATAAATCCTCTGTAGAAACTATTCAGTCTTTTGAGTTATCTTATAGATTTTATGGTAGTTTTGCAAAGTCCTATTTAGTTTTTGGTGCAATTTTTACTCCGCGTGAATTTTAATTTCAATCTGATTAATTATTTTTTCCATTTTAGTCTTTTCTAAGGAAGTGCGACAATTTGACATTGAAGATGTTTTCATTGTTGTAAACACATGAAAACAACCAAATTTTAGTAATAAGACATCCATCTCTTTTCAGGTAGAAAAGAGGTGCAATTCTTTGGGAAAATAATGATCTGAATACTTTCCGTTGATTCAAAATTGCTAAAAAAAAAAAAAAAAAAAAAAAAAAACAAGCGGCAAAATATAATTTCTAAAATTAATATACTAACACTACAAGAAAAGATTAAATTAGAGATGAAAATTAGTAACGGATACTATCGGTCACTAAATAAAAACGAAATAGAAATAGAATAATGAAGGAAAGTGGAAAAAAATCATTAGTATCCGGGTAATGAAGGAATAACAACCGGATATTAGAGACGGATATAATCGGCTCTATTCTGTAGGTAATTTGGTCTCTAATTTCATAATAGAGATGGAAATTTCGTCCCTAAATTTAGAGAGGAAACAAACCAGTCTCTAAATTTTAGAGAAAAGCATTATAGAAACAAAACATTTCGTCTCAAGTCCGTCACTACATTAGATGTGAGGTTCTTGATCGAATAAAATCAAAATACTAAAGTGTTTGAAGAAAGATTGAACGCCCAATATCGAAGGCAATAGAAATGATAGAAAAAAAAATAAGAGAACGAGAAAGATATAACTACAGCAAGAGAAGAAGAAAGGAAGAAGCACAAAGGGAAAATAAAAGACAACATTCAAAAGAGATAGCGATGATGAACAAACACTCAAACATTTTATTAGCAAATAGCACCAAAAAAAATGCCTCGGTAACAAGAAAAATCAAGGAGAACAAATAGAAACACGTGTATCCGTAAAAAGAACGAATTATGTCATTTCAAAATAATTTTCAAGATAAATAAGTTTTTTATTTTTCTCTTTTTCGTTTATTTTTAATTAAAATAGATGAATAGTTTCATATAAATCAATTTAAAACAATTCATTTATACGTACTAGAACAAATTTGTGATGTTACAATTTTCCTTGGGTGACTTATATTATCTATTATTAGTCAATTTAGTAAAAAGATTGTAGATCTTATTCTCCATATTATGTTTGAACTTTTACTCAAATTAAAATTTTAACAATTACACTATCTTACAACAAAATTTATAGAATATTTTTTTAAAAATAGGTTACCATTGAGATGTGATCAGTTTCACTTAATTATATGAAAAATATGTGGACTTGTGATAACATTATGATTCTCTTACACAATTCTCCGAGAAAATGATTTATTCTTTGCATACTTCCTACTGAAAATATTTCAAAATTGCTAAGAAAAATACAAAAAGCAAGTGTCAAATTATAATTTCTAAAAGGGTTAATTGCAACAACCCCACTAAACTACCAGTGTTTTTACACATAAACCACTAAACTTTTTTTTTTTTTTTTGGTTGCACAGATACATATAAACTATACGAGTTCTGTTGATAAACCACCAAACTTATTTTTCGATAATTTTTTGTCCGAAATTCACACGTGACTTGCGTGTGATAAACTTTTAATAGCCTTTTTTGTACAAACAACCTTTTTAGTATGCTACAAGTGTAAAAATCTTTCACACGTTTCTTTTGCATAACAATTTCTTGGATTATCAATAGTTCTCTCTCCTAATATCTAAAACCTCCATTGTTGAAGATGAACTGCCCCTCTACCTATTAAAAAGCGTGTTTGGACAAAAAAAACTCTTAAAGATTTATAACGCGCAAGTTACATGTGGAATTCCGGCGAAAAATGATTGAAAAATAACTTTGGTGTTGTACATGTCAAAACCCTTATAGTTTATATGTAGAGTGCCACAAAAAAAAAGTTCAATGATTTATGTGCAAAAACACTGATAGTTTGGTGTGGTTGATGTAATTAACCCTTTCTAAGATTAATATACTAAGTGCTACACGTGCGTTGCACGTGTCAAGTTCTAGTATGATATAAATATGCTCATTTGACACTAAAGAGAAAACTGGCTCTGTTATTTCTCAGGTCCAAGTTCTTGTTGGTTTTGAGAAGACCATTATGCACCTTGGTGAACATTCGGTCGATATCAGCTCCAAGGTGACTCGAAATAGTGAACTACCCTATCGATACATGTACAAAATCACACACATAGCAAATTCACGTACACCAGGCGTAGCATCTAAAAGATCTAAATGCACTAAACCGTATGAAATTAAAGTCCGGATTGATTTCGCGCAGGGTATAACAAAGCCGAAGGAAGTAAGGAAGTTTAAAGGCGAGGGCATGCCGTTCCACTTCAGCAACAAGAACGGCGATTTATACGTCATGTTTGAGGTTCTCTTCCCGACCGCTTTAATGGAGGACAAAACGACGAAGATCAAGGCAATACTAGGTTAGGTATAAGATAATATTGTAGCAAGGGTATGTTAAAGCTACTTCTGTATTGAACTTTTGGTTTTTTTGGCTCAGCAATTTTGTTAAAATGGTAGGTCATTTAGAAACTATTTTTGTATTTATCAAACCATTTTCAAAAGACTATTTTAACAACAATCTTTAAGATTACCGTAACCTAATTTTATTGTCAAATAAAGTATTAAAAACAACTTTGAAAATACACATCGCAGTATGCAACTTTGATAATTTTAAAAAGGGTTAATTACCAAATAAATCACAACCTTTGGTCGGTTTTTCAATTGCAACATGCCTTTTCAAAGTTTTCAATGTTCGTCACATACTTTTTTGCCCTTTCATTTACAACATCGCCACCCGTCTCCGGCCGTGGAAAGCTGACATGGCAGATAAACGTCGTCGTTGTTTAGCAACTCGGTCGAGTTGTTTAGCAACTCGGTCGAGGGAGAAATTAAGAGCAAAACGAGAAATTGGTCAGAGACTCCAACTCGGTCGAGGGGGATTTTGCCTCGGTCGAGTTGACCTGAAGGCCGATTCTGACATGGCAGATAAACGACGTCGTTTTGCGCCTAGACCACGTGCCCCATCTGCCAGGTCAGCTTCCCACGGCCGGAGACGGGTGGCGATGTTGTAAATGAAAGGGCAAAAAAGTATGTGACGAACATTGAAAACTTTGAAAAGGCATGTTGCAATTGAAAAACCGACCAAAGGTTATGATTTATTTGGTAATTAATCCTTTTAAAAATAATACAACCTCCGTCTCACTTGAATTTGCATATTTTCTTTTTCGATCCGTTTCACTTAACTTTGCACACCCTTAAAAAGGAAATTTCTCTCACAATCTCCATCCTCAATCTCCACCTTTGAAAAAGTCAAAGATTCCCCAAAATATATTTTTTCTTAACATCCGTGTCCGGTCAACCGTGCAAAATTAGTTGGGATAGAGGGAGTATCAGATAGTTGCGGCGAAAAATAAATAAAAATTAATTAAAATTAGGGTTAATAACAGAAATTAACATGTACTATTCGCGTTTTGACACTTTTCTAGAAAGATCATAATCTCAAGCTAAAACTAGGTATCATGAATGCACATAACATGTTCGACGAAATGCCTCAATGAAAATAACATGTTACATCAATCTTATTGCTTTCCACCCACGCCCAACAATCACAAAAGCACAATTTCACAACAATTACGCACCAATTGACTCTAAATTAAACCCATATGGCACAAAGTTCATCAACATTGCATACTAAATGTGACTAAACTAGAATCTTAGACAAAAACTCATTATACTCCTTAATCTACAATGTTGCACCAATAACTTGAATAACAATCAAAGAATTAAGCGTAAAAGATCAAGTAGCTAATCTTACTGGATAAATTTAGTCGAAGAGGAAGGAATGAGCTTGTCCCGTTTTTGTGCCAATTGGGTTGAAAAAAACTCAAATCCAATCGGTGGAAGTGTGTGAAATTGATGTAGGATGGTGTTTATGGGTGAAAGTGTGAAGATTTGGTGTTTTGAATGAAGAAATTGAGTGAATGTGTGAGACGAAGAGAGGAAATCGCGAGTATGAGAGGAAGAAAAATTATGTTAACCCTATTAAAATCTAAACTTCTTTTTTTTTTTTTGCCCAATTGCAACCTATACTTTACGTTTTTTAACTTTCGGCAATAATTTCTGGCGAGAAAATTAAAAATTATTAAAATATATTTAAAAATCAGAAAATTATTTAAAAAAATCTGAAATTATTTCTAAAACTATAAAAATACATTTAAAATTTAAGACATGATAATCTATACATCATATTAGTATTATCTTAATATAATACCTTTTGTATCCAACCAAAATAATCCTTAAAATATTTCCGCTGCACAACAGATAACACATTGCTTGATGTATGTTTCGAAGTTAACAGGTAGCTGCAAGCTTATTGTTAAAGATAAACTTACTGTCGTAAGCTTTGCTGTAAAAATCAGTTCTCACAACTGATAACAATACATGCTTACTTTTTTTCGAAGAAAAAAAAGTTGTAAAAGCTAAAGTTTTTTCACCCTTCACCTGAAACCAACAAATACAAATAACATAAAATTAATAAATAATAACTCAATTTCGTTTGATTTTATGTTTTAATCATTAAATGTATCCATATTTATTTATGTATGCTTATGACACATAATTTAATGTTCATAGTTCCTTATGATATAATACATTACATAACTTTAAAAAAAAAACAAAAAAAAACTGTGTGTTGTGCTACAGACAGTAAGAAACTCACTTAACTTAGCAAAAATGCAATAGAATCAAAGATAATATTACACTATTAAAATAAAAATATATATATATATATATATATATATATATATATATATATATTCAATCTACATGATGATTATGAATTTGATTTGAACAAATTCTACATTGACGAAGAAGAGATCCATGCCAACCAGAAATTCAGAAAGTGATTGTTATTTTGTTGAAAAAATTTCTTCCAAAGTATTTCTAATTGTGAAATCAGTGTTAGGTTGTTTTTTTCTAATTGTGGAATCAGTGTTAGGTTTTTTTTTTTTTTTTCCTAATTAGTGTTAGAATAAATTGGTAGCTGTGGATAATCGAGCGAAAGAATATTGAGAGAATCGGAGTGAATACCATGTTTTTTAATTTTTTTGTTAAAGATGCGAGATTTTAGGATTCATATGAGAGATAAATAATTAGGTGAGAGTATATCTGTAAAAAAAATTCATTCTTAATTCTTCACTTTCACTTTAAACGTCTGGAACGGAGGAAGTATAATAAAAACTTAGATAATTAATTAAATTTATTTAAATTAAAAATATATATTCTTTTAATATTATATTTTAAAAAGTTTACAAACCAATTGCGTAGTAAATTGCTAGTTATAAGAAAATAAATCAAGCATTAAAAAATCCCTAAAATATTGGCATTGTGCTTCTCCAATTATTGAATAACAACATGAAATTGAATCAAATTTGCTTCTTCCGATCCATACCTTCACCAACACCTCTGGTTCTTCAAGAAATCAACTATGCATCAAAACAAACTACATTAGAAAAATGGTTAATTACAGTAACCACCCATCAAACTATCAGCGTTTTGTATATATATAAATCACTAAATTATTTTTCTTGACATCAATACATAAAAACTATATGGGTTTGACAGATAAACCACCAAACTTATTTTCTAACCATGTTTCGTCAGAATTTCCCACGCGACTCGCACGTGATACACTTTTAGGAGTGTTTTTTTTGTCCAAATAATCTTTTTCATAGGTAGATGAACTGTTTAGCTTCAACAACATAGGTTCTAGATATTGAGGGAGAGAACCGTTGGTGATTCAAAAGAATTGTTAAGGAAAACAAAAGTGTGAAGGAATTTTACATTTTTGACCTACTAAAAAGGTTGTTTGGACAACAAGACGCCCTTAAAATTTTGTCACGTGCCGAATTACGGCGAAATATAATCGGAAAATAAGTTTGATAGTTTATCTGCCAACCAGAAAGTAAGCTTAGTGGTTTTTCAGTCAAACCCGTATAGTTTGTGTGGCGGGCACATGAATCTCATTTCATGTAATGATAATTCATAACTAAATTAATGATTCAATATCCGTATCTAAATCCTAATCCTCTTCAACATTACCACATGAAATAAGATTTGTGTAACTGCCACCCACGTTTAGCTTAGAAATCAATGCAGACTTCCATTTATGGCGCTGTGATGGTAAAACAAAATCCCTACTTCCCTATCCCTACTTACTATTAAGCAAAAATCTCCCTGCACACGTGGCAATCACATATCTCTCCTCAGCCCCTCTAAATAGGTAATGTACACGTGGCACACTCTGATTAATTTGCATTGTTTTACATCGTTGGTCAATACCAGTATCAATTATTACGTGGCAATCAAATATCTCTCCTCAGCCCCTCTAAATAGGTAATGTACACGTGTCACTCTCTGATCAATTTGCACTGTTTTACATCGTTGGTCAATACCAGTATCAATTATTTGTCTTCATACCACCCAATACTGCTTTTATGCACATATTACTTCCAAAAAATATACATTAATAAAAAAGTTTAAAAAAATATACAATTTAAGAAAATATACATTAATAAAAAATATACATTAATAAAAAAGTTCTAAATCATTTTCGAATAAAACTATTAATTATTATATTATATGATATATAATAACATGTAAAATATAAATATAAAATGTATATAATAAAAATCCAAGAATCAATTTTAATTAATCATTGTAACTGCTCTACACTCAGAAACCTACATGTAAAACATAAAAATAAAATGTATATAACATAAATCCAAAACTCGGTTATGCATTCTAACTGCTCTACACTCAGAAACCTACTTAACTGCATCGGTCCGCCAATTTCGCCCACCAATTTGATGCAGTTGAGTAGTTTCTTCACAATTTTGCTTATCATTTCGAATTTAAATGTAAACTTCCCGAAACCGCAATTGACCACTATCATCTTAACAGCACGTCCTATTAATGCTGGATTCAGTTATTCTCCTACGCCTGATCGCTTATAAATAGTACCTATCTCTTACATCAGTTTGCATATCAATCCAAATCATTTATACATTAACCCATTCATCAAATACCACTCATCGAAAAACAAAAACACTGTTCAAAGCCCAAAAATGCCGCCTTTCTTTAGCATGATCAAAGATTTGAACCCTTCAACAACTCTCTGGGCTATGCGCTTGAGAGTTGTCAGATCGTATGATATTCCTGCATATGGGAATGCTGGTCAGCCCTCAAGTTTCGAAATTGTTTTTCACGACAAAGAAAATGCGAGAATACATGCAACTGTTAATGGCAGCGCAATGAAAAACATGACGACAAAGCCGGTTGAGGGTCATATCTATGCACTAAAAGATTTCCTGGTGGTTGATGATAAGATGAAGTTCAAAACTACGACCAGTCCATTGAAGATAGTTTTCCTCAGGAAAACAAAGATAGCAGAGATATTTGATGAAATCTTTCCAGTCAGCAATTTCATTTTTAAGTCGTTTAAAGAATTTGAACTGCTCAAGGCGACCCCACAGTTTCAATTGTTTGGTAATTTTTTATTTTACCACTTCTATTATGTTTACATTTCATCTGATTGTAAGAACAAACAATAACGTTCTTTGTATAATTGCAGATGTGATTGGGAGACTTACCTCATGCCAGTTGTCAACAACTCAAACTGCTAGGGGAAGGAAAATGGAATTCACCCTGCATGATTTGGAGTAAAAATGATATGAATATTTCTACATCATAAAATACATTTATTTTTCTCTAACATGTACTTTATTTGATGTTAAACCAGCGAAAGTGAGCTTTCATGTACTCTATGGGACACATATGCTGATACATTGTTGCCATTCATAAATCAAACCACTGACGACTCGGTTATAGTTATCATCCAATTCGGGCGCATGACTGTTTTTCGAGGTTACCTACATTCTATTAGAAATACAACAGTAACTCTTTTTTCATTGTTTTGTGATAGACCAAACAAATATTGCAGATGACATCAATTTCTCAAACACATATAATGTGACGAAGGTCTTAGTCAATTCAGATGCTGGAGAAGTTGCAGATTTCAAAATACAGTAAAACATAAATCATAATTTACTTCAGCACAAAAATATCACTAATTTTTTATATGTATTTGTTCTCATGTCTAACATGCTTTAAGGTTGCAAAAGGCTGGAATCGGCTCCACTGCAATTACCACCCTTGAGAGTGGAAGTATTACAGCTTTGGCCGATGATTTCAACAGCGGAAATGCCGTGGTAAAAAAAGTTTCAGAAATCATTTCATGCAATGAGGTTTGCACATTCCTAACGGTATTTACAGTTCAAAGTCATATATCTTAAGTTAATTTCATCAATGTATTCTCGGTTTAGCCTGGTCTGTATTGGCTCCCTGCAACTATAGTTGAAGTTGAGGTTTTGGCCGACTGGTGTTACTTGGCTTGCAAGAGATGCTCAAAGAAACTGATTCAGGAAAATGGGTTGTTTTTTTGTGGAAAATGTTTGACAACGGAACGCAGCGGAAACTACAGGTGCAGTTTATCCATATGCTAATTAAGAGAATAAAACAAACAGTATCTGATGACCGTACCCACATGTTACACTCTATCTATTGTTTTAGGTACAAGATACAAGTTACTGTTCATGATGAGAGCGGCGGTGCGCGCCTGATGCTTTGGGATAAGGAGTGTATAGAACTAATTGGGAAGACTGCTGCTCAAGTTAAAGAGAACAATGTATATAATATGCTATTTTGTCATATCTATTACGTTCAGATAAAGAAACATAAGTGTTTTAGTTTTTAACTTATTTTTTTATACATTTACAGGAAGAGGCTTTTGATTATGTTCCAAAAGAAGTCGAAGATGCCCTGACTAATACTAAGGCGTTGTTTAAAGTACAAGTGAGGGAGGGGGACTGCCTACGCACCTACACTAGCTACAGTGTTATGAAGATGACTGCAGATGCAAAGATATTGTCAATATACAATGACAAATACGTGGCCAGTAAGGTTAGATAATACTTTTAACACTTACTCTTTATTAACCAAAAGACTTCCGCATTTGCATAATCCATTCACTTACAAATTTCATTAAATAAATGCAGGGGAAGGAGAAAATGAGTAACCTACAACCAATTGAAGAAGGGAGTTCAGGAATAGTTGTTCCATTTCATGATGAGAAGCAAACCACGGACAATGACGATGATGAAATAACTATAAAGCGTGTTGCAAAGGACGATGGTGGGGATTTGAGTGAAGGGCAGAGGAAGAAGAAAACGATTAAGAAGGAAAAATGAAACACACCTGCTTGCTGCTGTTTTTTATTACATTGCTTTTTATTAGCTACTTTTCAACATGTTTTTTTTATGATTTTCGTAGTACCATTATGTTTTAGGTCAGGTTTGTCTCGGTACATTGGTACCAGTCAAAAGATGTAACTTTTATGTTATGTAATGCAATGTTTCCTATCTACTTAAGTGCACATTACAAATTTAAGTATCCTACATAAATAATTTTGTTATCCTATGAATTATATTTAACTTACACTAAAACATATAAGATAACACTCTTCAAGTTACAATTTATAGTATTTTAAAAACATTATGAGACTAACCTCAATCACAATCGAACCATGCCTCCGTCCTCTGTTGTGCATTCAATTGCCAACTCCTCAACTAATTTGATTGTTGTTTAATCACATTGAAAGATATACTTAAGCCTGAGACATATGAAAACACATCGATAGTACTACAAATTGGTTCGAATGTAAAAGAAAAAAATAGTAATAGTTATAAACAAATTACACTTTTATTTTGCGTATAAAAATATTATGATAAAATAGAAATATAATTTTATGATACAAAAACAGTTTTATATACTACGTTTCAAAGGCAACATTAATTATTAATTATATGATACAAAGGCAACATGCAGTACTCAGATTCAAATAAAATAAAAGTGTCTTAAAACAATAAAAAATATTGTATCATACCACTAATCATCACACATAAAATTGACGAAGCCCCAATAGTTGTTGTATTGCATTATGTGTGACCAAACACTTTACTCAATCCTTAATCTTTTCTCGAACACCTAATTGAACAAGTTTACCAAAAAAACGAACATCAAATTCATGAGGGAAAAAAAATTACGTAGACCCACGTTTGTTGAAAAAAGTAGCAAACATACAATTTTATATTTATTATTGATTATTGATATTGTTTTATATGTAGTTTATGAAGTAAAGACAATTTCTTCCACTACATTTAACAGAATTAAAACGAAATACTATTAACTTAGTTTACATATTAGAATAGTACAGTGTAGCCACACAATAATAACATAACATTATTATTTTATTAAATAATAATGAATAATTAATAGTTTAATGAATAAACTACCCACTTCCCCCACCAACCCACTATTCCATATTCTCACCCACGTAACTCCCAAAAAATTACCTTTATAAATTAGACTACCGATACATCAAATAGTAGCAGCACAACATAAAGTTTAGAGCACAATATCACATACACGCTATCAATTCATCAAAATGGCACAAAATAAGGATCCTACATATGCAGATATACGAGATATCACCCCGATGAAGAGAGATTGGATCGTAATTGTACGTTTGGTACACTGTTATCATATGCCAGTGAGGGGAAACCCAGATGCTATACTAACTATTGAGTGTCTATTTGAGGACATTGAGGTACGTTGTTTGAACAGTTTATATGATTTTCGTCCTGTTAGTTTTTTCCTTCTACTTAGTTAATATTTCCCACAATTTATTTCTTTTTTCTCTAGGGTGATCGAATTCACTGTACAATAGAAGGTTCTCTACTGCAACACCTAAATTGCTCGCCTATTGAAGGTCACATATATGCTATAAAGGATTTTTTGGTGGTTGAGGATACAAGTCCATTCAAAACATCAACTAATCGTAACAAGATCCTATTCCATGAAAATACAGAATTAGTAGAGATCAGTACTGAAGAACCCGTTTCTCGAATCAGACAGGTCATTTAAATATTAATTTATTTAATTACACTCAGTTTTTTGCTGATGCTCTCCTGCCAGTTTCATTATAAGATGTTTTATTTAAAATTATAGGACGAAAGATTATTCAGGCCATCTTTAGTGAACCAAATTGACAGGTTGAGGGATTGGTTGGCTATTGCATGCAATCAGTGCGTGCAGTGGTCTAACACATATGGTGTTTTTATTTCATGCAATAAATGTGCTTCACCAAATTCTGATGCTCAGTTCAGGTACTATGTTAACCTATTTATGAAGTTCTTAAAGTTGTTCAGATTATTAACTAATCATAATTTATTATGTTTTGGTACAGGCCTAAACTTGGACTTATTCTAACTGATCACACGGGCACAAAACGTCTTACATTCTGGGATAAGGAAGCCGTTCGCCTTATTGGCTACTAAGGAGCATTTATAGGAAATATATATGTTTCAATACGTTTCAATTATGAGATCTTAGTTTAATTTGAGTAGTTTCGTATTATAGCAATCAAGTTGATGCTAGAATTCTTTTTTATCTGATTCAATGTTAATTTTTTTTTCCAATTTCGTGATCCACTTAAGCTCATGTTATTATCTAGATTCCGTAGTTTGTTCAATTTGCTTATTCGTTGTGGTTATTAATTTATATCTAATTAATTGACTCAGTTATTTATTATTTCAGATTATACAGTGTAATCAGATCAATGCTTATAATAACAATAATAATAATAATAATAATAATAATAATAATAATAATAATAATAATAATAATAATAATAATAATAATAATAATAATAATAATTTATTTCATCACAAATACATACAAAAAGTATCTATACATTGATGCATACAAGGTATATTAGACTGAAAAATAATATATTATAAACACATGAACAACACATTTCAGTTCAAAAACAAAATATAGTTTGCGCAACATACAGAATAAATCATACAGTCTCATTTACAGCTATTAGTTTTCACAAATAGGTATATGATATAAAACATTGTTTCTTTAAAGAAAAAAAAAAAAAAACCACCATTAGAGAATGATCTCGATAATAAGTTGCCACTAACATTCAAAATCACTTTTTAAAATCTATTCTTTCTATTGGGAGTGTTTGCAACCTTATATATGAACATCAAATAACTTCTGAAAAGCAAATAAAAGCTGATTTTCAAAAGCTGTTAACACTCAGATTCTATCAGCTTTAGCCTTAACGCCATTTTATATCCAAATATTACCAAATTCTAATGTTTTCTCAAAATCAATTCAAAGCACTTTATCTAGAAGCACAATTTTTTGCAAACACCCCCTTAACCCATGTTTCTTTTCTCAGCTTCCAAATTGATGTGCACATTATTTTCCACAAAAAAAAAAAAAAAAAAAAAAGAAGCAATTTTAATTAAAAAAAATCTGATAAATGAATTTATGGTGTTATCTGGACTCCTACGCCATATACTTTACAAGGTTATATCAAATAAGAGACTTTTCTTTCAACATAAAGTTTCAAAAAGAAAAAAAAAAACGAATAAAGAAAACTTTTTTTCCATGAACAACTGTTTAACAAAAGAGTTAAATAAACTGCCACACGTTTTTAACAGGTTTCATAATTCAAATATATTTGAATTTGAAATACATTCCTAATGCAGTTACTTTTTAAAAAAAATAATTCAAAACACCACCACTGATTTGTAAATGCCATTATAGAAGCAGGAATGTGTTCTTTATTTCGGATGTAGGAAGAAATTAGAGATCACTATTGCAGGTGTATAAATCAGAGATGAACAAACAAGGAGGGCCGTAAGATACAGTCATTCTACAGTTTAACAGGTTGGTAAATTCTACAGTTTTTAATTTTCAGTATTCTCTGTGTTATGCCTTCATATGATAGTTACAGTGTCTGCACATTTTTATCTGTGTAAATGCTATAATCACGTTTGCTGCAAACGTTTGAGTTTATCATGTTCTGTGTTTTAGGCCCCATATTTTTTATGATGATAGAAACATATACATCCGCCATATTCTAACTGCAAATGATGTCAAGTACATTTCGAGTAAATTTTGAATAGAACTATATGCATCCCGTATCATGTCAGTGGAATTTTTTTATGCACATATTTATGCACATACATAACAATTTTCATAATAAAAAGTATTTTACTAATGCCATTACCGATATTGAAAGTTTTTGCGTGTAGAAAGAGAGAGGTATACCTGTTAGAGCTTGCTTGAGAATTAAAGCAAAAACCAAAACAACTTTTTATAAAATAAAACATATAGCTTGGTTCTGTAAGATGAAAATAGAAAATAAAAATTGAAAGTGGGCAACTATAGTATGATAAGAAATAATTAAAAAAATTAATAAGAAAAAAAATTATTTCAAATATATAGAATATAAAATACCCTGTTAATGTCATCTAATATTATATTATATTCTTGCATAGAAATACGTTTTTGTGTACATCTTTACATCTAATGATAATCTGCTTCATTATATTTTTTTAATAGTGTATAAAATAAAAACAAAAATTAGGGAAAAAAAAAAACTCAAAATTATGCAGAATAGGACATCAGTCTTCTTTCATCTATTATTTTTTAGGATTTAAAACTTTATTTTTCAAGTTTTTTTACAGCGGAATGTAACCTTATTTTGTAATGTATATATAAATATATATATGTATATTAATGTCTTTTTTCAGATCCATAAGAAATGTTTTAATGCATTGATCGGAAAACCCATTCCCTGCAAGAAAACCATTAATTGTACTAATATTTGTGGTTATCTTGAAGATAGTCGAAAACAATGTTTAGATTTAACTCAATAGCCAACACCAGATTTCGATTTTTGGAAAAAAAACTATAAAAATTTAATATACTGAAGAAAACTAGCTGAGATGATGAAAGTACTCAAGAAAAAACAAAACAAATAAACAAATTTAAGAAAACCCGACCATTATGGTCGGTAGTCTAAAATAATACGCGGAAAATATGTATTCATCACAGATCTGGTTAGATCCGATATTGAGTGTTGATATTCGAAAACAATGTTTAGATTTAACTCAATAGCTAACACCAGATTTCGATTTTTGAAAAAAAAAAACTATAAAAATCTAATATACTGAAGAAAACTAGCTGAGATGATGAATGTACTCAAGAAAAAACAGAACAAATAAACAAATTTAAAAAAACCCGACTGATATGGTCGGTAGTCTAAAATAATACGCGAAAAATATATATTCATCACAAATCTGGTTAGATCCGATATTGAGTGTTGATATTCGAAAACAATGTTTAGATTTAACTCAATAGCCAACACCAGATTTCGATTTTTGAAAAAAAAACTATAAAAATTTAATATACTGAAGAAAACTAGTTGAGATGATGAAAGTACTCAAGAAAAAACAGAACAAACAAACAAATTTAAAAAAACTCGACCGATATGGTCGGTAGTCTAAAATAATACGCGGAAAATATGTATTCATCACAGATCTGATTAGATCCGATATTGAGTGTTGATATTCCTCACAG
The DNA here is from genome assembly GCA_958295605.1 of Ajuga chamaepitys. Taxonomy (NCBI): domain Eukaryota; kingdom Viridiplantae; phylum Streptophyta; class Magnoliopsida; order Lamiales; family Lamiaceae; genus Ajuga; species Ajuga chamaepitys. The sequence goes on from OY282507.1 coordinate 52,675,448, forward strand.
ATCTGGTTGGATCTGACATTGAGTGTTGATTAAGACGAAAGCTAGAGAATTTCGTTGAAAAAGAAAGATGAACATCATTTGAAGGGTGTAGAGATTGTGAGAGAAAAAAATGTGGTGTGTGAAATGTGTTTTAACGGCTGAGAGTGTTTTATAGACCGCTCCGCCGACATATAATAGGGTTTAGTTGCTCGGCGTATTTTTTACAAGATGTTGGTTTGGGCCAATATTACAAACTGGCCCAAGTCCGTACTTTTGTAAGTATGCCTTTTTTGGTTATTTTCAAATTGCATAATAACAAATCTGATGGGCTGCCCAAAATATAATTGGGCTCAGTTTAAAATATGAATGTGTTGATGGCTTATTTACATATTGAGCTGAGTTTTACATTTACTAATTATATTTCTTTTAATATTTTTTGTTCATAATGTGTTGCCTTTCACTCCATTTTTTTTAATAAGTTTTAGTAATCACAATGGGACAAACAATCACGGTTTATGTATATTCTAATAAACATTTAGTGTAATAATATTATTAAGGATTCGCTTGGTTGCAAATCATAAATGACAATGATAATGGGTATGAATTAGGAGTCAATCAAATTATCGAATGGAATGTGGGGAATTGTTAATAAAAGAGGGTAATGATTAACTTATTTATTATGTATCAATCACTATAAATGGGAATGAGTCATAATTCATTCTCATTCCTTACCCATAAACTCCCCCAACCAAGCGGGCTCTTAATATTGATAAAAGAATTTATCATTAATATTATATGTCCTTTTCATTTTTTACTTTTATTTTTCCAGAATAAAGACCATTTCCTGCATTAGTACTAAAAGTTTAGTTTTCATTTGTCTTAATTTTTTATACTGAATTCTACCACTATTTGTCAATTAAGCATAATTATGTATTGTAATTACAATGATATTTGTTAATTTGTTCGCGCCTTTATTTTTATGAATAGTGTTACCAAAAAAATTGGGATAATGCATCGAAATTCATCCGGGGAAGCCAGGAATTTACGTAGAAACAAGTTAAATAACAAACGCCGGAAAGGTAACGGAATTTTTCTTTTAAATTTTTTTGTTATTGTTTCTATACTACAAACCTATAATTATTTTTCTTTGTAATGCTGATATATTTTTTTCTACCAAGAAAATTCGGGCCATGATAACTTGCATCCAGTTGTTATCCAGACAAATCACTCATCGTCTACTTCGACAACTGCTTTTTCATCATCACACGTTGTCCAAAGTAATTAACTGGTCTTATATAATTATATTTCTTCTATTTTTATTTTTAATTTCTAACATATTTAATTTTTAATTTTTAAATTTGCGCTTACAGGTGATGTCATTAATCCTATTAATATGACCATGGATCAAAGGTAATTTTAAATCCAACTACTAAATTACCTCTACGTTGTATTAACTAACTTTAATATTAACTACAGGTTTAGTGCAACAAATTCTGGAAGCATGGAATTCATTTGTCCTGTACAATTTTCTTCATTCCATCCATATAATATAAATTCAGCCAAAGGTTTTCTGTTTATCTTTTCCTTAAATATTGTTTTCTCAAAAAACAAATAAATTTAGTCCTTTTTTAAGAACTTATTAGTTTTTGTTAACAGATACTGTACTTGACGACCCATCTATTACTGCAAGAAGCCTCCGCAGGAGCAAAATGAGTAACAAACGAGCCCGAGGAAATTTCAGTTAGTGACTTAGTTTGTCTTAATTGAAAAAGTTTGGATATAAATAAATTAAATATATATAATATTTTACTCTTATTGTCTACAATTAAATAATTTTCATTCTGTTTGATCTTGCAGATGATTCTGAAATGCCCACTACCAAATTTCCTTGCCCTTCGTCATCACATACTACTCATTCTCCACTTTTACATCACATTAATACAAGTAAGTATTTTTATCTATTTAGATTTATGTGTACCATAATATAAATATAAATAAAATTGTTTATATGTTATTTAATTTAATTTTTCTTTGCCAATTTCATCTATGCGTAATTAAATACATTTAAACAGACTTTAATCAAGACTCCCACCATGCTTCAACATCTACAACAACAAATTTCCCACATTCTAATGAAGGTATTCATTTAAATCTTTTCGTTATACTTTTCCATCTATTTGTTCAAATCTTTTTTTTAAAATAAAACTATTTATTAAAAAATTATTTTCCTATATTTCAGGTAATCGTTGTTCTGAAATCCATAGAAATCCATGTATCAGGTAATAACAGTATTATCCTTAATTTCTTTTTTTTTTTCCCGAATATACATCGTTTAAATTATTGTTACTATTTTTTAATGCATTAATAGATCCAATAGTGCGAATGAGACGCATCAATCGAATGTTTGTAACCAGCAAGTTAGAGCAGGAATTCAAATGTCATTATTCCAACCTTGCACCGGTACACTTTTCTTAGATACTTTGATTTATTAATAAAAAAATGTCTTTAGTCAAATATATTATGCGAACTAATTCAATTCGTTTTTGGCAATGCCTTCTTAGAATATTGGGATGCGGGAAACCCTGATCAAACATGCGAGTATTGTGGTGCATATTTATGGTATGTTGAGAGGTTAAAATCAGACCTGAAGTCAAGCCGACCAAAATATTCTCTATGTTGTTCACAAGGAAAAATTAAACTTCCGCGCATGAAAGAACCACCTGCCATCTTTAATGATCTCTTGAGTGGTAATGGAGCAATAAGCAACCATTTCATAAAGAACATACGGTCATACAACAGTATGTTTGCGTTCACATCAATGGGAGGAAAAATCGACAACTCAACAAATACGGGAAATTGTCCACCCATTTTTAAGCTACATGGTCAAAATTATCATCTTATCGGGGGTTTGATGCCAGTTGATAATGCAGCTCCAAAGTTTGCACAACTATACATATATGATACAGACAATGAAGTTACAAACAGGATAAGCTCTGTAAGGTATGATCTCACTAAACTTATTTAATATTTTACGTTAAATTTGCTAATTATGATGAAATACAATATTCTGTTTTAAATTAATGTAAATTTATTTTATTTTTTAGATCGAGGAATGATTCTAACAGCTTGGATGCTAAAATTGTTCAACAATTAAAATCAATGCTTGATGAAAACAACATTTTAGTTCAGTCTTTTAGAATGGCAAGAGACAAAATTGTGCAGAGTAATGAAGCAAATGTGAAATTGAAGCTAATTGGTAGAAGAGATAAGGACGCTCGAACTTATAATCTTCCTACTGTATCTGAAGTAGCTGCTTTGATCGTAGGAGATTTTGATGAGTCATTAGGCGATAGAGATATAATATTGGAATCGAAGTCCGGTGGACTTAAGCGCATAACTGAGCTACATGCATCGTATTTAGGCCTACAATATCCTCTTATATTTCCTTACGGAGAAGATGGTTATAGGGAGGACATTTCACTTAATGATGCGTCTACTTCAAGAGGAACTAAGCGGAAACGAGTGAGCCCTAGAGAATTTTTTGCATATCGTTTTCACGATAGAGAAGGCGAGAAGTGCCTTATTTTGAGCTGTAGAAGATTGACTCAGCAATTAATTGTGGATGGATACACTATTATGGAATCTGGAAGACTCTCATGGATCAAAAGAAATCAGAAAACTCTAAGATGTGAGATGTACAAAGAACTAGAGTCTGCTTTGATGCATGGTGAAATGGATCTGGCACTTCACGGAACAAGAATCGTTCTCCCATCATCATACACTGGAGGTCCAAGGTATATGATTCAAAACTTTCAGGATGCAATGACAATTTGTGGGTGGGCTGGCTATCCTGACCTATTTATTACATTTACATGTAATCCAAAATGGCCAGAAATAACACGTTATTTAGACAGTAAAGAATTGAATCCTGAAGACCGACCTGATATAGTTTGTCGAGTTTTTAAGTTCAAATTGGATGGGTTGATCAAAGATTTGAGGAAGAACAAAGTGTTTGGTCGTGTTAAAGCAGGTATTTAATTTAGTAAATATTTTTTTATGTATTTATTTTTTATTTTATTCTTAGTATAATAGAACATTTTATATGTTATATTTCATGTAAATAGAAAATTTGATGCAATCATTAATCATGTTATTTTGTTCACCTGTTTCAGTTGTATATACTGTTGAATTTCAAAAACGTGGATTGCCCCATGCGCATATATTATTGTTCTTAGCAGCCGAGGATAGATATCCTAATGGTACAGATATAGATCGTATCATTTCAGCTGAGATTCCCGATGAATCTATTGATCCTCAATATTATGCAGCAGTAAAGGGCTTTATGATACATGGTCCATGTGGTGAAGCAAATAAAAAATCACCTTGCATGTCTGAAAAGGGCTGTACAAAATACTTCCCAAGGGATTTTGTAGATAGTACAACATTCAGTGACGAAGGTTTTCCTATATACAAAAGAACAAACAATGGGCGAACTATTCATGTTAATGGAGTTGACGTGGATAATAGATTCATTGTTCCTCACAATAGATATTTGTTGTTGAGGTATGGAGCACACATGAACATGGAATGGTGCAACCAATCAAGATCCATTAAGTACCTATTCAAATACATTAACAAAGGTTGTGATCGAGCAACTGCACAATTCCTCAAGAGTAAAAGGAATGACAAGACTGGAGATGTAGTTGATGAGGTACAAATGTACTACGATTGTAGATACATATCACCGTGCGAGGCCATGTGGAGAATTTTTGGATTTGAGATTGCGTATAGAGATCCACCCGTTGAGAGACTTCCCTTTCATCTTCCTGGAGAACAAAATGTCGTCTTCGATGAGTCTGATAGAACAGAATCTGTTCTGATCCTCCAGAAAATTCGAAGAACAAAGTTCGAGGCTTGGTTTAAAGCAAACATTGATTACCCGCATGGAAATAAATTGACATATACAGAGTTTCCACAACATTTTGTTTGGAAGCAAGCAACTACTGAATGGGCACCACGAACAAAGGGTCGAGGTTTAGGACGAGTGTACTATGTTCCACCAGGTGTAGGAGACACTTACTACTTAAGATGCTTGATCAATGTTATTCGTGGAGCAAAATGTCACGATGACATGAAGGTTGCCCATGAAATTCAATATGACACATACAGAGATGCTTGCTACGCATTTGGATTATTGGAAGATGATAGTGAGTATATCGATGGCATAAAGGAAGCAAGTTTTTGGGCATCTGCACATGCTTTACGAACATTATTTGCAACGCTCCTGACAGAGAATTGTATGGGAAGGCCAGAATTCGTGTGGGAAAAGTGTTGGGAGTATTTGTCAGACGATATTTTGCACAAACAACGAAAGTTCTATAACCACAAAGGTATGTTAATATATTGATTTTGTTCTATTATATCATTTTAATAATTATTATGTCATTTCATTCACCAAAATCATTTATAATTATATGTTTTCCTTAGATTTGGTATTGTCTGAATCACAAATCAAGAATTTGGCATTAGTTGAGATAGACAAACTATTGCGTGGTTGTGGTCGTACATTGAAGAACTACGAAACTATGCCAGCTCCTGATTATGATGATATATGTACGAGACAAAATAGTTTATTGCGAGATGAGCTACAATATGACAGGGCATTGATGGAAAAGGAGCTTGATATGTTATTGCCTAGGTTAACAGATGAGCAGCGGATTGTTTTTGACAAGGTTATTGATTCTGTGCAGCTAAACAAGGGAAATATTTATTTTCTTTATGGATATGGTGGAACAGGTAAAACGTTCGTTTGGAAAACATTATCTGCAGCTATAAGAGCAAGAGGTAGTGTTGTTTTGAATGTTGCATCATGTGGTATAGCTTCTTTGCTTTTACCAGGAGGAAGAACTGCTCATTCACGTTTTAAGATTCCACTTAAGGTACATCACGAATCCATGTGTAGCATAAAAGCAGGAAGTGAGCTAGATGAATTAATTGTCATTTCAAAGCTTATTATATGGGATGACGCTCCGATGATGCATAAACACTGTTTTGAAGCATTAGATAAAAGTTTGAAAGATGTTATGAAGCGTGTTGATATTGCCAATGCTACAAAACCTTTTGGTGGTAAAACAGTAGTTTTTGGAGGGGATTTCCGTCAAATTCTTCCGGTGATACCTAAAGGTCGAAGGTCGGACATTGTGAATGCAACTATTAACTCTTCTTACATATGGAGATCATGTGAAGTTCTTCGGTTGACTAAGAACATGAGATTGCAATCTCTTGATTCCAATTGTGAAGCATCAAAACTAAAAGAATTTTCTGATTGGTTGGCCGCAATCGGAGATGGAACGATTGGTAATGAGGAAGATGGTGCATCAACTATTGAAATTCCAAATGACATGCTTTTGGAAGCTTCGGATGATCCGATTGCAACAATTGTTAATAGCATTTATCCTAACTTAGCTGAAAAACTAAACGATCCAGGATATCTGCAACAAAGAGCGATTTTAGCTCCGACATTGGATGTTGTTGACTCTATAAACGATCACATGATAGAGAAAAACAATGGGGAGGCACGGTCTTATTTCAGTTCTGATAGTGTAAGCAAATCAGATACGACAGCTAATGCCATGAGTGATGTGCATACGCCAGAATTTTTGCATGGTATAAAATGTTCTGGTGTGCCGAATCATGAGTTGAAGTTAAAGGTTGGTACTCCTATTATGTTACTAAGGAACATTGATCCAAACAGGGGTTTATGCAATGGGACCAGACTAATACTAACCAAACTTGGGGACCATGTATTAGAAGCAAAAATCATCACAGGAGCAAGCGCCGGTGTGTTAGTTTTGATTCCAAGGTTGTCATTGTCTCCAACTGATTCCAAAGTTCCTTTTAAGTTTCAGCGAAGACAGTTTCCAATTACTGTCTCTTATGCGATGACAATAAACAAAAGCCAAGGTCAATCATTATCGCACGTTGGACTTTATTTGCGAAAGCCTGTTTTCAGTCATGGTCAATTATATGTGGCATTCTCGAGAGTGACAAACAGGAACGGTCTCAAAGTTATGATTTGTGACCATGAGAAGAAACATGTTAATACAACAATGAATGTTGTATACAAGGAAGTTTTTAGGAACTTATAGATTTGAAGTGTAATGATTGGTTACATAATTTTAGTATTTTTAATTTTTTTTCGTTTGTAGTAGTCCTTTTATGTTTCTTTTTGTTTTTTTAGCATTATTTGTTTTTAACCATAGGTATCATTTATATTTACAATGTATTATTAGTTCATAAAATTTATCAATTTTCATTTTATAACTACAAGAAATTTGACCCGTGCATCGCACGGGTAAACAACTAGTACATTACAAAGAAAGAAATAAATAAATAAATAAATAAAGTATTGGTAAGGAGCAAGCTCTCTAAATATCTTGTAATCCTCCATACTTTTTAAATATCGTTTTATAGTGTCTGTCCTTATAATTGTGACTCTACATAAATTTGTCATGATTTTTTAAAATAAGTAAAATAAAGTTGAAAGAAAGTAATGATAAATTTTAAAATTAAATTTAGACTCTAAATTTACAATTCTAGAATATATGTATAAGGAAGATCGTAATCAACATAATTCGATGAAGTAATTTTATGAGATAAGTAATGTTGTAAAAGCAACAAAATACTAGTCGATCAGGAACAGACTATTAAGCGGGAAAAAAAAATAAAAACAAGAAAAAAAATATAGACGATTAATGAGAATTTAACGCTTAGAAAGAGATTAATGGGAGTTAGTTAAAAACTCTTTTAGCATAGGAGATATCACACAAGACAATTTTTTAGGGCAGACTTCCATTTTATAGCTATATGATGGTTAAACAGACACAGTAAACTCATCATAAATTAATATATGAGGGAAGATAAACCCTCACTACAAGAAAATATTCTTAAATAATGAGTATTTGTCACAACTTTATTGTCGTTTCAATGACACGGATGCAAAAAATATACTACCTCCGTCCCGCTCTAACTTTCCTACTTTCCTTTTCGGTTTGTCCCAACTTAACTTTCCAGCCCATAAATGACAAATTTCTCTCACAATCTCCACCTTCAAAATTTCCACCCTCAATCTCCACCTTTAAAAAAGTCAAAGATTCCACAAAATCTGTTTTTTTTTTAACCTCCGTGCCCGGTTAAAGTAGGAAACTTAAGCCAGACGGAGGGAGTATTTGTGACGATGAAAATGGTCTTAAATAGTTTTTTGCAACAACTAGTTGTCTCTAAAATTAGTCTTAAATGCTCTTAAATAATTTGCACAGAGATTTATGATAACAGTGGTGACAAACTTATTATTAGTGACGACAATTGTAATTTCAAAAAATACTATACAAAAGACCTTTTTTAATGTAGTGCCTCTTATTAATTAAGTATTCCCTCAGTCCCGCTTATTTTGCACACTTTCCGTTTTCGGCCGTCCCAGCTTATTTTGCAAATCTCTAAAATAGAAACTAATTCCCACAATCTTCAGCCTCAAAATCTCAACCCCCAATCTCTACCTTTAAAAAAGTCAAAGAAAAAGCAAAGTTTGTTTTTTCTTAACATGCGTACCCAGTCAAATGTACAAAATAAGTCGGGACGGAGGAAGTACGTGCTACAACCATATTAATGAAACTCACATTCAAATAAATACTTCAAGCAAGAGAAAGAGATGTAAGTCCAACCTTTAGAGGGAAATAGGCAATCATGTGTTGACTGATTAGATGGAAGAAGTGACGGAAATTGTGAGGTTCTTGCCCACTAGTTGCTTCGCACAAGTCACCAGCGAAGGGCTGCAGTCAACTAGCGAAAGCCTACCAAGATATCGTAGATAAGGGATCTCTACTAATTTGTAACAATTCTTAATGATGAGATCTGTAAGGTATGAGAAACAATTGCCTTGAATTGTCCACTGTATAAGATCAGTATCTTCGATTGAAAGACAGTAAAGTTTCAAGAAGCAATTATCTTCCACTTCCCACTTTTGGCCTCGGAAGACATAGCCTTGCAATTCCAGAACATTAAGATGTTCTAATTTGGCAATGCTGCTCATGTCTTTCCAGGAATATCCAAACCCACTCAATGTCAACTTCGAAAGATGGAATGTCCAAGGTATAGATTGAGGGGGTGGGATAAACAACTTACAACTCTGTATAGGATTCACAACAACACATTCGAGTGAATCAAGAGAACGGAGTTTTGTAATCTGATCAAAGATGGACAATGCCGGTTCAACGATATCAGGCGTCAATTCAATTTGAACTCTTAACCTAATAAGAGAAGAGGTACTTTCAAGCACCGCCTTGGTACAACTGTGTGGGCCCACATCTAAAAGTGTTTCGAGTTTTCCCAATACAACACCACTAGGTGGCTCCGGTAGGTTTCTTCCCGGGATTTCAAGATGCTCCAATTCTTGCAAGTACCATATCTCTACAGGTAGATATGACTCAACTAGGGTAAATTTGATGTTCACGTGTTGATGGACAATCAATGATTGAAGAGTTGAGATTTTGGATATGGAAGGGGGAAGGTTTCCATTGTAAGTGAGGGCAAGGTAACGTAATTGAACTAGCTTAAGTAATTCCATCGGGAACTCATAGAAGCGGACGGTAAGAGCATCAAGTACCTTGAGCAACCTTAAAGAAGAAACACATAATGGTACCTGATATTGGTGATATGCCCCAGTACATAGAAGAGAACCTGCATTTGAAAGTGACGCCACTGATTCGTAGACATCTTTGATAGCAAGCAAGACATTTTTATAGAAGGACAGACGACGTTGTCCCTCTATACTTTCTTTCAGACCATCAGCATATCTATTTAAAGTATGAAGAAACTTTTGATTCCTAGATTCTTTTTTACACAGATGCCAAAAGACAGAGTGGACGCTAAAAACTTTAACTCCAAAATACTCATTATTGAATGCCTCATAGCGCATTAAAACAACATTATGATAAATAAGATCACGGAGAAGCTCCGCAAAATAATATTTCAAAGCAGCAAATCCCTCGGCTCTCCACAAGTTGGTGAGTCGTGACTCGACGACTTCACAATTTTGAGGGAAAACAGCCATGTAAAGAAAACACGGTTTCAAGCGTAGAGGTAAGTAGTGATAGCTTGGAAGTAATACCTCTTTTAATTGATCATAAGCTTCCTCGAAAATCAAATTTTCTTTGTGTGCTGCTACCTTGTCCCAAAGATCTGACGTCTTGTCGACTTTGGACAAGATGTGAGCAACCGTGACGATTAACAAAGGAAGACCTTCGCAGTTCTCGGCAATCTTTTTGCCAGCTTTCTCTAGGTGAGGAGGGCACGCCTTATCAGCAAACACTTTCCCACGGAAAAGATCCCAACTCTCTTCTTCATTCATAAAACGCAGCTTGAAATGTCTGTCATAAAAATCCATATGCATTTGGATTCTGGATGTTAACAAGATCATAGAACTTCCTCTAGGTTTTTCATTAAGGAACTGTGTGAAGAACTCGGTGTTGATGATATTTATGTCCCATAAATCATCCAACACAAAAAGGAAGTTCTTGGCACGCAAACACTCAATTAAGTGACATTCTTCCATAACCGTTTCATGCAATTGAGCCGCAATGGCTCGCAGAAATCTTTTCCGCCATTGCCGAGGTTTTCGCCCAAAGGGAAAGAAGATGCGAAATTCGTACTTTTCAATAACTAATGGATCTTCTACAAGTTTCTTAGCAAGAAAAGTCTTGCCGACGCCTGCCATTCCAGAGATTAAGACCTGTCTCGAATAATCGGTTTGAACAATCCTATCTCTGATTTCGCCGAATATGTCAGTAAATCCGACCATTTCTGATGTGTTTTCACCAGAATAAGATGTTGACGAAACGACGTCGTCTTCTTCTTCTTCTTCGGAGTTGTTATTGAACTCTTTAGAGTACTCCTCCGCCGCCGTTCTGATAGTTTCCAGAAGGCAGTGAATAGTTTGGCGTAACTCCGGCAGATCCAGATCTACCAATGGTTGACCAGATTGTATCTGATTGCAGACATGAGATTCAATGGCGTCTTCTAATTTCCAAGCTGCATCTCTAATCTCTCTATCCAAAGCCATCGCCCTCTCACCCAATTCATTTCCCGCTACGCTCTCGTACAGATTTCTTTCTTCTTTTTGCTCAGTTTCTTCTAGAAACTCTAGTGAGGTTTGAAGCACGCGCAGGATTTCTTCAGTGGGGCCCATTAATTTAACACGGCGGGACCGATCTAGAAGACGCTGAATCGCGTTCTTAACAGAAATCACAGCAGAGTAACCAGCCATCTCTCCTCTCTCTCTCTCTTGATTTTCTCTCTCTCTCGATTTTCTCTCTCCCAAACAAATACTGATAACCAGAAAAACTTATTGGCCTTTGTGTCTTGTTTAAGAGTTGACAATCAGATTATTTAACAAATCTCATATAATTAATATAATCTTTTGTATAAGAAGACCATACTGCCCAATATTAGTTAGACTGTGTCTCCTGTGGTGTACAGAAAACTTTTACAGATAAATTATGGTCTGTAAAATTTTACAGAAGACCATATCAGACATATTAACAAGTTTGTAAGATTTTTACTGAAAATTTCTCCATATGAAGAGGGTGAGCCAATAATTGATGGTGAAGCTGGAGATCTTAAGGTTTGATCTATATCCATTGTGTTTGTGGTGCTGAATGTAGCCATGGATTGACCTCATTTAACTGGATCTTGTTTAGTCGTTCTTGATGTTATTGGTTGGTTTTTTTAGATATGTAGTTTCGTATTCGTACTGCAACTCATGACCGCTTCAAAAGAGAAGGCAATGACCTCCACACAACAGTCACTATTACTTTGGTAATTTCTTCTTAACAATCTTTCACTATTAGATTATTGTTTGTAGTGGTTGGTATATGGTTTGGTTGGCTATACATTTCTGTATATTTCCTCTATGCCTGTTAAACGACGTTTTCTTAGTTCATTCGGGACTAGGGAGTATTAATTTTATAGATTATGAAAGAAATAACTTGCTGTAAAAATGAATAGTGTTTGAAAAATAATTTCTAATTCATCACAATTTAAACAATATAAAGTTGTGTTTAGATGGAAGTGAACGAATCTCCGTGTTGACTAAACTAACTTTTAGAAATTGGGTGAGTAAAGAAGATGCATTCAAATTTGTAGAGTATAAAAAAAAACAAACAAAAAGAGAAGACAAAATGGAAAAGAACAAAAGAATAGAGAAAGCACAAATAGAAATAGTAGAGGCTTGGGAGAACATTCCATTTGCGCAAGCAATAAGGGGTTGCATGTTACTAACTCAATCTATTTTTAGAAAATATATTCTATTCCCGTCACTCGTAATGCGAAAAATATGGGACTTATATTGCTATTGCAATTTCCTGAATGATCTGTTGATTTTTAGTAATGGAATAGAGATGCCCATCTTAAATGTACCTATAACGACGTTTCGTTGTTCGAAACAGAATTTCCGAAAAATTAATTGACAGACGGTATTCAGATGAAAATATTATTTCCTTTATGTCTAAAACCTTGGCACCAATTGAAATTACGATTCTATCAGAAAGATCTAGTGAAACAATTTATAGTCAAAGTCATGCAACTTGTATGGTTTAAAGTTCAAATTACTAGAATATAAGACCCTTAAAAAATTATAGTATACTTTTTATGATTTTTAAAATCGTTTTCATAACCTAGTAATTAAAGCGGTAAATGAAAGATCCTTATGACGAAGGAGAAGACCTATTTGAAATGTTAAAGTAAACTTAATGGAGTTGATAGACTAAAAGTCTTTCAACATATGCAATGACAACATTCGCCGCTACTCAATAATACAAGTTGATGCAAGCAATGATGTCATGTACAGATAATTATTATGTTTTACTATTCCTTGCTTTTTTCTATTTAAAGGGACGTGTGACCTCGTGTTCTACACATTAGAACACTCTCGCTCTCTCTCTCACTTTCTTCTTTAAGCTTTCTTCCCGTTGAAATTATAACATTTCTTTTCAAGTTATAACTTGTCATCATAAATTGAAGGGCATAATTTTTCACCTATCATGAAGGGAGGATGGATATCGGAAGATTCTTCTTGAGATAAACGACTCCAAAACATATTACAAGCTCTAAATGCTCACAAGTGCCTTCAACAAATATTCGCAATATATCTGAAAATAGATGAGCAGGTAAAGTACATTTAAAATTTGTATTTGAATCGAGAGATTTGAAAGAATTGAAATACATGGATTTAGGACAATGGATATCAAATTCACTAAAATCCTTCCAAAAATAGCTCAATAAAAATCTCCAATTCATCACAATTCAAACTAACATAAGATTATATTTAGATGAAAGTATTTATGAATTTAAAATTTATAGTTAAATTCCTTCAACTTACTTGATTAAAAATTCAAATCACTAGATTTGAAAACCCTTAAAAATTATAGTATGTTCTTTATGAATTTTAAATCATTTTCATAACCTGAAAATAAAAAATTCATCACCAACTGATGTGTCAAGATCTCATCGAATATAGCTAATTATATTATCCTTAATTTGGAGATAAGATCTTTACACGTCAGTGGTGGACATATTAACGTGTGTCCACCGTGAATAGGGAAATGTTCCCGATATATATATATATATATATATATATATATATATATATATGTTTTGCCTTTTTTCTAGAAAATTAAAATGGAAATTGTGAGATATAAGCTCAAATTATCCTGTAAACTTCTTAATATGGTTAAGAATCAGTTGAAGGGTAATTCAACTAATAAGATTGACAACAGAGGGCACAAGAGTCAATTCAAATTTAGGTTTAAAATAAGGAGGCAAAGGTTGGGTTTGTTCGGCTGATAACTGGCTGAATTGTTTACAGAATTCAAATCAAGATGGGCCGAGTTTTTTGTATCTGTTCGGTCAGTTAACCGTTTGCATGGGCGGAAACTTCCTGTAACCGTTTTGGAAGAGCTGGACTGTTGTGGAGAGCTGTGATTAGTCAAGATAGGCGGTTAGCTTGTATATAAGAAGAGCTGGACTGTTGTGGAGAGCTGTGATTAGTCAAGATAGGCGGTTAGCTTGTATATAAGAGATTAACCGTGCGTCAAAGGGAGGGATCATTTTGTATTTGACAAAGAGAGGAAAGAAAAGAGAGTTGTGATCTAAAGAGAAAAGGAGTGTGTTGTATTATTCTTCTTCTTGAGTAAATTTTTTGAGAGATACAGCTTGTATTCTGGTTTTCCTTGAAATCAATAAAGAGGTGTGATCTTTGAGGCCGTGGATGTAGGATCTTGAAATCAATAAAGAGGTGTGATCTTTGAGGCCGTGGATGTAGGATTCACTAAGAATCTGAACCACGTAAATAGATTGTTTCATTTTATTCTCATGCATGTCGTTTTCCTTGTGATTTGATTGTCAAACAAGTGGTAGTTATAGTGTTTGTAGAATTGCTTGAGTTACAAATTGGTGATCATATCTTGGTGATAAGTCCAACTGAAATAATCAGACAATTCATTAAATTCAATCATAATGAATTTTCACATAAAAGGATTGTAAATCAATTTATTTGTACATCGATTTCTAATCCCTCAATCAAAACCCAACCTAATCCTCAAATCCTTCGGTCCAAAACCCGTAGAATTGAACACCAACTCCATTTCCTCATATTATCTGTCAAGAGTTTTTGCAAGTAAAATTTGAATTCCTCAAATAGAAGCAGAAATAAAAAAAAGTGAAGGCAAATTGAAGCATTATCTTCTTCAAAGACACTTCAGAACATCATCAGCAAACCTATGTTCTACCTAGAAATCATATACTGCCGATGCCCATCCTATACGAACGAAAACGAACTAAAATCCACGCCATGGAAGCGCGACAGTACATCTCAATCAACCGAAGCCAGTTTCTCTTCATCAACTTCGAAAGCCTTCCTTGCTTGCTTGAGTTCTTCATTCATCGATAACAACTCTGTGCATCGGTTTAGTTTTGGCAAATCCTACAAAATCATACGTGTATGTAAAAATTCAAAAGCATTTGAGAAATAACTGTTCGTTTTCAAGATTGTACACTCATGGCTCCATTTGAATATTTATACTTCTATTCATCCTGAGATGGTATTATTGTATAATCCAGATAATTTGAGGTGCCCCAGTAGTTCTAAAAAGGGGACCGTGGGTCAAACAGTTCAATTAATTGTTGACCCGGTTCAGTTCCAAACTGAAACTGTAAACTATATATATGGTTCAGTTCCAGCTTGTATGTTTGCAGAAACTGTACATTGGCTAACGCAACCGCCAGATATATTTCTTTTCTTAATCACATGACCTGAGAAGTGAACGGTACAGATTTTTCAAGGTTCGATGGCTCAGATTTCACGATTGTTGGACAATAACTAGAGGTTCAAACCGAAAGCCAGTTCTAACAGTAAATTGTTCTTATTTGAAATCAAATATTAATAAAAGTAAAAAACTTCTCTAACTGCCAGTTGGAACCGTAAGCGCCGGTTTGAAACCACAACCGAACCTAGGACGGTTTACTGAACAAGTTCCAACTGTTTGGGCACCTCTACAGATGAATCCATTTGTATTAGAAAATTAAGTCTCCAGGCAAGGCATTTACCTTTCGGATTAGAAAGAGGAAATCCTCTGTCAAAAGCTTCCCTCTTTTGGTAGCAACTTCTTGAGCTTTGTGGACCTGTGGAAGAATAAGAATCATCGTCATGTTCAGCTTTCACCCAATAAGAGTATAGGAATAACGGAGGATGCATTGCATAGGAACAAAATCCAAAAAGGAGAAACGAATACTTTAACATATTAAAGAACAGCAGGAATAGTTTAGAAATGAAAGGACTTGCCATGTCTGTTACATACTCCACAACAATATCCTCGACAAGCGCAACCGTCTCAGGAAGTGGCTGCAGTGAGAAAATACGCAAAGACATTACAAGATTAGATGAAAGTTATGAAAACGTCACATCCATGAATTTGCAGACTAAATTTACAAGAATATCACAATAGAGAAATGCAAATTTATATGTAATGTTCTAGCTACCAGATAAACTTTGTTTGATTGCACTACATATTATGAGCACTTTGATCGAGTTCGTCCCGTCTCTAGCGTAGTGTATTTGCAATCGAACTTCTTAGTCACGAAAAATAAGTACAAGTAACGTGAATGTGCTCATTCTTTCCCACATTATAATTTCTTAATAATTGTCAATCAACTACATCAGACACTTGTCAATCTATTATAATTTCTTAACAATTGTCAATATAATCTGAATCTGATCATTCTTCCCCACATTACTTGCCACTATTTTCACAAATCTTTGCTCTTTGTGACGGGTGATATGGAATTTACAAGCGGGCTAATAAGAAAAAATTGATAAACAGAGCAGAAGATTTCGCATCGATAAATAGAATCTCTCAAACGACATTGAAAAGCAAACAAGGTACAAAAAACTCAAGATAAAATAACGTACATTAGGATCATCGCCGAAGCCATACATCATGTGCTGCACTGTTACCTCCATATAAACAATAACTGCATTAATATATAGAACTCAAAATTACGACAAATGAGAGGGAAACACTCACAATCCTTTTGAAACATTCCACGTTTACGCTTGGTGGATTCTGAAGATTGTGATGCACCCGGTCTCACTTTCGACGAAGCCCCTGCTGTTGTGTTACTCATCCTCTAGATCTGTTAGCTCCTCCCTTCAGTTCGTTTTTGTAACAAAAATATATTATTACTTTGAACCAAGGACGAAAACTTTAGTTTTTACGGAAAATTTACTAAAATTACCGAAATTTCCACGAAATTACAACAAATTATACAGACAGCCGAAATCGAATTCCCGAAATAAGCTGAAATATCCTCGAAATCCTGACAGAAAAATCTATTACATCTCAGTTTTGTTTTGGAGTCGCCCAGAAACGGCGCCGAAATTTCCGCATATTTCATCCCTACTTCGAATTCACAGTTCAAATTATGGAAAACACCATCACATTGAACTCTACGGAGGCAGCTAAAGTGAAATAATGCAAGCACAACAGATACATAAGCATCAATTTAACCCTGACTCCAAACATTAAAAAAGAAAATAGAGAAACACAAAAGCTAGGGTTCGCGAAGAGGAGAATTTTTTTTGACACCAAGAACTTTCCCAGATATTTCCTGTGTGTGCACTGACTCCATTTTTTCTCACATTATGCTCATCCTTACACTACTTCTATCTCTATATAATTTCACACACCTCAATCCATATTATAATCGAAAAATCTCGATCAATTCATTCCCAAATCCCTTAAACAAAGCACCAAAACTGAAAGGAAGAAATATATACATACATAAGTTGAGAGCCTCAGATTTGCAGAAGAGAAGAAGATGATGGGCGGGAGAAGAGGACCTGTTGGCGTTAATATGTGCCGCTGTTGAACCACGGATTGGCAATCGCCTGTCTTTCGAAAGATAGGAAAGCTGGAGAGGAACAGTAAAATAGCAGCGGGCTTGATTAATAGGGTCCGTTTGCTTAAGACTTGGCTCAGTAAATTTAGAGGATTGAATCCCAATAAAGCACACTCATTAACTATTTCAGTCAAGTTTGACCCAGCACTCCTCAGTATTAAGTAAACAGACCCTAGTGGGTGTACCAAACACCAGTTAAGCATTAACATCGCAGTTGACCGGGTAGGATGTTAAAAAAAATAGATTTTGTGAAAAAAAAAAAATTAAAGGTGGAGATTAAATGTCAATATTTAAGGGTGGAGATTGTTGCCTTTAATTATCATTTATGGGTGTGACAAGTTAAGTGGGACGGATCGAAATGAAAAGTACAACAAGTTAACAGGGACGGAGGGAGTAGTTTTTTATTTCATGCCGTTTTCATTTAAATTGTCGAAACATTTTATTTCGGTCATAAAAATGGATGTTTTAAAAGTCATTTTATTTCAGACAATTTCTCAATCTTTCCGGTACAAAACGGTCGAAACAGGTCAAAATGACCGAAATTTCCGAGATGCCGAAATGGCCGGAATTTTTTAAAATATTTATATTAAAAAGAAAGGTTCAAAATATTATAATAGACTACACATAAGTACTCTTTCTAGTAATTTTGTTCAATTTTCTTTATTTTTGAATTTTTTGTACTCTTTCACTAACCCAAAATTCTCAAACCAAACAAATTAACTATAATTTTACAGCGTATTTACAAGATATTAAGTTCTAACAATATCTATACTATATAATATAACAAAATCCGCCTAATTTAGAAATCAATACAATTTCCCGCCTAAATCAAACTTTCTAATACTGGAAAACCTCTATTTCAGCCTCCATTCGCACATGCATGACCAAAAGCACATTTATTATTCAATATATTCCTAATTGGAGCATCAGCCAATTTTTTGGTTACATTAGCACAAATTGATTAATGATATATGGAAAATTGGTTACATTAGCACAAATTGATTAATGATATATGGAAAACATTGGACTGCCTAAATTGAACAATCTTTTTTGTATGGTAAATAATTGAAATTAGGCAGATTGCGTTATTTATGTAATTTAAAACGTAACTACATAATTAATCATCACATATGGGCAATAATGTTGAACAAATCAGTAATTATTCTGCCATATTTAAAAATCCATTCAGATGGCGTTACAACCGTAGAGAATATCATGCAATCCCGGTGGAAGAATATTTTTGAATGATTCATCAATATTACCTAATATAATTCCATATTATCTACACCTAAAGCTATTATGAAATACTACCTCCGTCCCAACTTAACCTGCCTACTTGCCATTTTAGTTTGTCCCACCTTAACCCGCCAGCTCCATAAATGACAAAATTTTCTCACAATCTCCACCCTCAAAATATTCATTCGCAATCTCCACCTTTAAAAAAGTTAAAAAATTTCACAAAATCTATTTTTTCTTAACCTCCGTGCTTGGTCAACCTAGGCAGGTTAAGCCGGGACGGAGGAGTACTAAATATTTCCGAAATAATATTCAACGACCATATCCCTTTTTATGCATGATTATTGATTTATGAGTATTAGTTATAGGAAGTATTATGTACTATGGATATGCCCTAATACATGGGCAGATCACTGGACATAATTTCAATCTATATTCAGCCAATTAATTAACGTTTTAGGATGAAAGAGAAGAATTGAGAATTAAATAATTTGACAAATATACCCTCAACTGATATCTGTTTTAAGTGATAAAGATTTGACCAAATATGTGATAGATTAAAAAGTAGAGAAATTTTAGAATTGAGCCCAGGGAGAAAATTAGTAGAATTTGTAAAATATATCTAAAATATCAATTAATTAGAAAGATAATAACTATCTGGAGAATCAATTAATATGGAATGGAAGGAGTATTGGTTAACGGATAGTGAACAATCATATCCCCCTTAAAATGGGTGACTAGAAATCTAAATTGTGATTATACATATAGGCCACTGATTTAGCATTTTCCATTTTTTGAACTCAATCTATACTAAATTTTGGATACCTGATTTAATGATGTGACTAGCGAAGACTATTGCTGTTGTTCATGCGTGACTTCAGCTTTAAATATTATTTCGGTCAGTATGCGTCAAATGTTAATTACTTTTCCTATGAATTCACCCTATTTATGCACTAATCCAGTAATATTCAGAGAAAAAAAAAAAAATCAATTCACATACGTATTTAGTTAATTAGATTTCTATAAATACCGGTATAATCAGGTTAAACATCATCACATATCTCTAACGTAGTTCTGCTTTTCGCCTTTTATGCCCCCTATGTATTCTTTGGCGAGGGATGTTAACCTGTCAAAAGTCCTGTGGTCGATGAAGGTAAGGTTAGTCTATACGTACACTTGTCCAGCATATGGTCAACATAACAGGATTGTGAACACGATCATGCTTCCACAATGAAGAGGTTTTTCTTCTATTTTTAATATGAAAATAAAATATCCTATAAAATATATTTCGTACATAATCCTGATTGATTCTTACATGATGAAGGACGGACAAACCACGCTACAATACGAGCCAACCAGAGAGAAATTTACGCTAAGCGACTATTTGAAGGTTGTTTGTACGCGCTGAAGAATTTTGTTGTCACGGACAACAATATGCGTTACAAGAAGACATTCAACAAATTCAAGATACTCTTTATAAGTCAAACCCGACGTATAGAACTATTTGATGAGTCATTTCCATCGATCCTTTATGACTTTGTGCCAGTAGATAAGCTACTGAATTTGGATGATTTGGATGAAAATAAGCTGATAGGTATGGATTACGTTGTTACACTAAATTACAAGTAGTTCAATTTCGTTATATGGTTCAGAATTTTCGTGGCAATCAATTGTTATTTTCAATTATATATTACCTCAGATAAAATTTTGACAAATTTTCAGACATTACTGTGAGGGTATATCGATTATACCACCGCAGTACAAGGATATTAGAGGCGATGTTACAAGGATGATGGTCATAGTGTTGGAAGACGCTGAGTACGTATATTTGATGATATTATTAAGTTTGCATTTTTGGTATTGGCTAATTAATTGGGGTTAGGCTCTGTTTCGACTTTACTAAAGCTGAAAGCAATTTTATTCTTAATACATGCATATGAACCATATTTTCAATATTATCTTGCTTTTTTTTATTTTAATAGGAACAATACTATATCCTGCTTGTAGACGAAATGATGTTGGTTGTTGAAGGTGGCAGCCTAGATTTACTGGTTGCTATATTATGATTCTTCAGGGCTAAGCAGTTCAGTGGTGAGTTATAAGTTATTATTTTTTTTTTTTTTTTATCAATTAGTCTATATCCGTATTTTTTATTAAGTCTTATATCAAACTACATCTTATTTGTCGATGAAATATTAGGTCAGGTTATTATTTCAAATATGTTTCATGCATCTAGGATGATATATATTTGGGGTCATTAAGGAAGAAGTGAGAGAATTCCATAAGAGGTATACTTACCCATCAAACGTTATTTTATATTATCAAATTATTCAACTTATAACGAGTTTTTGCTCTAATTTTCTTTATTTAATTTCCTTATCCAAAAAAGTTTAAGGCTAAGTCCTCCATCATTACATCAATTAGTACAATATCATTAGCGTCTGGTGTTACTAAAGATGATGAATTGGCTAAAGGTAAGGTTCAAACATTGAGTGTTCGTCAGCTTAGTGAGAGGTAATACCTATAGATCATAATATTAATTATATGAAGATTCCGAGTTACATTGTGGTGTAACTTGCCTTCAATATAGTCTTTCGTCGAATCTATACCATATTACAAAGCATTATGTAGTCTGTCTTCTTTAGTTAATTGCGACAATTAGTTGTGTGTATTACTTATCAACATGGAAAAAGTAGGCCGAATGATATAAACTACTGTGTCATTCTTTGAAGTGTTATATAGCAGTAAATAGATTACAAATTATGTATCTAACGCAAAAATGTTTATGTTACCTGCTAATCTATTGGCTATTAAGCACATCTTATAATTAGTATCTGCGACTTAGAGGGTTGTTTGGCTAAACTTATTTTAAACATATTATAAGCTCCAACATCTTATAAGTTGTTTCAAGAGCTTATAAGATGTAATTTGTAAGGAGCTTATAAGTTAACAAAGTGTTTGGATAAAAGAGCTTATAAGCTTGCAATTGAATATAGTGATTTAGCTATAAATTTTGGATCTAATTTAAAGTTAATATTAAACACACATTTTGATTAGTGTGTGGTGTCTGAAGTGTGTGTAAGTGTGTGAATTGTGTGTGAAATTTGAGTGTAATAATTAAGATCTTAAAAAATAAGATGGGGTATAGCAACTTATTTTTTATAGATCTTATAAGCCCTTAGAGTTTATTTTTTTGTCTTATAAGCTCTTAAACATCTTTTTTTCCCAACCACTTTGCAAGAGCTTATAAGCTCCTAAACATCTTATAAGATGTTTTTAGGAGTTTATAAGCTCAGCCAAACACCCTCTTAATCTTATTACTGAATAAAACGTCACAATTGTAATGGTTTGTTTTATTTTATATAATTGGTGCAACTTGGTTCATATTGGGTGTAGCCTCAATTGTTGACATTGAGGATAGCAAGTGGTGTTACCTGTCATGTAATAAGTATTTGCGGAAGATTAGAAGTATAGATGGTAAGTTTAGAAATGTATAATTTTTTTATCTTTTTTTTTTCTATAAGAGTTCACCATAGACATACACGAATTATTTTTCTTTCTCTTTTTGTGGACTCTAATATTTATATATTTTTCATATTTTATACATCTCTTATTTTTTTTAATCAATTGATCAATCAGTTACTTTTACATAAATCGACAAATATTTATTATATTTATGTATTAAAACATGGTCGAATAAAACTTATACATATACTCTCATATTACTAAACGTATTAACAACCGTGCATCGCACGGGTGATTTACTAGTTTTAAAGTATATTTAAACATATAATCATATATATATATATATATTCTCCAAATGAGATACCGAAATTTTTCGATATCAAAATACCTCGTTCTAATAATAAATCCAAAACGATATTAATAACTTTGGTTAATATGGGTCTTATCTGACCTATCAAACAGGTCCTAAGTAGATGGGATAAAAGGCCCGAAATGCTCGGCCCAAAAAACTCTGGGGTTGATTAGTAGCCCATTTATATCAGGCCCATTTAGGGCTAGCCCACATTACCCACACTTTTCCTTGTCTTTTTTTTTTTTTTTGTGTAGTATTAAAATTTAATTACTAGAAGATTTTAATATCAGTATTTAAATTTAGGATTTCAATATTATACAAGATTTTGAGCTTAAGTTTGATGATGTTAGGAACCGAAAATATTATTTTGTACATGCATCACATAATGGTGTAAGTATTATAAAATATTAGAATCGAAATTGAATTAGAACTTATAAATATCAATACCAATTCTTCCTAAAATTCGTGACAGTTCAATACAATATTTATAATATAGCGGATCTAGTGGGATAGTTTAATTCCATATACAAGGTTATTTGGATATTTTTAGTTTTTTATATCAATGTTAGAAATAAAATAAATATTCAGGATACTTATTAAATTGAAACAGAAATAAAAATTAATGCGGCATAATTCTACTAATGAATATTTCAAGTAAAGTCGTTGAAAAGTAGTGATATAGGAAGGTTATGTATATAAAATATCCGGTATGGTTTTCTGAGTTTTTAATTTTCATAGCAAGATATCTATTTTATATATTCAAATTATAATTTATATTAAATTATTAGTTAGAGGACAATTATGTGTATAAATTACAATCTTTTTATATAGTTTTTTTTAATCACGATATTCAGATTGTGACGATTCAAATCAATTTTGTGCAATTTGGTACTTATTTTTTGTATGAATATCTACCGAATATCTATCTGTGCCAATATTTTTTCGGTTCGGGAAAGCGAATAGTAATTTTTTTTTATTTGATTGGCTTCCTATTCTATTTTTGCCATAATTTAATAAATTTCGAGATCTATATACATCCCTAGGATTTAGTATCATTGCGTAGATATCCTAGTTGCTTTGTAACCCTAATGAGAAAATATGAGTATAGATCCTTTACATTTATGACTTATAGATATAGAGATAAAATGCATATGATCGAAGAATGAGTCTTGTATGTGGCGATCACACGGTACAACGGAGTGTGGTTAAATGAACATTTACAGATAAAAGTAATATTTTTATCCAAATAATTAATACTCTTAAAATGCTTTTTTTTTTTTTTTTATCTAAAAGAATGCTACTTTTCTTCTTCTCCGTCCGGAAAAATAAAATAAAATAATTTTACACTATGTGACGGTCACACACAAATTTTTACGCGAGGATGAAAATGCAATTTCAGTTTTGGAATCTAGGCGTTGGTTACGAGAATACACTTATTATGATTGAATTAATGGCTTTGAATTAAATATTTTAGACCCATAATTTGAATCATTTTATCATAAAAAGTAAGTTACAAACGGGTCCATCTAGTAATGGTGTTTGACACATATTATTAGTCTTAATAGCAAAATGCTCCGAATCCAAATCAATTATTCGATTTCCGTCCCAAACTCGAGAATTTCCATCCCAATTATGACAACGGGACAGAATGGGTTTGAGTCCCCTGCTACGTTCACATTTTCTAAATGACATATATAAATTCATTATATTTATATTAAATATGTATATAAAAAATATTATTATTTGAAAAATATATCTAATTTAATAATATTGAAAACAAAATTAGAGTATGATTAAATATAACACATAAAACTTATGTAAATATACATAATAGTTAGTTAAAATATAAAAAAAAAATAGAATATTGTTTTAAGTGAAATTAATTCGACTGGGATATGCGACTCCTCCCCGGCCCTGGTTGACTCTCGATTGTCCCCGCCCTAATCATACCCCGGTTCTTCCTGGGGCAGGAATGGGGATGCCAAGACTCGCCTCGACCCACCTCGACCGACCCCATTGCAACTCCTATGTCAGAAGGAAACCGGTGAGTCTTGTGTGACAATATGGTGTGCCCGGGCACATTTTTCGAAAAAAAAAAAAAAATTTTATAGATAAAAGTGATACTTATACCTAAAATATAATACTTCCACGGTTGTTTGATTGTCGTGTTTTTTGTCAATAAAAAGGACATCTAATCTAATACTATTAGAACTGAAACACTCACTCCCTCCCATAAAAAATAAATCATGTTTGACAGCTTAAAAAATGCACAATTTTTAATTTTTGGCCAATTTGATCGACGTACAACTTTTTAAAAATCATTGATTTCCACTAACGCTACTTATTCTATTTTCCATTTGACATATTCAATTATATATAAGTAATTCGTGAAATAAGAAAATTATAATTTTTACTTGAACTAATAAAACGAAATATTGACATTTTAAAAAATGATTCTTAATTTAATTTTTTATTTTATTTTATTAAAATATACTCCCTACGTCCCGCTTTAATTTGTCTACTATTCTTTTCGGTTTGTCTCAATATAATTTGTCAGCATATAAATGACAAATTTCTCTCACAATCTCCATCCTCAAAATCTCCACATTCAATCTCCATCTTTATAAAAGTAAAAAATTCCACAAAATCTGTATTTCATTAACTTCCGTGCCCGATCAAAGTAGACACGTTGAACCGGATCAGGAGAGTAATTTTCTTTCTTTAAAACAGAGGATGTATAAATAAATAAAAGAAAAAATCAGAAACTTGGGGTTGATACTAGCCCAGGCCCAGATGCAATGCATGTATTTAACTACTTATGGCATCTCTTTATTGCTGAACTCAAAGTCAATACATAAATGCCACTTCTACAATGGGCCTAAAAATTAATTTGTGGTGTGGAATGGGGAATTGGAGATCCAAAATTTAACGGCAAATCTCATGTGCACTAGTTGTACGATGTAATTCGAATAGGATATCATAATTTATGCGTGACGGTGTAATTCGAGTAGGATATCATAATTTATGCGTGAAAGTATTATAATGGGAACTAGATATTACAATACCTATTTCAGAGCATGTAATATCTTTAAGTATAAATCGTGATATATTTTCAGCATGATACCTTTACACATCTCATGTAATACATTTAGACATAATTAGTAATACATTTTAATTCATGACTCAAATTATACGGATCTAAGATTCATATCACAACTATACGATAGACCTTCCCAAAAGGAAATTAGTGGTCATAAATAAATAAGCAAATATTTAGGAAACTATTATAATATAGTGTAGAATCTAGATGGTTTGGGGGCCTAGTTTTTATATCTTTGCACTTTTTAAGCCTATGGATCTACTAGTATGGGCATTGACGGAAATTCTTACCCGACAATGCCTGCATTTTATTGTATGTATGATATATAAATCGAATTTTTTTTTTTTATATTTTTTCGTCCATGTAACATATATTCGGTGAAGTGCAGATACTATATCTAAATAAGAACTTCTTGCGATCGATTAGATATCTCTTCCTCAAAACGGGAATACTTCTAAAAAGTTACCCCCTCCGGTAAAAAGAGAAAAAGGAAAAAGAGTCACTTTACATTTTTTATGAAAAAGTAAGAATCGCATAATCTCTCTTTCAACCCAAATATCTACTTTTTCTTAATAGAGTCGCTTAAATTAATTTGAGAATTCTTGATTTTTTTTTAATTTTTTTTAGAAAGAATATTATTGATTAAAGTAATGCAAAAATATGATTTTTTTTCAGATAGGGATAATATTGAAAAATTATTGTTGTTTTTATTGCTAAAGTGTTCTAATTTTTTTAACAAACTTATATTCTTATTTTGGAGCGGAGGGAGTATTGTTTATTATCCATTTTTAATTTATTCTTTTTCTCTTCTTGAATTTGCTTTTATGAGATTTCCTTGCCTTGATATTGCGTCCACGTCTTGTGCGATCATCCTAAATTTTCTAGAATAATTTGCAAGTAGTCACAGTATGAAAGGATAATTATCACTTGATGAACACAAAATAATAATTTTCAGTCAGTCGTCATATGTCTAGAGTTGCAAACAACGTGATTTTCTTCCTCGCAAATTCTTCTTTTAATTTATAAGTTTAAATAAATGTTTAGCCTTAAAAAATAGATCGTCATAGACCATTAAACTGCACATTTTAATTTTATATTAGTTTACATAACCACCAATTTCGTTAATTGTTAATTAGTGCCGACAGATTTAAATAAAATAATGAAACTTTTTGTAGGGTCTCAATTGTCAATTCATGTAATCACTAATCCTACCATCATGTCCGAACATATGTCGACCGAATATAAAATAGATATTTTATACATAAACTGCACGGATTTTAAATCTATACAAATTGAATCACGGGCAGATCCGTTAAGTTATGAGCAAATTTTAATAAAAATGTATTAATGTTTATACTTAAAGATATTACTCTGAAGAAATATATTATCTTTTCAGCATGATACGTCTCTTCATAATAAGTAATGTATTTCAACGTAAACATTAATACATTTTCGGAATGATTAATTTCTTCAGAATCATAATACCTTTCAGTATAAACAGTGATACATTTTTACAAAAAAAATTACGCAACCCGTTAATTTGTCTATAACCCAAATTGCACAAATTTAAAATACGTACACCTGATATACATGAAAATTTGCACTCTGTGATGTATTTGATAGATCAGTGCACATGAAATATATTTTATCATTTTCTTATGTCTAATTGGATTAAATGCCAATTTATATATGATTCATAGGTTGGCAAATTATATCTTATGTTTAATTTATTTTTTTCACTTTTCGAATATTAAAGTTTAATATTTGAGTTGATGAAATATTAAACGAATTCACATGTGAGTTGTCCTACATTGGCAAGTAAGACGTATAAAGATCACTTTATATGTATAGTGAACTACTTTTTATATCATAGATATGGTTTTAGGATGGAAGTGTCACATTTTATAAACATAATGTGCCACTTTTCATATCATCAATCAATTTTCGGACTTTTCATATCATCAATTGACTTTAGGATTTAAGCTCACTACGCCGTTAAGATCTCGTTTTATGATGTAAACTCACTAGGCAAAGACCTCATTTTTAGGGTGTAAAATCACTAGGCCAAGACCTCATTTTATGATGTAAATTCACTAAGATCAATGTCTCGTTTTAGGATGTAAGATCATCAGGTTTCTAAGGTATCTCCTTGGAAGCTCATTACGTAGTCAAGGTCCCTCCTTAAGAGCTCACTAGCTAGCTAAGATCGGTCTCTCCTTCTCCTATCACTATTTTAGGATGAAAGTTGACTGAATGGTTAAGGTCTTCCACATGAATCGTACCAAACCCCTCAAAATTTAACACGAGCCAAATATATTTGTATTTCCCCACTTTTTGCATATGTAACATTATAGGCCCAAAATAGAAAATCAAAATAAGTAAATTAAATCTTAATTCTATATAAGTCACTAAACCTCTAATTATATTTAAAAATAGAAAAAAAATAAAGACCACTCAAATTAGTAGTTAATTAGCCAATATAGTAGGTAATATGTTCCACGTGCTTTGGTAGTGAAGGGACCCATTTTAATATATTAATTTGTTATCTTGTGGGAACTAATATTAGTTTAAATATAGAAAGAAAAAAAAATCGGTAATTGTAAAAAATATTTATAATGATGAAGTTAGATCACATGTATTTGTAGAGTCAAAATCATAATAAAATACATAATGTAAAACTATAATTTATTTTTTCTGCGCGTGGACAATATGACTTTCATTATAAAAAGAGCATAATTTCAATGATTGTTGAAGATATTGATTGACTAGATGCGATTCTAAAGCAAATTGAAGAAGTACAATTCTAAAATTAATATCTATTTATCAAATAAGAGTTGACAAGAAGAGAAACATAAAAAAGTTGTTAAAAAGAAGATGATAACAACAAACGATGATGATAATAATGATGATCTATATATAACAACAATGTTGATGATGATGATATTATTAATAATAATTGCACATTTATATTATATGCATACAAATATTGTATGAAACATAATTTTACATAAACTCAATGAAATGAAATCTCATCTTTTATACTTTATGCTATCCTGCAAAAAGTAATCAAGAAATGAAAGAAGAATTTATGAAATAATATTATTTGATATAAAAAATAAAAAATTACAATCAAGAAATAAAAGAAGAATTTATGAAATAATAATATTTGATATAAAAAAATAAAAAATTACAATGGATAAATACCTATGAAGTTCGTAAAAGAATAAACTTTGAGAATTCAGAGGTACAAATGAGTGAAATTACGGGAAAGAAAGAAGTTGGGTTAATGTAATAAGTATTTATTCTAAAAATAATTTACAGAGTATTAATTAGAGCTAGTTAAATATTACAAAATAAAATCAGCTAAAATTGGAAAAAAAAACTAAAATCATGAGTATTATAATAACTTAGATTTTGATTTTTTCTCAAAGATCAATAAAATTTGATTTATTTAGCGTATGTCACAGATTTAAGTGGTTTCCTTTTTAGTATATAATAAAATGAATATTACTCCCTTCGTTCCAAAATAAATGATGTTTTAACTTCTTAATCATTTTTCAAAATAGTTGATGTTTTACGTTTTTTTTTTCCATTTCTCTCTATTTTGCTCCTATGTAAATCCAAAAACATCTTTGACTTTTCAACCTCCCACTCACATTTGATTTCATTAAATCAGGGGCTATATTTGGTAATATATTTGTTTCTTAATTATTCTGTTTTTTTCTAAAACATCATCTATTTTCAAACGAAGAGAGTAGTACATAAGGGAATGAATAAGGGATTTTGATGTAATATTTAAAAAGAAAAAAAAAATATATAATTAAAAACTATAAAGCAAACATAATTTAGGTCTTTAATATTGTAAAAAAATGATGAAATCACTTATTAATATAAACAAACAAGTCCAATTTTGTCCCTAACGACACGTATAATCAACATCATAGGATGTATATCCAAAAACAAAATGACTTAAAATCAAACGATATTACTTTTTAATTCATTATTATATACAATAATTATATATTTATACAAATTTAAGATTCTTTTTAAAAATTATAATACGTGTAGTATTTAGGTACCACATTAATTCTTAAATACTCCTTACCGGTAATTTTTTTTTGTCAATTTATGATCTATGAGGCTATGATCCGAAAGTAATTATTTTTACAAATATATAAAATATGTATCATAAGATGCAATATTTGAATATCATAACAAAATTTCTCTGAAATTTGGTAGATTAAAGAAGAGAAAATACACAGTCGAGAACATTGTAGTTCGATAATATCACTCCTGATCTTGTAATTTTAAGAACTCTAGAGTTTTAGACGCTCTAATTCCCCAATGTATTGAAAAAGAAGAGACTAAAACATAAATAAAAAAATTTATTTTCATGCATGTTATGACGTGGCAATTACTTTTACATATATATCAATTCAATCAATGAAAATATTGTAAATTACATAAATAGTTGAAAAAATAAACTAATTTTCATAACTACAACCAAACCGCTTATAAATGCAAAATTTAAGCGACCAATTTTTTTATTCCTATTCGATTTTGCTTATAAGAATTATATTAAGGTAAATTACCAAAAAAATCACGAATTTTCAATTACAAAGTGACTTTTAAAACTTATCAATGTTGATCATTAATTTTATTTTTTTCAACTATAACATCGCCTAATTTTTCTACATATGATTGTGTCGTCATCAGTATCACCATCGTTAAATACGCTTGAACAAGGGTAAATGAAAATGAAAATGACATAATAACTTCAATCCTCAATTAACAGCAATGAAAATGACGGATTGTGAAATTGATCGAGAGTAAATGAAGGTCTTGCCCAGACACATTTAATGGTAATGATGGAGACACAATAAATTAAAAAAAAAATTAGTTAACGATGTAATCAATTTTTTTTTTTTTTTAATAACTGATCAATATTGATCAATTTCAAAAGTCATACTTCCTCCATTTCATAAAAAATGTCATTTTACCTATTTTTTGATAAATTAAGGATTGATAGTTAATTGATATGTTTTGTGAAATAAAGAAATAATCAACTAAATTAAGTAGTTTGTTTAAGATAATATTGGAAGAATTGTAATTTTTTTTGGTAAAGTAACACTTATAGTAAAAAATTCAAACTATTTAAAATGACTTTTTTTATGAAACAGAGGGAATATGATAATTGTAAGTTGAACCAAATGTCGTGAATTTTTTTCTTAATTAAATCAAATAAGGCGACCGACCAACGCGGCAAAAGTGACAACGGAGGTCAAACATTAAAGAGCTCCCACGACGTCGTTCCATTGCTATTTTCCAGATACGAAATATCCATTTATATTCGTGCCTACGACGTCGTTTCCCTGCTATTTTCCAGACACGCTATATTTATTTATTTTTCTTTTTCCAAGAAAAATGGAGTTTTTCTGAAGAGAGTTGTCTGGCAAGAAAAGCGCTGTACAACGCAGAAGAAAGAGAAACAAAAAGGTTGTGTGTAGTTTGGTCACCAGCTCTTCCTCTCATCTTTCTCTCTCTAAAAACCTATAGAACAGGATTCAGAAATTCAAAGATTGTGGGTGACGCTACAATTCCGGCCCTCCCTCTACGCAGTATCTATATATATAGACATATTTGTATACGTATACAATACGGTACAGCTGTATATATTCGGTGTAAGGAAATTCAATTTCTACACAATGGATGCTTTGTGCTTTAACGCAGGGATTCATAGTGTGGCGATCGCCGCCGCAGGAAATGTTAGTGAGAGGCCGTCGGTGTCGGCGGCGCAGCCGAAGAATTTGCCATGGGGTTTTACTTTTCGGCATCCGCTCAGATCTCTCTGGCCTGGCGGCAAGAGCCGGTACGAACCGGCAATGGCGGTGGATGATGCGGTGGTGGTGGAGGAGAAGGGGAAGGAGAAGGAAGACGTGGAGGAGGAAGGAAGGGAGGGAAATTGGGTGTTTAAGATTTTGCATGTGAAGTCTCTGTGGAGAGAGGAGGGGAAAGCCGGCGATCTGGTTGAAGAATCGGGTGGGGAATTGGAAGGAGACGGTGGAGAGAATGGGGAGTGTGGATCGTGTGCGGTTGATTATGATGACGATGAAGAATCGATTGAGTTTGATAGAGATTCGTTCTCGAAATTACTGAGGAAAGTGCCTTTGGCTGAAGCTAGATTGTATGCGAAGATGTCTTACCTTGGAAGCCTCGCTTATACGATTCCTCAAATTAAGGTACTGTTTTGCTTAAACCTCCTCATTTGAGATGAAGATAATTTACTTCTCTCTCTCTCAATCTCTGTCTCTTTGTTTTCGTGATCTGTGTTAATCCTCTCGTTTGGACGAGATAATTAAGGATCTAACAACGTTAGATTTTCGGATTGATGTTGATTTTCTAAACATTGTGTTGAATTCTGGCAAAAAATCGTTGAAGTTGTTCGTAAGATGGATTGTGCTTGCAACATATTCTGGAAAAATTTCGTTGATATTGTTCGTAAGGTGGATTGAAATTTGAAACCCTAGCATTCACGGATTGTAATTGCAACATTTTAGCTATAACTGCTGTTTGATCTGGTGTAGAATTTGTCGGACTTTTGGATGTTACTTCATTGTGTGTGTGTGTGTTTTATAAACCCTAACTATGAACAATTTGTAAAGATTTTGGGGGTTTTCTATCTCTATATTGAAAGCTTGGAGACAAACGAGAGAATTGATGAATTTCTACTGATTTCTGTAAAATCTGTTACAGCCGAAGAATCTGCTGAGATATCACAAACTACGATTCGTGACTTCGTCTATAGAGAAGAAAGAACAGGCGGTGAAGGTTGAGAAAGAGTCGGTATCTATTGAAGAGGGACGAAAAGAAGCCGATGCCAAAGGCAACGAAGCAGAGCAGGGGGAAGGAGATGGGTCGAAGGCTGATGGAAAGCGTATAAGTGCTTCTGCTGCTTATCAGATTGCTGCTTCTGCTGCTTCCTATTTGCATTCTCATACCAAAAGCATTCTTCGGTTTAATTCCTCCAACTCGTCAACCAATGAGAGTCTTCATGACGAGTTGGACTCGTTGATGGCCACCGATTCAGTGACTGCTGTTGTTGCTGCAAAGGAGGAAGTGAAACAGGCCGTCGCAGATGATCTGAACTCGACCAGGTCTTCGCCGTGTGAGTGGTTCGTCTGTGATGATGATCAGAATGCAACGCGATTCTTTGTCATACAGGTACAGAAACCCGAATAAAAACTTACCGGAACACTTACTATGCTGGGATCAGCTCGATTTATTTCACAAAGTTTGATTATGTTCGTAACTGTTACAGGGATCGGAGTCACTGTCGTCATGGCAAGCTAATTTATTGTTCGAACCTATTCAGTTTGAGGTAATTATACACCTTTTGAAGCTTGTAAGGGGGTGTTTACAATTGCTCAAAATAAGTACTTGTGAGCTTTTAGCTTGAAATAAGCTTAAAAGAGTGTTTAAGGGTGTTTTCCCTGGCTTATTATATCACTTCCCAACTTTTAGCTTAGAAAAAGCTAAAACGGAGTGTTTGGAATGGCAGTTTGTACTTGAAATAAAGCAATTTTAATCCAAAAGCTTCAAGCAGCTAGGGACTTGCTTTTCCATCGGCTTATATGACTGATTCATCTTGTTTTTTCAGGGGCTGGATGTTCTTGTGCATAGAGGTATATACGAGGCTGCGAAAGGGATGTACGAGCAAATGTTGCCTGAAATCCGCGAGCACATTAAGTCTCACGGTGATAAAGCCACTTTCCGTTTTACAGGGCACTCCCTCGGTGGGAGTTTATCATTACTCATAAATCTCATGTTGCTG
Organism: Ajuga chamaepitys; assembly: GCA_958295605.1. Taxonomy (NCBI): domain Eukaryota; kingdom Viridiplantae; phylum Streptophyta; class Magnoliopsida; order Lamiales; family Lamiaceae; genus Ajuga; species Ajuga chamaepitys. The sequence continues at coordinate 52,708,919 of OY282507.1, forward strand.
ATACGGGGTGAAGCGCCACGTTCATCTTTACTTCCCATTATAACTTTTGGTTCTCCGTCAATTATGTGTGGTGGGGATCGCTTGCTACGCAGTCTAGGCCTGCCTCGTAACCATGTCCAATCGATAGCAATGCACAGAGACATTGTTCCCCGGGCTTTCTCGTGCAATTATCCGAACCATGTCGCTGAATTTCTTAAGGCTGTTAACGGGAACTTCCGCAGTCTTCCCTGTCTCAACAAACAGGTACATATTTTCTGTGAATCGTTGAACAACTCGTTAATTAGCTCGTTTATTCAAGTAAACGAACAAAGTTTTAAGTTCGTTTTAGAAACGAACAGAGCTTGAATATCAAACCATCTCTACTGTGATTAGGGTGAATATCAAACCAAGCTCGTTTCGAGATTGTTCTTTTAAAGCTCGTTTGAAATATGTTTAACTAAAGATACCAAACAAGTTTGAATATACTTTTACGGTTGACAAAATCTAAAGTTAGGCTCGAGCGCAAGCTAGATAAGTGAAAAATGTTAAAACATGTTTAAAAATGTCCACCTACGCGAGCTCGACTCGTGTTCGGCTCGATTAAAGCTTGTTCAAGCTCAATTTAGTACATAATCAAACAAACTTAAACATAAGAAGCCCTATAATATTTTAAACAAGCTTGAACATCAATAAGTTCGGCTTGACTCGATTCATTACATCAAATTTGAGGTTCTGACTAATTTCTATTGCATATGATGAACAGAAGCTGTTATATGCTCCAATGGGGGACTTTTTAATTCTTCAGCCAGACCAAAAATTCTCCCCGAGCCACGATCTCCTCCCATCGGGTAGCGGTCTGTACCTCCTGACCTGCCCAGAAACCAACATCTCCGAATCAGAGAAGCAAATCCATGCAGCACAGACTCTATTCTTGAACTCACCGCACCCTCTTGAGATACTGAGCGACCGGTCAGCATACGGCTCAGGAGGATCCATCCAACGAGACCACGACATGAACTCATACTTGAAATCCGTCAGAAATGTTATCCGACTGGAGCTTAGTCGCATACGGAGGTCAAAGAAGGAGCAGCGCAGGCGCAGAGTTTGGTGGCCGCTCGTGGGAGCCAGTGGAGTGGGTCTGATCATCGGTCGGCCTGCAGTGCTGCGCAATGTGATGGGGCAGCCAGGGCAGCTGAATCTGTCGGGCATCGTCCGGACGGGCAGGGAGTCATTGAGACGGTTTAGTCGGTTAGTTGCGTCGCAACACATGCATTTGCTTGTGGTGTTGTTTTTCCCTGCTAGGTTGTTGATAATGGGAACCTGGAGGCTGGTTAACTTTTATTGACCAATTATTGGTTCGGTTCCTCTCCTACATACTCGGGTGGATGCCCACGTGGACGTATTTGCTGACTCACCGATCACGTGGATGTATTTGCTGACTCAGCGAATGTGATGGGAAGGAGACAATGGTGGTTATATTACTGGTAGATTATTCTTTATTCATTGGCAAGGGTATATTTGTAATCTCTGGTCTGTAAAAGTAGGGTTGAAAATTGCACATTTTGGTGTAGAATGATATTTATAAAAGGTGATATACCATTAAAAACATGTGTCTGTGATATTTAGGGGGTGTTTGCATTTGCTTTTTTCAAGTGATTTTCGGCTTATAACTTGAGAAAAGCTATTTTGTAGTGTTTGCAAAACCAACTTCTGCTTTAAAAGAAGTGCTTCCAATATAAAAGCTAAAAGCAGAAATTTAATGCTTTTCTCCACTCAATGACATTTCTGTAAATAATATGATATTTTTTAAAAGACATAAGTGATTTTATAGCAAACACTCCAACTTCTACTTTTATTGAAAATCACTTTTTTTGCAAACACTACCTACTTTTTACAGAATTGATTTTTATAGAATCTCTAATTTTAATCACTTTTTCAAAAGCAAAAACAATCGCAAACACCCCCTTAAATGTTATACTGTTTTCTATTGGCTAAATTATTAGCATGTAATTTTGTCTAATATTTTTCCTGAAGATCCTTAATATATAAAAGTCCACTATCTTACTTTTTAGAACTGTCAATTACCAACGAGTCCTCCGATCAGGAACGGATCCAGAATTCTATAATGATGGAGGGCGAAATAATTATTTTGAAATATATATAGATGTTTTCGAGAATTTGAGGGAGACGAAATCAATTTTTTAACTATAATTACATTGTATATGTATCTACAGTACATCGGTCGGAAAATTTGAGGGCGACGGTCGCTGTCAGTCCCCCTGGCTCCGTCACTGCCTCCGATCTAGCTTCACAGGGGCTGGATCGGTGCCGCTGCATGTATGGCTGTTAATGAATCGAGCCTAGAAAATTTTGAATTGTTCAAGTAATGTTTACCAATTTTTGAAGTGAATCGAGTCTGTTAATTTGACGTTCGTTAATGTGCACGAGTATTTCCAAACATTAACGAGCACTAAATTTGTTGACATTTTGTGTGTGCGCGAGCACTAATATAATAGATTATTCATGCTTTTCTGAAGTCTTGATTTTATTGTTTTAACTAAAAATTTATAGACAATTTAAAACAAATCAGTTGCATAAATAATATAAAAACATAGTGTAAGACTAAAAGATACTCACGAGCTGTTACAAACGAACCATTCAATGCTCAAATTCTGTATATTTATTAAACGAACATAAATAAATGAACTTAAACGAGCAAAAATCAAGCTCGACACGTATTTTTTACCGACCGTCTAATTTATAACGGAGCGTGCATCAATTATATATAATGTCATGATGTGTGTAGCTTATGTTGATAGGGTAGTTAAGATATATAACTGTTGCGTAACTGCAACAAACACGGTTCCATTGGCAGTATTAGCGAACCGCGTTACTGTCACCTTATACCGCACGTTGCTGTAAACATACACCTAACTTTGGTGAATATCACCCATACATTTGGACAACGTTGAATTTGACGTTTAAAATGTTTTTATGACAGAAGTTCGTTTTAAAATAAGTGACGTTTTAAGTTGTTAATGATTTTTTAAATTAAGTTTCGTTTGAGATATTTGGAGAACTTTGAGTTTGACGTCCAAAGTGTTTTTATGACAAAAAATACATACGTACTCCGTTCATTTTAAAATAAGTGACGTTTTAACTTGTTAATGGTTTTTAAAATTAAATTTCGGATGAGATATTTGGAGAACTTTGAATTTGACGTCTAAAATGTTTTTGTGACAGAAAATAAATACGTACTCCGTCCGTTTTAAAATAAGTGGCATTTTAACTTGTTAATAATTTTTCAAATTAAGTGTCGTTTTGAGATATTTTTTACGATTTCTTCCAATTTTAATCTTATCACTATTCTAAAATATCTTTTAATATTTTTGTTAATCAGAGAGAACGGCCGTAACAAAGAGATGGAGTATAATTATTTGAACGTGAGAGAGAGAGAGTAGAGTATAATTATTTGAAGGATTAATAGGTGAGAGAAAGAGCATTAATTGAGAGGTATATTTATGAAGTTATTTAATTGTTGATTCTTTCTTTTGAACCTAAAACGTTACTTATTTTGAAACGGAGGCTGGAGGGAGTATCCAACAACAAATAGTAGAAATGATAAAATATCTCGAATCTGAACGGGTGACCCGACCCCGCCCTGAATTCGGCGAGGAATCGCTGCCCCAACCATGACAACGGGGCGGGGATGGATTTGAGTTCCCCGCCCGAGTATCCCACCCGCCCCGAATATCTAAATAACCTATATATATTCATTATTTATATTAAATATGTATTAAGAAGTTATTACTATTTAAAAAATATCTTATTTCATAATGTTGTATAAAATTTTAGTGTATTATTAAATATAACACATAAAACTTAATATAAATATTTATACATGGAAATTAGTTAAAGTGTAAAATTATAAATTAAAATATATATTTAGGTGAAAATTAATTAATGGGATATCGGATCCCGTCCTGACCCCGATTGACCCGCTTCGATCATACACTGGTCCTTCATGGGGCGGGAAGAGGAATGCTAAAACCCACCCTGTTGTCATTCTTAGCAAACGGAGACCATTTATTTTTGGCAAAAAAATATTCCCTCCTCAAATGTGTTAATATCATATCCTTATACTCTAAATAAATTAGTTTTCCATTTCTTTAAACAATTATGCTAGGGCTAGCAAAATCAGCTCGATTAGATGAGCTAGTCCAATTTGCCTGACATTTTAGATGGACTAGCTATATAAATTTTGGCCTAAAGTACCATCAGACCCAACCTGTCTGATTTAATGGACCGAACTCAACGAATCACGAAATGATTCGAAAATTTTAACATATTTAAGAAGAGCGGATCGAAATGACCTCGATAATATTTGGTCCGATAAGAACCAACCCAACTTATAATATTGGCTCGATGAGCTGGGCCACACCGGGCCGTGTGACACTAAAGTTTAGTAGTCCCCACATGATCCAATGATCACACTAGATATGGCCCATTAATGTCCAATAAATATCCACCTAATTGGGCCCACAATATGTGCAATTTGAAGAAGCCCTTTTGGTGCTTAATATTCCAAACAAGTTGCAAAGGCTTTTGTTTTCTTTAGTTATAAGGGTTCGTTTGGCGACAAAACTAGGGTCCCAAGTCCAGCATGGCACAATGATAAATCCTTAATACCTATCCATCCAACAAGGCAAACACACCCTTGTTGACATCACATGTGGATTGGGTCAAACATTACACATGTATACTCGTTTTATTTTTATCATATTAAGTACATGTGGCAATTTGGGAAGAAATTTTATAGGGTTAGAAAATTGTGAGTTCAGTCCGGTTCATTTTCTTGAAGTATGTTAAGATTTGGCTAGTTCGTAACTCATTGAATTATTTATCCATGTTGGGAAAACTTGAAAATGACTTTTAGACAACAGGATTGTTAAGTCGAGGCACGAGACGAGCTTGCTCTCTAAAAGACGATATTGGCCCGTATACTAGTGCTCACGGTCTACTACAATAGTCTCCAAGATACAATCATTTTTAACTTTAGAATTGCAGCACAACGAAACTAAAATAATGAGGATTTTTTCCCTTCTCAAAATACAACGATCATTTAATCAGTATGGTATTTATCCTCTTTGGGCCCCTGTGAACTAGCACCGTTTGTTTTTGGGCTTTCCCCAAATGGTCTGGTAGCAATGGAGATCTTTTCGCACCCCTCTCTATAATCCATGTGGGACTTTAGTGTTCCATTTCAACCTCATAGGACTTCGGGTCTTTACTTTTGCGAGGATTCCCACGTCCGATTAAATAAGAAACCTATCTAAATCCTAGCGAATTTGTGTCTCATCGTGACAAGACCCAACAATATGAGTCCCAAAATTCATTCAGGTCCTCGTACCAAATTAAGCCCAAATAAAACCTTATTCAAAAAAATATAATTGGGCCTCCTAATAGGCTTGTAGCCCAACATGTCTATGGCCCATTATCGAATTATCTCATATCCCGAACTTTGGGCCTATCCCAATCAATAAGGCCGTTAAACTAGTAACAAAGTTGCTCAATATGTGGCCCAACACGTTCAATGAATTACTTGGCCCACTTACGAAATTTTAACTATGGCACCGCTCGTTTAAACTACGTTCGATTAAATATACCTAATAAGTTTTGACTTACTTCTACATTTGATAAGTTAAAGCTCGACTCATACTGTGAGCGCGATAAGTAAAAGCTGTTAAAATATCGAAATAAACTCATGTTCAGCTCGATTAATTATCAAACAAGCTCAAATATAATGTCATAAGCTCGGAAATATTTCAAACAAACTTGAATAATAGTAAATTTGGCTCGACTCAACTCTTTCACAGCCCTACTTCCTCGTAATATTTTTAAGTAAAAACTTTTGAAGGAAAAATATCTAATATTCTGAATAAAGATGTTACATTTTTACTTCCTGTTTTCCAACATATATAATATATTATGTGAGGTGGTCTTGTACAAATTTATATAGGAATATCTAGATGTCATATTGAAAATTAATTACTACCTCCGTCCCAACTTAACCTGCCTACTTGGCATTTTAGTTTGTCCCACCTTAATCTGTCAGTCCCATAAATAGTAAATTTCTATCACAATCTCCACCCTCAAAATCTCCATTCTCAATCTCCACCTTTAAAAAAGTCAAAGATTCCACAAAATCTGTTTTTTCTTAATCCCCATGCCCAATCAACCTAGGCAAGTTAAGCCGAGACGAAGGGAGTATAATTTAATTGGTACAATATTTTGTAACCTAATTAATCGATCAAGATCCAATGTTCACCAACCCCACTAACATATATTTGACAAATAATTTCTAAATTTAAACATCCATCACCGTAGAACAAAGGTAGGCATCAAGAAAGTAAAGTCCCTGAAAGTAAAGAAAGTAAACATCTACACCATTTTATTTTTTAAATATCTTATAAACATCACTCAATTCACATAATTCTTTTAACGCTTTGACAACTTTTAAACTCTCGAGACACTATCTCTTATAAATTTTAAGACATTTTATATGATGCTAGTACTCATAAGATGTTTAAAAATAAATTCGATCAAGCGTTCTCTTCGCCTGAGACATCCAACAACCAACCAACTTAAAAAAACAACTTTTGTAACATTTCTCTTAAAGGCACTTAGAGCCTGATTTTAAGGGAATGGAAAAATATAAACGAAATTATCTACCTCACTTACAGTAGCAAAAATACAGAAACATCATAATTTCGGTGTTGGGATCGAAAATATTTGGTAAGATAGTGGTATCATATACCGTACTTACCTAAATATCCCTTTTAATAATTACGTTTACCAAAAAAAAGAGCAATAAATGATAGAAATTTAATTTTCCTAACATTATTTCAAGTATTGGTCAACCTTCTTTTGGGGAGCTAGTTTATTATTGAAAGTATTATCCGGATTTTATCATTTTATCCCGAATTAAAAGGATAGCCCGACTTTCTATCTTCACTAAAGTAAACATTATATGAAGTTAGATAAAATTTCACTATCCAAAATTATATAGCAAAATAAACGGAGCCTGGGGGAAATAGGCAAACAATATACTACCTCCGTTTTTTTTAGTTGTCATTCTAACTTTTTGTTTGAAAATTAAGAGACTTAAGGACTTGACAAATCAACCCTACACTAATTTCCTTAAATCTCTTGATTTTCTTGATCATTTTTATATATTGTTAATACTTTCCATAACTATAGGATTAGTATTGTAACAAAAGTGGTAAAAATGTTAGAATGACAACTATTTACAAACAAAACAAATAAACTAGAATGACAACTAAAAAAACGGAGATAGTAGTATTTAATTTGGAGTCCTCTATCATCGAAATAAATTTCTCACCGATTATAGCGCTGCACAATTGAATGCACATAAAAACCACTTTCAACACCTAAAACTACCAACTTTATCATTTAATGCACAACATGAGAATATCACACCAACTACCAATATGGAAAATTCAATTGATATAATTCAAGAAAAAATCTCAAGTTTTGTCAACACAAAAACACAATTAACATATGCTCATTAAGATTCATGAAGCAAAAATACGGATTAATTACGTACAAATTCACAGACTTCTTTTTATCAATTATAGTTTGTAGCACAACATAACATAGAGATACATAACCTTAAAGCCAACTTGACACATGCAATTATACAAGGTTTTTAAACCCCTAATTAAATAGAAAACGATTACGATTTAGGTTTCGTTTTCAGTTGAACAATTCAACGAATTCATCTGCAATTGGGTACCAAATTTCCAATTTTAGACTCCACGTTAGCAATTAGAACCCAAGATAGATCTGCGTGCTATAAGTGAAAAAATAATAATCCAAGAGTAATGCATTTCCATATTACAACTAAAAAATCACGTCGCAAAGGATAATTGACCAAAAAACCGTGAATTTTGCGTGATTAAGCCAAAAATTATTTACCGATTACGAACGTCATCACCATCCTAAACAAAATTACATCAAAGAAACACCTACCTACAATTCAACAAGTCTAGTTCTCGAAGAAATTTTCAAACAGGCAATGGAGAAGTATTATTCATGTTATTTTGTCTAGAAATACATAAACATGTGCGAGAAACATTTTAGGCAGACGAAATGTGAAACGGGACAAGATGTTACACGTAAATACAGCCAAAGATATCATCCTCTAATCAATGGATATGCATCACATCTATAAATTGAGCTTACCGGCTAAATACCATGAATGGACGGCAAGACTACCGAATGCGAAGATATTAGCAAGAGAAGACAAACCATGAATCATACCGAATTTCTTGTTCATGGCAGCAAGCTTCGGGTTTTTCTTTGCAACCTCTTGGTTTTTGGTCCACCCGACTTCTTCCCCGATGTTTGCTTCTCTCTCTATCTTGTGCCTCTGTTTCATCATCTGGTTGACATTCAAACGGAAACATGGTGACATGTTGCTCGTTATATCTAAAGAATCCATGAGTTTGTGTTCACAAGATTGTTCAGATGAACTCGTTAAACTTAACGAATCAAAATTCCAGAAAAGTAAGGGAGCATTAGAGCCACAGTAGTAAGGTAGAATGAGAAAAGAAAACCAAAAGTCCATATTCATTCCTCGTCTTTGTGGCCATAGTGACATAATCGAGTGATTCTATTGAGACTAGATGCGTATTAAAATTGAGCGTTCTCAATTTCTTAATTGTACGCAAAGCGTACCAGTTTTCTCCTATTTCACTCATATCCCACTTCAAAAAAATAACAATTTTCGACTTTTTTTATAGACAATTTGGTTCATGATTCACGATTCTATTAAGATTAGATACATTTTAAAATTTGACGTTGTCAATTACCCCATTTGAACAGAAAGCATAACCAAAGCAACAGGAAGAAAATGTATGAAATCATTTGTTCCAGTTTTCTCCTATTCCACTCGTACTCCACTAAAAGAAAAATAACAATTTTCAATTTTTTATAGACAATTTGGTACATAAATCATGGTTCACATATTTTCATGGTTCTCGGGTCATGAGTTCATTATTCAGGTTCAAATTTTACAATTTAGTTTAGGTTTCGTAATTGGGCTATACTTTCATTTCATAGTTTACGGGTCACGATTCATGAATTCATGGTTCATGGTATATGTTTCACGGGTTCAAGATTAATAATTCATGGGGTTTAGGTTTAGCGATTCATGGTGTAGGCTTCTAATTTTAGCGTCAACTACAGAATGGAACCCAAAAATGGAACATATGATTTGATCTATGAAGAGAAAACAAAATCACAAACATGCAACCATCTGATGTAAATAAATCAATAGAGAAGCTGGAATTGTTCGCACCTCGATGGTCATGGGAGTAAAGATAACAAGATTGCTGAGATTGAAAGCAAAGGCAGCAAGCAAGAATCCAAGCTGATATTTCTCGGTAGCTCCCGAAGTCTTCCACGGGTGCAAGTATCCGAACGAACCTACAGCCGCTGCACAGCACACTCCAACCATCGAAAAGTATGCCGGAAACATCTTGCTCTGCAAGTTTCCGAACTGATGCCTCGGCAAATTCCTTCGAAAGGATACAACCAACATTAAGTTACAACAGTAATTTCACAAGTTTCAATCTACAACACGAGCAAACCAGTCATTCAACACGAAAACTTGATGAAGTTTTCAGAAAACAAAACAAAGTAAAGCCCCGGAAATTCCCTCACAGATAAAATGCATCAATCCACAAACATGATCGGATCATTTTACAAGCTTATGTGTAACAATTGTTCATAATGAAACATTCCTATTTATTTTCCCTTCAAAAGGATACAACAGCACTCAATCTACATCACTAGCAAACCAATTATTCAACAAAACACTTCATAACGTTTTCAGAAACTGAAACAAACTGAAGCCTCGGAAATTCCCTCACAGATAAAACGCATCAATCCACGAACATTATTGGATCATATTACAAGCTTTCTATGTGACAATTGTGCAAAACGAAACATTCCTATTTAATTTTCCTTTTGAAAGGATACAACAGCATTCGATCTACATCACTAGCAAACCAATTATTCAACAAAAAAACTTCATAAAGTTTTCAGAAACTGAAACAAACTGAAGCTCAGAAATTACCTCACAGATAATATGCATCAATCCACGAACATGATAGGATCATTTTACAAGCTTTCTATGTAACAATTGTGCAAAACCAAACATTCCTATCAAATTGTAAATATTTCACATAACTGCTGCAGTGAAGATGACCACAACAAATGAAGTACCATAAACTGAAGTTACATTCCATAAATTCACAAGCTATGTATAGATTGACCGCTCTTTCTCCCCAAGCTCAAATACCGTACCAAAATTACTCATATAACTATAAAAACCACAAATGAAACAGAAACAGCTGTCGTTTCAATCAAAACAAATGAAAACGGAAAAGAGATAATTACCTGAACATGATGATGCCGCCGATGAAGGTTACCCAGAGAGCGGCGCCCCAGGCGGTGGAGAAGCACAGGAGGTGAGTCAATTTCAACGCAGTAACGATTAACTGCGAATTCTGGCCGTCAGATTTCGATCCGAAGGTTTCCGGCGAGAAAATTACACCGACTGCCAAAAACGCCACCGCTGTCAAAAATCTCGTCATCCACGCCATGATTTACTGCTCTGCTGGTTCGGATTGCAGAAACTGAACTGTAATAAGTCGCTGAAGTGAAATTTCTGTGTTGAATTCACCTACTTCGAGTCCTTTACTGATTGCTTCCAGAAGCTCGTGTACAACATTTGATATATGTGGATTGAGGAATAAGAAATCTGGCTGGATTTACTAAATTACCCCTTTCAATTTTGGATCCATTTTTAAATATTTTTGCCTCGTGGGGCGCGAGGCTCTTCCTGATAACGGGCTTGGGGAAAAAAGGCCATTGGGTAGCCCAATGAGGTTTACTAATATTTTCTTGACAAAAGCCCAATAAGTGGCCTAAAATTTAGGCCCAACTAAAGGCCCAAAGTGTGGGCCCAATTAGAGGCCCAATTTAACTTCTAAGGCCGAAAAGCCCGACCCAAATAAATGAGAAAGAGGGGATCTGGTTATGTACTCAGTTTCAATTTTCAGTTTTTCCTTTTTTTTAAAAAAAAAAAAAATATATATATATATATATATATATTTCTAGTACTTTTTTACAAAATCCTATTTATTGTAATTAATAAAATTAAATAAATGTGATTGATAGCTAACAAATGATCATAAATGATGATGATTTAAATTGACTTTAAAATATAGGGATTTTATAATTATATTATTTGATAATTGAGGGAGCCACTATTTAATTATTTAAATATGTGATTATATATCTGATATATTATTAAAATATTGTATTAGTGGTGATAGTACCAATGTAAATATTTAACTTAGATATAATTATGTTTCTGGGACTCCTCCATCTTTTATGGAAAATCTTTCTCATCCTTCAACGCGGATGTAAGATCCTGCTGCACTAGCAGTGCTTTGATCTTTATTTTTCAAAGTTCGTAGTCATTTTGACCATTGAACTTTTCTGTTTCGGTCTTGGATATCGACATGACTGATTTGGATTCAGATTGTGGGTTCTCTTCCCACAGACGGCGCCACTTGTTGGCAAATCAACAAGCAAGAATCCCCAAACCAACTCAACAATATCCTTTGTGACAATTCCACAAACACCTCTTATGCAAGTAACTTTGTGAACAATCAAGAAAATCAACACACTTAACAATTACGTGGTTCGGTTATGAATAACCTACATCCACGGGGTTGGAGCTTTCCACTATCACCTTTGGATCAGAAAATTACAAAGCAACAAATCATCCAAGAACTCTCGAGATACAACCTGTCTTCTTCTCTCTAGATTCTATACTCTTTGTGGTTCTCTCACTAGGAATGATGAACTAACTCTATAGTGTTGTTAGTGATTTGATTATATACTAACCAAAACTTTACAAAGACTAGAAATAGAAAGATCACTTAAAAACAGCTAAATGCTGCAGACTAAAACGACAACAGCTTCAAGTTAAAACGACAACGGTTTTAACAGATTTAACTGTCAAAAACCGTTGTCAAAGCCTTCAGCAAAACTGTTGCAAAAATTCTGTTTTTTTCTAACAGCTTCCAAAACAGCTTTTAACCGCTTTTCTTGAGCTTTAATCTTCAATCTCTAGCTGAATGTATTTGATAATACTTATAATTTAACACATTCCAACCAGTATTTGTATAAAAATATAATAATTTAAATTAATCTTTTTGAAAAAAAAAAATATTTAGTAGTACTTGAAAATGAAGTAATTTTAAAATCAAAACCTAGTAGAAATTGGACGTAGATAGCACGGGTGTTTACAATTGATCGTGTTTTCGACTTTTAGGAGAAAACAATTTTTTTTTAAAGCAAAAGTTGTATATTGCAAACACTTAAAGTAACTTTTTCATGCTAAAAGCCAAAAGCTGCTTGTGAAAAGCAGTGCAAAACACCCCTTTGAGCTACAAATAATGCTTTACAAACACTCCCTAAACAGTTTCAAGGCCACATTCGTCCATTAGTATAAGTAAGACGAAAGAATCAGTTTTCCATTAAGATTACATCTCTTCACAAATGACCTACAATTTTAACAAAATTGCTAAGACCAAAAAAAGCAAAAGTTCAATACAGAAGTAGCTCAGACATGTAGACACAGCCTTGATCTTCAGTCTTTTGGTCCTCCGTTAAAACGGTCGGGAAAAGAACCTCAAACATGACGTATAAATCGCCCTTTTTGTTGCTGCAGTGTAATGACATACCTTCGCCTTTAAACTTCCTCACTTCCTTTGGCTTTGTGATACCATGTACGAAATCAATCCGGACCTTAATCTCATACGGTTTAGTGCATTTAGATAGATGCTACGTCTGGTGTACGTCAATTTGCAAAATTGCAATGTGTGTGATTATGTACATATATCTGTAGGGTAGTTCACTATTTCGACTCACCTTGAAGCTAATATCGACCGAATGTTCATCAAGGTGCTTAATGGTCTTCTCAAAACCAACAAGAGCGAACAAGTTTTTACTTTAGTGTCGAACATATTCGTTCATGCAATAGTCGAGCGGTGAACAAACTTCATATCATAAACATCTTAGGGAGGGTTCGCGGTTCCTTTAGCTTTTAAAAGTGATTAAATATTGAGATTATAGGAAAATTAAAATAAAAAGCAGGAGTGTTGGAGATAAGAAGTAATTTTTGACAGTCATAAGTTGAAGTGTTCAATCAGATACAAGTAGAAGTATTTCAGAAAACGTCGTTGAACGGGCAAAGAGGAAAAATACAGAAATGTACAGCCAACCAAACCATATACCAGCCACTACAAACAATAATCTAATAGTGAAAGATTGTTAAGAAGAAATTACCAAAGTCATAGTGACTGTTGTGTGGAGGTCATTGCCTTCCCTTTTGAAGCGGTCATGAGGTGCAGTACGAATACGAAACTACACATATAAAAAACACAAGATCAATAACGACTAAACAAGATCCAGTTAAATGAGATCAATCCATGGCTACATTCAGCCCCACAAACACAACGGATATAGATCAAACCTTAAGATCTCCAGCTTCACCATCAATTATTGGCTCACCTCTTCATAAAACAGAACTTCCTGCAAAATGGAACAGATCAATTTTCTATGAAAATCTTACAAACTTGTTAATATGTCTATTATGGTCTTCTGAACATTTTTATAAAATTTTACAGATAAATCTTGGAGAATAAGTCTAACTAATCTTACAGACCATAATTCATCTGAAAAAGTTTTCTGCACAACACAGGAGACTTAGTCTAACTAATATTGGGCATTATGGTCTTCTTATACAAAAGATTATATTAATTAAATGAGATTTGTAATATAATCTGATCGTCAACTCTTAAACAAGAGACAAGGCCAATAAGTCTTTCTTGTTAATGGTATTTGTTTGGGAGAGAGAAAATCAAGAGAGAGAGAGAGGGGGAGAGATGGCTGGTTACTCTGCTCTGGTTTCTGTTAAGAACACGATTCACCGTCTTCTAGATCGGTTCAGACGTGGTTCATTAATGGCCCCTACTAAAGAAATCATACGCGTGCTTCAAACCTCACAGAAGTTTCTAGAAGCAAGTGAGCATAAGATTCTAGAAAGAGGTAAGTATATTAGCATAGCGGGAAATGAAGTGGGTGAGAGGGCGATGGCTTTGGATAGAGAGATTAGAGATACAGCTTGGAAATTAGAAGACGCCATTGAATCTCATGCCTGCACTCAGATACGATCTGGTCAACGATTTGTAGATCTGGATCTGCCGGAGTTACGCCAAACTATTCACTGCCTTGTAGAAACTATCAGAACGGCGGCGGAGGAGTACTCTAAAGAGTTCAATAACAGCTCCGAAGAAGAAGACGACGACGACGACGTCGTTTCGTCAACATCTTATTCTGGTGAAAACACATCAGAGATGGTCGGATTTACTGATATATTCGGCGAAATCAGAGATGTGATTGGTCAAAACAATTTTTCGGGAAGGGTCTTAATCTCTGGAATGGCAGGCGTCGGCAAGACTTTTCTTGCTAAGAAACTTCTGGAAGATCCATTAGTTATTGAAAAGTTCGAATATCGCATCTTCTTTCCCTTTGGGCGAAACCCTCGGCAATGGCGGAAAAGATTTCTGCGGGCCATTGCGGCTCAATTGCATGAAACGGTTATGGAAGAATGTGACTTAATTAAGTGTTTGCGTGCCAAGAACTTCCTTATTGTGTTGGATGATTTGTGGGACATAGATATCATCAACAACGAGTTCTTCAGACAATTCGTTAATCGAAAAGCTAAAGGAAGAGGGATGATCTTGTTAACATCCAGAATCCAAATGGATATGGATTTTCATGACGAACATTTCAAGGCGCGTTTTATGAATGAAGAAGAGAGTTGGGATCTTTTCTGTGGGAAAGTGTTCGCTGATAAGGCGTGTCCTCCTCACCTTGAGAAAGCTGGCAAAAAGATTGCTAACAATTGTGAAGGTCTTCCTCTGCTAATCGTCACGGTTGCTCACATCTTATCCAAAGTCGACAAGACGTCAGATCTTTGGGACAAGGTAGCAGCACACAAAGAAAACCCGGTTTTCGAGGAAGCTTATGATCAATTAGTAGAGGTATTACTTCCAAGCTACCACCACTTACCTCTACGCTTGAAACCATGCTTTCTTTACATGGCTGTTTTTCCTCAAAATTGTGAAGTCGTCGAGTCATGACTCACCAACTTGTTGAGCGCCGAGGGATTTGTTGATTTGAAACATCGGTTTGAGAATCTTCTTTATGATCTTTTTTCTCATAATGTTGTTTTGATGCGCTGCGAGGGATTCAAGTATTATGGAATTAAAGTTTTCAGCGTTCACTCTGTCTTTTGGCATCTGTGTAAAAAAGAATCTAGGAATCAAAAGTTTCTTCATAATTTGAATAGATATGCTGATGGTTCGAAAGAAAGTATAGAGGGACAACGTCGTCTGTCCTTCTATAAAAATGTCTTGCTTGCCATCAAAGATGTATATGAATCAGTAGCTTCACTTTCAAATGCACGTTCTCTTCTATGTACCGGGACGTATCACCAGTATCAGGTACCATTATGTGTTGCTTCTTTAAGGTTGCTTAAGGTACTTGATGCTCTTACCATCCGCTTCTATGAGTTCCCGATGGAATTACTTAAGCTTGTTCAATTACGCTACCTTGCCCTCAGTTATAATGGAAACCTTCCCCCTTCCATATCCAAAATCTCAACCCTTCAATCATTGATTGTCCATCAACATGTGAACATCAAATTCACCCTAGCTGAGTCATATCTACCGGTAGAGATATGGTACTTGCAAGAATTGGAGCATCTTGAAGTCGCGGGGAGAAACCTACCGGACCCACCTAGTGGTGTTGCATTGCGGAAACTCAAAACACTTTTAAATGTGGGCCCACACAGTTGTACCAAGGCCGTGCTTGAAAGTACCTCTTATCTAACTAGTTTAAGAGTTCAAATTGAATTGACACCTGATACTGCTGAACCGGCATTGACCATCTTTGATCATATTACAAAACTCCGTCATCTTGATTCACTCGAATGTGTTGTTGTGAATCCTATACTGAGTCGTAAGTTGTTTATCCCACCCCCTCCATCTATACCTTGGACATTATATATTTCGAAGTTGACATTGAATGGGTTTGGATATTCCTGGAAAGACATGAGCAGCATTACTAAATTAAAATATCTCGAGGTTCTGGAATTGCAAGGTTATGCTTTCGGAGGCCAAAAGTGGGAAGTGGAAGATAATTGCTTCTTGAACCTTTACTGTCTTTCAATCGAAGATACTGATCTTGTACAGTGGACAATTCAAGATAATTGTTTCCCAAATCTTTCGGAGCTCACCATTAAGAATTGTTACAAATTAGCAGAGATCCCTTATCTATCATACCTTGAAAACCTTTCGCTAGTTGATTGCAGCCCTTCGCTTGTGACTTGCGCGAAGCAACAGGTGAACAAGTGCTGCACAATTTCCATCACTTCTTCCATCTAATCAGTCAACACATGATTGCATGTTTCCCTCGAAAGGTTGGATTTTCATCTCTCTCTCTCTCTTGCCTAAAGTATTTATTTGAATGTGAGTTTCATTAATATGATTGTAGTATGTACTTAATTAATAAGGGGATAATTGAATTGAGATGTAGTGACATGTACCACGTTCGATGGGGCATATTCATGGACGGGACATCCGAAAAGGTATTTTAGTTTAAGGGTATAATAGGTTATGATGTGCTTTGGAAATTGTAAAAGGTGTATTGGACTTTGTAAAATGTGTGTTGGAAATTGTAAAAGGTCATGTAGATAATAGGGTGTGAATGTGAAGGGACGGGTCATCCGGTGTGAAATGAAATACATTGAGGATGACCCATGCCACATCCTGATGGACACATCCCAGTCCAATTATCCCCTAAGAGGTATTTTGCATAGTATTTTTTTAGACCACACTTGTCGTCATTAATAATAAGTCATTTGTCTCCATTAATAATAAGTTATTGTCGTCACAAATCTCTCTGCAAATTATTTAAGAGCATTTTAAGACTACTTTAAGAGACAACTAGTTGTTGCAAAAAATAATTTAGACTCATTTGAGACCATTTTTATCATCACAAATATATTATTTGCGTCTGAGATATTGAAACAACAATAAAGTTGTGACAAATACTCATTATTTGATACTATTTTTTATTTTCTTAAAAGACCATTTTCTTATAGTGAGGGTTTATCTTCCTTCATATATTAATTTATGAGGATTTTTCTGTATTTGTTTAACCATCATAGAGCTATAAAATGGAAGTCTGCCCAAAAAAATTGTCTTGTGTGATATCTCCTATGCTACGAGAAGTTTTCAACTAGCACCCATTAGTTTCTTTGTGGGCTATTTGTGTGATATCTCCTCATCAAACTATGTTCATTACGATGTTCCTTTTACATACATTCTAGAATTATCGATTTAGAGTCTAAATTTTATTTTAAAATTTACTTTCTTCCAACTTTATTTCACTTATTTTAAAAAATCATGACAAATTTAAGTAGTGTGACAATTATGAGGAGAGGGACTCTAATACGATATTTAAAAAAGTATGGACAATTACAAGTTATTTAGAGAGCTTGCTCCTTACTAATATTTTCTTTCTTTTTTTGTAATGTATTTTGTTTTAATCATCACAACGCTATAAATGGAAATCTGCATTGATTTCTAAGATAAACGTGTGTGGAAGTTACATGAATGTGGTAATGTTAAATCAGTTTTGACCCAATACGCGTCTGTAAGTCCACGACACTCCGCAACACCTTAGGTTTTCCAATAAGTCGTGACATGTGGCTAGTGATTATATTTAATTTTTTTAGGCTGGAAAATTAAAAGAAAAAAAAGATCTCATTTTCATCCCCACTACTTTCGACGTGATTTTGCAGGAGAGGAGGAAACCCTTCTCAACCCCACTTTCGCTCCCGACCACCACACTCTCCGGCGCCACCTCTATGCCCGTCATCACCATCTTTCGCCACCCCTCCGTCACAAGTTTGCAATTGGAATTCTTCTGATATGATGAATTGATTAATTCATTATGTGATTTTATATATGTATGTTTTAACTCTACACTTCCGTTTTTCCCTTATCTGCCTACTCTCATCTGAGAAAATTGGACCTTCTCCTTGTCATTATACAAAATTATTTTATTTTCACACCTTATGAACATATGAATGCACTGAAACTTGACATACTTCCTGTTGGGAACTTAATTACTTCCTCCGTCCCAATTTAATTTGCACACATGTTCTGGCGCGTATATTAAGAGAAAACTGTTTTTTGGCTTTTAGTTGACTTTTTCAAATATGAAGAGTGTAAGATTTCTTTCCATTTTAGGATGTGCAAATTAGGGTGGGACGGAGGGAATATTTAATATGAATTCTTCTTTTGTAGCTCTATCTTGCTCATTTTCAATTTCACACAGCAAGTTGCACCAATCTGAAAAGACAGAATCACCCTTTACTTTCTCCTTTTGTCATGGGTTAAAAAACTACTTTTATGAATGAGGTATGAAACGATTGTTTTTCTGCATCATATTGATCATTTGTTGATTGATGCTGTTAAGATATGAATTTTACAAATCATGCATAGGCAAATTACGAATATCAATTATATTATGTCAATGATAAGTATCGACTCAATGAAGTATTTTGCATATGAGTGCAACTTCAACTTTAACGCACCTACATCTCACAAGCAAAAAACGCATGAATGAAAGAGTATAATAAAAGAATTCACAATGGTTGATTTACATCATAACTAGTATGCTGATGGCAATAACGCGACACTCAAATACCAACAAAACCCCTTAAGGGGTTTTTGCAAACTAAAGCAAATAGCAAACAACCCCTTAACTTGAACAAAGTTGCAACAAAACCAATTTAGGAACGTGTTAAAGGGCCTTTGTACAATGGAGTTAGAAGCAACTCCTTCTACTACAATTTAGAACATATGAATAGGGAAAATAAGCTCTTTAAATGTGTTTGACAAAATAAGATGTTAGACAGTTTATAAGATGTAAAAATAAGCTTCTGGAGCTTAAATGCTCCAAAAAAAATAAGTTTCTCTAGTCCAACTTATTTTTTAAGATCTTATAAATTACACTCAAATTTCACCTACTACACACCACACATTTCACACACTTCACACACGACACATTCCGCATAGTACACACACTTCACACATTTACACACACTACACACACTTCATAGTTAAATTACTTCATTCAATTGCTAGCTTATACGATTTTTTATCCAAACACTTTATTAACTTATAAGCTCTTAACAGATTGCATCTTATAAACTCTTTTAACAATTTATAAGATGTTGAAGCTTATACCATGTTTGTAATAAGCTTAGTTAAACACCCTCTAAGTTTTCATGAGGGACAAATTAAGAACATTTTCATGTTTCAATCAAATTTAATTCAAATTAGTGCAAAGGGCATCTAATTGCAGAAGGATTCAAACCCCTATTATCACCAATTCACCATTTAGTTAATCTTCAGAAGGAAAAAAAAAAAAACCAAAGGTGAAAAAGAAGATACATTTAAAATGCTCCTACTGTTGATTTTCAATTCAAACAAGGGTATCAGAGTTAAACATACAAATAAAAAATCACCTGGGTACGTTTGCTTAAGATTGAGCTCAGTAGATTTAAAGAATCGAATCTCAATAAAGCATACTCATTAACTCTTCCAATCAAATTTGTCCCAGTATTTTCCAATTTAAGCAAACAGACCCCTAATATTTGGGGCAAACTAATGAATTGATCAATTCATCATATCGGACGAATTCCAACTGCACAAGGATTCAAGTCCTAACAAACATCTTGTTCATCTAAGAAACACACACAAAAAAAAAAAGCGTTAGTATTCTACAGAAGCGATGCCGGAAGACGATGATGATGGGTATAGAGGCGGCGCCGGAGAGTGTGGTGGTCGGCAGCGAAAGTGGGGTTGAGAAGGTTTTCCTCCTCTCCTGTTAAATCACGTCGAAAGTAGTGGGGGTGAAAATGAGTTTCTTTTAATTTTTTAGCCTAAAAAAATTAAGTATAATTATTTGCCACCTATCACGATTTTATTGGAAGACCTTAGGTTTTGCGGAGTGTCGCGAACTTACAAGCGGTTCATGCTCCATCCCAATATAAATAAAAAAGAATTATTCAAATTATTATACATATTTTAAATGTGTCCAATCATATGTGCTCGAACACCTACATCCCCCATCAAAACATCCCCCAAGTAAAAATGATGAAATAAACCTAATTTGGAGATTTAGTATGTAAAGAAATATAAAAAAATTATTGGACCATTAAAAAAGGGGGTTAATTCTACTAAAAATTCCCCATCTGCAGTTAAAATTTCAATTTCAACAAGACGTTTAAAGTTAAAAATATTAATCAACAATTATAAAAGAGATTCAATCACAACATCGGGTACATCTTTTTTATATATAACTGCATCACCACTATGATATGCCACGACGTGACTGTCTTTTATTCCATAACTTGTTTTGTTACCCATTGCTATAATTATAGTGAATCAACAATTTAAAATTACAGGTCACGGCTTCCACTTTCAATTAACGATAATGGAAGTGATTGTTTGTAAAATTAGGGGAGGGTAATGCAGATCTTGTCAAACTACATCTAATGATAGTTGTAACGATATAATCAAGTGTCAAAAAATATAATTGATGTTGTGAATGAAAAAATTAATAGTTGATCACTAATATTGATAAATTTTAAAAATCGTGTTCCAATTATTTATACTACCTCCGTCCCACTTAACTTTTCACACCCTTAAAAACAAAATTTATCTCACAATCTCTTCACCCTCAAATTCTCCACACTTAATCTTCAACTTTAAAAAAGTTAAAGAAAAACAAAACTCCGTGCCTGGTCAACTATGAAAAGTTAACCGGGACGGAGGTAGTATAAATAATACTCCCTTTGTCCCGCTCTAATTTGCCTACTTTCATTTTCGGTTTGTCCCAATTTAATTTGCCAGCCCATAAATGACAAATTTTTCTCACAATCTCCACCCTCAAAATCTCCATATTCAATCTCCACCTTTTAAAAAAGTCAAAGATTCTACAAAATCTGTTTTTTCTTAACCTCGGTGTCCGCCAAGGTAGGCAAATTGGGTCGGGACGGAGAGAGTATTTTTTTGTAATTAAAAAAAGAAAAGAAGATTTACTGAAATTAGACACGTGTCGTCCACCGCCTGAATTTTCCTTCTCCCGCCAAACGAAAATCAAAATGAAATTCCATGATAATAATCCCTCCAACACTTGTCGACTTCCCGATTTTACCCCTCGTTTGCTCCTGTGTTTGTCCATTTCCATTCTCCTTCCTCGAGAAGCTTTTGCGAATTTATCAACAACCTTACCAAAATTGTGCACTGTGTAAAAATCCAGTTTTCCACTCAAATTTCTACGATCCAGGTACTCGTAGCTTGATAGAGACGGTGGATTCATCGTAATATTACCGCCTATAGTGATTTACTCTGCGGTGCGTGCTTTTCGAACAGTGTTTGGAGTACAATGCTGGCAAGCAAACAAATTTTAGCATATGATGATCCTTTGACGCCTTTTCATGGAGTTCGGTTTGTTCTCTACGGATTCGATTCAGTTAAAGAAGACAAGGTTTTGTTTTAATTGACTTTTTTTGTTTTTTTGTTTTTTTAATTGTACGTTGTAATTGAATTCGATTTTTTTCCAGGTGCGGTCGAAGCTTCTAGAAGGAGGAGGAACTGATGCTGTAAATTATGGACCGGATTGTAATCATGTTATTGTTGATAAGCTTGTCTATGTGAGTTGAATAGAACTTAGTTGATTTGTTTCTTCATGTTCAGAAATGGTCGCATTTGAATTTTAACGGATAGGGAAACCATTGGAAGATATTTCTAGCTGTGCGTTGTTTCTTTAATTGCTTTACTTGAAGACCTCATACAGTCATACTGGAAGATTTGTTGTTTATTTTTTTACCTTTGATTTCGATTTATAGCAATTGCATTACGAGTGGTGCTTGTTCATGGTGCAGGACGACCCTAAATGTGTTGCTGCACGAAGAGACGGCAAGACGTTGGTGACTGGGCTATGGGTTGATCACAGTTTTGATGTGGGGATGCCTGTTGATCCCACCTCTGTAAGTTTCTTACAGTTCATCCAATTATTTATCCAGTTCTTTTATGTGTTTAGTTTGACTTTGACATAATAATTCCTTATCTAATTTTATTCAAGAAATGACTTTTGAG
This sequence comes from Ajuga chamaepitys, assembly GCA_958295605.1. Classification (NCBI taxonomy): domain Eukaryota; kingdom Viridiplantae; phylum Streptophyta; class Magnoliopsida; order Lamiales; family Lamiaceae; genus Ajuga; species Ajuga chamaepitys. The sequence goes on from OY282507.1 coordinate 52,731,304, forward strand.
GAGTAAACATATGATTACTTTGCAATATTGGTGCATGTTGCTTATAACATCTTCGTTCTTTCACGCATTCTAGAATGCTTTTACGTCTAGTGCTTCATTTTCCAGCTCCTTTTTTTGCCTTTAATTTATGGTATGAGCTATAACATATTCGCATGAGATAAATCGAATTATATGGAGCTTATGTCTGGTACGCTAATTTTTTGGAATATTGCTTACAGATTTCAACTCTTGAAAGATATATGTACTTTGTTCGTTTACCGCCGTTTAATTTGGAGAGTTTCTACTTTAATAACTTCATAGCTACCATTAACAGCATGAAAGCATTGGAATAGAACTCAAAGATTTTTGAGACCTTTTTTTTTATTCCTTATAGGTAATGTATTGGCCAATGAAAGATTTGAATGGGATTCCAGGTGCTGAGTCTCTGGTTGTGTGCTTGACTGGATACCAAAGACAGGATCGAGATGATATTATGGTTTGGAAAACCTAATTGTCTTTCGCTTTTCAGCACTAGTCAGAATGTTGTTCTCTACTTTTTCAAATTTCTATCCATTGCAATCTTACTATAAGCTCCTTTCTTGCATAGACTATGGTTGCCTTGATGGGTGCAAATTTTTCAAAGCCATTGGTGGCAAACAAGGTTACTCATCTGATATGCTACAAATTTGAGGGTGGGTTCTCTTATATCCTCTTTATTCTTGACACCAGCATATATGACACCATAATTTTGTTTCATCTGTTATTTTTGTGTGCTTGTATCCCTACATCTGTTGTTTGAATATTTGTTGTGAATGAAATGGTTGTAGTTAGTGTAGCGTAAATTAAGTCTTATGCCTATCAATCATTTCATTTGTCTCAACTGTTCCATTGGGTTGGGAAACATTCATGTCTGTTTTGTAATCTGCAATGAAGCCAGTAAAGAAGTCTAGTCCGCTAACAGACGTTTTATTTGATATTTGTAGACTCCCAAGTTGCAAGTGAAATATTGTAACCTATGAACTTGACTGCCATATTCAAAGATGATAAACCTGTTCTTATTTACACCATTTCACTCATTCATACGCTAAAGCAATCTTTAAACGTTCTGCAAGTGTGGAGAGGTTCTTATTTTACTTGATGAATCTCCTCTTACAAGTTTGAATGCTTGCGATTTCATTGTTATGTTGATATTTTACTTTCTCATTATGCCATTCTTGCACCCTTACAAATTTTATTCTTCAGGGGAGAAATACGAGTTGGCCAAGAAAATAAAGAAGATAAAACTTGTAAACCATCATTGGTTGGAAGATTGGTACGCAAGTTTGATTTTATAACCATTGAGAGAACAGAATACACATGGGATGGTTGAATTCATTTCAGCAATCCTTTCACTCAATTATCATTCTATAACTTGTTGTTTGCATATTTACAGTTTGAAGGCTTGGGAGCTCCTTCCTGAAGCTGACTATGCTAAGAGGTGAGGAGAAAATATTCTATGCTTTTTTCTCATTACATGATGGCTCTTTACTTTTATGAGCCCTAAATTAATTCCTGGGTGCAGTGGATATGAGTTGGAGTTGGAGGCTGAAGCTAAAGATTCTGAAGAAGAGACAGAAGACGTAGCTTTAGATTTGAGAAAGAAAAGTGTTGTGAGCCCGCAAAACACACGAGTCGAGAATAATATTTTCCATCAGCCCCTTGTGAAGCAGGAAGCTTCAAGAAACAGTTCTTATTTGACTGCATTTGAAAGTTTTGCAAATGTTGGGGATACCAGTAAGATTCAGTCAACACCTAGAAAGGAGACAGACTATGGAAGAACATCATTTTCGCGAGGAAGTAATGACAGGCATCTTGAGAAGTCAAGCTCTTGTGCTAGGAGTCCTGGGAAAAAATCCACCGGAAAAATGCCACAAAACATGCTTGATGGTATAATGATCTCTGAAAATGTTGAACGTGCAGTTCATTCACCATCTAGAAGTGCTAAGAAATCTCTTGATGTTGACTTTTCCAAATCAAGTAGCAAGAGTAGAAAGCTCAGTCTTCCTTTAGGGTCCGAAAGAGCTGAAACTAATTCAGGTAGTCCTTCTGCCTCAAAGGTAAGTAAACCTGGACTTAGTGGTGGTTTTGATATACCGTTGGAGCGAGACCAAGATGGAACTGATTCTCATGGAGTTAAGGTACCTTTAAAAGGAATGTTGTTGAACCTTGATGATGGGCTAGCTAACAGTTCTCCCAGCAAGAAGAAAGCAACTGTTTCGCGTGCTAGTTCAAGATCGCCAATGTTGAGGCACTCTCCAAGAAAAACAATGGGAAGTGGATTGGCAACAAAAACAATGGAAGTGCCGGTTTCTGGATCTTCAGGTGGTGGTTCTTTCCGATTACATGGTGATGTTTCTCCAGCAAATGTTGCTAGCCATACGAGGGAAGAAGATAATGTTGGTTTTGACATGCCAATTGAGAGACACTTAGATGGAGTTCAAACACCTGTAAAGGGGACCTCATTGCACGTTGATGAAGGGCAAACCGCTAATTTGTCCAGTAGGAAGAAAAAGACTATTTCACGTGGTAGTTCAAGATCACCAATGTCAAGCCATAATCCAAAACCATCAATTGGAAGCAGATTGGCAGCAAAAGTGATGGAATTGCAAGTTTCTGGATCCTCAGTTGATGGTTCACGACGAAAAGCTGGTGAGATTTCTACCACAAATATCACTAACTGTTTGAGGGAAGAACCTTCATTGACCCCTATTGATGCTCCGAACATTTCTACTGCAACGGAGAATAGACATAATGATCAAACAGTTCAACATTCTCGAGAAGCTTTAGAAGCACGCACTTTGTTCAATTTGGATATGGGTGACCTCAGCTCTGGGGTGGAAAAGATGGATGATCAGGCTGACTTGAACATTTCAACTGCAGAACGTAGTGGGACCCGGTTGAAACCACAGAAAAAGAAGATGCTTTCCAGGAAGACATTGGGTTCCAGACCAGCTATCGGGAAAGGGCGAACTAAGCAAAAAGGACTCATTAACAATCTTCAGGATGCAGTTATGCATGATGAGTGCATAAATCATTCAAATGGAGCTGCAGCAATGGAAGGCGTAGATAATGCTAGTATTTCTGACAATGTTGCCGTGATTTCTCCAGCTACAATTGAAAATGAGCCCGTGGATGACGAAACTAAGGCTCCAGATGACAAAAGGCAAAATGAGATGGATGTGGGGAGTGGTAAAGAGGGTTCTGCCAAGGTTGAAACATCACATTCGGGGAAAAGAGTAACTCATAACAAAAACAAATCCGGTGGTAAAACCAATAAAAAGGAGAGGGGTGCAAATTCTGCAGGGGTTAAGAACAGTAGCGAACCTGAAAAGTCTGGTTGTACCAACAAAGCTGAGTTGCCAGAATCAAAATCTACGGGCGGCACCGGAGATGTTAAAACAACCAAGGGTAAGAAACGACCTTTAACTAAATCTAAGACAAATAAGTCAAAGGATTCTACCGAGAAAGTAGAAAATGACAAAACCAAGAGCAAGCAAGATGAAGAGAAGACCGTCTCAGTCAATGAAGAAACGGTTGTGTTGCCTGGTAAAACCAATAAACGACCATCCAAGAAGTTGAAAAGCTCAGCTGATGAAGAGAAGGAGAACGAACCTGCAACTATCAGGCAACAAAACGTGAGCAGTGATTCTGGGACATCTGGAAAAGCGACTTCCCAAACGCTTAAAAAGCCTCTGAAGAAGGGCTCTAACGTTGACAAGGCCAATCTTGAGATAATTGAGGTGAAAACCGAACCTGCATGGTTTATTTTGAGTGGGCACAGGTTACAGAGGAAGGAGTTTCAGCAGGTTATAAAGCGATTAAAGGGAAGAGTTTGCAGAGATTCTCATAATTGGTCATATCAGGCTACACATTTCATTGTTCCAGATCCAGTTCGAAGAACTGAGAAATTTTTTGCCGCTGCAGCATCTGGATGGTATGCCGAATTAATACACATATATGTATATGACTAATAGATTCTTCTATGACTGTTTAATATTTGCACTGCGCGTCTAATTAAATTTACTTTGCAGCTGGATTCTCAAGACTGATTATCTAACGGCTAGCAATGAGGCTGGAAGATTATTGTCCGAAGAGCCCTATGAATGGAATAAGAAATGCTTGACTGAAGATGGTGCAATCAACCTTGAGGCTCCGAGGAAGTGGCGTCTTGTGAGGGAAAGAACTGGTCATGGTGCATTTCATGGAATGAAAATAGTCATTTACGGAGAATGCATCGCTCCTCCACTGGTATGCTAGTTTATTTTTCAAAATTGGCTTGTTATCTGGTTTTTTTAGTACTCTTATGGCTCGTTTACTTCATGTAACTAGGTAAGATAGACTGAGCGACCCACCTTAACGAGTATAGAGTTGATCCCGACTTTGCTCTTAATTTTTATTTATAAATAATAATATCCATATAAATGTATAATGAAGCGAAATTTTCATCAATCATCTTCACCATCCAAAGATTGATGCTTTAGGATGTAAGATGTGGTCTAATTTTGTAACTATACGATAATATGTGTTTTCGATAACCTCAAGTTGCTTGTATTTGTTTCCAAAACAGGATACGCTGAAGCGTGCAGTGAAGGCTGGAGAAGGGACCATATTAGCAACTTCACCTCCTTACACGCGCTTCCTAAAATCCGGAATTGATTTTGCTATTGTCAGTCCGGGCATGCCTCGTGTTGATATATGGGTTCAAGAATTTCTGAGACACGAAGTACCCTGCATCGTAGCCGATTATTTGGTAGAATATGTATGCAAACCCGGATACTCCCTTGAAAGGCATGTACTATACAACACGCAAACATGGGCCCAGAAATCACTCGAGAAGCTAGTAAAACGTGCAGAGGAGGTTGATAACGAACCCACAACGCCGGAACAAAATAGCGCTGATGACGTTGCGTGTAACGTGTGTGGATCACGTGATAGAGGAGAGGAAATGCTGATATGTGGTGATGAAAGTGGGAGTCGTGGGTGTGGTGCCGGTGTCCATATCGACTGCCTTGATCCCCCGCTTAATGATGTTCCAAAAGAAGACTGGTTCTGCAGCGAATGTAGCCGGAAAACAGCATCAAAAACGGCCAGCCGGGGGTCAAAGAAACGGACCTCTAAATCGAAGAAGTGAATATTTGTTGGTCTTTGTTTTGCTCTATTAGATGCGTGGTGGGGCAAAATACTGAAACTCCGAAATACTGCATGTAACATATCAAAATTTTCGGTACGGTAACGATGTGGATAAGTACGGTATACCGTATTGATCCACCCCTAATTTAGATGCCATTTTTGTTTGAATAGTATGCTAGTGAAGGTTAGTGCTTTGGAGAATTAGTTTGCAGTGTATATTTGTTGAGATAATAAGGACTATTGAATATTCCATTGTCATAATATATGTTACATTGTTACTTGTATTTGGGCTGTAGAGATATTTAACGATATAAATTAAATTTTGCAATTTAATTTGGACTTTGGAAAATGGGCTGGAGGATGATCTGGGCCTCTTGGGCTTAGCTAGTATCTTCGAACTGGGCCTGTGGGCCACCTTCGACAGTTAATATACAGGGAAGGTTGGTTTTCTTATCAAAATTGTTTATCTTTTTTTTTTTGAGGTGTAAATTTTATCTTTCCAAAAGTTGTAAGCCTTATATCGCATAAAGGCCATGTTTGTTTATGAATTAAGTGGAACATGAAAAATCTGCACCGAGAAACTTTGATTGTATAAATTCTATGTCAATATTGACTTCGGGAAAATATATGGTAAAATTGATAAAATATTATCAAATGATCGCTGAAAAAAGATCAAGATGTATTGAAAATTTAGATGATTAATTAATAAATTATTTGAATTAAATTTTTATGTTTTCCATCCGGACGTGGAATTAATAAACAAATAGACCCTAAATTATGTTTAATCAGTGCTGTAATAATTTATATATATGCCCTTATTCAAGTTTAATTTTTATAATATCATTACTAAAAGCTCTCTCTCCCTCTAATGTTTTTTTCTCTTTTTTTTTTGGAAACCCTCTCTTTCTATGTTATTAACAAGCTCTTCTCATTTAAAAGACTCATTTATATAACGGAAGGCTAATGAAAATAATACCTTAAATTCGTAAAATGACAATTATTTTGAGACAATTCATATGCTAAAATGATAATTATTTTTGTCGTAGGGATTATAAAACAAAAATATATCTCAATCTCGATTTTATGTTGTGTCCACACACTTGTATGTCCCTAACCTTCCACGCATGGTGCATTTTCCGATCTTCGTACTTAGATGTGTCATTCCGTATCTTTCGTTGTACCTCAATTTTTTTATTGTATTAGAAGTTGTGATTAACAGGAGAAATATACTCCCGTGAGCATAGTTTGATGGTTTTAGATATTTTAGTCGAATTTTCTTTTGATCCTTATATGTTTAAAGTTGTAGGCTATTGTATTTTCTCTATCTTCACTACAATTGAGTTGAGACTGATATTCCGAGTCGGCTAGAGTTATTTTTCCTTATAAATTCTTCTATTTCTTTTTTATTAAATCTTTAACATTCAAAAAGTCCACACATAATGATATTTTATACCAAGATAATATACATTATTATTAAAAAAAATTACCCTCCATGAAACCTAGAGAAAACACCCATTTCTTCAGCCACAAGATAATAGAAAAGAAAAAAAAAAGATTAATTAATATGCAATTTAATACAAAGTTCATCAATTCAATGTAGGAAAAAAACAGTATTAAGTATAGGTATATAAAATCAATGTGTCAGAAAAACCATTGAATCCTTCAAAAGAAGACTTTCAAAAACCCTAAAAAAATGGTTAATGAAATTCAACAAAGCATATTTCCTCCACTATCTGATTGCACAGTAATGCATATGAATTAAAAACACACAAACACATACTGAATTGCCTTAAAACACACACCTATAGATCATAGAGTTGTAGGGTTAGAGTAAGGATATATATATATATTAATCTATTCGTCCCGAATGAACTTGCACCGACAAGTGCACACGCATATTAAGAAGGCAAAATTTTATATGAGGCCGTCACACGGTGTGACGAAAAAAAATATCACTTTTTGTGGTAAAAGTAGCACGTTTATCTGTAAAAGTATCACTTTTTTTGAACAAAAGAAAGTATCAATTTTTATAGCAAAAGTATCATTTTTATCTGTAAAAGTGTATTCCGTCACACGTGTGACCGTTACACACAAGACTCACCCTATTAAGAAAATGTTGTTTTTTGAGTTATGTTGACTTTTCAAATCTATCTTTTTGCTTTATTTGGTAAATAAAAGTGTATTTTGGGGTAGAAATTGTGTGATTTATTTCTTTTTTAAAAAAATGTGCAAATTGTTTAGAACGGATCGAAATAGAAAGTGTTCAAGTTCATTCGGGACGGAGGGAGTGTATATTTGATACAACCAATTAATTTAGCCATACAGCCAATTGGTACGGATTGGACATTGGGAACCATGTAACTAATTAAATTAATTAATATATGAGCAGACTTGTAACAGTTGCATTAGTTGGATTACATCCAAATACATCCACCATGATATTATATAATGATCAAGAATTTAATTATAGATTGTAATCTAGAAAGTTGTAGAGATCGTGTGTATATGTAGACATTCATATACATATATATATATATGTATATATATAATTTGTATACTATACAACTACGATGTACATCATGTTAGCATCTACCGATGTATCAAGGATGTACGCCATATTTAAAAAAAGAGTTACATAAGCAGGTGTTCACCATTAGGGGCGGCAAAATGAGTCCCAAAGCTCGTGCATTTGACCCGCCTGCATAATATCTGGCACGTATTTGATATTTGGTTGAAAAAATTCGATGGATGTTGCAACTTATATAATTTGTAGACATCAAGCTGCAATTCGTCAAAAAATAAATTTTAGATACGCAAAGTACAGGGTAATTTAAATATTTAACCCTATAAAAGAGTATGACATTTGATATAAAAATTGGTTTTTTAAACTATTACTTTCGTATAAAATATACACTTAAAGTAATAATTTTTTTTTTTTTAAAAAAAAATATAATATCTCCGTCCCAGTTAGATTTGCCTACTTGTCTTATCGATCTGTTCCAATTAATTTTGCAACTCCACAAATGAAAACTAATTTCCACAATCTTCATCCTCATAATCTCAATCCTCAATCTCCACCTTTAAACAATTAAAAAAAAATAAAAAAATTTATTTTTTCTTAATATTTGTGTTCAGTCAAGGTTGTAAATTCCACTAGGACGAAAGGGAGTAACATTTTATAATGAAAGTAACCCAATAATGAAAGGAAAAAACAAAATAAAAAAAAAAAAAAAGTATCTTGCTTACAATAATTGTGCAAGTATTTATCTTTTTATCTAGTTGAATTTTTTCTTCTCTTTTTGTGTGTGTAATTGATGGGTGCATTTGATTCCTTACATGTCACTCATATTTGCAGATGCATCTTTTGGGCAGCACGTGACTCTTTATCTTTTCTTTTTTGCAATCCAAACAGTGCGCAACAAGCATCAATATATGCTCGCATTATTGGAACATGTTTTCGCTATCCCTTCCGCACGTAATTCTCGTCTACCTCTAACTATATTTTGTTTGGGCAATAAGTAGTCTTTGATCGTTTATGGCTGTTTTTTTCTTTTTCGTTTTCTTTTTGCTTAGACCCGATTTATTCTACCTAAATTGTAATTAAACGCTAAATCATAATATGTCGTTCTACTAACGCCTAGAGTCTTTTTGCATATGTAAAATAAGCTTACTTTTTTAAAGATGCAAAAATAGGGGTGACAATCAAATAGTGTTACCATAATCCCTTCCAAACAAAATTTATTTATTGAAAATATGACACACATAGTAATTTCTAAAAATCTTCGTTCACCTCTTACTATACTTTGTTTAAGAGTTAGATGATCTTTGACTGTTTATGATCTTTTCCAGACTCATTCTAGATCAACCTTGCCTAACTTAGCTTAAAATAAAAAATCGTATAACACATATTAGACATTAGATTCTTGTATAGCGTCCGACTAGAGGCTAGCTTCTTTCATAACATTGCATGTGTATAATAATATCCCTTTGCAAAATAGGGGTGAAAATCAAATCAAATTACTTTGATACTCAATTTTAAGATCGTTCATTAGAAGCTTGTTAGATTTTGTTTGAAAGATATTTCAAACAAGCTTGATCAGTCCTTTTCGTTTTATAAACTCTGAAGCTCGACTTGAGCTCGAGTTCGATAAATAAAATTTGTTAAAATAAGTGGAAAAATTTTAAGCTACTGAAGCAGTGGAGCTCAACTCGGAGACACGATTAGGGCTTGTTAAAGCTTGATTAATTAATAATCAAACAATCTCAAATATAATATTAAAAATTCGATTTATATTTGTGTACAAAGTATATTAGAAATTTAGATATATGTACTGAACCTTACGTACATTGAATAATGTTTCTTATTTTTTTTAAGATGCAAGCCTTGCATTGACAATAAAACCCTAATTAAGAAAACCCAAAATTCAAGCATCAAATTTAGAATATCAAAAATTCAAGTCTTGTATTGAGACATTTTATTAAATCCAGGTCTTCTAGTAAAATTCGCCCAAAGTCTGGGTGATGGTAAAGATTTTAAGTAGTAGTGTTTATATCTGAACGAGTGGTTGTAAAAGCCACTACACCTTAGTTGAAACTAGTTGAGATCTAGTCGAAGTGAAGTGTAGTCGTAGTTTAGGGAAAATCAACAAAATTTATGAACGACCTATGAAAATTCAACGTCTATAGAGGAACTAATCGAAGCTAAGCGAAGATTTTTTTCGTCTTATTTCTCGGTCAACTTTACTTTCACAAGTGTGAATGGATGATTTAAATTTAATTTAGCAAAACCAAATTCAAAGTACAATTTATGATGACATGTATTTTCTCACATGGATTTCAAAAGGAGACAAGGCAAGATGGCCATCTTTGGATTATTCACCCAAAAACCACATTCTTGGTAAGTGGGGAATCATTGTTTTTTGATTAGTGTGTAGTGAAGAACCCAAAATAAAAACGAATATATAACTAATAAATTATAAAATTTAATTTAAATGGAATGCCAAGAATATGTATATGAATGTGAAACAGATTGAGTAGGGTACGGGTATGTTTCCCTATATTGTTTTATTTAAGTTGGATAGGGTATGAGTAATATCCGTCAAACAATCGAGTCGTTCGCAAGTTATCAAGTAGCCCCATCAATGTATAAGAATAAATAAATAATACATAAAATGTATATATATCTCATATATAATATTCCCTCCGTCTCATTCAGATTTGCACGTAGGGCCGGATACGTACCTTAAGAAAAACTTATTTTTTGCTTTTTGATTGACTTTTTCAAATATGGAGATTGAGGATGGAGATTTTGAAAATGAAGATTGTAAAAGAAATTTCATTTTTACGGGTGTGCAAATTGATGCGGGACGTACCAAAAAGAAAAATGTGCAGATTTGAGTAGGAGGGAGGGAGTATGATGTAGTGAATCATATATATCATATATAATATGTAAATATTATATTATGTGTTATTTTATAATACTACATTATAAGCTTAATACATTAAGGTAAGGTGAACAAGTAATGTGCTATACCCATACACGTTCGTACTTGACACTAAAATATCGAGTTCGAATAATATCTAACTATATTACTCGTTTATTTTACGAATAAAATCAACATCCCGAATATATTATTCTAAATTTAGCTAGAATATACATATAATTGGCAAAATAGAGATAAAATTATTTAGCATATCAAAGTATTTCACTCTCTCCAAAAAAAATCCAGAGACTGTGAGAATATTTGTATCCATTGATTTTGAGGCTTAATTGTAGCTTCCAATGTCACTTGTGTTTTTGACTTAATTGTGTTTATGAGAAAATATTTAGAACTTTGTTTGGAAACAAACCCAAGGGCATTACTTTTGAGATATTGACTATACCACATACCCTTTTTAGTAATTTACACATTGCCCAACCAGTATAATCGTGTTCGATTACAACTGTCAAATATATTTTAAAGTGTGTGACAAGTATATTTGAACACCTTATTTTTATGTTTTAAAAGTATTTAGTGGATAATTTCCTCAACATCTATCTCCTGTTGCAAGATAAGAGTCATATTTGTTATATATAGAACTTTGAGTTTTTTTATCATTTAGATGATGATACTGGTGGGCTGGACGTGCCACAATCTCTACATTTGTATGATATTATCAGATTTGAGTTGAGCCCCCGTGAATTTATTTAAAGACTTCCCCAATGATAAATATATATTCCCTTTCTTATATGTCTGTGATCTTCCTCATCAAAACATCGCGAAGTTTAATCTCAACAACGTTATTTAGACTTGTATTCTAAGACAACATAATGTAAAGTTATTATAGTATAAGCATCACCCTTCAAGTGGTACTTTCGGGTCCTTGATCGATTAAACTCACTCTGTGATTCTAGAATTAAAGAGAGAGATGGAAACGATCAGAATTATCCCAAATGAACCGATAAAAGTTCCAAATGTCATATATTCTTAATTCGAAGCTCGTATTTCAAGGTTTCTCAATTCGAGACTTACATTTTATATATCACTCTCAATTAAGGACTTCCATTATATATATCGCTCTCAACTAAAACTAATGTATAAATTGTAAACTTCGAATTGAGAAAATCACAAAAATACGAGTCTCGAACTGAGAACAAACGAAATTCAGGTATTTCCATGATATAATTCATGTAATTTGAAAATTTATAAAAGGGTAAACTTAGTCAATTAAGTTTCACTAATTTTAGTTTAAGAACATTATCTTTGATCATTTTGATCTTGGTCCTTAATCTTTTAAAATTCGACAAGTTTGTCATTTAACTTACAAAATTCGACAAATTCGTTATGTCATGTCCACATGAGGAATGTGTCGAATTTTGAAAATTAAATGATCAATTTATCCAATTTCAAAAGTTAAATCACCAAATATACTATCGTAATTCGAAAATGGTGAAAATGACTAAAAGAATTTTTTTCCTTTCCAAAATCCTAAGTACAAATTGTACACCATGCTTGAGGAGTAGTACCATTCACATGGCCTACCCAACACAATAATAAGTCCAATAAAACTTTTAATGATTATTCCTAATTTACCACGTAAATATATTCTGACCGCATGCTGCAGTCAAGAAAGTTTTTACCTCGGTAGAAGTAAAAATGTCCTTTTATGATAAAATTTACTGCACAAGAAGACGATGAAGGCCGTACAACTAGCAGCACTGTGTCATTATTTACTTTTGGGATGGGTTGGTGGGGTAAGTAATTATGGCCACTAAAAGTTAAAAAACAAAAAAAAAGTGAAAATAAAAACTTTCTCCGTTCCACTTAATTTTACGGAATTGATCGGATACGGATATTAAGAAAAAAATTGATTTTGTTTTTTAGTTGACTTTATTAAAGATGTAGATTGAGGATGGAGATTGTGAGAAAATTTTCATTTTTAAGGATGTGCAAAGTTAAGTGAGACGAACGAAAAAAATAAGTGTGTAAATTTAAGTGGGACGGAGGAAGTACTACCTCCGTCACGATTAATCTTGCACAGGAGAGGTTGACACAAGTATTAAGAAAAACTAGTTTTTAAGTGTTTGTTGACTTTTCAAAGGTGGATTAAAGCTGGTGATTGTGTTATAACTTTCCTTTTTAAGGGATGTGCATTCGTCCGAGACGAATGAAAACGAAAAGTGTGCAAGATTAATCAGGACGGAGATAATAGTATCTTCTGAAAAAGTTCCGTATGCCTGATTGGTCCAAAATTTCATTGAAAAAAATTACAGAGCCCGACCCAATCAATCCTACTTCAATATACTAAACTTTTTGGAGTGATCCTAACCCATCGAACTTTATGCCTATTGAATCGGTTATATTGGTCTAGTAGGTACATCGAACCTATACTTTTATAGTCTAATAATATATTTAAAAATATCGAACGGATTTAGTCGGTTCATGGATCGGACCGATTCGCCACCTTTAGTTGGTGGGGGAAGTAAAAGTTAAAAAAGAAAAGAAAAAAAAAAAGTGAAAAAATAAATAAATAGTATCTTCTGAAAAATGTTCTTGTATTGAGTGCTGATAAGCCAATTCTCTGTTGTACGTTATCCGGAACCACATGTCTTACCAAAACTGTCATTTCCTGCATTGCCCGCTTGTACTATTCGATTTTCTACCTTAATTGTTTGGTCATTAATGTTTGGCTAACTTTAGTTCAAACGTTTTATAAACTTTAATATTTTGTATAAGCTGTTTAAAGAGTTTATAAGATGTAATTTTTTAAGAATTTATAAGAAAATAAAATGTTTGGATAAAATAACTTATAAACTTACAATTGAATAGAGTTATTTAACTATGAATTTAGGGTCTAATTTGAAAGTTAATATCAAAAACACATTTTGATTAGTGTGTGAAGTGTGTACGAAAAAAGTGTGTGAAATGCGTGTAGTGTGTGTGAAGTGTGTGTATGTGTGTAGTATGTGAAATTTGGGTGTAACTTATAAGATCTTAAAAAATAAGATAGACTAGAGATACTTATTTTTTTTTGAGCTTATAAGCTCTAAGAGCTTATTTTTGTTGTCTAATATTTTATTCCGTCAAACACATTTGAAGGGCTTATAAACTCTCAAACATCTTATAAGATGTTTTGAGGTGCTTATAAGCTTAGACAAACACTCTCTAAGTATCACCATTTTTTATTTATGTATATTATTTTGATAGAACTGGTAAAATCGACTCGACGTGATGGTTCCAAAATTTTAAATAGACTGGACCATAGGAATGTAGGCCTGAAGTATTATCGAATCTAACAAATCTGACCTGATGAGCTAAGACCACGACATACCTTGGGCCGACAAAAAAAAATAAAGTATATTAAGGGGCAATAAACTGAGCCAGGTGAAATTTTGGGGCGGTCCAACCCAATCCGAGTGACGTTGGCCCGAGCTGGGCATGACCAGGCGGGGTCATCTAAATTGCCACCTCTAATTTTTTGTCATTTTAATATTGGTCTTTTAACTATTGAGATTCGACTAATTAGTCCTTTAAGATGCAAAACTCGACATATTTGACATTACCTGTCGTCTTATAACATGCATGCTGCGATATTGATTAAGTATTCAATCATATGAGCTATATCTCTGGTAACACTAATGATCTCGAAAAACATGAAACTCTTTAGCGTCTATTCCTTACCACTAGAACAATTACTCATCAGCGTTTAGATGTTTTTTGACCAGAATAAGATAAAGGTGTATGAATTTTAACTTAATCAAGTTTATTTGGAGTGGAAGTTAGTTATATTCTATGAAAAAAGTTGTTATCAAAAGCTATAGACAAACACATCAGGAGGTTAAAGTTAAAGATAACAATAGTTAATTGTGTTAACTATTGTGCAATATTCTTTCCAACATAAAGATTAGCTTTAGGTTGGAGAAAGATCACAAATTTGAACTTTTAAGATACTATTATTCATCATAAAAAATCATTTAAATTTGCTTAGGTGTGATGATTTTTACTATCTTTAACATTTAATTTAATCTAAAGGAAAGCTTTACTATTACATATTTTGACTTCAAGAACATCCATGCAAACATGAGATTTCATAACAAGTCAACACAATGCAATCTTTTAACACATACAAATCAACTTATAGACAATAATCAACATGTAGAATTAAGTATTCAAAATCAACCTATTTCCAAAGAGATGTGGTTAGAGTTGGCAAAAACGGTCTGGTTTAATTAGCAAGCCCAAGATTTTAGATCGCATGTTCATAAAAAAATTATTTCGAACTTTAAAGTATCATTGGTCCTACAAGTTCGACCTGATAAGTTGCGAATCAACCCAATAATCTTAGTGTATTTTAGGATTATGAAGGGGATTAGGCCCAACAATTATCAACCCGATACAATTTCAACTCGGCCCGATCTGCCTCGACCCGACACAATATATAGCGCTAGCACTACAGGCTAGGCCTATCCGGACCACACGGTCTAAATTTCCACCTCTATTCATGTTCTCTATTCTAAAAGTCGCTATCGAGCTCTGACTTGAGCCAGATTAGACATTAAACGAGCATCGACCACCTACATTTTTAACCTGAATATTCTCACTTAATCACGCCTAGATTCTGCTTCATCCCACCTTTCTTCTAATTAGGTACTATGTTCTACTTTGTGTCACGAATAGGCTCTCGATTATCAACCTGATAAAATTTCACTCAGCCGACCCATCACAATATATAGAGTAAGCACACAGGCTAGGCCAGTCCGGACCACGCGACCTAAATTACCACATCTATCCATGTTCTCTACTCTAAAAGTCACTATCGATTATTGGGTCGATAGTTCTCACTTAATCTCGTTTAGATTCTGCTTTGTTCTCCGGAGTTCTACTTAGATACTAAATTATAGTCTGTCATCCGACTAGCTGCCAAAGTATTTTACAACATTAGGTAGAAGAAGGTTAAGTTAGAAATGAATGAAGAGGCATAAAATCCATGAAACAAAAGCAAGAAGTAGAGTAATACAAAATAGCAAAAGAGGTTGCAAATGAAGAACTCATGGAATGTCAGATTTTTGGAAGGTGTGTGGTTGGATAAGGCTGACATTAAGAAAAAGGAATAGGAGTGGCATTCATACAAGACATGAGATACCAGCCAAAAGCCAATAGTAATCATAATGGCAACACCCCCCCTAACCCCACCCCCCTTCCTTTATGATGATGGAAGCATTTATTTCAACCTCCCATTTCAACACTTGTAAATTATGATACATGTAAGAAAATGACATACAACTAAATCTATGCCTAACAAATATCAATAAGCAATAAGGAAGTGTTTGTGTTGCCTTTACTTTTGAAAAATATGAATAAAACTAGAGAGTTTTGTAAAATTATTTTAAATTAAAAGTGGTAGTGTTCGAATAAAAAGAGATTATGTTAACTTATAAATTGTAGTGTTTTGCTAAATAATCGATTTTCTGAATATGTTCTTGCTGAAAAGCAGTTCGAAGCAACTTATTTTACTTAAAGATTTGCTAAAGCACTACTTTCACTACTTTCTAATTCCAAATTCTCTGTTATACAAGATGTTTCATCTTTTGTTGTACTGAATTTATGTTAATTAGTAATCTCAGGGATCCGTTTGTTTAAAATTGAGCTCAGTAAATTTAAAGGACTGAATTTCAATAAAGCACACACATTAATTCCCTCAGCCAGATTTGACCCAACACTTTTTAATCTTAAGCAAACGAACCCATGATGTTCGATGAACATAATGAAACATATGATAAAATACAATAATATAACGGGTGATCTCATGAGCTACTTTCCAGCTTAATTTAAGTCAAAGGGAGATTTGCTTTAAATAAGCTTAAAAAAAGTAGAATAGGTTTGTAGGTACTGAAATTGCAATAAAATCTGTACAGGTACCAAAAGTAGGCAATTAATTAAATAGGAAAATAAATAAATAAAAAGAAATAAACAAGTACTAGTAACAAAATTTTATCCAGGGCGGTAGTACTACATGCTTCCCAATTTGTACATTGCCACCAGAATCAGATTCTCCCGCCTGTTCTATCAACATTCAACATTATTCCCACTTTCAATAATTAACAGCTTAATGCCTCGTATTTCACCGGAATTGGACGATTAAACCCAGTTTGTGATAGCAAATTCCCCACAACTGCAATATCCCTGCAAAAAACCCCCTGAAAAACCGACGCTGGCGGCGTTTTCACCCCCACCGCCGACTTGTTTGCCACCGGAATCTGCTCGATTCTGGCGGCAGAAGGCGGTGGTGGTGGTGCGGCCTTCTTTCGCGCCTCTTCGTCCAAAATTGTAGCCATTACACTAGTGTATCCTTTCTGAATCAATCTGTAGAGTAGTAAAGACGACATTCTTGCACGATCCCTAATCGAATCCATATCCCTGTCATCGGCGAATTCGCACCGTTCGATGAAGTTTGATGATTTATCAGGCTTGTGTTTCAATGTCAATAGCAAGTGAGCTCGTTCGAGCTCTGATCTTGAACAGCCTCGTCTCAATCCGATCAACGCGTAGTAATCTACGTTTCCAGTTTCTCCAGCTGCAACTCTCTGCTTCAGTTGCTGTATTTTCGATGCTAATGAACACAATTTCCCTGGAATTTCTCTGTATGGAACGGTTTGACGCTTCCAAACAGGGCCTGGGAGCTTTCGATCTCGTAGCATTGAGTTATACAGCAGTTTCAAATGCTCTAAATCGTGGAGGGAATCAGGAAGGCATCGAATAGTTTCGAATAATGAAGCTCGGATAGTGAGTGCATCAATGGAGGAGGTTTCTAGGGCTAGAGCTCGATTACAATCGGCAATGGCTTCCGCTACTCGACCAGCTGATCGGTAGGCGGAGGCGCGATGGATGTAGCATTCGGATAGGAATCCCTGAGGAGCGCCGCGGCGGCCGTCGAGGATTTTGGAGAAATGGCGGATGGCCTCGGAGTAAAGGCCGGCGTCGAGGGCGGCGATCGCGGCGGTTTTGCGGCGGATGAGGAGTTTGATGTGGCAGAGGAGGTGAGAGATGCTTTCGGATTCCGTTTTCGGTGGGGTTTCTGGCTGGTTTGAGATGTTGTTTTCGCCGGAGAGGGGGAATTTGTTGAAGGAAACGATGTCGTCGGAGAATGAATTGCTTTCACGGCGGAATGCGGCAGTGGCGAGGCGTTTTCCGGTCTGGAGAAGCACCATTGCTTCCTCCATTAATCCTAGGTGGCAACATGCTTGACCTAACACAGCGTACCTGTTTGCGGAAATGCATCAGAGAACTGAGTCAACTCGTACAAATTCGTTGAATAAATATTCGAGTCATCTGGTTGAAAATTGAAAAGGATAATAATTTTATCTAATTTAATCTCGTTGTTGGTGAAAAATGTCAATAAGAAACAGCAATTTGACTTTCGAAACGCACATTTTGCATTAATTAGAAGAGGATTAGGTGACATTTCATTAATTGCAAACAGTGATTCGCGTAAAATTCAAGCATCTATTCCAAAAACAATTCAAACAATAAAACGAAAAAATCGAGTTGCGATCGAAATTACCTCCATTGCCCTTCCTTCTCAACGTTCTTACACAATCCAGCTAGAACCTTCTTCTTCAAATCGGAAACAGAGAAACACTTAAACGCCGGCTCATGTTCCCCCAGTGAGTCACCACCGGACGAAAGAAGCTTGACTCGCTCTCTCGACAGCTGCGACGACGAGTTATCCGATGAACCACACGATGACGTATCATCGGAGTTCACCATTTTCAAACTCGGAATAAACTCCTGCAGCATATCCGCCACCTCCTTAAACCGCCGTAGATACAACAAACACCTCGCCTTCAGCTCAAGCGCCACCTCCATGCGCGGCGCCAGAGCCAACGCCGCCTCCAACAGCCCTAGCGCCGCTGCAATCTCGCTTTGCTCTTGTGTCGCAATCAACATTTTAGCTTCCCTCACGTATCTCTCCACCATCTGCAACACATTTCACCAATACCGATCAAATTTCCAACACGAAAAAACAAAATCGATCAAAATTCAACGTATTTCGATCAAATTTCCAACACATCAGCGAAAAAACTGAATAAACTGTAACCGATTTACCTTTTTGTTAGTTAACCACCAGTGTTTCTTCTCTCCGCTGGCGAGAGACGGAGATGCAACAGCCATGGATGGAGCACAACAATCAACCATCAAACGGTATAAAAACTCAACATGAAATCAAACTTCTCTCAGAAGTGGATTTGAATCTGAGAGAAATGAAGGAAATAGAGAGAGAATGAGAGGTGTAAATAGGAGAGAAAGGTGTTTAGACAACAAATGCCAGCTTTGACCTGAGAGAAAGCTTTCATCCCTCTATTTCATCGCTGGCAACCAGATTCTCTCTTTCTCTCTCTAGACTCTAGATTGAGAGAGCTCTACTGGTCACTCTACGAATGCGACTATTTTAATCTTGTTATTTATATTTGTTAAAACTGTTTATTATTGTTTTTTGTCTGGGTAGGTATAGTTATTAAATAATTTCTTATTTTTTAAATAAATAGATATTATTAATTTCGAAATTTGAATTTGAGATTGGAAGTAAAAGCAGTTTAATTTCATTTTGCCAAGCATAAAATTGGTAAAAAAAATAGGAAAATAGTCTTTAATCCATTTAAATTTAACATTTTTTTTTTATTTATGAATATTGTATTTGGTCATTTTTATTAGGTTTTTTCAGTTACGACATTCGATAAATAGGTTCAGTCATTGTCTACGGCAGACGACAGGAAATGTTTAATTTGTTGAATTTCAAAAGTTACAGGATTAATTAAATAAATTTCAAAAGTAAAAGATCAAAATCGAAATAACAAAGATAATATCCCTAAATTAAAAATGTTGAAAGTTAATGGACTAAAAAAATTGTTTAACCTAAATATTTTTTTTTTAAAAGACATTTAAATTTGATATATATATATATATATGTAAGCATATCCCATTTTAGATGATATGTGTGTGAACATATATATCATTCCGCGTCTATAAAAAATTCATAGTTTTGTAAGGCTGTGTGCAATGCCTCTTTATCGTGTATATGTTTAAGCAAAACGAACATAAACAATATCTTGAAAAAGTGTTGTGAATAGCGTGGTGATGCATTTGTGATGTTCTACACTCTAATTTTGGATCTCATATTGCTAGCTTATATTATGTGTAGGATATATATATCATTTCGCGTCAATCAAAATCTTATAGTTTTGTTAGATGACAGTGTGGTGTCTCTGTGTTGTGTGTTTAATAAAAAAATTATAAATAAACTTAATAGCAAAATATTTTACTTTTTCTACAATATATATAGAATAACGTTTGTGTAAACCGTTTTCTGCAAGATGGAGTTACTTTTATCATTAAAAAGTACTACTTTTAACGGAAAATATACTCCCTCCGTCCCACTTAACTCTGCACAACTCATAAATGGAAATAAAACTCAACAAAATCTGCAAATTTTAATTAAAAGTAATTTTTTTTATAATAAAAATAACTTACTTCTTATAAATATATTATGTGTAAAATGTTTTTATTTAAGTATTCCCCACATATGTCAATTTTGCAAATATTCACTTAATTATTCGCACTTTTTACACTTTATTTATAGAACATTTGTACTTGTTTGGTGCATTTTGCCCACTGAAATTCAATGTGGATTTATTGTAGATGGACAACCCTTGAGTAAATAAACATGACAAATGTGTAACGAACTATATATACAGTTAGGCCGAAAAAGTGCAATTTAATATATTTGGTACATAGAGGCGGTAATTCCGACGGTTTGGCTCGGCGTAATTTGTCGAACTAAAGTCATATGTCAGATTATGTTTGGTCGTACTAAAATTAATGTGAAAAGTCCAGATCATTCATCTAACGTATACTATGATTTTCGAATCATCCTGTGGCTTATCAAGTCGCACCTATCGATCATAATGAAAATTCGGGTCAAAATTTCTGTAATTCAGCTGGCTAAAATATCGGGTCAAACAAAGGCAATTTTGTCACCCCTTAGACAGTGTTAAAAACGTGATGGTTTTTGCGGATAAGATATATTGAAAAAATACTACTTGTTAGGGGTGTCAATTCAGATTTGAGTTGAGCTTAGTTCGACTCGGTTCGGGCAAGATCGGATTGACGCTTTCGTATCGATTAAATTTCTTTTAGTAAATTCGAATCGATCGAGTTTGTGTTGGGGTGTCGGGTAAATAATTGTAACCTAATACTTATTTATACTTGTTAGGCAAGTTTTTACAAGAGAGAAAAGGAAAGCCATAAATGATGTAGTCCTATTTTCTCGAACACTTTATTAATCGTCTCTAAAACAAATGTAAATGTTATTTTTAATCTTCATTAAAGTAATAATTATTTTACAAATTATCTTTATTTTTGGAATAAATTATAATTCTCACAAATAAACAGAGTTTTTGGTTAACAAAAATTAAATAAATTCGAATATTATTCATATAATATGTTAGTTCAAATTCAATAAACAAATATGTTTTGAATATTGGTCTCGTAGCTAATATTCTGCCAACAATTTCTTTTGATGCGCAATCGATGATGATTATAGAGATTACAAAAATCAGCAATGGAAAATTATTATATGTTGTTTTGGATAAATACGTTGCCCTAAAATTTTATAATTTCGATTGGGCTCGAGTCGATCGACTCGCTTGCCTTATGGTAGGTGCGGCCATGTCAATACAATAATGAAATTGTTCACTTCAAAAACAACTCATGGTAAGAATCATCTTATACGATTGTTGAAAATTAGGTTTGTATTTCACCTTCTACGATTTGGCCGCACCCGCATTTACCGCATTTCACGTCAGATCCTCGCATCCTTGGCACCGTCTGGTAGCATTGGGTATAAGAAAGTGTGGCATCAAAACTTCCAAGAGACATGACGAATAACGAGTCTAACCTCGTTAATTCTAAGAAGTCCGAGAAGAAACACAAATTGGAACAAAAGCCCATTTTTATTATCAAAACATCAAACCATCCATCTATTACGATAATGAGAATACATGTTTATATATCTAGAGTCTTGGTAATATAGAATATAGTTACTACATGATAAATAATAATAAAAAGATACAATCGATAAAATATAAATAATTAAAGATATAATATATGATTTGCCGACCAATCTTATATCTATCATTTATTTATATTTAGTTCGAAGGATCTGTTTTGAACATTATATTTCAAAATCTCTAACTTCAACTAGTTCGCGTTTAGATGTTAGGTTTTCATTTAAGCTTATTTTTTTTCAGATTTTTTTTCGCTTAATCATTATTATGCCACGCCCAGCCACACCTAAGTCCCGACTAATCACTAACCTATGTCTTTCACTTGACTAGTGTTTAACAATTTTTATACAATAGCTCAAACTAGGGATGTAATCAAACTAAATTATTCGCAAAGTATTCGAATTTCGTCTCAAAAAAATATTCGTTCAGGGTGTTCGTTGGCTTCAACGAACCGAGTTGATCCTAATCAAGCTCGATAAAATTTTCGAGCCGAACTCAAACCTGCAGGTATTTGGTTTGTAAACTCGCAAGCTTGTTCACGAACTCATGCTCACAAATCAGGGCTCGGAGCCCACCTTGATTATATATATTAATTCAAAAAATATATGCATGTGTTCAGCGTGAATCGAACATTGTGCTAATGAGCTCCCGAGATCAATTACATGTTTCACGAACTCGAGTCCGAACAACACTAATATGTTATTGAGTTTTTGCGGAACCGAACTTAAACTATTTGTGAGCTTAATAATTACACGTTTTACGAACTCGAGTTCAAACTATGTTTGTTTATTACGTTATCTAACTTTTATCGAATCGAACTCGAACTATTCGCGAAGTTAGTAATTACAAAAATGAACCGAACTCCCATATATATATAATTTTAGAAGTGCGATCGAACTCAAGCTGAACTTGAATGCACTAAAAAGTCAAACTAGCCGACTCGAATCTTATACTGTTCAACTTAATTCGACTCGTTTACATCTAAATCCAACCTATACAACCTCGATTCTAACTCGAATTTGTATGAACAGATAATAGACAGCCCTAAAACAACCTTTCTTTTATCAATGCATAATAACTAGGGCAACTCTTTGCAAGACTTTCTGCTGCACTTCAACAGTATAATATTTAATGCAAACTACTTTTATTGTACTTTTTTTGTTTTTATTATTAATGATATCACAGCTATAATTAATTACGTCCCGACTTAACTTGCCTAGTTAATCGGGCACGGGGGTTAAAAATAAGCAGATTTTATGAAATTTTGACCTTTTTAAAGGTGGAGATTTTGAGGGTAGAGATTGTGTGAGAAATTTATTATTTATGGACTGACAAGTTAAGCTGGAACATGATACTCCCTCAACCCCCATGTCTCAATTTTTTCTCCTTTCAAAATCAGAGTCGTATTTCAAAATATCTCATTTTATAAGTCTAAGTAAAAAATTAAATTGTTTTTCTATTACACAAATAAATTAGATATGATTAAAAAAGTTAAACTAAAAATAAAATAAATCGTGTAAGTGTAAATTAATAGTTGTTTGGAGAATTGAACCTTTATCAAATTCAACAAAATAAAAAATTATATATTTTTCGAACATAACTTTTATTATGAGACGGAGGGTGTATAAATGTATAATACAACCAGTATATGTGCGCACATTAATTGATATTAACAAGATAATTAATTGTATAACTAACCTCGTGTTATCTAAATAAATAGAGGCCATGTTGAAACATGCTACACATGGGAGAAAAGATAATATTGCAAGTAAATACTAACTTGTTCTGTTTCGATTGGATTGAGAATCTGGTACTGTACGATTTATATTTTAATTAATGATGTCTTAATTCTTTTTTTACAAAAAAAAAACCTAAATTCTTTTTTACTAGTGTTTTTTTTCTCTAAAATTCCTAAATTTTCCCCGTTATTTATTTTCATTATCTCTCTTTTCACTTGCCAGTTATTAAAGACTCTATTACAGAAATTTCCAGCTAGTTTCCATTAATCTCCGCCTAGGTGCGAAACTCCCATCAACTATCTATATCCTGATTCCTCTCTACCTAATTGCACCTATACACTGATCGATCACAAGGCTCCGACTAATCGTTAGACCTCAATTTACCGCCTGAATAACATCTAGCGACTTCTACAACATCGATTAAGGATAAATATTGGAAGAAATGTGAAAAATTAAACTAAAAAAACATATGCTTATAAACATTTCACACAGCGTAAAACTACAACTAAAAAAAAATTATATATTACTATCATCATTTTTTTCCAAATTACCTCTGTTACTATTCAAAAAAACATCTCTGGTTTATGCAATTACAGAATAAATTATAAAATTTTGATATTGTGAGAGAAGGAGACAATAAGTTAGGCATGTACTCCCTCCGTCCCGCTCTAATTTGTACATTTTTCTTTTTCGACCGTCCCACACTATTTCGCACAATCCGAAAATGAAAAGAAATCTTACAATCTTCATCCTTAAAATTTCCACTTTTCAAAAAGTCAACTAAAAAGTAAAAAACAGTTTTTTTCTAATATATATGCCGGAGCAGGTGTGAAATTAGACCGGGACGAAGGGAATATTTATCAATCTAACATAAATGTTAATTTTTTAAGCTATAAAGAGTAATTTTCTTATTTAAACATAAAACAACAAATAAAAAAAATAGCAAAATAGGACAAAATTGTGAATTAATTTTATATTGGGGTTGAAGAAAAGAAGAAATTCCCCAAGTCGTAAGCCACAAGAATGATACCCTTTACCTTTAGGATGGGTTTTTTCTTTGCTTTAGATTTCACCCAACAATTGATTAATGAGTGCACATGAATTATTGTGGATGGATAGATGGATAGAAAGGCATATGGTTTTGTCTTAAAGTCTCCTCTTCTTCTTTCTA
Organism: Ajuga chamaepitys; assembly: GCA_958295605.1. NCBI lineage: Eukaryota > Viridiplantae > Streptophyta > Magnoliopsida > Lamiales > Lamiaceae > Ajuga > Ajuga chamaepitys. Next base: position 52,755,905 of record OY282507.1, read on the forward strand.
GAATTTTCTCATATACTCTCGTATTCTGTTGTAAAAATTTCCGACTAATTTCCATCTAAGTGTTATATTTTTTGTTTATGTATTTTTCCTAGTTATTTCTCACAACTACGACTATATTTCGATCAACTCCTCTTATACCTCAGTTTATTGTCTGACTAACGCCTAGCAAGTTTTACAACATTGATCATGTGTTATTTATCTGTTGCAAGATCTACGACTAACTTCGATTAATTCCCGTCTAGGCGTTAGCCTTTCATTGACTGACTATGGTTGTTTCTCGATTCCTCCTCAGTTAAACATGTCTATGTCCCGATTAGCCCCGTCAAGACATCGATTAGTCGTCAGGTCACAATCCAGCGCCTAGCGACTTTTACAACTTTGGTTATTATGGTAATTAATTTAGTCTTATATGTTTTATTTAATTTATGCCGATCACGTTATAGTAGTGATGGTGGTATTAGTAGTAGTACTCGTAGTAATAATAGAATATTCGAAGACGATCAACCACGTAAAATGTGTTTACTTTTATTGGGATCTTAACTGATATCTATCACATCATCGTAGACCAATGAAAATGATTAAACATGTAAGAAATCACGTGACATACACTTTTTCTGAAAACGAGTACGTGATCCTAATACATCATCAGAAAAAAAATCAAACACAGTAAACACATGTCATTTTCATTAATCGAGATTCCAACCAATCCAAAACAGCAAATCACATCAATTTTCATCACGTCACAATAATTTATCGATATAACTATAATAGAAAATGCAGCACCATACGTAGCAGAATAACCAAACTTCCATTTCAACTTTACAAAAAACATCATTTCAAATTTATTTCTAGATACAACTTGAAACAAAAACATCAACATACATGTGACATATACCAAAAAGTAAAATACAAAATTAAATAATAAGGAAAATAATTGAGTTATAATAGGCCCTCCATTTATTATTCTCTCTTTAAAAATACAGAAGGGCTCACAATCTCGTGGATGGCGGGGCCCACTCCAACTTGCCACATCACTAAATGCACCAAGCCATCTTCCACGTGTTAACCTATAATTGGGCCCACACACATTGCGGCCAATGAGATTTAATGATTAATTTGTGGATCTACTTGATGCTCTATAATGAGTGGCTTACTTTTAGTTATTTATTTATCCTATTCTTTTATTATTATTGTTAATTTACTAAATAAAAAATTATAATATTTCCTCCGTTCTATGACGGGAGTCATGTTTATCTTTTTTAGGGAAAATTACGGATTATCATTTAAATTTTTAGTGTTTTTTTACTTCGCCACTAAAATTATTTCTTATTGTAATTTACAATCTGAACTCATGATTTTCGTTGCAAATTATCATATGAGAGAAATCTCAGTCGTCTATAATTGGACAATCGATGGATGAGATTTGTTTTATATGACAATTTGTAATAAAAAAGTTTATATGCAAATTGTAAAAACAAGTAAATGTGAGATTGTATGTTGTAATAATCTTTTTTTATCACAATATAAGAGTCTATTTCAAACGTCAATGTCTTGTTTTTCGACTCTAAATAAAAAAATAAAAAAAAAACTTGAAATTTAATTTCACGAATTATTTATATATAATTAAATATTAACTAAAAAAGGGAAAAAAAGTTTATTACCTATTTATCTATTTTACAAATTCTTTTCTCATAAAATATAATACAATAACTATTTAAAATTGTAAAAATAAAATCTACCTTAAAAACATGTTAATATGTCCACCTAATCACACACTCAAATTCAAGTTAGACCCATAATTCATTTTATTATAAAAGCACTATAATACTCCTTCCGTCCCGAGATAATTTGCACACGTTTTTTTCGAGATATCCCAAAATAATTTGCACACTCTTAAAAATGAAATTCCAGTTACAATCTCCAGCCTTAAAATCTCCACCTTTGAAAAAATCAACTAAATAGCAAAAACAGCTCTTTCTTATTCTATGTGTTAAAAGGGGTGTGCAAATTATCCCCGAACAATGGAGTATTACTTTATTTTCTTTGGTAGTGGGAAATGAGTACTATCAATTGCATAACATGAAGATTAATGTAATAATTATTACATAGATCCCCATCTTATTATTGAGGTTATCATTTTATATATATATAAGCAAATGATGATAATTATGTGTCAATTTTGTGTACATCAATCATCATTATTACCCTATATTTGAAATGAAAATTTGAAGGCAAGAGACCAAACATGTGCAGTACCTAATAAATCTGGTTAGTGTTTCTTTCTGATCACTCTTTGTTTTTATCTTTTCATCATGGAGTTTGGCAAAACCGTCCCGATCGATGGGCCAACCTAATGAGTCAAGATAGTTTGCGAGTCATTCGAGACCGTTTTGTAAAAAAATAATAAATAATTTGAGCTCGAGTTCATTGATATTCGGCTCGACAGGCTCACGAGCTCACTCGAACTTGTGTTAAGTTACTAATTTATTCTTTAGAATTGACATAATTATAGATATATCCTAGCTCTTTTAGGTCCCCATTATTAATTATTCGTAGTATGATTGGCGTTTTCAATTTTAATATATTTTTTATACTTTATTTAAATCGAGCCGAGTCGAGTCGATCTCGAGCTCAATGAGTTTCTACTCAACTGAGCTTAAGTTTAAAAAAATGAACTTGATTGAGCTTGGGAGCCTCGAGTATTTTAGTCGAGCTCGAGCCTACCAGTACTTGACTCGACTCACTTACACCCTTAGGCCAACCTACTCCGTTCGACATTTTAAACGGATATGACTACAACAATATGCAATTTCTATTTGGCCCGACAATCTTAGTATATTTTAGGAATGAAGTGGACTCACCAATTTTTACTCAATTAAATTAGAGGTGACAATTTGAACAAACCGATCCGGTCAGGCCCACCCAGTCAGATCAACCTCATTTATCGCCTAAAATTCCGTCAGACAAAAAAAGAGCCCAACCAGCCCATCGCCTTAAACTGTACTAAGGTTTTTGAGCTGATCCGCAAATTGTTGGGCTTTTAGCCTATTCGACCGGTCTGTTGCTCCCGACGCAACTTTGAGCCATAAAACCTAAATTTATATAATATAACCCGTCTAAAATGTCAAGTGGGAGGGACGGGCTGAGTGAGTAACCCTAATTGCCACCTGACATCACGAATATTGAAAGGCATATATTTTTTTTTAATTTGAAATATAAAGCCATATTAGGAAGTGGAAGTTGACTATTTTTGCCACTAACTTCATTAGTAAAGTTGGCAATTTTACGTGGTGCTAAAGCTTTGCCTTTACACATCGGATGCATACAAATTCAATTTCACTATATAAAATCAGGGTGATTCTATGGTATCACGGTGATACCGATACTACTGTAAGATAAAAATAAAATTATATAATTCAGTAAATCCTTCATATTTAAATATATATGTATTTTTTTTTCATAGTATTATCGGTACCACAGTGGTACCGAAGTTTGACTCATAAAATTATAAATGCTCCCAATAAAGAAATGTTCATTAAATGTTAATTTTTTTGGAATAAAAAATTAGGGTATCCAAGGTTATGGATCAGGGAATACAATACGGTATAATTTATCTACATTTAATTATACATGCTCATAAGAAATATGTGAAAAGTTTAAAATGGATGGTGGTGGTTACATTATATTAAATCCACTAGATATGTTATAAAATATATTTACCTTTTCCCTTTTTTTTTCCATTGTGATCTCGGGTTGGGATGAGATTAGAACCCGAAGCTCTTAGTATCCTAATATTTGGTTTATATATTTCCAAAATTACCAATATGCTCATTTGCCTCTATAGAAGACTTAATTGCATTCAAAGTTATGTGATTCTCATAGATAAAACTAGTCGTTTTGGGCTATTCAATTATATCATGAGAGTTCTGGCGGGACGACTGCTAGAAAAAAAGATTAATTATTTTTTATATAGTTAGGTAGCTAGTATCTATGAAATCTTTAAGGTCTTTTTAAATGTACATTTATATCTTACACAGTGTCAAGATGTTACTCAAATCTTAATTCTACGGTCTCAGCCCATACAACCTCGTGACATTCTCCTTTTCTAATATAGTGTATGTTCATTCATCTCTCATCTCGCTTAAAAACTTGTCGAGAGTCCCACAAACCCCTCTTTATCCACATTTCCATATACCGGTAACCACTCCCCAATCTAACTGTGTAATGTCCATCTCTAAATTTAACGATTTGTACCCACAAATCAACACAAATCTCTCCCAACACGTTTTGTCCTCTGCGAAGCTTCCAGGGGTCACCCATCCTAATATTACTCCAGGTGAAGCCCAATCAACTTTAGAGTTTTCTCACAATGAGCGTCAGGAAAAAAAAAGGTGTTGTTGGTATGAATATCACTAATTAATTCTTTAATCTCTTCAACTATATACAGTCTCATACCTGCATAATCTCTTAATGTCCTCAAAGCTCTACCCATAGCTGCACAGTCTTAAGATATCCTCTTTTTTTAGTGTGGGATAAGTTCGTTCATGTCTCTCTTTATCTAAAAAATTGCCAAAACTCGCTCATTTTTCGTGTCTTCTTATTACACCGACGATCATTCCCTACCCTCGTCGATTTCAGGTGTCACACATCGGTCTTGGAGTGGCTTACACATAATTTGAATAAATCAAATAGGACCTAAAAAGTCCATTATTTGAAAGCAAGAAAATGTAAGTTGAGTTTGGTGCCCTCTCCAACATTTTAGGGAAAATTGGCTTAATACAAAAGATAATAGATTGGGGACCATAGTATGTAGGTTTCTTTTCTTACAGCACATTCTCATTACAGCTAATGTATGAATTCCAGGTTGTAGTGAAGAAAGAAAGGGCCCCTATTTGATTGGAGAAAAAACCCTTTCTCTAATTCTATCTAATCATCACCTCTATTTGTTATGCCTACCCAATGAATAGGCCTTAGGCCCCACCTATGCCACTCTTTGACATGTACCCTTGTCCATGATTAGAATACCATATACTAAACATTTTAGTTAGATTCACTGTTACTCACTCCGTCACAAATGAACCTGCATAGAGGGATCAGTACATATATAAAGAAAAAATTATTTTCTGGGGTTTTATTGAGTTTTCAAAGTTTGATTAATGGTGAAGATGAGGGTGAAGATTTTGAGGGTGGAGATTGTGTTATAACTTTCATTTTTAAAGATGTGCAAGTTTGCTTGGGAATGACGAAAACGAAAAGGATGCAAGTTCATTCGGGACGGAGGGAGTATTTAGTTGTAGTTTAAGTATTTGTAGACGTGATTACTGATTCGGTACGGTATAGTGTTATTCTAAAAGAAGATTTGGTATATAGAAAATTTATATCATTATTGTATCAAGTTTTTGGTATATCAAGTCTAATTGATGTGTCCTAAAAATATGGTACGATATCAGAAACTATCGTACATATTGAATTTTACACTATAAGAAATTTTCATAATTTAGAGATGGAAGTTAGTAACGATAATATAAGCTACACAATAAAAATAAAGTAAAAATAGATTAGTAATCAAAAGTGGCAAAAAAATTATTAGTATCCTATTAATGAAAAAATAGCAATCGAATAGTAGAGACGGACATAATCTGTCACTGTTCTGTAGGTAATTTGATCTATAATTTTATAATAAAGATGAAAATTCCGTCACTAAATTTAGAGACGGAATAAACCGGTCTCTAAATTTTAGAGACAAATATTATAGAGACCAGTCATTTTGTCTCAAATCCGTCAGTTTTTTAGTTTATAGACAAATTTCATGTGAAAATCCGTCTCTAATTTGATTTTTCTTGTGGTGTTATGAGAATGAGTCGTTCTCTTGTACACTAGTTGCACAAATTTTAGATTCATGCAATCTAGGTCGCTAGCGGATCCGCTAGTTTGTGTGTAATTGTTTTATGAAAATGTCTCTCTAATCAATCCCAAAAATCACGTCAATAATTATCCGCTCTTTGATATCATAATTGTGAATTAAGAGATACTTTTAAATTGAGATAGAGACAAAATAGAAAGAAATAGGGCAAGATATGTAAAGAAACTAATTATTGGGATTTAACTCTAAAAATAAAATAAAATTGGGGTTTAACTCTGAAAAAAATATAATTATTGGGGTTTAAGATACAAAACCATACACATGCTCTGTTTCTTTGATGTACTAAATGTTTGAAATATGACAATACCAAAAAAACAGCCCTCATTGGTGTGCTTGAAATTGATATTGATGGGTGTGGGTTTAGTCGGATTCGGATCCGGGTTAATGGGTCGGGCCATAGGTCGTCCAAGTTGACTAACCGTATTCAATAGATTGATGAAGTTATTTTGGATACACTCCAGACTCCAACCACTAATAGCCTAAAGTATCAACAAGTCAAGTAGGCCCGACTTGATGGTCCAAAATCATAGTATATATTGGGGTAGGGGTGACAATTCGGGTCATTGGATCGGATTCTTGTTTGATTCGGGTCGATTCGAGTTGTATATTACAAATGATTAGAAACATATAATCATTTAAAGAATATTGATTTCGGTGATTCGGGTCAAAATCGCAAGAGACCTCCCATCGGGGGAGGGGATCCTGCTTAATCGGTTCGTGTCGGTTGGTTGCAGGTTTTTCTCAGTAAATTCGTGTCGGATTGGATCAGTCAATTGGACCGGGTTAGGGATTGTTGCTCCTGTTTAGGAGGTTGGAGCTTAACTCACTAATTTTTTATTCGATTGAATTTTGGCCGCCCCATGTAAGACTTTGACCTGACGGACTGAGTTTGCGCGGCTTCCGCCCGAAATCCCACCTAGGGAGAACGTAGAAAATGCATAAAGGAAATATTTGATCTTACACCGCCAAAATCAACACTTGGATTATGATTAGTGGTGAATTTTTACACGTAATTTCTATTCTAATACAAATGTAAAATTTAATTGTAACTTAGCCGATTCATGGTCCCTGATAAAATTCCGCTACAATTAATAGAGGTAACTATATTACCTACATCTACGATGATTGCACATTATTCTTTCTAGTATTTAAAATTTGTAATAATTATAACAACTATTTGATATATATTGTGGTAGATGGGATGAATTAATTCAGAACACAGTTGTAACCAGTCCATTTAATTTACAATATGTTTCATTTATAATTTAGTTCCAATGATCAGCCGTTTTTATGTCTAGTACTAACAAATTTTTTTTTCTTTTTTTTTAAATAAAAATACTAGTACAGTACCTGCGAATAATATTTACGGATCTGTTTAATTTTTATTTTAACTTTAAGTATACTTTTATTTTATCAAGATATTTATGTTTATAAAAAAAAAGGAAAAACGTCCGAGGGTAATTAGGTATGCGTAATTCCAAACTAAACTTGTAAATTTTATAAATTTGGAGTTATATCGATCGAGTGTTATTTCTTTACTTGTTTATTTATACATAGTTATATGTACATTTAGAGGAGTTGTTAAATTAAGGTGAAGTCAGGTCGTATATAATACGGTTTTGTTTTGATTTTTCTTTGATGTTTTCTCAGATCGCTGATCTGGAACTTAAACCGATATTCAAACAGTTCGAGCACCTCTAGCTCCATCTCTACACAGACTTTACATTTACAGATATAGCCCAATGAACTAATATACGAAGAAAATCGAACTAATGGATAATTTTGCAGTCTATAGTTCATGTCGTAGATGGAAATCGCGGAAAAATTATTGAATTATTTTAATTAACCTCTATATTTAATAGTGTTAAATTGAATAAATAAATGAGATTGTAAATATATCCACCAACCTAGGCAAGATCCTTATTTAAAGGGTATCAAGATAACTGAAAACCCATTTAACTAATGCAATGTTGGCTTTGACAATTATTCTCGATTAATTTCACAATTCGTTGCTTTCATTGCAGTTAACTAGGAATAAAAAAAGTGACCTAATAACTTCAACCACATTAACGACAGTGAAAATGACGGACTGTAAAATTGTTTGATGATAATGAAGACCTTGTCCAAGCGTATTTAGAGGTGGCGTTGGCTACACAGCGAGATGTTGAAAATAGTCAATATTGTGATTTCAAATAAAATTTACAGATGATGAACAAAATTGTGTTTTTTTATGTGTATTTGTACTTAACCACACTCTTTATGATAAAAACAATTCCCGTTTTAAAGAAAGATACCTGTAAAATGGTCTTACTTAATATATCAAAGGACAATAATTCTCATATACATTAGGTGTACAGATCTTAGATTTGTCTAATTTGGTAAAAGGACGAAGCTATCATTATTTATACCGATATGTATTTCTTGTTTGAAGAAAGATATTAGCTTCCAGCATAATACCGTTCTTCAAAACAAGTAATATATTTCATCATAAATCTAAAACTCGTATAATTGGTGTACAAGAGAACTACTCATCGAGAAAGAATCAAATTTATACTCAACATAAAAAATTGGGCAAAGCCCCATCTTCAAGACATGTTGGTGCAAAAGGAGGCAATGTGTGTGAAAGATTCTCTTATCTTATCTAAAGTTTCAATTATAATTATTTATTTCAATTTCAATGATTTATTTATTTAACTTCCTCTGGGTTTTGACGGCATAATTATTTAATATATATACGTTAGATTTAGATTAACTATTAACCAATCAAATGGGTTTATTTAGGCGTTTCATCCAATGCCAATGGTGAAAGTGGAATTTTTGCAGAGGGTGGGTTTGCACGTGCCTCCCATTTAGGAAATCGTGCTCCGATTGCAGAATTTTTTGACTAGCTCCGATTAATTCATATCTAGACGTTGAGCTTTTATTGCCCTCCTATATTTTTTTTCCGACTCCTCCCGCCTATACACCGACAAGTCTCTAAACCCAGTTTACTGTTCGACGAACGTCTAAAAACTTTTACATCATATATTGATCATAGATTCATAATACATTTCGCTATAAATGTTAATATTGTTTCGGTATAATGTATATAGAACAAGTTAGGGATGGTCTGATACGATACGGTGCCAAATTATTCATATAGTTATTATATCAAAATTTTCGTTATATAAAAGATCTATAGTGTCATCATACCGAAAATTCGATACAGTATCAGTAAATACTGCTACCATATCGAATAGTATACCGAATTTTGTGTTGGTATCAATACAGATTATGTACCGTTAATTACGTTGGTTTTGGTTTACTGAAATACAGAGCTACTCCCTCCATTTTAAATTAATTGATATTTTAGCTTCTTAATGATTTTTCGAATTAATTAATCTTTTATCTATTTTTCATAATTTCTCTAAATATTGCCTCTTAGTCAATCCTAAAATATCTCTTACTTTCCAACCTCCCACTAATTATTTAACAATACATTTAATCTTACTTCTTTCACTTTTTTTAAATGATCAATTATTTTGAACCGGAGGGAGTATCAAAATATCAAAAAGAGATTGGTATAATAATATATACCGAAACACCGAACTACCAAAATATAAAAAAAAAAAATCGATATACCATTATATACCAAAATACCAAATTTTTGGAATTCTTATACGATTACCGTACCAAAATACTGAAAATCCAGTATACTAAAGAATTTGATATTTTCGTTCTTCGATATGATAAATACAATATTTTGGCATTTGATATTTTTCATATCCTAATATAAGTAGTACCTTTCAACATAAATATTAATACATTTTCATTAAATTGCCTATTCGACCCGAATTATACGAATTCAAGATCCGTATAACTGAAGGCGGGAGAATCACTTTTTTGTACAGAGGGAGGGTGGGTGGGGGTTGGGGGTTGCACGTGCCTCCCATGTGGGGAAATCGTGTGAGCCACAAAGTTTGAAAAGTTAACAGTGCCAGCCTAACTTGTGTTGCCTTTTTTTGCTGGAAAATGAACGAGCTTCTTTGTGGTCATGTGCTTATTTAAAAAAATTATGAAACTATTTGAATTAATTATTTTTTTATTTGAAAAAGTTTTGAAACTTTTGGAGTTTATAATTCTTGTTAAATGAGTTGGCATTTAACTTTATTCATATACTTAAATATAATTTATGTTACAGATCTATTTTCGTAAAATGACTGTTATTTTTATTATAAAAAAATATTACGTTGGTGTTAAATTTTATACAAAAGCAACAATTTTAAAACGTAATAGGCCTAGCTCTTATCATCACTGGATTCATCTACATTGTCAACAGGAAGAACGGTAGTTCTTCCATACCAACTTAGCTGTCCAGCGCTGCGAAAGCAGAAAGCAACACAGGTGAACTACGAAAGAGAGCATAATTCCAGTCATTTTTCAATCACACTAGCTGGCTTGCTGGTCAAATAATCCACATCATGGTTCTAAGAATAAAAGATTATGAATTCGACTCAAAAGTCTTTCGACACAAGTCCTAGTCGTTGCGCTGAACAAAAGTGACAATTTTACATTAAAAATAACTATTTTTATGATAAAAGTGACTCGTATTGTGGAAAACGATCTTACACAACTGTTATGTAACATTGTTTACATAAATTCTTGATGAGTCATTTTATACTTATTTATGTAAATCATTCAATGTTGGAATTTTTTAATTAAAAATAATGTTATATAGTTTTTAAATTAGTGGTGCATGTCATGTGCATGCAAGTATTATTGTATTATAAGCATGACATATTATACATGATGGTGTAGACCATTTGCATAGACAAAACAAAATCAATGAATAAATAATTACTTTAATTTGAAAATTATGTTTCACTATAAGATTAAATATTAGAAACTTAGTTGTAAGATATGTTCATGGCCGGACCTCCCATTAGTCGGGAGAGTCCAGCGCCTCGGGCCCCAAAAAATTGTGATATTTTAGGGGCCCGAAAATATTTAGGTACCTTTATATAATATGTAAGTATATTTAAACAATTAATTGATATAACAATTAGTGTATTTTTTAACAATTTAGATACACGGTTTCAAATCTTTTCTTTGACTTTTAACTTTAATTTTGTTTACCTATGATAATATAAATATCTAGTGTTGCAAATTCTTCAAAAAAAAATTATGTTTTTCTTTAAGTTTGTACGCTAGAAACAAAATTATTTGTCAATTTGAAAAACTTTTTGGTTTTTTTATTTCCTATATATGATAAAATAAATACAATAGATTATTGCAAATGCTTCAACTTTTTTATATTTTTTTTTAAGTTTGTACACTAGGAAAACAAATTGTGGGCCCATTTAATAAACTCGACTAAGGCCCAAATATCTCTAGGTACGGCCCTGGATATATTATAAATATCGTTAGATATTAGTTGAATGGTAAATTAGGGCGTAACGTTTAGTCGAGATTTAGGTAGAGCTGAGCAGGAGAAATTAAATTTTTTTATAGGCGATCCATAAAAGTCTAGCACACACAAAAAAAAACTAGTTAAAGTTGTTCGACCTTTGATGGACCCTCATCTCCATATTAATATGATATTATATGGTTTCGACCAAGTTCATACAGTTTTGGTTTTTTAGTTTCCTCTCATAATATCTTTCGACCAAGTTCATACAGTTTTGGTTTTTGAGTTTCCTCCCATAATATCTCAAATTCATACCAATGAAGATCTATCGTTTTTTATTCGATGGGAGATTTATTTAACTATCACAACAATCCTCTCCTTCAAAAGAAAAATTATCGAGTATTCTCTCAAATAACAATCTCCATTAAATCGACACTCATCATTATCAGAAGCTAATCGATGATATTTGCAACAAAGCTTCTAAGAAATTAAATTTGTGGGGTTATGGAAAACAACATATTTCTCAAAGAAATTCAAAAATTAATATCTATATATATATAATTCAAAATATAATACATATATATATAGATATATATATTCTCTTATGTGGGAAAAAAACCCCAAAGTCAACAATATCCTCAGGCTCACATTGACCATTGTGAAGTTGTGAACAATAATAGTCAAAGAAACAAAAAAATAAATAAATTAATTGTCTAATTTAAACAAATAATAGTCAAACAAGAGTAGTCATGACTCATGCACGTACCTACATACAAGAAATTGTATTCGTACTACTAATAGGTTATATTATAAATGAAAATAAAAAACGAAAATACGCAAAGAAAAAGAAAAATATAGAGATCACAATTCGATTTCTCACAAATTTGAACTTTTCAACTCTTTACGATAGCCGTTCGAGTTCGTTTCATTTCAAAATTTAATAATTACTTGAATAACTTAAAACTCGGCTCAACTTGACTTTTTGCTACCCCTAATAATCTTCAGGGCTGTTAATAAATAGAGTCGAGCCGATTTTGGGTTGTTCGAGTAATGTTTGCTAAATTTTAAGTGATTCGTGCTCAAATCGAGCCTGTTAATTTGGTGTTTGTTAATGTTCACGAACATTAACGGACATCAAGTTTGTTAACATCTTGTGTTCGTGAACGCGAATATTATGCACTATTCTACCTTTGTATGAAAAATACAAAAATAATATGTCCGAACGAGCACTAACTGATCTCGAATACGAGATTATTATCAAACATTCTGTTCGATCGTTAATGGTCCTAACAACTGTTTGCTTATGATTTCCTTTAGTGAATTTAGGGAACCAAACTTAAATGAAGCACATTCATTAAGTTCCTCAATCAAGTTCAGCTCAACACTCTTCAGCCTTCTGTTTTTTCCTTTTTTTATTTGATTGATGCAAAAGAATGTTTGTAAATTTAAAACTATCAAGATTTGCAGTTGATATCGAGCCCAACAAAAATCAGCCTTTGTAGTTTGTACAGTCCCTTTAACAGTATTTTTAACCTCTTAAGTACAGTTTAAGGTTAAAAAAGTTGATAAAAGTTACTGCAGGACGGTGGGATAATTAATTAAATAAAAATTGTAATTTTTTTGTTCTTTTTTCTTAAGATAAAATTATGGATAAGTTGGATTTTAGTATAAGTTCAGTGAACAGTTTGGGCTAGGTCTTTTTGGTAATTTTAAATTGTAAGTTAGAAACCCATTTTTTAGAATTTCCATATGGTTATTGGATGATTACCAATAGCACATAATGGATTTCTTAATAATAATACTTCGCTAGTAAGATTTTTTCTCGTCGACGTGCATTTTTTGTCGGTCCATTTGATTTTTTCATCGGCCTTTTTAGTTATGTCTTTAGTTTCTATTATGTTCTAGATGGTGTCTGTTCCATTTTTGAGTATGGTAGTGGTAATTTTTCGATTCTTTGCTTGTGCATGCAGGCACGAAGCAGGATTTTCTTTGGTTGTTTATCACTTAGACGTGGTTTTTTCTTTTTCTTCAGCATATTTGCTTGTTTGGATGGAGCATGATTTTACTGATTGAATCGAGAGTCTTGTATTTATGAATATTGTTTAAATAATTAGATTCTTTATCTTTTATTAAAGAAAAATACGTCTCTCTACTCTAAAATAATTATCAACATATAATTTTGTTCTAAAATAATTGTCCTTTTAGAATTCAAGATATAATTTCCACTAATCTTTCAGAATTGTATATGCTATAAAAGAGTTATGAAAATGAAAAGAGATTATTAATAAAACAGAACAAGAGATAATAATTTAAAAATACCATATAATAAATTAAACATAAACATATAGGTCATTTTACAAATATATTAACTTGTACTCTTTCTATCCCGAATGAACTTGCACTGATAAATGAACATATATATTAAAAAAAATTATTTTTTGAGTTATGTTGACTTTTCAAACCTATCTTTTTGTTTTATTTAGTAAATAAAGGTGTATTGTGGGGTAAAATTTGTGAGATTTGTTTCTTTTGAAGAAAGTGTGCAAATTATTTGAGACGAAGCGAAATAAAAAGTGTGCAAATTCATTCGGACGGAGGAAGTACGATATTTTAAAACCACAATTATTTCACAAATTGTTTGTTAGAGATGATTTTAAGTCCTTTGTTTTAGTTTGCATTCTTATATTAAGATTTTATTGGGCTGGGCCTATATGTTATTATGGGCCATTCAATTTCCAAGAAGCCCATAAGCAATTCGAATTGACTTAGGTGTGGCCCAATACATAAGAGTTACAGCTGAATTCTAAAACCAACGAACACTAAAGCCCATGTTTTGAAACTGCATATGCTTTGAGGTGGCAAATCGGCCCAGCTCGATAAAAGTTGCATATGCATGCATAGTTTGACATGATAAAATCGATCTAATACGATGGATCAGTACAATTTGTCTACATTTTTAATAATTTCGTTATAGAAATTAGAGCACAGTATACCATTGGTTCCAATAAGCTTAACTGGATCTGCTCGACCGTACTGCCCGAATTGCATGTGTATTCTATCACGTATGCTTCTTGTAACATTTAAATACATTTCACATATAAATTCAAATGACATTTCAAGGCCTTCATTCCCTATGGTTAATGATGACCTAATTCTTCAAATAAAAATTTCCCCCCAAAAAATTAAAAAAAAAAAATGAGAAGAATTAGGCCCCTTCGCCTTTCTTCCCACATTTTCCACTCTCAATCTAAATTCGACCTCAAATCCTAAGCCAAGAGTCTTTTTTTCCTTTCTTTTTTTGTTCGTTTTCTTTTTATTTTTTTTTTTCCTTCGATTTTTCTATAACCTTATCTTATGATTTGATCACGCCTAGACTGTGCGCCTGAAGTGAAACCGAATGCCTAACATCTCCAATATGTAATGCATGCTCTCCCATCGGAATCCTCCGAATCCCCGCCTCATCCACCACACTCAAATACTTACACACATGAATCCTAATTTGCACTCTCTCCCGCTCCCTAGCCGCCACCCTCACCTTCTCGAACGCCACCAATTGTCTATGCGGGGCCCACCGCCCACCCGGTGGGCTAGAGAACACGAGGAGTGTGTGGGACCCATCTCTGGAACCCGTGTTCTTAACATCCACACTTAGGCTAACTGATAGCCTACCACACCTAGCATGGGTCACCCGAATAGACTGGCTACTCACGACGCTCGTGTTGGAATGGTGGCGCCCGTCCACGGGGACGGAGACTATTGTAGGGGCCTCAGCTATCGTGTGCACGAAGTTTGAGTAACTCAAACCGTGTCCAAACGGGTAAACAACGTGTCCTTTGTAGAACCGATAAGTCCGACCTGGGTAGTTTCTTGATGGATTCGGCCTCATGTCCATTGCTGTCATGGGCAAGTTGTTGAGGTATTCTTGTGGATACCATGTCATTGGAAGCTTTCCACCTATAATTCATTTACATAAAGATTAACAGTGTCAATATTTAGTAAAAAATGTATAACTCGTTCGGTAATTTATGGATGATCTGAAAACCAAATTTTTTACCTTTTCAATGGCTTAAATTTGATCCTTTTTTATTAAATAATTACACGTTGAATTTGTGGTTTCTATGATCAATTTTTGTATCATTTTAGTATCACGTTGTTTATCAGAGGAGCAAGTTTACGTCATTTACAACGCTGAAAAATAAGAAACCGAAACTTAAAGTCATATGTACGTGGAATTTTCAAACGAAAAATTCAATTTTCAATTTTAAAAACAATCAAAGTCGAACAATTGCAAGATAAATGTCTAAATCCAAGCAATTAAAAAGTTAAATAACTGGTTTTTAGAACAATAAATTGCAGACCATTTTGCAATTTATCCCAATATGTAAAACAAGACTAATTCTTATAAGTGGCAAAATTGGTCCAGCACAGTCCTCTAGGCAATGTTAATTGGAGTAGGCCGTAGAAATCTTGGCATGAATACCATCGGGCCAACAGGTCCAATCTAATAGGGCAATAATCCAACAAGTCGCATGCTAGACTGAAAATCTTAATATATTTTAAAAGATGGACCAGACTTGTTTCCCTAAGTTTTGGCCGAGCCTGACATATGACATTTGCGCACCTCTACTAATAAATATATATATATATATATAACATCGGCATATATTAAAAAGATTTACCAACTCTACTTAATTACTCCGTTCTAATAGTTTCGGTCTACCTCCGATTATACTCCATCTATTAGCTACACCGTCCTTGGAGCCTATGTTCTTTTTCTTCTCCCCGTCTAACCCCATTTATACCAGATTAATCCTGTTTAGACACCAATTAAACGCTAAACCATAATATCCAATAGGAGTTCAAGATTTACCTGGATTATGAGCACCAAAAAGCACCTCAGCAATAGCATCCCCACCAGCCTGGCCCGGATACCCTGCCCACAAAATCCCCGCAATCTTTTCATCATGTTTAGCAAACGACACATCAACCGGGCCGCCACTCATCAACACCAGAATCACCGGGCCCTTGGCAGCAGCAGCCACCTTCGTAATGAGCTCCTGCTGCCGGCCCGGGAGCAAAAGCCCGGCTCGGTCCCGGAACTCGGCCTCGATGGATTGGTCCAACCCCATTACCATAATGGTTGCATCTGATCTTCGGGCCGCCTGAATTGCTCCATTAAATAGAGCATCACTTGTGCAGGCTACATCTGCACAACCTGGCTGGTGGATTACTCTGGTGTACTTTCGAATTCCTTGTAACGGCGTCGTATATCCACAAGCAACACCTGTTCAACAATAAGAAAAACGGATATCTAAGCTTACGTTGAGAGGTGGTAATTCGGACGGTTCGATCCGACAGGCCAGCGCTATACTTCGGGTAGGGTCAAAATTAATCGGATCTAAAATTAATTAATTTGGGTTAGTCTATCCTCCTATATATACTAAGACTATCGGGACAGGCCTGTTTGGTCAAATATTACTTCGGGCCAGTATTTATATGGTCCAATCCATCTAAAATATCGATCAGACTAATTTTGCCACCTCTTTCACATTCAATCACACTCGAGAAATTTCGCTAGAAGACCCAATTTTAGAAAAAAAAATCAGTATAAAGTTTGAATTCTGAAAGTTCTTTTTTAGAGTTTTCAATTAAGAATTTAGGTTTTGAATTTTATTTTCAATTCCAGACCGCGTCTTTAAAGATATATTAAAAAAGAATCAATTTACTTACTGGAATTTTTAGTATTTCATACATGTATGCTATATCGTAATGAAATGTTCGTATGCGTTGCATTGGTATAGTAAATAAATACCAAATACCAATATATTGAAACAGAAAAAGAAAAAGAAAAAGAATTACACTATATAGCAAAATTATTAATATATTTCGTATTTCAGCATATATACTGAAAATTTTGCATTAAGATATTCACTATTTTGGTATATGTACTAAAGTTAAATTTAATTTGATATAACAAAATTCAGAATAATGAGATTTTTTAAAGAGTTTCGATAATTTCATCATATACCAAAGTTTTGGTACAATATCGATTGAATATACTATATCAAACTATAGGTAATAAAATTTCATTACGCAAGCGTTAAAGTGAGAATAAAATTTAAAATAAAGATCGGGAATTAAGAATTTCTATAATTCTTCTAACATATAGGTCTTGTATTAATAGATTTTTAAAAAATTGGACTTAGAGCGAAATTTACTTCATTCACTACAAGAAAAAATCAAATTAGAAACGGATTAAACTAAAATAGTGATCGATTTGAGGCGAAATATTTAATTTTTATAATGGTAGTCTAAAATACAGAGACCGATTTATTCTGTCTCTAAATTTAGTGACGAAATATCCGTCTCTGTTATTATATTAGAGACCAAATTATCTATATAATCTTTAATATTCAGTTGCTATTTCGTCACTACTAATGATTTTTTGTCACGCTCTATCACTCTAGCTACAGAATAGAGACGGATTATGTCTGTCTCTAATATTCAATTGCTATTTCGTCATTGACGGAATCCTATTAATCTTTTGCGCTTACCGTCATTATTCAATTTCAATTCTGTTTAATAATCGATATTATTCGTTACTAATTTCTAACTTTAAAATTAAATTTTTATTTTTTTTGTAGTGATTCATTTATAATTATTACGAATGTTGATTTTCTTACCAGCATAATTGCCAATCATAGTGAGCGTAACATCAGAGTTGGGCCCGATAACAGCGATGGGATGATGCCGACGGGTAGATAGAGGCAGGGCCGGGCCGTGGTTTTTGAGTAAAACCAGGCCCTGTCTAGCAGCTTCAAGGGCTAGCTCTTGGTGGGCCGGGCTACACACGTCTTTCGAGCCCAGATTACCGTAAGGTTGAGAAGATGGCTCTCCGTCGAACATACCTAGAGACATAGCGTAGACAAATTAAATAATTTTGATTCGAATTCTGTTAAGATAATTTGAATTCAGAAAGTTTAAACTTGATTTTGAATATAAATTAATTTTTAAATTCATTCATAGATCACATATTTAAAAAAAAATATGTAATAAATAATAAATATACATATATATGTATACATTACTGGAATTTTTAATTGAAAAATTGATACCTAAATATTTTAGAAATATATATATAAAAAACTTTGAAATTTCGAATTGAATGAAGTTGTTCGAATATTCTTTTGAACTGATTTTGAATCTCCTTTGAAAAATTAATTAATATTTGAATTTGGGTTAGTATTTCAAATTCAATTTAGTATTCAATTCGTTTACAACCATAGGCATACCTAGTCTCATTTGTACTGTAATTGTATTGAACAATGCAAGATCGATGTCTGCTTCTTTCAGTAGCCCTCTCTGTACTGCATTCTCTGTGTGTACTCCTAGGAATGGCCCACAATCCAAATCCAGACCTGAAAAATTATTGGATCATCGGGTTGTGTTCGTATTTAATTTCGGATCAATTTATATTATATATATACATATATATAAATGATTTAAAAAGTATAATTATTGCATTTTAAGAAAAAAAAAATTTTTTGGATAACTTTGAACCAAAATTGCGTTACTGGGTTCGTGCTTGGTTAATTTCAGATTTCTCTTACTAAATTTGGGATTGGTCCATTTGGCCTGCCGGATCTGATTATAATTTACCTTATAAGCTGACGTGGAGCCTAAATTTTGAAATTTGGCTCGTCTATTTGCATATGTGCAACTCTACGAACATTTTAAACATCTAATTAAATGAAAGTGACATCATTTTCATATGTAATTAGATGGACCAAAATTTTGGGTTTCTGAGCTCCAAGTTCGTAATTAGAGCATGAAACTTACCTTGAGAGGTGAAAGGCATTGAATTAAAAAAATTCAAAAAGTAGTGTATTTTTATATGGAGCCTGTTAAATCGGCAGATTTTTTTCAATTTTTTTCGATTACTAACATAATTGATTATCATAAGAGAATTTAAAGTTAACTATCATTTTAAAGCATACTAAAAATATTAGCATCTGTTTTTTTTTTCTTGACCTATAATTAATAGTTAATGTTATAAATTTAATTAGCGTCTTCACAAATAATTTTTCGTTAATAATTTTCTAGAAAGTCTGCCCGAGCAGTATACTTGTTTCTATGTTATGCTTGAAAATTTATATTGCAAAGGATAATTAATCAAAATACGAGGAATTTTATGTAATTAATGAAAGAAAGAAGGTGGACAATGTGAATACCTGCTTTGATTGCATCAGCTGCTGCTTCTTCAGGAGTTGATGTATAATGCTGATTATCGTAGAAAACGCCGACGGAGTCGCAATCGGAGACAATGTAGCCGTTGAGACGCCAAGCGCCGCGCACGGTTCCACGGAGGAGCTTGGGATCGGCACAGGTCGGAACGCCGTTAACTTGATTGTAAGAACACATCACACTTGCAACATTGCCTTCCATTACACAACTTCTGAATGGAATGTCAAATGTGTCTTCAATGTCTTGCTTGCTTACCTGCATCCACAGGCCCACATCATTTATTTTGGCTAAAAATTTTTGTCGACGGGCAAACGCATGAATCTTCTTATATACAAAACGACATTAGTTTTAGCTAAAAAAAAAGAGATTAATTGATACACTTTTTAGAAATATGCGATACTTCATGTGTTTTTCTTTTACAAAAATATGCATTTTCTTTAGAAAGTATCGATTTTTTTAGAAAAAGTATCATTTTCGCAAAAGGAAAAAAATCGATTGCTAAAAAATAAATGTCAAATAAATAGACTTCAAAATCTTTTTTTTTTTCTAATTTGCTGTGTTTGAAGTCACATTATACTAGAAGAGGATAAAAAATTACGATACATATTAGAGGTGTAAGGGAGCGAGACAATTTGCGAGTCACTCGAAATCGACTCGGAAAAAAATCGAAATTGATATGAGTAGATGTCAAACTCGAGCTTTAACTACTGAAGTAGGTGTCAAGTTCGAGCAGATTGATACTCGACTTGGTAAACTTGCGAATTCAATCGAGTGTTTGTAAAATTACTCATTTACATTATTAAAATTAAGATAATTATGAATATATTTTAACTCTAAACTCTAAGGTCCACATAAGCGGACATTTGCAGTATTATTAATATTTTCAATTTTAATATGTGTTTATATTTTTTAAATTAGATTTTGTATTAATCGAATCGAGTCAATTTCAAATTCAACAAGATTTTATAGAACTGAGCTCAAATTTGAAAAAAATGAACTCAATTAAACTCGAAGATATCTCAAACCTGTAAGTACTCGGTAGGACTCGACTCGTTTACACCCTAATACGTATGAATGATGAGAAACCAAGCAACCTAAAGTCCACCGTATCACGATAGACACTATAACAGCGAATGATTTCCATACCTTAGCATTAAAGTGGAACCTATCAACCCCGCTCCAATTGTCAAGATCATACGCCGTGAAATGCTTGCAGCACGCCGCCACCTTCAGCCGCCCGCCGCCGTCCGTCCCCTGTAAACCCCGAACGTATCTCGCCGCATATTTACCGGCCACCAGCGGGTCCTCACCGGGAGTCTCCTGCCCCCGGCCCCACCTCGGGTCGCGCAATATGTTCACATTCGGGCTCCAATATGTCAGGCCCGCCATCCCGCCATTGTACATTGCCCGGGCCTCGTCCGACACCACCTGTGGATAATTCGGTCATATTTGTTAGCTAATTTTATACTACTCAGTCGATAATATTCAATGTCGTACTCAAAGATACGATATTCTTAAGAAGAGGGGCGCAATATAATTATTCAATATTTAAAGTCGTAGAATTCAAAATACGAAGGTAAAAAAATAAAAATAAAAAATCAAATAGGAAATATTACACCAATTAGTCTTTAGGGATACATTTGTAATTTTATTTGGGATACAATTTATTTTAATACATAGCAATTTTCATTTTTTTCCAAATTGGTTGTACAACTTTACCCCATAGCCCTTAATAGACCTGCCACTAATATAATATTCAATTAGATGATCCAACTATCTACTTAGAAAAACAAATGGGATTAATAGTTAACTTTTGTTCGATTTCGATTTACTTTTGGAAAAATAAATGTGCATCTCATTTAGCTATTGACAATTTATCCCTTTCCTTTAGTCGTGTAGGAACTTAAACATAACGATTTTTAATAGTTAAGGGACTTAAACAAACACTTCGATAATTGAGGAACCTAAATAAACATTTGTCAATAGTCAGAGTTAAATTATATTTGGTCCCGTAAATTTTTAGTACTACAACTTTGGTCTCTAAAAAAGTAACAAATTTAATTTAGTCCGTAACTTTTGAATTTAGTCGTATTTAGTTCCTTTTCGTTGCAAGGTGACCAATTTGACATTGCACGTGTCAGTTATATGATCAATTTTCCACGTAAACTTTCCGTGCCACGTATTCAAACATTGGTAGGAAAATAGGATCATATGACTAGCACATACTTTAAAGCTATTGAACTAAATTAAATTTTTATTTTACTTTTTTTGGACCAAAATTGCGTCAGCAAAAGTTACTAGATAAAAAATAATTGTAACTCAAATAGTTAAAATACTCGAAACAAACATTTTGACGATAAATTTTATCTACGTGTGCATTTTAACTTTACTTTTTCAATGAATGATTAGATCATTTAATCGATCAAGTCCGGCTAAGTAACATAGATATTTTCAGTGGGCCCAGATTTTTTGCATCAAGGGGCCCACTTAGCCGCCCACACTGACAGAATCTAATTACTCTTTTGATGTCTCATTGGTTGCAAGTTGCAAAATCGAAATAGTTTTTTTGGCCTTTGAGCTTCAATTATTGTTATTTAATTACTACTTTTGTTTTATTATTATACACACAAATTTTGTAAAGGATATGATATTTAATTTGATTAGATAAGAATTTTTGGAAAGCACAATGAACCAGTTTAAATAATTACTGGATTTGTGACCTTTTTCTGATCCTACTCGGTTCGTTACTAAAATCAACATATAGTGACATTTGATATGATGCACACAAAGAAAGTTAGATTGTTTTTTTTTTTTGGCCACATATCTGATTTTTTCAAAGATTGTGATTGATTATGGATATTTTAAAGGTGGAGATTGTAACAAAAAAATTATTTTTAAGGATATGCAAATTGATGTGGGACGTATTAATAAAAAAGAATATGTAAATTTAGGTGGGACGGAGGTAGTATAATTTAGGCTAAAAAAAGTTTACATACTTTAGAAGAGAGCGACTAAAATAATACTCCCTCCGTCCCGGCCTAATTGACCTACCTTTTTTTTTTTTTTGTCCTAACTTAATTGGTCTAACCCATAAATGGTAAATTCTCTTACAATCTTCACCCTCAAAATCTCCATTCTTAATCTCTATCTTTGAAAAATTCAAAGATTCCACATAATCTGTTTATTCTTAGTCTCTGTACTCGGTCAAAGTATGTCAATTAAGTCGGGACGGAGGGAGTACGAAAGTTGTTAAAATAAAAAATCCGCTTTAAATTGTATATTTACCTAATTTATGATAGATTTCAATGTAATTGTCGTACTAAAGTATGTATGTGGCATGTCAAATTAGAAATGTCACGTCAATATGATTACACATAAATTGGACACTATAAAAAGTTATCATGGATTTTTTAAACTTTGGAAGCTTAGTAGGTATAAATTGAAAAAAATTACTTCCTCTGGCCCGCTCTAATTTGCCTACTTTTCTTTTTGGTTTGTCTCAATCTAATTTGCCAATCCATAAATGGCAAATTTCTCTCACAATCTCCACCCTCAAAATCTCCACATTCAATCTCCACCTTTAAAAAAGTCAAAGATTCCATAAAATCTATTTTTTCTTAATCTCCATGCACGGCCAAGGTAGGCAAATTGGACCGGGACGGAGGGAGTATAAGTTAGGGGAATATTCATAAAAATAGTAAACTTAGCAATCCATAAATTGGACATGGACAAAATTAAGGGGTATAAATTGAAATTCTCCAATTAGGTAGATAGATACAAATAATATGACTTGTTTTTTTTCTTCATAAATTCAATGCTACACAGTCGACACCCGATTGAATTATCTAAACATTTAATGTAAAAAGTAGATTGAGATTATACTAAAAATAGTCTAGTGTATTGGGGGATTAGTCGTACTAAAATTAGCTCCGACACGATATTTTAAATGAGATGGACCATATAAATGTTGTCCGTAGTACAATTTGGTCCGATAAGTCCAGCTTGATGGACCAAATATTCAACGGGCCATGAATCGGTCCAATAATTTTAATACATTATGAGATGATAAGCTGAGTCGGACCGACTAATTTTAAGTCCAACCAAATTTTAACCCAGACTCGATCCAGCCCGACCCGACAGACTAGATCCGACCGGGTTGAACAGTTCGAATTGCCAATTCTAAATGGAATGATGTAGTAAAGTAGTACCCGACCCGATAGCATAAAACAGTCTTTTTTTTTTTCTTTTTCTTTTTTCCTTTTTAGGGACGAAAATAGTGTGTGACTTGAAGGTTACTCTGTTAGAACTTTAGAATAATTCATGCAGTGCTAAAAAGCGCCATAGAAGGACAAAATAAGCTCTGATCAAATCGAACCATATTAGTTATCAAATTGACAAAAATAATACTTACTTTTCCGATCTCTTCCCACAGCGTCGCATTGAACGACGCGGCGGTGTTAATGACCTGCGGAAAGCTGGTAGCGCCGGGAAACTCGCCGCCGAATCTCGTCCCCGGACCTACATTCGAAACGCCGTGGAGCGCCTCCGACCACCACTCGTACCCCCTGATCCCCAGCCGCGGCACGGCGGCCGCGCCGTTAACTAACAGCTTCACTTTCTCCTGCAATGTCAGCCGCTGAATCAAATCCTTTGCTCTGTTTTCTGTACTCGAATCTGTTCGACAAAATGCCAGCGATTTTGAACCGGAATCGCGAGGATCGCAAGCGAACGATTCTCGGCCGTGAACCGCCGCGGTGAAGGAGAGAAGAAGAAGAAGGAGGGGAAAAGTCGATTTTCTCCTCATCTTCTCGAGAAATTGAAATGGTTTTGTGAAGGAATAAAGTGAAAGGGGTTTATATAGATGTGGTATGGGTTTATGAATGAATGAATGATGATGATATGAATAACAGGTTTGATGAATGGATGCCCATAATGCTGTTTAAATGGATTTTTGGTGCAAGTTGCAAGTATAGGATAAAAAGTGATAATTTTATGATACTTGGTCGGGCAGTGTCCGATTAGATGATGTAATCGTTTATTAACAACGTGAAGATCAATGGCTACTTTTATATGATTTTAATGCACTTTTTGGATGGACGATTAGATCACTCAGTCAAGCACTATCCGACATGGTGGTATAGAATTTCTCGATAAGAAAGGTGTTTGCAATTGGTTTTTTGTGATTTTTAGCTTAATGATTGCTCAAATATGTTTTGGAGTGTTTGAGAAAACTGTTTTAATAAAAATTATTTTAAGGAGTGTTTTTCATTGCTTTTGATTTTGTAGAGTAATTGGGAAAAATCACTTTTAAGTAATGTAGATAGTGTTTGAGATAAATGTGATTGTGGAGAAAAGTATGTCACAACTGCTTGTTGCTTTTGTGGTAAATTTGTTTTTCTTTTTTTAAGCAGAATTTTCAATTAGCAAACATCTCTTCCCGCTTTTCCAAAGTTGAAAAGTTGAAAGCAGAGGGTGTTTAAGTAATGAAAAACACCTCTTTAGGCAAAAAACTAAAAATAGAAGAGTTACTTTTCCGCCTTTTTGATATTTTGTTAAATACATCGAAATTTGTCTTTTACTTATAAGCTAAAATTTGTTTAAGTATCAAATACCCCAACTTTTATATTTGACCAAAATCAATTTTACTCAAAGACACTACATCGATAATTGGGTTGGTATGTCCCCATCTGGATGGGGCATGATTCATCCCTCCACATCCACGCCATATTAATCTTTTTAAATTTTCATTACACATCATACCCTACAAATCTCTTAAACAATAATACATTTTTAATATTTAAGTAATATATCATTCGAGAATATGTCACAGCCGACATAGCACATGCCATTCATTCCAGCACAGGTATTTTCTACCTACTTTTAATTTTAAGTAATTTTACAACGATCTCTAATTTTAATATTTTTAGAAGTTGAAACGATAAAAGAAAAGGAAAAAAGAAAAAACCCAAAGTGTGTGCACAAATTTCAAATTTACTTTGTAGAAAAGATGTCGGGATGTAAAAGATGCAAGTTGCAAAGACAAGATAAGAGCACACAAGTTTTCTTTGGTAGGCATAAATGACTACTTGAAATTCTAGTATATACTCCCTCCGTCCCGGCTAACTTTGCACGGTTGACTCGACACGGATGTTAAGAAAAAGCAGTTGACTGCTTTTTCTTTGACTTTTGAGGGACTCTAATCAATTTTTTAAGAGTGGGATTAGTGTATTAACACTTCCCACCCTTAATTTTATTTTTTAACTGTTAATAAATCAAAGCAAATTCAATTTACACACAACATAATTAAATCTGGAAAAAAAAAAAAAACTGCAAATCAAATCCAGCGATAGCAGTGAATTTCAGTGTTCAATCACAGTTTAGGGGGGGGAAAATTCCCACCAAATTTTCAGCAATCTGAAAATTTGGCCTAATAACCCATGTTACACCAAAATTTCCCTCCTAAACTAAAATACATTCAAAAACAGCTTGTACATCCTATAAATATTCCCATAATCTGCATTGAATGCAAAAATTACAGATTTTACAAAAAATAACTATGACCAACAACCGGAAGGGTCCTCAAATTACTCCATCAGATCGACTCCTCATTGCTCAGACTCTTCTAGCCAACAACACCGGCGGAGTTTTAAATCATCGCAAGGTAAAGGAAGTCGGAGCATCATATGGAGTGTCCGTCCGATCGGTGCAACTAATATGGCAATCTGCAAAAAAGCAGATTTCAGAGGGTCAACCTGTCTCTTTCCCAGAAATAAGGCCAAGAACAGCAGCAAGAAAGGAAGCAACACTTGATGAAGATGCAATGAGAGTCATACCATTCTCCAAAAGAGGAACAGTCAGAAGATTAGCAAGTGAGCTTAGTGTTAGCAAGACCTCACATAAGCAACTATGACTTGGATTTCAGAAATGCTGCTACAACTGATGGATTTCAGATTCAGTTGATGTGTCAACCCCCATTCTCCGGACACTAATGTCCTAGACTTAGGTTATTTCCGGGCAATTCAGTCATTACAAGTGGAGACTAGGAGTTACAATGTGCAGGACTTGGTAAACAACGTTTTAAAATCATTTTCAGACCTGGACCCACTCAAGCTGAACTATGTATTTCTGAGTTTACAAGCATGTTTAGTGGAAGTTATGAAAGACAAAGGGGGTAATAATTACAGGTTACCACACAAAGCCAAAACAGCACAAGCAAGACTGGGGACACTTCCAACAGCTTTGGAAGTGGAAGAACAAACAGTGCGAGAGGCTATTGAATGCCTAATGTGTCAAGAAAATTCAGAAGGAAACTATGAGGTGGGAGGGATTCTAACTGATTTGGGGTATTTGTAAAATCCAAAGGGTATTAGTAGGATGTTTTTGAATTTATTGTTTACGGTATAAACACAGAAAACGTGTAGCTTTTGCTTAGACCGTAAACAGTAAAACCTTATCAACTTATAAAAAAATGATCAAAAAACTGATCACTTTTTGGCACTGATTTTGTTTTTCCTCAATTTATTCATCAATACAAATGCATCATATCAGGAACAGATTTTTAGCAATACAGGTTTGGCACTGATTTAAATAGTTTTAGCAATACAGTTTTTTTTTTTTTTTTTACCCTCAGAACAGATTCATCATAGGGCTTCGAGACTAGAACTTTTAAATTATTTGGTGGTAACATTAAGTTAGTCTTTTTTCACTAACTTAAGCTACCAACACCAACACCAAATAATTAAATTGGCCAGAAACTGTCCGGATTCACAAATCCAGAAAAAATCCGGATTCACAGATCAGGAACTAAACCCAAACTAAGCATCAGAAAATAACCCGAATTCACAGATCCGGCAACAAATCCAACGAAAGCATCAGAAAATAACCCGGATTCACAGATCCGTAACTGAACCCATCGAATACATCAGAAAATATTCCGGATTCACAGATCCAGAATCAAACCCAACGAAAGCATCAGAAAACCGAACCCGGATTCACAGATCCGTGACTGAACTCATCAAAAGCATCAGAAAATAACCCGGATTCACTAAACTAAACCAAACCCAACGAAAGCATCAGAAACTAACCCGGATTCACAGATCCGTAACTGAACCCATCGAAAGCATCAGAAAATAACCCGGATTCACAGATCCGGCCAACATGCAAGCATATGAATTTCATACACACAGAAGTTAAGGTTAGAGCAGCGTAACCTCATAATCGGGAACCAAAGTGCCAAACATTCGAAGAAAAAGGCACGCATCTCTGGATCCTCAAGCCATCCTGCCCCAGGAAGGGGACCCGCCAACGGATCGGAGCCGGAAGCAGAGGCCGTCGCCGGCGTAGCCTCCAAAGCCCCGACCTCGCTCATTACCCTCTTTTCGAGCTCCGATTCAGGGACGACGGTCTCATCGGAGTCAAAGACGACACAATCGTCGTAAAACTCAGACTCACAGTCCATCCAATAAGTAACAGGAGAAAGAATATAGGGTTTTCAGTTCGCAGTTTAGCGAAGATAAGATTTAAGAAGAAGGAGTTCAGAGAAGAGGGGAGCGGCGGGGACGAAGATGATGGTGGATGAAGAAGGTGGATGAAGATGGTGTTTGAAGATATAGAGAATAGGGTTTCTAAATTTTGGGCTGGGCTTCAACAAGAAGGAACAGCGTGAATAATTATGAGAGGGGGGTGGGGGATTTCAGATTTTTGTTTCCTCAAATTGGGTTTGGGTGGGTTGGGTTTAATTAGGCAAAATAATTAGGTTAGGTTAAATCTATTTTTCAGGATTAATAAATGGCAATCCTGTAAAATTAAAATGAATTAAAGTGTTGACTTTATATGCCATTTTTGGCCGTGCAAAGTTAGCTGGGACGGACCGATTAGGAAAGTGTGCAAAGTTAGCTGGGACGGAGGGAGTATGTCATTTCACATCATATTGTATTTCATATTTATTAGCAATATGTCAAAGGAGCGACTAAATAGTCCCTATTTTTTTGTCGAATAACCCTTTTCAAGAGTGGGATCGGGTTGGGTTTTTCGGGTTTCGAGTTTTTCGAGTTGGTCGGGTAACTAACAGAAGAACTCGATTTTGCTTGTATCCGCCCCTCGAGTACCCGATCCAGACGTGTACTCATCGGGTCGGGTTGAGTTTTTCTTTTAAGTTGATTTTTATGATTGAATCATCTTTTGTGTTCTTTAAGGTTGTTGAAGGAGGTTTAGACTTATGATTAATTTTGTTAAAATAGAGTACCTAAAAAATTCCGACCCTACAACACCCGACCCTACCCAGACCCCAGCCGACCACAGCCCAAACCTACCTGATCTTAATCCGATACCCGATAGATTAAAAAAACCCGACCTTATCGGGGTAAAACCCGCGCGGATCGGATCGGGTACTGGAACCCGAAACGAAATTCGCACCCTTACCCCTCTCTTATTTTCGTAATAAAAATATTTCTTTGTTGAAAAGATAAAATCTTGGTGTTCGACTCAATGTGGTTGAGTAATCCATAAGGTTTGACCAACATCAATCAAACACTCTTTAAAGTGTTCAACCATTGTTCATAGAGTACTCTTTGAAATATTCAACTAGCATCAATTGAATTCTCTGAAATTTAAATACCATTTATGAATTTTAGTATAAAAAAAGCAACTAATATATCAAATTAAACCTAAAACTATAATTTGTATTGGGGTCTTATCTAGAACAAAAAATATAGTGTGTTTGGTTATTATTTCAAAGTAGTTAATATGATGATTCTCTTGGCATTATTAAAAGCGTCGCTAATAAGTCTAATGAGATTGTCCAACATCAAATTATGATGCAATATCAACGAGAGCAAACCTCTCCTCTTAACTATAGTTTTAAGGTGAAATTAAACTATATTATCCCAAATCCAAGCTACATCACACTATCTTATTAGTAAAAAGAGTTATTTCAGCCTAAAAAATTCGCATAAGATTTCGTTGAAGGCTCATTTGGTAGCCTTATTAAAAATATGGATGAGTAGCTATCTTTAGCTAGTTTAGCGGGTTTAAGGTTGATAGTATTACCTATCACACACACACATATATATATATATATATATATATATATATATATATATTGATATTAAAATTACACACATTCATTTATTTGATATCTCATAAAACAATCCAGTTAGTGAAAGATAAGAAAAGAAAAATACACTTATGCATACTTAAAAATTTCATTTGCTTTTTACAGATGAAAATGCATTTATCATAATTATTCTATTTGATATCTCATATAACAGTTTAGTTAATGAAATATAATAAAACAAAATACACTTATACGTAAAAATTTCACTAGTTTTTTAGAGATGAAAATGCCTTATCATACTTATTCTAGTAGATCGTAGTAGTTATATGGTCAAATTGACAAGATAAATAAGTAAGACGTAACAGTGTAGAATGATATTGGACCTCACTTTAATAAAGAACTTTAGTAAGGACTGACAAATACTCCCTCCGTCCCGCTCAAATTTACACACTTTCCTTTTCGGTATGTCCCAATCAGATTTGCACACCCTTAATAAAATTTCCCAAACAATCTCCACACTCAAAAACTCAATTTTCAATCTCCACCCTTGAAAAAATTAACCAAAAAATAAAAAGTAACTTTTCTTAACCTCCGTATCCGTCTCTACGTACAATTATGAGCTGAACGGAGGTACTAATAATTAAAATGTTATGATATTACTATCTTGCACTTACGTCGGCTACCAAATAAGTCATGAAAATGACATTCAAACCAATACTATCAAATTATAAACGAAAAAGTATGTAAAACAACAATTTGGTTTAGTAATTTTAGGTATATCATGTGTTTTTTCCCCTACAAACAAAATGAATGGTATGTCTTTTTCAGTTGGCAAATTAATTTGTTGGGGGCTACAACCATCAAGATTGTCGTGCATGGGCTCAGGGTCGGTATAATGTTTCAAAGGGTCTGATGCGTAAAAGAAAATGAGGTCCCTTAAAAAAAAAATTTAATAACATATTATGTATTATTTACAGGTAATAAAATAAAAATATAGCACTAGAAAGACATCAAACTTGAGACCTCATTTAATCACGAGATTTTTCCTTGTCAAGGCTAACCAAGTGAACTGCACCACCCTTTGTTGCAATTATTCATTTGTAATTACTATATAAAATATTTCATCCGTCCCGCTCTAATTTCCCAACTTTCCTTTTCGGTTTGTCTCAATTTAATTTGTCAGTCCGTAATGACAAATTTCTCTCACAATCTCCACCCTCAAAATCTCCACAATCAATTTCACCTTTAAAAAAGTCAAAGATTTCACAAAATCTGTTTTTTCTTAACTTCCGTGTCCGACCAAGGTAGGTAATTGGGTCGGGATGGAGAGAGTACATATACAGGTATAGATGTATACATTACTTAAAAAAAATTGGGGGTCCTAGCCGGCGAGGGCCCGGTGCGGTGGCACCGCTTCGACCGCCCCTGCATGGGCTTTTTTGTCAAGTTGGGAAATGAAACACACACGCATATATATACTCTATTCTCGTCCCATAAAAATAATCATGTTTAAAAACATATAATTTTTTTTATTTTTGATCAATTAGATAAAGTACATCTCTCTAAAAATTATTGATACACCTTTAAAAAATCATGTTTAAAAATGTGCAACTTTTTTTTTTGTCAATTTAATGAAGGTACAACTCTTTAAAAATTATTGATACACTCACACAACTTAAAAAAAATCGTGTTTAAAATGTACAACTTTTTTTTGATCAATTTAATGAAGATACAACTCTTCCTAAACTATTGCTACGCACTCACAAATCTTAGTTCAATTTTTAATTATTACATAACCAACCAATCGTTATCTAAAAACCTTTTACAATATAATAATATAAACTTATTAATTCCCAACAGTCACGTCGTTATATATACATTTTGAATTGAGCACATCCTTCATTTGGACGTGAGAGCTGTTAAAATGAATCTGGCCCGAAGGCCAACCCACCAAACCTAAAAAGTTAATTAGGTTGAGCTGAGTTATCGTTGGCTAAAAGAAGATCTAGTCCGAACTTGCCCAATCCGAACATCCCGACGGGTAAGATAAGCTCAACCCGATTTGGCCAAAAGCTGGGCTAGCCCGATTTTCTTTTTCTAATTTTCATTTAAGTTTTTAAATAAGACTAAACACGCTCATCAGCACTGTCTATGAATATGTAACTTATTTCGGGTGGCTAAATATGTTTTTTTCTCCAATTACTTTTTATATATGGAGTTTTATCATGTCAGAGAAATGAAATGAGTGAACCCAAAAACCTAACAAATCGTGCAATAAACCAAAAAGAAATTGAGAATTCTCTTTTCTGTGTTCCATGTTCCGCAATCCGTCTTCATCATCTTCCTCTTCACACGCTTTATAAAACAGTGTATGAACTATCTTCTCTCTCTCTAATAGTGATATTTATGCTTATAAGAATGTTTTAGTATTAAATAAGACCTTTTTAGAAGAAAAAAAATACAAAATATATTGAATCGAAATTGATCCGATAATTCGGTAGTGAGACCAAACTAGTATTCTAATGACCCGAAAAAGTTTATCCTGACCTAGCCAAGACTCTATTTTTCAGTTATCCCGATTGAACTACGTTGGCCAACCCTCCGACCATTTTGACAGCCCTATCGACCCAGCTTTATCCAAACATTCTCCAATGAACGAGACTAATTAATTTAAGAAGTTATTGATTTAAGTGGAGTGATTTTCGTATCATATTAATTACCTAAAAATAATACTTCATTAGATTTTGTGCAAAACGATGCTTGCTTGCCTCTGTTGGCTAACATTATTCTGCTCCAAGATAATACAAGTTGAACTAATTTAATTAAATATTAGCCACGTGGCGACTAGTAATTGGTCATGGGGTGGCAAAGTGTATGTGATGATGGGAACATCATGAAATTTTATATTGCATACAACCTCCGTCCCGACCTAACTTATCTACTTGATTCGATACGGAGGTTAAGAAAAAAATAGATTTTGTGGAATCTTTGATTTTTTTAAAGATGAAGATTGTGAGAGAAATTTGTCGTTCATGAACTGATAAGTTAAATTGGGACAAATTAAAAAGAAAAATAGGCAAGTTAGTCGAGACGAAGGGAGTACTATTTTTTCTGTTTTGTGTTATTTTGCCAAAATGTTGTTTATTAGTTGTGGTAAGAAGAGTGTTGATGTATTTGTATATATATAGGATATGGGTGAATAACATCCACAGTCTATGAAAGGTGGTTAAATTATACTTTCTTCGTCCGACAGAAATAGACTTAGTTTTCGTTTTCGTTCTTTCCACAAACACAATATAATATGTTAGTAACACCTGAAAATTTGTAAGTGACTTCTTACTATCTTTTGTTCTTAATGATAAAAATTGTTTCACAAATTCTTATGTATATAAGATGTTTGAATCTTAGATTCGTTTAATTTTAGTCGGGAACGGATTCGTGGATCTTGTGGAGTTTTCTTCATTTAAGAGATTTTGTACTTTTTCCTTAAAAACATTATTTGGGGTATTTGTTAGATCTGTTTTTGACTTAAAAAATCACTTTAAAGTAAAAATTCAAAAACAGATTCCACTTACTTCAAACTGATTTCTCGGCTTTAATTCTACTTTTGTGTCCTTGCGTTTTTCTGTCCAAACACTTCTATGATAAAAACTAATCACGTCTACTTAAAAATAATTTTTAACGAATATATAAATTTAATTACTTTTTAAAACATACGAGTAATTGCAAACACTCTCGTAGTATCCATTGTTTCCAAAATTCATTCTAAATATACTTCTTCCGTCCTGACTTAATTTGCACACCTGCTCCGACGCGTATATTAAGAAAAAATAAATTTTGTGGAATCTTTGACTTTTTTAGTGGTGGAGATTGAGTGTGGAGATTTTAAGGGTGAAGATTGTAAAATTCCTTTCCATTTTAAAAGTGTGCAAAATAGGATGAGACGATCGAAAAAGAAAAGTATAAAAATTATGACGGGACGGAGGGAGTATTATTTATACTAGAGAAATATAAATATAATATTTCTCCGACAAGAAACCATGGGGTTAGGTATAAAATTAAACAGAATCTCCCCCAAGTTGGTCCTTCATTTAATTTAAGTCCATAATAAGTTGAATAATATTTTCTGAACTATGTTAAGATATTGTTTGTCGCTTGTCAGATTATCATACCTTCGCACGTCCTTTGTATTTAATTTATACTTCCTCCGTCTCGAATAAATACTAGTTGTATATGATTCATATAATTATTGTTATATTAGCAATAAAAATATATTACTTCATCCATCTCGACTTATTTTGTTCAGTTGATCGGATACGTTGACTTTTTCTAAAGGTGGAGATTGAGAGTTGAGATTTTGAGGATGATGATTGCAGGAAAAAAATTCTTTTTAGAGTGTGCAAAATAAGTTGGAATGGTCGAAAAAGAAAAGTGTGCAAAATTAGTCGGGACGGAGAAAGTAGTATCTTTATTGAAATATATTACTCCCTCCGTCCCGCTCTAATTTGTCTACTTTACTTTTCGGTTTGTCCCGATCTAATTTGTCAGCCCATAAATGATAAATTTCTCTCACAATCTCCACCCTCAAAATCTCAACATTCAATCTCCACCTTTAAAAAGTCAAAGATTCCACAAAATCTTTTTTTTTATCCTTTGTGCCCGACCAAAATAGTCGAATTAGACCGAGACCGAGGGAGTAATTATTATGAAGAAAAGTATATTCTAAAATGTAATATTCCCTTCCAAATAATTAATTCATTTCCGTATAGATAATGATATTTTTTTATGAAAAAGTTCCACACAATTTGTCTTCCGTTCGCGATACGAATTGTACGAATTTAAAATTTATATTCCGAATATTCGTGCGAATTTGTCATAATAAAAATGTGGAGATCTCACACTTTTGTTGCCATCTTTCCTAAAATTATAATTATAATATAAAAAATGTAGAGATATAATCGATTGTGATTTTCTTTTAAAACTTTTTCCAAATATATAAATACCCTTAATCCTTTTCGTATCTTATATTTTTTACTAATTCTTATGTACAATAGGTGCACGAATCTTAAATTCATGCAATTCAGGTCGCCGTAAATTCATGAAAAATGTGTGAGTAACTATACTGAAAGTATTACATGTTTTGAAAAATGTATTACCCTTCAACGTGTTACATTTATTTTCCTCTCAAAAAGACATAATACATTTATTTAAAATAAGTTATACTTTTTAGCATAAACACTGGTACATTCTCCGCATAATACATTTCTTCAAAACAAGTGATCGTTTTAGCATAATTACTAATACATTTTTTCCGAAAAACTGTCCATAATTTGAATTGCGCGGATCTCAGATTCGTATAACTAGTGCACAAGAGTAGAGTAGGAAATTCAGTTCGGCCTGACCCAGCTCAGTCTAGCTCAACGGCTAAGGTGTGTTAAGATTGAAAGAGAGGATATATGTTTTCTTATTATGCTAGAAGATACAATGATGACCTATATATACAGAGCTATCTAAGCTAACTAAGGAATGTTGTAAACTACAAAGGAAATATACAAATACATGGAAAGGAATAATCACATAATAATAAAGGAGAAAATCATGGGAACAAAATCAATTAAGATTAATGTTAATACTCCCCCTCAAGTTGGAGCATGAAGATCCGTGATGCCCAACTTGTGAACAAAACGCTGAAAAAGTTCTTTTCCAAGTGCTTTAGTGAAGATGTCTGCAATTTGATTTTGCGGGGAGATGTATTTCGGAAAAAGAAGGCCAGAGTGAAATTTTTCACGAGTAAAATGACAATCAATCTCTATGTGCTTCGTACGCTCGTGAAACACTGCATTGCGGGTAATATGAAGTGCAGCCTGATTGTCACAATAAAGAGGGATGGGTTGAGAATGTACAACCATTAGTTCAGTGAGTAAGGTCTTGATCCAAACAAGGTCACATGTAGTGATTGCCATAGCGCGATATTCAGCCTCAGCTGAAGAACGAGATACAACTGTCTGTTTCTTCGTTCTCCATGAAAGGGGGCTATTTCCAAGCATTACGATGAAACCAGAGGTAGAGCGGCGAGTAGTAGGACAACTAGCCCAATCAGAGTCTGAATATGCAGAGATCTGAAAATTACAAGTGGAAGAAAGAAATAGTCCACGACCTGGTGAGCTCTTCAAATAGCGAAGAACATGTAAAGCTGCTTGATAATGTGGTTCGCGTGGAGCTTGCATGAATTGGCTCAATATGTTAACAGAAAATGATATCTCCGGACGAGTTATAGTTAGATAAATAAGACGACCCACAAATCTGCGATAAGAACTAGGATCGGAAAGTAATGCGCCATCTTCTGGAGTAAGCTTCAAATGTTGTTCCATAGGACAGGAAGTTGGACGAGATCCCAGCATGCCAGAGTCACTAAGAATATCTAAAACATATTTTCTTTTAGAGATAAAAATGCCAGATGATGAACGTGCTACCTCAAGACCAAGAAAGTATTTTAGAGGTCCCAAATCTTTTAGCCTGAAATGGTCAGCTAAACAAATCTTAAGATTAGTGATAGCAGTAATATCATTTCCTGCAATTAGAATATCATCAACATAGACTAATACTGCAGTAAAAGAAGAACCATGAGTCCGTGTAAACAGAGAATGATCAGCATTAGATTGAGAGTAACCAGCTGATATAAGAACTAAGGAGAGTTTAGAATACCAATTACGTGAGGCTTGCTTAAGCCCATATATGGACTTGAGCAAACGACACACTCGAGACTCCCCTTTTCGACCATATCCAGGTGGTAATCTCATGTAGACTTCCTCAGCCAAGTCGCCATAGAGAAAGGCATTATTTACATCTAACTGATGAAGATGCCAATGACGAGCTGCAGCAATGGCAAGAACACAACGAACAGTAACAAGTTTGACCACAGGAGCAAATGTGTCATGGTAGTCAAGGCCCTCAATTTGAGTGTATCCCTTGGTAACCAACCGAGCTTTATAGCGCTCTATAGAACCATCTGCATGTAATTTAGTTTTGAATACCCATTTACAACCAATAGGCTTCTTACCCGGGGGAAGAGAAGTGAGAACCCATGTATTGTTAGCTTCAAGGGCCTGTATTTCAACTTGCATGGCATCACGCCATGCACATGCTTGACAGCTTGAGAATAGCTTGTGGGGTCAACACATTGAGATAATTTTGACAAAAAAGCATAATGCACAGGTGAAAAACTAGAATAAGAAAGAAAATGGGACAAAGGATGGTGCGTACCTGAAGACGTGCCAGAATGAGCAAAGAGCGCATTAGAAGGTGGTAAAGTAAGACATACATAATCTTTTAAGTGAGAAGGTCTGGTTATGTTACGACGAGGTCGGGTAGGAGGCGGTGGTGCCATCACCGGCGTCGGCAATGTAGAATTTTGTAAGTCAGATGGCGAGATGGTATGAGGGTAAGATGGTGGGCTAGTATCTAAGATAGGGAGAGGTAAGACAAGGGAAGAATTACTTGGTGGTGTTTGTGATTGAAAAGGAAAAATATGCTCAACAAAAGTGACATCACGTGAAATGGTGATTCGTTTGTGCTCAAGATTATAAAGGCGATAACCTCCATGATTTGGAGGGTAGCCTAAAAATATGCATGGTTCCGCCCGTGGCTGGAATTTATCACGACGAGCTTTTATTGTTTGAGCATAGCAAAGACATCCAAAAACTCGTAAGTGATCAAATGAAGGTTTTTTGTTGAAGAGGCATTCAAAAGGAGTTCTATTTTGTAAAGATGATGAAGGGGTTCGGTTAATAAGATAAGTAGCAGTGAGTATACAGTCACCCCAAAAATATAAAGGCAAGTTGGCTTGAAAACGAAGACATCGAGCCACATTGAGGATATGCCGATGTTTCCGTTCAGCGACACCATTTTGCTGAGGTGTTTCGACACAAGTACGTTCATGTAAAATGCCATGTTCAGAGAAGAAATTTTGTGTGGAGTGTGCAAGGAATTCTTGTCCATTATCAGTTCGTATGTGGAGAATTTTTTTGTTGAATTGGGTTTGTACCATAGAAACAAAGGATTTGAGGCAGGTCAAGGTTTCTGATTTAAAACGCATTAGGTACACCCAAGTGACTCTAGAATATTCATCCACAATGGTTAAAAAATAGTGTGCACCACATAAAGAAGCAGTATGATATCCACCCCAAATATCACAAAATAATCGTTCAAATGGCATGGAACTTTTGTTTATGACTAATTTAAAAGGTAGACGTGTATGTTTCCCACGAGTACAACTATCGCAAATTTCCAAGGTTTTAGGGCGAGGAACAAAAGCTGGAATATTATTAACGGAGGGGTGTCCAACGCGTCGATGCCATACTTCAAACGAATTAGGCCCCGATGTTTGCAAAGAAGTGGCTGTTACTGGTCGGAAGTAGTAAAGGCCATCGCGCTCTTCACCCATTCCAATCAGCGTCTTCGTGGTTAGGTCCTGAAAAATACAGAATTTAGGATAAAATGAAACAACACAATTTAGTGATTTAGTCAATTGACTAATAGATAATAAATTAAAATTGAACTCAGGGACAGAAAGAACATTGTGCAAAGTTATGGTGGAAGACAATTTGATATCACTTGTAGAAGTGACATCAACTGTATTTCCTGTAGGAACAGTAACAAAAAATGGGTGAGTGGTAGGTTTTGAATTTAAGACACAATTTGATCTTGTAATATGATGGGTGGAACCACTATCAATTATCCAAGATGGAGATTCATTAGCGTGAATAGTGTGTTTCGATAAACCTGAAAAGGCAAGTGACGAAGGTTGCAGAAGTTCAAGGAGTTGGCTATATTGCTCCGAAGAAAGTCCAGGAACTACACTTGTCGAGGGAGCCTTCGGGCTAGCAGTTACGTTGTGCACGGCTGGAGTTGATCTTGTTTTGGACTCTTTACGTTTACCAGGCCACCATTCAGGATAACCTATCTCCTCGAAACAATGTTCACGGGTATGTCCAGGTTTTTGACAACCAGAGCAAGTCGGCGTACCAGGAGGCCATACTTTCTTTTGACGTTGCTGCGATGGGGATGAACGATTAGGCCCTCGAGAAAGGAAGGCCATTGCGTCAATTTTTGGAGCAGAGATATTTAGTAACCGCTGATTTTCCTCTTGATGAATGATGGAATAACACTGAGCAAGGGAAGGCAAGGGATCAATCGCCAAAATCTGTGTGTGTAATTGATGGTAAGACTCATTAAGTCCCATCAAGAAATGATAAACTTGATCTGCAGATTCAATTTCAGAATATTTTGTTGCAGCGCCACATGTGCATGGGTTAACAGATTGTAGAGAAGATAATTCCTCTAAAAGGGTCTTTAAACGACCATAATATTGAGTGACAGAGAGATTGTCTTGCGTTAAATTTGCAAGATCTCTTTTGGTGCGAAAGATCTGGGTTCGATTGCTTTGTTGGAATCGTGTCTCTAATTCTGTCCAGAGATCAGCAGGAGTAGCACAATAAACAAGACTACTAGCAAGTTGTTTATCAATGGAGTGAAGGAGCCACGACATGATGATATCGCAGCATCGACTCCAAACAGCAGCAGCAGCAGCATCGTCGGGCTTGGAGAGAGAGCCGGTGACGAAGCCTAGTTTATTTTTGGCATTGAGGGCACGAGAGATGGCAAGACACCAAGAAGTGTAATTATCACCATTCAAGGGGGTGTCAACAAGAGAATGGTTTGGTTGATCAGAGGAGTGAATGAAGTATGGGGA
The DNA here is from genome assembly GCA_958295605.1 of Ajuga chamaepitys. NCBI lineage: Eukaryota > Viridiplantae > Streptophyta > Magnoliopsida > Lamiales > Lamiaceae > Ajuga > Ajuga chamaepitys. The sequence goes on from OY282507.1 coordinate 52,795,263, forward strand.
AGAGGCATCTGATAGAGCCTTTGTGATATCAAGGATTTGTTTTTCTGCCATGGTAAAAAATAGGATCGCTTCAACCGTCTGCGACTGATACCATGTTAAGATTGAAAGAGAGGATATATGTTTTCTTATTATGCTAGAAGATACAATGATGACCTATATATACAGAGCTATCTAAGCTAACTAAGGAATGTTGTAAACTACAAAGGAAATATATAAATACATGGAAAGGAATAATCACATAATAATAAAGGAGAAAATCATGGGAATAAAATCAATTAAGATTAAGGAGAAAATCATGGGAACAAAATCAATTAAGATTAATGTTAATAAGGTGTGTGCTTGGGCCGGACCTAGTGAACCCGCCAATCATTGGGCTAGTTGATATGTAACCCAGCCTATCAGGCTATCAGGTCCGCGGGCTAACCCAACCGAATCACCTTTCTATTTTCTCTAACTAATGGTGTGAGACAAATAATTTTACTTAACCCAAAGTACAAGACAAAAATAATCACAGTAATAAGAAGATTTCAAGATTGCAATAATTTAAGAATAACAAATAAAATATTAAAACTTTAACCAACCAACAAACGGATAATCAGACACTTGCGAGAAATACTTGAACAACAAAATATGAATAAACATATCTAAAGAGTAGCTTCAATTGTACAAAATGAGAGGGAAAAAGTAAAGAGCCAAGCCTCACGACAGAAAAAGAATGCAAAAAAAAAAAAGAGAAAAACGGAGGGGGTAAGGGGTAGAGGTATACAACTAGTTCCGATTTTGAATCGCCGGTTCCAGAACTACCTAATGGGGAAACCAAAACTGAACCGTGGTATTCACGGTTATGGTTTTGAATTGGCCAAAAACCGCTGGTTCCAACTAGGGATGACAGTTGGATGGGTACCCGTGAAATTAAGGATACTCAAACCCTAAACATTTAAAATTCATCAAAACCAGTTTAAACTCACACACTACTTTTGCAATGTCACCTGTAAGTGTGCTCCGTGAAACCTTCCTACATTGTGGATCAAAACTAAGTTGCATAAATTCCTCATAAAAAAATCACCGGCAAAGCAAAATGGAAGATGTTTGACAGAAACAAATTTAGCTATATTCCTCCTCAAATTTGGTTTCACTATATGAATAGAGAAGGATAAGAGAGTTAGAATCCGAACCTTCGGCAAATCCACCCAATTGCGTTTGAGTGCGATACAATTCCACTTTGTTGGATGTTTGTTGTTGATGTGCTTTGAGAGTGTTCCATAACCTCCTCGTATTTGAATGTATAAGGCTTCGAACAATAGTTGCAAGTGGCAGTGTACTGCTTAGTACTTCCCTGGTTTAGCGTCCTTGTAAAGTGTATTCTAAAAATTGTGGACTTCAAGGTCGGATATGTTCCTTGTGAACCACTTGGAACACCATCACCATGTCCTCTTCCACGTCCCATCTTCCTCTTCATTAGCTTCAACTTTGGTTCTCTTGGGTTGGACGTTCGTCTTTTTTAGGCTATTGTTTGGCAAAGCCGGCGGCAATATTTTCCCCTACAAAAATTACAAATTGATTGAATCATTAGAATATATTAATATAGCAATCAAAAAACAAAGTTTATAAAATTTCAGGTTGAATATATAATGTATAGAAAATCTAAGTAGAAATTTACTTATCGAATTATAGAAACATTGAAAATGTAAAGTATAAAAATTTACCTAAACAAGCGGCAAAGTCATCAACGTTCAACTCGATAGGAATGTCGTCCAAACCAATATCTACATCATCATCACTGAGGTTGAAGTAGGTCAGAGGAGGAAGGGGTGGAAGTGATGAATAAGAATCAAGAATTCGGCCTATCCCTTTGGGCCTTGGTTGCAAGATGAAGAACTCGTAGATGCACCCCTTCGACTTGCTATTTTTTTTTTTTTTTAAAAGAGATTTGAGAGTGATAGGGTTTTGGAGAAATTGAGTGAGATTGAGCGTTGAGTGTAATTGAACAACTAATTGAAATTTTTGCTACTAATTTACCAAAAAAAAGAAATAGACAATAAATTGGTAAAATGCTAGTGATTAAATCCTATAAATTGAGAGAGATTGAGAATCAACAAAGATTGATTGTAAGGTTGGGTGGAAATATGATGTATTTATTGGTAACTTGAAGTTAAAAAAACCTTACACACTCCCCAAACAGTTCCCTACCGAATGATGGCCGTCGGAAGTAAAAAATAATAATAATTTCGCGCTTAAACCGACGGTTCAGTAAGCCAGCAGTTTTCGGTTATGAACTGCCGGTTCCCTCTAACGGCTCGTAAGTAATCGCCGTCTGTTCAAACGGTTAGCAAATCTTGGCTGTCCCCAGCGCCACGTTTAAAAATATATATATATATATATATATATACATATAGATAATTAATAGGAACCGGCGATTCAATCATCGATTCTCAATTTCAAATATCACAAACCGAAGCTGAACTGCCTTGTTTTTTATTCGCCGTGATCGCTGGTTCGAACTGTCCCTGTGAGGTTATAAGTTGGTGTGGCTTCACAACGTAATCAGCTAATGGAAAGTGATCAGAATAAGCAGAAAACAGGAAGATAACAACTCAAAATAAGCTAGAAACAAGTTTATGGGAAAAGCAGTCAAGTTAGTTAATTCTGTTACAAAACTGTTGTCTTTTGCCAGAAACCGTTGTCTATTTCTGAAGAACCGTTACAAGCTTCCACAATTGGCAGTTACAATTCTGTTACAACTGTTTTGATCCAGATTTGATCCTAAGGCTGATATTAGACTTATAAACTCGTTTTCTGTACTCAATCATGTGTAACACATATCATTCCAGCTGAGATTAGGATCTAGAGAGAGATTTGTAGAGAGAGAGGGTGTGATCTTCTTCTTCCTCTTTGCATGAGATCTTGTATTCTCATTCATTGTAATTTCTTGGTGGTTAGTTAATTGATAGAGATCGTTCTATCCGTGGATGTAGGTTTTAATAACCGAACCACGTAAAAGTGTGTTGATTCCTCTCATTTTACAGTTTTAGTTCTTTACGTTCATATTGCATAGTTAGTGTTTGATCTTTTGCTCGAGAGAAGTTGGTAATTGTTCTTGAGTGCATTGTTAAAGTAACAGTCCCTATTCCCGATTCCCGAAATTTGATGGATACCTCTAGTAAGGGGGCTGACTTGCAGCCCACGAGCTAAGTTAGGCTTGAACCAACAATAATAGTTGGGTCGATGGGCCGGGCCTGTTGTGCCAGACCATCCCTTGGGTCAGTAATTTTAGAGTTGACACCCTCTAACTTGTGGGTTGATCAGACGAGCTCATCGACTCAGATCCAAATTGTCGACTCTACATAAGAGTACTACTATCATCTTTTACATTTAATATATCAAAAAACTTATTGTTTCATGATTTTTGGTTCATCATCCATATTCTATATTTTAAAATAAAATATAAGATTAAAAAAAATGCAAATTTTCTAGTTCATTATTTTGGTTAGATTTGCGATTGTGAATTATTTATATTGGATTATGACTCAAATAAACATGTGGTTTTTATGAATAATGTATTTGGATTTGAGTGTAAATTATTTTCTAATATATATATATATATATTTACAAGTTGATTACCGGAAAATTCTAGTTTATTTATAACTAATAAATAATCTCAAAACCGACACGTTAACCCCAAATTATTGTAATACTAATTTGACCCCAATCGCTCTCACTTCAGCACCTAATTCTTCTATCTCCACAGACCAGTGAAGCAAAACAAAAACTGCGAAAACAGGAAACAATTTTCAACAAAATCCACTCAGATCCACCCGAATTTCAGTGCGATTCGCTGCAACAATAATGTTTCTCTTAGATTGGTTTTACGGCGTATTGGCATCGCTCGGGTTGTGGCAGAAAGAAGCTAAGATCTTGTTCCTCGGCCTCGATAATGCCGGAAAAACCACGCTCCTTCACATGCTCAAGGATGAGGTAATTTATTTATGTTTTTGAGGAATTGATTGCTATTTGTTTGTTGTAAGTGGATCTGTGTGAATTGATCGGATTGGAATTTGATTTGATGCAGAGATTAGTGCAGCATCAACCGACGCAGTATCCGACCTCGGAAGAGCTGAGTATTGGAAAAATTAAGTTCAAGGCGTTCGATTTGGGAGGACATCAGATCGCTCGTAGGGTTTGGAAGGATTATTATGCGAAGGTAGATTTGATTTACTGTTTTACGTAGATTTCTGTTTAATTGTGGATTTAAATTCATTTCGATGTGTTTATTGTATGATTTAACATATGTCTGATTATGAGTTTGGATTTTTGATAGAATGATATTTCTAAAGAGAACTAAGGGGCTGTTGGCAAACAAAAGTGACCATAGAAAAGTGATTTAAATAGATTTTAGTGGTAAAATCTAAATTCGATATTGTTTGGAAAAACTTATGTTAAAGCTAAAAGGTGGTAGGAACTGGGTGTTAACAACTTCCGAGAATCAGCTTTTAAGTGTTTCTGAAAAGTAATTTTGCATCTCTAAGCTAATATTACAAACACTCTCTCAACCTTGAAATAGAAGCAATTTTGTATCTCCAATTGAGATTGCAAACACTCCCTTAAAAATGATTGTCAGAATCACTTAAAATCTGATTTTGAGAAGCTGTTATCATTCAGCTTCGACCAACTTTTGGCTTTAAAATCACTTTATTTTCAAACACTACCAAATTCTGATTTTCCTACAAAAATCAATTCTCTAAAAGCAATCATTTGCAAACATCCTCTAAGATTGGATTGTGATTTTGACTGTTCTTTGTGCACTTACCAACTAATTGATGGATTGTTTGGATCATTATGTGGAGTAGTTGTAAATTCGAAACGATGAGGATTCTTCTTTTGTTTGAGCGATGGAATTTCAGTCGAAGGCGTAATATATTCGAATGCTTTTCCCGAATTATTGTAGAGTATGTTTTAAGCTATCTTATTTGCCTATAGTGATAAGACTTCGTTTACGCTGCACATGTGGTTGTTGCTCTGATCACGAGGAAGATATATGTTCGATTATCTTCTTATTCATCTTCTCTCTGTTGCCTTCTCTTTAACTCAGTAAACAACCTAAGACACCTCACCAAGGGAGAAAATGTGACATTTGTTATGCGAACACTTACATAAATAGTGGTTGCTGATATGCTGCATGGTGACACAATTTGAATATAGTTAGGCTTTCAGCTACGAGAATTCTAGGAGGTAATAGTGTATCGTCATCACTAATTTGCAACAAATTTCTAAAAACTATTAGCTGCACAAATGTCTACTCGTTAAGAATTTTTTCTGGGTATTTATCAAGTGATCGAAGCATACGGTTCCCTTTATAGTTTACAACTTAGATAGCAGGAAAACCGTGGTAGATAAATGGTATTACCTTGTTAGTTGTTTAAGATTCTCTAGCAAATTCTATTATGTTTCAGTTGTGAGAGGAGTTTCCCTGTTGATTTCCGAGACCACGTAAACATTGCGTTTCGGTTTCTATATTTTTGGTTAGGGTTTAAGGTATTTGTCAAGTGATTGAACCATACAGTTCCCTTGCTTAAGATTCTCTGCCAAATTCTCCTATGTTTAGGAGTTTCCCTGTTTGATTTCCGAGACCATGTAAACCTTGCGTTTTGGTATCTATATTTTCGGTTAGGGTTTAGGGTACTTGTCAAGTGATTGAACCACACAGTTCCCTTGTTTAAGATTCTCTAGCAAAGTCTGTTATGTTTCAGTTGTGAGAGGAGTTTCCCTGGTTGATTTTCGAGACCATGTAAACCTTGCGTTTCGGTTTCTATATTTCTGGTCAGGATTTAGGGTATTTGTCAAGTGATTGAACCACACAGTTCCTTGTTTAATATTCTCTAGCAAATTCTGTTATGTTGCGGTTATGAGAGGAGTTTCCCTGTTTGATTTCCGAGACCATGTAAACTTTGCGTTTCGGATTCTATATTATCAGTTAGGGATCTAGTGTTCCGAAGAACACACACAAGATTACATGATGAAATACAATTCTCACCGAGCCCAAATCTTCCTCCACACGTCGATAAACTTCTCCCCGAAATTTCAATACTCTAATGCTATGCCTGCCTCGTGTTTTTCTATAGGTCGATGCTGTTGTTTACCTGGTGGACGCGTACGACAAAGAGCGTTTTGCAGAATCCAAGAAGGAACTAGACGCCCTCCTTTCCGACGAGGCCCTTGCCAACGTCCCGTTCCTCATCCTAGGCAACAAAATCGACATACCTTATGCTGCCTCAGAAGATGAGCTGCGCTATCACCTCGGCCTGACTGGTGTAACCACCGGCAAAGGGAAGGTGAACCTAGCGGATTCCAACGTACGTCCTTTGGAAGTGTTCATGTGCAGCATTGTGCGCAAAATGGGCTACGGCGATGGCTTCAAATGGGTCTCTCAATATATCAATTAGCGTCGTCATCAGCTAAACGCCTAATAGGTACGCAACCGTACCTTGTCTTTCTTGATAAACAGGGGAAGTCGCTGCTGCGCGAAAATATGGGGGGTGGGTGGGTTGGGGGGGGGGGTGGATTTATTTGTTTTAGGTCGATGTTTGTTAGTTGTTAAAACTTTGTATGAAATGCTTTGAGTTTGTAAGTTCAGTTTGTGTCTGTAAAAAAAATTATCTTAAACTTGGCACACATCTATTATATCCTCAGTTCTTTTTTCTATTAAGGGGGAAAATGTCTGCTCTAGTGTGTGTATGTGTGCGCATTTTTTATTCGAAACGATAGTGATTATAGAACTCGGGAACATAGGTACAAGCACGTAGCTAACAAGCTATGGGGGTGTTTGCAAACCCAATACTACCATTAAAAACACTTCAAGAATTACTTTTAGATTGAAGGAGTGTTTGCAATGTCAAGTTTGAGCCCTAAAATCACTTTTCAGAAGTGCTTTTCAAATTCCAACAAGATCCGGATTCTAGTTGGCTTTGGATTTTTTTTTTTTTTTTTCAAACACTACCAAATTCTAAGTTTACTACAAAAATCAATACAAATCACTTTTTCAACAGCAGTATTATTTGCAAACACCCCTCAAGTATCGCTCGTGGTAACCGGGGCTACCAAGAAGGGAACTGGAGTGTTTGGTATTTCTGCAATGTCTTGACTCTCTATCCTTCAACTTTGTAGCTAATATTGTTGGCTTTTTCAATTCATTCAAGTGCAGTATATTTGAAAATCACATTGTATAGTTGCCCCTCTCCCCATAGTATTAAATGTGTTATTTTTATATGTGACAATTTGGACGACACGACCTAGTTCCATTGGGCCAATTGTCGGGCTGGGTCAGAATTTCATTAGCGCAGTCCATCCCTCTGTAAGATACAAAGATTTTCGGCCTGAAGGATTTTTGACTTATTGGGTTGGGTCTATCGAGCCCGGACTAATTCTAAACACATTTGCTCTTTAAAGCCACTATCTTAAATAAGTCCATCCACAATACCCGTGGTCTCGTTCCCCTTTTTAATGTTCTGCATAACCCAAAAATTGAATCTAGTAAAGAATGCTGAGGAAATTGGAGTTTTTGAAAAATTGTTATTGAGACTAGTATACTACTGCTTTTCTTCAAGAACACCAAAAAGTAAAGAAAAAAAAAAAATTCTATGTTAATGGAAGCCACATAACTCAGATTTCCAAAGTATTGCATTATAACCTTAAAAATATTAATCTAAAATCACATATCTATAAAGTAGAAGCTTCAAGAAATATCGTTTTATTTTTATATTTTCTGTCTTCTTCTTCTTCTTCCCCATCGAAAGAACAATTACAAGATCCTTGCCGCGACCACCTTTTTTTGTTTCTCTAGCTTGCTCTCTCTTTTCTTTCTCACTACTATTCAGATCTCCGCCGTGACTATTATGATATCGAACTCGTGTAAAGCCTACTAACAAGAGTCCCCAGTTGATTCACTCGCAAGAGGAATGTATTTATATATATATATATATATATACAATCATCAAAATATGATATTTTCATAGAATAAATGAGAGTTTGACGAAGAGAAAATGAAACGTTTACTCAAAACAAGTGATACAAGTGATTATATATTAAAATTCATGAATGAGACTTTGACAAAAAGAGACAAAAATATCTATTTAGAACAAGTAGTGATGATTATATCAACATGCAACCATCAAAACATTGCAAGTCCAACTCTTCATCATAGCCTTTCAAGTAGGCTCACTTCATTTACATTATATTAGGTATTTGCAAAGACATATGTGGGTTTACTTCATACTTTCAACTTTACCATTCATATATAAAGAATATATTAATTCAATATATAAATACATTAAAATTCCAAGACGAGAGAAGAGGAGGAAGTGCCCAGTGACGTATCCAGAAATTTAAAATTGGGGGTACGATATATATTTCATAAAAATATTATTCAAATCTACCATAACAAAACACCAAAACGAAAACAACTACCAACAAGATTCAAACTCCAATTATTGGAAAGAGGGTTCGCACGTATTACCGTTGTGTCAACACGACAATAATGCCTAAATATGCTACCTATAAATGAAAATCTAAATATTTTGGGGGTACAACTACGTGCTACCGCTGCACAAACATGACAACAATACCTAAAAATGTTACTTACTAATGAAAAAACTGAATATTTTGAGGTACAGCTGTACCCCTTGTTCTAGGCTGGATACGCCTCTGGAAGTGCTTGCTCTAGCTACACATTACGCAGCTTGTTACTAGTTAACTATTATTTTTTTATTTAAAGGAATGTAAATTGGGCACTAATCCAAATTAAAAAAAAAAAAAAAAAAAAAAAGTTGGGCTTTGGCTAGCCTTCAGCCCCAGCTAGCTGACAGCCTTGCTGGGTTGTAGTAATTGTTTAGCGATTACTCCCTCCGTCTCGCTCAAATTTGCACACTTTTTTTTTCGATTCGTCCCACTCAAATTTGCACATTCTTAAATAGGAAATTTTTTAAATAATCTCCACCCTCAAAATTTCCACCTTTGAAAAAATCAACCAAAAAGCAAAAAATAATTTTTTCTTAACCTCCGTGCTCATCCCTACATGCAAATCTGAGCGGGACAGAGGTAGTACAATCTAATCCAACCCCCAAATATATCGAGGAGACTAATGTAAATCACATAATTATTAATAGGGGTGGGAAAAGATATCGAAATGCCAAAATACCGCACATACCGTATCGAAAAATTACCGAAAATACCAAAATTTTCGGTACGGTATGATACCGTACCGAAAATTTTCGGTACGGTAACGGTATGATAATCTAAAAATTTCGGTTTTTGGGTATATCGGTGTACCGAATTTTTTTCGGTATTTGGGTAGTTCGGTATTTCGGTATACCAAATTCCTAACTGTATACCGTAAATTTTCGTTATACCGAAATTTCGGTGTACCAAAATCAATGGTATGGATCGGTATATATCGATACCAATGCAAAATTCGGTATACCGAATTTTCGGTACGGTATCGGTATTTACCGATATCATACCGAATTTCGGTATATCGAAATTTTCAGTACGATAACAGTATGAATTTTCGACGTATCGAAAATTTTCGGTACGATAACGATATGAGCGATTTGGTACGATATACACCCTTAATTATTAAGTATCTAACTTATCCAAAATAAGAAAATACACAACTTCGTACAACGAGCTTTTGCGCCCGAAAACACGACTCGATCCAGAAGATTTTTAAAGTGTGAAACACACTTTGGAAAACACATAAGTGGCTAAACAACACAACTTGTACAACGAGCTTCTGCGCCATTTTTGTTTATTGTTCATGTTTGATGTCCCGTGCTTCCAATTTTCTACTATTTCATCCTTTTATTTGATCTTCCGTGCTTCTTATTCCGTTTCGTCCATCTTTCATAATAGCATAACTCGATTGATTATAGGCCGGGGGCTACGTTCCATAAACCTCAAAATAAACTGTACCTTTGGATTAATTTACCACTGCCATATGGAAAATCAAACCCTAGATTCCACTTCTCCGGAGCTCTCATATTTCAACACAACAACAGCTCCCGCAAATGCTGTTGTCTCTGCAAAATTGAGGGTCCGCTTTATTGCAAATCATCAATGGTAATGGCAATGCGTATGAATGAGGGGTCAATAATATTGTGGAATGAAATTGGGGAAATTGTTAATAAAATGGAGTAATGATTAACTTATTTATTACGTACCAAACACCATAAATGAGAATGAATCTTCATTTATTCCCATTCCTTACCCCTAAACCCTCAATCAAGCGAGTCCTGAAGCACACTCCCTTGGAAAGGTCAGATTTACCATTCGGATATGGAAATATGTTTTTGAATCGCAGTTATGTTCGTGACCTCACGTTCTAACATCATCTCTTTTTTTTTTTTTTTTTTTTTGTGTGTTCTCTCCAAGGTATTGAGCTCCTGAAATGTGAATTTACAAGAAAAAACAAGAAATATTCTGCTGGTCTACTGCATTTAATTTCCAGATTGTTACTTGACAAGTATAGTGATTTACTAATGCTATGGTTTGATTTGCTTTTTTTCTCAAGTTATATGATTTGGCATGACTTTTTTAACCTATATCATTTGATAATACCCTTTTCTCAAAGTATATGATTTGTTATGCAATTTCTCAAAATTTAACGTATGAGTTGCCACATCAGTTTTAATGCTGAAATGGTGTTTGTTGTTGACATATTTATGGTTATTTTTTCATTTTTTATCATTAAGACGATGGCTCAAATAGGCAGAAAGCGGGCTGAGATAAGGAAGTTATGTCCACAAGTTTTATCGTTGTTAATTCTTTATCAGGGCAATTAGACATGTCGAGTCAGTCTAGGCAGCCAAGCAATCGTGAAAAACGTTATGTAATGGCCGATAAGATACCGGAACAAGTAAAGTATCTAGATGCCTTAATAATCAACACCGATGTTACCGTTAAGAATGTCTAGGTGTGCTTTTGCTAGAATGTGCTTCCTTGTAAAAAATGTTGGTGATTTAAAAGATTCCCGGTATGTAAACCACAAAACAACAAGTAAAAAGACCAATTTTGTCCCTATTGTTATAAGAATTTGTTGGTTATATGATGGACCAGAGTGAGAAAGACCCCTTGCAAGCTTGTTGTAAAATGTTGGGTTATTAAAAGAGACTGAGGTTCTACCCGAATACATAGGAAATTTTCGTGTCGAAATATGTGAATTTGATCGATGATGATAGAGAACAATTATGTACACGTATTATATGTTGCTTTTGATGGAAGAACGTATCTATTTTTCTGTTGTTCACTATATGATTCTCCTAGAGATCAGTTTTCTCTTTTGCTGATCGAGTAAATTGTTTATCATGGTGAGTGCTTCAAAGGACTGTCTATTTCATAGTAAAATACCATTCTGCAGTACGCGTGGTATTTCGTATTTCCTTTTATGAATATACGGTATTTGCTTTCTTTTTCACCTCAGCTCCATCCACTTCTACTTGTTGAGAGAATGAGAGCTGTCTAATTCAGATGACGCTACTGAGAACATTGATGGAGCTTATGTTGTTTACGCAGTGACATCCCGATGGCACAGTTTATCATCAACATGAATGCTTCATTGCCACAGTCACAGAATTCATAATACATGTATCGGAAAACACACACCTTTTCGTGCGATCAATACATGATCAAAAGCGCATTGCGAGAGCAGAATACATACGAAAAACCTGCTTAATTCTCCTCCTTCAAGTGGTTTCGAATCAAATGTATTCGAATGAGCCACAAGGGTAACTATGACTTAAAATTTGATTATTCTTTCTTACATCGAATTTCACATGCAAAGTATTCATCATTATCAGCCAAAATATACAATTTATCAGTGATGTTTCGTGATTTTTGTAATTTTAGTATGATATGTAAATAATTACTGAGTAAATCACAACATATAAAAAATTTTCAAATTTATTCTTCCGTGTCCATTTCCGAGAGCCTCGATGAATTAAGATTCTTGTTGCAATTTAACGTTTGGTCAATTATCAAATACAACACGACCTTTTAAATTTAACGTATAAATACACGATCTTTTAACTTTTTTCAAATTAATACACAGAAACTAATTTCAGACTTCAATTACTGACATGGGCCTAAAATTAAAATTTTGGGTCACAGCTTATCTAATTTGGATTTTGGTTTTTATTATTTTCTAAACATTAGTCAATTTGGTGAAAGAATTTCTCTCCTAATCCCCTAGTATAATACGAATCTCATAAACTCAAGTTTTTTTTATCAATTTCTACTTGAAAGATGATTGTGCTCTCCATTTCTTTAATGGACCATAAGTATACTAATTTCTATTTTTTGTTTATTTTTTCCTTTCTACTTTCATTTTAAATAGTAGTTGCATATAAAAATTCAACAACGAAATTGTATTATTGTGACTCGATTACACAAATACCTATTTAACTTAATCAAATCACTAGTCATCCACAACTGAATATAAACTAAAATGAAGAGCAAACAGAGAAAAAAGAAAAAAAAACTCTATCTTTTGAAACAAAAAATCAGATATTTTATCACTATAACACATCATACACTTTCTCATAGTTACAACTTTGAATCCATTTAAATTTACGATTGGGGCACTCTGTAGCATATTACGATTCTAGTCTTCAATTTCGCGCCTTTTGATGGCAGCAGAAGATTAGACTACCCTTGGGAATATATTCCCTGTTAAAAGCTCCTATTTCACATCAGCTTTTACTGTCTCCATTCACTGCTTTCAAGCCTTTATCTACTGTATCTCTCTAAAAAGCTTCTGTTTCTTCGATTTTCTCATAGATCTACCAAATATTTTTTGATTTGCGTGTAGAATTGTTTGTATAGATGTTATCAGAGCAGTGATTGATTACAGATTCTATTTATAGGATTGTAAATGGCGAAGAAAACACACACCTCTCACACACCGTGCACAATTGGATCTTCCAGCTGAGTTAGGGTTCGAGAAGGGGAAGCGCTGCCTGAGTTCGTGCTGAGTCAGTCTCGAGTTGCTTGAACCGAAAGGTGAAGGTACGCAATCGTTGTTCTTGTTACGAATTAATCGCTGCCATTTTTGTTTATTGTTCATGTTTGATGTTCCGTGCTTCCAATTTTCTATTGTTTGATCCATTTATTTGATGTTCCGGTGGCTTAGGCCGTGTTTGCAAAAGCTTATTCCAAGCACTTATGTATTTTTGGATTAAGAAATGGTAGATTTGAGTGTTTTTAAATACGTACTTCTACTTTAATAGTAATTTAAAATAACTAGAATAGATCACATGGTTTTGTACTGCTGAGCTTTGAGCTGTCGAGTGAGTCACCCTATCTCTTAATCTCTTAAAAAAAAGGATCTTTCCAAACCTTGCGTTATTCCTAAAAGGGGAATAGTCTCTAATTTACGCTGTATTATTGGCTCATAATTCTTCTCTATTATCGCGTCCTATTCTTGAGAGGGGTGATTGGGGTTAAGCCGTGTGACGATACTTGTGAAAAACAAGGGATTATTCACTCTTTGTTGGGGTGGACCTTTCGTACTCAAAACCGAGCAGGTCAAGGATGATTATTCAGCGAACTAAAATATAGTGAATTTTGTTCAGTATTATTCAAAACTCAGAGTGCTAGTCATCCTTGTTATGAGTCAAGACAAGAATTCATACTAATAAAAATAAAGAGTTAAGGGCTTCCTAGATCTATAAATAGAAGTTTCTTTCAGTCTCTATTTTGCAAAAAAAGACATTGAAATAAAAAAGAAAAAAAAGATTTTCATTCAGTAAAACAACACTCTTATTCATATCGCTGGAAGATTTTTTTTTTTTTTCATTAAACAAGAAATAGAAAACATGGAAAATGATAAATTTCTACATGAACAAATGCTTGTTCTGTTTAGGGAGCTAGCATGCTCTTGATCTGACGGTCGTAGGACGAATGATCCAATCGATCAGGGATTGCATTAGCACTCTGAAAGATCAGATGATGATTTTACTTACGAAGAGAAACAACTCATTATACGAGCTGCTACCCTCGTTGACCGGGGAGACTAGAAGCGTTTGTCGACTTTTTCAAAAAGATTTAAATAAGAAGTCCATCAACCCAAAGTAGTGTGTTTTAATGCATAATTTTTCTTTCTCTTCGTTTGATGATTTCGCTCTATACTAACTTAATTGTCTTTGTTTGGTTTTATTTATTATGTTTGCATGTATGGTATGAGAAAATCTTGCGTGTAAAATGTTCTTTACTTAATGTTATACTAATAATAGAATTTAAAAATACGAATTCGAAAAAATATACTGAATATATGAATATGACAATTGAGAAAAGGTGTAAGCTAATTAAAATATGAGAAAAGAGATACATCTCTCTATCTAGTCGTATTAGTACTATTATTATATTCGCTTTGACTTATCTCTAGGAAGAGAGAGAGTCCTATTTTCCCATGTTCTTATTAGCTTACAACTTATTTCAACTTTATATTTAATTCTTATTACATTTTTACGAATTCGTCTTTCTAAATTCTACTATTAAAATAATATTAAGTGGTAAATAATTTACACGTTAGATTTTTCTATACGTCCTATACATGCAAATGAATACAAACAAATACTTAACTTAGCATAGAAGCGTAGTTATCAACCAAAGAAAGAGAAAATTCATCCATTAAAATATACTGCTTTGGATCCACAAACTCCTTATTTGATTCTTATCGAAAGAGTTGGGGAGCTTAGCAGTGTACCTGATCACAAAAGGTGGCAACCCGCATAATGAGTTATTTTTCTTCGTTGAGTAATGTCCTTCTCCTGTCTTCCAGACGCAAATGACGTATCGGACCGATTGCATCATTCGTCCTATGACCTTCGGATCGAAAGCAGATGAATGCTTCCAGAACATACCGAGTTTTTTTTCGTGTTGGAGTTTCTTGTTTTTCATGTTTTTCGTTTGTTATTTAAGAGAATTTTTTTTAAGCGATATCTATAAGAGTATTAACTCTTACTGAATGAAATTCTTTCTTTGCTTTCTGATTTCTACGTCTTTCTTTGCCAAATAGAGACTGAAAGAAGTTTCTGTTTATAGGTCTTCGGGCCCTTTAAATTTTTTCGTATTATTGGTAATAATACTTCTCTAATAAAAGATGATTTCCACCCTAGCTCTTCCTCAATACTGAATCTGATCCACTAAATTTTAATGAGCTGTATATTGGAAAAATACACCTTAGGGGATACTTGGACTGGTGTAAGGATATCTGTATTGGTATGATCGGTCCGCAATATATTTCAATTTACAACCTAAAATTGAGGATTTACACATCCTCACCCTACTATCTTAGTCATCTTTTACAATTCTCAAATATCTTTTGTGATTTCCAATACACATCATAGTTTATCCTTAAATTAAAATACATTTTTACTATTTAAATGGATGTACCATTCGTGGATGTGTTACAACTGATGTGATACATACCATTACATCCAACACCAAGTATCGCCTTTGTATGAACTTAATTAAGTGAAAGTCCTTGCGCTTTTTGGATAAAGAGAGCTGTTTAGTTACGTGCTCTTTTCTACGCTAGAATTCAACAATAAACTTTTCATTGTTCATGACCTTAATCGGAAAAATTAAAGTTTCTCTCTTTCCTCTTAATAGTGACCATGAGACATAGTAGAAATCACAAGACACATTATTGAATATCCAACAAGTACCAAAAATATCAATAAAAAACATTATTTTCAATGTTTAAAAAGTTTAAATTATTTAATATTGCCTTCACTTTTTCATTTTTGTTTGAAAGCTTTCTTAACTCGAAAGAACTAAACCTAAGAAATAAATCCAACAGGGAAAGACTATTCAACAAGCAAGTAAGCCAGAGCGGGTAGTATGAACTAACTAGTAGGGCTCTTAATGACATTGAGCAGTACATGAAGCTTTTAAAGAGGAAGACAAATAGTAACGAAGATACTATAGACCTAAGGGCCACGAAGCTAGATGAGGCCTGCGAACAAGTGGAGAGGTAGTACTTTGATATAAAGCTTTCTCACACGTGAGTAGCGGATTCGCCTTATAACTTACACTTAGTTGGCACATCTGATCAAGCTTTTTAGAACATTGTAAGACGGATTTCTACCATACAATCATTGATGTTGACAAAGGCTAAAGACCGAGAGCTTCTTGGTCATAAATAAGCTACGTAGGTGGACTATCACCCCTGCCATATGTCCTACTAGAATTCCGCCCATCTCCCGAACAATGTCCATGCTATGCCGGAACTTTGGATATGTAACAGTTTCAACTCCACCCAACATGGCCTTGCAAATATCCAAGAAGGGTTGTCCACACTAAATAATTGACTCTCGACATGCGGGTTTTCCTAAGTAAAACGATTAAATGTTTATGAATAATACTCATTGCTATTGGTAATTGATAACTTCAAAGATTTATAATAATATCTCAAAGACTTGCTCCATGAAATTGTGCGGTTCGATTACGGTATCCCATTCATTATCCCATCCCACTCCACTGTGGCTACGAAGTCTGTACAATAAATGTCAGACCCATCTAACAGTTTTGATCTTGTTCTTTAAGTGACTCACTTGGTCTACGGGCTAGTCGTTGGCCAATGCATTAAGTCTACAACCTACCATCAATAGTGATGGGTCTTTGAAGTATGAATCTTGCAAGACATTCTCATTTATGTATTCGCAATAGCATACATGCAATAATATTTTCTCGTTTTCTATTGACCAGGAGGCCTGATCAACTCGGCTTGGCTTATTAATCTATTTTTTGGATTAAAATTTACCAACTTATAAGAACACCAACATTTTTTTCTGAATTTGCAATTACCAGGTCCATAATAACAGACAAAAATGATATTGGGCATACTAGACAACCAAATGCAATATCCAGTCAAAGCAAATAATGCAAAAAGGGTCTAAGTTACTGGTATCGAATAAGTGATTTAAACAAAACGCGAAAATATCTATAAAGTCTTGAAACCATAATAATCTTGTAGTCTCATGGGCACATACGTAAGAAATCACTGGAAGGAATCCAATTTCGGTATATGAAAATATAAATTTGGGCAACATGATCTTGTAACATTTGGGTTGCAATGTCATTTCCCCGAGCATTATGATGCTGTATTGCATGGTGTGTGGTGTACTTAGTTCCAAAAAATATTAGTTTGTCTGGATGATAATATTGGGCATCCATTTGCATTATTGGATCGGGGAGACCTGGTGAAATTATGTAGGACACCACAAGGTATGACAATTTTTAAGATGCCCAAACGCGCTTTCAACGACATTTGTTAACTATGGATGTTTCTGGTTGAATAATTCTTTGAAGTTTTGCGAGTAAGGCCTTCAATGAATCCCATTAGATTGTATCGTGTCTATCTATGTGACGACAAGAAGACAACATAATTTGTGTAATCAGCGTCGCCCAAATAGTACCTATCTGAAAATGATGTAACTTGAATGGTTCATGCTTGATCAAAGGTACAGATAAAGATATAATTAAGTGAATTTAGGTATTTTGAAAGTTTAATAAATACCCTTGGTGGCCACGAGAATGCGTTATCGAATTCCATGGTTTTAAAAAGCACTCGCATCATCTGGACTTCTCTTCCAATCGGCGTAAGCGTATGTGAAATACATATCAAAGTCTACAATTGCATAGATGTTTTGACATTTTCTCCCGTTACAAGTAATTCAGCAGTGTCACGATCTCCTGGGACCGTCGCAGGAATTATGGTGACATTTATTGCACTAATTGCACCTTATAAAAGTTGCTATAAAATAAGAAAATTTCTTATTGAATAAATTAGGAGCAAATAAAGTGTTTGTGTGTAAATAATCAGTGTCTATAGAGGTGAGTGTTCAATCTCGAAGTATGGAAATAACTGTCATCCTGGACTATTTTGTGTGGTATTCACATATAACCAGGGACGAAAAAATCGCGAGAAATCGGCGAAATCTCGGGAACTCAGAGGTACCGAGACGATAAGGGACATACATGGCGTTTTGTTCTAAAATCATCGAGATTTCGCCATATCTCGCGAAAATCTCGGCGAGAAATCGACGCCATGAACACAGGAATCACTGTAGTGCAATTTTGTCCTGGTCTATAATTTTTTTTTTTTTTTTTTTTTTGCAATAACTTTTTGAAATCATGGCTTTTTTTGGCACTTTGCAGCAGAAAATTAGCAACACATGTGATGACACCAGCCTGTAAAATCTTAAAAGATGAAATAGTGTGACATTTGGAGTGACTGTTGTGGCAATTTGTGCAGGAAATGAATTGCATCTTCAGTAGAATAGCTTCTCATTTGTGTATAAATGATGTAGGAGTTCCTTAGTTTGTTGTACACAATAACGATTTTGCAGTCGAATAAAAATTGTCTATCCAATCTGAAGGTCGTGAAGAACAACGGTAAATTAATTTACCAACATTAATTTCATTCTTAATGTCTAGTTATTATTTATTATGGAGGTAATTCATGTTGTAATGCCTCGTGCTATGACTATATGACTATATTTTTCGGAGAGCTATTACTGCATAAATAATATGACTATATTATTTATGTCAAAGTATAGGAAAATAATATAATTTACATATTGAAGAGATCATTAACGTCAGAACACAAAAGAAAAAATGGGAGACGTATGGATGCATAATTATGACGGATGGATGGACCGGGCCGACGAAGCTGTCCATAATTAATTTTATGGTTTACTGTAAGGGAACAACGGCGTTTCAGAAATCCGTGGATGCATCGAACCGGATAGAGGATCACGAATACATCCATGGGCTGCTGACGAATACGTCCATCCGCCATAATTGTTCATCCTTACGTCTCCCATTTTTTTCTTTTGTGTTCTGACGTTAATGATCCTGTCAATATGTATATTATGTTATTTTCCTATATTTTGACATATATTATTTATGCAGTAATAGCTCTCCGAAAAATATAGTCATAGCACGAGGCATTACAATAGGAATTAACTTCAAAATAAATCATAACTAGACATCAAGAATGAAATAAATGTTGGTACCATAAATTAATTTACCGTTGTTCTTCACGACCTTCAGACTGGATAGACAATTCTTATTCGACTGCAAAATCGTTATTGCGCCTACTTATAGATCAATCTCTCTACTTATAGGTATTTGCTTAAGTTTTTCCCTAAAATATGATTCTTCAATATTTGTGTACAACAAACTAAGGAACTCTTACTTCATTTATACACAAATGAGAAGCTATTCTATTGAAGATGCAATTTCCTGCACAAAATGTCACACCAATCACTCCAAATGTCACTCTATTTCATCTTTTAAGGCTTTACAGGCTGGTGCCATCACATGTGTTGCTGATTTTCTGCTGCAAAGTGCCAAAACAAGTCCATGGTTTCAAAAAGATATTGCAAAAAAAAAAAAAAAAAAAAAAAAATTATTATAGGGCGTCGATATTTTTCGCCGAAATATCACCGACACAAGGACAAAATTGCACTGCAGTGATTCTCGTGTTCATGGCGTCGATTTCTCGCCGAGATATCGCGAAATCTCGGCGATTTCAGGACAAAACGCCATGTATGTCCCTTATCGTCTCGGTACCTCTGAGTTCGCGAGAAATCGGATTTTTTCGTGCCTGGTTCTCTGGGACCAATTTAAAGGAAAAGTTGGGCAAGGCCATCAGTAAATTTTTCATTTATGATAATTTACTGCCGAACAAAGTTTCGTCTCATCACTTCAAGAATATGATAGCGTGTGCTCAAGAAGTAGGGTCGGTTGTTGCAACCCCTACTCC
Organism: Ajuga chamaepitys; assembly: GCA_958295605.1. Taxonomy (NCBI): domain Eukaryota; kingdom Viridiplantae; phylum Streptophyta; class Magnoliopsida; order Lamiales; family Lamiaceae; genus Ajuga; species Ajuga chamaepitys. The sequence continues at coordinate 52,815,085 of OY282507.1, forward strand.
ATATGAGATAAAGCACAAGTATCTAGACGCGGAGTATGAGGAAACGCAGGAATACATCAAAACACAAAAGAAAAAATGGGAGGTGTATGAATGCACAATTATGACGGATAGATGGACCGGGCCGACGAAGTTGTCCGTAATTAATTTTCTGGTTTACTGTAAGGGAACAACGGCATTTCTGAAATCCGTGGATGCATCGAATCGGATAAAGTATCACGAATACATCTATGGGCGAGAGGGACATTATGCTGGAAGTTGGGGAGGACAGGGTTGTGCAAATTGTTATCGATAATGGATCGGCTTATGTGAAAGCCGACAGAAAGCTACAACAGTGCTACAACTTATACTGGACCCCATGTGCTGCTCATTGTATTGACCTTATCTTGGAAGAGATCGGGAATAGAGATAATATCAAAGCGGTCATTGTAGCCGCGAGACAAATAACCAACTTCATATATAACCACGGTTGGTTACCTGCGCTGATGAGGGAGGTATGCCAAGGTGATATTGTTAGACCCGGAGCAACACGTTTTGCGACTAACTACATCACCTTGGACAGTTTGCTTAAGAAAAAATCGCCCCTGAAGCAGATCTTCATTAGTGATGATTGGACAGTCAATAGATTCAGTCGTACGAAACTTGGCATAGAAGTGGAGAAAAACGTGTTTGATCATTCATTTTGGGATGGAGTGCAACACGCAGTGGCTATATTTGAGTCAATGTATCAAGTGCTCCGAGTGGTTGACACAGAATTAGTTGCAACTATGTCAATCTTGTATGACTTAATTCGGGTAATGAAAGAAAATGTCCAATCACTAAGATCTACGCAGTGGGTGATCAAAATTATTGAGTCCCGGTGGGACCAAGGACGAAAATATCGGTATTCGCGGAAATATCGGTCTTTCAATTTACGGAGATATCGGTGAGACATCGATTAATATCGGAATATCGGTGAATTATTTTGAAAATCAGCGTAAAATGAGGATCTAAACCAAATTAGGTGTTGGTGCTGAACTATCGTGCATAAACCACCAATCAGCTGCCAAATAAGAATTTAGGTCAATAAATTGAATGGTTGCGAGTTGATGGGATCTAAACCAAATTAAAAATAAATTTAAAATAAACTTACCTGCCACCATAGTATTTCGAGCAGCTACAGCGGTTCGGTTTCCGAATGATTTTTTTGCATCGCGGAAACAGATTAGCTGCACAAAATGAAAAATCAAGAATGATTAGGTCACTAATTTGATATTGATTTTCAGTTGCGTTTACTTTACCTCATTCCAAAACTCGGCAACCCCCGTTGTTTCGGGGTATAGCTTATCATAAACCTGATGGACTGCCTGTATAAGGTCTGCGTCCTCACCAACTCCGGCCTGGTACTGGGTTTTGGAGTTAAGGTAGTATGCTACGAAAATTAATAAAATATTGTTTAGAAAATGTCAGTCAATCATTGCAAAATCGAGGTTTAAAGTTAAAACAAAAAATTGATTATTGACATTATTACCTGCAGCGTGGAGTGAGTGAGATAGTGTTTTGTCCCACCTGGACTCAATAATCCTAGTCACGCACTACGTAGATCTTAGTGATTGGACTTTCTCTTTCATTACCCGAATCAGATCATACAAGATTGGCATAGTTGGAACTACTTCTGTGTCAACCACTCGGAGCACTTGATATATTGGCTCAAATAAAGTCACTGCGTGTTGCACTCCATCCCAAAACGAATGATCAAGCACGTTTTTCTCTACTTCTATGCCAATTTTCGTACGACTGAGTCTATTGGCTGCCCATTCATCACTGGTGAAAATCTGCTTCAGGGGCGATTTTTTCTTATACAAACTCTCCAAGGCGATATAGTTAGTCACAAAACGCGTTGCTCCGGGTCTAACAATATCAACTTGGCATACCTCCCTCATCATCGCAAGTAACCAACCGTGGTTATATTTGAAGTTGGTTATTTGCCTCGCAGCTACAATGACCGCTTTGACGTTATTTCTATTCCCGATCTCTTCCAAGATAAGGTCAATACAATGAGCAGCACATGGAGTCCAGTATAAATTGTAGCGCTCCTGTAGCTTTCTGTCGGCTTTCACATAAGCCGATCCATTGTCGGTAACAATTTGCACAACCCTGTCCTTCCCGACTTCCTTCACAATATCCTTGAGCAGCCCATAGATGTATTTGTGATCTTTTATCCGGTTCGATGCATCCACTGATTTAAAAAACGCCGTTGTTCCCTTATAGTAAACCATAAAATTGATTATGGATAGCTTCGTCTGCCCGGTCCATCCATCAGCCATAATTGTGCAGCCATACGTCTCTCATTTTTTCTTTCGTGTTCTGACGTATTCCTGCATTTCCTCATACTCCGCGTCTAGATACTTGTGCTTTATCTCATATGGAGTAGGGGTTGCAACAGCCGGCCCTACGTCTTGAGCATAAGCTATCATATTCTTGAAGTGATGTGACGAACCTTTGTTTGGCGGTAAATTATCGTAAATGAAAAATTTACTGATGGCCTTGCCCAACTTTTCCTTTAAGTTGGTACCAGAGAACATACTTTTCATCCTCTTTTGACGTGCATCAGCGGATTTATACAATGCAGGGGCAGGACAAAGTTCGAAGTTGGTTGATCGACCACTCTGTGAACGATGGAATTGGGAAGGTTGTGATCCCGGGCGCATACTGGAACTACCTCCTCTGCTGCCACCATACTGTCTTGTCTGTTCCCTTTCCCACTCACTCGCCTTCGACGCTCTAATAGCAGCACGGTAGTCGCTTCGCTCTTCCGGTGTAAGATCTGGTAGACATGCGATGTATTCATCGTCGTCGTCATATCTTCGTCTCCTCAGGGAGTCCCTGTCGTAATTCTGCGCTTATATCAGCTATTTTTTCAGCCTTCTTCCCTTTGGCCATATTTTTAGCAATAATTAAGCGACGAATCTCTTTCTCCACATCTGGTGGGACTTTCCTACACGGTGCAACGTTTTTTTCTGGGTCCGTCGCTAAGATGATATTTGAACCTGGTTATATCCCCGGAATTTTGGATTCCACAAAACTGACAAACGGTAGCAGTTTTATTCCCTGGAACGACAGTAGCATACCTCCAAGCGTAGTCAAGTCTTGAAGACCTGCGATCACCAGCATCGCTCCCGCTCTCCATTACTTTCCACCTACACAATTTATAACATTATTTAGTTTAAGGAAAATTTCATATGTAAATTATGTTATTTTCCTATACTTTGACATTCGGCCATTTCTACCGTAGAAATTCTATATTGCCCTAAATAATTAGATGATATACTTTTATTTCCACTTACACAATTTATAACATTTTAGTTTAAGGTGCATAACCTCTCAATTGCCACATTTTAAAAAATTCAATCAAAGTTTAGAAAATAATATACTCTGCATATATGCATAACTTCACATAAGCAAAATTATATCTCAAGAGTAACATTTAAATTCTACTTATCAAAAAATTGAAATATTTAATTGAAATTAATGCTGGTACCATAATTAATTTACCGTTGTTCTTCACAACTTTCAGACTGGGTAAACAATTTTTATTAGACTGCAAAATCTCTCACAAATTTTCCCTAAGCTATGATTCTCTAATATTTGTCCAAAAAAACTAAAGTACTCATAGTTCTTTTATACACAACTGAGATGCTATTTGATTGGGAAGATGCAAAACATTTTCTGTATAAATTGTCATTGTCACACCAAATGTCACTCTTAGTCAAGCTTTATAGGCTTTACAGCTGGGAAATCACGTGATGTTGAATTCATGCTGCAAAAAAGAACAAAACCAGCCCATTGTTTACTGGAAATAATAAAAAAAAAAAATTATAAATATTTCGTCGATATTTCGGCGAGATTTCGGCAGGTCAAAATGCTGAGCAGTCCCCCCCGACGTCGAAATATCACCGAGATTTTCGCGAGATATCGCGAAATCTCGGCGATTAGATGACAAAACATCATGTCCGCTGTGTATCGTATCGGCAGCTCCAGAATAGCGAGAAATCGGCGAGATTTCGCCGATTTCTCGCGTTTTTTTCGTCCTTGGGTGGGACAAAACACTATCTCACCCACTCCACGCTGCAGGTAATAATGTCCATAATTAATTTTTAGTTTTAACTTTTAACCTTGATTTTGCAAAAATGACTGACATTTCCTAAACAATATTTGATTAATTTTCGTAGCATACTACCTTAACCCCAAGACCCAGTACCATCTCGGAGTTGGCGAGGACGCAGACCTTATACAAGCAGTCCTTAAGGTTTATGATAAGCTATACCCTGAATCCACGGGGGTTGCCGATTTTGGGAATGAGGTAACGTTAACACAACTTAAAATCAAAATCAAATTAGTGACCTAATCATTCTTGATCATTCATTTTGTGCAGCTAATCTGTTTCCGTGATGGAAGAAAATCTTTTGGAAACCGGACCGCTGTAGCTGCTCGAAATACTATGGTGGCAGGTAAGTTTATTTTATATTTGATATTAATTTGGTATAAATCCCATCAACTTGCAGCCATTCAATTCATTGATATAAATCCTTTTTTGACAGCTGATTGAAGGGTTATGCACGGTAGTTCAGCACCAACAGTGAGAGGGCTAGCCGTTAGAGTACTAGCACAGACTGCATCATCTTCCGCATGCGAAAGAAACTGGGCACATTTGCCTTGATACACACAAAACAAAGAAATCGTTTTGCTTATCCAAAACTCGAAAATCTCGTATTTTACTACTACAACATGACGTTAAGGATACGAGATTTGGAGGCTGAAGCAGATAGGGTTGCTGAGCAAGAATTCATAGATTTAGTGGATATCACCGGTGAAACCGACAACGAAGAGGGTGATCAGCTCTATCAATGGATTCGACCAGCACACCTGGACGACGAAGAAGACAATTCTGATCCTCAGGTTACTGAAGCGGCAAGCCAATTCGGAATTGATGTGGATCAAGTAATGCGTGATGAAGTGGGTGTATCAAGTAGTGAGACACAGACGGGGAGCTCAACAGATGAAGATGGAAGTGATGCCGATGGGAGTGGCGGTGGTAGACGTAGTGATAGCCATCAAGAATATAACCCAAGTCCAAGGGAACGAGTCCATTCACTATTGAGGACACAAGATGTAATTCACGGAAGTAGGGCTGGAGGTCAAGGGATCGGTGCTATTGAAAAGATTAGACGAGTAGACGAGGTCGGAACCGAGGCACGAGCTCAAACGCAAACGTAGCTTCCCTCTCGTCAAATTTTGACTCGATGAGTGTGAGCACCGATCGGGAAGATTTGTATCCTAATTTATTTCCACATAGAATAGCAGACAGGTCACAAGATCCAGCCTGGACTGATTGTAGCCCCTTTGAGGACACAGCCCCTCACGTGATATATGAAGAACAACAGTACAATTCTTGGGTAAATCTGATTATCCGATATTTGGACAGACGGTTGGATGAGACGCTTCAACATATTTATTTTATCTTGATGACTATCTTCAAAATTACGCTAACTCGGTTAGCTGGTACCACTATTGTAATTACATCAATAACCAATACTCTCAGGTTGAGCCTCCCCGGAATTCATTTTGGTGCTAGGAGGTAGTATTGTATAATGAAAATAGTTCATAATGCTTACCGAATCAGCGGACAGTGTATGTAATGTTTCTTATTTATCGAATAGTTGTAAATGTGTTATTTTGATCTATGTTTTTCCATTAAAAGCTATAATTTAGCTATTTTATTGACAATCTAACAAATATCGTGATAAATTAAGTGTTTTAATACATTTTCCGGCGTTTTTAAAAAAAAAAATCACCGATATTTCGATACTAATCGATATCTCACCGATATCTCCGTAAATGAAAGATCGATATCTCCGCGAATACCGATATTTTCGTCCTTGCGTATAACCGGGCCCTTTTATCCAGTCATTTTCCAGCACGATGTAAAAGTGATAAACTTACACACCTATATATGATTTGAGAAAAAAAGATTCATTCATACAACTGTAACTTTGAGAAAAATCAAACTCGGCAGGTACAAATTGGCATCGAGTACTCGAAAAATTAGGTTGAAGATCGGGTACCCAATGCATCGAATGTTGCCCCAAAAACCTGAAATCCGAAAAACTCGACTTGATCTTACCCTTAATTACGAGTAAACTAGTAGTTACTGAGGCACCTAAATTTGAGTGTTGTGTGTTCTAATCAGGGAGGACAATATCGATTTTTACGGCAATATCGGAGTTTCAGTTTATGGAGATTTTGGTGAAATCTCAATATTGATCGAAATATTGGTGCAATTTTCTAAAAATTCGGAAAGTGTATTAAAACAACTAATTTATCACGATATTTGTTAGATTGTCATAAACCTACTTAAACTTTAATATTTAATTCAAAAATAAAGTCAAATTCACGCATATATAAAAATGATCGGTAAATAAGTAACATTGCATACATTATCCGGTCATCCGGTAGCCATTCTGAACCATTTTCAATTATACATTACTACCTTCTAATACCAAAATAAATTATGTGAGGCTTGATTTGAGAAAATTGGCTATCGATGTAATCGCAATAGTGGTACTAGCTCACCGAGGTAGTGTAAATTATGAAGATGGTCATCAAGATAAAACATATATAATGCAGCGTCTCTCCCAACTGTCTGTCAATGGACCGGATAATTTGGATTTACCCAAGAATCATAATGTTGTCCTTCATATAGCATGTGAGAGGATGTGTCATCAGACGTGCTACGATAAGTTCAGGCTGGATCGAGTGATTTGTCTGCAAGTTTATGTGGAGTTAAATTAGGATACAGATCTTCTCAGTCGGTACTCACACCCATCGAGTCAAAATTTGGCGAGGGATGCTACGTCTGCGTTGGAGATCGTGCCTCGGTTCCGACCACATTAGCTCGTGTAATTTTTCCCAATAGCCCCTACTCTTGGACCTTCAGCTCTACTTCCGTGGTCTTCATCTTGACATCTGCTCAACAGTGAATGAACTCATTTTCCTCTGACTTTCTTCATAATCTTCATTGGTGTCCCTACGTCCACCATTGCTATTTCCACCGGCATCACTTCCGTGCTCATCTGATGAGCTCCCCGTCTGTGAGTCAGAACTATCTACACCAATTTCCTCACGCATGACCTGATACACATTAATTCCCTATTGGTAGCCACGACAGTTCGACACCGATAGTCAGACATCTAGCCATGAGATTATTGGCACAGACTGCATCATCTTCTGCATGCGAAAACACATTTGCATTGGTCCACACGAAACAACGAAATCGTCTTGCTTATCCGAAACTCGAAAAACTCGTATTTTGCTACTACAATATGAAGTTAAGGGTCCGAGATTTGGAAGCTGAAGCAGATAGGGTTGCTAAGCAAGAATTCCATTATTTAGTGGATACGTCGCTGCAACCGATAACGAAGAAGGTGATCAACTTGATTCGTTGATTCGGCCAGCACACTTGGACGACGATGAAGGAAATCCTTATCTGCAGGTCGCTGAAGCGGCTAACCAATTGGGAATTGATGTGGATCAGGTCATACGTGAGGAAGCTGGTATAGATAGTACTGATTCATATAGGGGAGCTCATCAAATGAGCACGGAAGTGATGCCGGTGGAAATAACAGTGTTGGACGTAGGGACATTAATGAAGATTATGAAGAAAGTCCGAGGAAAATGAGTCCATTCACTGTTGAGCAGATGTACACACATACTACTCAAGATGAAGATATGGAAGTAGGGTTGGAGGTCCAAGAGTAGGGGCTATTGGGAAAAATTACACGAGCCGGCGTGGTCGACACCGAGGCACGAGCTCCAACGTAGACGTAGCATCTCTCTCGTTAAATTTTGATTCGATGAGTGTGAGCACCGACCGAAAAGATATGTATCCTAATTTATTTTCACATAAAATTGCCGACAGATCACTCGATCCAGCCTGGACTGATCATAGCACGTTTGATGACACAGCCCCTCACATACTATATGAAGGACAACATTATGATTCTTGGATAAATTCGAATTATCCGGTCCATGGACAGATAGTTGGGAGAGACGCTGCAACATATTGTTTTATCTTGATGACTATATTCATAATTACGAGCTGGTACCACTATTGCGATTACATCGATAGTCAATTTTCTCAAATCGAGCCTCATAGGAATTCATTTTGGTAGTAAAATGTAGTAATGTATAATGAAAATAATTCCGAATGACTACCGGATAATGTATGTAATGTTTATTATTTACCGACTAGTTGTATATGCGTGAATTTAACTCTATTTTTTAAAATTAAATATTAGAATTTAAGTGGGTTTATGACAATCTAACAAATATCGTGATAAATTAGCTGTTTTAATACATTTCCGACATTTTTAAAAAAAGATTACACCAATATTTCAATCAATATCAAGAATTCATCAAAATTTCTGTTAATTAAAGCACCGATACCTCCAACAAAATCGATATTTTTGTCCCTGGTAATAAGTAACACTAGTAGTACCAATAACGTGTTCCGTTGCTTTCTAGGATATATTTTATTTCAAATACAAAATAGGGAAGAAAATGATATTTGATGGTGGTTTTGACAAAAATCAAAGAAGATATTAATGGTGACAAATCAAATAGTACAATCAGTCGACAACAAGCGTATTACTTCCACACGGTTTTCCAGTCAACATTCTTCCCACTATAAAACACACTATCACTCATCTACCTCATTCATATCTCCAGATTCAAAATCATAATTTCACTCACTCAAGATCAAAAATGGGAAACATTACCTCGTGTTTCATCGCGAAATCCAACGCAACGAAGCTCATCGATCTCCACCGGAACATTCTCCGCCCAATCGACGCTCCGGTGACGGCGGCAGAGCTGATGCTCGAAGATCCTGGATACGTAGTAGCGCCGTTAACTCGCGATTGCAGGATCTCCGCCATGAAAGCCGATGAGAGCTTAATCGCAGGTGGAGTTTACATACTGATTTCTATTAGTAGAGTTAATGGAAAGGTTTCTGAATCGGAGATGGCGGTTATAAAGGCGGCTTACGGTGAGAGGAAGGCAAAACGACGTAGTTCCAAGGTTATTCCGGTTGGATCGGAGGTTTCCGGCGGTGGTTGTGATACTCCGGCGAAGTTGGGAGAAGGGGGAAATGATGTTGGACGTTTGAATTATCGAATTGGACAATGGAAACCTGCTCTAGAACCGATTTACGAAGGAATTTGAATTTTTAGGATTGAAATCGTATGGCTTTGGATTATTTTTTTGAATCCATGGTGAAATTCGAGGACAATGTATGAAGATGGATGAAGATACTGTATATGGTTAGCAAACTAGTTAAATCATGGTTAGAAATGTATATAAAGCAAACTTTTTCGATCTAATTCACCCTGTAAATTCAAGTAATCTTACTAGTGAATATAAAATAATTTTAATATCTACGTATACTTTGAATACAAATATCAATATATATATATATCGACAAAGTCTCATGTGCACGTATAATTCAAGGTGAGTATCATTATTTATATTTAAAAGTATTATAATATACTCCCTCCGTCCCGGTTAAAGCTTCCTACTTTCCTTATCGGTCCGTCCCACTTAAAGTTGCCAACCCAAAAAAGGAAACTATTCCCACAATCCTCACCCTCAAAATCTCAACCACTCAATCTCCACCTTTAAAAAAGTCAAATAACTGCTTTTTCTTAACATCCGTGCCCGGTCAAAGTGGAAGCTTTAACCGGGACGGAGGGAGTATTCATCAAAATATATGATACATTTAAGCATAATTTGTGATACATTTTAATCATGATATATTTACCTACATTATAATAGTAATACATTTACCTAATATAATTGTACGAATCTAAGATCCATGTAATTGGTGGTGGTTGACAAAATAGATTACGAATGTATAGTGGTGGTAACACAATTAGATGTAAAAGAATCGGCTGATGTTGTAATTGAAATTATTTATAGTTGGTGACTAATATTACTGAGTTTTAAAGGTCATGTTGCAATTAAAAATCGTATCAAATATTGTGATATTTTTTATAATTAACCCTTTAAATTTTTACAAATTACATTTAAATCAGGAATAATTTTCATAAAACAATTCGAATCAAGTATACTAAAAGTTCATAAAATTGTTTTATTTGGTCGTATCACTAATATTGTGCTTAATTGTATCGGTCACTTACTATAATTTAGCATTTAAATACATACAACTCAAGGTATATCACTCTTCCGCAGTAATTGCACGGGTTTTAAGTTCTTGTAATTCAGATCATAATAAAAGGACATTAATTTTATGCCTAAATGTATTATATGTCTTGATAAATTTGTCATTTATGGGTTGGCAAATTAGAGGGTGGAGATTGTGAGAGAAATTTATCATTTATGGGTTGACAAATTAGATTGGGACAAACCAAAAAGGAAATTAGGCAAATTAGAGCGGGACAGAGAGAATAATATTTTAAGCATAAATCGTCACAATCAACCCGCATTGATATTACTTGTTCTGGCTAATGATATTATAATACATTTACCCAAAATAAGCAATATTTTAAGAATAAATCGTGATAACCAACTCGCATTGCACCATGCACTAGGCGTACATGAAACTTTGTCTAAATAAAAAGGTAGTTATAACTTTTTTTGGTTTTTAGCTTCTTTTTTAAGTTCCTTTTCTACTTTCGTTTTGCCACGTAAAAATAAAGGGTAAATGTACAAATTTATCTCTGAAATTATACTCAGATTCAAATTAGACCATGAACTACCAAATTAGTATAATACCCGCGCGATATTTTTTTTTGGCCCATTAAAACTATTTTCTTTGGAAAAGGTTCTAAATACAAACACGTTTTATTTTTTATTCCTAATTGCTTTTTTTATTTTTAAGTAATAAAAGTATCTAAGAGTTAAGTCATATAATAATAATATTTGTATTGTTTTAAAGTATGTTATGAAGAATATTGTTAGGGCTTGGCAGACTTCAAATCTTTACAATTGATATGATATTATCCGCTTTGGATCAGGTTCGTACGGATTTTCTTTTTATTTTACCCGAAAAGACCTCATACAAATAAAGAAATATACCCAGTCTAATATGTCCATAATCTTTCCCGAATTTAACTGATATGAGACTTTTGTTGACACCTCAAAGCCTAACAAATATCTTAAAAACTATAAACTTGTACTCATATAAAAAAATAATAATAATAAAAATTGGGAAATGATATAGTCGATTTTTCAATATAAAGTTAGAGATTCGAATTAATGAATATTTTAATAATTTAAAATTAATTTTATTATCTAAATTCTATAATGTTAATTAGGGTTTGGTCAAATATTTCAAACAAAATCAACTAAACGGAACAAAGTTAAAAAAGGTTAGAGAATTAGATATAGGCAATTTCCTCGACATATAATTAGGTATTCAAAATAATTAATATTTTAATATTTAAAAATAATTTATTAAAATTTGGGTCTCTCGGATAATCTTAATGTATTTCAAAGAAACGTACTGGGATCAACTATTTTTGGTCTCATAAAATTTCAACCAGGCCCAATTAACGTATGATGTTACTCCAATAGACTCGACTAGACCTGACAGCGCAACCTCTCGCCTCAGACGAAATCAAAATGGACATTTTCTTTTGTTTGTCTTTGTGAGGTGAAGAATTCCTTTTAACTTAATTGGTTTGGTTGGTACGACTAAGTACACAATATCATCCATGCATAATATATATATAACTAAATATATTATAATGTCACCCTTTTATATATATATATATTGTAATGTGGCCCCATAACCATAAGCAAGTTTTATTTGCCATTTGATTTAAGTCTAAAACAATTTTGTAAAAAATCATTTTTTATTTTTTCTTCTCTTTTGCAAATTGGTACTCCCTCCGTCTCGATTTATTTTGCATAGTTGATCGAGCACAAGTGTTAAGAGAAAAAACAGATTTTGCTCTTTCTTTGACTTTTTTAAAGGTGAAGATTGAGGGTTGAGATTTTGAGGGTGAAGATTGTTGAAATTAGTTTCTTTTTTAGGGGTGTGCAAAATAAGCTGAGACGGCCGAAAACGGAAAGTGAGCAAAATAAGCTGGGACAAAGGGAGTACTATTTTCTTAGAAGATGTGTTTGTGTGTGCTTATTTAAAGTAAAGTTTTGCTTTTAATTTAAATTAAACAAAAATATAGTATTTGCATATTTTTGCTTATGTTGTAATTTACATTATTTAAGTCAAACACTATATACCTTTGATTTTAAATAAGTTTAAAATAATCACTAGATTTAATTACTCTCTCAAAAGTAAAGGCCATTACAAGCACTCCTAATTAAGTCATAAACAATTTAGTAAAAACTCATTTGATTCTTTTCTTTTGCAAATCGGTCCTCTTGTCTTAATCCAAGTATGAGTGAGTCTTGTGTGGGACGGTCTCACGCGTGACGAAATATACTTTTATAAGAAACATTAATACTTTTACAGGAGAAAATGATACTTTTACGGATAAAAGTAATATTTTTACTATCGTGATACTTTTACAGATAAACGTAATACTTTTGTTAAAAAAAATGATAATATTTTTTTTTTTTAAAAAATGATACTTTTACAAATAAACGTGATACTTTTACTATAAAAATAATATTTTTTTTTCCGTAACACCGAGTGACGATATCATATAAATTTTTGCCTCCAAGTATTTGTGACTTCTAAAATCCATAATTGACAATTTCTGATTCTATATTAACCCGAATATTTTATTTACCAAATAGCTTTTTATTATTGCATCAATGTATATATTAATTACGGGTATAGTAATATCCTTAGTTTGATGATGTTTGTAGTTAACTTTAGGGGCTAGGTCAACTGTTTGTGACTCGCTAGACATTGAATATTTAATTATTGACTAAAAAGATTGGACGTAACTTGCAAAATATATCGTTAAGTTTATAGAGTGGTTTATGGCTAAACCCTTCAATGATAAAGTTAAGTAAATGTATTAAGAATAGTGGCCGATAATAAATAATCAATGGTAATAGGAGAGATAAGTTACCTGAATAACTCTGTGGAGGATACTAACAAATTCTTGTGGGATGAATAGTCTGTTGGTGGTCGACACATGATACTCATAAATCATTAATGATAGTTAACCTATGGCATCCATTGCACAATTTCATACTCTAGTCAATGATGGACGATGATGGGGTAGGATTGGCTCGTCAGAAAGTCTCAACCCAATTATATAATTTATGGATCTAAGCGATTCTTTTAGGTCTAGTCAAGCCTTCTTTAATTATGTTGAAGTTTTCCATCGTGTGACATGGAAAGGAGCAGAGCAGTCAAAGAAGAAGAATTTATTTTTTACAAAAATAGCTATTTCCGAGGTTGATACCAACCTTAGTTCAAGAGTGATGCAACCAACTAGATATTACCGCTAAGAGCTTGTGTATTTCTTCCATCAATACATGTTATATGTAGTAATTGATATTACGGTCATCATATTAAAATAAACACATTTTACACAAGTGTTTATGTATATATTGATAGAGATCGAATAAGAGATATACATATTACGGTAAAAACTTATATGAGATCGTCACACGACCGTCACACGGTGTGACAGGAAAAAAATATCAATTTTTGTGGTTAAAATATCACGTTTATCTGTGAAAGTATCATTTTCTTTTAACAAAAAAAAAAAAATCACTTTTTGTAGCAAAAGTATCACATTTATCTGTAAAAGTATCAATGTAGTAAAAGTATATCACTTTTTCCTGTAAAAGTATCAATTTTTTTTCTGTAAAAGTGTATTTCGTCACGCACAAGACTCTCTCACATATTACCTCCTCCATCTCATTAAAAAATAAAATAAAGGCCTTGTTTGAAAAGATATTCTTGTCTAAAATAAAATCATGTTTTAAAAATCAATGTCTTATTTTACAAATTAAATTTAAAAAAAATTGTTAATTATATAAATTAGTTAGATATAATTGGATAAGTTAGATATAAAAAAAAAAAAAAAAAGATCATTTATATGCGTATTGATGAATTAGGAGAGTTGTACTTGTACCTTAACCAAAAATAAAAAGTCCCACATTTTTCAAACATGATTCTTTTAATGAGAATGGGGGTATTAAGAATAGGTTAATATAATTTAAGAGTAATTATCTTGCACACCAGTTACATGGATCTTAATCTGAGTTATGTGCAGTTTTTTCTTCAAAAGTTATTAGTGTTTATACTCAAAAGTATTGCTAGTGCCGAATAGATGTATCATGCTGAAAATATATCTATGTCTGTCTTATTAGAAAGATATTTCTTCGGAACAAGCAACATCTTATTAGATAATGGGTTCATTTGTTTAAGATTTGCCTCAATAGATTTAGATGATCGAATCTCAATAAAGCACACTCATTAACTCCCTCAGCCAGATTTGACCCAGCATTCTCTAGTCTTAAGCAAACGAGCCTAATGTTTGAGAATAATATTGATTTTGGTCAAATATAAAAATTGGAGTGTTGCTTAAACAACTTTTAGCTTATGAGTAATAGAAAAAACTTTTACTTATTTATCAAAGTACCAAAAAGTTGGAAGAAAACAACTTTTTTCTACTTAAAATTTTTGGACTAAAATCATTTACTGAAACTGAAGCTATTTTTCTAAACACTCCAAAATAATTTTTCATGTGTATAAACTGAAAAACACTACTCTTTCCGTCCTACCTTATCTTGCACACTTTCCTTAACCGATCGTGTCATCTTATCCTGCAAAGCCTAAAAAAGGAAAGTTATATCATAATCTTCACCTTCAACTCACCTTTGAAAAGTCAACAAACAATTTAAAAACAACTTTTCTTAATACCCGCACTGACACTTTCAGTGCAAGATAAGCCAGGACGGAAAGAGTACATAGAAACAATTACCAACACCACATTAAATTTTATTTAAAATACAAAATAGGAAGAAAATAAAATTTGATGGTGGCAAATCAATAGTACAATCAGAAGACAACAAGCGTATTGACTGCAACAAAATCCACACGCTTTTCCAGTCAACATTCTTCTCACTATAAAACACACTATCACTCATACCTCCATTCATATTTCCAGATCTCAAAATCATAATTTCAATCACTCAAGATAAAAAAATGGGAAACATTACCTCCTGTTTTCACCCTAAATCCAACGCAGCGAAGCTCATCGATCTCCACCGGAACATTCTCCGTCTAATCGACGCTCCGGTGACGGCGGCAGAGCTGATGCTCGAAGATCCTGGCTACGTAGTAGCGCCGCTAACTCGCGATTGCCGGATCTCCGCCATGAAAGCCGATGAGAGCTTAACTGCAGGTGGAGTTTACGTACTGATATCTATTCGTAGAGTTAATGGAAAAGTTTCTGAATCGGAGATGGCGGTTATTAAGGCGGCGTGCGGCGAGAGGAAGGCAAAACGACGCAGTTCTAAGGTTATTCCGGTTGGATCGGAGATTTCCGGCGGGGGTTGTGATACTCCGGCGAAGTTGGTAGAAGAGGGAAATGATGTTGGACGTGTGAATTATCGGATTGGACAATGGAAACCTGCTTTAGAACCGATTGATGAAGGAATTTGAACAGATTTTTAATTTTTAGGGTTGAATCGTGTGGCTGAGGATTATTTTTTTGAATCCTTGGTGAAATTCGAGAACAATTTAATGAAGATAGATACTAACTGAGATAGATGAAGATGAACAATTTGTGTTGTTAATTTACGAAATAGGGTTTGCAGAGTAGTCAAATTATGGATAAATGTATAGGTTTTTTTGGGTTTCTTTCGAATAGAACATAAGAATGTATATGTCAAAAGAGTTCCTAGATGTAGTAGTAACATATCACATCTTTTATGTAATTAGCAGAAATTTCCGACTAAATTCTTCTTAATTTTCGCTTAGATGTTAGATTCTCGTTGATGGTTTATATTCATTTTTCGATTTTTTCGATTTAATTTTGTGCATACTTCGACCAATTTCGTCTGTACCGACTAATTGTTAGACTTCAACCTACCACATAACAATCACGAGTTCTACGACTTTAATTAGTTGATATGAGAAAGGGATATTATAGTGTTCGTTTTGCCCTTTCGGGGAATGGTGGTGAATTATTGGTCATGGGGTGCCGTCCGGTGGGTTGAGTCTATTATTATTAAAACGAGTTTATTTGCAAGCTATAAAGGAACAAGTCGATTTATTTTTAAGCTATATTCATTTGTAAATGGACTCAAAATTTTATTCTTGTATTCAAATAAGCAAGTATGTCCATATTTTTTTTGTAGAAAGAGCATTTCACTAGTTGTTAAATGAGGTCCAATTGTTTGCATAGTTTCTTGTGTTGGCAATAGGGCTGGCAAAATTGAGTCGGTCCATTGTCGATATATTAGTGAGTCGGGCTCTAAAATTACTAGCTGAAGGATCGTTGGGCCCATCAGGTCCAACCCATCAGCTCGAAGTAGCCCATGGGCCGCGGGCCAGCCAGTATCTATCTGTTTTTATTTATTCCCCGAATCTTCCAATTGCCAGTCTGCACCCAAACTAAGTCTTTCAGTTCACTTTTTACATTAGCAAACATATTAGCTAGCGCCTATGTTGAGATGGGGTGTTTGTCTAACCATTGAGCATCAAAACTGTTCACAATTGAAGATTAAAGCTGGAAGAGAAGTGCTTAGAATAAGCTGATGAAGAAAAGCAGTTCAGAAAACATATATTCTGGAAAATGAGAAAGACAACGGTTTGTAACAAAATTAACTGTCAAAACCGTTGCAAATCCGTTGTCGTTTTATGAAGCATCTGTTGTCGTTTTGAGCTGTATTCTGAAGCAGTTAGTTGGGAGCAGTTTTGATTTTCCAGCTCGTTTTCTGTTCCAAAACTAATTCCAGCTGGATTATTTAGTTGAGGAAGTTAGTTTGTTACATCTCATTCCATTCAATTGTCATTCTAGTGAGAGAAAGAAGAGAGATCAAGAGAGGGAGAAGAGCCATAGGTATTTTGAGCTCAAACTCTCGATTGTAACTCATATTTGATTTAGTTAATCTCCTCCTGGCTCGTGGATGTAGGCAGTTGCCGAACCACGTAATTCCTTTTGTTCATGATTGTTTTTCTTGTTTTAATCTTGAGTTTGTATTGAAAGAGATCACCACTTGTCTGACAAAGTGTGTGAGTGAGATTGTTGTGCTTTCTTGAGTGATAAATTGCTAACAGCCTAACACGTATATTATAAGTATTTGATGGTTTTATTTTATTAAATAATAATTATTAGTAAGTAAATACTCTCTCTGTCCCAGCTAATTTTGCACGGTTAATCAGACACGGATGTTAAAAAAAAACAGATTTTGGGGAATCTTTGATTTTTTTTTTCAACGGTAGATATTGAGGGTGGAGATTTTGAGGGTGAAGATTGTGAGAGAAATTTCCTTTTTAAGGGTGTGCAAAGTTAAGTAAGACGAATCGAAAAGAAAAGTATGCAAATTTAGTTGGGACGAGGAGAGTGTTAACTCTTTAGTCTTGCACTTCAAACTGTTTCTAATTTCTATACTAGCATTAATTTGTCATTTCTTCACACCATTAGATTGGAACAAAACAGGTGATTGTACTGGGCTAGCCAATTAAATACTGTAATTATTATTAATTAGTAAATACTAATTAATATTTTTTTTAGTTTTAGTTTTTAACTCTTAAGTCTTACACCTAAAACCGCTTCAAATTTCTAAACTAGTATTAATTGTTATTTCTCCACACCATTAGATTAGAAGAAAATAAGTGCGGGCCAAACCAACTCGATGTGAGTCGGACTGAGCTATACATTCAACAACTCATTGATCGTCGGGCCCATCAGATCCAACTCGAACATACCCCTTAACTGACGGGCTGGGCGGGCCGAATTCTCAGCTTTAGTTAACAGTCTGCTCCACCATTCTGCTCAACTGTGGGTTATCTTTATCTATTTTCATATTGCAAAATTTTAAGGTTTAATTGAACATTATGGTGACTAAAATTTAATGAGGATTCTTTTTTTTTTTCTTGAAAAATTTAATGAGGAACTAATGAAAAAATTAGGTGATTGAACTTAGAGATTAAGCATTTAATAATAAACCCATAAATCAACTAATGAAATCCTCAAACTTGCATAGATTGCTTAAGAAAAGGGAAAAGGGTTCATCAAGCAAAGTAGGTGAAAATTTATTATCAAATGTCCAACACAATTACATTTTTTTCTTGATTTTGAACACTATCACAAACACAATCCTGCCTCATCTAACAAAGTAAACACAACCTTATTGGATAATGCAGCGTTACGTGACAATTCAGGTGGTTCGGTCCTTATTTTATCAGATTAGAAATGAGTGAACTCAGCTTATTCGCGACTCTAAAATGTACCACGAATTGGGCTAGTCTATGGTCGGTCAGACCTCGAATTGAGACTTAATAGATCTGATAGTACTTCGGATCAAGATTTCATATGACCCAATATGTCTAAAAACGTTGGATGGGCAGACGGTCTATTGGGCCGGGCTAATGTATATATAAATTTCTAATTAAGTTAAATATGAGATAAAATAATATTCTGTAAGACATAAAATTTGTAATGGAGATTATATATGGTTCGATTGGGTTTGTGACATACTACATCTGGAGATGTACACCAAATAATTTATCCAATATTCAAATACACTCATTTACTTACAATGGAAATATTACAATATACCTTCCCAACATTGCATTTTTGGTAGTTTGTTATAAAAAGTGTTTTTGTTGTAAATTGTCATCTCGGACAAATCTCAACCATTGATTGTTCAATTATGGACGATTGAGATTTCACTCTGATGATAATTTGCAAAAAAGTTATAAATTCATATGGTAAATTGTAATAAAACTAGTTTTGTAGGCAAAGTGCAAAAATATGAAAAGTTGGATCACAATAGGTAATTTTCTCTACATACAACCATTTGTATTAGCGTTGAATGTGTCTCTTGTACATTAGTTGCTCGAAGTTCCAATCCGTACAATCAGGGTCAAAGTGTATTTTTTCATGAAAGTGTACTAATGTTTAAGCCTAAAGATATTACATGTTCTGGTTAAATGTATTCTGCTGAAAAGATATTATCTCCGTTCCCAGCTAAACTTGCACACTTTCCATTTTTTTCCGTCGCAGCTAAACTTGCACACCCCTTAAAAAGGAAAGTTATAATACAATCTACACCCTTAAAATCTTCATCCTTAATTCACGTTTGAAAAGTCAACAAAATTCCAAAAAGCAATTTTTCTTAATACTTGTGTCAATCCTCTCAGTGAAAAAATAATCGAAACGGAAATAATATTTTTAACCATAAATTATGATATTCAACTCGAATTGCACGTGATGTACAGGGGAATTTGGCATTACCGTTAATATACTCCAACATATTAACCAAAATGGACCTCTTCTTTTAGTTTGTCTTTGTAAATAAAGTGATGAAATCTTAATTAGTTTCTTAAAGACATTGAAAGGTAATACAGTTGAACGGTTCCTCTCCCACTGACTTAATTGGTTTGGTTGGTATGACTAAGCACACAATGTCATCCATGCATAACATAACTAAATATATTAATATGTCTCCATCGGAACTGATTATATGTAGGGCTGTAAATGATTCGAGTCGAGTTAAATTTATTGTATTCGTGTGTTGTTCATTTATTTTTAATCGAACATGTTTAATCATTTTCGTGAACATTTGTTCTCGTGAAAAACTGATTATTTTATTCACGAACATCAAATAAACACATATTTTTCTAAATCTCCATATAAATAAATAAATTTAATCAAATACTCATTATGACAAGAGGTAATATACAAATATTATATTATAGGTAGTATAAATATTGTTGTTGTTTTTTGTTTCTTCTATTGTTACTGTTTTAATTAATTAAGTTTTGAACAAACTTGTTCATGAGCTTTTAGTGAACGAGTCAATCTTGTTCAAGATTTGTTTGTTTATTAAATGAGATAAAAAATTAGCTCATATATTCAAATAAATGGGCCCTCCAACAGAAGCTCTGTTCGTTTGCAACCCTAATTATATGTCCACCAGTAGACATCAATTTATATGTTCACCGCCCATGTGGTGCGCCATATAAGCAGCAGATCCCACGATAATATAGTTTTTGTATGCTACAAAAAGAAAAAAAATGATGGATCCCACTGCTTATGTGGCACGTCAAATAAGTGGTGGACATATAAATTGATGTCTAGTCGTGGGTATATGATAATTCCCAGTGTCCCCATAATGTTCTACTTCCTTCGTCCTGAGATAATTTGCACACTTTCCTTTTCGGGGTATCCCGAGATAATTTACACATCCTTAAAAAGAATTATTTTTTACAATCTCCACCTTTGAAAAAGTCAATTAAAAAACAAAAAAGCAACTCTTTCTTATTTTACGTGTCGAGAGGGATGTACAAATTATTTCGGGACGGAGGAGTATATAATATGAATGAAAAGGTTTTATTTGCCATTTGATTAAGTCTTAACAGTTTAGTAAAAATTCATTGATTCTTTCTTTTCTTTTGCAAATTGGTCCTCTTTTCTTAATCCAAGTATTAATCTAGACTGTGACACTACTAAAATTCATAATTGACAAGTTCTGATTCTGTATTAATCCAAATATTCTATTACCAAATAGCTTTTTATTATTGCATTAATGTATATATTACGCGTATAGTAAGATTCCTAATTTGATGATGTTTGTAGTTAACTTTCGGGGCGAGGTCAACTATTTGTGATTCGCTAGAAATTAAATGTTTGATTTTTGGTTGAAATAGTTTGAGAATAGTGGTCGATAATAAATAGTGAACGGTAATAAATGATGTAAGTTGTCTAAATAAACATGCGAAGGCTACAAACAAATTCTTGTGGTAGCTGGTGATCAACACGTGACACTCATAAACCATTGATGATAGTTATCATGTGGCATTCAATGCATAACTTTTGTACTTTAGACAACGATGATGAAGTAGGATCGACTCGCTAGATAATTCTCAACCCAATTAAATAGTCTATGAATCTAAGTCGAATCTTTTAGGTCAAGTCAAGCCTTCTTTGTCCATGTTAAAGTTTCACGTCATGTAACGCGGGAAGGAGCAGAGCAGCCAAAGAATAAGAATCTGATTTTTCTACAAAAGTAACTATTTTTGGGTTGACCCAAACCTTAGTTCAGATGTTATGCAACCAACTAGATATATGTCGCTAAGGGCTTGCATGTCTCGTCTATTAATATATGTAACATGTACAAATTGATATTACGGTGGTCGCATTAAAATAAACACATAAGAGTGTGAATACATATTGATAGAGGTCGAATAAGAGATATAAATATTGCTTCCTTCGTCTCATAAAGAAACCTTGTTTGAAAAGATTTTTTGTCCCAAAATAAGATCATCTTTAAAAAATCAATGTCTCATTTCACTAGTTAAGTAAAAATTAAAATTCTTAATTATACAAACTAGTTAGATATCATTGAATAAGTTAAATAAAAAAAATTCATTTATATATTGATGGATTTTGAAAAATTGTATTTCCGTTAATTTGACCAAAAATAAAAAGTTAATATTTCTCAAGCAGGGCTTATTATGGAACGAAGTGGGTATTAAAAATCTTTGTTACCAAAATCATCGACTAACTCCGACTAATTCCCCTCTAGGTGCTACTTTCTCATTTGTCACCTATGTTATTTTCCCGTTCTTTCCCGCCTAGCAATATCCATGTCCTACCGTTTTCCCCACCTAACAACACTTATGTTCTGCCCATCGCGCCTAAGCCCTAGCTAATCGTTAGACCTCAATATACCGTCCGACTAGCCCCTAGCCACTTCTAATATTGTTAAAAATAGGTTAATCTAATTTATGAAGCAAACATGACCTCATTGACATTCTCATTAGTTACTACCAAGTCCACCATTATATCTAATTCCAAAGATGGAGCGGTTTAACAAACACTTCCTTCAATTCACATATATAATGCATCAAAACCCATACAATCTTTAACTCCATCATTCCTCCATTAAAATCCCTAAATTCCCAATTCTCATCAAATCAAACCCAATGGGCAACTCCGCCCCCACCGCCGCCGGAAAAGTCATTCTCTCCGACGGCACCGTCTTCACCTACAACTCCCCCCTCACCGCCGCCGAGCTCATGCTGGAGCACCCGCGGGAGGTCGTGGCGGAGCTCCGCCGCGACCGAAAACCGACGCCATTGCCGGCGGATCAGAAGCTCGATACGAGTAAGGTGTACGTCATGATTCCGATCAGAAAAGGTAAGCCGATGTCAATGGCGACGGAGGAAGCTCGGAAGATTATGGAGAATACGAATCGAGTTTTGAAATCGAAAGCGTTGTTGGCTTACACGGGGTTTCTGCCGCTGTTCGCGAGGATTTGTCCGGCGGTCGGAGGAAAACACGACGGCGTTTTGGTGGGGAGTAGGGGCTGTTTGGCGGACAGGAAAGAGGAGGCGGGATCGGATTGTTTTATGGATGGTTTGGAGGGAAGGCCGGAGTTTTTATCCAGGCAGATATCAGGGAAAGGGTGGAAACCCAGTTTGGATCCGATTAGGGAGAAGGTTGTCAAGGATAAAGGTCGAAAATGGATTTTAAATAATTAGATATTATATATATAGATATATATATATGTATATAAGATTTTGATATATCGTACAACTATAGTGAGTCGTTCGTGAGATAATGATGTGGTAATGCTATAGAATATGTAAAAAGTTGTACGGTGAGCGACTCGTGAGTACCTGCTGATGTGTTATGTCACATAAGTAAATGCTCACTGTAGTTGTGCAGCATATCAATCATACATATATATATGTGCGTTGTGTTTTTTTCCTTTAGTTAGTGGTATTGGGTTAATTCTTATCTATCCGGTCGAATATTACCGAACCAGACAATATACTATCTATTTGGTGGGTGTAGCCTAATCAATCTCCCTTCGTCCTCTTCAAAAAAAAAAAAAAATCTCCCTTCGTTTACCAAATTAATGGTGAATTGCTTCAAGTGGGATATTACCTTACCGGATAGATAAAGAATTTCTCGGTGTTATTGGGTGTAGCAACCCAAATCAGATCGACTAATCCTACTTCATCCACGTCTCAATCTCAAAACAACGTAATTTAGCATCTAATCTATAATAGTTCACAAATAGTTAGAAACAACAAAAGATAATAAAACTACATCGTTTTTGGGCTGGGTGTTTCATCCTTGTTCGAACCACAAAACGACGTAGTTTTAGTATCTTCTTCATAGTAACTTACGAATTAGTAAAACATGACTCAATAGATATTAAAATTGCGTCGTTTCTGGACTAAGTGTGCTCGTTCATGTCCCGATCCCAAAGCAACGTAGTTTTAGTGTCTAATGTATAGTAATTCACATATTGTAAAGTACGAATTAACATACTTGAAACTAAGTCGTTTTTGGATTGGGACATAGATGAGCCTAAGTTAATTGATTAGAGAATCTAATTTGGTTGTGACACCATAACATAAGTAATATGTATGTATATGTGTGTTTGTGTTTATATAGTATTTAATCAAGTTTAGGTTGTATTGTTATTACATGGTGCGTGAAATTTGCCGTTTGTGTTGACTTAGTATTGTGCATGTGGATTATTTTAGTGATTGGGCTAGATAAACTGTCAAAACCCAAGAGTATTGGGCTTCTTAGTCCATTATTGATATCAAATACTAAAAGCCCATTTCCACAAAATGGGCTAATATCATAATTGTGAATTCAAATATATATTTTTTTCATTCGACTCCCTCCATTTCATATTAATTCATGTTCTAAGATGTTTTTTTTTTAATTAATTGATGTTTTACATATTTTTCACCAATTTTATCATTTTTTTCCCTAGACTTAATCTTAAAATATCTCTACTTTTTAATTTGGTCAATTTTATCAATTTACTAACAGAGATATTTTGATTTGGTCAAATCTTTAGCTGGGGGTATATCTGTAAAAAAAATAAGTCACCCTTAATTATTCCCTTTCAGCCTAAAACGTCAATTAATATAGAATAGAGGAAGTATAAAATATAAAATGTGGCTGCGAGATGAAACAAAAATTCCTATTCTAGTCATTAAAAATTATTAAGTAACTCAATCCATTCCCCTAAAATATATTAAGATTTATAAAGTGATCTTTTGAGCAATTGAGCACAATGATGCTTTGGACTAATATTCTTTTGATAAACCCGTCTAAAATATTGACTGGACTGAACCGTTCGTCAAACTGAACCATTTTACCACCTCTAATTACTTTATGGTTGGTTGCCATCGGCAAACAATTTCCAAGCTTATTTGGCAATCAACGAGATTAGTCACCATTTCATTAATTTAATTATCACATTTTAATACCAACATTGAACAACCTCCATCAAGTGTTATTTCAAAGTTCAAGAACTTAGTTATGCAGAGAAAGAGATTATGATGATACTAATCTACATCGGAGCTAGGATGCTTTGGTTTATTCCTTTCTACACCCGAATATCTACGCCATGTAATTTATTCACTATTCAATTGTACATTTTCAGAACTCCAAAACATATCAGGAATACACGAGAAGTCCCAGCAACAAAAAGTGCAGCAAAACGGCTTTTAAGAAGCTTGCACCCATAAAGGCAAGTTCCCACATTCCAATCTGCAACCAAAATGAAATTACGATTTCAGTAACCATAAAATTGCACAGTGGAAACTCAGAGATATATACTTGTATATCGAGAAGATTACCAAGAATAACAACAGCAGCAGATGTAATAGCTCCCAGCCAGTGAGATTCTTTGGCTGTCGAGCCATATCAGATGGAACATACAAGCAGAACAACAAGGGAACCAAAATGGAGAAGCCCAAGGTGTAAAGCCCTGCAAGGTCAAATCATTATCAATTGAAGAACTCAAGTAATAGATAGCAAAGTACCTAAACAAGAGGTTCCATGGCTGTATATGAGCAGATTATATTTCAATAGAAACATAAGCAAAGATAAATACAATGACAACATTGTCCAAGGAAATTCTTCGAGCAAAGCACAATAACGTTAATGCAAGCAATTGGAAGTAAGACTTGCCTTTGTAGATCATGGTAATGCTAATGATAAGGGTGGCAAGTATGTGGTGTGACAATATTTTGAAAAACTTAAGGAGTTGGTTAATGGGGCAGAAAAGTGTAGATGCAAGGGTTGTGGTAAACTACTTAGTTGTGCATCTACTGTAGGAAAACGTAAACTATCACTGTCATGTGTATATAACTTTCACAGGCAAGAACATGGTATAATGCAAACGCCAGAAGGTAAGAAACTTTACAAGTTGAACGATGATTAGAACGAACAAGCAGGCACGGCATCACCTGACATACGGTACAAGCACCTGGTCACCTTCAAATGCATCCAAGAAATGAATTCAGCCGATCTTGAAAATTGATTTTAATCCGAAGGGCAATCTCTCAAATGCAGCAGCAGAAATCAGTTTTTAATAATAAAGGCATAATCATCAACAACAACAAACCTTAAGGTTGCTTATGCATCGAGGAATTTGAGTGGTTTTCAAGTCCATATCCAAACAACCACCAATTAAGGAGGTGCTATGGATCTCAAATCCAACCTCATATCCTTCAATCTAAATGCAATCTTAGTGTTTGATGAACACAGAGACAAGGAAACGTTGTCCAAATAAGGTCCGTCTGAACTAAGTGTATCACCAATAATCTTTGCAAGAACACAAGCCATCCTTAAAATGATGAAACCTATTCATGTCCTTCAGTATGATTTTACGGCCAGTGAGATTTGAGATTAGCTTGATAGCCGTATGGCAATCCCCACACACCCTCAGGTTGTTCATGACTCGAATAGGCACCCCTTCGGGCAACTTCAGAAGTCCAAACGCCACAGCCAACTTTTCACTGTGATATCTCAAGCTTTGTGCCTTCTCTTCCTCGTCCACATCATGAAGAGCAAGCACACTAACCGGGTTATATCCAGCTTCTTTTAACATATCCCCAAGCTTCTCCCACATTTTAACAATCGCCGTATGTTCAGGATGTGGTTTGCTGTACCCACTGGTGAAGAAATGCACTTCCTTGTCCACCTCCATCCAGCTACAGCCAGGTGTCTTGCTCACTGTATTCAAATTCTTCCTCACTTTAGCAACGTCCCCCCATCTACCTTTTGACGCGTAAATTTGTGATAGTAGGACATAAGTACCGGAATTTTTGGGCTCAAGTTGGACAAGTTTCTTGGCAGCAATTTCTGCCAAGTCGGAGTTCATGTGGTTCCTGCATGCACCCAACAACGAACCCCAAACAATTGCATCAGCCTCTACAGGCATTTCATTTATCAAACCGTAAGCCTCGTTTAGTTCGCCAGCTCGCCCAAGAAGATCCACCATGCAAGCATAATGTCCCGTGGTTGGCTCAATCATGTATCTTGACTTCATGGACTCGAATATCTCCTTCCCTTCTTTAACTTTACCGCTGTAACTGCAAGCAGCGAGAAGTCCCACAAATGTAACCTCGTCTACTTCAGTGCCTGACGACGACAATTCTCCAAACACACTCAGAGCCTCGTCTCCCAAGCCATGTTGGGCATAACCTGAGATCATAGAGTTCCACATCACTACATCCTTGTCAGAAAATCCATCAAAAACTACCTTGGCCTTGAGAACATCACCACATTTCATATACATGTTGATCAAAGCAGATAATAAATATACGTCATCATCACGCGTGGACCTTAACAAGTGGCCGTGAATCTGCCTACCATGATCCAGAGTGGCAAGAGTAGCACAAACTGAAAGAATGCTGATTAACGAAGGGAAATGGGGCTTAACTCCCTCCATCAGCATCGTACGAAAAATACTAAGTGCCTCTAACTCAAACCCTTTCCGCTCATAAATCTTAATCATAGCACTCCATGTCCCATCGTCTTTTCCTCTCATCAGGTCAAATACTTTCCTCGCCTTGGATACTTCTCCATTCTCGCCCAACCCCATAATCATTGCATTGCACGCAACAATTGCTTTGTCCGGCATAGCCATGAAAAGCTCCCAGGCATCTTCAGTCCTCCCACACTGAATGTAACCCGTAACCATTGCTGTCCAAGTGACCTCATTCCTTTCCGGCATGACCTCAAACAGTTTCCTAGCAACATTCACCTTCCCATTCTGTGCATAACCCGAGATCATCGTTGTCCAGGACACCACATTTCTCTGCTGCATGCTATCAAAAATCTCCCGCGCCTCAGCCAACTGACCTTTGGAGCATAGCCCTCCTATCATGGTAGTTTTCGTGACAACATCTTTCTCCGGCATCAGCTTATAAAGTCTTCTTGCGTCATCAATTCTATCTTCATTGATCAGCCCACCCAACATAACTGTCCATGACACAACATTCTTCTCCGGCATATGCCAAAACAGTGCCTCAGCCTCATCAATCATCCCTTCCTCCACATAACCTCTAACCATGGTGGTCCATGATACGACATTTCTTTCCGGCATTAGGTCAAATACATCCCTAGCTTTCTTTACCATCCCATTCTTTATGTACCCAGAAATTAATCCGTTCCAGGATATTGTATTTCTCTCTGGCATTTCGTCGAACAAACTTTGTGCTTCAGCAGGTTGCTTGTTCTGAAAGTATCCAGAAATTATAGCATTCCACGACGAAATGTGTTTGTCGGGAGTTTTATCAAACAGCTCTCGAGCAGGCTCGATTTCTCCTTGGCGGACATAATAGGTAATCTGAGAAGTGGTTGACATTGCAGTGCTAGCATGGTATCTTGGATACTGGATACTGAAACACTAAAGTGAATGATCGACATTAATACATATTATTATCATCTATAGGAACTTACAGAGGTCCAGGCCGGGCCGAAAATTAACTTTTTTAATTGCAAGGGTCACTATAAATTCACTGAAACATTTACCAGAAGTGAAGGACTATACCTTTCCCAAACGAATTGCACGAACGGAATCCCCATGAGAGACGGTGGAAGTAGAAACGGAGGCGGAAGCCGCCACCGCAGATGAGGAGCAGCAGCCAAGGGGTCGGAATTTCAACGGATGTTTTTTGGCTTTAAGGTGGAGCTGCCGCTGCAGCATCCATGGCTGCGGCATAATCCCCGCCTTCATTTTTCGCAGCACTGGGGGAATAAATGAGTCGAATTAAGCTGAGTGCTAACATAGTCAAGCTCGACTAAGATACTCAAAGCTCGAGCTCAACTGAATTTGTTTTTTTAAACTCAGCTCGACTTTGTAGGTACTGGTTAAGCTCGAGATAGACTCAGCACCATTGATAAAATAAAATTTAAAAAAATAGAAAAATTACATTAAGATTGAAAAAGTTGATTATATTACAAAATAGTAATTTAATACAAGTTCGAGTAAGCTCGCAAGCATTATCAATAAGCTCAAATACAAACTCGACACCAACTCGTGTAATTCGAGCTCAAGCTCAAGTTCATTCGATCTTTCTTTCAAATTTAAGATGCTCGAGTTATCTCAACTCACAGTTCAGGTTTGGCTCACAGCCTCACCTACACTCTAGTTTTGGTCATCTGAATATTTCAAATGCTAACTAGCGCAAGGTGTATTTCCCTCTGGCATTTCGTCGAACACACATTGTGCTTTACCAGGTTGCTTGTTCTGAAAGTATCCAGAAACCAGCTAAATTGGGGAAGAAAACAAAAACCTTCAAGCATATACAAAAGTGTACCTATCTCAGCGAAAATTGAGGCATTTCTCTCGAAGATTTCAGCTTAAAAAGCTGGAATCTACCCGCATAACAGCTGCCCCAACCATAATCAACAGCAATAACTTTGCCCTAATTTCCTACCTTCGCCACTTCCAAAAGGGGCCAAAACAGAAATTCGAAATGCAAACAGCAGTTTATCCTCGATTTGAAGTTAGGTCAAGTGAAATTACTTTGGGGAAAGCCAAAGCTTATTCATGAAGAGTAAAAATATATGAGGATTGAAGAATGCAGCGGTTTAGTTTGATTGTTTATCGTTAATTACAGGAAAACATGCTTAGGGAGCATATTCACTTAGGAATATAATAAGTCGAGTGGAGCGTACTATTATTTAAGTTTGTTTGAAATATAATAGAATATTTTTATATTACATGTGAGTTCTTTTTATTATTAATGATAGAGTTTGAACGAGTTTTAATTGAGTCGAGCTCAAATAGTGAAAAAGAGAGTGTGTTCGTGTGAAGCATAAATGAGTTGACATCTCATGTCTATGAGAACCACTGAACTCTGAACGTTCTTATCACCGTCGGACAACTTCGAGTGTGTCAATCCATGTTGGCCGAATTGGGCTATACTATTTCGACCAATCGAACAAGGCGAGCATGTGTATGCCGTTATATGTTGAACGAGATGCTGGATATCCGCGCGTTTCGTTGAGCGTAGCTTGTTTGGTAGGAATTTCTCGTTTTTTGGAATAAGGAAACAAGTATTACTACAACTTTTGTCTAGTTAATTAATGTTGCAATTATCATTGATGAATGGTGGCTCACATCTATCCCATATGGGTATTACCTTGGAGTCGTTATTTGCATGGTCTGATCTGATCGGCTCGTTAATTCAACATCATATGTCGAATTGACTCAAAATTTTGTTGAGTGGAAAATTAATGAGCAACTTAACCCATCCTCGAAATATACTAAGATATATGAATTGATCTTTTGAACACAATGATACTTTAAATTAATATTCCTATGATCAAGCCCGTCTAAAATATCGAATAGACTGAATCGATCGTTAACTGGACCATATTACCATCTCTAATTACTTTATGGTTGGTTGCCATCGGCAAACAATTTCCAAGCTTATCTGTCAATCAACAAGATTAGTCACAATTTCATTAATTTAATTATCATTTTTAACGCCAACATTGAACAACCTCCATCAAGTGTTATTTCAAAGTTCCAAGAACTTAATTATGCAGAGAAAAAGATTATGATAATACTAGACCACGTCTAGTCCTCGCTAAACCGGAATATCTACACCATGTGATTTGGTCACTATTTAAACATATATATTTACACATACTCCCACATAAATATATGTAAATCTACAGTAAATTAAGTACATTGTGTAGATCTTCAGATGTAGCCTCTCAATAACCGGTTGCCTTGGGGCGTTTTACTACCACTAATGGGCACTTGACATGCTTGGCGCAGTAATCACTTACACTTCCCAGAAGAGCCCTGCAACGTACTTAATTACTTTCTCCGTCCCATAAAAATAGATTATAGGAGAAAAAAATTAGAGGGAGACCTGAATTTTAGAAAATATCTCAATTTGGTGCATGACCTTTGAGTTTTTTGTCTTATTTCCTCAATTAGAACTTATATTTTGAATTTTATTCTCATTTCAAGGCTTATGTCTTGCAAAATAGGAAGCATTATTCAATGTACGGAACACTAAGTACAGAGTATATTGAAATTTTCATCACAGTTAATATTACAATTTTCGATATATATCGACTTAACCCTCGATACATCGGATATTATTTCTTATGTTTCAAAACATAAGCTCTTTATTGAGAATAAAATTCAAAATATAGTCCTTAGCTGAGAAAATCTTAAAATTCAGGCTCCAAATCGATAACTTCCAAAATGCAGGTACTATATTGAGACATTTTCTAAAATTCAAGCCTTCCACTAAATTTTTTTTTCTTTCCAAAATGGGAATGTGTAATTTTTACAAATTAAGAAAAGCTAGGTAATATAATTAAACCCTTAAGCTTTTAACTATTTCAAACTACTCATATGTGTCAATAATATTTTTTCCTAATTAGCAATGGCACAAAGAAGTTTCTTTTAATGGAAAATACTCCCTCCGCCCCGCTCAGTTTTGCACGTAGAAACAAACACGGATATTAAAAAAAAATTATTTTTTGCTTTTAGGTTGACTTTATTAAAGGTGATGATTGAGAGTTAAGATTTTAAAAGTAGAGATTATAAGAGAAATTTCTTTTTTAAAAATGTACAAAATTTAATGAGACGGATCGAAACAAAATGTGTGTAAAATTAAACGGGATGAAGGAGGTAAGAGTTTTTCCTTAGAAAAATAAAAAAAAAAAGTTTGTATACCTTTTGAAGAAACCATAATCATGGCTTCCTATGACTAAAATGTCTGCACCAATTTTATCCACTGCTGTGCATATTACATCCTTAGCATCTCCACTCCCTACTTTCTTCTCCACGTTCACCTGCACGCAATTCGAGCGGCTCGATTCAGTAATCGGGCCGATCTAAACCAAATTAAAACTTGATTGAATGTAAAATTAGTCAGCCTATCCTATCCCCTATAATATAATATGATTATCGGAACAGCTCGTCGAACTTTTGCTCATCAGGTCGGGCCTATCAGGTTAAATAGTATTTCGAGTCAAAGTTTATATGGCCTAACTCATCTAAAATAGTAGCGGTTGAGCAGGCCCATTGTGTCGGGCCAATTTTACCACCTAAAAACCTGGACTTCTAGATATTTTAGACGGGTTGAACCATAAAAATCTTAACTCAAAGTATTATCGGAGCCTCATATAGATCAATGGTCTGACAGACTGCAGGTCAGCCCAACAATCTTTGTATAGTTTAAGGAGACGAGATGAGCTCAACAATTTCCAACGCAATGGGTATTCGGCCTAGCTCGTCATATCACTTAGGCCTGCAGTCTGGTAGGGGGTGTCGGTTGACCCTAATTGCCATCTCAAAATATTCATAAAATCTAACCCCTATAATGATTTTCACTTTTACAATTAATACCTTGGCTCGTTTGTTTTACTAGTTGGGATAGATAGGATACATAAAGATGTTACTGTTCACTCATATTAATAACGTGTTTGGTTTAGAAGATATGTGTTTAAGGATGTCTTGTAAGATTGTTTGGATTATATGATAGATAGGGAAACATCACTAAAAAGAATCAAAATGAGGGTATTACTATTTATCTGCCGAAATTAGTGTGGTTAATAGCAACAGATTTGTCGAGAAAAGTCAAATTTTGGATCGAGCTTCTTATCCAGACAGGGCTTTAGACAAATAAATAAAACACACGTTTAATAGTGACAAATAATCTAGTCCCAAGTAATCACACAAACCGAACACGACTACGAAAGAAAACAGATAATAAGAGAGTTTAACTGTACTAACATTGAATCGTCTATAAACTGCCTCAGCCCTTTTCATCACTTTATTTGCCAAATCATCGTTGAATTTCTCCATGGTTGCAATCTCATCTCCACCAAATATGTATCCTAAACAGTTCAATTAAACATTTAGATCAAAATCATGAGACACTGTTTTTCCACAAGAATGGGTAAGAGCTCGGTCCGACCCGATGGCTGGTCAGTTTACTCAATATTTTAGATGAGTTGGCTCATAAAAATTCAAATTTATAACACTATTGGACCCAACGAACCTGATCCGTTGGGCCAAAAGTCCGATGGATCACTGGCTCTCCCGAAAATCTTTGTATATTTAAGGAAATGAGTTGAGTTGACCCAATAATTACTGGTCCTCCAATGGTATTTTGAGCCCATCCGACCCGACATATGGTCTTGACCCGATGTATTGGGGTCAGGGTCGGAGCCAGAATTTTATAATGAGGGAGGCGAAATAATTTTTTTGAAATATATATAAACGTTTTCGAAATTATTTTTTTAATTACACTGTATATGTATATATACAGTACATCGGTCGAAAAATTTGGGTGAGGGCAGCCGCCGCCACCAGCCACCCCGGCTCCGTCACTGGCCGGGGTAAGTGGGCTGAATTGCCACGTCTATGTAGATGCAGTTCAACATCTACACATCAATCTAACTGTATATAACTCATTCGGGTATTATTCACAGGAAAATTAACCATTTGACAACATAAATCATGTATAAAGATGAATTAAGTGCAAAAATGATCACCTGTGACATCAAGAGGTGGTTTTATGTAGAGCAGAATTAAGGTGCTGTTTGGATACCCTGAAAAAAGATTGGTGAGGCACCATGATAAGGCATACATGCTTTCTTCACTCTCATCTACTGCCACTACTATTTTCTTACTAACTTCCATTCTTGATTTTTTTTCTTTTGAGGATATTTTGGGACTTAGATTTGTTGGATTCTTAGATTGTGGAAGGATAAGAGTTTTTGGTTGCTTTTATAGATAAAAGTTTGCTAGGTGTCAATTTTATTGCTTTGGAGGGTTGTACTCTGAGCTATAATAGTAGTATGCTGATTCAGTTGAAATTTGTGCAAATATCTTGGTTTTGTGTCATTTGACTTCTAGTCACGGTATGTTTGGTACTCCCGTCCCATAAAAAGGTCATGTTTCAAAATAATTTACTATTTTAAAATAAAAGTCTAGACCTTGATAGTTTAGTGGTATCGTCTCATCAGCGTATGGTGAAGGTCACCCCTTCCCCTACTAAAAAAGTAGTAAAAATTAAGATTGCATTTGAATGGAAAGATTTAAGAATGAATTTGAAATTCATAGTTTTAAATTATTTGATGTTAATCATTTATTTCATATCCTTGCATTCAAATACAACCTAAATTTTAGATGACAAAAACATGTATGTAGCGGTCATACGGATCTCATTCCGTGTGATGGGTCAATTTAAGTATATTAAAAAAGAAATGGGCAAATGGAGCTCCGCCTGCTTTTCTTTGGTTTGGGTAACTAAGACTCAGCCACACGGAATGAGATTCGTGTGACCATCATACACAAGACATACGCATTTAGATATGATTGAATGAATGATTGCTAATTAGATATGATATTGTTTTACTAGTTCAAGTAAAAGTTGAAGTTTTTTTATTTTGCAAATTAGTGAGATATGATTGAATAAATGATGACTTTATTTGCTAACAACCTAAATTGCAAATGTACGATGACGTTGTTAGCTAGTAGCCAACAAGATCGAATTTCATAGAGATTAATGAAGAGATCTTAGTTAAAGTACTACATCATTTTTGTCCCGATATATTTAGGCTAATCGAAGATGGAATTATAATGGTTACCTAATTTCTTGATTTTCTTTTAGGATATTTTTGGGCTCAAATTTTGTAGGATTCTTGATTGCAAATGGATAAGAATTCCAGGTTGCTTTTATAGATAAAAGATCCCTAGGTGTCAATTTTACTGCTTTGAAGTGTTGTACTCTTAGCTATAATAGTGGTTTGCTGTTCAGTTGAAGTTTTGTTTGTGCAAATATCTTAGTTGACTCATTTGACTTCCTGCTACACTTTTTGTTTGATATTTTCATTTTAGCTTTTAACTTTTACTAGTTTATTACTCTTTCCGTCTCATAAAAATATGTTTAAATTTTATTTTTGTTCATCCCACGAAAAAAGTCTAGTTACTATTAAAAACACATCATTAAATATTATTTTTCATGTTTGTCCATAATTATTACTCCCTCCGTCCCACCTTATCTTGCACACTTTCCTTAAACGGCCGTCCCACCTTATCTTGCACAGCCTAAAAAAGGAAAGTTATAACATAATCTCCACCCTCAAAATCTTCACTTTCAATCACCACCTTCAAATCACCTTTGAAAAGTCAACAAACAACCAAAAAGCAACTTTTCTTAATATCTGTGCCGACCCCTCCTGTGCAAGATAAGCCGGGACGGAGGGAGTATTTTTTAATTTATGTAAAAATATTCGTAAGTCTATCTTTCTGAAGTGCAGGATAATTTAAATAGACTGGTCGACTCGCCCCGACCCACCATGAGACGGCTGGAAAATGTACATCTCATCCTACCCTTTAGGCAAGGCGAGGCAGCAGGCTCACATGTATAGAATTTCGAGATATTTTTCGATTTGATGTTCTTCGAAGAGTTGCATTTTCATCAAATTGGTTAAAAATAAAAAAGTTTGTTTTTGAATAAGACTAAAAGTAAAATGTTATCACATAATATAAAAAAAATTAAGAAATGTTAAATTCTAGAAAATGATACCCCAAACTAAAATTCAATAAAATTTAAAGAGAAGAAGAATAATCCAGAAAGATATCAGAAGATACAAAAAAGAAAAAAAAAACCCGAAAGGAAAAGGAAATTTTGCAAAAAAAGAGGAAATTTGATAATTATTTTTTTCCCCCAAACAAATAAATTCCAAAAGAAGGAAGAAAAATTTAAGAGAATACTGAAAGCAAAAAAAAATCCCATTTTTAATCTTATGAATTATAGAAAAAGAGAAAATCCAGAAATTCGAAAAAGAGAAAATCAAAAAATTGAAAAAGGAAAAAATATAGAAAAAAAGAAACGTCTCGGAGAAAATGAAGAAAATTTACACGAAAATAGTCTATTATTATTTTCTTCTTCTTTTCCCAAATTAGGGTTCTTCTTCTAAAATTTTGTGGAATATTTTATTTGCTGATTTTTTCAAGAAATATCAAAATTACTATAAATTGTGTAAATAAAATTAATTTATATATACCAATTGTGAATTTTTTTGTTTTAATTTTGGGAGAAAATCATATTTATTTATTAAAAAAATATTTATTTTGATTTTGATCTCTTCACAATTTATATAACATATACCATATCAAGTTAGGAGGAAACAAACCATTAAAAAACATTAAATCTGTTGTGGGAGAAACAATCAATCAAACCATTAACAAGCAACTTCAATATGTGAATCAAAATGAAAAGAAAAGACACAATGATTTACGTGGTTCGGCCAACTTGACTTACGTCCACGGAGGGTTTTCTAGCTTCCTTTTATTGCTCAAGAACCGTTACAAGAAGAACAATCTCTATTGCAATTGTTTCAACAGAAAAATAACAAAACACTCTAAAGAATTATCCCTATTCTTTTACCAAGTGTTTCTTTTCTCTACCCTCTATCTTTCTCACTCTAGATATAGATTACAATCAAAGAGAATGAAAATACAGAATCATATATAATTTCAGATCTAAAACAATTGAGAAATTGGATAAAAAACAAGCTCAAACTCTCAGCTCAAAAACTGATTCTGCAAACTGCCTTTTACAACGGTTTTTTATAAAACCGTTGCAGAAATTCTGTTCTAACTGTCAAGTTGATAGTTTTGCTCCTTTTCAGTTCCAGCTTCACTTCTGACCCGTTTCTGATCCGATTTCGACTCGATTGATGAGTATGTTAAGTCCACATTCCTCACAAATCATTGAACGAAAAAAAGAAAAAAAAAAAAAAAAAGAGAGAATTTAAAAAGTTCGAAAGGCTTAAAAAATCAAGTAGAATGGAACATAATTGAAATTACATTTATTATAAGTCAAACTTTTTAAATCAAATTTCTGCATTCCTTCCAAAAGTTTTAAATTTCTTTCACAAAATCTAAACTAATTAGTATTTAGGAAATAAAATAATATTTATAGCTAAAAAACCGTCAATCTCACCTAGAGATGGAAATTCAAGTGGTTCAGCGCATCCACCAATACCATAAGTCAGGCTGGCCGCAAATTCTATTGAACCAATATTGTTGAGTCTAGTCCGACTAATTTCCCTTTGAATATACTTAGATTTTCTGATCGGTTTATGGACCGTTAAAATTTTAGTTCATTAAATCATGTATGTTGGACCCGATAATATTTTAAATCTATATTTCTAAAATTTAAGTCATTTAAAATATCAAATGGATTGGATTATGTCGTTAATCGAACCGATTGTGCCGACTCATCTAGTTTACAATTAAAAGCGTCCATGTTGATCTAAATATATTAAAGTAATGGTTGTCTATTTGTGAGGTCATGTCAATCACTATTGTTACACCCAACTTGCAAGACAAATAGAGCCTATTTTTGTTTGGCCAATAAATATGTGCCAAACCCAATCCACAATGAAGGGTTTTTGTTGCTTAAAAGGTCGATTTTACTAGTTCTAATTGGTTTCCCTGTCTTGTAGGTAGAACTTAATTGCTCGTTTACATTTTTTCTATAATTGCTCTGTCTATACTTCACTCAACTTCGTTTAAATTTGGCAAGCGCTAGTCTGCCGCGTAACTACTATAACATTGATATATAGAAGCAGGGTTTGTGGGACCGGATCGGACCGATCGATTTGACCGGTTCAACCGAGAATCTATCAGTGGTCCATGAACGATGTGCGTACAATCTATTCGTAACGAATCTATCAGATCAGAATCTGACTGGAATTATGAACATGAAACATACTCCCTCCATTCCATATTAATTGACGTTTTAGGATGAAAGAAAAAAATTAAGGATTGAATATTTTGACAGATATACCCTCAGCTAAAAATTTGACCAGATCAAATTATCTCTGATAGATTGAAAAGTAGAGATATGCTTTGAAGAACAAATATGATACTTTTCGGTACAAAAAATTGATACTCTTCTTTCGTAAAAAATGACACTTTTACTACAAAAGATGATACTTTTTCCCGGCTGTCACTGATCTTCTTTCTGCTCTTTTTTGTTGTTTTCTAGTTTGGGCCAGAACTAATTCCGATTGATAATTTTCTTTGGGCCGCATCTAACCCATATCAAGACAACTATATAAGCTATTTTAGAATCCAGCCCAAAACTCTTGGGCCCAATCTGCCTATATATTTGGTTCCATTTCATTTTAAATGCTTCCAAGTGGTACTCGTACTCAGTGATCCATTGATTTTAATGTGGTAGAAGTCGCTCGATGCTAGTCGGACGATAAAATGAAGCCTCGCGACTAGTTAGGGACCTTACAACTATAGTTGTCAAATGGGCCGAATTGACCCGGCCCAGCTCGGAACCAGCTCGTCATGGGCCGGCTTAGGCCCGGTCCGTGAATAGTAATGGGCTAAATGATCTGAATTATGTGGGCTATTTGGGCCATAGTGGGCTAAAAAATTCTATCAAGCCCAGCCCAGGCCCACCTGAAACCCAGCCCGGCCCGACTCAGCCCAGGCCCATAACGGGCTAGCCCAGCCCAGGCCCATAGCAGGCTAGCCCAACTCAGACCCACTAGGATTGAATAACAAATTTTATAACTTTTTTTATAGTTTGTAGGTATGAACCTTTGATGTTCATTTTTTATCTTTCATACTCCCTCCGTCCCGGCTAAGTTTGCACATGTGAGCCGGTACATATATTAAGAAAAACTGTTTTTTACTTTTTGGTTGACTTTTTTAAAGGTTGAGATTGAAAGTGGAGATTTTAAGGGTGGAGATTGTGAGAAAACTTTCCTTTTTAAAGGTGTGCAAACTTAGATGGGACGTCCCGAAAAGGAAAGTGTGCAAACTCAGCCGGGACGGAGGGAGTATTTGGTATGAGTAGTACAATTTATAATTTTTTGTTATATAAATGGTTATTTTGAGTTGAAGCTTGTGAAATTTTATGTGTCATCGGTGAAGTTTTGACTTTAATAAAGTGAAGCTATTATTCAGTGATCAAGTATGATAACTTAGAATAATATACAATAATAAAATATATCAAGTATGATCAAGTATAATAATAAAATATTAATTGTGCTGAAAAAAAGAAAAAGAAGAATAATATATACATAATAGGTCAGCCCATCAGCCCAGTCCACCATCCCAACCCACCAGTCCAGCCCACCATACCAACCCACCAGCCCAGCCCGTTTAGCCCGGGCCCAACTCAAGACCAGCCCACTATATGTAACCCGTGTGCCGAGCTGGGTCGAGGTAGAATACGAAAAGCCCAGCCCAGCCCGGCCCGGCCCGGCCCGCTTCTAATGTGGGCCTGGGCCGAATTGGCCCACTTAGTAGGCTGGCTGAGGTGGGCTGGGCCGGGCCAATTCAGCCCATTCCATTTGACAACTATACTTACAACTAGTTATGATCTAAATGAGGTTGGGCGGGGAATAGGCGTTGTTAGTCAGAAATGAATCAGGAAAAAAAACATAGACGACCAATGATAGTTTAGCGCTTAGACAAGGACTAGTAGGAGTTGGTCGAATTTTCTTTACAACAGAGATAGATATTGAATTATGTATTGTTATAATTTCCGATTAGTCCTTGTTTGCGTCTATATTTTTTTCGATTTTCCTCCAACCACACATATACCATGTCTAAATCCCCAATATGCACTAGATTCTTATGTGATGTTCAACTAACGTTTAGCAATTTTTACGACATTAATTGAATTACATCATATATTCCTTTGTTATTCATGAGATCAGTAACATAAAGTATAACAAAAAAGTGAAAGATATTTTAAATAAAATAAGAAAACAATATTATATGACTATAGTCGAATACATGAACTTCTAATAATTTTTTTTAATACTCTGTATATATAAAAGTTCATCCCCTTTAATTCGTCAAAGTTCATCCCCTTTAATTCGTCAAAGTTCGTCCTCAAATATAAAAATTTCGTCTTAGTATTCTATAATATAGTTTTAAAAAAAATCCTATCTCTTTAACATAAATTTCTAGATCTGTCCTCGTTGAATATAAATAAATCACTAAGCATTCCGTAATATTATCGAGTACTTCCTCCGTCCCACTTAACTTGTCACATTTCCATTTCGATTCGTCCTACTTAACTTTTCACACCCATAAATGGCTATTAAAGGCAACAATCTCCACCACCAAAATCTTCACATTCAATCTCCATCTTTAAAAAAGTAAAAAATTCCACAAAATTTATTTTTTCTTAACATCGATGCCCGATCAACTGTGACAAGTTAAGTGAGACGGAGGAAGCATAATTTAACGACAAAATATAGTACCCTATCCAAACAATCACAGCAGAATATTTTTTTTTATTTTCTCCCGATGCTATCTTTTTTTATATGTTAACATTGGCATAATTAATTAAAAATTGTGAACAGAATTTAAATTATTACGAGTAAAAAAATAAATATTGGACATGTGTCCCAGAATTGATTACAACACAACACGTCCCAAAATTGTTTATACCATAATATCCAATCATGTCTTTTTTCTTTTTCTTTTTCCAGTATTTAGGTTTTGAAAAGTGCTTCTGATAAAATCAGATTGATATAACTTACCACTGTTCATTATTATGGTTAATTTTCTGCTCTCTCTCACTCGTCTAAGTTTGCACGTATAAAGTGATGCATATATTAAAAGAAAATTATTTTTAATTTTGCAGTTGACTTTTTTAAAGATAGAGATTGAGAGTAGATATTACGAGAAAAAATTCTTTTTTAGAAGTGTGCAAAATTATATAGAACGAACCAAAAAAAATAATGTGCAAAATTAGGTGGAACGAAAGGAGTATAATCTAATGCTTGATTTAAAAATTTGTAAATTTTATTTATTTGCCACATGTCACGGATGGTTCCTTCCTTGGAGTACAAGTAGATAACATAATACTAGTTCTTAGATGACAAAATATTAATGTGGACTTTAAATTTTTATTATTTCACAATAATTAACGTATAATTGAATAAGAAATAAAATAAAATTTAAAGGCAAATTTACAGTATTTAAAAGATTATTCATTTATTGGAATTCTGAAAGAAAATAAAAAAAATTATACCTCATGAAACACAACTCGATACTTAAATGAAGGGGAATGTTCCCTCCGTTCAATAAAGAGAGCGGTGTTTGAAATGTACAACTTTTTATCCTTGATCAATTTGGGAAATGTGTAGTTCTCACTTATACGACTTATTTTATATTTTATTTGACATAATCAATTATATTAAATAATTTGTGAAATGAAAGAAAAAGTTAAATTTTTTCTTTATTTTTTTTAATTTAAACTAAGAAAACGAAACATTGACAAATGAGATCTGCATGCATCTATATTAGTGTAATGATGAGTTAGATCCTACGCTAAAAATAGGTAAAAGTCAACTTGAAATAAATAAGATTTCACATCTGTAATACCCGTGCCTCTCACAACTCACTGGCCAATATAATTTTTGCATTTCATGCATTCCATATTTTTATGTTCTATTTACGTGCTCGTTTTATAGTAATTAATTTGTTATATTTACTACGTCATTTTAGATTTTTGCAACTAATTTGGAGATGGTTAATTTGGTAGTCAAGAACCCCCTAGTCTAAAATATTGGGACATGCTTTAAAATTTAAGACTACACGTGACAAATTTAAAATATGGAACATTAGGAAGTACGTGGAAGTGTTAATTATGTAAAGGGGTTTTATTGTCGGAACAATAATAACAACAACAACAACAACAACAACAACAATAATAATAATAATAATAATAATAACACCACCGCCAAATTAAGTGATCATTATTTTCCGTCGGAGCGACACCTTTCATAGCCATGCAACCACGTGTTTTGATATTACTTAGCTCCAAGTCCTCCATGTGTTTATGTATTAAAAGATTAATTATTCCTACCTTGATAGGACTAAGAAATAATACTATATTCCTTTGTACAAGATATTGCCAGCTTTTAAGTTGTAATAGTGATAAGAACATCAAGCCCTATATATCAACGTTGACATACATATATTTAAGGTTAATATATACTTACTCAAAGTTGTGGCACTTAGGATTATATCTACAAGGTATGTGTTTAATATTGTAATGATGTTCTAAGATAGTTAGGAAAGTGAATGTTAAACCTGTCCAGATTTTTGGAATGGACATCCACTTTTTAGCTGATTTCGACTGCTGTGCAATATGAATTTGGAAAAGTTCAAAACATGAAAGTTGTAGCCTTATGTGTTAGCTTTATAACCCAACTTGAATCATATAAATATCAATTTTGTAGAAATAGTTAGAGCCTTATTACTAAAATGCGACGAAACTGGAAATTTCGAATTAAAAGTACTTAATAACCTGGAATTTGATAAATTGTGTATTAATTCGATTTAAAATTGTCGTAGATTGATTACCATTGTGGAATAGGAAATTTCAAAAGCTACTCCGGAGGAGAGGTAAGTAGAAATCCATCTCCAACTACAATGCTTGAACATAGTATTTTGTTTGTTATTTATGATAATTGATTGTTATATGCGTTGTTGCATACCTTTGTATAAAGTGTTTTATTCCGTTGCTAGAAACAAATTGATGTGCATCAATCATGAGCATTAGCATCTACAAGGATTACATGTGTACATATAAGAAGTCAAAATAACGTAGTTACATAAATTGATAATGTTTTGGGGTTGGTCACCACTGGCACATTGCGAGTTATATATTATATATGGTGTCTCTCGGGATGCTTCCGGTGACAGGCGTGCACACGGAAGAGGTTCCCACTTCAGCACCTTTGTGATGAGGGGTACGGGAAGAGGTAGACTTCCCGGTGGACTGCAGGGGGCAGGCAGGTGGCGGACCCCTGGTAGTCTCGGGAGGATAGCCGCTTGGTCGTACCAACCATCACTGATATCTCGGGTGGACTATAAGGGGGAAGGAGGGACCCTTGATAGTCACGAGTGTGGCCAATGAGTGTTATTTTTGGGAGGTTTGTGACAGTGACGAGAGCCAATTCCCACCTAATATGATATCTTTTGAGAAAGAGTTGAAAGAAATGATTTTATGAAATGCATCTCATCATTCACGCATTGGTCATGCATGATTTCTGCTTACTGAGTTTTAGCTCACGTAGTTCTTGCATTGTAGGTGAGTTTGACTATGCATAAGCTCGTGGACTGATCTGGCATGCTGTTGGAGCTGATGCAAGTTTCGAAGCCTCGTGTATATGAATGACGATCTGTGGGGCTAAACCTTGGACTCACTATGCTTTTGCTAGTGTTTTGATAATCTTTTTGAACATATTCAAATTAAAGAACTTTAATATGTATATTTCTGTAAATGTGGTGTTGAATGGAACGTGACACCTTTGTGCTCAATCTGAATCTATGTAAATATATGTAGGTGAGATTTTGGTCTTGAAAGAGTGTTCTAAATTGTCAATTTTGAAAAAAAAATATATATATATATATATATATACAGGTTTGTAAGGCTAAAAATTAGTATATAATAAGTTTTTATGAGGGTGGGTGTGACAGAGTGGTATCAGAGCCCGATTTGTGCCCTGTAGACTGTTCATATATGTGAGCTCAGAACTTCTGAAGCGCAGACATGCCAGTAAGTTTTACTTATTCGTAATTTGTACTCATTATTTCATGAATCATATTGGCCTGTGACAGAGGGACAATAAAATTAGAAAGAAATCATGGAGGTCGTTAGAGGAGAAGGTGCTGAAGGAAATAACGATCCAGAACCGAATGCACCAGCAGTAGGTGTTGGCCTTGAAGCGATTGTGGCTCGGTTGACAGGGTTAGTCGAACAACAGTCGCAACAGATTCAACAACTTATCCAACAAAGGGGTGTGGGTGAACAACCAGGAAATGGTGTAAATCAACAGCAACCTCGAGCTGAATACTTAGAGGTCATCGGGGAGAGGTTTAGAAAGCTTAACCCGCCAACATTTGAGAGTGCAGTGGATCCCACTGATGCGGAGGATTGGCTTAGAACTATAGAGAACATGTTTTTGTATAGTAAAGTTCATGAGGGGGAAAAGGTATTGTGCGCATCGTTCATGTTACGTGGAAGTGCGGGACACTGGTGGGACACAATGAAAACTATTGAGGATGTGGCGACAATGACCTGGGATAGGTTCAAAGAACTTTTTAGAAACAAGTATTTCACTGCCCCAGTTCGAGTAATGAAGATGAACGAGTTCATAC
The DNA here is from genome assembly GCA_958295605.1 of Ajuga chamaepitys. Classification (NCBI taxonomy): domain Eukaryota; kingdom Viridiplantae; phylum Streptophyta; class Magnoliopsida; order Lamiales; family Lamiaceae; genus Ajuga; species Ajuga chamaepitys. The sequence goes on from OY282507.1 coordinate 52,858,771, forward strand.
AATTGAGACAAGGGGCAATGGATGTTGCAGACTACATCGCCAAGTTCGAGCAACTCTCTAGGTTTGCGGAGCACATGGTCAGTACGGATGCGCTGAAAGTAGAGAGATTTCTAGAAGGTCTGAGGCCAGAGTTATATAGAGATGTGTGTATGGCTGGAATACATGGAGTAACTTATTCACAAGTTGCTGAACGAGCGTTGATTGCCGAACAAGCAGAAATGAAAATTAGGCGTGCTCAGGAGGTTAGGCGTCAGTTTATACAAAGACAAGGACCTCGATTTGGAGGAGATGGAAAGAAAAGGCCGCTACAAGTGCAAGGTCCAAGGCCGGGTTCTCAATCAAAACCAGGACAACAACCATGGGATCAGAACAAGCGCCAAAAGGGTGAACAAGGAAAACCACCAGTTACACAACCTACATGTCCGACATGTGGAGGTTCGCATAGCGGAAAGTGCTTTGCAGAGTATCGGACTTGTTTTAAATGTGGAAAAGCAGGACACATTTCCACGGTTTGTCCAGAGAAGTCAAACCCTGCTACACAAAAAAAGACGCCAGCTAGAGTCTTTACCATGACCACAGAGGAAGCGGAAGCAAATACATCTGTAGTAACAGGTAACGTTCCCATCTGTGATACTATTGCATTTGTATTATTTGATTCTGGAGCTACGCATTCATTTGCATCCACTGAGTATGTGAAGAGGCTGGGTAGGAAACCTGATATAGCAGACGTTAGTTACAATGTAGTGATCCCCTCCGGAGAGTCAAAACAAACTAACCAAATTCTGCGAGCATGTGTTATCTCTATTGAAGGAAGAGAACTTTATGCCGATCTAATCATATTAGATATGAATGATTATGATGTGATTTTGGGAATGGACTGGCTATCGAAATATGGTGCTACAATAGATTGTCAGAACAAGATAGTCACATTTCAGCCGCCTAGTGACACATCTTTCGTCTTTATTGGAGTACGAAAAAGGTTCAAATATCACACGATATCAGCGGTAAAAGCGCAACGGTTATTGGAAAGCGGTTGTGAAGGTTACCTAGTAAGTGTTATGAGTATAGAAGAGAAACACTGTCCAACTGTTGAGGAGGTAGCAGTGGTGCAAGAATACCCTGAAGTATTTCCAGACGAACTCCCAGGATTACCCCCAGACAGAGAGATAGAGTTTGTAATTGACGTATATCCAGGGACTGCTCCTATATCGAAGTCACCATACAGAATGGCGCCAACAGAGTTGAAAGAGTTGAAGATTCAATTGCAAGATTTACTGGACAAAGGCTTCATTAGACCTAGCTTTTCGCCATGGGGTGCACCAGTTTTGTTTGTCAAGAAGAAAGATGGTACTATACGGATATGTATAGATTATAGAGAACTAAACAAGGTTACGATTAAGAACAAATACCCCTTACCCAGGATTGATGACTTGTTTGATCAACTTCAGGAAGCTGCCATATTCTCCAAGATTGACTTGCGTTCAGGATATCATCAACTGAAAATTAAAGAGGAAGATATCTCGAAAACGGCATTCAGTACAAGATACGGGCACTATGAGTTTTTGGTAATGCCATTCGGTTTGACAAATGCCCCAGCAGCTTTCATGGATATGATGAATCGGGTATTCAAAGACTTTTTGGATAAGTTCGTTATCGTGTTTATTGATGACATTCTGATCTACTCCAAGAATGAAGCAGAGCATGCTATGCATTTAAGAAAGGTTTTGGACGTTCTAAAGGAGAAACGGTTGTACGCTAAGTTCAAGAAATGTGAGTTCTGGTTGGATCGGGTAATATTTTTAGGGCATGTTGTGTCAGGAGAAGGAATTTCAGTTGATCCAAGTAAAGTTGAAGCAATTAACAGTTGGCCACAACCTACAAATCCTTCAGAGGTACGTAGTTTTCTCGGGTTAGCTGGGTACTATCGGAGATTTGTAGAAGGATTCTCGAAAATTGCATCTCCCTTAACACAGTTGACTAGAAAGAGTGTAACATTCAAGTGGACAGAGGCTTGTGAGCAGAGTTTTCAGGAACTGAAAAAGAGGTTAACCTCAGCGCCGATCCTTTCAATACCAACGGGGACTGGAGGCTTTGTGGTATACAGTGATGCTTCGAAGAATGGTTTAGGGTGTGTGTTAATGCAGAATGGCAAAGTAATAGCATATGCATCCAGACAGTTGAAGGAGTATGAGAAGAACTACTCTACTCATGACTTGGAGCTTGCAGCAGTAGTATTTGCGCTAAAAATTTGGAGACACTATCTATATGGAGAACGATGTGAGATTTACACAGACCACAAGAGTCTGAAATACTTTTTCACACAGAAGGAGCTGAATATGAGACAGAGAAGATGGCTAGAACTCGTGAAAGACTATGATTGTGTTATCAACTATCATCCTGGTAAAGCAAATGTCGTAGCTGATGCCTTAAGCAGGAAATCGTCCCAAAGTACAACCTTGATGGCTTTAATTCAGAGACCAGAGTTACTAGACTTGCAAAGAATGAATGTTGAGATTGTTCAACTGGGAATAGTAGAGGCAAGACTAGCAGCTCTAACCCTTTAGCCTACCCTACTTGATAGAATTAAGCAGGGACAAAATGAAGATGAATATTTAGCTAAAGTAAAGAAGGATGCCGCTTCAGGAACGCCAACGGACTTTCAGTTGTCAGGGAATGATGTCTTAAGATTCAAAAACCGGTTATGTGTGCCAAATGTAGATAACATTCGTAGAGATATTATGACAGAGGCGCATGCGACACCATATTCAGTACATCCAGGAGCTACCAAAATGTATCGAGATTTAAAGGTGCAGTATTGGTGGCCAGGTATGAAGAAAGATATTGCTCAGTGTGTAGAACAGTGTTTGACCTGTCAGCAGGTAAAAGCAGAACATCAAAGACCGGCAGGAACCTTACAGCCCTTACTGATTCCGAAATGGAAATGGGAGAACATTACAATGGATTTTGTGGTGGGATTGCCGAAAACTGTAAAGGGTCACGACGCTATCTGGGTAATTGTAGACAGACTCACAAAATCTGCTCATTTTCTCCCAGTCTGTACTACCTACTCCATGGATCGTTATGCTCAGATATATATACAAGAAATAGTTAGACTTCATGAAGTACCATTATCCATTGTTTCAGATAGAGACTCAAGATTCCTGTCTACCTTCTGGAAGAGTTTACACAAGGCACTGGGAACACAGTTATCTTTCAGTACTGCGTATCATCCACAAACTGACGGACAATCGGAAAGGACGATACAGACGTTAGAAGATATGCTCAGAGCTTGCGTGTTAGATTTCCAGGGCCAATGGAGCAAATTTCTACCTTTGATAGAATTTTCCTACAACAACAGTTATCAATCTACTATAGGAATGGCTCCTTATGAAGCACTATATGGTAGGAAGTGTCGATCACCGATACATTGGGATGAGGTTGGTGAAAGAAGACTTCTAGGTCCAAGTGTAATACAGGAAATGACAGAAGTTGTGTCACAAATTCGGGAAAGGATGAAAACGGCTCAGAGTCGCCAGAAAAGCTATGCAGATAAGAGAAGGAGAGCACTTGAGTTTGCAGTAGGAGATCTAGTGTTCTTGAAAGTTGCACCAATGAAGGGAATAATGCGGTTTGGTAAGAAAGGAAAACTTAGTCCAAGATACATTGGTCCATTTCCTATTATTGAGAGAGTTAGTGATGTTGCCTACAGACTCGATTTGCCAGCATCAATGTCTCAAATACACAATGTGTTCCATGTGTCAGTATTGAGGAAATATATTCCAAATCCGTCTCATGTTCTGAACAGTGAACCCGTAGAACTACAAGCAGACTTAGGGTATAAAGAAGTACCAGTACAGATTTTATTAAGAGAGATAAAACGACTCAGAAACAAAGAAATTCCGTTAGTAAAAGTGCTATGGAGAAATCAATCAATCGAAGAAGCCACCTGGGAAAGAGAGGATGAAATGAGAGCCAAATATCCTGAACTATTCAAGTAAGTAAATTTCGGGGACGAAATTTTTATAAGGGGGGGAGGATGTAATACCCGTGCCTCTCACAACTCACTGGCCAATATAATTTTTGCATTTCATGCATTCCATATTTTTATGTTCTATTTACGTGCTCGTTTTATAGTAATTAATTTGTTATATTTACTACGTCATTTTAGATTTTTGCAACTAATTTGGAGATGGTTAATTTGGTAGTCAAGAACCCCCTAGTCTAAAATATTGGGACATGCTTTAAAATTTAAGACTACACGTGACAAATTTAAAATATGGAACATTAGGAAGTACGTGGAAGTGTTAATTATGTAAAGGGGTTTTATTGTCGGAACAATAATAACAACAACAACAACAACAACAACAACAATAATAATAATAATAATAATAATAACACCACCGCCAAATTAAGTGATCATTATTTTCCGTCGGAGCGACACCTTTCATAGCCATGCAACCACGTGTTTTGATATTACTTAGCTCCAAGTCCTCCATGTGTTTATGTATTAAAAGATTAATTATTCCTACCTTGATAGGACTAAGAAATAATACTATATTCCTTTGTACAACATATTGCCAGCTTTTAAGTTGTAATAGTGATAAGAACATCAAGCCCTATATATCAACGTTGACATACATATATTTAAGGTTAATATATACTTACTCAAAGTTGTGGCACTTAGGATTATATCTACAAGGTATGTGTTTAATATTGTAATGATGTTCTAAGATAGTTAGGAAAGTGAATGTTAAACCTGTCCAGATTTTTGGAATGGACATCCACTTTTTAGCTGATTTCGACTGCTGTGCAATATGAATTTGGAAAAGTTCAAAACATGAAAGTTGTAGCCTTATGTGTTAGCTTTATAACCCAACTTGAATCATATAAATATCAATTTTGTAGAAATAGTTAGAGCCTTATTACTAAAATGCGATGAAATTGGAAATTTCGAATTAAAAGTACTTAATAACCTGGAATTTGATAAATTGTGTATTAATTCGATTTAAAATTGTCGTAGATTGATTACCATTGTGGAATAGGAAATTTCAAAAGCTACTCCGGAGGAGAGGTAAGTAGAAATCCATCTCCAACTACAATGCTTGAACATAGTATTTTGTTTGTTATTTATGATAATTGCTTGTTATATGCGTTGTTGCATACCTTTGTATAAAGTGTTTTATTCCGTTGCTAGAAACAAATTGATGTGCATCAATCATGAGCATTAGCATCTACAAGGATTACATGTGTACATATAAGAAGTCAAAATAACGTAGTTACATAAATTGATAATGTTTTGGGGTTGGTCACCACTGGCACATTGCGAGTTATATATTATATATGGTGTCTCTCGGGATGCTTCCGGTGACAGGCGTGCACACGGAAGAGGTTCCCACTTCAGCACCTTTGTGATGAGGGGTACGGGAAGAGGTAGACTTCCCGGTGGACTGCAGGGGGCAGGCAGGTGGCGGACCCCTGGTAGTCTCGGGAGGATAGCCGCTTGGTCGTACCAACCATCACTGATATCTCTGGTGGACTATAAGGGGGAAGGAGGGACCCTTGATAGTCACGAGTGTGGCCAATGAGTGTTATTTTTGGGAGGTTTGTGACAGTGACGAGAGCCAATTCCCACCTAATATGATATCTTTTGAGAAAGAGTTGAAAGAAATGATTTTATGAAATGCATCTCATCATTCACGCATTGGTCATGCATGATTTCTGCTTACTGAGTTTTAGCTCACGTAGTTCTTGCATTGTAGGTGAGTTTGACTATGCATAAGCTCGTGGACTGATCTGGCATGCTGTTGGAGCTGATGCAAGTTTCGAAGCCTCGTGTATATGAATGACGATCTGTGGGGCTAAACCTTGGACTCACTATGCTTTTGCTAGTGTTTTGATAATCTTTTTGAACATATTCAAATTAAAGAACTTTAATATGTATATTTCTGTAAATGTGGTGTTGAATGGAACGTGACACCTTTGTGCTCAATCTGAATCTATGTAAATATATGTAGGTGAGATTTTGGTCTTGAAAGAGTGTTCTAAATTGTCAATTTTGAAAAAAAAAAATATATATATATATATATATATACAGGTTTGTAAGGCTAAAAATTAGTATATAATAAGTTTTTATGAGGGTGGGTGTGACAGAGTGGTATCAGAGCCCGATTTGTGCCCTGTAGACTGTTCATATATGTGAGCTCAGAACTTCTGAAGCGCAGACATGCCAGTAAGTTTTACTTATTCGTAATTTGTACTCATTATTTCATGAATCATATTGGCCTGTGACAGAGGGACAATAAAATTAGAAAGAAATCATGGAGGTCGTTAGAGGAGAAGGTGCTGAAGGAAATAACGATCCAGAACCGAATGCACCAGCAGTAGGTGTTGGCCTTGAAGCGATTGTGGCTCGGTTGACAGGGTTAGTCGAACAACAGTCGCAACAGATTCAACAACTTATCCAACAAAGGGGTGTGGGTGAACAACCAGGAAATGGTGTAAATCAACAGCAACCTCGAGCTGAATACTTAGAGGTCATCGGGGAGAGGTTTAGAAAGCTTAACCCGCCAACATTTGAGAGTGCAGTGGATCCCACTGATGCGGAGGATTGGCTTAGAACTATAGAGAACATGTTTTTGTATAGTAAAGTTCATGAGGGGGAAAAGGTATTGTGCGCATCGTTCATGTTACGTGGAAGTGCGGGACACTGGTGGGACACAATGAAAACTATTGAGGATGTGGCGACAATGACCTGGGATAGGTTCAAAGAACTTTTTAGAAACAAGTATTTCACTGCCCCAGTTCGAGTAATGAAGATGAACGAGTTCATACAATTGAGACAAGGGGCAATGGATGTTGCAGACTACATCGCCAAGTTCGAGCAACTCTCTAGGTTTGCGGAGCACATGGTCAGTACGGATGCGCTGAAAGTAGAGAGATTTCTAGAAGGTCTGAGGCCAGAGTTATATAGAGATGTGTGTATGGCTGGAATACATGGAGTAACTTATTCACAAGTTGCTGAACGAGCGTTGATTGCCGAACAAGCAGAAATGAAAATTAGGCGTGCTCAGGAGGTTAGGCGTCAGTTTATACAAAGACAAGGACCTCGATTTGGAGGAGATGGAAAGAAAAGGCCGCTACAAGTGCAAGGTCCAAGGCCGGGTTCTCAATCAAAACCAGGACAACAACCATGGGATCAGAACAAGCGCCAAAAGGGTGAACAAGGAAAACCACCAGTTACACAACCTACATGTCCGACATGTGGAGGTTCGCATAGCGGAAAGTGCTTTGCAGAGTATCGGACTTGTTTTAAATGTGGAAAAGCAGGACACATTTCCACGGTTTGTCCAGAGAAGTCAAACCCTGCTACACAAAAAAAGACGCCAGCTAGAGTCTTTACCATGACCACAGAGGAAGCGGAAGCAAATACATCTGTAGTAACAGGTAAAGTTCCCATCTGTGATACTATTGCATTTGTATTATTTGATTCTGGAGCTACGCATTCATTTGCATCCACTGAGTATGTGAAGAGGCTGGGTAGGAAACCTGATATAGCAGACGTTAGTTACAATGTAGTGATCCCCTCCGGAGAGTCAAAACAAACTAACCAAATTCTGCGAGCATGTGTTATCTCTATTGAAGGAAGAGAACTTTATGCCGATCTAATCATATTAGATATGAATGATTATGATGTGATTTTGGGAATGGACTGGCTATCGAAATATGGTGCTACAATAGATTGTCAGAACAAGATAGTCACATTTCAGCCGCCTAGTGACACATCTTTCGTCTTTATTGGAGTACGAAAAAGGTTCAAATATCACACGATATCAGCGGTAAAAGCGCAACGGTTATTGGAAAGCGGTTGTGAAGGTTACCTAGTAAGTGTTATGTGTATAGAAGAGAAACACTGTCCAACTGTTGAGGAGGTAGCAGTGGTTCAAGAATACCCTGAAGTATTTCCAGACGAACTCCCAGGATTACCCCCAGACAGAGAGATAGAGTTTGTAATTGACGTATATCCAGGGACTGCTCCTATATCGAAGTCACCATACAGAATGGCGCCAACAGAGTTGAAAGAGTTGAAGATTCAATTGCAAGATTTACTGGACAAAGGCTTCATTAGACCTAGCTTTTCGCCATGGGGTGCACCAGTTTTGTTTGTCAAGAAGAAAGATGGTACTATGCGGATGTGTATAGATTATAGAGAACTAAACAAGGTTACGATTAAGAACAAATACCCCTTACCCAGGATTGATGACTTGTTTGATCAACTTCAGGAAGCTGCCATATTCTCCAAGATTGACTTGCGTTCAGGATATCATCAACTGAAAATTAAAGAGGAAGATATCTCGAAAACGGCATTCAGTACAAGATACGGGCACTATGAGTTTTTGGTAATGCCATTCGGTTTGACAAATGCCCCAGCAGCTTTCATGGATATGATGAATCGGGTATTCAAAGACTTTTTGGATAAGTTCGTTATCGTGTTTATTGATGACATTCTGATCTACTCCAAGAATGAAGCAGAGCATGCTATGCATTTAAGAAAGGTTTTGGACGTTCTAAAGGAGAAACGGTTGTATGCTAAGTTCAAGAAATGTGAGTTCTGGTTGGATCGGGTAATATTTTTAGGGCATGTTGTGTCAGGAGAAGGAATTTCAGTTGATCCAAGTAAAGTTGAAGCAATTAACAGTTGGCCACAACCTACAAATCCTTCAGAGGTACGTAGTTTTCTCGGGTTAGCTGGGTACTATCGGAGATTTGTAGAAGGATTCTCGAAAATTGCATCTCCCTTAACACAGTTGACTAGAAAGAGTGTAACATTCAAGTGGACAGAGGCTTGTGAGCAGAGTTTTCAGGAACTGAAAAAGAGGTTAACCTCAGCGCCGATCCTTTCAATACCAACGGGGACTGGAGGCTTTGTGGTATACAGTGATGCTTCGAAGAATGGTTTAGGGTGTGTGTTAATGCAGAATGGCAAAGTAATAGCATATGCATCCAGACAGTTGAAGGAGTATGAGAAGAACTACCCTACTCATGACTTGGAGCTTGCAGCAGTAGTATTTGCGCTAAAAATTTGGAGACACTATCTATATGGAGAACGATGTGAGATTTACACAGACCACAAGAGTCTGAAATACTTTTTCACACAGAAGGAGCTGAATATGAGACAGAGAAGATGGCTAGAACTCGTGAAAGACTATGATTGTGTTATCAACTATCATCCTGGTAAAGCAAATGTCGTAGCTGATGCCTTAAGCAGGAAATCGTCCCAAAGTACAACCTTGATGGCTTTAATTCAGAGACCAGAGTTACTAGACTTGCAAAGAATGAATGTTGAGATTGTTCAACTGGGAATAGTAGAGGCAAGACTAGCAGCTCTAACCCTTTAGCCTACCCTACTTGATAGAATTAAGCAGGGACAAAATGAAGATGAATATTTAGCTAAAGTAAAGAAGGATGCCGCTTCAGGAACGCCAACGGACTTTCAGTTGTCAGGGAATGATGTCTTAAGATTCAAAAACCGGTTATGTGTGCCAAATGTAGATAACATTCGTAGAGATATTATGACAGAGGCGCATGCGACACCATATTCAGTACATCCAGGAGCTACCAAAATGTATCGAGATTTAAAGGTGCAGTATTGGTGGCCAGGTATGAAGAAAGATATTGCTCAGTGTGTAGAACAGTGTTTGACCTGTCAGCAGGTAAAAGCAGAACATCAAAGACCGGCAGGAACCTTACAGCCCTTACTGATTCCGAAATGGAAATGGGAGAACATTACAATGGATTTTGTGGTGGGATTGCCGAAAACTGTAAAGGGTCACGACGCTATCTGGGTAATTGTAGACAGACTCACAAAATCTGCTCATTTTCTCCCAGTCTGTACTACCTACTCCATGGATCGTTATGCTCAGATATATATACAAGAAATAGTTAGACTTCATGGAGTACCATTATCCATTGTTTCAGATAGAGACTCAAGATTCCTGTCTACCTTCTGGAAGAGTTTACACAAGGCACTGGGAACACAGTTATCTTTCAGTACTGCGTATCATCCACAAACTGACGGACAATCGGAAAGGACGATACAGACGTTAGAAGATATGCTCAGAGCTTGCGTGTTAGATTTCCAGGGCCAATGGAGCAAATTTCTACCTTTGATAGAATTTTCCTACAACAACAGTTATCAATCTACTATAGGAATGGCTCCTTATGAAGCACTATATGGTAGGAAGTGTCGATCACCGATACATTGGGATGAGGTTGGTGAAAGAAGACTTCTAGGTCCAAGTGTAATACAGGAAATGACAGAAGTTGTGTCACAAATTCGGGAAAGGATGAAAACGGCTCAGAGTCGCCAGAAAAGCTATGCAGATAAGAGAAGGAGAGCACTTGAGTTTGCAGTAGGAGATCTAGTGTTCTTGAAAGTTGCACCAATGAAGGGAATAATGCGGTTTGGTAAGAAAGGAAAACTTAGTCCAAGATACATTGGTCCATTTCCTATTATTGAGAGAGTTAGTGATGTTGCCTACAGACTCGATTTGCCAGCATCAATGTCTCAAATACACAATGTGTTCCATGTGTCAGTATTGAGGAAATATATTCCAAATCCGTCTCATGTTCTGAACAGTGAACCCGTAGAACTACAAGCAGACTTAGGGTATAAGGAAGTACCAGTACAGATTTTATTAAGAGAGATAAAACGACTCAGAAACAAAGAAATTCCGTTAGTAAAAGTGCTATGGAGAAATCAATCAATCGAAGAAGCCACCTGGGAAAGAGAGGATGAAATGAGAGCCAAATATCCTGAACTATTCAAGTAAGTAAATTTCGGGGACGAAATTTTTATAAGGGGGGGAGGATGTAATACCCGTGCCTCTCACAACTCACTGGCCAATATAATTTTTGCATTTCATGCATTCCATATTTTTATGTTCTATTTACGTGCTCGTTTTATAGTAATTAATTTGTTATATTTACTACGTCATTTTAGATTTTTGCAACTAATTTGGAGATGGTTAATTTGGTAGTCAAGAACCCCCTAGTCTAAAATATTGGGACATGCTTTAAAATTTAAGACTACACGTGACAAATTTAAAATATGGAACATTAGGAAGTACGTGGAAGTGTTAATTATGTAAAGGGGTTTTATTGTCGGAACAATAATAACAACAACAACAACAACAACAACAACAACAATAATAATAATAATAATAATAATAATAATAATAATAATAACACCACCGCCAAATTAAGTGATCATTATTTTCCGTCGGAGCGACACCTTTCATAGCCATGCAACCACGTGTTTTGATATTACTTAGCTCCAAGTCCTCCATGTGTTTATGTATTAAAAGATTAATTATTCCTACCTTGATAGGACTAAGAAATAATACTATATTCCTTTGTACAAGATATTGCCAGCTTTTAAGTTGTAATAGTGATAAGAACATCA